>OX346734.1:192500-1684549 GCA_947063395.1 Hemistola chrysoprasaria | reverse complement strand
ATTAAACATGTTAGAACCTACGTGACCGCCATTTTGTATCGATAACGATATTATATCGATTCGACTGCATTTTAAGTTTACAGGCGATTTAACTTCGCCGCACTATTCGATGCGTTCTAAATTCGAAATTAGTGATTCTGATCGCGATTGCTTGGCGGGCAAAAGCGTACGCGATATTAACAAAATACTGCCAATGCATTTTAGAATAGACTCTCCACCTATGGACTTTAGAGTTTAAAATAATTGCAAATAGGTACATACTTATATTAAAAGAAAGCTTTATGGAAATAAAAGGTTTTATTTCACAAGATTTATAGGTTGGGCAACGAGCTATGGAGAGGGCTATGCTCGGGATTATCCTGCAAGATCGAATCAGAAATGAGGAGATCGTAGATAAATCAAAGTTACCGACATAACCCAGCTGATTAGCAGGTTGAAGTGGCAATGGGCAGGGTACATAGCACATAGAACTGATGGCCGATGGGGCTGTAAGATTCTCGAATGAAGACCATGGACCAGCAAGCGTAGCGTAGGACGTCCACCCACGAGATGGATTGATGATCTGATAAAGATGGCACGATCACGCTGGATACAGCCTGCTCACAACAGGACTGGATGGAAATCTATGGGGGAGGCCTATGTTCAGCAGTGCATGTCCTATAGCTGAGATGATAATAGGTCGTGAAAACAGCCTATTGAATTATCTAACAAGAGCCTGGGTTGTCTGTGGAAGAGCCAAATAAGCATAAGGCATAAACGATATATTAGGAGTCAATCAAGTACCATCAATCATCATTGATACTGACTGACGGACAACTAATTTCTTTTTGAATGATGTCAATTATCACATTATAATACGATAGGTTAACAAACAATGATAGCCGTGACTGTGGCAAAACTGACAGCTAAATCTAGCGTGTATGGGACGCCTAAGTACTCAGGTAGGACATATAATAATCTACCTAGACTTTTACAACTTATAATAAGTTTTCGAAGCAAAACCTCTTAAATAGATCAAATAAATTTTTCCACTTGAAAAGTAACAGAAATAGTTTCAAAATATGTACCTAATATTATTTTCTAAGATAAGTATTTTCAAACTTAAAAAGTCTGTATCCAAAATACACTTTCAATTTATTTCTCTAAATGGATTTTACTATTCGCTCGGTGCACTCGATAGCTGACAATATTCCTTTGGGCGGCCATTGAAAAGAATTTTATCGGTTATTTTCTCAGAAATTTCAATTGCAAATAAAAAACGATGTCTTTGCTATGGTGATTTTATTTAATGTGTGCAGACGTGGAATTAAACATGTATTTTTGTGTAAAACATTTATTTAGACTCGTTTCAAAATATAAGGAAAATAAAAAATATATAAAGGAATTTTCATATTTTTCCTGATAGTTTAAATGACAAATTGATTAATAATATTATCGACAATTGAAATTAATTTTAATTTTAGCACGTCCCTAATTTTGGATTTTCACACCGGAAGTAAATAGCGAGCCGTTTCGTTTTACGTTTGTATTAAAATCTATACTATTATATAAAGAGAGAAAGTGATTCACTGACTGACTGACTCATCAACCCAGAGCCAAAACTACTGGACCGATGATGATGAAATTTTGACAATATATTATTTTTACAGTCTAGACAAGTAATAAGAAAGGATTTTTCAAAATTTTACCCCTAAGTGTATTAAATAGGGGTTGAAAGTTTTTATGGAGTAGACTTCATTTTTCAGCCGATTAATTTCAAATTTTGTAGAAACATTCTAAAATGAAAATAATTAAACACGTGTTTCAGCGTTTTCAAAAATTTCAGCCCTTTTGTGAAAAAATACAGTTTTAAAGTTTCTTATGAATATTTTAGTTCCAACAATGCTTACTAGATGGCGCTACAGAAAAATTTCAATATTTTCTTGCAAGACATAACTACCCTAAAGCAACATTTTTAGGTAATTTAGTTCCAACATTACATAATAGATGGCGTTCTGTAAATAATTAAAACGCACTTATGACTTAAAAAAAAACATACATTCACGCCCTTTTTCCCTAAGGTGTAGGCAGAGGTGTACCCAGGACTCAGTCCCACAGTAGATACACCCACATTTCGCCAGTATGTTATTGGTCCCATGTAATAGGGGACGAGCCTATTGCTATCTACCGGGCACAGTTCCTGACTCCAGGCAGTTATTGAGATAATTCCTAATGTAAAAATTCAATATTTATCACTTTGCCTGACCTGGGTTTCGAACCCGGGACCTCTTGATTGGCAATCGAGCTTGCGCCCTCTACGCCATAGAGGCAGTCGCTTATGATTTCGCTTCTCTTTATCATAGCTCTATTAAACTGGGTTGCAACAACATCGAATTATGAATGCTCTTCTTACTGTTTTCACTGTTTCCGTAATCCGTATATGTCTCCAGATTATTCAATCTATTACCAATACCAATATCATAGTATAAAGTGAGAAACTTTGTTTTTTATTTGCAACGTATAGGTTCCGAAACTACTGGACCGATTTAAAAAATCTTTTTACATGTACTAAGGGTTTGTAGTACTTACTAATATTTACAAAATAGTCCACGGACATTATATCCATCTTTTTTGGTTTAGTCACAATAATCGAAACAGTCATTATAATATGCATGCGCTGTGAAAAGTATTGGTGGTAGAATGAAGTAATGTACTAGGGGTTTGCAGTACTTACCAATATGTACAAAATAGTGAATGGACATTATATCCATCTATTTTGGTTTTAGTCACAATAATCGAAGCAGTCATTATTTTTCATGCAGTGTGAAAACTATTGGTGGTAGATTAAAGTAATGTACTATGGGTTTGTAGGACTTATCAATATCTACAAAATAGTCTACGGAAATTATATCCATCTATTTTGGTTTAGTCACAATAATCGAAGCAGTCATTAACTTTCATGCGCTGGGAAATCTATTGGTGGTAGAATAAAGTAATGTACTAGGGGTTTGTAGTATTTACCAATATCTACAAAATAGTGAACGGACATTATATTCATCTATTTTGGTTTAGTCACAATTATCGAACAGTCATTATATGCATGCGGTGAAAACTATTCATGGTAGAATAAAGTAATGTTCTAGGCCTAGGGGTTTGTAGTAATTATCACTATCTACAAAAAATAGTCCACGGACATTAAATCAGTCTGTTTTGGTTTAGTCACAATAATCGAAAAAGTCATTATTTTTATGCGGTATGAAAATTAATGGTGGTAGAAATAATGTACTAGGGATTTGTAGTACTTATCATCAAAATAGACCTCAGAAATTGTTTCCATCTGTTAAGATTTGGTCACTGTAACAGAAATAGTCATTAATTTGCGTGCGCTGCGTAAACCATTAGGGTTATACCTATAAAAATACAATGTATCACGAATTTACTCCTGTTAAAACGTTCACTTCTACTTCTCCCGTGCGAAGCCGGGGCGGGCCACTAGTAGGTAATAAAATAAGTAATATTTTTTATTATTAAATCAACAAATATTTAATAATTTATGCATGACGAATGATCCTACCTAATATTTTTTAGAAAGTGTATTATAAAAATAAATTACATCTACTTTATTTGTCGCTCTCTCTAAAAAGTCCTACAAATTGTTCTCAATTTGTATTTGGTGCTAACTCAGTGTTTTAGTAACTGGCCATCGTCCCGCCAATAATCATGATGGTCGGATCAAATAGGTCGTATAAAAAAGTCCGCAGTCAGCGCCCGCCTCTACGCGGTCTCGGGTAATTTAATGATCCACTGAGGGATTGCTGCTGGGAGTTCTTTTTATGAAAAATATATCAACCTTTTTGGAAACGGAACAATGAGATTGTGTGAAAAGAGATGTCATCGTCATACTTACTGAATTATCTACATGCCTAGTTTTTATGACCACAGTCGTTATAGGTCACGTCAGAGGCCTTCGGTTTGCCAACGACACTGTAGTCACAGAGTTGATGCTCGAAGACCTCAATGCGTAGACAGAGAAACCAATAGACCAAATCACATTTCCATCTCTTTCACTTGACAGCGAAACAAAGATACACAAAACTAATATGCGCGATAAAGACGCATACAGACATTTTTTGTTCCTTTCGTTGTAACCACTTGACTCCAAGCTTTTTCGACAGCTTGGTGTCAAACATTGCAATAAACTGAAGTTTTTCATGTTAAAACTAAAATAATTCATATCCTGTATCATTTTATTGCCCTTAACGCGTAGGAAAGTTTGTTATTGATGTGACAATGGTGCAGTGTTGCGTTTTAAGTTGTCGGAATAGAACAGAACAAGGATTATGTGATTACATTTCACAGGTGAGCCTACTTGCAAATGTATGAATAATTTGTATAAAATCGATATCAAACAGTATTTGCATTGCTAAAATAATTTATTAGGGACCTAAACTTCTATAAAAATAACAAAATAGGTTAATATTTTAACCAAAATATAACCTCAAAATTATGGAGGGCTGCCATACTTAACACTTATTTTACCCAATCTTTTGGAACGTTTTCCGGGGAAGTCTTATAAAGTGAATAAAAGAAGGAGAACATTAAAGAAGAAAAGGTAGTTAGTTATCCTCTTGTACATGAATGAAAGTATTGGAAATTGATTGAAAATAATTAATAGGAATTAAAAAGTAATTTGATTATTTATTATTCAATATTTCAAGCTTAATTGAACATAATTATACTAATTAATTCTAATATATATTTAAAAATAAAATATGAGAGTCCATCACGTCTCCTCGAGGTTCCATGGTACCCAAAAGACAGGCAGCGTTCCCACGCTGAATAGCAACACTCAGTCGCTGTCTAAGGAAGCTGCCCGCTCTGCGGTCACCAGTCACCACAAGCCTCGACAAGACGCGCTGACAGTACTAATACAAAGTTTTTAGCTTCGGGCCCCCAGGGATCATCTAGAATAATTAATTGAAACTGTATATGGATTTTATTACAGTGTCGGGTCGATGTCGATGCCGTGTCGGGAGTCGAGTCATATCCGAAACGCCAGCGTCTCCTGACGCTGTTTGAAGGAAGGAGTGGTGTCCGCAACGCAAGCGCTCCTGTGATGCTTGATGGAGTTGGTTAGATTCGTATCGCGCCGATCTGCCGAGGAAGGCTGTCTCTGGCAAGCGGCGCGTACGGTCACAACCAAAACCATCTCGTGTTCGGATATACCTCTTTAATGTACTTAGTGCTATTGGTGTCGATATATAATGTATACCGCGCATCGTTAGTGTTAAGACATTGTAAAGATTATTATATTATCCTTTGGTTTAAAAGAATGAAGTCCTGCAATTTTCTTGTGCGTTCTTCTTACCTCTTCTTGTGCGTACCTTTACGAACGCACGGTAATATGAACGACTTAATCGAGTGTACGAGCCTTATCAAGATTACCCACCGACGCCCACAACAGTTAGAAGATCGAGGATAGTAGCTCCTGATTCTTAAAGTTATCCTCCACCTGTACCAAGTCCCAATAAAGTTAATTTTTACATAATATTATTGTAAACTTAATTTACCCCCCGGAACTGATTTATGCGATAAAAAGTATCCTTTGTGTTAATCCAGGTTATATGCTACATGTATGCCGAATTTCATCCAAATCGGTTCGGAACCCGGGCAATTTGAAAATAAATAATAATAAATAAATATAAAATAGAACCATAGAACCTATGGTAATATGAAATCAACTGAATACCCAGTACAAATCGATAGGTGTCTATTATAATTTTAGTACGCCTTTGTTAAATTTTGAAGTTATTAGTATTTTAGTATTCTATATGTGAGTGTTCTCGAGTAGGTAGTGGTAATAGTTACCTCCGTTATGAGAGATGTTAAATCTAACTTACATTTTAAGGAAACTTAATAAAGTGGCAACACAGTAGGAAAATATCGCTGTCTCATACCCGGTTACAAAGTACCTCGGTCTATTGGTTTCTCTGTCTACGCCTCAATGGGACTGGCAAGTGAAAGCTGATCTCAGATGGCGCCACCTCTGAACTAACCCTAGTGGAGGGAGATTTAAACATTTCTAATTTTATTCATATTTGCATTGTTTTTACACATTTTTTTTCACATTCTATTGTGAAAATAAGTTAGATAAAAGAAGAATTATGAAAAATAGGCGCCTCTTTACGTGGAAAGGATGCAGACCTAATTGAAAGTTAAGTTGTATATTTCATAAATTCTTTTAATTTATTTCTTAATTCGTATTAAAACGTGCTTAATGGTGTATTGATTGTTTATCTGGGCAGTCTGTTTTCTTTTGATGTTTCGCTAAATCGACTATTAAGGTAACTAAAACTTCTAACATTTTAGGTTAAGTATGTACTTGATGATGTGATGCAGGTTACGTAAAAACAACATAAAATAGATTTTAACGGCAGAGTCAAACTGAAATACACATTTTAATATGTAAACCTGAGGATTTACCAATCTTTTCATAATGACTTTCCTTAAAATGTTTATGACACACTGTCGCCTCGCCTTTAGGCTCAAACTTTACTCTCGTTATCACTTTTAACCACAATTTTTTTATCTCGATTTTTTTAATCTAGTTTCTAATCTCGAGGATACTAGCGGCGTCCAGTTACTTTACAATTTAGCGCACAACACACAAAAAATCTAGGAATTTATTAAAATACTGTGAATTCACCACAAATTTTATTTTTCTTGATGTTCTTATATACCTAGCTGTTATTTCGTTACCTATTAAAAACTTATTGTATAAACCACGTATAACACAAAACTCGACTAACATCGAAGTGCTCGCACGGGAGCATCCTTAAAATCAGAAACTGCGTCAACTCCGTGTTGACGTGGTTACATGCTGAGGATGTTCCTACTGCCTAATTGCTATTTTTATCTATTTTTTTATTGTATATATTGTGTAAAAAGGCAATAAAAGTTTTTTTATTCTATTCTTATTTCATACAAAACTGTTATTGGTGACTTCGATACAAGCGCCACTTTGACAATTGTCGTCTCCATTGAGTTTCTCAACGGGACGGTCTTAAAATGAAAATGGAAAAGACGAAGGTAATGTGCATGTTGTGCCGACCCCAGTATCGGTTTGGATTCTAGAAGCTATTGACTCGTACGTCTGCTAAGGACAATGCAGTCCAACTCAGTAGGTCCAACTTTAAGAAAGAGGTCAATCATCGAATCCAACTAGACCGGGCAGCGTTCGCCAACCTACGCAACGTTTTCTCGTCCAACATTCCTCAGTGCCTCAAGTCGAAGGTTCCTCGACCAGTGATGACTTATGGCTCAGAAACGTGGTCTCTCACTACATGCCCTATTAGTAACTAATTTTTTTTTATGATAGTGAGTGACAAGACGAGCAAATCAGGTGCCTGATGGTAAGCATCATGATTGCCCATATCAGACACTATGCCACCCAGTGTTTTAAAATTCAAAATTCTGCGCGGCACAGCACTGCGCCTGTTACCCTGCGAGATATGAGTTGTTAAATCTCAGTATGCCCAGTAATTTCGCTGGTAACATTGCCCTTCAGAACGGAACACAGTTATATTTGCACATTACTGCTTGGCGGTTGAATAGATACTTCCCCAGGTGGCCTCCTGCAGAAGAGGCGACTTACAGGTAAAAGTAACAACGAGTTATGGAGAGGGCAATGCTTGGAATTTCTCTGCGAGATCGAATCAGAATTGAGGAGATTCTTAGACGAACATAGCCCAGCGGTTTAGCAAGTTGAAGTGGCAATGGGCGGCACATAGCACGTAGAACTGATGGCCGATAGCATTCTCTCTGCCGATGGCAGATTTATTTATTTATTTATTAAGGGCAACCAAGAAATAAGCAACTATCACATATATAAAAATAGTTACATAATTAAACAAATTCAAGATTTTTATCCAATTACAGGTAGCCACAACCACTGAATATAGGGAATATAAAGATCCCTATTCAGTGGCCACAACATTCTCGCGTATGATTGACGTTTAATAAAATAAAAAAGAATTCTAATAATAATTATTAAAGACAGAAAATAACTTGTTCAAATTGGGAAAAAGTTAAAAAAGAAGATATATAAGAGATATTACAAATTATGCCGAGATGTAGAGTAAACTGCCATTATAGGTACTATTTTTAAATTGTTTTAAAGAGTCACCAAATAAATCGATATCAGGGGAGTACTTCGTAACTGAATTATATTCTCTGCAAATTCTTATAACTGGTGAATTAAGTCCTAGGTTTGTTTACAGGTTGGGGTAAAAAGAAGATTAGTGATAGGCAGGGGCGTCGCCAAGGGGGGGCAGGGGGGGCTGCTGCCCCCCCCCCCTAGAGGATCAAAATAATGTATTTATTTTTGTCAATGTTGACATTCAAGTGTCGCCATATGATAGACACGTATTTTTATTGGATTATTACACCATAGATTTTATACTAATCCATTTATTCATTGATTTTCTATTTTTTCCACAACACTATTGTAAATAGTAATAAAATATTTGTATGAAATATGGCCCTGTAGTCCACTTGTAAACTTGTCACATACTTATAAAAACTCGTTTAAAATGAACAAGTGAAAAAGTCAAGCACAATTGCCAATTTTTCAAAAAATCCCCGTAGTTTATATTTTAATAAATAATTTGTTGAAAGTTAGTTTTATTTCTTAATAGATACATCTTACTAGTAACCATGTTTACAATTTTAATTTATTGTTTGTACTGTCAAAAGCTCGTTGAAGTTTTTACTTGCTTCATAATGCTCTCGACTGTACCTACATACTTTTCCCATCCTATATACTTCCACTAGCCCCAAAATGGAGAATTTGGGTAGAAATTCCTTGACTAGCCCCCCCCTTGATCATCGGCTGGTGACGCTCTTGGTGATAGGGTATCTCGGGAGTCTAGATGGAACTGAGTATTGGATGCGTTCTGTATGCGATCTTTGTCCTTTATGTACTGATTTACTTTATAATAAGCCTTCTTTAGTAAAGTAGATTTTATATAGGTTTTGAATTTACCCTCTGAGAGCCCCGTTAGCTAACTTGGGATTTTATTATAGAAACGTACACTATTTCCTAAGAATGTTTTTTTATTTGTTTCACATAATCTAAAGCTATAGGTATAGCTATTTTGTCTTTATTCCTAGTATTAACCTAGTATTAACCATCCATCCATCCTCACAAACTTTCGCACTTACGTAAAATATTATGGTATAAGGATAGGATTGGTTAAAAAACGCCATTTGGAAGACATGAGGACGCATGACGCAGCCACGCTTTTCCATCGAAACTTTCGCACGAATTTCGTTCAATGGCTTAGCCGTTGTTTACGTCAATGACTATAATTTGCCGGTATAATTCGAATGCTCTCCGAACATTCGTGACAAATATCCAATCAGTAACGGCTGCTTGACACTGCTAACATGATTTCACACGCCGTGACGCCGTCTCGTCACGGTACAGATGTCCCTTATGTTTGTAGGTTTGGTTACATCTGCTGTGGAAACATTTTGTATCTAACAATCACAGAGACAGACACACAGAAACACGGACATGTCAAACTTATAACATCCTTTTTCAGTCGGGGGTTAAAAAAAGGAGGTGCCAGAGTCGGAGAAGGTGGTGACGTGAGTATATACTACTTTCTACTTATAATATAGGTATTATAAATGCAAAAGTTTGTGAGGATGGATGGATGGATGTTTGTTACTCTTTCACGTCAAAACTACTGAACCGATTGGGCTGAAATTCAGTATGTAGATAGTTTAGACCCTGGAATAACACATGGGTTACTTGTTTTCCCGATATTCCAACGGGAACGATGTCTACGCGGGTGTAACCGCGGGGTAGAGCTAGTAGATTATAATTGCTAACTTTGCTAATCTACTGGTGAGTTCTTATAAATTTCACCTGCTCTACAAATTCATTAACTAATTAAGTACTTAGTATTTTCTAAATTTGTCTTTCTTGCACACACAGTTCGCAAGAATCAAACTGTCATGGGTTTTCACGGGTTTAAGCTTGGCTCTACATGAGATTTGACAACTTTTTTACAGTACGAGAAATATAAGCGTCTCGTCTTGGCAACATTTTACATGAAATTGTTTTTGCTGGGATTACACTTCTTTCTGTAAGTTGCTTATGACAATAAGTCCCTATATCAATGATTCAAACCTTTAGCATCAAAAATTAAATGTCCACCATAGGCCACAAATAAGCAGCATGCTGGCAAAAAGACCAACAAATACGTTTATTCAATATTTTTTATTTAATATTTTTGTAGCCAGCCAGATAGATAAAAAATAAGTATCTATTTTTCGTAACGTCCACTTTTGACATGAGTAGCGTCCGTGGTCCAGCGGGTATATGCCCGGTTTTAAATCCAGAGTCCCTGGATCGAATCTCACCATGTGGACTTCTCGCCTAGAGCTACCGTGTTTCGGATGGCACGTTAAACTGTAGGTCTCGGTTGTTTCCTATAAGATATGTAGGGAAGCAGTCGTTAGGTCATGTTGAGTTAGTGAATCTTGACCAATATGAATTGACTCGAGCAGTGTAATGAGGTAACCACTTCTGTCATAGTTTAAAATTCAAATTATTTGACCACGACAATATGAGCCACAATGACAATTTTTATTTCGCAATAACAGTTTGATGAAAAAAGTTTGGTCATAATAGTATTCAATTAAAAAAAACAAATAATAAGAACTTTTGGTTGTAGTGAAGTATGCTGGAATGGCGGAACATTTTCGAATAGTAACTCTAATAATGTCGTTTTATTTTTACCCTGCTTACTTTTCCTATCATGCGCGTCTCCGTTCAAAGGCTGGTTGCATGGAAGAGAAAAACCTGTAATTTTAGTACTATGTAGGTACCTTGGTATACAAACAGTCAATTTTATTATTACATTTGTTGTATAGATTGATGTCAATGAAGAGTAGGTACTTATTCGAACCCATTGTTTTTAATTTACCGTCGGAAAAATTTACCTTGCGTATTATCCTCCCCTCCGTCACTGTCCACCTCGCTGCCAACACTGACTGGACTCTCTCTCTTCTCCTCTCTACTCTCTGGCACATTCTGTGCTGGATTCAACACCCTCAACCACGGCTCCGAGTAACCGAGGAAAAACGGAAACCCGCCATTTTGTAAGAATGGCGCGTAATAACGCATCCGATTTAATCCATTCAATCTCTCACTATCATCTTCTTCTGAGTTTCTAGAACTCTCCGAGAGATTGTTTTCTATGTCGATCTCGGGTGATTTTCTGTCGCTGCCGATTAATGATTCAATAGAAAATGGTTTAGGCACTTTCTTGGTTTGCGTTTCCACTATTTCGGACTCCATTCTTCGCGCACTTTTAATTTTTTAGTTTATGTCACTGGCTGAAAATTTAACTGTACTTATGTCACTTGTTGCTATTATAATTTATTGTAGGTAAATGCATAATTACGTCACTATGTTGTCTTTTGTTTTCTTTATTTTCTTTTAGGCAAAACACAGCTTGTGTTCAAACAGACAAAACAAAATTTCAAAACAGTGTTTGTTCCAAATTCAAATACGAATTTCCCGCCACGCGTCCGACACTACAATATCGCACCACACGACTGTCCGTCGAAAACACGGTACCGCCCACATACGGGGTGTTCTCAAACGTTCAACTTTATTAATAGCGCCCTCTGGCCGAGCGAATATAAGCCC
Source organism: Hemistola chrysoprasaria (assembly GCA_947063395.1). NCBI lineage: Eukaryota > Metazoa > Arthropoda > Insecta > Lepidoptera > Geometridae > Hemistola > Hemistola chrysoprasaria. Next base: position 1,672,845 of record OX346734.1, on the reverse strand, counting down.
TATTATGAGAGCAATAACACCAGTACTTTACTCCACTTTCCCCTATCATCAACGTTTTAAGTCACTTAGACCACAATCAAAAAGCAACCTTATCTTATACCGTTAAACAATAACCTGCTTTGGCAAAAACCATTGCATTAAGAACAGTTCAATATCAAGCAAACTTAACTTTATTTTCTCGGGTAAGAATTGAAAATCCTTTCCAAAGTATTAACTTACAACGTTGTGAAAATACGAAAGAAATGATTAAGACCACTTTACTCTTTAGTTAGAGCGGGCTGGGTGTAGTTTTTAGAGGTGGTAAGAAAGAGATAGCTACAGCTATTTGCAGAGTTAAGAGTACATCGGTAATTGGTGGTGATCAGCGTGTTTTGTAGATGTCAGCAGAGGATTGTGGATATAAATTCATGGTCTATGCCTCGTTTAGGATCGTTTTATAGCACTAAATAGTTGAACATGTTTGGGATTAAGGACGGTTGGGTAACTTTTTCTTTTGTTTTTTAGGATTTATGAAAATTCGTTTCTTAGATAATTTTATGTTTTTTTTATGATACCACTGGGCTTGACGAGCTTCAACAACTAATATCTCAGGGTGACAGGCACAGTGCAGTGCCGCGCACAATTGAATTTTAAAACGCTGGGTGACACTGTGTCTTATATGGGCAATCATGATGCTTACCATCAGGCACCTGATTTGCTCGTCTTGTCACTTACTATCATAAAAAATATACCTATCGTTAGGCGAACGATATCTGTTCATGCCACAGACTCATCAGAAAAAGGATCTTCTCCTTTTTCTTGGTCGTCATGGTGAGTCTGATGTTCCAAAGAACTGGTCTCATCTAAAGCGACTCTAGGCTCGTCGCAGAGGAGAGTGGAGAGCAATTTGTCCCCCTCGACTCTAACGACCACCCCCGCGGCCACTAAATTGATTGTGGCGGCGTTATATTGTAAGGTTTGTCTTCGTTAAACGTTATATGGGAATTATTAATGATTTCTTTTTAATATAAAAAATCTTATAATTTTTTACTTAGGTAGGTAAAACCTCTTAGACACATAGCACGCCTTTTTAAGCAGAGGTGTACCCAAGTCCCACAGTAGGTACACTGTACATCCACACTTTGCCATTGAGTAATATTTTGAAGAACTTACTTGTGACGGTTAATTGGTCTTTAATATGGCAGGGTATGGCTAATTCCCCCACATCCAAATTAGTAGATAGTGAGTGACAAAACGAGCTCATCAGGTGCCTGATGGTAAGCATCATGATTGCCCATATCAGACACAGTGCTACCCAAAGTTTTAAAATTCAAAATTCTGCGCGGCACTGCACTGCGCCTATCACCCTGAGATATGAGTTATTGAATCTCATCATGCCCAGTAATTTCGCTGGTAACATTGCCCTTCATACCGGAACACAGTAATGTTTGGACATTAGTACTGCTTGGCGGATGAATAACTGGCAAAGCTGTGGTACTTCCCCAGGCGGCCTCCTGCAAAAGAGGCCTACCACTACAAAAAAATTACCTACTCATTTAGTATATCTAAACATTGGTTAATTATAACGTATTTATTTATTTATTATATAAATCTAATCAGCGTAGTCATTACAGACACATTTAGCGAACAATTTGTCCCCTACCCTCGGTATAAATTGATTGCGGCCATTTCCTTCACCGCCGTCGGTTACTTATTTCGTTTATGATTTATAACTTGTTTGGACAATGAACGTTATGGATTAGTTAGAAAGTTGGAGCGTTGGTAAAATAGACTTTTGTTATATTATACAGAATAAGTTTTGGTTACATTTCGGGTATTTGTGTTGTAAGTTCACCGTTACTTCATGTGAATCTCAACAAAATTTTATTAAAAATAAGCTACCTACCTAGATACAAACAAACCTTAGGCTAGGTAGTATGATGCTTACCATCAGGTACCTGATTTGCTCGTCTTGTCACTCACTATCATAAAAAATAAATCATCTCAGCCGTTGGTAATCCACTACTGAACATAGGCCTCCCCCATAAAGGGGGGTTTTGCCAATACTCGACACGCTTGGCAGACGGGTTGTCGAGCGCAGTTTGATAGTTTTTTGCAGAGGACGCTGCTGCCCGTCCTCTGGATCTGTTAACTCTTAGCCGGCTCTTACGGCAACCACGGGTAGAGAGGGTGGAGCACTATTCTAAAGCCGGTAACTCCACGGCAAATTTACTTATCGTTTAGTAAAAAATCTGATGGAGTTAAGTACGATTCATCCTGTGCTTATACGAAACTTCCAACTCTCCCCTACCTATTAACTACATATTCAACAAATAGTAGATACAGTACGGTCGTTTTATCTCGGCGAGTCTTAACATAGACTCTGCGAACTTTAGCGCGTGTAAACTGGTGAACTAAACTGTTATTGTTATGATTGAACTGAACTGAACATTACATTTACAATAAGTACTTAAGTACAGATTTGTTTCTATATTTGTTTATCTCGGAATAACAGTTTTCTCCGTTCGTGCCGCGGGGTTACCGGCTTTAGAATAGTGCTCCACCCTCTCTACCCGTGGTTGCCGTAAGAGCCGGCTAAGGGTTAAGAGATCCAAAAGACGGGCAGCAGCGTCCTCTGCGTAAACTATCAAACTGCGCTCGCCAACCCGCCTGCCAAGCGTGGCGAGTATTGGCAACAACCCCCCTGATGGGGGAGGCCTATTTTCAGCAGTGGACTTCCAACGGCTGGATGATGATGATGAACAGTTTTCTTCACGAGTTTACGCGCTTAAGTTCGCAGAGCCTATCAAAGCCAAGTGAAAGTCAAAATCAAAAAGATTTATTCAAATAGGTCACAATCTGACACTTTTTTACGTCAGTGAAGATAAATAGTACTGAGTCTACCGTGAGTTCGGAAAGATACCTCTACAAGAAGAACGCACCAGAAACTTGTAGGGCTTAATTTGTTCAACTGATTGTTTTACAATATTTGGTTTGGTTACATTCGTTTGTTCGTGTCGGTGTCGCGTGCTGGCTATGCAAAAGTTTCCAAGCATCTTTATCCTCTATGTACTGATTGACTTTATAATGTTTTAAAAAATGTTCACACTCTATATATAATCTTTATATTATTAATATGTTGTTCAGACTCGCCAAGATAAAACAACCGTACTAAGTAAGTACCTATGTATAGGTATATACCTAAGTCTGAGGAATTTCGAATTCAAACATTGTATTCAGTAATGATCTACCTAAGTATCTATTGTTTAGGTAACTGGTATAACTTGCACATTCAGAGTGTGCGCGTATATAGGTATGTATCTACCTACATTGTACATTAATTTTGTTCTTGGCATTCATTTAAAATCTAGCTAAAACCTATTGACGTATATTCTACGATAGACAAGAACGTTCTTAAAAAATATTTGCTCAAATTCATTTACTTAGTTTATTAAAGTTGCGTTTATTTATTAAGGTCAAATAAGTTCATAATATAAGTAATTGATTGAATTTGGCGTTACTTTTCGGAACTCAATTTTAGACTTCTGGAACAAGACTTCTGGCTCTTGTTCCAGCGTTCAGCGAGGTAACTAGGAGCGGCGTCGTACAAAGATTTGTCGCCCTTACAGCGGGGTCAGTCTATTTGCGTCGTGTAGACGAGAAACACGTGTCGATATATGAATGGTGTTACTAAAAAAAAATATATCTAACTAGCTGACCCGGCGAACTTCGTACCGCCATATTTTATTTCTCTAAAATAGTTCAATTTTTTTTTGTTATTAATGGTAATAATATTGTAACATACGCAGTATAATTATAAAAATATCAGTTACAAATCATTAAAATAATACGATTATATCGTGAGCATAAATAAATATTGCGTGAAATAAAGTAATCGATTATATTCTAAGAAACCGAACACAGCGCCATCTATTGGGTGTATTTGCAACCTAGATGTCAAACAATATTGAAGAATTTTATCGATGAATCAACGTACACCGCCATCTATGAAAACTTCATAAAACTAAACAGTAAATAAACACTTGCTTAAGAAACAATTAATTGATACATTTTATTCGTTTACATTCACGATATAAGCGAATAATTGAGATGTTAACTATTCTATCCAGTAAGTTAGACCAAAATACGGGTACATGTGAAATTTGATTGAAATCGGTTCAGTAGTTTTGGAGTTTATTGGCAACATACATCGTGACACAAGATTTTTATATAAGATAGCATTTCTCTCGCATGCAATTTTGCGGGTGGGAGGGAGAGGTGCACTGGGCATGTTGTTTTTGACTTTTGACACTAAAAATTGGAACTAAAAACCAATATTCTAGTTCCAGAAGTCTACGTTAAGAATAGTTTGTAATCAAATCCAACGAAAAATAAATACTCGATTTGTTTTCTCGTAATATTAGCACAGCTCCGTACGCGTTCACACTGCATGGATGTCGAAGCTACACTGAAGTATGGTGCACGGATCGAAGTGCACTGTATTCGAGCAGATTGATTGGAACGCGAAATCTAGTACGTAGCACATTAATGTCTTTGCTATAACCTTATTCTATTTTAAAAAGGTAGGTAGTAGGTATCTATTCAGTTAGAATAATGTTTTTGCTGTGTTTGACTATCTGTACCTAAATAAGAAGAAACGATTACTAGGCATGGCGAGTTTCAACAATTAATATCTCAGGGTGACAAGCGCAGTGCAGTGCGGCGCAGAATTTAGAATTTTAAAACACTGGATAGCACTGTGTCTGATATGGGCGATCATGATGCTTATACCATCAGGCACCTGATTTACTCGTCTTGTCACTGCACTATCATAAAAAAAAAAACAATTAGGTACTTATTATCTGTTCTGTGATAAAAGACTGGTGTTACAACTCGTCTTAAATACCCTAGTTGTATGTACCTGATACCTATTGTGCGCTACAATGATGCCTTGTGAGAAAGCCGCACGAGACTCGACTAGCAAGATAAACCGTCAGTTTGTCTGTCATCCTGTCGTACGGAGTCTGATTAGAGAATTACATTCACGAGGACGTTGATTTGCAAATAGGAACCAAATAAATAACACAGATATTTTTCAAAATCAGTATGCAGATTAGCTAATCTCCGAAGGTTAGTGAGAATAGAATAGAATAGATACACCGAATACAATCAACTTAAAAATTAAATTATTCTTATTGGTCAACAATGGGCGGGAGAATATGATAGCAAAATCGGCTGCAGCCTCCCCTTTGGGCCTTAGAACCTTAGCCTTAGAACTTGGGGCTCTTCAACGGGAGAGTGAATAAAGTGTAGGAGCCCGCCTAGCATGGCACGGGGATAACTTGTTTATACCCCGTTTTTTTTTCTTTCGCAAAAGAACATTGCATATCTGCTGTCTCGTTCTAACCCCCAGCAACTTCTTTTTCCCTGGTCACTGTGCTTCAAAAGGAGAGGGAATAGTGTTGGTCGGTCGGCAACATACTGGCAATACCAGGAACGCTCACCACCACCGCACACCGTCTGCTTCTTTGCCACTTATAGCATAAAAAAATCCAATAACTCGCCTGACTGAGGTTTCGAATCCAGGACATGCTCAGCAGTGATGCTTAGGTCGGTACCTAACAAAACATAACATACATTCACGCCTTTTTCCCGAAGGGGTAGGCAGAGGTGTACCAAGGACTCAGTCCCATAGTAGATACATCCACATTTATTGCCATCTACCGGTCACAGTTACAGAATCCAGGCAGTTATTGAGATAATTCCTAATGGAAAAATCCAATATTTAACACTGCCTGACCTGGGGATCGAACCCGGGACCTCTTGATTGGCAGTCGAGCATGCGCCCACTACGCCACCGAGGCATTCGGTACCTAACGATTAAGTCCAACCAACAAAGAAGCGCATTAAGAGCGCTACCTAATTGAATTTTATCTCTGTAACCATATTTTGCAAGAGAACATTTAATGTCCCGCGGAGCAATTTGGCAGTGCTCACTGCTTATGATGTTATTACTAAGTACACCCCGTCGAGAACAGGACATTACGCCCTCGTATACATTTATAACAACATTTTAAAGTTACCGGCGCTAGTCTTAAACACATTGCTGATGCCTGGAAACTTCTACCCGCATAAAGTACAACGGAATTACGAAAAGGTAAACTTAATATAATAATAATAATATGGGACAACGTTCCACACACGGTCATCTGGTCCCAAACTAGGCTAGAAGCCTGTACTATGATAACCAGATGACTGATATACATACTTATATAAGCATATAACACCCAGACACAGATCAAACAGACATGTTCATGCACACAAATGTTTGACCTGGCCGGGGATCCAACCCGGAGCTTGCGGCACGGAAAGTAGAGTTAAGAGTACCACCTTTTTTTTTTTGTTGCCCGGGGAAAAATGCATGACGCATACCACCCGCACCCGGGGGAGCGCAGGGTGGTTATGTGGGACTCCCCGCCGGCATAGCACCGTACGTTGCTGTGCCGGCGGGTATACCCACTAAAAAACCCCGGGGTGTTCCTTCGCGACGCCATGTTGAGCCAACGAGGCTGTTAAATAAGGAATAATGAATGAATGAATGAATGCTCTTTATTGGTACCACGATTTATCAGAAAATAACGAAGAAGAAAAACTGAAAACTAGAAAGAAGTACCAACTGGCGGTCTTATCGCTCAGAGCGATCCCTTCCAGATTTCTTATAGTATGTATAAAGTATAATATTATTTAATCATGTATTATTTATTTACTTTTTTAATTGAACCCTACTTAATTATTATGTAATACTTAACAGCAAAGAGGACCTCTTGACAATTTGACACAATCCTATGGAAAATTTACATAATCAATGTTTTGTATTCCCCTGTTTCCTCCGAATACAGTAAACCTATTTGATACATTTATATCCTGATATTTTAAAGATGAAGTAAAGTATGTCCCTATCATTTTATTTTTGTTTATAAACTCCACATTTTATTTTAGTGAACGTCCAATCACGCGAGTAAAACTGGGATTTTGGAAGTTCACTATAAAAAAACCAACGGTATATAAAAAAAAATGACAAGGATATAGGTTAGGTACTATACTAAGTAGGTGTATTAAAATATCTCGTACCCATAGATTTTTTATTTTATTTTAGTTAGTCAAAAGATGAGAAAATCAGGTGCCTGATGGTAAGCATCATGATTGCCCATATATCAGACGCAGTGCCACAGTGTTTTAAAGTTCAAAATTCTACGCGGCACTGCACTGCGCCTGTCACCCTAAAATATTAGTTGTTGAATCTCGTCATGCCCAGTAATTTCGCTGGTAACATTGCCCTTCAGACCGGAACACAGTAATGTTTGCACATTACTGCTTGGCGGATGAATAACTGGCAAAGGTGTGGTACTTCCCCAGGCGGGCCCCTGCAAAAGAGACCTACCACTACAAGGTATCTTAGAATTATACTTTTATTATGTAGTAAAAATCTATGGATGTGCTCATCACTAGTACCAGAATTGTACCAAAAAATTAAATATTAAATCAGCCTGTGAATATCCTGCCAAATAAAGCTCTATTGCCATCTCGTTCTGACTCATACGTTAGAATGCAACAGCTACACATTTCTCTGTCCATCTTTTCTGAGTAATGAGCGACGTCACGCCCCGCAATCAAGTCTGTTCTCATTGGTAATGGGGTTCGAGTTTGAATTTTCTTTTTTTTTATTCATTAGTGCCAAATGAGTGCCGTCGGACGGAGTGTGTCTGCTTTATTTATGGGATAATTTATTACGTAATTTAATTAGCGATGATTATTTTTATTTACAATAATTGCTTATGCAGAATAATAAAGAAACTACGACGCTACTACTTTAAATTTATGATTATCTAGGTAGGAAACTACCTAGATAGGAAAGTCATAAAAATCCCATCTCACCTAAATTATTTATAGATTTAGATTGTACTTAGGACTTAGATAGGTAATTACCTATAGTAGGTATATTACGTAGGTTATACTTATGAGAATTAATAGGTATCTAAGTAAATAAAATAATTTTACTAAATAAAATAGAAAATCGTCGTCATCACCATTTCCCGCCGAAACCCCAAACCATTAGCAATGAATAATCTTACAATCATTTTGATAATATTATGAATAATTCCAAAATAAACTAAATGTTCCAGATTCAAATTCAAGCTGAGAACGTGTCGAATGATCCCCATCGTGTCACTACTCAAGTGCTGTGACTAACTGATAGGGATGAGGTACTTACATAATATTACAACGATAAAATATCCAAAATATTTTTTATACGGAACTCTATTAATACCTAATATTTATAAAAAAATGAGTTACTTTTTATAACATCAGCTATTTGCCCGTTAAAGTCCCGTTAAAATCGGTCCAGTCGTTTCGAAAGTTTCGGAGAATCTTTAACCGTTTTCTAAAATAAATAAGCCTAATTTATACCTTAGAACACCAGTGAGCTATCTACCAGTGAAAGTCCCATCGTTGGAATTTAGGGAACACAAACTACTGACAGTCAAAAACTTTTTTAATTGTAGATACTTAGGTACCTACCTATTTTGTTATTAAACTAGTATCGTATAAGTATACTGATATAGGCAAATATACTTTAATATGCATTTAGTAAAAACCTGTGAATTCTAAACGGATAATTCAATTGTATAGATGTATAGCATAAATAGATATCACTTTACTTACATACTTCACATCCCTAGTTATAGTAGATTCGCAACGCTCTTCAAAATCGCGCTTCCATTCCAAATGTTTTGAAAATGGAACGGTTGTCGACTTTTGACGTTTGTGACAGCCCCTAGGGCATAGAGTATAGAGGGCGAAAGACGAATGCACTTCATTTGAAATTATGGCGAAGGGTGTGCTTTATTTATATCAATAACATTCTAATTTTTAATGCTTTTTGACGTGTAGGTATACCTACAGGTTATTTATTATTATTATTATTATTTATCGTTTATTTCGACCAACAAGGATCAAAGGTACACAATATTAATTACTAAAATTTAACATCGAACCGTAATTCGTGAAACTGCTGCAAAAAAAAAAAACAACAAAAAATTGTACCGACCTATCAATATCATGTTATGTACTACTTAGTTAGGTACCTAAGTTATTATCATACTACTGCCTCAGCACGACCACTGTACTAAAATATCCAATGTTATGGTTATGTTAATTAATGTTTTTAATAAAATGTGATTCCAAGAAAACATACCTAAACAAAATCAAAATTATTATTAATAATCAAGATATTTCATAAGTAGTTGCAACGAAGTAAAAAGGGGAGATCATACTAAACTGGTTCCCGATTACATTTTATTACGCAACGCATTAGCGAAGCGGAACGTCGCCACGCCCCTTCCGGTGCACTGTCAGTTTGACAGCGCACGAAAATATTGGCATAGATAATTTTTATTCTTTCATAATGTTTTTTTTTACACCAAAACATTCTTGGGCTCTGATAAAAAATAAGATTATTAATTATCATAAAACAAATCAAAATTCTAGACGAAAACAAAGCGCTTGTGATCAATCCCCGGTTGATCAATTTTGTCTTTTTTTGGTCGTTTTTCTTGACAAATATGGAAATACATTTCAAGATTCCGATTTTTTTTACCGTTAACCGTTGTATATAGGTAGGGCTTACTAAGAAAAACTAAATATATAATAACCATCTTTATTTAAGGTTATTAACACATTATCAATGTTATACTTAATGTTAAACTTATTACAAATTTAGGTAATATTTTTTGGAGTTATAAGAGAAAAAAAGTAGAAATGGGAAATGCGCAGTCTTACAACCCCGTAGGGGTAAAATTGTGCACTAAGATTGTTAAGACTGCGCATATACTACATCAAAGGCATTTTAAGGTACAATGTCAAATTATATTGACCAGCAGTTTGTAGTGGTAGGCCTCTTTTGCAGGGGGCCGCCTGGGGGAGCACCACACCTTTGCCAGTTATTCATCCGCCAAGCAGTAATGTGCAAACATTACTGTGTTCCGGTCTGAAGGGCAATGTTACCTCAGTCTCAGGTGCAGTGCAGTGCCGCGCAGAAACTTGAATTTTAAAACACTAGGTGGCACTGTGTCTGCCATGAGCAATCATGATGCTTACCATCAGGCACCTGATTTGCTCGTCTTGTCACAATCATAAAAATCATTCATCTGAGGTTTTTTAAATGATTGTAATTTTTTTTAGATAAGGTACATATTAAATTGTCTTTTTTACAATATTATAATTTGCATAGTTAAAGTAAAGTTGTCCATTAGAAATATTTTCAATGACAGCCTGGGGCACAGAATTAATGGAACGTCTCGGGTCTGAAACTAAGCTCGGCGGATGATGGCAATAGGTTGCCCAAGCAAAGGCAAAGGGGCGCCCTTATACGTGGGCCTTAAAAAACATGATTATCGATTGGTGGGTGGTACCTAGTACCTGCTATAGGACTGGATTTTGGGTACACCTCTGCCTTACCCTTTAGAAAAAAGCCGTTATGTTATGTTAACGTCATCATTTCAGCCACTGCTTTTTACTTTTTTTTATTGTTAAAAAAAAGCAAAAGAGTTCCCATATCCAAACCAATAACTAACAAATAAAATGAGCTTTCAATAGAAACCACTAATTTACTAAACACACACTGTATTGTAACAAACGTATAAATTACTGAGCCATTAATGATCAGGACTCGTGTCTCGTGAGCATTATCGAATCAATATTCATGGAGAATGGCACGCGATGTTGGACAAATGTTTGGGCCAACTTTTATTTATTTATGTTGTTATTATAATTCAGCACAACGCTAGGACTAACTTAATGCTAAAATAGCATTTTCTACCAGTTATCCTGAAAACTGGAGAAAATGTTAGATAAATCGGGTGGGGTGCCGACAAAGGAAAAAGTTAGAAAACAATTTTGTATAAACACAAATAACCTACCGGGAAAATTAAAATTAACACCAACAAATAATATTTTATACATATCATATGTGACCATCAAAAAAAAAAAAACTTAGTACACACACAAATACCAAATATAATATAATAAACATACTTAGTTTAATAATAAATATAACTAAAAAATATAACAAATATAACAATTAAAATAAATATAACAGTTTACAAGGTACTTACATTTATCATTAGATACTAATTATTGATGGACTTTACTGAGAAGATATTTCCTGACTGACATTGACTGATTGATGATTTTTTTTTATTTGAGACTTTTATACGCAACGAGGACGCAAATTTCAAGTCCTTTGTGTTCCGGCTGCCGGTGAAAGAAGATTTCTTGTCAACCGAATTTTGACTGAACAAATTGTGTTCCAGCCTTCCTCATAATACTAAAATACTCAAATGTTTGATGAGACATTTCTAATTTGATTGGCCATATCATTGGCAAAGAGTTTGGTAAACGTAATGGACAGTTTGTAAGTGGTTATTTAGTTAATAAGCGATGTTTGCTTCTCTAATTATCGAATTGGATGGTTTGTTTGTTTTAATGTAGAGCTAGGAATAGTTAAAATGTGTATAGATAGGTATGGTAGTTTATTAAACGAGATACCTACAAAAAAGTGAGTCTTTGTTATTTTTTTTCTATATTTCATTTTAGGATACATTTTTAAATAAAAATGGTACATATATTTATTATAAGAAATTACTTACCTATAAAGGTAATAAAATTACTCAAAGAAACATTAAAAATAAACATACAAAACACTATATACAAAAGTGAGTATACCTACGCTATTTACATTTTATATACAAAACCTATTCACTAACTTAAATCTATTAAACCCTTGGAGGAAGGGTAGGTGGCCAGAATGCTGGCGGCATTGCCCCGTTGGATGCAGGAGGTTTAAAGAGATTGTTATTGATAATGATTCTTCATTTGCTTTCTGAAGTTCCTAACGGTACCTACTTTTATACCTATATTTTAGTATTTACCCATAATATCAAGTAATTTAGATTAATACTGCATCCATGAACCTAAAAAATATATGGTTAAGGGATACACGACGTATATATGCACAAGGTAGGGTTCCAATCCTAGACACCTGAACAAAATGCTTTAAATCGCTTTAAAATTACAGCGCCATCTATCAGTTCCTTGCGCAAAGTATGGAAATATGCAGTAAAATGGCCATAACTTTTGATTGCGTTAACTTAGAAGTATGATTTTTTTACAGCCACAAGGGACCGCAGATTTGAGGAGTTGATATCAATTTCAATTTGATACCTCCACGAATTCTCATTAAAAAGTGTGTTGACAGACGACAGACAGACAGATGGACAGCAAAATGATTCTATAAGGGTTCCTTTATTCCTTTTGAGGTACGGAACCCTAAAAAGACAGGAGTCTTATAAAACGAAAAGTGAAGTACCATAGTAAGCCAGTTAGCTGATACACGGCACACACACGTTCACACTGCTTCGCTGATCGCCGATTCGCCGATCGACCGCCATTAAGTAGGTACTTACGCTACGAATATGTGCGTGCCGTCATGTTTGTAATAGCGAGTTTTAGTAAGACTCCGTCCGCTTTTTTTCTAGCTAAATAAATATAAAACAGCAGTTCTACAAAAACCCTTTCCTAACTCTAAATCCAAAATAACAATAATAAAACGTAAAAGCGCAGTCTACATCAACTAACCTTACCCTTTGGTCACCCCTCAATTTATTATCAACCCCTAAATTATTGAATATAACAAGTTATGAACTATTTTGATCGATAGATTTTAAATGCATAATATCTAACCTTCCTTTTTAATATATTTTATAGCAAAAAAGACCTACCACTACAAAACCCTTTACTTACTAGTCTAGGATTCACTGTACTTTCCGTTTTTTATGTCGTTCTCTGTAAGGTGCACAATAACATGTTTATCGATCTGTCTATTTTGAGTAGGTAATTAACATCCATTTACAAATTATAATTTATCCGTCAGTCTACAAGTAACCTAATAACTGTCAACATTGTCACCACATTCCTAATTATATCGAAACTCTTCGCTTCAACTATATTTAAACACGCAATTAACCAATTTGTTACCGTACTGGCAACACCACGCTCGACTTAACATATTTTATAGCCTGGCAACATTTTAGCGTCTTTGAAAATGGAACTGAAAATTGCGTTTTAAAATTGCAATGAGGCGCGAAAATGTGTCGGTTTCGCGCCTTTGGTGTTTATATATGGCCGCCGTTTGACTGATGCTCGACAAGGATGGACGGGTTTAATGTTTGTTTTATTGATTTGTTTGAGGCACGTATATACATATTTATACTAACTGTGCCCCGTGGTTTCATCTTCTGAAAAGTAGCTATGTTTTCCAGAGACTTAGCCACAGAATAAATTTAAAAAAAAAGTATTTACTAACATACCTATCTTAGCCCGACTTCCACATACCTACCAGCTAGTATTTTAGCCCACGCTCCAAAAGCTTGAGTATTTTTGGCGTGAAAAATGATATATAAAATATAATAATTTATAAATATTGAAGTACACTTTTACACACACATGTCAACCAACTTACGCTCTTTAAAATATTAGAAGGGTTTTTATTATTATAATACATATATATCTATATATGTACAAGTCAAATTTATTTAGTTAGAATAATAATAAGGTTGTACCATTATTATAAGTGCAGTAATTTTTTTTTTTATGATAGTGAGTGACAAGACGAGCGAATCAGGTGCCTGATGGTAAGCATCATGATTGCCCATATCAGACACAGTGCCACCCAGTGTTTTAAAATTCAAAATTCTGCGCGGCACTGCACTGCGCCTGTCACCCTGAGATATTAGTTGTTGAAACTCGTCATCCAGTCGCCATCGCCCAGTAATTTCGCTGGTAACATTGCCCTTCATACCGGAACACAGTAACGTTTGCACAATACTGCTTGGCGGATGAAAAAAGGTATGATACTTCCCCAGGCGGTCCCCTGAAAAAGAGGACCACTAAAACTACAAGACAATACAAGTCTTATCTAATCATATGAAGGCGGATTCTAGAAAGGAACGTATAATGTGAGCACTACGATTACTACTGTCTGAATAATAAATAAAAATAATAACATAATAAATATATATAATATATATAAAAACCTACCTACTAATGTTTTGTCAGATATATAGGTAGCTTGATCAATAACAGCTGAACAAAAATCTGTTGTATGGCCATAAAATATTTCCGTAAATTCTAAGAGGGTTAAAATAGCTGTACCTATAGTTTTAGATTATCTTAAACAAATAAAAAGACATTCTTAGGAAATACTGTACGGTTCTATAATAAAATCCCAAAAGAGATAACTGGGCTCTCAGAGGGTAAATTCAAAACCTATATAAAATCTACTTTACTAAGGAAGGCTTATTATAAAGTCAACCAGTACATAGAGGACAACGATGCCTGGAAACTTCTGCATAGCCGCCTCGCGGCACCTTCAAAGAAAACGAATGTAACCAAACCAAATATTGTGAAACTACTTATCTGTTGAAGAAATTAAGCCCTACAAGTTTCTTGTGCGTTCTTCTTGTAGAGGTATCTTTCCGAACGCATGGTAGACACAGTACTGTTTATCTTCATTGACGTGCAAAAGTGTCAGATTATGACCTATTTGAATAAATCTGTTTGAGTTTGAGGTTCTTAATTTATCAATTGAATAAAAAATTACCCGATAAGATACCATTTATGAACCAAATTTAAGGAAATATGACAGAAAAATTTATTTTTGTTCAACTAACGTTGATTAAGCTAAATTAAACAAGATTTAGGTAAATATATTATGATGTCTTCGTATATTTTTTATTTGTAATGCGCAATAATTTTAGTGTACTGTTTGTTCCACATCTCCTTTCTTAGACTTTTGCAATATCTCTACTAATAACAGTTTATAGAAAACCGGCTTCGAAAGAATATTATTAAATTAATAAATAAGTATTATGCAGGTAGGTAGGAATTTTTAAGAATAATCCAATAGTTGGTTAAATAAAGGATGTAAATGATTAATACCATCAAACAAAAATAATAAATACAACGGAAATACCAACATTTAAAAATTAAAACTCACCAGAGACAAAGTACCCTCCCATACCAATCGCTCAGCACTCAAAGAATTCAAATTAAAATACCGACAAATAAACGGGCGTCAAGGCAATCAATCCGCGCGTCGTCGTAACGTCTTGTTAGTCTAATTTTGTGCTAAATAACAATTAACGAAGTCATCAATGTATAACGAGTGATGTTTAAATAGCACTGGCCGTTTATAATCGTTCAGACTTCAGACGAACGAGCTGTCAATTTGACGAATCGAAATGGGCGGGAGTTTCGACGTTTTGTTTTACGCGGGAAGCGTTGGCGCGACTCTTTAACGATGGTTTTTTGGATCGATTTGTTAATTAATTTGGGATGATGCCAATTTTATGATACGTTGTTGTGAGACAGTTATTCATTAGATTAATAATATTATATTTATGATTATAATGTTAATAATATTAAGACACAACATTGAATTAGTCATAAATTAATGAGCAAAAGAAATAACCGATTGATATGTACTTTAATCAAATTATTTATTCAAATTGATGATTTCTACTCAATTATAAGAAAAAGAAGCGCTTCCCTGATGTGCCGCATGCGGGCCAGTAACAGCAGCATACTAAGGACCATTGCTGAGTCATCAGACTCCCATTTGATAAAACACTGGACAGAGGTCCATAGGTCAATGGCCAACATTGTGTCTTTATAGGTGAGATGTTATTATTAAACCTTAAATTTAAATTTAATATTATAATACTAACATAGTCATAAGTTCACTGTATACTAACAAATGATGGATCTATGGTCTGAATAAAATTAATTTGAATTTGAATTTAATACATAAAGCTTAATGTACGTATCAATCGTTAATTACGTTAATTTTTAATAATTCGAATCCTCATGTTATTTTTATTAGTAGCAATTATTATTCATAAAGGCTTACAATGCTTACTAGCGACATCTATGAATGAATAGCATAATTAAGAATTTATGTTTTAACTACCGCCATCTGTTAGCGAATAGCGGCTCACAAGGTCACATGGAGGAAACCATAGACAACAGAAAAAATCGTTCGAAATTGCTTTTATTAATAAATACGTTATTTTCATTATATTTTATAATTAAAATTACAATAAACAACTTTTAATTGGAATAAACTATAAAACTACCTTAAAAGTAAATATTAAAAACTAAAATTAAAAACTAGACTTAAAAACCAACTATAAATAAAATAATTCACCAAAATCGCCGTCGATTGGTAGCGTGCCCAGAAGGCTGGCAGCATTGCCACGTTGTATGGCAATGCTGATCCGCTGTGCTAGATATGAGCCAGCCCTCTGGTCACGTGTCAGCTCTACCAATCTCCGGCTGCACTCTTTAAAGACCCTATGGGCGCTTTCCCCCCAGGGTCCTAGAGTCTCAACCCCAAACGGCTCAAATATACATCCACTATTTATATTTGTATATTTGCGCCGCTTGAGGGATTCAGCCGAATTGGCGGCAGAGCCAGCCTTTACAGCGGTGCCACGAAGGTGGGACTGAGCCAGAGTGTCGGCACACGTCGCGTCCCAAACTAGGGGCCGTCCCATCCTCCATGGCACGAGGGTCATGCCGTCGGGCCTCTTACCGTCGTCGCGGGCGAGGCCGGTCGGTTCTAAATTACAATATAATATTTTTTATCCTATAATTCATGTTTTTCTAATCGAGAATGCAAAAAATTATTTTGGCTTATTTTATTATTGTGATTCATATTATTCTTATATGAAAACATCTTTAAATTTATATACTGAAATAAATTCGTCTCAAAGTTCTAAATAAAGAAAAATTATGATTTTGAACAAACTTTTTTGACGGTGACAAGAAAAACAAACGAAAACCGAAAAACACGTCAGCTGTCAAAATCTGTTGTGTCATGTCGGTGTAATCCTGCAAATTTTTACAAAACCACTAAAACTATAAAAATTAGCTATAAATAATTGAAATAACAAGAAATAGTTTATAACTTTTGTAGAAAACTGCGATCCCCGCGCTTCAATCATGCATTGGTATGGCGGGAGCATCGCGGAAGCGGTGACACTGTCCAAGCAGAAAAATGCGATTTTCGTCGTATTTATTGAAGGTACGTGGCTTATTTCTTCTTTAAATGCTTAATTGGTGTAATATTTCTTTTAAATTCACTAATTTAAGCTTATCGTACATAATTTTCGTTTAATTCAATGCTTAAAGAGCCTGAAAAATAATGGTTTTCATAAGTGACCTACAATTTAATTTCACTTATAATTGTGTATTGTATTGTTCAAGAAACAAAGCGTTTACTGAAATAATGCCTGTACTACCCAACCTACTTATTTAAATTGAATCGTATTTACTCATGGATATAAAGAAAAGGGGAGATGTATGTATGTATGTATTTGTATATATTATTATTATATTGACAGCCTCGATGGCTCAGACGGTAGTAACTCTGCTTTCTGTGCCGCAGGCCCCGGGTTCGATCCCCGGCCAGGTCAAACATGTGCATGAACATGTCTGTTTGATCTGTGTCTGGGTGTTATAAGCTTATATAAGTATGTATATCAGTCATCTGGTTACCATAGTACAGGCTTCTAGCCTAGTTTGGGACCAGATGACCGTGTGTGGAAAGTTGTCCCATATTATAAAAATATAAAAAAAAAAAAAAATATATTGTATTTATTTAGGTATTTAAATCATATTGTCTCCGTGCACGCCTATAAAATACCAGTCCATGTTTTCGAGCGACATATAACCTAGAATTATATCTACCTATTAAATTATAATCGGCTTATTCATTTTCTATCTATGTGTGTGTGTGAAAAGGTCTGGTGTGGGGTGTGTTTGTGTGTTTGTGTTGTTTTGATAATTTATAGTTTTCACAGGTGACAATGAGTTATCTACAGAGATGTCAGCCATCATAGACGACACGGCAGTGGTTTCCCGTCTCTCCAACCAGGAACACTTCCTCGCGGTCAAGCTGAAGAGTGGAACTGTCAATTATACTCACTTCGCCCAGATCTGTATCCTTTAAATGAATGATATGATATGATATCTTGTTTTATACATACATTAGCTTTGTCTGCGGTTTCACCCGCATAGTCTTCGTTCCTGTGGGAATGTCGGGATAAAAAGTACCCTGTGTGTTATTCCAGAGTCGAAACAATCTGCATACCGAATTTCAGCCCAATCGGTTCAGTAGTTTTGGCGTGAAAGAGTAACAAAAATGGTATTTCATCAGAGGTGGTTACAAAAATTTTGTATGTTTTTAAATTTAGGATATCTATGTGGATACCAGGGTATGTAGTAAGTATAAGTAGTAAGGGTAAGATAAGTATAGGGGCGAGCCTATTATCATCAACCAGGCACAGATCCAGTTAAGAAAAGATAGATAGATAAACCTTTTTTTTTGTACACCACATAAACTTAAAACAACAGAACACATTATTATATAGTCTTAAAATTGGCAGTCTCATTGCTCTCTCATTGATCTCTCATTCTCTCATCTCTCATTGATCTCTCCCAGACAACCGTACAGAGAGAAGAGAGTGGTATAATAACATTTAATTGGTGGTTTATTATAATTTTCTTAACCCTCAATCAGACCAATTCGTGCCGGTGCCCTCCCTATTCTTCATAGGTCGTAACGGCACGCCTCTGGAAGTGGTCTGCGCCGGCGTCCAACCTGTTAACCTCGCTACAAGGATAGATAGGATACTGGCCGAACATTGTAAGATCTATTTATATGTACTAGTGTTATCACAGAGGCTTTGTCCACTCTCAATGACGAAATATGGGAGCTTTATACGAAAACTTTGATACTCTTTTTGGACCCCTTAGAATGTGAATTTTCAAAAATCCTTTCTTAGCACACGTCCAGACAACGAAAGGAACCTACATTCCAAGTTTCAAGTCTCTAGGATCAGTGGTTTGGGCTCTGCGTTGCATGTCAGTCAGTGAGTCGTTTAGGATGTAGTAATATAACTGTATATATATATATAGGATAGTGACTATACCTCTATATCATATTATGTGAAGTTCAAGGAGACGTTCCTGTCAGCAGAATTTTAGCCAGAAGGCATAGTGTTTTAGGAAGGCGAAAGCGAACAATAACATCTCTAAACCGTAGTTTACCAGCTCTGCCACGCTGTTCGAGCCGCGTAGTTTTCGTTACCGTGGAAATTTAGGAATAAAAATTATGTTTAAGAGTCTAAGCTATGTATATACCGAATTTCAGCCCAAACGGTTCAGGTCGCCACCTCCACCTGGGCATATTTGGAAGAGGCCTTCACCCAATCAGGATGGAGTGTACCACTGAATTTCGACAGATCATTGTTTCGACACGCCTCCAACTTCGATAAAATATAGTTCGACAAGTCATTGCTTCGACTGGACATATATTCGAGAAGCATTATTTCGTTAGACGAGACTGCCTCGGTGGCGTAGAGGGCGCATGCTCGACTGCCAATCAAGAGGACCCTTCGCGAAAAAAGGCGTGAATGTATGTTATGTTGTATTATTTCGACAGAATATATTATTGCGACAGCACACACCTTCGAAAGACCACTACTTCGACAGACCCTGCGTCGACATGCACTTGTTCGGCAGATAATTATTTCGACAGACACATACCTTTGAAATAAAAATGGTCTAAAATTGGATGAAGCAGGCTGTTTGATTTTCTCTAGTAAATAATAATTATATTTGACAGATAAAGACAAGCCAATGGAGCCTTCAACTTCATCACAAAACGTTCGAAATGAGACCTCCAACCTGCTACAAGCCGAGGCAGCCGCGAGTGCTGCTAATAATGCTAAACATGTGCATATGGAGACTACACCTGGTGAGTACACTCTCTACTACATAACATAATCGATGATGTATTGATGTATGTTTTTTTTTTTTATGATTTGTATATCAAACATCTCCAAACAAGAGCGTTTGGACCTTTGATAATTAATTGCATTATTAGGCGTTTTTATCGGACTAACTTAGACTATATGATATTGATATTTATGAGTAAAAACTGAGGTAGAAGAGTTTTAGAATAGAATAGATAACTCTCAATTGGTATTACAATACAGAAAATAACAAAAGATTTAAACTAGAAAACTTTTTTTTTTATAGTTAGTGACAAGACAAGGAAGTCAGGTGCAGGCATCATGATTGTCCATATCAGACACAGTGCCACCCAATGTTTTGAAATTCAAAATTCTGCGCGGCACTGCACTGCGCCTGTCACCATGAGATATAAGTTGTTGAACCTCATCATGCCCAGTAATTCCGCTGGTAACATTGCCCTTCAGACCGGAACACGGTAATGCTTGCACATTACTGCTTGGCGGTATAATATAACTGGCAAACTGGCAACTATATAATAACTGGCAAAGGTACCACCACTACAGAAATCTATTTTGAAATATATCAAGAGTTGATCTATTTTATGTGGGAAGTCGATTTTTTTATCACATTCTTCATTTTGCAAATTGTTTTGGCTAATAGCACTTTGCTGACTAAACTTTTGTATCAAGTTTTATTCTATAGAAGTATTTTCCATTTCAGAATCTTCCGCACCGCCGGCTAAAATACAGAAAACTGACAACCTAACCCCAGAAACTAAAACCTCCCAATCAAAGACCCCTGAAACCGAAACACCCGAACCGAAGGCCCCAGAAATCAAGAACCCCGAACCGAAAACCAATGAAACTAAAACGCCTGAACCGAAGGCCCCTGGTTATGAAATAGTGTGCGATGGTGATGTTTGTGTGCGGAGGCCTAAGACTGATCCCCAGGGGGCTTCGACTAGCGCCCAGGGGGCTTCACTACCAATCAGTCAGGTGAGTTAGTTACATATAGTTCATTGAATTAAACTAGATTTCATCGCGTACTAGCTGTGCTCCGCGGTTTCACCCGTGTAGTCTTCGTTCCCGTGGAAATATCGGGGAAAAAAGTACCCTATCTGTTATTCCATAGTCTAAACTATCTACATACCGAATTTCGGCTCAATAGCTTCAGTAGTTTTAGCGTGAAAACGGAACAAACATACACACAAAAATCAGTGCTAGGTGGCGCTGGAGTCGAGTTAGAACACGCTAGCGTTTTGTTTACCTGTTAAAAAGTAACTTTACATTTTACTGAGATTTGAGTATAACTGGCTATAAAATACCGGCCCCTTATTACGGACGCAACAGAAGTGTGTGGAAAGCGTTTAATTGCTTAATGTCTGCTGTCAAAAGGTGTACAAAAAATGACGTTTGACAGCAGACATTTAGCAATTTAAACGCTTTCCACACTTCTGTTGCGTCCGTAATAAGGGGGCTGGTCTTTTGATAGGCGTGCATTGAGACCTTTTTTTTAGTCCAACGTCCAGAGACCTCTTCGACCTTTTAATCTAAAGGTAATGGATAGCATCTATCGGAGTCCATCTCTGAAACCATCTACAGAAGATGAGCTCAAAGACAGCCCCCGCTTGGTGCAAAGATATAACTAACTTTGAAGCCATTTTTGGACCCCTTAGAATGTTAATTTTCAGAAATCCTTTCTTAGCACACGTGCAGACAACGAAAAGAACCTACATTCCAAGTTTCAAGTCTAGGATCAGTGGTTCGGGGTCTGTGTTGCATGTCAGTTAGTGAGTCATTAAGGATTTTTTTTTTGATAGTGAGTGACAAGACGAGCAAATCAGGTGCCTGATGGTAAGCATCATGATTGCCCATATCAGACACAGTGACACCCAGTGTTAATTCTCCGCGGCACTGCACTGCACCTGTCACCCTGAGATCTTAGTTGTTGAAACGCGTCATGGCCAGTAATTTCGCTGGTAACATTGCCCTTCAGGCCGGAACACAGTAATGTTTGCACATTACTGCTTGGCGGATGAATAACTGGCTAACGTGTGGTACTTCCCCAGGCGGCCGCCTGCAAATGAGGCCTACCACTACAGAAAGATTATATATTATAGTGATTACTCTCTAGTGACATTTTTTATATGATTTCAGCCATCACCAATAGAAAATCCGCAACCATCGAGCAGTAGTACAAGCGTTGACGACAAAATGGACCGCGCTAAAGAAATTATTGAAGCGAGGCGCAGAGAGAAAGCTGAAAAGGAGAAAGAGGTATGGCAATATTAATTTTTTTCACTCCTCTTGGTCAAAAACTCCTCTTCCTCCTCTTCCTCTGGCTCCTCAGTATAATGAGATGGCTAAAACAATAGTACATAGTACACAATAGTAACAATAGTACAAACAATAGAATGCAGACAATCAATCTGTCAATCAATTCTGTTGTGGGGGTCAGCTGCAGATATAGAAACTATCTTTATACTACAAAAACGTGCGATTCGTGCCATCTATGAGATGCGTCCACGCGAATCCCTGAGGGAATTATTTAAAGAAATAAACATACTGACCCTACCATCCTTATACATTTATGAGAACATCATGTATGTGCGTAAAAATTTACATAAATTAAAATTAAATAGTGACCTTCATAATTTTAATACTAGGAATAAAGACAAAATAGCTGTACCTAGCTTTAGATTATCTAAAACAAATAAAAAGACATTCTTAGGAAATAGTGTACGTTTCTATAATAAAATCCCAAAAGAGATAACTGGGCTCTCAGAGGGTAAATTCAAAACCTATATAAAATCTACTTTACTTAAGAAGGCTTATTATAAAGTCAACCAGTACATAGAGGACAAAGATGCCTGGAAACTTCTGCATAGCCGCCTCGCGGCACCTTCAAAGAAACGAATGTAACCAAACCAAATATTATGAAACTATCTGTTGAAAAAATTAAGCCCTACAAGTTTCTTGTGCGTTCTTCTTGTAGAGGTATCTTTCCGAACGCACGGTAGACTCAGTACTGTATCATCATTGACGTACAAAAGTGTCAGATTATGACCTATTTGAATAAATCTGTTTGAGTTTGAGTTTGAGTTCAAAATCAGCTGTACCCACTTTAAACATGCGGCTTACAAAGCGTCTGTTAAGTCTAAACCGAAAGAACCTTAAAATAATGATAGGGACTATAACAGGTCACTGTCCCTTAAACAAACACTTATTCACCATAAACGCCACAGACAGTCCTCTATGCAGAGGCTGTTTCATGGCGGAAGAAACGGTTGCCCACGTAGTCCTGGAATGCGAGGCAGTAACCCTTCAACGTGAACAAATCCTCGGAACAGTGAGGTCACTCCGCGAAGTTCCCAGGAAGCTTCTGAGCTGTGGGCGGAGTTAGGCTGGCTAGATTAGCCAGGACTTCACGCACAACGGACCAGATATAGAGTCTAAGTGCGGAAAAGGAGTCCACTTTACATTACATTATGAGATGGCTAAAACTAACTCGCTTATTGACATTTTCACTACTAAATTCACGCCTATTTTCCTTAGGGGTAGACAGAGGTGTACCCAGGACTCAGTCCCATAGTAGATACACCCACATTTCGCCAGTATGTTATTGGTCCCATGTAATAGGGGGCGAGCCTATTGCCATCTACCGGGCACGGTTATATTATGATCAATTATATTATTATCTTATATATATAAAAATCTTGTGTCCCGAAGTTTGTCCCGAATAAACTCCAAAACTACTGAACCGATTTCAATCAAATTTCACATGTACCCGTATTTTGGTCTAACTTACTGTATAGGATAGTTATATAATCTCAATTATTCGCTTATGTCGTGAATGTAAACGAATAAAATGTATCAATTAATTGTTTCTTAAGCAAGTGTTTATTTACTGTTTAGTTTTATGAAGTTCTCATAGATGGCGGTGTACGTTGATTCATCGATACAATTCTTCAATATTGTTTGACATCTAGGTTGCAAATACACCCAATAGATGGCGCTGTGTTCTGTTTCTTAGAATATAAATTCTATTACTTTATTTCACGTTATATTTATTTATGCTCACGATATAACCGTATTATTTTAATAGTTTGTGACTGATATTTTTATAATTATACTGCGTATGTTACAATATTATTACTGTTCCGGATGACTCCTCAACCTATATGTGAGTCGTCACCCGGAAGGGAAATGTATGGCCGGAAGGTGGTGTGAAATGAAAGTCCGGGTTACCTGTTGTAACTGGGCCAAAACAGGAGTAGCGGGAGGCAGTGTCACACTATCACTACTACTCACTATCAGATTAATTAACACTACTACTTCACACTAATTTATACTAACTATTTTCACTGTCACTTAATACTTTGTTTAATTTTCACTATTTCTTTTCACTATTCTTCTTTGAACTGTTTCACTAATTTAAATGAACTGACTAAAGACCGACCTATCAGCCTTTTTATATGTCGTCAACCCTGCCTCCCACTTCGCCCGTGTCACCCCTTATATTTCTAGATTAATTCCGAACATACTAGAAATATGACAAATAGGCATCCCTATTACCGTACAATAGAACCTTCTAGTTATACATTTGTCGAGTATCAACATTACAATATTTCACATTCTTTCTATAGTTCTACTGCTAGATAACAGATGGCGCAAATATATTTTACAAAAAGGTGTCGCTATCGGTATGGAATTATTAATTATCTGTTTTCTATTTGCTCACTAAGTTACTCGACACTAGATGGCACCACAAGGTTTTTATAAAGCAATAATATTGAAAATCGATAACATATACCTATATTATAATATGTTGCTACTAACAGTCTAGGGTTGTCTAATTTCTATTTCTATGACTATGATGTTAACATAATATTCTTAACTATAACATTATTTTTAACTATTCTAATTACTATCTATATTTCTTTATTCTGATTAATGCTACTAATGACTATGTACATATTTCAGTATTTTCTATGAAATCTAATTCTTCCTAAATCTATTTTTAAAATACTATTTATAACTATACCGTGTTCGAATATCGTCGTGCACATTCTCCCGCCGTCGCAGTTCTGCGATGCTTCTGGTAGCACGACGATCAATGCTGGCTGCTGCTAGATGTGGCCGCGGACCGACGTCATTGTGATGAATGGAACCTCGCTGCCATTCTCCAGGGAGGCCCTCACGATCCGGCCGCTGGATGACTCGACGCTCTTGTGCAACTCGATGATTATCTTTGATAGCCAGCTGCCCGTGTCACCTATGATGGACAGGGCGCCCTGCGCACTCCCGCCGGTGTTGGGGTGCGGGGACTGTAATTTTTAACTTTTGTGTATCTGCGCGTTGTACCTTCTTCCGGTCGGCGTTGCTCCCGCCGGTGACGACTGTGCATTTTCTATTTTCTGTGGAAACTTGTTTCTTCCGTCTTGATGTACGTTGACGTCTATGTCGCTGTCTTCTATTACTTTTCTTATTCTTGTCTAAGTTCTTCATCTTTTCTACGCTGATCCCGCCGATAGCAGCCGTCGATTTTCTATGTTTATTCTTGATTCTCTTGTCTTCAATGACACGAAGGTAGCCGCAGATCTTCTTTTCTTTACTATTTACTGTACGGCAGCCATGAAGAACCCATCCTAATTGTGTGCGTGACGCCACTGGCTGGTCATGCTGTCCCGCTCGCACCTCCCTCGACACAACAAGGTCCCAATTATCCTGGCCGATGAGGATCTTCGGCGTGACTTTCTCGTAGGTGAGGCACGAAGCGATGTCCCGTAGGTGGTCACAATCCTTTATGTCCTTTTGGCTCACAGTCTGGGTGGCGAAGTTAAGCTTCTTCACTGTTCGAGCTTGCCGTATGGTATGTACTTCGTCACTAAACTTTCCTTGGATTTCCAGATTTACTGTGCGGCTTTTCTCGTGCGTTCTGGTGGCGCCTCCTATGCCCTGGACTCGCATAGTTGTTGCAGGGCCTTTGACTCCCAGCACGTTGACTATTGATTCGTCGACCAATGTGACTGTGCTCCCTTCGTCGAGCAGTGCGTAAGTCTCTACTGTTACGCTGCTGGGACCTGTGAGCTTAACTGGTACTATTTTCAGGTAGGCGCACTTCACTTCAGACTTGATGTTAGCTGTGGCGGTAATTTCTCGGGTTGACGCGGCAATGTTTTCTGTCTCTTTTTCTATCTTCTTATTATGGAGTAGCCGATGATGTGGAGAAGTGCAGTCATCAATTCCACATGGCTTGCACTTACATTCCTCTCTTCTGTGTTTGCCCGCCCGTAGACACTTGAAGCAAACATTTTTCTTCTTCGCTATGGTCCATCGCTCATCTGTATCAGAGTTCAAAAAAGTTCTGCACTCTACGAGACTATGATCTCTACAACATAATGGACACGACTTGTTCGGAGAGCCGGTACATTTTCTTTCTGTAGTTGTGAAGGTTCTTTCAGGTCTTCTTGTACTGAATCTTGTATTTTCTTCGCGGATGTTTTCTAATGGAGCGTAGGGGCCACATTTCTCTGCTTCCTCATTTAGGAATATGGAGATCTTCTTTAATTCAGGAATGTCTTCTTTCTTTCTAGCGTCGTAATCGTACCATTTATTTTTCAGGATTGGCGTCAGCTTCTCCACAACTATGTGCAGCATTTCTGGGTTGTACAAATAATGGTTCTTTTGCAGGGCTTCTACTGCGGCCACGATATTGGTGATTTTATTTGCAAATATGCATACATCTCGAGGATTATCTGTGATTTTGTGTAAGTTCTTTAATTTATCCATTTCGCAACGAATAAGTCCCTCTGGTCGTCCGAATCTTCTTTCTAATGCGTCAATAACGTCCCGTGGCTCTGGTGTTCCAATGAGTAGATTACTGACAGTTTCTGCTGCTGGTCCTCGCAGGCTCTTTCGTAGTCTGCTGATGTTTTCTGTCCTCGTGAAGAGTCCCTCGGTATCTCTAAAGGCTGCTTTGAAGCTCAGCCAGCGGTCACTTCTTCCATTAAAGATCGGAAGCTCCTGAACGTGGCGACCAGGATCCCTTGTACACTTTTTCAAAGCTTGAGTAAATGCCGCAGTCAGTGACGTTATTTCTTCTTTACTCGTTGTCACTTGATTGACAGACTTTTGTACTACTGGATATTGATGAACTTTTTCCATATTGACGCATTGTAACTTCGTTTTCTTCTCATCGTTGTCGACTGTATCATTTTCCATTTTTTCAACTTTTGGCGGTGATGACATATCCTCGGGCTGCTTTTCTAGCCACTCTTGAATCCTTTCTGACATTCCTTCATCTGGTTCTTCTTCTTCTGAAGAGTCTTCTTCGTTTTCAATACTTACAGATTCTAATTCTATTCGAGCTATCTCGCATTCCTTCTCTATAAGTCGTTTTTCCATTTCAGCTAATTTTCGTTTCGCTTCCAAAACATTCTTTTTTTGTTGTACTGTGGATGCCCGTGATGCAGTTTTCTTCTTTATAAATGTTTTGTCCATTGATGCTTTTATAGTGGGCTCTGTAGACACAGTTTTACTAGTAGCTCCTGTTTCTGTATCTGTAGTAGTAGTGAATGACCCTTTCTGGTGAGGATCGCCGCGTCCTATTTCCGTACTAGTGGATTGTGACCCTATTTGAGTCTTCAACAGTTCTGCTTCTGTTGTAGCAGAATGTGGCCCCATCTGGGCCGTCCCGGCGAGTTCAGTATCCGCCATGGCGGCTTTTGCCTCAATCTGGGCCGTCCGGGATTTTTCTGTCCTCTTCCCGCTCTGGCTTCGCGTTACCGGCATGGTGAATTTCCTGTCTTCAGAGGTGCTTGAACTTTCCTTCTAGCCCCTTCCAGCCGCGCCGTCAGGGATCCGGCTCGAAGGACCAATGTTCCGGATGACTCCTCAACCTATATGTGAGTCGTCACCCGGAAGGGAAATGTATGGCCGGAAGGTGGTGTGAAATGAAAGTCCGGGTTACCTGTTGTAACTGGGCCAAAACAGGAGTAGCGGGAGGCAGTGTCACACTATCACTACTACTCACTATCAGATTAATTAACACTACTACTTCACACTAATTTATACTAACTATTTTCACTGTCACTTAATACTTTGTTTAATTTTCACTATTTCTTTTCACTATTCTTCTTTGAACTGTTTCACTAATTTAAATGAACTGACTAAAGACCGACCTATCAGCCTTTTTATATGTCGTCAACCCTGCCTCCCACTTCGCCCGTGTCACCCCTTATATTTCTAGATTAATTCCGAACATACTAGAAATATGACAAATAGGCATCCCTATTACCGTACAATAGAACCTTCTAGTTATACATTTGTCGAGTATCAACATTACAATATTTCACATTCTTTCTATAGTTCTACTGCTAGATAACAGATGGCGCAAATATATTTTACAAAAAGGTGTCGCTATCGGTATGGAATTATTAATTATCTGTTTTCTATTTGCTCACTAAGTTACTCGACACTAGATGGCACCACAAGGTTTTTATAAAGCAATAATATTGAAAATCGATAACATATACCTATATTATAATATGTTGCTACTAACAGTCTAGGGTTGTCTAATTTCTATTTCTATGACTATGATGTTAACATAATATTCTTAACTATAACATTATTTTTAACTATTCTAATTACTATCTATATTTCTTTATTCTGATTAATGCTACTAATGACTATGTACATATTTCAGTATTTTCTATGAAATCTAATTCTTCCTAAATCTATTTTTAAAATACTATTTATAACTATACCGTGTTCGAATATCGTCGTGCACAATTACCATTAATAACAAATAAAATTGTACTATTTTTGTTATTGAATTATTAAAGTCTTGGCGCCAAATTTTAATCAAAGTTTCAAGATCTGGCCATCAAATTCTATCGAGTCGCCATCTCTGGTTTGAATGTCCAAAGCTTTGGTATCTCATTCGTTCTCGAGACCTCCTCTGAGCGTAAACAAAGCTCCCTCTCGAACCATCGAGACCCACTATTTCGAACAATCGATCAATCGATTCTTCTCGAAGCATGCGAACTAGAACGTTCGGGAAATTCAAGGTTCAGGTATAAATACTGGCGCCGAGTGTCACCGCAGTTCAGTTCCTTTTTAAACGAGTGAATTAATACTATCTCCCGGAAAGTGATAGTCTCAGTAAAATCTCCACGCATTTTGAACAAGAATATGAATTTTTCAATTGAGTACCTACTCCAATTTTATTTTAAATTTAGGTAATTCGATTTTACCGGAAGGGTTTTATTTCCTCAGTTGCGATTAGAGAAATAAAATATGGCGGTACGAAGTTCGCCGGGTCAGCTAGTCTTATTATAATAATAAATTCATTTATTTCAGGAATAGTACGTATAACAATAAATTATACGCACCAGAGGCCCATATTAATAAATACCTTACAGACTAACATACATAAAATATTAAACCACAAAATTACATTACTATATTATACACAAGGTAGGGATTATTTTCGGTCTCGCCTCCCTGAAGCGCCGGAACACAATTCCTTGAGGCCAAAATTCGGGTGACAGGAAAGTCTCCTTATATTTCACCGGAAGCCGGAGCACGTAGGACTTGAAGTTCTGCGTCCTCGTTGACTCCAGCCTCGACAGTGATCTGGGAGAGTTCCTGTCCTGGGACTCGTCCTTGGCTCTTCTCCTTGATATAGCGGACTATCTCCTCACTGGATGTGTTCTTCTCAAACCGGGAGAGATAGATCGCTATCGTAGGCTCTGCGACTCGAATGTTAGTCAATGTAGCGGGAGCGGTGCCGCGTTGGTTGCGGACGGGGCGAGGTCGACGCTTCCTTTTCTATACTAGGGTGAATCCGCCCTCGTCGACCTTTCTCGAGTGCATAACGGATGCACAGGGTTGCTGTTTCAGGCTTCTTTGGTTTCGCTGTTGTTTCTTGCCCTCATTTGAAGGCCGCTGCGGAGGTGCGGGCGGGGTGAGGGCAGCGGGGGCAGCAGCGGCAGCCGCGTAGGCCAGAGGCGACGTGGTCGTCTTCGCTGACGTGTCATGCGGGGAGCGGGCGGGGGCGGCGGGGGGGCGGGGCGCGGTGCATCGCGCACGGCAACAGCAGGCGGCGACGCTATACTGCAGACGGAAGCATTTTGCGCCCCGCGACATGTGTTTATGTTGGAAATCTCCGGTGACCTACTTACTGAATTATTACATTTTATTGATAATAATTCAGTACGTAGCTCTCCGATGGTAGTTCCAGAGATCTCCAACCTAAACTTAACTTCCTCCAGGCTCGCCTTCAGGGTGGTGATGTCCTTCAGCAGCCTGGTGACGTCGACGTGGTCGAATGTGACAGGAGGCAGCTTGTGGAGCTCCTTCGCCACGAATGCAGGCACGTCGTCCGGGTCGGTCGCCTTCAGCAGGTTGATGATGTCCTGAAGGCTCCGTTCTCCTTTTTCGTCCCTCCTGCGGGTCGGCATCCGATCGGCCTGACCGAGGGTCTCGTACAGCAGCACCTTGCCCCTGCAAATCTCGTCTTCTTTGAAGTTGGATTTGCAGATCTGCATGATGCTGACCTCGTCCATGGTGTCGACTGCATGCTGGATGAATGCCAGCAGTTCGTTGGCTATGAGTTTCTCGGAACTCATAGCGTTGACAGTGTGCAGCGGCTAAGCCGCGCAATACGCGAATAAAAAATTCGGGTCAGTGCAATGTGGTGTGGCGGTACGCGACCATCGCTGAACGCGTCTCGCACTGCACTGATATTATGGTTTATTATTGTAATGAATTTAATTAATTTGTTTCAGTTGGAAAAACAGAAAGAATTGGAAAGGCGTACGACAGGGCAAGGAGTAGCCGAGCTGAAGAAATGGCAAGCCGACCAGGAATTGAAGCAAATACAAGTATTTATCACCAAAACCCTTACCTTCCTAGTCTTAGTTTACTGTTTATTATGACCAACTAGCTGTGGCCAGCGGTTTCACCCGCTTAGACATCGTTCCTGTGGGAATATGTGGTTTGTAGTGGTAGGCCTCTATTAGCAGGGGCCCGCCTGGGGAAATACCACACCTTTGCCAGTTATTCATCCGCCAAGCAGTAATGTGCAAACATTACTGTGCTCCGGTCTGAAGGGCAATGTTACCAACGAAATTACTGGCCATGACGAGATTCAACAACTAATATCTCTGGGTGACAGGCGCAGTGCAGTGCCGTGCAGTGTTTTGAATTTCAAAACACTGGGTGGTACTGTGTCTGATATGGGCAATCATGATGCTTACCATCAGGCACCTGATTTGCTCGTCTTGTCACTCACTATCATAAAAAAAAAGAATATCGGCCCAATCGTTTCAGTATCTAGTCTTGGCGATACACAGTAACAAATATCCATCCATCCATCCACACATACTTAAGAATTTGTAATATTAGTAAGAAGTATGATCTAAAATCTCTGTAGGATTTAAATGTATTGTTATTATGTAACAGGAGGAGCGCAAACGCGAAAAACTGGAGAACAACCTCGCCAGACAACGCATATTGGAACAAATAGCACAAGACCGAGCCGAGAGACGAGCGAGAGACTCTGTGCCCGTCCCTGTTACTGTACAGAATACTCCACAACCTAGTACGTATTTACTATAATATGTTCATAATGCAGAGGGAAAAACGGTCATTGATCTTTACCATACAAATCTAAATAATAGGGTGACAAAACTCGCGGAAGTGTCGTGGTCGTTCGAATCTAAAGCCGCGTATCGACTGCGCGCGGCTGCCGCGCGAGCCATGTTCGACCGCGCCAAACCTACGTTTTGGTGCGCGAGCCAATTTAAAGCTCAACATTTTGATATAGCGCGGCAGGCGCACACACTGACGCTCCTTTGCCGCGCAACCAAAAACCGACACGAACTGGATCGCCGCGCGGCACGTTCGAGCGCGCCAATGTTCGAGCTGCCGCGCGCGGCAGACTCGTCCACATATTGCGCGGCCGCCGCGCGAGCCAATATTCGATGGTTTGCCGCGCGCAGTCGATACGCGGCTTTACGATAGGCAAAACTTTTTGCTACATAATGATCTTAAACCCTGTTTTTGCAGTATATTATTAAATTTTCTACCATGTTTGCAATGACGTTGAATCGCTTCCTTCTACAGATACACAATCCCTGAACAAGCTTCACAAAAAGGTGTCCATCACTGACAATTACGCGCTTTGACATCTACTGAATTTCTATTATTTGAATTTAAACTCTATTTACATGATTGTTTTAAAGCCTAATTTGGATTGAGCGATTTTTCACCCTATGAAGTTCAATGTTAAATTTGACACTAAGCGACGCGGGCGAACATAGGAGCATTGGAGTAGACTTATATGCACTAAAATATTTAGTGATTTAATATATAATTTTTTTTAATAAATTAATCACACTTATACTTTTTAACTTTTATAAATATATATTACAAGAATTAAAATTTAAAAGGGTCAAAATTTTTTTTTAAATTAAAATGTATTTATTAGTGACCAACCGAAGGTTCGGTTTCGGTTTCGGTTTCGGCCAGTTTCGGCTCAAAAATCTAGTTTCAGCACGAGTTTCGGTTTTGGCCAAAAAATGGCCGAATCTTCGGCCAAACCGAAACTCTACGATTGTGAACTATCGCGCGTCGCTCGGTTGACTTAGGGGGAGTTCGTATCTCGCGTGTCACCCGCCATTGTCAGTTGTCAGATCGCCGGCCAGTCCGGCGTGTTTTCGTCGTGAGTTTAGTTTATATTGTATTATTTTTCGCGCATAGTGATGAGGTACGTGTTTGTTTTTGTTTTTGTCTAACATATTTTATTGATCTTTATTAGGCAATGAAGTCCTTTCTGTTGAGTTATTAACACGTATTTTTAAATTATGAGAAGTATGTAAAATATCTTTATTCACAAATTCATTTATTACTTACAATATACATTTATTATATATTTTTAAGGTAATTTAGTTGTTGGGTGATATTGTAATTGTAACTACCAAAACAACTACCAGCTATGATGTAACTGTGTGTGACCTTGAGATACTTGATTTATTTTGGTAGCATTATGTACGGATCGATTGAAACGTGACATACATATCTAAATAAAAATTTTAGGTAAAATGAAACCTAAGGTTTTCAGAAAAAAAATTGGGAAAAGGATACAATCAATGAATATCCCATAATTTTTCAGAATATATTAATATTCTAACATAACGAACATTGTCATTTCATCAAATATTTAATTGTGGGTAATGTTAATGTATGTAAGGTTCTTTTTAAAATCTAATTCGCATAATTCATAATTCATAATTCTTTATTTGCCTTTCAACATGGTGTTTGAGATGTTACAATATTATTGATTTATTATAAGAAGCATAAGACATGTTGAGCTAATTATAGTATTATATAGCATGCAAAATAC
Source organism: Hemistola chrysoprasaria (assembly GCA_947063395.1). Lineage (NCBI taxonomy): Eukaryota > Metazoa > Arthropoda > Insecta > Lepidoptera > Geometridae > Hemistola > Hemistola chrysoprasaria. The sequence goes on along the minus strand of OX346734.1, from coordinate 1,639,518 downwards.
AAACAAAAATCTTATCCTTAAAAATGAGTTAATAATATTTAGGTAGGTACGGTGTCAATTTAAAATTAGATGTCATGAATTAAATACTTATAAATTAATGGGTCAATTTTCCACGCACAAGCAATTACAAATTATTTTTTGATAAGAATTCTTTATCAAAATAATATATATTAGAATTAAATAACCATGTATACAAATGCTTTTTGAATAAATTAAAATTTAGTCCTTTAATTTTATCGGGTATTTTGTTGTATATACGCACACACATAACAATACAACTCTTCCTATATTTAGCGGAGCCGGGCGCCTCTGCCAGTACAAGTGTTTTAGGTTTTCGTTGTTGTCTATGACTCATTTCTCCTGCTGTGTTAAATAAATCTTTATGCTTTCTTACAAAAATACAGATCTCATATATATAAAGCGCAGGAAGTGGTAATAGTCCAAGTTTGAGGAACAGAGGTCTGCAGGATTGATCGGGTCGTTTGCTGCATATAGCTCTGATGCATTTTTTTTGGGCTATAAAAATTTTATTCTTGTCCGTGCTGTTACCCCAAAATATCAAACCGTAACGCAGTATTGACTCGATATAAGAGTGATATGACATGATTGCGGTTTTCATGTTAGCTACATTTTTTATTTGACTAGTGCATAGACAAATTTATTAATTACTAGCTGTGACCCGCGGTTTCACCCGCGTAGTCTTCGTTCCCGTGGGAATATCGGGATAAAAAGTACCCTATGTGTTATTCCAGGGTCTAAGCTACTTACGTACCAAATTTCAGCCCAATCGGTTCAGTAGTTTTGGCGTGAAAGAGTAACAAACATCCATACATACATCCATACTTACAAACTTTCGCCTTTATAATAGTATTAGGATTAATTCTTCCACGCAAGTTATCTATTTGTGGTTTCCAATTTAGTTCTTGATCTATTATTATACCTAAGAATTTAGTTTGAGTCGCTACTTTTAGTTTTGGGATGTCCATATTCATATTAACGGTCGTATAATTAGATTTATTAAACTGTATATAATTGCATTTATTTAGATTAATTTTTAATTTATTTAATTCAAGCCATTCGATAATTTTGTCAATAGTTATATTAATGTCAGTCTGATGATTTATAATTGTATTATTCATTTTATTTGATGTCACTATGATCGAGATGTACTTAGACATACTTTTACATACATCATTGTTTTGTATTTCATTCAACACGTATTAAATGTCTGCACAAGTGTATAAAATAAGCCAAATTTCAGTAAACAGTAGATTTATAACATCTCTGAAAAAGTTTCGGTTTCGGTTTCGGTTTCGGCCGAAACTGAAATAGATACCGAAGGTTCGTTTTCGGTTTCGGTTTCGGCTGAAATTCTTGTTTCGGTCGGACACTAGTATTTATGTTTGTGAAGATAATTAAGTTACATGATAGAATCTGGGTTTAATAGTGAGTACAGGTTCGTGGGCCTGATTCTAGCACGTAGAAAGGCCCTTTGACGATATTATTCTAAATTGTTACGTGATATGATTTCTTTTATACTCTTAATAAATAGTCGAAAGTCACAAAAATATTAAAATGTTATCATAAATGTAAAATTAACGAGGACTATGCATTAAAAACAAAAAGTATAACATCATAATGCACAGTACGTAATTGAGATAAAATAAACAAATATATAATTCACTGTTTAAAATGTTTTCATTTCACTAGGTAATTATTGGCAAACCTTAATTTATCTAAAAAAAAAATATTTAAGTTCGGATAATATTATGCAAAAATATTTAAAATATAATCGACTTCATAGTTTTTCATTCGAACAAAGCGCTGTTGTCCATTTTATTGAGTTAAAAAAATTAAAATAATGTGGATACATAAATTCCTAAAATTATTGTAAATACATGCCTAAATTATGAAAAGCTATCGCTTTCACGCACGTATCTGTTGTTATTCGGTTAGCTTTTTACCTAACACTGGCATCACGCGGTCGGCCTACGGTTGCCATGCAACTGACCACATAGTCTGGTAAAATATTGATTTAGTACCAGACTCGCGGCTTGGAACAGATTTTTGCACGACTGGTTCTCTTTGGTATCCTTACTCTGAGCATGTTTGTCAATATTTGGCATAATTTTACAATTAATTACGTCACGAGCGCCCGTATTCAGTTCAAATTGTCTGACGTTACCCCTCACACGTAGTTTGACGCAGAACAGTCGTAGGTTCGAATCTCACGACAAGCCATACTTTTTGCTTCAAAACAATGTTAAACTTACTTTTTGCTGTACAATATATAATTTTCCTCCATAATCAATATATTTATCAACAATTCTACAGTATATTTATATTTTATATAATTTCCAGCGTCAGGCGATGCCCACACGAGCGCCCGTATCCAGTTCAAATTGCCAGACGGTACATCTCACACGGCACATTTTGATGCGAGCGGTACTTTGGCCTCCGTGCAGCAATATGTTGCTGATAATTTACAGGTAATTTACATGTTACATACTAGCTGCGCCACGCGGTTTCACCCGCGTGATCTCCGCTCCTCGTTCGTTCGTTATTATTAAAATTTAAATGAACTGAACTGAACATTTACAATATAATAATTTTAATCCAGTTTTTTCTACGACTGAAACTTTTTTCAAATTCCTGCCAGTTATAATAAATTTGCCACTAACTTGCCAGACGTAATAATAAACAAATTATTAAGAAAAAATGGCTACAGTCGTGTTGTGTTATAATATTACGATAATAAGTTGAAAGTGCCAATGATTGGGGGGGTGCTAACAATACTACTGATTATCTTACATTTGTTTATCTGACAATAACAGTAACGTACACCAGTGTACACGCGCTAAAATTCGCAGAGACTATATTCAGACTCTAAGAGATAAAACGACCATACTGTAAATGAGTACATAATATCTTCTTTCTTTTCTTCCTATAACTAAAGGGTATTTTGATCGATAGTGATTTTTCTGTATGTTATTATTCTGTGATATATTTTTTATGATAGTGAGTGACAAGTTAAGCAAATCAGGTGCCTGATGGTAAGCATCATTATTGCCCATATCAGACACAGTGACACCCAGTGTTTTAAAATTCTAAATTGTGCGTGACATTGCACTGCGCCTGTCACCCTGAGGTATTAGTTGTTGAAACTCGTCATGCCCAGTAATTTCGTTGGTAACCAGTTGGTTCACAGTAATTGCCCTTCAGACCGGAACACAGTAATGTTTGCACATTACTGCTTGGCGGATGAATAACTGGCTAACGTGTGGTACTTCCCCAGGCGGGCCCCTGCAAAAGAGACCTACCACTACAAAAATAATACATAATATGATCTATTTCAGTTACCATCGAGTCAATTCTCCCTATGGACGGCTTTCCCACGCCGTGAGATATCGGGCGACAACAGAACTCTAAGGGAACTGCAACTAGCGCCCTCTGGAGCGTTACTTGTGATCCCCAGACACACTGCGTCTCCGGCGCAGACACCATCTGTTTTATGTAAGTTTTTATATGAAGCTAGTTGTACACAGCGGTTTACTTTCCTCTCTTCGAATGGCTCTTTCCGAATGGTTTCTGGAAGAGATCGCGATAATACCACCAATTATAGTTACTCACGTTTTAGTTTTTTAATTTTCCTTTTGTTATTTTTTTGTATTTTGTATCAATAATAGTGTTATCTAATCTAATCTAATTTTCGTGATCATTTTCTCTAGTCAAATGGATTTTGTCGGAACAATGAAATTAAATATAATATAGGGGCTTGACATATTATTTTAATTTAATATTTACATAATACATTCAATAATTAATTATATAAACACGTTTGCATGTCGCTAATAAATTGACTATATGTTTTGGACCAAGAATACAACTCTATACCACCAGAAAATTTATGTACAACATAATAATAATAATAATGATAATATGGGACAACGTTCTACACACGGTCATCTGGTCCCAAACTAACTAATCTAACAGATGACTGATATACATACTTATATAAGCTTATAACACACAGATACAGATCGAACAGACATGTTCATGCACACAAATGTTTGACCTGGCCGGGGATCGAACCTGGGGCCTGCGGCACAGAAAGCAGAGTTACTACCATCTGAGCCATCGAGGCTGTCTCGTCTGTAAAGCAAATAAAGTTATTTTATTCCAAATAATGTATGTGTTTGTTTCAGCATTCATTACACAACTATTAACGACGCTAATATTTGAGCCGACAATGCAATTGTACAACTGGGTGCGTTCCCGCCTGTTTCCCCCCCCGGGGGTGTCCCCCGCGCCCCCGCCCGCCCCCCGCGCGTCCCCCGTCACCCCCGCGGGGTTGAGGCACAGGGGGAATATACACAGGTATAATATTATATTTGTCTCGGTAATTTTTAAATTTTTATTTACTAACATAGATTTTAAGATTTTTTTTGGTTACTAATATAATATGGACACTGTCTGTTTAAAATTTAAATAAATAAACAAATATATTATCCTACTAATATTATAAATGAGAAAGGCCAAAACTACTGAACCGATCGGGATGAAATTCTTCTTTTTTTTATGATAGCGAGTGACAAGACGAGCAAATCAGGAGCCTGATGGTCAGCATCATAATTGCCCATAAAAAACAGTGGCACCCAGTGTTTTAAAATTCTAAATTGTGCGCGGCACTGCACTGCGCCTGTCACCCTGAGATATTAGTTGTCGAATCTCGTCATGCCCACTAATTTCGCTGGTAACATTGCCCTCTTTAGACCGGAACACAGTAATGTTTGCACATTACTGTGTTCCAGTGTCGGTGTTGCCAGAAACTATAGATAATATACCGACGGCCATAATATACCCTATTATAATTTTTTTAACATCTTAGGCTCCCAGGCGATGCTCCTGACGACGACAACAATACTTGGAACGGTAACTCCACTCAGCAAATGTAGAAACATAATCATCGACGAAGAAAATCATCGAAAAATGTTACTTTAATATCGATTTTCTCCATAATCGATAACTCAGTGAAATCTTTCTAAATTATGCCAATATATCATTAGAAATGATAACGTTGAATTTGTAACGCGTGGAACTGTTACTCAAATTAAAATCGCGATAATCACACCCGTATTCAATAACGATTCTGTATGGTCTCACAGTGCGCTCGAACGCATAGGGCCGGTAAATCCAATTTTTAACATTAAACTTGAGTGAGGTGAATTAAACATAACAGCGAACTAAGAAACATTGTAATCACAGATCTGTTATCGACGCTGTGCGTTCGCATAGCAATGTGTCGTTTGTGAGACGGCCTGCCATGACGAACGCAGTGAGAAATCTCTTACATTGCACAGTGTCGCTTGCTACCTTACAGAAGTTTTATTCTTTATACATAATATTTAAGAATTAAGTCTAATATGTACCGAAACAAAATTTCAAAATTTGCCGCCAAGAAAAATTACCACAGAGTACAGAAGAACATATATTTTGTGAGCTCCTTAAGCCCGTCACACACGTAGCTATATATATATTAATATATATCATAGCAAGGCATATTACGATATATTTTCTATACAAATATTCGACTGACCGCACACGCAGCTATAATATATATTTCTATGACGTCACCAACATATACCGTAATATATATTATTGCATATTAATATAAACTACGGTATCTATGAAATGAAGGCTAAAATATATATTATAGCATCGTCTCCGTGTGTGATAGCTTGCTATAATATATATTATAGGTCGGTATATTAATATATATTATAGCTACGTGTGTGACGGGCTTTATTTCATTCGTTAAAATAGGTCTCTGCCTACCTTAAATAAGGCCGCTCCGAATGAATTCATAGCGTTATATCTCACTCAAGTATTGTTTAAGAATTGGATTTACCGGCCCCTATGCATTTGGCGCACTGTGTGTTCTTGAATGAGGGTGACGGCTGCTGATTGGTGGATTGAAGTTTAGACACAACGATAGTGGCGCCGACTTTAAGAGTCCCCGCCCACTTGCCCAGTAGTGGCATCAGATTGCAGGAAACATCGATCTGAAATAGAAGTAATTCTGAACTGTTCGAAATAAATACTGATATGTTCAGAAAAATATACTGATCATTGGGTCAACTTTTGCTTTCCTGTAAAATATCCCTCAACAATTGAAATTAATTAAATACAAGAAAATGAAATGAACATATCAGTATTTACTTTTTTTTAATGATAGTGAGTGACAAGACGAGCCAATCAGGTGCCTGATGGTAAGCATCATGATTGCCCATATCAGACACAGTGTCACCCAGTGTTTTAAAATTCAAAATTCGCGGCACTGCACTGCGCCTGTCACCCTGAGATATGAGTTGTTAAATCTCATCATGCCCAGTTATTTCGCTGGTAACATTGCCCTTCATACCGGAACACAGTAATGTTTGCACATTACTGCTTGGCGGATGAATAACTGGCAAAGGTGTGGTACTTCCCCAGGCGGCCCCCTGCAAAAGAGGCCTACCACTACAAAACTACTTCAAACGGTTCAGAATTATTTCTATTTCAAAGTCTATTTTAATTAACCTACAGAGTTCATTCATTCAGTTCAGCGGGGCTATTGGCGTTCTTCATAATCACCAGTCGCTATCAGGCTTATTTCTTTATGTTCTGTGGTTTGAGTTAGTTACATAGACGTTTTACCTTTCTAACAAGACTTTACTGTCAAATTTGGAGGAGACAAAAGGAAAAGGATAGACACTGCGAGTGGTTCTCACTCGGGACCGACACAGTGTACAGTCTACTTAGTGAGTTTATCATAATGTCTTTGGTTAATAACTTGACTTTGACATTTGTAGTTAATGTCAAATCAAGATATTAGTCACTAAAGTGATAGTCACCAAGAACGCCAATAGCTCCCAGTTCAGTTTGGTCATTCAGTTGTCGCTAGTTACATTTCCATGTGTTCCAAGTTCAATGATTTTAATACCGATTCTCATTAAGAAATGGTATAATTGAATGTTTATATTAAAATCTGTTATACTACGCTAATTTTCAACAATTTCAAAATCAATCGATATAAAAAGGAAAACAAATAAAAATTAAAGAAAGTAGTGATTTTGTATCGATTTTGAGTGAAAATTTCAATTTTTTCCTAAATCACTAAATTGGGGATTGATTTTCTCCCAAAATATCTATTCAATATTACTTTTGAAACCAAATTTGTATATAACTGTATATATAATAATTTCATTCATATAAAAGTATTAAAAAAACCCTTGTTTAAATTATTCACTCAGTGAAAAGTCTATCTACATCTTAATCTACTAGGGCAGAGTGCCTTTATTGAAAAAAGACTAAACAATAGAGCTACCTACTTACTACCTACCCTAACTAAATACACTATACCATAGAACGCTTCGAAAATCCACAGGCCGACATGCCAGCCTATAGAAAATCCAAGTGCTCTAAACCACTGTCAGATGGCAGCGTACCCAAGATACTGGCGGCATTGCCACGTTGAATAGCAATGCTTATACGTTGAGCCAGATAAACGCCAGCATTTTGATCACGCGTCGCCTCGACCAAGCGCTCAGATAGATTTACTTGAATATTACTTCATCTTTGTATAATAATATATACAGTCCACTCAGAGTGAAAAACGGTCATTGACCCTGTTTTGTTAATAGGTTCAATGCTATCGCACCAATACTATGATATATTCAAGAACAATACTATGATGGCCGCAACGCACAGGGCCGGTAAATCCAATTGTAAACAATTGCCTGCCGTGCCCGCGGTGAGAAATTCCTTACTTCCCTACCTTACCTTACATAAGATTTGTTCTTGAATACGGGTGTAAGGGATAGAATGGCGTCTATCGCATTTTTGTCGCCTTCCCATTTACTGGATTTCGTGGTAGAGGGTAAGTGAGAGGCAAGAAATGCTCTCTCCCTCTACCACGTACGAAATGGTTGTTTCATCTCAGAATTTAGACCAGCAGGCTTACCATCAACTAGTTAAGCAATTCAGTTTAGGACCTAAACTGAACTGCGTCGCTATTTTCGTACCATGACCTTGTTAAGCCGATCAGTTTAAAATTCCCGCCAAATCAAAACCTAAACTGAATGGCAAGCTAAGTTTCGTTCATTCTTTTCGTACTATGATGCTTCCTTACGACTGAACCTGAATAGCTTATCTGTCAAATCTAGCAATTCAATAAAAGTTAGTTTTGTTTCGCCAAACTGAATCGTTTTTACAAATTTCCGTGTATTTTCAAAATTTCTGTAAGTGTAAGTGTGCTATTTTCATTACTGAGACTAAAGTCGATAAGTAGAGCTGTGACTCTGACGTGTTTACGACATATTATTATCTAAGAAAGATACTAATCAACTAAGTTTAACGTCGTGCGTAAGAGTTGTTTGAATATTGAATATTATGTCTGACGAACTACTATTTGAGCTGATGGAGTGCATCAACGAAGATGCTTCTTCGGAGAGGCAAAGAAAATTGCGAAGGAGGCGTTTAATACGCGAACAGTCAGATCCCTTTTGCGACTACGATGATGAGGAATTCGTCAGAAGGTATCGGCTCTCTAAAGAGTTAGTCGTCGGTTTGTGTGAAGAACTTCGCCCACGCTTTAGAGATTCTACAAAATCTACAAATCTAACTGTAGAGCAGAAGGTGAGTGAGATTTAAATACTATATATTATAACCTTAGTAAATGATGCACTTAATTCCTGTGACATTTCGAGAATTCTTTAGTATACCACTATAGTATAAAACTACAAAGTAACAGACTGTATATACACCCAGGGCAAAGTAGGGCTAAGCCTTTCCTTATATCCACGAGCAATCTTGTATATATAACTAGCGGCCCGCCCCGGCTTCACACGGTAGCAGAAGTAGGTATAGTGAACGTTTAACAGGAGTAAATTCGTGATACATTGTATTTTAATAGATATAACCCTAATGGTTTACGCAGCGCACGCAAATTAATGACTATTTCTGTTACAATGACCAAACCTTAACATGGTATAAATTTATCGTGGGCTATTATGAAGATATTATTGAGAAGTACTACAAACCCCTAGTACATTACTTTATTCTACCACCAATACTTTTCACAGCGCATGCATATAATGTCTGTTTCGATTATTGTGACTAAACCAAAATAGATGGATGAAATTTCCGTGGACTATTTTGTAGATATTGATAAGTACTACAAACCCCTAGTACATTATATTATTCTACCATCAATGGATTTCACAGCGCACGCAAATTTATGAATATGGTAATTATATTATGTGACACCTTGGTTCACAATATTGCAGTTTTCTTACGGATTCTTACTTACTTTCTTACCTATTCGTTACAAACAAAAAAACAAAGTTTCTCTCTTTCTACTATTAGTATAGATTGAATCGCTATTGGTTAGTCTGTCTCTTTAAAAAAAAGTAACATATCTGAAATGATCTTTCATGTTATGCATTAAAACTTATAAAATACAGTATTTTAACTGTAAAATCACATCATCTTAAATCACATAATCAGCAATATTTCTCTAAATTTCTTATTCATTAGTGCATGATGTGGCCTCGGTGGTGTAGAGGGCGCATGCTCGACTGCCAATCAAGAGGTCCCGGGTTTGATCCCCAGCAGGTCAGGCAGTGTTAAATATTGGATTTTTCCATTAGGTATTATCTCAATAACTGCCTGGAGTTTGGAACTGTGCCCGGTAGATGGCAATAGGCTCGCCCCCTGTTACATGGGACCAATAACATACTGGCGAAATGTGGGTTTATATACTATGGGAATGAATCCAGGGTACACCTCTGCCTACCCCTTCGGGAAAAAGGCGTGAGAGTATGTTTATGATGTGGCCAAATATGAGATTTTAAATAATTCATTATATTGCAGGTTCTGACTGCTTTGTCGTTTTATGGCACAGGGTCATATCAGAGACCCACTGGTGACATAAGTGCGCACTCCATAGCACAGCAGACAGTTTCAGCAGTGTTATCTGAAGTCACTGCATATATTGATTCTCCTGAAATGAGAAGGAAGTATATACACTTTCCTCAAAACTTAGAGGAAAGAAATACAGTCAGAGCAGGGTAAGCTTCTGTCACAGAAACTGATTATTTTCACCAACTCTATTGCAGTGAACACACACCATGTGTTTTTTTAAGTGTCCATAACAGTTTTACAGCAACCATTGTGTTATTTCAGTATTTAGTATTTATGCTATTGTTATACCTAAATTCACCTTAATCAGTTAATTTAACTAATGTTTATATGAAAGTTAACAAATATAAACATTACAATTTTCACATTTATTATTTCTGAGGTACATCCTAATCCTAATCCTAATACTATTATAAAGGCGAAAGTTTGTAAGTATGGATGTATGTATGGATGTTTGTTACTCTTTCACGCCAAAACTACTGAACCGATTGGGCTGAAATTTGGTACGTAAGTAGCTTAGACCCTGGAATAACACATAGGGTACTTTTTATCCCGATATTCCCACGGGAACGAAGACTACGCGGGTGAAACCGCGGGTCACAGCTAGTAGAGAATATGGATGATACTATATAGGTCAAATACGCGTAATATCCTATGTGTTTTTCATTTTTAATGGGATCTACATCATATATTTTCTGATACAGATTTTACCACAAATTTAAAATTCCTGGAGTTTTGGGTTGCATAGATTGCACTCACATTGCAATCATAAGACCGGCAGACAACGAAGAACGATATTACTGTCGAAAACACTATCATTCATTAAATGTTCAGTTGGTAAAATTCCATTATGTAAATAATACAAATGTATAAAGTATACACTTATGCTATGTATTATGTAATATTAATTTTGACATTTCAGATATGTGATGCAGACATGAATATAACAAGTGTGGATGCGAGCTATGGTGGGGCCACCCATGATGCTTTCATCTGGAATGTGCACCCACTAAAGTCTCTTATGGATAGTCTTGATGAATCTACTTGGTTTCTAGGTATGTGTAAAAAATCTTTTATTTTGCAGTATCTATTTTTTATGTATTATATTGTAATATGAAAAATCCTAACATTAATAGAATATTACAAAAATGTACCTACATAGTATAATTATAAAAAAAATGAAATTTTACCACTAGTTATCATTACTTTTAATAAAAAACATAACATAATATACATATTTGACTGCCTCGGTGGCGTAGTGGGCGCATGCTCGACTGCCAATCAAGAGGTCCCGGGTTCGATCCCCAGGTCAGGCAGTGTTAAATATTGGATTTTTCCATTAGGAATTATCTCAATAACCGCCTGGAGTCTGGAACTGTGCCTGGTAGATGGCAATATGCTCGCCCCTTATTACATGGGACCAATAACATACTGTCGAAATGTGTGTGTATCTACTATAGGACCGAGTCCTGGGTACACCTCTGCCTACCCCTTCGGGAAAAAAAAGGCGTGAATGTATGTATATGTATAAATAGTAAAATTGTGTAACATCTTTCATTGCAGGAGACTCTGGTTATCCACAAAGAAGATACATGATGACACCCATTCTCAACACAGTGCCTGGTACTCCTGAGAATTACTACACTGAGCAACATGTGAGAGCAAGGAATGTCATCGAAAGAACCATAGGTCTTCTTAAAGCACGTTTTCGTTGTCTTTTAGCGCACAGGGTTTTGCATTATAAACCAGAGGTGGCTGCCTCTATTACGAATGCATGTGTGATTTTACACAACATTTGTAATAAGGCTAATATTCCCGTCCCTAATTTGAGCGATGAGGAAGTGTTTCAAGAAGCTCAATATCAAATAGCCACGGCAGAAGCTGGTGACGGTCGAAGTGCCAGTAATCTAAATCTGCAGGAGGGTGTGGCTGTACGCCAGAACCTTATTCACCGTCTGTGGGAGTACCGATAGCCCTGTAAAGCAAAAAAAAATATATTTAAATTATGCATTTATCTTCTTCTTTTTGACATTTGTTAAATTTAATTGTACTTATAGAACTATTAATATAATATGATTGTGCATTATTACAATCAAGTGTTGAGAATTTTTCCTTTTTTTATAGGATAATAGTTTATTGTTTATTGGAACACCAACACAATGTACACGGTGACTTAAGTTTAAAACAAAAGTTTTATATGATTGTGAATTAATTATAATCGAGTGTTGAGAATTTTTACTTATTTTATAGAATATTAGTTTAATATTATCTATGTATTAATTATAACTGAGTGTTGAGAATGTTTACTTATTTTATAGAATATTAGTTTATGTAATATGATTTGTAATAATTATAATAAAGTATTGAGAATTCTACCTATAACCGTAATAATATATATATAATGTATAAATTATAGTCTAAATAAATGTAACTGACCTGCATATTATCTCTTTAATTTCTTTAATCTCATCAATAAGTTGTCTAAACAGTTGTGCGTTACGCTCGTCAATTTCGGTTCGTCGCTGAACCTCACGAATTAGTATCCGACGAGCGGTGTCGGCCGATATCGGAGGGTCGCGGCGCAGGCGGCGGCGGCGCGGCGACTCACGGGGAGTGCTCTGATGGGTCGCTCGACGCGCCTGACGCGGAGGCGTTGCAGGTGCAGGCGTTGCATTCATAGCAGCAATCGGTGAAGGTGGGGATTGTGGAGGTGGCATATTAACTATGAGACTTTCAGTTTGAGATTGAGGAACCATTGTCATCCTCCATGATGGGCCAGGTTCTGGCTCTGTGGTCGCTGGGACCAGATGCGGGTTGCTGATTAGAATGCTCTCTGATCCTGAAGCTGTCTGTGTTTCTGTCTCCTGCAAAATTTGTGCACAATAGCATATATAATACGACAACCCGTCGTAAAGGGCAATTGGTTGGTCCGAGTAAGTCTCTGGTGAGATCTGACAAGTTGACACACCATATGGCTCCGATGGTATATAACCGGTTACCAATACACATAACAAGTGCGACCAATATGTCAAGTGAAGTGAAGTGTCAGATTTTGAAGAAGGTGCAATAGGTTTAACAGGAAAGGGGACCTCTCAGCAGTTTGCCACAATCCTATGGAAAATTTACCAAATCGATGTTTTGTATTCCCCTGTTTCTTCCGAATACAGTAAACCTATTTGATATATTTATATCCTGATATTTTTATAGTAAAGTAAACTATGTTCCTATCGTTTTATTTTCATTTATAAACTTTGATATTTTTTTGTAGTGAACGTCTAATCACGAGAGTAAATGTCATTTTTAGAAGTTCACTATTGAAACAACCGAGAGTTTATGAGAGAAACTGAAAAAGAAAGGATTTGTAGATTTAGTCTGTAGCTTTGTCGCTGTCAACAAGAATATTGACAGTGACAAGGTTACTGGTTTGATAATAAAAGTACTGAGAAATAGAGTTTTGGCGGGAGACCGAAGAATACAGTTTGGCTCCCGTATCTTTATCAATTATAAGTGCATTTTCGAGTGTTTCACGTGTGATAATGGTGGAATATTACGTGTTGAGTGTTATCAAAGATAAAGTCTCCTGGCAAGTGATGCGAGAGTTGAAATGTGATTTTTCGTGTTCCCACCAAAATTCCGGCAGCTTCTTGTAAAGATCACCACTTTACTAGAGCGGTCACTTGACTGGGCTTGCCCTGACTCTGAATTGACTAATTGACAATATTAACTAGAGAATTAAATTACTTGACATTGGCAATACATTCGTGAGGGTCCAAAAAAGAAGAAAAAAAGTACTGAGATATAATAGACTTTATGGAATAGGCAGAAACATGGCGGCAAAGTAGTTATGATGGAAAATGAAGTGAAATAAGAGAAAAATATAGTAAAAAGAGATGTACGAGGCTTATTATAAGATTTAATAATTCTTACTCGTTACATTTACTATATCATCAAAATATCAGGATATAAATTTATAGAATGGGTTTATTATATTCGGAGGATACAGGGGAGTACAAAACATCGATTTGGTAAATTTTTGATTAGATTTTGTCAAATTTCTCGTAGCTCGGATATGGTCTTAAAAGTTTCTTCATTACATTTAAAAAATATATGTTAATAAATGTTTACCTATAATTTCTAATATGTGTAAAATAAATCAGATTATGTTAGTATTTAAATTTAAATTAGTTAAGTTTTCTAGAATAGTTATAAACTATTTCGATGTGTAAATTATTTTGGATCATTGGAATAAAACAAATTATGTGGATTTTGGTTGTTTTATTTTTCAATATCTGATTGTCTGTCCACCTTGTGTAGACGTCCTACGCTGCGCTTGTCGGTCCGTGGTCTCCATTCGAGAACTTTACAGCCCCATCGGCCATCAGCTCTACGTGCTATGTGCCGCCCATTGCCACTTCAACTTGTCTGTCCACTCTCAAGGTGGTCAGCAGGAACACGCTGGATGCAGGCCGCTTACAACTGGACTATATGGAAATCTATAGGGAAGGCCTATGGTTAAGGACATTATGATGATTTTTTAATAGATAATGTACTGCCTGGAGTCTGGAACTCTGCCCGGTAGATGGTAATAGGCTCGCCCCCTACTACATGGGACCAATAACATACTGGTTTCAGATCATTCAAACAAGGACCTTGATCTGTGATACTGGCGAAATGTGGGTGTATCTACTATGGGACTGAGTCCTGGGTACACCTCTGCCTACCCCTTCGGGAAAAAGGCGTCAATGTATGTTGTTGTTCGCACACGAACATTGCATACATGCTGTCTCGTTCTGACCCCTGCTGCCCCCCCTAGTGAATCGAAAAAAATTTAGCCTTTATTGTCAATGTTGACATTCAAGTGCCGCCATACGATATGCACGTATTTTTAAATACACTCACATTTCGCCAGTATGTTAATGGTCCCATGTAATAGGGGGCGAGCCTATTGTCATCTACCGGACACAGTTCCAGACTCCAGGCAGTTATTGAGATAATTCTTAATGGAAAAATCCAATATTTAACACTGCCTGACCTGGGGATCGAACCCAGGACTTCTTGATTGGCAGTCGAGCATGAGCCCTCTACGCCACCGAGGCAGTTCGGGTGCGAAAGAGAAATAAAACGGGGAAAATAAGTTATCCACGTGCCATGCTGGGCGGGCTGGATAATGATAGAGCTCATACGCATTCTGTGCCACATTGACGCGCTCCTTTTCCTAATTCCTCATGATGGAGTAAATATCTATAAAAATATATATTATTTTCAGTTAATTTTGTTATTAGGACTAACATGAACATGACTGAGCATGAAGAGTTTCAACAACTTAAATTTCAGGGTGACAGGCGCAGTGCAGTGCCGCGCAGAATTTTGAATTTTAAAACACTAGGTGGCACTTTGTCTGATAATGTGAGCAATCGTGATGC
Organism: Hemistola chrysoprasaria; assembly: GCA_947063395.1. NCBI lineage: Eukaryota > Metazoa > Arthropoda > Insecta > Lepidoptera > Geometridae > Hemistola > Hemistola chrysoprasaria. The sequence continues at coordinate 1,624,135 of OX346734.1, read as the reverse complement.
TTACCATCAGGCACCTGATTTGCTCGTCTTGTTACTCACATAAAAAAAAACAACAACAATTTAACAATAAATGAAAGTTATATGTAATAATTTATCTTATGAAAAAATAAGATAAATTATAAACTTTCATTTAGTGCAAAACTTGCGTGACATGCGCCAAAACGACGAGTAATATGCCACTCCATGAAATCGCGCGTAGAAACCGGAAGTCGGAAGTATCGACATTGCGTCACAGACTATTTCCTAATACCAACATTCATAAAACTTAAGAATGTAGAGCGGAACCAAAAGAAAAATAGCTTTCCCTGCACGGTTATCTCACAAATTGCTTATTTACCTTGCATTTGTCGGAAATCGGTCAAGGAATATCAATGAACAAGCGAAAGTGAAGAGTATTGCGCGTACAAGTACCTTACTTTACCGTCTACCGAGTACCGAGCACTGGCCGAATAGTGATGGGACACGTTAGACGTAAAAATCGTATTGGTATCGATACTTTTTAGGTTATGAATAATAAATGTAATATGGAGTATAGAGTGCAAAACATAATTATGTTTGTCTAAGCTGTTATTTTATTATACAAACAATAGGTGGGCTCCCATCCAGTCACATTGAACGAGTCACACTGTGACACGTTGGGACGTTTTTCCCATCGAGTAACACTGTTACGCATTACTCAATGCAACCTTTTTATGATGACCTATTCTTACACATAATATAATACGTACCTAACCATTTTATTTTGTAATAATATTATGGCATAATAAATTATATTTGATTACAATTATTATATTATTATTATTATAAGCCTGATCTGTCCCACTGCTGGGCAAAGGCCTCTCTACCCTCGATCCACTTGTGGTAATGAGAGTAAAGGTTTGGACGTTTAACCCACCACGCTTGTTCAATGCGGGTTGACGGGTGTGTGCAGAGATAACTATATAATATTTTATTACAATAAATAACTATTATAATATTGCTAACAAGTATTTTTCTACTACTTAGGTATGGGTAATAATGACCTAATGATGGAAAACAAGAACAAACGGCTAAATCTGGTGTATTAGATATTATATTTTTTTACACTAAGTACAATAAGATAATCATGGTGGAATATCATTAAAAAAATTAACATAACCAATTAAGTAGGTACATAATGTTATTACTAGTTCACCTTCATTATTATAAAAATATTAAAATGGAAATAGATTTGCGTCATACGGTATCTATAAATAGAAGTGGATAGGTAGGTCGGTAGTATCAGTAACTTATATAGTAAAAAATAAGATGCCTGTAATATCCGTTTTCACTGCCTCGGTGTCGTAATGGGCGCAAGCTCGACTGCCGATCAAGAGGTCCTGGGTTCCACCCCCGACTAAGGCAAAGTGTTAAATATTGGAATTTTTTGTTAGGAATAAAAGACAACTTGTGGTAAAGTGTGAATGTACCTACTATGGGACTGAGTTCTGGGTACACCTCTGCCTATCCTTTTTGAAAAGGCGTGAATTTTATTCATAATTGCTTCTTATGAGAATGTCTTCATCATCATCTTAGCCGTAGGAAGAACAAAGGCCTCCCCCGTAAAAGAGCCACTCATGGCAGGCGGGTTGGTGAGAGTAGTATGATGGTTTTATACCCATAGGACTTGCTGCCCATCTTCTGGATCTGTAACCCTTAACACCTTAACCTAGCTCTTACGGCAACCACCCCATGGCGATATAAGAATGTATTTTATAAATATAAATACTAGTGACTAGCCACGGTTTAATTTAAAAAAAAATCTTTAAAAGATGTTAGTATCTTCACACCTCTTCTTTGAGATTACACTCGTGCATAGCTGGGAGCATCGCCAGTAATATTATTATGATATCTAACTGATGTTGGAAAACCGTATCAAAATCGTATGAAAAGGGTTTAAAAGGGTCATCACCACTGCAGAAACTACAGCGATGTAACCGATTTCGATAAAAACTGGAACTGCGTCATTACATCAAAAAACTCTCATTGTCTTGAACTGCGTCATTACATCAAAAAACTGTCATTGTTTTTGTTGAAATATCGGGATAAAAATACCCTGTGTGTTATTCCATGGTCTAACAGATCTAAATACGGAATTTCAGCCCAATCGGTTCAGTAGTTTTGGCGTAAAAGAGTAACAAACATCCATCCATCCTCACAAACTTTCGCTTTTATAATATTATAATTAATAATAAGGAAGTCTAGGATAACAGCAACTGGTATAATACAGGTACATAAATCATAATAATGCATGTGCATAATATTAAATATGCATACTAAATTATCAGGTAAATCAACTATCGCATATTACACATAAAAAACGTATGAACCTACGTCATCACTAGGTGAAAGAAGAAATTGACCGCAGACGGCTACCACTACCAACTAAACCGACGCAGTCCGTGTTTCGATTCGACCGCGAAATGACGGAAAAACACTTTCATAACTTATTTGCACCGCGTGTTTAAAAATGATGGATTTAAAAGAAATAATAAAATGGTTTATACCATGTTTTCATATATTGCAAGTGATTTTCAAACCGAATAACTTTAAATTAACTTTATTATGTGTATTTTTGTATATTGGATGCGCAAGCGGAAGTGTAAGGATGGGAAATACCAAAAAGTTAGTTAGTTTTATCGATAAGTCAAACCAAAGTGATGTTTATGTTAAGGAGCCGAGATTGCTTGCCGATAGTTCTATGGGTGAGTACATAATATTATTTAATGACTACCTGTTGCCCCACCGTTTCACCCGCGTAGTCTTCATTCCCGTGAGAATTTCTGCATAAAAAGTACCCTATGTGTATTCCAGGGTCAAACTATCTACATGCCGAATTTCAGCCCAATCGGTTTACTTGTTTGGCGTGAAAGAGTAACAAACATCCATCCATCGATCCTCACAAACTTTCGCGTTTATAATTATGCACCAGCAGCATACTGTGATGCATGCATTTTGCACTTGTTTGAAAATGTTTATTAGTTTATAAATTTTCATCTAAGCAGTCTGTTTTAAAAACTGTTCACAAAAGTAGGACTAATAACAGTATCTGGAAATTTGTTCCACAGTTTGGAACATAAACACGGTTTGGCAAAAACCGTTTTCGTGGGTTACTCGCACATGGAAGCTTGTTTATATTTTAAAAATAAAAGACTAATTTCAGCAGCACTTTCGCGAAACGAGGTCTAAAGCCGGATACAGATTATTTGTAACACGAAATGTACGGTTAGTAACATGCAATGCAATTTTTTCCTTGTTATAAGTACTTACATAATAGTTTAATGTGTTCGCGAACGCACTGCGCGCACGCTTTACATGCAGTAGGTAAATTATAATTCATAATTTAATATAATAACACAAATAATGTACCTATAGGTACAAGTGCAGACATACAATCACGCCTTTTTACCCGAAGGGGTATTGTATATTGACATATTTATTATTGGTATATTTATTGACAATGCAACTTTGTTCCTTGGCATAAATATAGACTCTAAACTGCAATGGAGTACTCATATCACCGAGCTCTCAGGGAAACTAAGCTCTGCAGCTTACGCGGTTTATAAAATTAGGCAACTAACAGATGTAGCCACGGCGAGATTAGTGTACTTTGCATATTTCCATAGCTTGATGTCTTATGGGATTCTGTTTTGGGGTCAGCTGCAGATATAGAAACTATCTTTATACTACAAAAACGTGCGATTCGTGCCATCTATGAGATGCGTCCACGCGAATCCCTGAGGGAATTATTTAAAGAAATAAACATACTGACCCTACCATCCTTATACATTTATGAGAACATCATGTATGTGCGTAAAAATTTACATAAATTAAAATTAAATAGTGACCTTCATAATTTTAATACTAGGAATAAAGACAAAATAGCTGTACCTAGCTTTAGATTATCTAAAACAAATAAAAAGACATTCTTAGGAAATAGTGTACGTTTCTATAATAAAATCCCAAAAGAGATAACTGGGCTCTCAGAGGGTAAATTCAAAACCTATATAAAATCTACTTTACTTAAGAAGGCTTATTATAAAGTCAACCAGTACATAGAGGACAAAGATGCCTGGAAACTTCTGCATAGCCGCCTCGCGGCACCTTCAAAGAAAACGAATGTAACCAAACCAAATATTGTGAAACTATCTGTTGAAAAAATTAAGCCCTACAAGTTTCTTGTGCGTTCTTCTTGTAGAGGTATCTTTCCGAACGCACGGTAGACTCAGTACTGTATCTTCATTGACGTACAAAAGTGTCAGATTATGACCTATTTGAATAAATCTGTTTGAGTTTTGAGTTTGAGTTTGAGGTAGGCAGAGGTGTACCCAGGACTCAGTCCCATAGTAGATACACCCACATTTCGCCAGTATGTTATTGGTCCCATGTAATAGGAGGCAAGTCTATTACCATCTACCGGGCACAGTTCCAGACTCCAGGCAGTTGTTGATATAGTTCTCCTAATGGAAAATCCAATATCGGCAGTCGAGCTTGCGTCCACTACGCCACTGAGGCTTCAAAATCAAGTTTAATATCGCAAGTATAGGTGATTCGATGGCATTGCAACCTCTACTGCCGATCAAGAGGTCTCAAGTTCGATCCCCAGGTCAGACATTGTTTTTTTTTTTCAATACGATTACGAATTTTCTCAATGATAGCTTGGATTTTGGAACTGCGCCCGGAAGATGGCAAATGGCAATAGGCTTCCTCCTATCAACCTAAAAACATTACTGGGGAAGTGTGGGTGTGCCTACTATGGGACTGGGTCCTGGGTGCACTTCTACAGCTGCGTACCCCTTTGAGAAAAAGGCGTGATGGTATGTTATGTTTAATTCAGCCTTATAGGAGGTATACTTACCTAAGTTTTATCATCTGAAAATTATTATATTAATAATAATTAATTAAAGAAAATTAGTATATATTTTCATATATTATATTATTAATATTGAAATCCGAACTTCATGAAGTACGTTTACAACACGCGTATTTTTCACTATGAGAAAGTAATTAAGAATACTTTTATGTCCAAAATTTGTGATAAGATTAGGCAAACAATAGAGTTCTGAAATAGAAAACTTTAAAGAAAATAATAAGGGTATATAGTCATTACCTACATCATACTATTATATTACGATAATAATAATATTAATAATATGGGACAACTTCCACACACGGTCATCTGGTCCCAAACTAGGTTAGAAGCCTGTACTATGGTAATCAGACGACTGATATACATACTTATATAAGCTTATAACACCCAGACACAATTCAAACAGACATGTTCATGCACACAAATGTTTGACCTGGCCGGGGATCGAACCCGGGCCCTGCGGCACAGAAAGCAGAGTTACTACCATGTGTGCCAACGAGGCTGTGATATGTTCCCTGTTCGATGATTCCGCGAGCAGCGAGTCTTGTTCGTGAGCGACAAAGCGTCGATTCCAATCCTACCATGCCGCGTCAACAGTGAGTCTCCTAGCGGTGAGCTATGTTTCCTCGAGTCTTGTCCCAGCAAAGGTTTGCCATATATGTATTCTGCTATATAAATTTTGAAAAAAAAAAAAAAAAACTACCACAAACAAACGAAATTTTTATATAGATCTTTTAGTATCGATACGAATATTTCGTGACTTATTTTTGCATCACTATTATAGGTACCGTTTAAAAAAGAAACCCAGGAAATTCTAAAAAAACTGTGTATTAAAAAACTTTTTATTATTTAAATAATTTAAATACATTTTAGAATATTCACCGCTATTTGACATCCTTTTACCATAAAAAAGTTGAATATTTAACCAAAATATTCGGACCGTAGCGCATAACCCAAAACCTCTGAACTTAAAAAAAATGACGCTGGCAAACATCGAAACCGTGTGATACTGATATGCCTGAGAAACAGAGAAATGATAAGTGGCCTACCTCTTCTCTGCAGGGTATCATGTCGATGTGCCCTGCTTTCAATAGGTACATTACTACATACATATACATACATTCACGCCATTTTTCCGAAGGGGTAGGCAGAGGTGTACCCAGGACTCAGTCCTATAGTAGGCACACCCACATTTCGCCTTTATGTTATTGGTCCCATGTAATAGGGGGCGAGCCTATTGCCATCAACCGGGCGCAGTTGGAACTGCGCCCGGTTGATGGCAATCGAGTCTCGAGTCTGGAGACTCGAGGCAGTTATTGAGATAATTCCTAATGGAAAAATCCAATATTTAATTCTTTGCCTGACCTAGGGATCAAACCCTAGCCTCTTGATTGGCAGTCGAGCATGCGCCCTCTACGCCACCGAGCCAGTCAATAGGTATCTAACTAATCCTATACGCTTACTTAAGAGCGTACGCGGCCTTTTACAAATTTGACATAATCCTATGAAAAACTTATCAAATCGATGTTTTGTATTCCCCTATTTCCTCCGAATATAATAAACCAATTCTATAAATTGATATCCTGATATTTTTATAGTAAAGTAAACCATGTCCCTGTCATTTTAGTTTCTCTTATAAACTGTCGGCTTTTTCGTAGTTCACTTCTTAAAATCCCAGTCTTACTCGCTTGATTGGACGTTCACTACTAAAAAATTAAGAGTTCATAAATAAAAATAAAATGATAGAGACATAGCTTACTTCATCTTCAAAATATCTGGATATAAATATATCAAATAGGTTTTCTATATTCGGAGGAAACAGATTTGGTAAATTTTACATAAGATTGTGTCAAACTGATATCCGCTTTCATGTTAAATGATATAGGGACTAGGAACTTAAAATTAATGTACTGATTCTTTGTTAAAATATCATGATACAATAAAAGAACGATACAAATCACGAAAATGAATGAATACAGTATCAAGTCACTTTCTATTTCAAACATAATGGCCGATGTACGTTCCTACAGCCTACAAGCAATTTACTCGCACGCAATCTTAACTGTTAATTATTGCACGCGTATTTTAAATTGAGGTTATTAAACTATGTTATAGTTCGATGAGCGATTGGGTTTGGTCACGTTTGCAAGATTTCTATACTTAGCTATTCTATATATTCTACATATTCTATATTTGACACAATCCTATGAAAAATTTACCAAATCGATGTTTTGTATTCCCCTGTTTCCTCCGAATATAATAAACCCATTCTTTAAATTTATATCCTGATATTTTTATAGTGAAGTTACCTATGTCCCTGTCATTTTAATTTTTCTTTGCTTTTCCTTGGTTTTTTCATAATGAACTTCTAAAAATCGCAGTTTTACTCGCGTGATTGGACGTTCACTACAAAAAACTGTAGAGATTATAAACAAAGATAAAATGATAGGGTATACTTTACTTCAATTTTAAAATATCAGGATATAAATATATCTAATAGGTTTACTGTATTCGGAGGAAACAGGGGAATACAAAACATCGATTTAGTAAATTTTCCATAGGATTGTGTCAAATTGCTAAGAGGTACTGTATCCTGTTTTAAAAACTCCCTCCTTCATATCTATTTAAACTATTTTTTATCACACACATTTTTTCTTATCAGACTAACTTATATAATATAATAAACAGTGATATAAAGAAAAGGGAAGGATAGGATACGTTCTCCCAGCGCTTACTCAACAAATGGCACGTGCAATTTGCTCAGTGTGAAGTGTGCACAGTGACATATAATGAACAACAAAGATAGAAAGACGTACCTAAGACCGAAGTGCGACCGAGACGATATTGTTCGCTCGTACGACCTAACTTTACGTATGTGGAACTAATGGAACCGAATTAGAGCTTTCCGTTTTCAAGAAGCCAGTACCTGTAAATCAATGATTAATAATTCCAAAACTACTGAACCGAGTTGGCTGAAATTTGGTAAGTAGGTAGCTTATTAGACCCTGGAATAACATAAAAGGCACTTTACATAGGTGCTAGAAAGCTATTTGTGTCTATTTCCCAGTTTTTTGTTATTTCAATAGATTAAGCCTACCAGACCAGCTCGAAATATGTTTTACTGTCGACGAGAGGTCGTTAAAATGTTATTAAAGTTTTTATATTAGCTGCAAAAAGTTCCAGCAATTCCGGTTAGCTAGTTTTCTAAAGACAATTCGAGTAGAATTAAGGAATTTAATTAAACCCTTGAAAATTATTGTTATTGTTTCTGTTTTCTGTTTTGTCCTCTGATTAATGGACCCATTCTATTGTTGGTTTTAGGGCCATGTGGACCTTACATTATAACTTTGATTTATTTGACCTATCAAACAAGGCCTAATAATAAAAAATATCAAATTAACAAAATATGTTTTCGTGCAAATAAAGGCCAGATCCAGATCCAACCACAAACAATTGGGTGAAAAACTATTGCCTATTTCTTCATATCTATGTATTTTCATTTTGTATGGGGTTACGTTTAACCTTAAGGGTGAATTTAAAAGTTTTTAATGTTGAAGCTTCTTTTTCTATTTAAATCCATCTTTTCTTCCTTTGAAAACTATTTTTTTTAAAGAAAACGCCTCATTTTAAAACAAACACAAATAAAAAAATACTAAATTACATGAACAAATGATTCATGATTCATGTACATCTTTAGAGGCGAGGCCTTACAGTTGACCACCTCCGTGTTTAATGCTCTTATAGTCCATCAAATCTAATAAGTACCGTTTGATAGTTTTATTCTGCCTTGTTTGAAGGATTTGAATTTATATTTAGTGAATAAGAATTGTACATTTCATAGTCTTAAAACTCAGGTTATTAAAATGTGTAAGTAGCGCTGCAAAGGTATTTCCCGCTTGAAAAGATGAAACGTCAAACGGTACTTATCAAATTTTATGGACTGTAAGTGGTTTACGTAACGGTTGTCGACCATGACTGATGATAGACGGTGGCACTTTTACCCTATGGATATTATGGTGTTACCGAGGCATTGTGTCATAAGAATTTCTAAATTATGTCATAATGTCTTGTCTTGTCTATCATAAATGTGTAATTGCTTAAGGCGCCGTGCTAAGCTAATTCGCCCTCTCGCGCACACGTACGCACATTTTTGAAGATGTAAAAAATACTACATGTAATTATGTAAAATAAAGACAACTAGGAACTAGAAAATAACAATACAAAGTTTCAGTAAAAAATCCAATTTAATCCAAACGAGTTTTTCATGTATAAAAACCTGCACAAAGAAAAAAAATCTCAGAAAACTAAAAAGGCACTGAAAACTTGTTTGGATTAAATCGGATTTTTACTAAATCTTTGTATTGTTATGTAATAGATCCTAGTTGTCTTTATTTTTACTAATTACATGTAATATTTTTTATGTCTTCAAAAATGTGGGTATGTGTGAGCGAGAGGGCGAATTGGCTTAGCACCGCGCCTTAAAGAAAGTCGCAAGATTTGTCGATTCTACTTCGAAATAATCGAATTTACGAAAAGAAAATAAGCTTGCGCGCTTTAATTCACTTAGTTACTTCAATTCGGAACCAACAATTTTATTCATTACTAGCTGTGCCCCGCGGTTTGACCCGCGTACTGAAAGTGAAAGTTAATCTGGAGTACGTACCCATGAATGACCTTGAGCCTTCGGACGCCCGAAAGCGTCTGGCTAGCCGGTTGTAGGCCTCAGCCGAAATCTATGGATTCTTCCGTGGCCGATAAAAAAAATTACCTTTTTTTATGATATTGCGTGAAAAGACGAGCAAATCAGATGCTTGATGGTAAGCATTATGATTACCTATATCAGACACAGTGCCACCGTGTTTTGAAATTCAAAATTCTGCGCGGCACTGCACTGCGCCTGTCACCCTGAGATATTAGTTGTTGAATCTCGTCATGCCCAGTAATTTCGGTAATATTGCCCTTCAGACCGGAACACAGTACCTAACGTTTGCACATTACTGCTTGGCGGATGAATAACTGGCAAAAGTGTGGTACTTCCCCAGGCGGCCCCCTGCAACCTAATGTTTGCACATTACTGCTTGGCGGATGAATAACTGGCAAAAGTGTGGTACTTCCCCAGGCGGCCCCCTGCAACCTAATGTTTGCACATTACTGCTTGGCGGATGAATAACTGGCAAAAGTGTGGTACTTCCCCAGGCGGCCCCCTGCAACCTAATGTTTGCACATTACTGCTTGGCGGATGAATAACTGGCAAAAGTGTGGTACTTCCCCAGGCGGCCCCCTGCAACCTAATGTTTGCACATTACTGCTTGGCGGATGAATAACTGGCAAAAGTGTGGTACTTCCCCAGGCGGCCCCCTGCAACCTAATGTTTGCACATTACTGCTTGGCGGATGAATAACTGGCAAAGGTGTGATACTTCCCCAGGCGGCCCCCTGCAAGAGAGGCCTACCACTACAAAAACTGAAGTTATACGGACGCGACTGATAATATTATTGGCCCTTTAATAGCTATATATATATATAATTATATATAATTATATATATATATATATATATATATATATATATATAATTTGCGTAACGTTAGTCAGAACAGACAATAATCCTGCTTATAATATTATAGTTTGTGAGGAGGAATGCATGGATGGATGGATGTTTGTTACTCTTTCACGCCAAAACTTCTGAACCGATTGGGCTGAAATTCTGTATGTAGATAGTTTAGCCCGTGGAATAACACATTGGGTACTTTTTATCTCGATATTCCCACGGGAACGAAGTCACGAAAATCACGTTACTAATAATATTATGACTCCGCTTTAACAAAAAATCTATTTTTATTACAGGTTTTTTTTTTCTTTTATGGACCCACACGAATATGTATTGCCAGTGTCAAGTTATAAAAATTTTCAAGTTAATATGGTCAATTAGTCAATTTAAAGTCAGGGCAAGCCCAGTCAAGTCACAGCTCTAGTAAAGTGGTGGTCTTTACAAGAAGCTGTCGGAGTTCTGGCGGGAACACGAAAAATCACATTTCAACTCTCGCATCACTTGCCAAGAGACTTGTGCATCTTCGAAAACACTCAACACATATTCCACCATTATTACACGTTAAACACTCGAAAATGCACCGATAATTGATAAAGATACGGGAGCCAAATTGTGTTCTTCGGTCTCCCGCCAACACTCCCACAGGTTTTATCCCACAGGTCTTGAAAGATGAAAGACCACGCCGCGCCGTCTCAACACGTCACAGATTAAGTAATAGTAACTTCAGCATGGTATTTGTGAAAGTGGCACGCGACCGACCCGACGGTCACTGGGTGACTGGTGTTATGATAATTAAGGGTTTTATTGTGTTTTTAGACCATAATTCATTAATTTAACTGTTTTTATTGTACCACGATTTCGGCAAATTAGGCAAACTTTTATGTCAGTAAAGGTTTTTCGTCAGTCTTGTTATTTTATGGTTTCGCACGGTTAGTGCAATTGCTTATGTCATGATAACATAATTATTAATTAAACACTACATAGGTACCTTATAGTACCTACGAAGTATTTATCACTTAGTTTGGGTTTGGTATATGATAAAAATCTTTATAAAATGGTTTTAACTTCATTTCCTTATTATAGGTACTTACTTACGATTCACTATCCATTATGCAGGAAATAAATTTTCATGTCATATCAAAAAAATTTTAGGTTACTCAATTAAGAGCCGCACGTCTCATACATTTTAGAGTTTCATTAACCCAAGTTTTCTTATTCCAGCACGTACATTCGGGCGTCCATTCAAGAAGATGATGGCAGCTCTCCTCCCGCTCGTGTTCCAGATTGGAGCGGCTTCCACGTGGGCAGTGGTCGCTGCGCTAGTTGGAATCAAAACACTAGTTGTTACCTTAATTATATTGAAACTACTGCTAATGGCGGGCGCTGCTAAGGTAATTTGAAAAATGAAACCATAGACAATTACATACCACTTCCTTTTTTTTAATTAGGTAATAATTTGCACGCACAAATACAAATCACCCAGAAGTTCAAAATATGTCCCTATCTATTTAGGCACTTTTTAACTACTTAAAAATACACACTCGTTTAAAAAAAAAAGCATAAACCAGGACACAAAGCTATTATTTATGATTGATCATTTATGATGCTCAAAGTTCGTCAGGTACACCTTTTTTCATGCCACTGGCATTACGAATATACTATGTTTTTTTTTCATTGAATTTTCCCGCCGAAATTATTAATTTGTAATGACTTGTTACCTGTAATATTATTTAATTTTATTTATATTATAATGTTGTTTATAGATACTAGCCATAGCGTTCAAGACTCCATCACCGCTCAATAATAATATGTGGATAATGCCGAGATATGAACCAATTAATGGATCATTATTTCATAACAACACGATTCCTACGAGCGGACTTTTTCTACAGAAGGTGAATGCGAATGGCGCTGCACGTTTTGGCTATTCACCATTGATTACACAATTTCTCAGACTTTAAGCACTTTATTCGGCTGTGTTTGGGGCCATTATGTTTTTTATTCTCTTCACTAAGTATAGTTTTTTCCTATGCCTTGTTTTATTAATAGAGAGATCAGGTTACCTTATAAATTTCGCTCCCAAATTCACACTTGACCAGATTAAAAATTGCGCATTAAATTAGAAAATATTAGATCGATCATACCCACTTACGTAACTTTTCATAATATTAATATTGAGTTTCTAATCTTTAGTAGGTAGATATTATAGGTACCTACTTACTTAACAATATTTAGCAAAAAACGTCTTAGAATAGACTAGAATACCTACTCTTTATTATGACTAAGGTGCACAGAATACAATCAACTGACAAATTAAATTATTCTTATTGGTCGACAATGGGCGACCTTATCGTTTTAAGATGAAAAATATGTTTAGAGTTTAGGTATACCATATTTGAATTTAAGCAATATTATAAAAAAATATTTCACTAAATCGGTCCAGCCGTTCTCGAGTTTTAGCTACATTAACGAACAGCAATTTATTTTAAATTATATTATATAAAAAGATTACAATCAGTGTAGCTTTATTAATACTTTGGATTATATTCTATCTTATAATGACATTTATTTTTTGGAAAAACCACAGTATAATGCTTTCCCTCCCAATTTGGGTCATTGATGATTGACATGCTGTCCCTTTCTATTCTAAGAGTAAATATTATTGCGTCAGCCTTCTCACACAGCCTTGACAAAGAGAGCCACTTTCACTCAGTTTTTTGCTAACAACTAACACAAAAGCACACATAACTTTTTAGTACATATTTTGTAACAAAAATAATAAATACTATGAAAATTGTATTCAGTTATATAACACAATCTAGAAGTCATCATGATTCTTAAAAATATAACTTTGAAATACCATCTGTCCCGCTGTTTCAACCGCTATTATGTATCCTTTGCGTTCCAGGGTCTAAATATTCTTTAAATACCTAATACCTGTTAGCCCAATCAATTCAATAATAATGGCGTGAAGAGGTAACAAACATATGCACATCAGCGACAAAACTTTGCGGTTCTACATCATAATATATTAAAGTAGAAAATTTGCAATAAGTAAAACTCCGGTACAAAGTGCCGCCCTAGTAGATCTGTAACCAAGAACTCCTATTGTATTATTTTTTTTTTTTTCTAGTTCGGAGCAGTCCTTGGGGCCCACAAAGGTCATTACAAAGAAGGTTGGGAACCACATCACCCGCATCATCCGCAGAAAGAAATTCACGTGCACATTCATAACGGTGGTCACCACGAGACACACGAAGACATTCAACCCATTTATGGTAAAATTATTTACAGCTTAATAAAAAACTTTAAAAAAAAATGAAATCCAGAGACATGCGAATATGTGTTCTGTGCATGCGAATGTAATTTCCATAATTATAGCGAATAGTAAATTCAAGAAGTTACTGCCATCTATTTGCAAGTAAACTAATAGCATTACCGCCATCTATTGATAACTAGCGAAATCATTATGAATAACGCCATCTATGAACTATTTATACGTACAAAATTAATACGTAGAAGTCTAGGTATTCGATAGATGGCGTTAATAAATAAACCTTGTTAAATAACAAAGATATAACAAATGTTTGTTTTGGTTATGTATTTTATTTATAAGTAAAATAATTTTTATAATTTTAATTACAGGTCCTTGGAGCAGAGAAGACCCAACGAGTGCGAGTCAGAAAGTCAACGCTATTGAACCGTATTTTATAGCTGGGCCTCAAACCATCAAAACGCCCTTTGGTAATTATATGAAAATTGAATCTGCCGATCCTGTGTTTAGTCCCACTGGACGTAGAAAGTGATGAAATAGAGACAATGAAAATATGAACACATTCTTGTTTAATTAACTAAACAAACTGAATGAAATGGTGGAAGAATGCAAACCTATTATTTGCTGCAAAGACGGTAGCGCAATAATTTCTTTGGCATTTACCGCCATCTATTGATGAGTAGCAACACTAAATTTAAGAAAAATGTTACCTATATTCTTAATTGAATAACATTTTAATGTTATAAGTTTTTATTATTTACATATTTTATATATAATATTTTTGTATCTATCTCTTAAATGCTTTAATTCTTTTAGAATAAAGTTACAAAAATAAAAAAGACTGATTTTATTTCATCGTTTAGTACAATAAGTATCCACTAGGGGCACTATCAATAAATCTGTTATACAATAATAAAAATTATAATCCTAAACGGTTTTATTGTTGTTTGGGTCACATCTATAAATTGGAATCATTGATATAAATAAAAGGGGAGATGAATGGCTTCTCGAAAATGGCAAGCACAAATTGGGTCTCATTAGGTCCACGTACGTCAGTAAAGTTGTCTCTTTCGCACTTCGGTCTTAGGTACGTCTTTCCATCTTTGTTGTTACAAATTGCACGTGGCAGTTGTTGAGTAAGCGCTAAGAGAACATACCCTATATCCCCTTTTTTTATATGGAATTTTATATGAAACCTTAACTGTTGACAGATTGATCTGTCATTCGGTAAACACCTCTTGTTCTGATGACAAAAGATTATATTGATTTTTGATTTTTTAAAATTCTTTATTGTAATAAAAAATACAACGTTATATCTAACTTAATTTAAGTGGTTTTACAGGCTAGGAGCACCTTTTTAAAACTATTAATACCAAAAGGATAAAGTTTACAAGTCTCATTAAATCTAACTTTTCTGGTAGACATTATTATTGATTAGGTATAAACAAATGCGTTAATACACAGCTGGTACTTACGCTGGTAACAAAGTGTTTTTTAAGTATATAACAAATGATAACTAACATAAATTGTGTTTACTCAAAATGTTATTTATGGTTGAGAATTTTTACAATTTATATTTCTATGTTTTAGGCTTTAAAAGATTAGAACTAGGTTCTTATAAAAAAAAAGTCAATTAGTTTACTGACTTAGGTACTAGAAGTTATAATGAACTAGAAGTGTAGTTCTAGGGCAGCCTTCTCGATAAAATAATGTTCAGATGACGTAATTCCTTGATACCCTTGACTCAACCGTCGTGGCCTTGTTAGCTTACAATATTTATCGGTTTTACACAATTTGAGCTCAGAACCAACGTACATAATTTGTATTTTTTACCTGTGGTTTTATAAAATACTCATATTATCTGTGCCCCGCGGTTTCATCTGCGTAGTCTTCGTTCCCGTGGGAATATCGAGATAAAAAGTACCCTATGTGTTATTCCAGGGTCTTAACTATCTACATATCGAATTTCAGCCCAATCGGTTCAGTAGTTTTGGCGTGAAAGAGTAACAAACATCCATCCATTCACTCTCACAAACTTTCGCATATATAATACTAGCTGTGACCCGCGGTTTCACCCGCGTAGTCTTCGTTCCCGTGGGAATATCGGGATAAAATGTACCCTATGTGTTATTCCAGGGTCTAAGCTACTTACGTACCAAATTTCAGCCCAATCGGTTCAGTAGTTTTGGCGTGAAAGAGTAACAAACATCCATACATACATCCATACTTACAAACTTTCGCCTTTATAATAGTATATATAGGATAGGATAGGATATAGGATAGGATATAGGATAGGATAGGATAGGATAGGATTAGTTTAGTAGGAAAGATTACCTTTGTTCCAGTTTCACTTGCATTATTAACATAGCCAGAGTGTCTATGAAGAACGTACAGTTCTAGGAATTTGACACAGTCCTATGAAAAATTTACCAGTTCAATGTTCTGTATTCCCCTGTTTCCTCCGAATTATCCCATTCTCAGAATATTCCCATTCTTTAAATTTATATCCTGATATTTTTTTATTGAAGTAACCTATGTCCCTGTCATTATAATTTTTCTTATAAAGACTTGGTTTTTTCATAGTGAACTTCCAAAAATCCCAGTTTCACTCGCGTGATTGGACGTTCACTAAAAAAATGTAGAGTTTATAAATAAAAATAAAATGATAGGGACATACTTTACTTCAACTTTAAAATTTTTACCAAACCAAAAAGTAATAGTTACGGTATCCCATTAAACTGAACAACTTTCAAAAGAACGATCATCATCATCTCAGCCGTTAGTAGACCTCCCCCATAAAGGGGGGTTTTGCCAATACTCGACACGCTTGTTGTGCGGGTTGTCGAGCGCAGTTCGATATGTTTTTGCAGAGGACGCTGCTGCCTCCTCTGGATCTGTTAACCCTTAGCCGGCTCTTACGGCAACCACGGGTAGAGAGGGTGGAGCACTATTCTAAAGCCGGTAACTCCACGGCGATGGCCAAAATGGCCAATTACACTACACTAAAGCAGGGTTACTAATACAGGGCCACAGAACACATATACGGGGGTGTCAGCTTAGTTCCCGGCCAATGCCAACACGGCGAAGGAAATGTTAAAAAGAAACGGAGCTCTACAAACGACAGAGACAGCACTATTTACTGACCCTACTAAGGAAAATATAACATTTTAGTAGAATTCAAAGTTATGGGAATTATTTAATTAATTCGGAAGATAGAAATAAACACTTTTGAAATAAGTAATGAAATTTATTAATAATTTTATTACATAATATAGTGTTCAAATTAGTTAAATCTAGACCTCAGATTCTTATGATTACTTGAATCAGCGTTAGAAGAATTTCTTTTTTGCCATCTGGCAACCGGATAATGGAAATGGCTGTTTTTTGTTTACGATTTTCATTTTTTCATTGATTTGCACTTTGCACATCTTTAGTGGAAATAAGTTTTGTAAAGTTTCTCGTATTTGTTAAATTGTGCTATAGAAAGTTTTGTTTTTGTGCTAACGAGATCATGGACTCTATTATTGCGATTGTGCGAAAAAGACGCCTAGGTTAGGCAAAGTGTTAAATATCGGATTTTTCCGTGAGGGATTATCTCAATAACAACCTGGAGTCTAGAACTGTGCCCGGTAAATGGCAATAGTCTCGCCTTCTATTACATAGGACCAATAACATACTGGCGAAATGTGGGAGTATACTTAGTATGAGACTGAGTTCTGGGTACACTTCGGCCAACCCCTTCTAGAAAGATGTTGTGTAATATAAGATTTACCTTATTTTCATCTGAATAAAGACTACTTCTAATACCTGCCCTTATTTTTTTACCCTTTGCGTATGGCATATAGAATAGGCATATATAGAAGTAAATATAGAAATATAATATTGGTAGGTACCAGCTAATGTTAGAAATTAGAAATATTAAATCTCCCGCGCTACTGAATAGTTCCAGTGCGAAGCGTTGGTAACGCTAGCGTCGCTTCGTGTACGCAAATCTGAAGTACGTAGTGGGACTTCTTCATAATACACTATAAGAGCCGACATGTCAACCTATAGAAAATACAAGTGCTCATTAAATTAAAATTAATTTGACAAGAAAATTCATTTTTCTCGATATAATAACGAAAATCACCACGAGATGGCGCTAGCCGACTAATAATTATGTTACATAATAATAATAGAAAATTATCAATTATTTCAAGTTCAACGGTTACATAATATTGTGTAATATTTAAACAAGATATATTTATTATTATATTATACATATTCATGTGTCTAATCATTTTAAAAATCCATTAAAATCATAATTTAAAGGTGACCTTGACATATCAAAAACCTTCGAGAAGATAAACTTGGATCGACTTACATTTTGGTAGGTATTAACATTATTAATACAATATAATAATATGAATTTATATTCTAACAGAACCGCTTGCTTATTACGAACAGCAGTATGAAGTGTGGAAAGCGTTTATCAAGGGCTGTCCAAAGCAAATTCACCAGCATTTTGATCACGCGTCGCCTCGACCAAACGCGATGTATGTTCCTAGTAATTTAATAGATATTAACCTCTATTCAAAGATCCGATCACGTTTTCTCAGGATATGATTAAATGTATTCAATGACCAGTCATTGAAGACTGATGACCTTACTTAAGATGACGCGGTTTTAAACCTTAGAATTATATTAGGCATTTTGTAATCCATTTAGTTTTGAGGTCTTACTTCATGAATGAAAAGAATTTGGGTTTCAAATTGATCAGCAAATTAGAATATGGTCAATGAAATTCTGAAAAGATGTATAATTTTGTTTTTTTAAATTTATTTTGATAATTAAATAATTTTATTTATTTATAAAAGAGTTAGTTGTTGGTTTTTGGAACACGTCAACCTTACCATTCTTTGTATTATTTTATAATTTTTTTTATGATAGTGAGGAACTAGACTAGTAAAACAGGTGCTTGATGGTAAGCATCATGATCGCCCATATCAGACACAGTCCCACCCAGTGTTTTAATACTCTAAATTCTGCGCGGCACTGCAATACGCCTGTCACCCTGAGATATTAGTTGTTGAAACTCGTCATGCGCAGTAATTTCGCTGGTAACATTGCCCTTCAGACCGGAACACAGTAATGTTTGCACATTACTGCTTGGTGGATGAATAACTGGCAATGGTGTGGTACTTCCCCAGGCGGCCCCCTGCAAAAGCGGCCTACCACTACAAAAACTACCTACGTTAATAACTAATTTTGTTAATTACTAACGTAATTTTGATTTTATTTGATATCAATTGATAGGCCTAATAATATCATTTTCAAATGAGCATTAACTACATACTTTATTACTTTTCTGACGATATTTAAATGTATTATAATAACTAATAACGCCCAATATTATTATTCTAAGGTTAAAAAGACTTTGTCATCTTAACTAAGATCATACAACCTGGTTGCAAGGCATAGTCACCCGCCAAGTCGAACACGACCGGAGCATGCTTTTCTTGAAGCAACTCGTGGCATTTCCGAGCCTCTGGAACTTTTGTCGAAGGGTATTTTTTCTTTTTTTTTATGCCATAGGTGGCAAACAAGCAGACGCCAGATCATGAGCTATTATCGCCGTCTATGGATAATGGATACCATGCAACACCAGGGATATTGCCAGTATGTTGCCGACCCTTCAATAATAATATTAATATATTGAATGTATACTTTAACAGAACGGGTTACTCCAATTACACTGCTCGAGTCAATTCATAAGGGTTACGTGGACCTCCCATATTGTCAGAGTTTCAGGGGGGCTATTGGCGTTCTTTAAAGTCACCAGACGCTATCAGGCTTGAGTTAGTTACAAAGACGTTTTACCCTTCTAACAAGTCTGTGCACTAATTTGGAAGAGAGAAAAGGAAAAGGATAGACACTGCGAGTGGTTCTCACTCGGGACCGACACAGTGCACAGTCTACTTAGTAAGTTTATCATAATGTCTTTGGTTAGTCACCGGACTTTGACATTTGTAGTTAATGTCAAATCAAGTTAATAGTCGCTAAAGTGATAGTCACCAAGAACGCCAATAGCCCCCCAGGTCGCCAAGATTCCTACAAGGTCACGAATCTTATAGGAAACAGCCCAAGCCTACAGTTTAACGTGCCATCCGAAACACGGTAGCGCCCAGGTGAAAAGTCCACATGGTGAGATTCGATCCGGACACCGGAGACTCTGGATTTCAAGACTCTATTCACTCTCCTTTCGAAATAATTATGGTTATTGAAGTTATTTCTTCTTTCTCAAAGCTAGGAATAGATGAAACATCAAACTGTACTTCTTTATAGATTTGCTGAACTGTACATGCTTAACTGTGGGCTGAAAAATGAAAAAACCAGCACATAAAAATACATATTAATACGTTTTTCAGTTTTTGCGTGTCTTATTTTCTTCAGAATCTTCTACCGTAGAACAAATGGGCCTAAACGTAACCTCTATCAGGCTATGTCTGAAATATGTAAAATACAGACAAAGCCAAGGAGAGGCTAGGTCAACATCCCAGGATGAGGTCAATCTTGAGGTCGCCGAGGTCAGTCTTGAGGTCAATCTTGAATTATCCGGGTCACTCTTGAGTTTATCTTCTCAAACAATTTTTCAGGCAGCTTCAAAACCTTTGATCTATTTAAAGGCCAAGAGGTCAGAGGTCAATCTTGAGGTCAATCTTGAGGTCATATTTTGGTAACATGTTCTAATTAAAAGAAAAAAAATACGGACTTCATAATAAATAGTCTGAGATTGTGTTCGCAAATACATGCATAATATCACGCATTTTTCCCAAGGGGTTAGTGAGAGGTAACCCCAGGAGGCAGTCTCATATAGTAGGTATAATCGTAGGTATATACATCTACAATTCTCCAGCTTTTGACTCCCAAACTGTCATTGAGAATTTCTAATGGAAAAATGACACACTTACACGTAATCATACATTCACGCCTTTTTTCCCGAAGGGGTAGGCAGAGGTGTACCCAGGACTCAGTCCCATAGTAGATACACCCACATTTCGCCAGTATGTTATTGGTCCCATGTAATAGGGGGCGAGCCTATTGCCATCTACCGGGCACAGTTCCAGACTCCAGGCAGTTATTGAGATAATTCCTAATGGAAAAATCCAATATTTAACACTTTGCCTGACCTGGGGATCGAACCCGGGACCTCTTGATTGGCAGTCGAGCATGCGCCCTTTACGCCACCGAGGCAGTCCATGTATGTATGTATGTATGTATGTAATAATTTGATCAGCTAATTCATTTTGTATGGGAAGTCGAAAATGTTTCGCGAAACCAGTTTATAAACTCGACTTTTAAATCATCATCATCTCAGCCATAGGCCTCCCCCATAGATTTCCATTCAGTCCGGTTGTAAGCGGCCAGTGTGT
Organism: Hemistola chrysoprasaria; assembly: GCA_947063395.1. Lineage (NCBI taxonomy): Eukaryota > Metazoa > Arthropoda > Insecta > Lepidoptera > Geometridae > Hemistola > Hemistola chrysoprasaria. The sequence continues at coordinate 1,603,012 of OX346734.1, read as the reverse complement.
TCCAACCATACTTATCAGATCGTCTGTCTGTCCACCTTGTGGGTGGACGTCCTACGCTACGCTTGTTTACGGATGTTGTCGTGGAAAAGGGTGTTATTTGGTTCAAAAGATTTCAACGCGTTTGATTAAAATCTTTAATCGCCTCTTTTGCAGGGGCCCGCCTGAGGAAGTACCACGCCCCTGCCAGTTATCCGCCAAGCAGGAATGTGTAAACATTACTGTGTTCTGGAGTGAAGGGCAATGTTACCAGCGAAATTACTGGGCATGGCGAGGTTCAACAACGGATATCTCAGGGTGACAATGCAATGCCGCGCAGAATTTTTAATTTTAAAACACTGGGTGTCACTGTCTCTGATATGGGCAATCATGATACTTACCATCAGGCACCTGATTTGCTCGTCTTGTTACTCACTATCATAAAAAACTTTTTTTTTTTAAATACTAATATGCCAAACATACTCGTATATGCCAAAGCTACAAATTCAATGTGAATATTAAAACAATGTTATCCTCGAGCGAGAAAATGTTTTTTATATTCATATTCATATTTTATTTCAAGTGAATATATCGCTTAGTCTATGACAACGATATTAATGCACTACAAACTAGATTTCACGATACGAACACTCACTTTGTTCGGCTAAAGTGCACTTTAATCTGTGCACCTTACTTAAGAGCTTACGCGGCCTGCTAGGAATTTTACACAGTCCTATGAAAAATTTACCATATCGATGTTTTGTATTCCCCTGTTTCCTTCGAATATAATTAACCAATTCTATAAATTTATATCCTGATATTTTTATAGTGAAGTAACATAATATGTCCCTGCGTCATATTAATTTTTCTTATAAACCTTTGGTTTTTTCATAGTGAACTTCCAAAAATCCAGTTATTCAGTTATAAGTTATCAAGTTATGCGCGTGTTGGGACGTTCACTACAAAAAAAAGTAGAGTTTATAAACAAAAATAAAATGATAGGATGATACTTTACTTGATCTTCAAAATATCTGGATATAAATATATCAAATAGATTTACTGATTTCGGAGGAAACAGGGGAATACATAACATCGAGTTAGGAAATTTTCCATAGGATTGTATCAAACTGCTAAGAGGTCCTCTTTCCTGTTAAGAGGAATTTTTAGGGGGAAAATTTGGAATAAGCCACCAACATGACTGTAGATATATTTAAATCATGACTAAGAAATATATTCAATCATGATTTTCCCGTCTCATTGAAATTATAAGTAATATTTATAAAACCTTCGCAAGTAGGTACATACTGAGGTGACACATAAGTTTATTAACCTTATGTACAAATACAAACCCAATATGTGTTAAACTCATTTACTTATGTGTGTTAGTTACGTCAACGATGTCAACGACTATGACTATGACTATGACTATGTATATGGTAGTTATTTCGGTTTTAAAAAACGTTTTCATACCTTTGTCTAACTTTGCGCCGTAGTATTAAAATATTATCCAACTATTTTAGGATTTGAGCTATCTACATACCGAGTTTGAGCAAAATTAGTGCAGTAATTTAAGCGTAAAAGCGTTACAAAAACATCCTTTTGCATTTGACATGGAAGGAAAATCGTGGAAGCTGATATTTGCTACTCGCCGCTAGATGGCGCTATACAGTGTGCCTGTTTTTATGTACGCAGCCAAAAATCTTACTAAATATTCCGTCTCATTGGCACTAAAAACGCCTCAATACATAACCACTAGCGCCCTCGCCCACGTTAATTTAGACCGTAGCCACTTTAATTTAAATTATATTCAAAATAACCTAGAGAATAAAATATCTCTGCTGATTGTAAATGATCACATTAGCATATTTAATAGAAACAAGTATAAGTTGACATTTCGTGAGCAAGTTTTAATACATTGTGAGAGGTCTAAGTAATTTGGTAGTTTAGTTGGTAACACAGCCAAGGTTGTGTGCTTTTCCATTCTAGTTATATTTTTATTATTAAGAGACTAGTTTTGTTAACATTTTGATTTAGGATTTTGAGGCCGTGAAAAAACTAGTTTTTAATGGGTTTTAAGTTTCGAAGGTTCTTAATTTTATTAAGTAACTTTTGTGTAAATTAAATGATATTAGACAGTCTACGATCATAATAAATGTAGCAAGAGCGCTAGCGTCTACGCGCTAGGGTATTTTATTGGAGTGAAATCTTAGTTCCTATTTTGACCACATTAAATTTCTATCGTTGACAGAATGTAAGCCATAATTTCTCTTTACAAAATTAATATTCGTATTTTTTTAATGTAATGTAGTTTGGCGCCACATTTGTTTTTTCTTATTACCAACTAGTCCATCAAATCAAAGAAGTACCGTATGACAGTTTTTGTTCTGCCTTGTCTTGTTTGAAGGCTTTGAATTTTAATAATGTGATTAAATGTTTAAAATAAAGAATTTTAAAATAATTTTTAAATCAAATAATAATGAATTGTAATCTTCTGATAAAATTAATATTTACATGGTTTCACGGCGAAGGTTTTGCGCCTATGCAAAGTTACTGAAAGTACTAGCTGTGGCCCGTGGTTTCACCCGCGTAGTCGTTGTTCCAGAGGGAATGTCGGGATAAAAAGTATTTTTTTATGTTATTCCAGTCTAAACCATCTATATAGCGAATTTCAGTCCAATCGATTCAGTAGTTTTGGCGTGAAAGAGTAACAAACATCCATCCATCTAACCAAAACCGCGCTAGATGGCGCTGGAGGTGAGTTAGAACTCGCAAGCGTTTTGTTCAAAACGAAAGTTTATAACATTGTAGTGAAAATTAAGATTTATAAATTTAGTAGGATGTCATGTCGAATGGCACTTCTTGGATCTGATACATTATAAAATGCTATAATATTACACTCTATTAATGTTATTTTATTCGAAAAAAGTCGACGATAGCCTAATCTAGTAACAAATCCAGCAAGGCTAGCATGGGCAGCTTACCCAATGGAGCTATTATGTGTGAAAGAGACCTCTGACGCAATCTGTAGTATAAGAGCGAAAGAGTAAAGAGACCAATATTATAATTGAGATATACCTATATAATAATGCTCGTGACTAGGCCTAGGCACAATTTTTACTCCTTAACTTCATTTGAGTTTTAGTTTCCAAAAATGCAGTCCTATAAAACACACGATTAATAAATACAGATTTTTCTTATCGGTACATTAGAGACTGTACAAGGTTTTAATTGATTTAAGAAATCTACTCCAATGAAAAAACAAAGTTGTCTATGTTCAAGTTTTTTAATGCAAAAAAGGCGTCGGAGCTGGTTTGCATTTGCCTTTGACTCGTATGATCTTAGATGCCTTTCCGTCACCTGTATGACCTATTACGTCATCATGTCTCGGATTTTAGTGTTTATACGTACCTACATTGTATGAGCCCCTAAAACCCTTTTAGACTTTTAGTGCAAAAACATTTCTACCTAATATTTCATCTTCTCTATAATCCTATAAATATTATAAATGCGAAAGTTTGTGAGGATGTATGGATGGATATGTTTGTTACATTTTCACGCCAAAACTACTGAACCGATTGGGCTGAAATTCAGTATATAGATAGTTTAGATCCTGGAATAACACATAGGGTTTTTTCGATATTCTCACGGGAACGAAGGCAACGTGGGTGAAACTGCGAGGCACAGGTAATATATATATAAAATTTGAAGTTTTGACTGACAGTCACTCAGGAACTCCCCTTTGGACCTCCAAAGCTGACATTTTACACATGGTTTTTAAATATGATGTAGAAAAGGAATAAGGAAGGAATTTCCACAGGAACGATGATGACAGGATCTTAGATAAATTTCATATTTTGGACTAGCAGCGCCATGCTATTTCGTCCATTGAATAATACATAAATAGGTTCTACCGATTTATAGCTTATTTTAGAACCTAGGACCCAGGATCTTGGTTAATCCCCTATGTACCAAACAACCCTTTAAATAGTTATGGCGTGAAGTAGTACCAAACGTATTTATGTTTCTACATTTATCAAAACATTATGTATTTACTTATAATAAGCAAAAGTCTTGTTTAGAAGAATATGCTCTACTTAAAATAATTTTCGGAAAAACTGGAGTTTATATATTTTATAGGTTAAACATTATATATTTTCCTCGACGTTTCGGCTGATTTCGGTTGCATCAGCTGTGGTCACTAAACAAATAATATTGTCTATTATAATAGCTAAAACATATTTTTCTTCTTAAAAAACTATTACACTGACGCTGACATTAATATTCATGTGCCATTCTAAAGATAACTCGTAACTCGTAAAGTGACGTCAGAGCTTGAATATTAATTAAAACTATAAATTATGTTTTTATAGAAATTCAAGGCAACCCAGTAGACATTAAATATACCTAAGTTAAGTCTATAAAATTAGTCTAAAACCTGTTTTAAAAAAATCGTGTGGGCTTCATTGTAAGTGAATTTAGATAAATAAATATAGGTGTATAATATATGGTCTATATGGTACGTAGCATTGCTGTTTTAAAAATTAAATAATACTTCATATAAAAGAAGGCTGTAGAAAATTAAAACAACTATTTAATCTACGTACAAGGTAAATCTATTTCAAATTAATATGTAGATACTATATAATGTACTCCGTCATAATTAATTGAAATTAAAAACATTAGCATAATAAATCAGCTGACTAACACCATAATAAAATAAAAATCATACCCAAATCTCAGCATCACAAATGAAATAAACTAAATGGCGACAAACACGTCTTAGAATCACAATCACTAGAGTCAAACTGAGCCTCACAATCCTAATTCTAATCTTCAAGCGACGATCTATCCAAAATCTATACATTGTCCTCGATAAAATGTTGAAAACAGGTTAATTTTATTTATTAATTTTGCCGCCATATTCGTGGATGCGCGAACTGGCTGGAGAGACGTTAGACCGTTGCCGGATTTAAAAGTAATAAGAAAAAAAAAACAATGGAGGATCAGTTGCCTATGGTATGCGGCGGGAAACTTTTCGCGGGACTTTTTGCGAATGGTTCTGCAGAAAATAATTAGTTTAACCTACTTGCAGTTTCTTTCAACATTTTTAAGTGTTCGTTATTACCTAAATTACTAAACAAGACACGCACATGCCAGCATAGAAAATTCATCTCCTCAAACCACTATCAGATGAGCGTACCTACCATAAGATGCTCCTGGCTTTCCCTCCTTTAATTTCAATGCAATGCTTCGAGTAAAATAGATGTGTCAAAATTAAATAATAACTGGATAAATAAAGATTATGGACCAGTACCTCTTGCAGGATGATTTTACGTCAAAACTATCTAGAAGTCGATACGTTTATTTGAACGAATAACTGAAAAGAAAGAAGCGAATGAACGACACAGAAGAAAAAAAAAGTAAAGATTAGAAGTAAGATAAAACTGTTATAAATAAAGACCAGGGGTGGTATTACGAACATGCAATCGCGTAACAACAGCAGTAAATTTTGCTGTCTAACGTCAACAGCAGACATTAAGCAATTAAACGCTTTCCACACTTCTACTGCTGTTCGTAATAAGCACGCCAGTCAAAAGAACCCACACTGCCTGCACTTAGGTACTTTTATATTATTATGGATTATATGATTAAAGCGTAATGCATTATCATAAGGAGGAATGAGTGCCGTCATGTTTGTATTAGTGATCTGGCTAACTATGGTGCTTCACTTTGTTTTTTTTATAAGACTCCTTCCAGCTTTCTTCTAGGTTCATGCGGAGTAATCCGCGACAGTCGTGTGTCAGGATAGTAGCAAATGGAGAGATTTTTTTTTTAATAATATGGGCACACACGGTCATCTGGTTCCAAACTAGGCTAGAAGACTGTACTATGGTAACCAGAGGACTGATATACATACTAATACACGCCTATAACACCCAGACACAGATCAATCAGACATGTTCAAGCAGGGGATCGAATCCGCTGCCTACGGCACAGAAAGCAGAGTTACTACCATCTGAGCCAACCAGGCTGTCAATAGTTTAAGTATGTCTATCTCTACAGGAACAAAGGCATGTATTATGGGGCAGGGCCATTCTCTTTAGTGTTTATAAGGTTTATGCATCCTGCCCGCGGATCTCTGGGCCCCTTCTCCGGAATGTCAATGTTCAAGGCTGATGGAACGACATTACAAATGTCAAACTCGTATAATAATATCATTTTAACATTTACATATGTATAGATATGTTATTTAGAAAAGATTAAAAGTTGTATATCTTTATCAGGTGAGCACAGCGGCTTTGCCCGCTCGCAAAGTTTTATACCAATACTTTGACGCCCTTTTTGGACCCCCTAGAATGTGAATTTTCAAAAATCCTTTATTAGCACACGTTCAGACAACAAAAAGAATCTATATTCCAAGTTTCAAGTCTCTATGATCAGCGGTTTTGGCACTGCGTTGCATGTCAGTCAGTGAGTCATTTAGGATTTTATGATATAGAGTGATTAAGATTTTTTAAACGATTCTCATGTCTGTGGGAGTTTTATTACATAACACCACGCCTTTTTCACCGAAGGGCTAGGCAAAGGTGTACCCGGGAGCCAGTCCTAGTTACTTACCTACATTTCACTAGATTTTTTTTCTCACAATTTTTTAAGTCCAAAGTAATAGGGGCGAGCCTATTGACATCAACCGAGCACAAATACGCAGACTCTAAGATCCTATTGCGTTAATAACAGAAAAATCTACTGACGCTGTCTGACCTGAGAATCGAACCCAAGATATAGCGCTTAGCAGTCGTGCTTTCCACAGAGGAGCTTTAGCCACAAGCTGTGCCTTGCGGTTACATCCGTGTAGTCTTCGTTCCCATCTAAGTCCAGGGTCTAAACTATCTAAATACCAAATTTCACCTCAATCGGCCCAGTAGTTTTAACGTGAAAACGGAACAAACATACTTACGAAAAAACAGCGCTAGATGGGGCTGAAGTCCAGTTAGAATACATATTTTTTTAATGGGAACAATGTGTAAAAACAATACAAATATGAATTAAATGAAAAAAAAATGAACAAATTAAATTAGAAATGGGTAAATCTTCCTCCATAACTAGGGTTAGTTCAGAGGTGGCGCCATCTGATATCAGCTTTCATTTGCCAGCCCCATTGAGAGAATAGTGTTCAGAGTGGTTCAGTGATGACCCTGTACATCCACTTAAAAACCTTAACCTAAAATATAAGGAAAACCATAGAGTTAAAACCTCCTAACCTCTTTGGATTGCAACTATTTTCTGAAAAAATATTTTTGAGGTGCCATTTTTTACCAATGGCGCCTAAAGTCAGTCCTGTAATCCAATCTACCAACCGCGCTAAAAGGTGCTCAAAACAGGTTTATAATTCAACAATTATGAGAGTTATTAATAAACAATTATTTGTAACCTCGACGCGAGGCTGCGGGCTGAGATCGACTCGTCGTAACTATGATGATTACTTTGTATTTTTAATTGATATTATCGATAAAACGTGACATTATACTTGGCTAATAATTTGAATTTATACTCTAACAGAACGGGTTACCCCAATTACACTGCGCGAGTCAATTCAAATGGGTTATGTGGACAACCCATATTGTCAGAGTTTCAGGTCGCCAAGAGTATTACAAGGCCTCAATCTTATAGGAAACAGCCCAAGCCTACAGTTTAACGTGCCATCCGAAACACGGTAGCGCCTAGGCGAAAAGTCAACTTGGTGAGATTCTTCCTTTCACCCTCGGACAACAGATTTATGTCATCCGTACATGGTTGAGGTTTCTTCGCGTACAAAGCGGTTCAAGTAAACATTTATTGTCCGAACAGCGAAGAAATGAAACACCTTGCCAGCGTCATTGTTTCCCAAAAAGTACAATCTTGAGGTTTTCTAGTCAAGAATGAATATAAGGTATCTTCTAGGCAAGCACGCACCATCGTCCACTGCGTCGTTACTCACTCTCATTTCCCGAGAGAGGGGTATGCGTCATATTTTTAAGATTTTTTAAGAAAATTATCATGCCGGTTTTATATTGTAAAAATATTATATTGATGACTTTTAAAATATTCACGTTACCTTATTATTATAATTAATATATTAAATGTAAAATTATTAAAAATAATAACGAAACATTTGCATGCCTACTGAGGTTGATTTTGGAAGATACAATTGTTATATAAATTTTAGACCTCGATGCACCCATGATCTTGCAAATAAATGAATTGAATGCATTTTTCCTGTGTCAAAAAAAGGCTATATGCACAGATAATAAATAATAATAAATATTCCAGAAGGTAATATGGTACCAAATCAATTCAATTGAATATATAAATGTTGTTCAATCAAGTCGTGATCTAGAATTCCAAAAGGCCACTTGCTCGACTAGGTCATACCAAATGTGGATTATGTACCTACTGAGTACTGATATCGGTATTATAATAGGTTTTAGCTCGTTCGTATAACTCCCAGTTTTTACCTCCCGACCGATAAAAAGGGGTGTTATAAGTTTGAGAATCTGTGTATCTGTGGCATCGTAGCTCCTAAACGATTTTGAAGCTTTTTTTATATTTTAATTTTTTTGCAAAAGCTGACATAATCGTGAGTTTCATGAAAATCGGTTCAGCCGTTTGTGGTTTATCAGTTATTTTTTCAAGGGATAGAGGATTTCAATATTTGACTTCATACTTGCATATTAGTTTGTCTTATTAGTTTGTATAGCTTTTTTTAATGATGGTTATACCCTATTTTATTAAAATGGAGGGCAGAATTAACAATTTTCAAGTAATGTGGGGTCGCATGGTATAAAACCAAATTGCCAAAGGATCTGTAAAACAAAAAAAAAAGATTTAAAAGTTATGCCTTCGCATCCGGTGCAACTCGGTTCAGGAATTTGAACATTGTTTTGTTTGTGGAGTAAAATATTATTAACAAGCGATCCGCCCAGGTACCAGACCTTATATACCATAGACCTTCCTCTTGAATCACTCTATCTAATGATGACGACCGCATTAAAATCCGTGGCGTAGTTTAAAAGATATAAGCGTAAATATGGCGGGAAGCTACGTTGTTTTATGACTATGTAAGGATAAGGATATAGAACCATAGAGAAAATTAAACATGTAATGTTTTTTTTTTTTCAAATAAGGCCGAGCCTTAATTGAAATCAATAAGGAATACTTGTTACTTGTTAAGTATGCTCAGTTTAGGGTTCCATACTTAGATACCGCAAATAAAAAAATTTTTTGGAACATTGTATTGTTTTGGGATTTTTTCCTTTATATCACTAGGTTTTAAGATTAGACTTCTCGCCAAATTGCATTATGCTAGTCCAACGTGAAGTAAGTACGTTGCGCAAAGTATGAAAATATTTTCTTTTTTGATATATTAAATGTGCGGTAAAATGACCGTATCTTTTGATTACGTTGATATAGAAGTTTTGTTTTTGACAATAGCAAGGGACCGTCGACTTGAGTTGTTGATATAAGTTTCAACATGATACCTCAACGCGTTCCCGAGAAAAAGGGACTTAACACACGAACAGACACACAGACGGACAACGAAGTGATAAGGGTTCCTTTTTCCCCCTAAACAGACTAAACAATAGAGCTACCTACTTACTATCTACCCTAACTAAATACACTATGCCATAGAACACGAAATTCCACAGACTGACATGTCAGCCTATAGATAATCCAAGTGCTCTAAACCACTGTCAGATGGCAGCGTACCCAAGATACTGGCGGCATTGACACGTTGAATACTAATGCAATAATAAATGTACCAGTTCATCTACATCTACAAGCACACTTAAATTTTTTACAAAGATATTGACAGGTCTCCGCGCGCGCTCCGTCAAGATACCGCTGTCATACTTGTCAAGTGCGGTAACTTAACTTACGCGAAATCGCAAACGCGTAACCGAGACTGTCGCGGACATTATTTTTCACGCACACTTGTTGAGCATGTGGGCTCTTTCGTCGTCCCACAACTTAAATTTTTTTTTTTTTTTTTTTTTTTATGATAGTGAGTAACAAGACGAGCAAATCAGGTGCCTGATGGTAAGCCTCATGATTGCCCATATCAGACACAGTGCCCCCCAGTGCTTTAAAATTTAAAATTCTGCGTGGCACTGCACTGCGCCTGTCACCCTGAGATATGAGTTGGCGAATCTCATCATGCCCAGTAATTTCGCTGGAAACATTGCCCTTCATACCGGAACACAGTAATGTTTGCACATTACTGCTTGGCGGATGAATAACTGGCAAAGGTGTGGTACTTCCCCAGGCGGCCCCCTGCAAAAGAGGCCTACCACTACAAATAAAACTATATAATATATAATTGTCCGACGATTCGTCGCATTCTTGGTTTTGTCAAATATTTAACTAAACTATTGCACTAAATATTGAACTAAAGGAAAAAGACTGTTAGGAAGAAAAGTATTCGTGATTATTAGTTCATAAAAAATGTTGCGTGTTGAGCACTCCTTGCAAACTGTTTTTTTTACACACACTGGCATAGTGTTACGAACAAAAACTGCTAAACACATGTCTCCCCATAGATATCCATCCAGTCCGGTTGTAAGCGGCCAGCATCCAGCGATATCCTACTGTCTTTATCAGATCGCCTGTCTACCTTGTGCGTGGACGACCTACGCTGCGCTTGCCGGTCCGTGGTCTCCTTTCGAGAACTTTACAGCCCCATCGGCCATCAGTCATCATCGTGCTATGTGCCGCCCATTGCCACGTCAACTTGCTAATCCTCTTATATTTTGGTAACTTTCGTTCGTCTACGGATCTCCTCATATCGGATTCGATCTCACAGAGAAATCCCGATCATATAGCTCTCTCCATATCTCGTTGTTCTATATATTGAGCTTACTTATAAGGCCCACACCACTACAATTTGAAAATTGGCGTAATTTGCGCTGTTGTTTTTGCCAGAGCAGGCTGTATGTGGTGAGAGCGTGAGCGAAGATTTATCGTATATCTAAGCATTTTTAATGGTCTGACTTAGAATTTGTTAAAATATTACAATTAAGGAAAACATGGCCAGGAAATCCTACTAGTTACTTTCAAGGACGTTACGACATGGTCACTATAGCATAGGGGCCATAATCTTAATATTACACCAACACTTTAAAATTCAATGAGGCTGAGGCATTAATATAAAGAAAATGGGAGATGAGGTACTACTAGCTTGTCGAAAATGGAAAGCTCAAATTAGGTCCCATTAGGTCCACCAACGTCAGTTAAGTAAGGTCGTACGAGCGAATAATATTGTTGTCTCGGTCGCACTTCGGTCTCAGGTACATCTTTCTATCTTTGTTCATTATATGTCACTGTGCAAACTTCACATTGAGCAAATAGCACACATGCCAGTTGTTGACTAAACGCTGAAAGGACGTGCACTATTACTTTTTATTTAAATTGAATTGGAAGAGATCGCTCAGAGCGATAAGGACGCCAGTTGTTACTTCTTATTCTTTGTTATTTTCTGTTATATTGTGGTACCAATAAAAAGTTTTCATTCATTCATTCATAAAATAACTTAATAACAAGCCTTTTTCCGCGAAGGGAAGCCTCTTAGCACACCTAAGTACACCTCTGCCTAGGCCTTGGCCTAGGTAGAGGTGTACTTAGGATCTAGTTCCATAGTGGGTACACCACCACTTATTTGAATGGGTGCTACGAGTGGAGGCTGGGCTGGACCAGGTGTTTGTTCTCTGCTCCTAAATTTTATTTTTCTCCTTTTATGGACCCACACGAATGTATTACTAGTATTAAGTTATACAAATTTTCAAGTAAATATGGTCAATTAGTCAATTCAGAGTCTTGACTCTGCCCTGGCAAGCCCAGTCAAGTCACAGCTCTAATAAAGTGGTGGTCTTTAGAAGAAGCTGCCGGAATTTTGGTGGGAACACAAAAAATCACATCTCAATTATCGCATCACTTGCTAAGAGGCTTGTGTATCTTCGATAACACTCAACACGTAATATTTCACCATTATTACACGTTAAACACTCGAAAATGCACCGATAATTGATAAAGATATGGGAGCCAAACTGTATTCTTCGGTCACCCGCCAAAACTCCACTCCTAAATTTAGATCTCTTTATAATTGTAAATCGTCAAAAAATAAATAAAGCGTTGGTACTATGGACTCCCCTAGAGAGTCTAACTAAGTCTTTTTGAGTTAAAATAGTTTTTAAAGAGGTCCAAGTTGTTTCATTCGGAGTTATGTACACAATAAAACAAAAAAAAGGCATTCTTATGCATTATTAAGTTGTTCAGTTTAACACATAATATGAACTTTCTTAACGGGGCGTCGACCGGAGAATCCCCATACAAACGTAATAGTGAAATCATTTGAAATCATAGCATATTTCCAACATTTAATGACGTTATTCGGAATGAAACATTAGTTCATTAGGTTCCTAATTATATTTTAGTCTAAAATAGAATAGAATAGAATAATACTTTATTGCATACCAAAATAAAATAAAAAACAATGTGACAAAACAATTTAGGTAATACGGTAAACAACCGGCGGTCTTATCGTGTTAAGCAATTAAATATAAGCAATTATATAATAAAATACTTATAATTTGGATTTATATAAGAAAAAAATACCTATATTTTGAATTTTTATCATATTATTTTATTCCAAATTACTTTTATTTTGTATTGAAATATAATTAGGAAACTAGAGATAACTAGTGTTACATTTCAAATAACGTCATTAAATGTTGGAAATATGCTTTGATTTCAAATGATTTAACTATAACGTTTTATGGAGAATTCTCCGGTCGCCGCCTCCTTATAACACTGCGCCTATTTATAACAGGGTACCTACCCTGTTGTGCCCAGTAGATGGCAATAGGCTCGCCCCCTTATATAGAACCTAAAAAACTAAAAACGCAACTAACGAAGTGCTGTGACTTGGTCCTATAAAGTCAGATAATACATTTGGTCGAGTACAGCGAGTACAGCGATCTGCCTATAATTAAAACTCCTATATTTTATCTGTATTCATACAAATGAAGCTTTCATTCATTCGTGCCTACCCCTTCGGGAAAAAGGCGTGATGCTTTGTTATGTAGGTAACTAACTGAACACAATAATATAAGAAATCCGTTATCGTTGGAGTTAGCGTGCTAGGAATTATGACATCATTACAAACAAACGGACAAGCGCCAGTTTTTGTCTCTCATTGGTACGCGCTATTAATATAGAATGAGAGGTGGGTAACTAATGAATTATACAAATTACTATATGTGCCTCGCGGTTTCACCCGCGTAGTCTTCGTTTCCATGGGAATATAGAAAAAAAGTAACTATAGCTCGACAGAAAAGAGTAGAAACGGAACTAATTTAATTAAGTACCTATACGCTTATAATAAGTATGTATGTATGTATTAGTTATTATATATTAGTATGTATATTAGTATGTGTTTAGTCGTAGGCCTCTTTTGCAGGGGGCCGCCTGGGGAAGTACCACACCTTTGCCAGTTATTCATCCGCCAAACAGTAATGTGCTAACATTACTGTGTTCCGGTATGAAGGGCAATGTTACCAGCGAAATTACTGGGCATGATGAGATTCAACAACTAATATCTCAGGGTGACAGGCGCAGTGCAGTGCCGCGCATTATTTTGAATTTTAAACACTGGGTGGCACTGTGTCTGTTATGGGCAATCATGGTGCTTATCATCAGGCACCTGGTTTGCTCGTCTTGTTACTTACTATAATAAAAAAAAAATAAAAAAAATGTATCATTATGTTTATTAGTATGTATATAATATTTAATATATTATTTAAATTTGTATAGTCATTTTATTTTTATTTTTATAATGAATAGTTATTATTGTAGTTTTTGTTTATTAGTATTAATTTAGTAAATTTAAGTCATATTTATTATATTTGTCACACCACTGACCAAATGTGAGTTACGGTACTCTCCTGTGCACGGTTGTCTGGAAGAGATCGCTCTTAGCGATAAGACCGCCAATTATTGCACTATATACTGTTTACTTTAATTTTTAAGATTTATTGTTTTTGTGGTGTACCAATAAAATGTTTATCTATCTAATTTAAAGTGTATGTGTTGATTAAATTGTTGTTAATGTTGTAAAAGACAGTGGCGCCCCCGTTATTTTCTACTCTTTTTTGTCGAGCTATACTCTATCTGTTACTCTATATTTTAGCTATACCGAAAAGGCGAGATGAGGTACTGGCATCTCGAAAATGGCAAGCTCAAATTGGGTACCATTAAGTCCACGTACGTCAGTGAAGTAAGGTCGTACGAGCGAATAATATGTAGTAATATGTTGTCTCGTTCGCACTTCGGTCTTAGGTACGTCTTTCTATGTTTGTTGTTCATTATATTATGTCACTGTGCAAACTTCACACTGAGCAAATTTCACGTGTCACTTGTTGAGTAAGCGCTGGGAGAACGGACCCTATATCCCCTTTTCTTTAAATCAATGGTTTTAGCGTGAAAACGGAACAAACATACACACAAAAAAAACAGCGCTAGATGGAATTTTGAGATTTTAATATTTGGAGTAATTTTCCTGTAAAGTATTTATTTATTTATAATTCAGCACAAAGCTAGGACTAAAGTACCGTCTGTGTCGCGTACGAAGCTGTGCTAATATTACGGAAAACAAATTGATAATATATTTTTCGTTTGATTTGATTACAAACTATTGTTAACTATTGCTACTATGGGACTGACTCCTGGGTACACCTCTGCCTACTGGGAAAAAGGCGTGCATGTATGTATGTTATTTTAACCGTGTTTGACCGTAATAAACAAACGCAACTTTAATGAAATAAGTAACAGAATTTGAGCAAATAGCTTTTAAGAAAGTTCTTGTCTATCGTAGAATACACGTCAATGTTAACCTCGTTTTATTTAAATGAAATTATAAATTAAACGGCTATAATTAGAAGGCTGTTTGGGATTACATAATATTAATGTGATTCTCTACCTGACAGTATAATATGATAGACAGCGTGAGGTTACCTGCAGGACTATCACTTTAGTGACTATTAACTTGATTTGACATTAACTACAAATGTCAAAAGTCCGGTTACTAACAAAAGACGTTATGTTATACCTACTAACTAGACCGTGCACTGTGTCGAAAAAACGGTCCTGAGTTAGAACCACTCGCAGTGTCTGTCTCGCAAATTTGGCAGTTCACGGTCTTGTTAGAAAGGTAAAACGTCTTTGTTACTAACTCAAGCCACAGAACATAAAGACTCAAGCCTGATAGCAACTGGTCATAATGAACGACAATAGCTCCCCCCTGGAAATCTAAGTGCCGTTTGACGTTTCATCTTTTCAAGTTTTGAGAGAGAAGAACGCATAACTCACTCAATATTAATGACCTTTGCCGTAAAACCATAGAATTATGATATGATTTTTATTACAATATGTACAATTTTTAATCATTAAATATAAATTCAAATCCTTCGTCCTTCACAACCAATGCAAAACAAAAACTGTCAAACGGTACTCCATAGATTTGACAGGTTGTAGTTTTTATTTTATAATTGCGAAATATGAAGGCTTTTGTAAAGAGATCCTACACTATAATATTAAACCTCCTTGCTCACTTGACATCCGGGTCGCTCGCTCATACATAATGCATGCGACGTCACACTCAGCTGTTGGCCAATCCTATAGTGCCTTGCCTACATCTTAGGACTTGGCTTTTAGGACTTATAGGTACTTATTAGGCGATTAGGTTTTATCCCAAATATAGCCTATTTATTTACCTAACAATAACTTTTTAATATTTAGTTATATGATCAGTTCTTTTAGCACTAAAATAATAAAAAACTTTAACGCGCACAAATATTTATGAAAAAAAAAAATGCATACGTAGCACTCTTCGACGCTGGCTGATTTATCGTCTCCATATTAATTATATTATCATGTAGGTAGTTACTTTTAAGTAAGTACGTAAATAAAATATCAACCATAACATTACTCATTACTGAACCATTTTGTAAATTGGTTCATATCTTAGGCACATAATAAATAAAGGCACCTACTAGCGTATTATTGATTTTGATTTGATATAACAAGCCAAGCTTAATTATAATATTATTTTATTTTATTAGTACTAGCTGTGCCCCGCGGTTTTACCTATTTTATCCAGACCAGACCGAGACCAGATTGACAGACGGACGGACATACAACGAAATGATTCTATAAGGGTTCCTTTTTTTCCTTTTTTAGAGTGGAATCCTAAAAAACGTGCCGATTGGAAGTTTTATTGGCGTGCCCTGCTCAAACCAATAGAGTTATATAAATAAAAAAAAACATATATAATATATATAAAAATAATGAAATTATTTCCCATTAAAAATCTGTTTAACTATATTCTGCTGCTACCCGTGCGAAGCCGGAGCGGGTCGCTAGTCTTTAATAAAATATACCTACCTGGCTTATACCTATAATAAACTTATATAAGTCTAGACTTACTGAGATTGGCTCGCCTCCAAACCCTGACGTCATATCATATACCTGCATCAAATTCCTAGAAGGTCTCTAACTTGCCTGACCACCGTGCATGTACGAACATTTTGATATGACATTGCTTAATGTATGAACCCAAGTCTTTGGTATGAACCATATTTTAAAATAGGTGTATGAACTGTAATAGGTAGAGGTACCAATAATTTTGTAGCAAAAGTAAATTTTCATTACATTATTAATGTTATAAATTTTATAAAAATTGCTCGTTTTGGTTTGCCATGGGAGGGTTGAATTAACAAAGAAGGGTATCAAAACTACGTCTTATATAATTCCCGAGTTCAAAAAATGACTCGTATTAGTGGTCAAACTATTATATGAACCAATTTTAGAAATGGTTCATTAGGAAAATTTTCTAAGAGTTTTAGAGAATTTTCCGCTAGAGGCGCTAAATTCAGTTAATTTAAGTATTATTATAACTTGGTATAAAATGAACCATGATCTAAGATATTATGAACCAATTTAAAAAGGGTAAAAAAACTAAAGGGTAGATTCGTGCATATTAACTATGAACTAACTTTTGAATGGTTCTGAAAGAATTTTCAAAATCAGTTAGATGATACTGATAGATACTTTTAGTTCATATATTTTGTCACTAAGGGCACTGTTATTAATTTTCGAATTAGAATAGAATATAATATTTCGATAATTATTCTTTTTTCATCAAAAACTAAGATTTTTTATAGAGGTAAATAAATTGCTACGTATTATGTATATACGTATGTATGCATAGTGTAGGGTTCCATACCAAGAACATACAGCGCCATCTATTAGTTCCTTACGCAAAGTATGTAATTAAGCAGTAAAATGGCCGTAACTCTGAATGCGTTAATTTAGAAGTACGATTTTTTTTTAACAAAAAATGACAAGGGATCGCAGATCTGAGTAGTTGATATCAATTTGAACTTTATACCTTCAACGTGTTCCCGTTAAAAAGTGTCTTCATAGACGAACAGACAGACAAGACGGACAACAAAGTGATCCTCTAAAAGGGTTTTTTTCCTTTTGACGTACGGCCCCTAAAGATAACTAACTTACTTATCTTATTATAATAAAAGATAATCTATCTATTAGTTTCGTAGTTCTATGTTATACGACCACGCACGTTTGGATCATTCGTATTTTGGGACAAATATCCGTTCAAATCAACATTGTTATGTATGTGATGTTTTATAGGTAAGTATGGGTAGGTGTACAATTTGTGTGAAAAAATTTTAGTGTTAAAATGTTGTGAAATACTGCGTGGGGCATGATAGCAATATAGTAATAGTAAGTAACATTTCATACAAATCGATGATTTTGAATTTATGATTTTATATAACTTTGATAGCATAATGTTGCCACTATAGACAATGATTTTTTTTTTAATTAATATTTTCTTTTAATTTTTTAGGTTCGTTAATATTTGTTTATTTAAGATATATTTTATTGCCATCTATGTTCGACTAGCAGAAATAAAATGATAAACGTCATCTTGTGTTGAGTAGTAGTACTAATTGATATACCAAAGCCCAAAAATTTTTACAATTTCCCAACAGATGTCGCTATTACAATCCCATCATGAAGTGCGCATGACGGCGCATGTCAAAAATCAAAAATATACCTACTTGTCATTTTCATCACGCATCGCACGGCACATTTTAGTTTGTGATATTGTAAAACGAGTTAAATTCGCGAAAATATCCGGACGCGCCAGCGCCGGGCATGTTTCCCCATTCAAAACGAACATTTGTGATAATGAATACAGTTCGGATAATGCTATAGCGGACAATAAAACCAAAGTGTTCTGTGGCGGTGAAAAACTGAGATATTTTTGATTTTTACTGCGAAAACAGATTTTCCCTCTCGAATTCAGTTCGCCGTGTTTTCCGAAGCTAATTCCTATGTTTTGTTATTACCAGACAAGTATTTGACTGGGTACAGGGCACTTGGAGTGAAACTGGGTGTTTGGTTTGGCTATTTTTGACTGCAAATCGAGCTAATTTTAACTGGTATCCTGCGCTGATGCATAATATCTTCAGGAAGACCTTTTAATATGTAAGTGGATCATTTGTTCCTGTATTTCTTATCATATTATAGTAATTTAACCTATTCTACAAAATATTCCGTATAATGATTGCTCTGCTAATTCATTTTTATTGCAAAATCGAGTAGGTTCAGGTGAAAATTAAATTAGAATTCGTTTACAAACTAGAAAATTATTAATGTGTGCGAATTTATACCAATCACCTATTACTTTTACCAGTGTGTGAATTACAGAGCTACTTCTAATGAGCTATTTGTTATGAAATTATAACATAATAAACCTATTTACCTATTATAATTTTCCTCATTATTTTATATAATAATGTTAGTGTACATACAGACTTAAATAATAATATTTTTGAAAAATTACCTGCCCATTAAATATAATTTATTACTGTTGGTCTTGACATTATGAAATATTCTAAAATAATATTCCGTTATTAAAATAACCCTATTAGTGAAACTAATTGTATTATTTAAGGGGATGCATCTACTAAGGGGGTGGCACTCCACTGTTTTAGGTATTGATCAGCTTGTGACCCTCTCGGAGTAGGGTTTCGCGGGCTCAGATTGCACACTCACGACATTTTTCTGTGATATTTGCATTAATCATACATTTATACATAAAAAAACTTACATTCACGCCTTTTTTCCCGAAGGGGTATCCATAGTCAAACCTAAGCCTAGCCAACAGACGACAGAATGTTCTGAACTCTATAATATGACAGTGCCGCGTCTGGCGCATCGCCGGCCTCTGCCTCTATAATACGGCTTATAATTATTTGCTTCCGTCTCTAAATATTATGTTTATATCGAATGTAGCAGTATTATACCAAATGAAAATTATATAAAGTGAGATTATATGAAATAAGTTTACATCAAAAGAAAATTATATGAAAGGAACGTTATATTATATCAAGTGAAATTATATCAATTATTTTTATACCAAATGATTTACACATTCAGACATGATGTTTTTCGTGGAGTACAAAACAAAAACATACAATTATGCCTTTTTCCCGAATGGGTAGGCAGAGGTGTACCCAGGATTCAGTTCCATAGTAGATACACCCACATTTCGCCAGTATTTTATAGACAATTCCTAATAGGAAAATCCAATATTTAATTAACACTGCCTGACCTGGGGATCGAACCCGGGACCTCTTGATCGGCAGTCGAGCTTGCCCACTACGCTACCGAGGCAATCAATATTTTATTATTATTATTAAGCCTTTTTATTTCCCATGTCTTTTTTTTTTTGAGGCATGGTCCCTTCTTGGGTATAGGCCTCCTCCAACCTTCTCCACTCCTTTCTATCCTCTGCTGTCTCCATCCAGTTTCCACCTATGCATTTTTGGATCTCGTCAACCCATCGCTCTTTTGGTCTTCCTCTATTCCTGTTCCCGGCTGGTCCTTTCCATTTCGTCACTCTTTTTGTCCATCTTCCATCTGTTGCACGAGCTATATGTCCTGCCCATTTCCATTTTAGGCGTTTTGCGTGTTGTACTGCATCAATTATTTTTGTTTTCCGCCTGATATCTTCACTCTTTTGTTTTTCTACAAGCCTGATACCAAGGATACTTCTTTCCATGCTTCTTTGGCATGTACGTATTTTGTTCTGGGTATTGCGGTTTAGTATCCAGGTCTGCGCACCATATGTTAAGCGAGGTAGTAGACATGAGTCCATAACCTTTTTTTTTAGTTTAAGAGGGAGTTTTGATTTTAGGATTTCTTTAAGACTCCAGTACTTCTTCCAGGTTGTTTTTACACGCCTGTCCACCTCATCCTCCATTCTGGATTTTTGAAACGATATTTGTTTCCCAAGATATATGTATTCCTCAACATACTGAATCGGTTCTTTATTGACAGTTATAGGATTATGCTTGCTGTTCGAAGACACTTTAGTTTTTGTAGTGTTTAGTTGTAACCCAATTTTTATACTAGTTGCGTTTAGTTCTCCGAGCATTGATCTTCAATCAATATTACTGTAATGTATATTTTAGCTAAGTTGTTAATTAAGCAAATTATATTGTACTTATCACATTGTTACATGTGATAAGTACAATTTATTTTGGATGGCTCTTAATCTGGCCATTATTTGATAGCCTCGTTGGCTCAGATGGTAGTAACTCTGCTTTCTGTGCCGCAGGCCCCGGGTTCGATCCCCGGCCAGGTCAAACATTTGTGTGCATGAACATGTCTGTTGGATCTGTGTCTGGGTGTTATAAGCTTATACAAGTATGTATATCAGTCATCTGGTTACCATAGTACAGGCTTCTAGCCTAGTTTGGGACCAGATGACCGTGTGTGGAACGTTGCCCCATATAATCGCGGGGAATAAGCACAGAATAAATCTATTTATTCTGTGCTAATATAATAAATGCGAAAGTTTGTGAGGACGGATAGATGGATTGATGTGTGTTACTCTTGCACGCCAAAACTATTAAGTAAACCGATTGAGTTGTAATTAGGTATGTAAATAGTTTAGACCCTGAAATAACACATAGGGTACTTTTATTACCACTATTCCAAAGGGAACGAATACTACGCGGGTGAAACCGCGAGGCACAGTTAGTATTATTATAAAAAAAACATTTACCGAGAATAGAACTTTTGCGAGACCGAAACTTTATTTAAGAATAAATTTTTTAAAGCCCAACAAAAACAGTACAAGAACTTTTTCGTAACAAATTCCTTGAAACTTCCGTGAGTAACAGTATAAGTGAAGTATTTATTATATACAACGTCAGATGAGATGAAAAGAAAGGGTTATTAATCATTGACGTATATTCTACTATATACAAGAACATTAATATTATTATTAAAAAATATTTGCTCAAATTCTGTTACTTAGTTCGTTAAAGTTGCGCTTAATTATTAAGGTAGGTAGGTTGTAGTGGTAGGCCTATTTTGCAGGGGGCCGCCTGGGGAAGTACCACACCTTTGCCAGTTATTCATCCGCCAAGCAGTAATGTGCAAACATTACTGTGTTCCGGTCTGAAGGGCAATGTTACCAGCGAAATTACTGGGCATGATGAGAATCAACAACTCATATCTCAGGGTAACAGGCGCAGTGCAGAATTTTAAATTTTAAAACACTGGGTGGCACTGTGTCTGATATGGGCAATCATGATGCTTACCATCAGGTACCTGATTAGCTCGTGTTGTCACTCATTATCATAAAAAATAAAGTCAAATATGTTTACAATAGTTTGTAATCAAACCAAACGAAAAATAAATACTCGATTCGTTTAGGGCCACCCCTTTCTAAAACATAACATAACATACATTCACGCCTTTTTCCCGAAGGGGTAGGCAGAGGTGTACCCAGGACTCAGTCCTATAGTAGATACACCCACATTTCGCCAGTATGTTATTGGTCCCATGTAATAGGGGGCGAGCCTATTACCATCTACCGGGCACAGTTCCAGACTCCAGGCAGTTATTGAGATAACTCCTAATGGAGAAATCCAATATTTAACACTTGCCTAACCCGGGGTTCGAACCCGGAACCTCTTGATTGGCAGTCGAGCATGCCTTGTCACCCCTTTATAACATTGATTTAAACAAAAGGGCAATGAGGTACTGGCTTCTCGAAAATGGAAAGTTCAAATTAGGTCTCATTAGGTCCGGTCCATCCACGTACGTCAGAAAAGTTAGGTCGTACGAGCGAATAATATTGTTCGGACTTCGGTTTTAGGTACGTCTTTCTATCTTTGTTGTTAATTATATTGCAATCTAAAACTTCACACTGAGCAAATTACACGTGTCAGTTATTGAGTAAGTGCTGGGACGAACGTACCCTATCTCCCATTTTCTTTAAATCAATGCTGTAAGACGACGCAAAAAACCAGGAAATATCGCGAAATTAGTGTCTGTTTCAATGAATGGAAAAAATGGGACAGTTTGTCAATTTGGCAGAGAACATAAAAAAAGCAAAAAGAAATATTTTCAAATATAAAAGGTACAAATGCGCGCACCAAAAAGGCTGTCGCCAACAAATGCTTTTTAATCCCGTGAGAGCCTTGCGACCCAGCAGAGGGACATATTCTGCGAGAGGGCAGCAGCGCTCTCCGGCACCAAGTATTCCAACTACTGCGATCACCAAGCCGCATAATGGCGTTCTATGGGGAGGCCTATGTTCAGCAGTGGACGTCTGCCGGCTGATGATGATGATGGCTCCCTGAATGTCACATTAATGTTAAACGTCACCCATACAATATTAAAAAACACAGTTATGTAGATGGCAATAGGCTCGCCCCCTATTACATGGGACCAATAACATACTGGCGAAATGTGGGTGTATCTACTGTGGGACTCAGTCCTGGGTACACCTCTGCCTACCCCTTCGGGAAAAAGGCGGGAATGTATGTTATGTTATGTTATGAAGAAATAGGGAATCATTTTCCACTCAATTGTTTTTGGTTGGCTCTGGATCTTAGATTTCCATCCAGTCCGGTTGTAAGCGCCTTGCATCCAGCGTGATCCTGCTCCCTTTATCAGATCGTCTGTCCATGAGTGGACGTCCTAAGCCACGCTTGCCGGTCACATTCTTTATCACATTTTAATTTAAAACTAGCCTTTATAAACTCCTAGAACAAGAATATTTAGTTTTTAGTTCCTTAAACTAAAAACTATATATTCTTGTTCTAGGAGTTTGTAATGGAGTTCCGAAAAGTAACGCCTAATTCAATCAATTAACTGGCCTTTATGGTAAACCAGCCCTCTGACTCAGCGACCATGGCATTTAACGAGTATAGGGCCAATATTGTGAGCCCTATTGTTTACATGGAATTATGGCGTTAGTCATATGGGGTTACAGTTTCTTGGTATTCTGTCTATGACCTAGAAAACTTATGTTTTAGGTTCAATTTGGTGACTTTTATTGATCTCTATCTGAAATATAAAACGTAGGACAAAATAGGTATTTGGCTCATAAGAATTTTGTGTATTTTTTAAATAAACCCTTAGAAGTTTCTTGTGTTCTTCTTGTAGATGAGACAGTCGTGTGTCAGGGTCATAGCAAGTGGAGAGTTAAGGTGAACGCATACATATCCGAGCCGAACGCGCCGAACGAAAGTAACTTTAGAGTTCTTTTACGAAATCATATGAAACCTCGCACACTTGCCCGCGTCGAATCGTCCATTATATACCTACTAGCTGTGCCCCGCGGTGACACCCGCGTAGTCATCGTTCCCGTGGGAATATCGGGGAAAAAAGTACCGCATGTGTTATTCCGGGGTCTTAGCTTCGTACATACCAAATTTCAGCCTAATCGGTTCAGTAGTTTTGGCGTGAAAGAGTAACAAACATCTATCCATCCAACCTCAAAAAATTTCGCATTAATAATACTCGTATTAGTAGGATATACACCACCTGGTGTGTGAGGTATCATAGGATCTTAGGTTGCATTCTGTTCGACGCGTTCTGCTCGTATAAGTGTGCGTTCACCTTTTTTTAGTGTTTTGATGTTTGTGTTTTTGTAGTGGTAGGCCTCTTGCAGGGGGCCGCCTGGGGAAGTACCACACCTTTGCCAGGTATACATCCGCCAAGCAGTAATGTGCAAACATTACTGTGTTCCGGTCTGAAGGGCAATGTTACCAGCGGAATTACTGGGCATGACGAGATTCAACAACACATATCTCAGGGACACAGGCGCAGTGCACTGCCGCGCAGAATTTTGAAAGAATGGGTAGCACTGTGCCTGATATGGGCAATCATAATGCTTACCATCAGGTGCCTATGATAGTGATAGTGATAGTGCCTATGATAGTGATATCATAAAAAAAAAAACCTTAATAGTGTCTGACCTCTGAACGAAGCGTGAAATGTATGTATGAATTATTGAGATTGATTCCTGAATCTAACTAAGATCCTACTAATATTACAAATGCGAAAGTTTGTGGATGGATGGATTTGGTATGTAGAGGTAGCCAAGACTGGAATATTATATAGGGTACTTTTGATCTCGATATTCCCACGGGAACGCAGAATACGCGGGTGAAACCGCGGGGCACATATAATCGATAATAACACACAAGTTGACCTGCTCGGAGTCTCGAACCTGGAGCAGTTCAAAAAGCAGGTTCACCAACCAACCTACCAACCCACCAGTCATGACTATTATTAACCATGAACCACTGTGAACTTACGTAAACGGAGATAATAAAATAATGCAAACAATAAACAAACCGACTAAATTTAGCTGTTTTTGTGTTATAACAGATGTTACTTACGCAAAGCATTAATCTATTCTAGTTTATTGTTTTAGAGGAATTTTTTTGTTTATATAATTTACTAGCTTGCATCTACCTACTCTTATCGTCATCAACATCAGCCGGAACATCTCTTTTAGATGTAATGCACCGGGGAACATTTAGTACAGTCATGCTCACTAAACTGCTGTCGCTCGCGGCGTCGTCGCGTGGTGGGCCGCCCTCCTCCCTCTAATATGGTTGAGGAGGACGGCGCTGGTACGTGCGTCAACTCGTGAACGGGTGCTGCGAGAGGAGGTTGGTCTGTGCCAGGTGTACTGTGGTGTAATAGATCTATATGTATATATTTATATGTATTATAATATATTTATGTAATAATAATAGGTAAATAAAATAAAAATATTACGCTATGGACTCCCTCAAGATAGTCTAAGAGTTAGTCCAATAAAAACGCCTAATAATGCAATTAATTATGTAAAAAAAGGTCCAAACGCTCTTGTTTGGAGATGTCTGATGAACAAATAATAATAAAAAAAACATCAGCCGGAAGACATCCACTGCTGAACATAGGATTCCCCCATAGCACATGACAGATAATAATACTACGTATAGAATGGACACTGTCATCCGCCCACCAATCGGGCCTTCCTCACCCCGCCTCACGCACACTCTTGCGCGTGTACAAAACTCCATGTGTGCAGTGTCTGTGTAGTAGGTAGTTATATCGCGACTTGTATGGGAATTGAGTCGAGTGTCCGGGGTGTGGTGACATAAGGTACTTTTATTCCCGATATGCCCACGGGAACGAAGACTACGCGGGTGCAGCCGCGGGGCGCAGTTAGTGTTTTCATAAACCCGCGGGTCGTGGCTTATGATTTATAATTAGCTCCATTTTCTCTAGTTTTTTTTTTTTTTTTATTTATTTCCCAAAATCCACAGACCTTAAAACTAAACTTATATAATCTATTAACTTAATTTTACGTCCAATAATGGAATTACCTTCTATTATATTTACATTTTTTAGAGAGCAGACCATTGCTTTAATTAATAACATTATAAATACAAATAAGATAAAAAGACACAATAATTAACACCTATGATCACCTTATTACATATATATACACATATACCCAATAATACCCAATAATACCAATAATACCAAATTATACCCAATTTGTCATGGTTGGCATTGACCGTGCGTTGTGATGTAACGAACACCGATAACCACCGTGATGACTTATGACGCTCGTCGCGGATTCGTATTGGCACAAAATAAGGAATTGTATTTTGTAGTGGTAGGCCCCTTTTGCAGGGGGCCGCCTGGGGAAGTACCACACCTTTGCCAGTTATTCATCCGCCAAGCAGTAATGTGCAAACATTACTGTGTTCCGGTATGAAGGGCAATGTTACCAGCGAAATTACTGGGCATGACGAGATTCAACAACTCATATCTCAGGGTGACAGGCGCAGTGCAGTGCCGCGCAACATTTTTAATTTTAAAACACTGGGTGGCACTGTGTCTGATATGGGCAATCATGATGCTTACCATCAGGCACCTGATGTGCTCGTCTTGTCACTCTCTTACATAAAAAAAAAAAAAATATTAAACGTTTACATCGACGTGGCGGTACCGACTATAGTATATACCCCGCCCAAAATCAAACTCGAAACGATTTGAGAATTTGAAAAAAAAAAAGTCGTATTTTTAAATATATTTTGAATGTTTAAGGTTAAAAATTATGTATCGTCTGATTATAATAATAATAATATAATAATAATATAATATGGGACAACTTCCACACACGGTCATCTGGTCCCAAACTAGGCTAGAAGCCTGTACTATGGTAACCAAATGACTGATATACATACTTAAATACGCTTATAACACCCAGACACAGATCAAACAGACATAGTGATTAAAAAATCACTATAAAAATATATTTGTTAATTAATCACAAGCGATTCAAAATTGATAAAATTTCATTGTGAATCACTTGATTACGAACGCGCCACGATTGATCGCCATTTTTGTGACGTATGATGTTATAGCAGTTATGTATGGTACTTTATCACATTGTGACGTCACTACAGGTCACGAGCTCGTTCGGGTACTATCGGCGTGTTTTCGGTACTGGATTAAAAAATATTTTTAAATTGGTATAACTTTGTAATTATAGCGAATAAGAAAAACTAAAAATAGTTTTCTTACTAATATTATAGGTATGATTGTTCCATTCATTAAAAAAAAAATTAAACTAAACGAAAAATATTCAACTAATATTTTTTTTTTATGATAGTGAGTGACAAGACGAGCTAATCAGGTGCCTGATGGTAAGCACCATGATTGCCCATATCAGACACAGTGCCACCCAGTGTTTTAAAATTATAAATTCTGCGCGGTACTGCACTGAGATATTAGTTGTTTAAACTCTTCATGCCCAGTAATTTCGCTGGTAACATTGCCCTTCAGACCGGAACACAGTAATGTTAGTACATTACTGCTTGGCGGATGAATAACTGGCAAAGGTGTGGTACTTCCCCAGGCAAAAGAGGCCTACCACTACACTATTTTCCTTTAACCTTTTTCCTTTAATTGAAATAAAATGTTTTTTTTTTAGATTTTTAATTGCCAAATTATTTTAAGGTGATTGCTCCTCCATACAACGTCAAAATACATAGATATGAAGAAACAGGGAATAATTTTCCACCCAATTAATTGTTTGTGGTTGGCTCTGGATCTGGCCTTTATTTGCGCCAAAACACATTTGCAGTTTCTTCGTATATACCTATATAAAAATTGTATAAAAGTAGTTTTTAGGTTATGTTAATTTTTTTGTTATATCAAAATTTTATTTTTTACTTACAAATTTTATATAATAGTGGTATAAACTTATGCATACACATTTTTTCTATTTTTCTATTTTCAAAACAATGCATGGAATTTTTCATTCTCACAGCATTGTTGCAAAATTGACAAAACAGTCGCTGGTTTGAGCCCGATTAATCAAAATTACATAATAATAAAAATGTAGCTATAAAAATGTTATGTTTTTTGTAGTGGTAGGCCTCTTATGCAGGGGGCCACCTGGGGAAGTACCACACCTTTGCCAGTTATTCATCCGCCAAGCAGTAATGTGCAAACATTACTCAGTGCAGTGCAGTGCCGCGCAGAATTTTGAATTTTAAAACACTGGGTGGCACTGTATCTAATATGGGCAATCATGATGATTACCATCAGGCACCTGATTTGCTCGTCTTGTCACTCATTATCATAAAAAAAAAAAAAAAATGAGGGGCAATGTTACCAGCGAAATTACTGGGCATGATGAGTTTCAACAACTAATATCTCAGGGTGACAGGCGCAGAGCAGTGCCGCGCAGATTTTTGAATTTGAAAAACACTGGGTGGCACTGTGTCTGATATGGGCAATCATGATGCTTACCATCAGGCACCTGATTTGATCGTCTTGTTACTCACTATCATAAAAAAAAATACCTTAAAAAAGTTACGTTAAAGTTAAATGTAGCTCATTTATTAGATCATAATTAAAATGATCTTTCATGTTATGCATTAAAACTTATAAAAATACAGTATTTTTAACTGTAAAATCATTATGTAACATCATTCATCATCATAATCGGCAAAAGGTGATTCTTAAATATAAATATAAAACATAAAGTAAATTTAAAACCTATATAAAATCTTCTTTATTAGGTAAAGAAGGTATTGTAAAGTTACCCAGTACATAGAGAACACAGATGTCTGGTGACTTGACTTTGACCACACCGAACACTCGATTTAATTCCATAGACAAACACTGCACACATGGAGTTTTGTACACGCCCAAGGGTGTGCGTGAGGTGATTCCTGAGCAAAGCGGGACTCTATATCCATATCAGTATTATTATCTCGTCTGTGCTTGGACCTAAGATGTGTTCCTACCCCCCAATGATGACCGAACCATTATCTTGCACAAACTCCAACAGTTAAACCAATGTATCTTGGCAAGCGGCGCCGGTGAATGGTCAATGTGTATTTTTAGCTACGCTCGTGACGTCACACCACGGTAATGCTTCTGGCTTTCATGCCGTTTTTACTAATACTAGAGGCATTTGACTTTGGTACTCATTTCTTGGGAAATTATGGCATTCCATCAGGCCTCGTTTGCTTTCCCCGTTTTGTTTCTCGTTCTTGCCCGAAATGATTCGTTGCTGTCTCGTTCTAACCCCCTGGGAGTTCGCATCCGTTGGATTTTTTGCGATTCGAACACATAATATATTATGAAAGAAACGGCCCCCTTATTACGGACGCAACAGAAGTGTGGAAAGCGTTTAATTGCTTAATGTCTGCTGTCAAAAGGTATACAAAAAATGCCGTTTGACAGCAGACATTTAGCAATTTAAACGCTTTCCACACTTCTGTTGCGTCCGTAATAAGGGGGCGGGACTTCGTCGCGCTAAAAACATTTTTTATTTACGTACGTTTCGAGTGAGTTGCATCAGCCGTGGTCACGAGAAGACTGGAGAATGCGGGTGTCACCGTCTGGAAGAGCGAATATTATCATCAACTACCCGCACTTGGTCTTGTAAATAATTGTTATCACTACACACAATACTTACGATATCCGCAGATCTATCTTGGGATAAAACGCTCCGCTAACGCATACTGATTACTGGATTTTCATTTTTGGCTGATCAAAGCATCAAGCAATCAAGCCTTTTCCCCGAAGGGGTAGGCAGAGGTGTACCCAGGACTAAGTCCCATAATAGGTTCACCCACATTAAGCCAGTATGTTATTGTACCCATGTAATAGAGGGCGAGCCTATTGCCATCTACCGGGCACAGTTCCAGACTCCAGGCAATTATTGAGAGACGCCACCGAGGTAGCCGTGGAAGTCGTTGTCAGAGGGTTAAAAATACGATTAATCTTAATGCCAAGACAATAGCATGAGATTAATAACAAAATTTTCACCAGATTCCTGGCAATTTGGATTAAAATAAATGGCCAGATGTGAGGCAGTGATTTACGGCGCAGTAACATTCGGATCGCGTTTGATGATTGATGGTATATTTCAAGAGACGTCCATACATACATTATATTATTGATAACAATAATATTTGTCTGCCTTGGCGGCGTAGGTGGCAACCCTACTGCCGATCATGGGATCGATTCCCCAGATCAGGCAAAAAGAGTGTATTGGATTTTCCATTAGGAATTTTCTCAATGACAGCTTGAAGTCTGAAACTGTGTCCAGTAAATGGCAAAAGGCTCGCCCCGCCTCTTATTAATTGGGACCGAAAATAAATAATAAACATCCTACTAATATTACACTTGTTAAAGTTGGAGGTGGGAGGATGAATGGATGTTTGTTACTCTTTCACGCCAAAACTACTGAACTGATTTGACTGAAATTTGGTATGTAGATAGTTTTGACAGTGGAGCATAACACTCGGTACATTTTTTATCCCGTTGTTTTCACGGGAACCATGTGTACGATAGTGAAACCGCGGTGCACAGCTAGTGTGAATATGAACATAACATAACATACATTCACGCCTTTTTCCCGAAGGGGTAGGCAGAGGTGTACCCAGGACACAGTCCCATAGTAGATACACCCACATTTCGCCAGTATGTTATTGGTCCCATGTAATAGGGGGCGAGCCTATTGCCATATACCGGGCACAGTTCCAGACTCCAGGCAGCTATTGAGATAATTCCTAATGGAAAAATCCAATATTTAACACTATGCCTGACCTGGGGATCGAACCCGGGACCTCTTGATTGGCAGTCGAGCATGCGCCCACTACGCCACCGAGGCAGTGAATATGAATATAATATAAAAATTCACAGTAACACAAGTTGTTATGTCAGATCACGACATTGATTAAATTCTCTTGCTAAATAAATTATAACTGTCATTGAAATTCTCAATTTTATGAATAACCGGATACGAATCGTCGCATATAAATATTTAGCGTGAAGATCAAACGAGCTTTCGCGTGATTTCATTCAGAGCTTTGCCCACGTCATTTCGTACGTGACTATGGAATTAGACAGTATGTCAAGTTCAAACAAACTTTTACATTCCTCATTGACGTCTGGGAGTTTATAAACCAGATGTTAAAAAATGTATACTCGGTGCTACCTGTTAAACTGAACAACTTGCAAAAAGAATTGTAAGACCTACGAAATATAACAAGAACGCCTACAAGTTTCTTGTGCGTTCTTCTTTTAGAGGTATCTCTGAACGCACGGAATATTCATTACTCTTTATCTTCATTGACTCCTTTCAGCATTTTTCATAAATCGCCATAGTTTCGGAGATAGCCCTGGAGACCCTTTTAAAATATCCCTCTCTGCTGGTGATATGGTAAGCATGAGCCCACGAGCCCATGACAACTAATTCACGCTCAATCGCTGACCTAAGATTTAGAGTATTTATTAACACGGTTATTAAATAATCATTTCAAGTTTCTACAACTCATATGTCTAAATATTATTATTAAAATTAAATGTATGTTATGTACGTAAATGTGAGGTTGTACCAGTGAAATTTACCCCTCTCAAAATTGATCGTAGATTGTAGATACCTACTGGAAAAAAGCGTAGGGCCTTTCCTTACTGGAAAAATTTAAAGATATTAAATTATTTATCTTGGCTGTTGCTTTAATAATAATAATAATAAATTCATTTATTTCAGGCTAATAGTACGTATAACAATAAATTATACGCACCAGAGGCCCATATTAATAAATACCTTACAGACTAACATACATAAAATATTAAATCACAAAATTAAACACTAGGTAGGGATTATTTTCGGTCTCGCCTCCCTGAAGCGCCGGAACACAATTATTTGAGGCTAAAATTCAGGTGACAGGAAAGTCTCCTTATATTTCAGCGGAAGCCGGAGCACGTAGGACTTGAAGTTCTGCGTCCTCGTTGACTCCAGCCTCGACAATGAGATCTGGGAGAGTTCCTGTCCTGGGACTCGCCCTTGGCTCTTCTCCTTGATATAGCGGATTATCTCCTCACCGGATGTGTTCTTCTCAAACCGGGAGAGATAGATCGCTATAGTGGGCTCTGCGACTCGAATGTTAGTCAACGGGGAGCGGTGCCGCGTTGGTTGCGGACGGGACGAGGTCGACGCTTCCTTTTCTCCACTAGGGTGAAGCCGCTCTCGTCGACCATTCTCGAGTGCATAACGGGTGCCGTGACGACATGAGATGCACAGGGTTGCTGTTTCAGGGTTCTTTGGTTTCGCTGTTGTTTCTTGCCCTCATTTAAGGGCCGCTGCGGAGGTGCTTTACTCTGTTACTGAATTTTTAGATACAAAAATCCTTGTATATATCGGCCTAAAATTGTAATGGTTATACATGAATATTATGATTATTTTACTACATACGCAATTTTCAATTTAATTTATTAATTTTCAATCCCAAACTTATTATGACAGAGTTTATTTATAAGTTACTTTAGAAATTATTGCATGCTAGAGATTATACTGGCAAGTGTCTTGAACTATAAAATAAAGCAACAACTGTATACACACCTACCACATTTTTAACAAATAAATTATTTCACTTCATTAGAAGAAAAATAAATAATTGATTGAATTTGGCGTTACTTTTCGGAACTCCATTGCTAACTCCTAGACATGCATGCTATATGTGCATATTGTTTTTGACACAAAAAAAATCGGAACTAAAAACTAAATATTCTTATTCTAGGAGTTTACAAA
The DNA here is from genome assembly GCA_947063395.1 of Hemistola chrysoprasaria. NCBI lineage: Eukaryota > Metazoa > Arthropoda > Insecta > Lepidoptera > Geometridae > Hemistola > Hemistola chrysoprasaria. The sequence goes on along the minus strand of OX346734.1, from coordinate 1,570,488 downwards.
AATAGAATTTGACTTCCCATACCAATTTGTCAATCCGCTGATTCATCTTCTTGCACCCAAGATGCACACGCTTTAGTATCAGGAAGATGTCCTACCGCTCTAATATTATACTGCGTCTGACCTTGCCAACAAATAGTTTTTTTTTTTTTTTTATGATAGTGAGTGACAAGACGAGCTAATCAGGTGCCTGATGGTAAGCATCATGATTGCCCATATCAGACACAGTGCTACCCAGTTGTTTTAAAATTCAAAATTCTGCGCGGCACTGCACTGCGCCTGTCACCCTGAGATATGAGTTGTTGAATCTCATCATGCCCAGTAATAGTGTGCGAGTTTCCTGCGTTCGCACAAGTTTCCAATATTGTTCCTACGTGTTTAATGGTGTTTGAGGTTGCTGATCTAAATCATACTTCCTTCCATTCATGATTAGTGTCTGTTTGAAAAGAGAACCGGCGTGGCGATCTCTTATTATTATTTCATAGCAAAATATTGCAATAATTTAGTTTTATGAATAAACAATATTTTTTTATTTTTTATAGTGATAGTAAGTGACAGGACGAGCAAATCAGGTGCCTGATGGTAAGCATCATGATTGCCTATAGCAGACACATTACCACCCAGTGTTTTAAAATTCAAAATTCTGCGCGGCACTGCACTGCGCCTGTCACCCTGAGATATTAGTTGTTGAAACTAGTCATGCCCAGTAATTTAGCTGGTAACATTGCCCTTCAGACCGGAGCACAGTTACAGTTATGTCTGCAATAACTGCTTGGCGGATGATTAACGGGCAAAGGTGTGGTACTTCCTCAGGCGGCCTCATGCAAAAGAGGCCTACCACTACAAAATTTATAATAATGGAACCACTTCCACATAAGTACTTTCTTCTGGTGCCAAACTAGGCAGAGCCTGTACTATGGTAACCAGAAGACTGATATACAAACTTATATACGCTATAAGCGAAAGTTGTATGTCAGGATCGTAGCAAGTGGAGGGAAATAGTCTCTGCCTACCCCACCGGGAACAAGGCGTGACTGTATGTATGTATCTATGTATGTATAATATACGCTTATAACACCAAGACACAGTTCAAACAGATATGCTCATATGCACAAATATTTGACCTGCCTGGGGATCGCAACCGGGACCTGCGACCCAGAAACTACCAACTGAGTGATTATATCTGTTTTAGTAAACATTATATGCACGGTTAATGGCAATAGTCTCGCCCCCTATTTGGTTAACGACATTATCCTCCTTAATACCAAAAAGCGACATCTAGCGCGGTTTGGTTAGACGGACGGATAAATGTTAATTATTCTTTGACGCCAAAACTGCTGAACCTATTGGGCCGAAATTGGGTATGCAGGTAGCTTAGATCCTGGAATAACACGGAGTGTACTCTTCCCGAAATTCTCACAAGAACAATGTTTACTAGTTTATAATATGGGGCTTAAAAACATCGACGAAAATGTAAATGTTAGATACTTACTATGAATGGATACACCTCTCCTTACTTACCCCTTCGGGGTTACAAAGCGTGGTGTTATTTAAATGTTTCTAAAACAGAGTAGACAGGTTTGATCTTCCCCCATGGCAACAAGATAGTCTACCTAACGGCAACTTTCTATCAAAGGGCTGAGATAGGGCTGAACACTAAAGCGCCCTTTCAGCCTAAATATAGGGAGAGATTGCGTCAGACTACGTCAGCCCAATATAAATAAACCTTTATGGACAAGAGCGTTATTATATAAAGGTGAATGGGGATAACATATTTTTTTAACAATACAAATAAACTTGAGAGCGTACGCGGCCTTCCAGGATTATTACACAATCCTATGAAAAATCTACCAAATCGATGTTTTGTATTCCCCTGTTTCCTCCGAATATAATAAACCTTTTCTATAAATTTATATCCTGATATTTTTATAGTTAAGTAACCTATGTCTCTGTCATTTTAATTTTTATTATAAACCCTTGGTTTTTTCACAGTGAACTTCCAAAAATCCCCGTTTTACTCGCGTGATTGAACGTTCACTACAAAAAAATTTAGAGTTTATATACAAAAATAAAATGATAGGGACATACTTTACTTCATCTTTAAAGTATCAGGATATAAATATATCAAATAGGTTTACTGTATTCGGAGGAAACAGGGGAAAACAAAACATCGATTTAGTTAATTTTCCATCGGATTGTGTCAAACTGCTAAGAGGTCCTCTTTTCTGTTAACGGGAAACCTGAGTGACGAAGAATTTAAAATTTCGGTTTTTGTAAAAACTATCGCCGTCGCTCTGCTCCTGAAAGTATGAGCTATGAATGTGTGTGTAAGAAGATTATTATTGCGACTTCGCGCGCATATTCATGTCAGTAGTAAAGTTTGTGACGCTTGTATTCAAATTAGGTAGGTACTTATCGTAGGTATTATTTTAGACTTTTGTTTTTATTTACATTCTCGTAAAGATGATTGCTTAAATTCATTAGCTACGTCTAGTATGAAATGGACCAGTGGTTGCAGTATTCAGACAGCGTTCACAAAATCGTGTCATCGATGAACGAATGCGAGTTCGAATCCAGTCCCAGGAGTAATTTTTGCCCGGATATTTTTTTGTTAGGAACTTTTTTCTTCATTATCTGTATTTATATTATTGTGATATTATATAATAATAAAATAGATACTATAATATATATTTATAGTTTATATTATGACACCAGTCGCCCAGCGCTTAAAAATTCATATCAATGTGTATATTATCTTCGAAGGTAAGTATTGACTTTTTCAGATCATCCTGTCAGTCTAGACGTTTGCTGAAAATATAACTTTTCATTGTAATAGCTACCTAATAATAGTTCGCCTTAATTTTTGGCCTGTGCTGTTGTTTACGGACTTGATTATTTTGCTTAATATTTTAAATTTTTAGACTAAGCGGTCTACTCGCCTGAAATACAATACGAATAAGGAAAGAATTATTATTGTATTCGTATTGTATTTCATGCGAGTAGACCGCTTTGTCTAAAAATTTAAAATATTAAGCAAAAAGGAAGTGTTTATCAATTTCGATATGAATTCTAATTGTAACATTAGACTTGTCGGTGGGTAGATTGCGAAATGCATCACCTATAGATAAACACACGCCCCTAGAGCGTTAGGTAGAAGGGTTAGAAAAATTTCGCCGATGACTAGTACCTCCACGGTAGCTCAAGTAGTAGAGCGCCCAACACGTATTGGTGCGGAGGGTGCGTGGTTCAAATCCCGCCCGTGGATGAAATTTTTCTTTCCTTATTCGTATTGATTCTTTTGCTTTAGTACTTACGGTTTTGGCTTGTTTGTATGAATTTCTTCAAGTATTTTGCTCTGAAAATGAGTAAAAGCAAAAGGGGCAGGACGTTTATTTTTGAACGCCCTACGAAAAATACACCATTTACGTATAAAACGGCAAATATATTTTGCGCCTTTGCCATCCGTTTGAGTATAGGTAATACGTACATACTTAATTATTTTGTGGTTTTCATCATGAAATTACGATAAAACGCAATTCAAATTAATTTCTTCAACCTAATGAGTGATGTTAGGGGTGAGCAGTTGATAGTCATGTCAACCGCAAAAATTCGATCCGTTCGAACCATTGATCGCTATCAACTACAAACTTGAAAACCATTTAGGTGGTGTTTGAGCCAATCATATGATCATGAGAACCCGGGTTTGATCCACAAGTGATCAAACCCATGACCCATGAACGCAAATGCCGTAGCTTGCGATAATGCTCTTGAACCATCTCTTTTTTAAACATGTATCTACTCGTACAAGGCCAATAATGATTATGATGATAAAGTAATACATTTTAATACAATTACATATTATATAATATTTATTAACAAATTACCTACTTAACAGTATAGAAGACAATGAAAGATCACCATTAAAACAAGTGCTATGCACATTAGGTTCTCCGAAGGTCTAACTGAACGAGAATGGGCCATATGAAAATTGATATTATAGTTGAATTGCATTTAAATCGATATTGTTACATACTATCATTTTTTCGTAAGAAGTATTGGTTTAAACTCGTTTTCTATGAACATCACTAGGATTTTTCAAAATACTATGTCTATGAGTCCCTTCCCTAGTTGTATAAGTGTGAGTGGAACCCCCCCTCACCGCCTGCCGCACCCCGTAGAACGCGAAAGGGACAACTGCAGCTCAAAGCGATTATAACTACGAAAAAATGATGAAATCGATGTTTTGTATTCCCGTGTTCCCTACGAGAATAATTAGTTTTATCCATAAATTTATATCTTGAAAATTAGGAAATAGATTAGGCTATGTCCCTGTTATTTTATTTTTTTTCCTTAACTCTTAATTTTTTTCTAGTGAACGTCTAATTGCGCGAGTTAAACTGGGACAGTTTTTCATTTTTTTAAAGGGTCATATTTCATTTAATAATGAGTTTGTAGAAAAATGAAAATAACAGGGACATGCTTACTGAAGACCTAGATTTTATAAAAAAAAAACCATTGCTCTGACGCAAATATCTAGGGAGGAAACACGGGAATACGTTTGTATGGAAAAATCACCCCTAATGTATCCTCTTAAATAATCGTGTCCCGGAGTTTCCGCCGCTGAAAAATACTTATTCAATATTTGGAATACTTTTGGCGCGAAGAAGTACAATAGTACAAAGTCACAAATAAGTTTTCTCATTTAGTTAAAATATCGATGGACTGAAGACATCAAAAGAGTGACAGGAAGCAGCTGGTTACGAATGAAGAGATAGAGGAGAGTAGTAGAAACAGAGGGAGGCATATGCCCAGCTGAGTGGGTTATAGAAGGCTGACAATGATGATGAGTTATATTTCATTAGGCCACGCCATAATGGCCCTTATCGCATATAAAATGGGGTGGATTTTCCCCCCCAATGTGTGACTCATCCCTTCAAGGGTTGCAAGGTCGATCAGTCGTCTCGAATCTTTAGCATTTAATAAGATTAAGGTAATCTAGACCTTAAATTATATATTGATAAGGTTTATTATTTGGTTGGTAATTTTTACGAAATACAGTATATAATCCCATAATGCAAATTATGAGGTTTTTGCACCAGGGCTTGGCACATGGCATTGTCGTGATAAATTTTAGTTTAGTTTAGTTTGCCAGTTATTCATCCGCCAAGCAGTAATGTGCAAACATTACTGTGTTCCGGTCTGATGGGCAATGTTAACAGCGAAATTACTGGACATGACGAGTTTCAACAACTAATAACTCAGGGTGACAGGCGCAGTGCAGTGCCGCGCAGGATTTTGAATTTTAATACACTGGGTGTCACTGTGTCTGATATGGGCAATCATGATGCTTACCATCAGGCACCTGATTTGCTATCATAAAAAAAAACAAATCAATCATTGTCCTACTCGTATATGCACCATTTTTCTTCTCTATGCGATTGTATGACCGAGCTCTACGTTTTCCAACATCAGTAAGTACTTATTTCACTGAGGCTGTATGTGAGATGGTAGGGCGCATGCACGATGTTCTAGTGACCTGGCCCTCCCGAGGGCGGCCACCGAGAGATCCCGAATGATCCCGATGTCACCCGATTGCCAGATGAAATTTTATTGAGATAAAATATAACCCTGCTGCAAGTTTCTTGTGCGTTCTTCTTTTTGTATCTTTCTGAACGCACGGTAGGTTAATTTGTAATTAGCTCTATTAACGTATATTAAGGTGCATCCTCACCTGGAGCATTCCGCTGTAATGTAACGTTACAGTGTCGAGCATTACATCAGTGAGGGAGGAGAACTGAGCATTACAGTGCGCAAGTTGATGGTACAATGTGTAATATTTTGATACAACTTGTAACATTCTTCTGTTTCTAATGTAACATAGCAGGCGAATGCTCGTCAGTCAGGGAGGAGATTTTCCCTGACTGACGGCTATCGGCTTATAGGCAATGTGATCGTTATCTCAATGGGGTAGGGTGTAAAATTGATTGCACGGTTTGATTTGAGTGGGCTAGGTATGTCGATCTCTGTCAGCGGTTTCTGTCTCGTGTAGGCTTTTTCATTAGATCCGTGTAGCTATTATAGTGTTTGATATCAACGAAGCTGAAAATTTTATTGTTTTTTAACTGCCTCGGTGGCGCAAGCTCGACTGCCGATGATGAGGTCCCGGGTTCGATCCCCAGGTCAGGCTAAGTGTTACATATAGGATATTTCCATTAGTCACGTCAAACTTATACACACACATTCTCCGTTTTTCATTCGGGGGAAGCCTAAATACTATGAATATTAAATATGCACATACATTCACGCCTTTTTTCCAAAGGGGTAGGCAAAGATGTACCACTCAGTTCCATTGTAGGTACACCCACATTTCGCCGGTATGATATTGGTCCCATGTAATAGGGGGAGAGCCTATTGCCATCTACCGAGCACAGTTCCAGACTCCAGGCTGTCATAGAGATATTTCCTGAAGGAAAAATCCAATAACTCTGCCTGACCTGGGGATCGATCCCGGGACCTCATAATCAATGCCATCGATCTCTCATCAAAAAAAGCTAGTAAACAAAGAATAATTAAACATTATAAAATTGAAGATTTTTTGAAATGATAAAAATACTTGGACGATATTTAGTAGTTGTAGGCCTCTTTTGCAGGGGCCCGCCTGGGGAAGTACCACACCTTTGCCAGCTATTCATCCGCCAAGCAGTAATGTGCAAACATTGCTGTGTTCCGGTCTGAAGGGCAATGATACCAGCGCAATTACTAGGCATGATGAGATTCATCAACAACTAATATATCAGGGTGACAGGCGCAGTGCAGTGCCGCGCAGAATTTAAAATTTTTATACACTGTTGTGGCACTGTGTCTGATATGGGCAATCATGATGCTTACCATCAGGCACCTGATTTGTTCGTCTTGTCAATTATTATCCTAAAAATAAGCAAGTTGAAGTGGCAGTGGGTAGGGGACATAACACGTCGTAGAACTGATGGCCGATGGGGCGTCAAAGGTTCTAGAATGGAAACTGCGGACCGGCAAGCGCAGCTGAAGGCGGGCCGCTTACAACCGGACTGGATGGAAATCTATGGGGAGGCTGATGTCAGCAGTGGACGTCCTGTGGCTGAGATGATGATGATGAAAAGTGCTATATTTAGCCTAGTTGAACAAAAAACTTTGACTGAATTTCTAAGCATCTTTCGTGATCATTTTCCACCTAGCGAAGTTTTATCGTCTACAGATTTCGACGCCTACAATACCGCATTTTCCGCTGGCAACCGCCTACAATCCAACCTTGACTGAATGAATCACACCTTGCCCTTGTACCGTACCGTCCTTGTACGTTACTATGTATGGAAGTGATACTATGTACGGGTTTTTGCGCATCCTGCTTAACGTTTAAAAATAAAAATAAAAATGTTTTATTTTCAGATATTACATCCATAGTCCACAAAATAAACAAAATAATTAATAATGTCATTAAAAATAAAATTAAAATTATATTACAATAAATGAAGTTAAATTACATAAATCAAATCAAAATTAAACAATACTTTAACATTAAATTACTAAATATTACTATACTACTATACTACTACACTAAATATTACTATATTACTATATTACTATACTATAATATTTAAATTACTTTAACGAAAAAATGTAATCTTCTTTAGATAAATTGTGGGATATTGGCAAAACGTTTTCTTTTTTTTATAATAATAATTGACAAGACAAATCAGGTGCCTGATGGTAAGCATCATGATTGCCAATATCAGACACAGTACCACAACAGTGTTTAAAAATTTAAAATTCTGCGTGGCACTGCACTGCGCCTGTCACCCTGATATATTAGTTGTTGAATCTCATCATCTCATGCCCAGTAATTTCGCTGGTATCATTGCCATTCAGACCGGAACACAGCAATGTTTGCACATTACTGCTTGGCGGATGAATAACTGGCAAAGGTGTGGTACTTACCCATGGGGCCCTATACAAAAGAGGCCTACCACTACTAAATATATAGTATTGCCGCATACATGTAAACTGTGGAATGATCTCTGTGGTCTTTCCGTTGAGCTATAACATGGGGCTCTTCAACAGGAGAGTGAATAGTGTTGGTCGGGTCGGCAACATACTGGCAATTTGTACCCCTGGTGTTGCAGGTATCCATAGGCGGCTGTAACCGCGACCCATCAGGCACACCATCTGCAGATTTTGCCACATATGAAATAAGTTACGTCCCATCCTCAGAGTTTATTGAACCAGGTCTATTGTGGAGCTCTATGCCGTCTTCCTGTTGAGGTGTTAATAACTACTGCAAAGCAAATCTAAGGAGTCCCGTTTGACAGGATTAAGAATTGTATATCTTACGATATAATTCATAATTCCATGGTTTTACGGCGAAGGTTATCGAAATTGTGTGTATTTATTCTCTTGAGACATACGTACTTGGATAAAGATTTTTGAAATGAAATTTATTTATTCGCCAAAAATATGTGTACATATGTAAGATCTTGGTAATGTTGAGGTTTCAACATATTTTGCCACACCTGGCGTGCGAATGTTTATAAAGTCGTTAGTCAATAGGTACTAACTACTAAAACTAAACAATCGGAAATATAATTGAGACTTAATAACATGTCAATAAATTTGCCTGCGCCTGTCACCTTGAGATATGAGTTGTTGAATCTCATCATGCCCAGTAATTTCTGCATGAATCTCAATTTACTGCACTCGACGTTGCTCGGATACGTTTTTTTTGTATATAGAGTTGATCTATAAATTGAAGTACCACCTGCCTTTTGTCTAAACATCCCATATTATCTATATAATAGATATGCCACTATATGTGGTTCCCGCAATCGAACCCTGGGCTTGCACAGGCGTCGTATGCATCTAGGTGACCTATTTACACACAGCACACCTCTTACAACAGTAAGGACTGTTGTCACAAAGATCAGAAGCAAGCTTGACAAACTGTAAGCGATGTCTTTTCTCTTTCCCGCTTGAACAGAATTAACATCTCTTTCTTGTTTCTACTAATACTTTAAGTCTATAAATAATAACAATAATAATAGTATACTAGTTGACTGCCTCGGTGGCGTAGAGGGTGCATGCTCGACTGCCAATCAAGAGGTCCCGGGTTCGATCCCCAGGTCAGGCAAAGTGTTAAATATTGGATTTTTCCATTAGGAATTATTTCAATAACTGCCTGGAGTCTGGAACTGTGCCCGGTAGATGGCAATAGGCTCGTCCCCTATTACATGGGACCAATAACATACTGGCGAAATGTGGGTGTATCTACTATGGGACTGAGTCCTGGATACACCTCTGCCTACCCCTTCGGGAAAAAAGGCGTGAATGTATGTTTTTAATTTATTGAACGCTAACACAATATAGGTACACATTCAAATAAAAATTTAACTATGACTAATAAATGAACAATGCTATCGTAAATTATACCTAGGCGAAGACAAAATTCTATTTATATTGAGCGAGTTTCAAACTAATTAGATACATTTAAACATTATACAAATTGAATAAGGAAACACAAACAAAGACCTTAAAAAGTCGCTAGAGTCCTTACTGCCTCTACAATGTATACAGAGGTCGTTCACCCCGCCCGGGATGGAGTCCTGGCCGACCTCGCGTCCGTGTTAGTAGGGCATCGTATTGATACAGGTTACCAGTACCAATGTAATAATAATAATCCTATTCTACTAACACAGAACAGATAATAATACTACGTACAGAATTGACACTGTCATCCGCCCACCAATCGGGCCTTCACCCCGGGAGTGAGGTTGTGCTCTCCACGAGCCACGCTTTGCTGGGAATTCACCTCACGCACACTCTTGCGCGTGTATAAAACTCCATGTGTGCAGGGTCTGTGTAGTAGGTAGTTTTATCGTGACTTTCGTATGGGAATTGAGTCGAATGTCTGGAGTGTGGTCAAAGTCAAGACATCTTTGTCCTCTATTTACTGGGTGACTTAACAATAAGTAATAAGCCTTCTTTACCTAATAAATCTACTATTTTCTATAGGTTTTAAATTTACGGTAAATCTCTTTTGGGATTTTTTTATAGAAACGTTCACAGTTTTCTATGAATCAACTCATGAGGCCGTATACGAAATTTTGCCGATTACGTGATGTTGGTGGTGGTGAGGTAGTTATATCATGACTTTTGTATGGGTATTGAGTCGAATGTCTGGAGTGTGGCGTAAGTACAGGCCTGGTCTCAGGTGACTGAAAATGGGGATGGGGAAGAGCTGAGCTTCTTTACGTATGAATAAAAGTAAAAAGAATAGTTATTATTCTTTGGTAATAGTATTCATTACCTACTGGATTGGGGCAAGCACCCAAAGTGGGTTTTGGCATCCGATAACAAGATTATCCAGTTGGGTCTGTCCTGAGCTACCTCCCGCCACTCTTCCATGCGGAGATTGCTCAGGTCCTTCTCATGCCCTCCAGCGATACCTGGGACGGTCCACTGGACGACGCCCACTCGCCGTCTCAGGTACGCTCGTTGCTTAGTATCCTTTGTTTAAAGTCTGCAGTACACACATTCGATTCAACACCTTACGAGTCTAATAAGAGAATCGGTTGGAATCTTTATATGGAAATGTCTTCGCAAGGATTTCACCTATTCTGGCCTCACCACTGACACCACTGACATAAAGTTTACCTTTTTTTATGATAGTGAGTGACAAGACGAGCAAATCAGGTGCCTGATGGAAAGCATCATGATTGCCCATATCAGACACAGTGCCACCCAGTGTTTTAAAATTCAAATTCTACGCGGCACTGCACTGCGCCAGTCACCCTGAGATATTAGTTGTAGAAACTCGTTATGCCCAATAATTTCGCTGGTAACATTGCCCTTCAGACCGGAACACAGTAATGTTTGCACATTCCTGCTTGGCGGATGAATAACTGGCAAAGGTGTGGTACTTCCCCAGGCGGCCCCCTGCAAAAGAGGCCTACCACTACAAGTATCGTATCGTAGGCTCTATAATATAAGGTTTAATGTGTCTAATAATTTCCAAGCACTTTTTTATAGTTAATGCCTGACGGAAACAACCAAAATTAATGACAGAGCAGTTTATGATTTACCACCGCACAAATTGACATTCACCTTGACCTTATGAGTCACCAGATGCCCAGTGAAGGTGACGTGGAGCTTAAGGTCACATGGGGTCATTTGTTTGTTACTACGTTAACTCTTAGAAAATTGAGCTCGGGAAACGACAAATTCAGAATCCGTGAAATACGGTCCGAATTAGTCGTAGAACTATTTGTGTGGTAGTTAACGCACTAGATACGATTTCCGTCATCCGTGAATCTCCAGAAGACGATATTGACGGATCGAAGTAGCCATAGTTTTATTTCTACGAACACTCGCGCACTGGGTCCGGATCGAGTCCGAGCGGCGTGCGATCGGATTCGTCAACAACGTGTACGCTCTAAGCAATTTCCGAATCCTGTCAGTCTTCCGAATCCGTGATAGCTAATTTAGATCGTAGGTAGTGCGAAAAGCAATATCCAAATTCGGTCTGTCTTCCGAATAACGGATTGGGATCTCATATCGTACGTAGTGCGTATCCACTTTCAGAATGGATATGAGATAAAGGTATGTAGTGCACAGTTGACGGATGATAGATAAGAAAATAAGAATGGACGAAGATGCCAACACCATCTAGAGTGGGATAAAAGCATGAAGATAATTAAAACAAATATGTAAGTATCATGTATTTTTACAAAGCCCTGAAATTGAATACCATAACATAACACCACGCCTTGTTTCCCCAAAGGATTACCCAGAGTTGTACCCAGGACTCAGTTCCATAGTAGGTATATCTTGCCTCTACATCGCTCATCGCTCAGAATTTGCGCTTCAGCCATTACACCGAGGCAGTCCACCAAGAAAAAATCTTGAATTTTTATTCTACGTGTTGTTAGAATTCACCTTCGGGAGACCAGAATTGACCAGACAGGAATTAAAAGCAGACCAATAGAATTTTCTATTGTATCACCAAAACAACCATTTATAACAATTATATCCGTAATATTTTATAGTTAACGCTCACCACAAATGTATCCCAAACGCCAATATCGCTTTTCGTCAGAGAATGCCGGTAGTAGACAAACAATAACCAAAATAATTTTCGTCAAAGAATGCCGGTAGTACGAAAAAATAAAAATATAACCACAGACAAGTAAAACTACCAACGCTACCGTTCTACTGAAATGTCTTTTTTGCTGTCAAGGGTGATATTATCTATGACATAACATAAATCGATACTAATCACATCAAAATCGACTTAAAATAAGGAACAAAATCAATCAATAATAAGCTATCAGTGTGATTCCTTTCCAAATTCCTATAATAAACCTACCCTAGATGTAGATTTATTCCTCGTTTGATATGTGTTATCTATCGGAAATGGGAAGTGCCTTGAAGGTCGGCAGGCCAAGGTTGCCATGCCGCAGAGCGATTTGTAACGGTCTAGTCTCTAGCAGTTAGTTTTACCCACCTATCTTAGATGGTGTGGGGTTATTTGGTACAAAACTTTGTCTCGCGATTTTCCCCTTTTGTAAAGTAACACTTCCTGATATTCTAATCTGATTTGATCGATAATATAATACCACGCCTTTTTCTCAAAGAGGGTAGCCGAGGTGTATCCAGGACAACAGTTGAAACACCAGTTGTCTTTTGAGTCACATGTTTTGTAGTGGTAGGCCTCTTTTTCAGGGGGCCGCCTGGGGAAGTACCACACCATTGCCAGTTATTCATCCGCCAAGCAGTAATGTGCAAACATTACTGTGTTCCGGTCTGAAGGGCAATGTTACCAGCGAAATTACTGGGCATGCCGAGATTCAACAACTCATATCTCAGGGTGACAGACGCAGTGCAGTGCCGCGTAGAATTTTGAATTTTAAAACACTGGGTGGCACTGTGTCTGATTTTATGGTATTCCTAATGGAAAAATCCAATATTTAACACTGACTAAGAGATCGAACCCGTTATCTCATGATCAGCTGATGAGCTTGCGCCCACTAAGCCACCGAGGCAGTCCAAAACCTAAACTAATTAAAAATGTAAACATTTCGTTGTTACAGATCGATGGAGCCAAACACAATGAAGAGTAGTCAAACCCCACAATCTACCTCTTAAGCCAATCTTTCGCCATCTTGGATTAACACAATAAAAGAGAAAATGCACGCCGTCACTCGCCGTCCACGCACGCATACAAATAAACCGATCACAATAAAAAATCTAAAAATTAAAAAGAAAACCGTCGAGCTTAGCCGCCCCGAGTTAATGTGTTCTAAAAACTAAAGAAAAACTTTAATAATTTAAATTTCCGCGCGGAATTTTAAACGTTTTTTAATAATAAATAAGGCTTTAATAGTTTTTGGATGGGATTATAAAAGTAGTATTAAAAATAGTTGCCTTTAGTAGCGGTAGTTACCGAAATTGGTCCAATTTCTCCTTTACCTATTGTAAGATAGATCTCCTTTGTAGAAGAACCGTTTTGGAAGATTTTATTTCAAAAATATTACTTAGGTGAGTACCAAAAAATCCTATTCTGTAGTTTAAAACTGGCGTTGCTTGTATGTACGGTATTTTTCACTAATGTACCTGTACACATACACACGATAAAGTTGTTTTAATAAAATTCAATGTTTTTAGGAAATAAACTAAAATGGAGAATCCCGACGTGGAAAGAAACCCACCTGCCGAAGATGGAAACCAGCTAAATAGGAACAGAGTAAGTAAATCTAAAAAAGCCTCAATGAGAGTACATTATAATGTAGCGGTCCCAATACGGCGCCTTGTGGAACTCCCTAGTTTTTGACTATAAATACATACCATAAAGTACGTGTTTCATTAAAACGTGATCACTTAGGTCATTAAATATATACTAATAAATGTTTGGAAAATATTATTTAACAAGAAAATCTCATTATTTATCCATTATCTACTAATATCATAAAATCGATGTCTAAAGCCTTCTATTTATCGCTTATATAAAATTCAACTTAGACTATCACCTTCACTTGCCTTCCGAAACACATTTTAAAAACCTTTATTTACGAAGGGAGGTCAAAAAGTTAAAAAAAAACCCTAATACACTTTTCAGACCTTTCAAATAATTTGTTTATACCTTCGAAAAAAAATGATTTGTCAAGGCCTTCAAAATAAGCAGATATTGCCGACTTCACTTCATCGTCATCCGTAAATGTCTTTCCACGAAGCTCTTTTTTCATGTTTGGGAACAAATAATAATCACAAGGGGCCAAATCTGGACTATAGGGAGGGTGGTTTAAAGTTTCGAAGCCGCACTTGTGTAAGGCAGCCATCGCAACATGACTCTTGTGAACGGGTGCGTTGTCGTGCAAAAGGAGCACACCTCGAGACCATTTTCCCCTTCTCTTTTCTTTAATTGCTACTTTTAATTTTTCCAGTACTGTAGCGTAGTACTTCGCCGTCATATTAACACCTTTATCTTTATAATCGATCAATAAAATCCCCTTGAAATCCCAAAAAACTGTAGCCATAATCTTTCCGGCCGATTGTGACACCTTAAACTTCTTGGGCGGTGCTGCGCCTTTTTTTTGCCACTGCATTGACTCCTGCTTCGACTCAGGTTCATAGTGATGAACCCAAGTTTCATCTCCAGTCACAATTCGGTTCATAAATTCATCCCTGTTTTCACTACACAGCTCCAAAAACTCGCGCGAACACTCGACGCGCTGCTGTTTTTGAAGCGCTGTGAGCATTCTCGGTACCCATCTTGCACTGACCTTAGACATGCCAAGATGGTCATGAAGAATATTCAAAATAGTCGTAGATGATACTCCAGTCATCTCTGCGATTTGTTTCTTCTTTAGGCGTGCATCTTCTAGAACAAGTTTTTCAACTTTTTCAACAATGTCTGAGGACGTTGCTTCAATTGGCCGACCTGAGCGCTGATCGTCTTCAATTGAGTCTCTGCCTTGCTTGAAAAGACTATGCCACTTGTAAATCATTGTTTTTCCAGGGCAGGAGTCCCCGTAAACTGATGACATTTCTTCCATAATGTTCTGAGGTGTTTTTCCTTGCTTAGTGAGAAACTTAATCACGGCACGATACTCAATTTTCTCCATAGTTGATATTTTCTACCCGATTGACTTGTTTATCCAGCGATATCTCAAAGGTTTATGAACCGATTGGGCTGAAACTTAGTATTTATAATTGTATTGAGTCAACAAGTAGCGACAGGTAAAAATAACTACCCCCTTCTAAACCCTCTCTAAACCCTCCATTCCGCGAACTTTTCGACCTCCCCTCGTACCATGCATTGTTTGTATGTATCATTGACATCATCAGCATCCGGACGTCCACCCCTCCCCCATAGAACGCCATAATTCTTTTGGATGTATGACGAACAGGTGAAACCTTGCAACTTAATTTTAAAGCTGATATCATAGATATATTTACTGTGCCTCAACCGATTGAGATGGAATATTGTATATACGACGCGATCTTTAGTTTGGATAATGCATGGTTAGCTAAGAATCCTATATAGTCGACGGACCAAGATTGCGTTCTATTTTTTTTTTTTGAGCACGCCCAAGAATATAGTTTTTTCTGATAAGAATACGAAATAGCTTGTTTTTTGTAATTGATAGTTTATTGATATAACTTTCATCCTTCCAGAGTTTCAAATCGAAGCAACTAGTACGTAGCCAGGCCATACGCGAGTCCACGTCGCCTCCTCGGACGATATCGCCTTCAGTCCATTCTGACGACTCACAATCCAGAACTTCAGTGAACGCTCGCGTGACAGAAAGTGAAGACAACTTCGACTGTCGACATGGCAAGCAACGGGTTGAGATTCAGGTCTGTGGTGATCAGTTAGCAACCTCTTATTGTACTCACCATTGGAATAACTGGATATGGAGACAGTTCTGAAATTACAAAAAAAAAAACCCAAACCACCTTTTTGTAGTGTTAGGCCTCTTTTGCAGGGGGCTCTTTGGGGAGGTACCACACCTTTGCCAGATATTTATCCGCCAAGAAGTAATATGCAAGCATTACTGTGTTCCGGTCTGAATAGCTTCAACAACTAATATCTCAGGGTGACAGGCGCAGTGTAGTGCCGCGCAGTATTTAGAAATTTAAAACACTGGGTGGCACCTTGTCTGATATGGGCAATCATGATGCTTACCATCATGCACCTGATTTGCTCGTCTTGTCACTCACTAACATATAGAAAAAAAAAACCTTTGTACCTAAAACAAAATGACAAACATCGGATTATTTCTAAGAATCATTATTGTAACTGTTTTCAGATAACATCAAACGCATGGGAGAGCGACACAAGTTCGATACGAGGCATGAGACGGCGCGGGGCTTCTACTACGGACCTGCTGTCCAACAACCCGCGCGTGGCTTGTATATGTGGGACGTGTGCAGCTTGTCCGCATTGCAGGTGGGGATAATAACACTGGTGCCACAAGAAAACCTTAAAATAACCATTTATCTTAGCGATAAGACCGGCCATTGTTACACTAGTTATTATTAATTGTTATTAGATTTAAGAACTTCTTGTTGTGGTGTACCAATAAAGTGTTTATCTATCTATCATTTACAATAACTAGTGTAACAATGGGCGGTCTTATAGCTAAGAGCTATCTCTTCCAGACAACCATGTGGGTGTATCTACTATGGGACTGAGTCCTGGGTACACCTCTGCCTACCCCTTCGGGAAAAAGGCGTGAATGTATGTTTATCTTTATACAGAGAGAAGATAGAACCGTAATATAACTTTACAAAATATTTTATTATTACGTGTACTATTAAAAATTTTGAAATGATAATAAAAAACAAAACATGCATGTCAAATTATAAAGTAAGAAATTACAAACTTACTCAATACAACAGTATTTGATTGTTTTTTTGCATTAAATGGAAAGATCATATTATATAAGATTCGTAAGAAAACAAAATTTATATTATTATCTAATAATTACAAAATAATATCATATAAAAAAATCATTTTTAATCCAGTACCGAAAACACGCCGATAGTACCCGAACGAGCGCTCGTGACCTGTAGTGACGTCACAATGTTATAAAGTACCATACATAACATTACTACGTCATAAAAATGGCGATCAATCGTGGCGCGTTCGTAAACAAGTGACTCATTTGGAATGGAATTTTATCAATTTTGAATCGCTTATAATTAATTTAAAAAATATATTTTAAAGTGATTTTTTAATCAAATACTATATACTCAATTTGTTATTTCAGAGGCAGAAGACGCAGAGTGAAATGTCCGACGAAACAAGACTCCGGCATAGTCTGTTCGGACGAATGCGCCGACTACTCTGACTCGGAACCCAACGGCAATGAACTTAAGAAATCTACTTCGGGTAGCTTAGACGTCGACGAACAATATTATTGCAGGTTAATACATTACTACCTTTTTTATCATAGTTAGTGACAAGACGAGCAAATTAGGTGCCTGATGGTAAGCATCATGATTGCCCATATCAGACACAGTGCCACCCAGTGTTTAAAAATTCAAAATTCTGCGCGGCACTGCACTGCGCCTGTCACGCTGAGATATTAGTTGTTGAAACTGTTCATGCTCAGTAATTTCGCTGGTTCGCCCTTCAGACCGGAACACATTAATGTTTGCACATTACTGCTTGGCGGATGAATAACTGGCAAAGGTGTGGTACTTCCCCAGGCGGGGCCCTGCAATGAGGCCTTGTCACTCACTATCATAAAAAAAAACATAACTTTGATGACGAAAGAAACCTAAAGCGTTGTCTATGAGCTGATTTGTCTTCTAACTAATAAACGCTTATCTATGGTTTTTCGGTCTGTATTTAATAAGCCAGTGTTTTTTTTTTTTCAGATGTGCTGAGCGTAAAGACAAACCAAAGAATGTATCATTAAGTAGAAACGATTCAGGTAAACAACGTTCTAACTCAACTAAAACGTTACCACAGAATACTAATAAGGGCCAGAAGGGACACTCCTCAAAATCATTCAAATAAATAGCCACTTTAGCTCGACGCAATAAAGTGCAATTCAGGTCGCACGGCGCCCAACTAATTATCGTTCAAGCTGCCTCTCTTTCTATCGCGTATCTCTTATTCCTTTTTACGACGTTATGGATGTAATCTTTTTAATTTGTCTATGACACTATATATATAATTATCTTAGGTTTTAGGTGTAAGCAGTGTAAGGTAATACGAGTGCCAGGTGACATTTTTGTAAGAATTAAGAATAGCTTAACATTTGGGAGTTGTAGGTATCTACTTATTTACTAATAGTCATGCATTATTACCTTTCGATGGCCATTGGAAGTAAGAAAATTCGTGAGGTTCAGACTTTGATCTGTGTCTGGGTAGCTATTACTGAGCTATAGGGTAATAATAAACATCCATCCATTCATCCATCCTTCCTCACAAACTTTCGCATCTATAATATTAGTAGGATAGAACGATGGATATAGGTTATATACATTTACACCCGTATTTAAGAATAAAACTTATGTAAGGTAGCAAGCAACACTGTACAAATTAAGTAAGTGTAGCATCTGTGGTCCTGCGGGAATATGCCCGGCTTTAAATCCGGAAGCCCTGGATCGAATCTCACCATGTGGACTTTTCGCCTGGGCGCTACCGTGTTTCGGATGTCACGTTAAACTGTAGGTCCCCCGGCTGTTCCCTATAAGATATGTAGGGGGCAGTCGTTAGGTCATGTCGGAGGCCTTGTAGGAATCTTGGCGACCTGAAACTCTGACAATATGGGGTGGTCCACATAACCCATATGAATTGGGGTAACCCGTTCTGTAAGAGTATAAATTCAAATTATTATTATTAAGAGATTTCCCACTGCTTTCGTCACGGCAGGCCATCTCATTCACCGTTCGCATAGCAATCTATGCGAAATGCGGACTTATAGGGTCGATTACAAATATAATACAATATTATTATTGATCCGTTTTTGCCTGATCTGCGGATGAAATAAAAACGTCAGTTTTCACGAACTAGCTGACCCATTAAAATAAATTATATTCTAATTATTAAATAAGTAATTAAAACACCGAAAAATGAGACAAAATCTCAACATTACCACAGAGTATAGAGTATAGAGGAAAATTAATTTTGTAGGCTCCACTATGCTTGCGTTTAAAATCTCCTCGGGCTCTTTTCCTAAGGGCCGCCCCGAATGAACGCATAGCGTTAGATGTCACTCAAGTACCTTTTGTTGAAGCTTTGGATTTACTGGCCCTATGCATTCGGGCGTACTGTGAGACCACATAGTAGATATCGTTCTTGAATACGGGTGATGGAATGGAACACAGACGAATACACCACAGAACACAAAACAATTGACGTGCGACTGTGCCGGCGACAACCCACTGAATTTGTACTTCTAGACTACGCGTTCCGGGTACCTGTAGCTTCAAAGCAAAAACGTGGAGTGTCACACGCCTGACGTTACACAATTTTCATCTCTATAATACTTCAAATAAAGTCTATTATTGCGGACTACTAATTTCTAACTCATGAATTTTTGTCACACAATTTTCATCCCTATGCTACTAACAAATAAAGTCCATTATTGCAGACGATAGAACAGAGCTGATGGGCCCAGAATTGGTATCGTTCATAAAGGAAACTTTGAACAAGAACGCAAGAGATCGCACCGCTCTGTTGAAGATTGAGAAGGAGTTGCATTGTTTTATTAACGATACGGGGTGAGTGGGTTTATTACAAGTGATTAAAAAAACTATGTTCGACTGCCGATCGTGATGTCCCGGGTTCGATCCCCAGGTCAAGAAAGCGCTATTGGGTTTTTCCATAAGGATTATCTCAATAACAGCGTGGAGTCTGGAATTGTGCCCTGTAGATGGCAATAAGCTCGTCCCCTATTACATGGGACCAATAACATACTGGAGAAATGTGGGTACCTACTATGGGACTGAGTACACCCCTGCCGCCCCTTCGGGAAAAAGGCGTGATGGTATGTTATGTTAATAGGGGGCGATCCTATTGCCATCTATCGGGCTCCGCAACAAACTCCAGGCTGATATTGAGAAAATTCCTAATGGAAAAATTCAATAATACCTTTTGCCTGACCTGGGGGTTGAACACGGGACCTCATTCTCAGCAGTAGCAAGCATCAGATATAATATTAGCAAAAAAAAATTGTTCAGTTAGACGAGTAAAGCGCGATTGCGAAACAATTTCGTAATTCATCTACCTCTATCCCTCGCTCGTAGATCTATTACCGTCTCGCTCGCACCGAAGCAATTACCGTAGGGATTCGAGTGCGACGGCAATAGAGCCGCGTGCGAGGGACAGAGACAGATAATACCAGGTTGATGTACTTTCTTAATTATCTTTCAATCTATTCTAACACCATATTTATTTATTTTATTTCAGGCGCTGCATAGTGAAATTCCCAGTGATGACGTCATACGGCCGCATGTTAGTGCACAGGTGCGCGGCTCTCTTCCAACTGGCTCATCATCTCGACCAGAGTAACAAGACCTGCGTTATCGTTTCCAAGGCCGGTTAGTATAGGTCAAATTATAGTAGTCTTTATGAGTCTCCAGTTCACGGTGATCTCGACCAGACTAACAAGACCTGTTTCATCGTACCTAAAAGCAGACAGTGATGGGTCAAATATGAGTGATCACAGTCGCATCAACTAACCACACTAACAAGACCTATGGCGTCGTATCTATGACTAATGTGTTATAGATCAAATAAGAGTGGTCACAATGTATCATTATTTACACCAGACTAACAAGACCTGTATCGTTGTTTCCTAAGTAGTAAGTAAAAGGTCAAATAAGAGTGGTCAGTATGGATGACGTCATATGGTCGTATCATCTCGAAAAGACTGCAACGCATAATCAAAGAATAGTAACTACGTAAAGAAGGGACACTTACCTCCCCCCGCCATTTTATCGTCGCCTGCGACCAATGAGTAAACGAAAGGGTAACGTCGTGCTTACGTCACACGGTTGTCAGTGCTCGCTGCATGTGCGTATTTTGAAATTATATTTACCTATGATCCTTTTTTGTTCAGTGTGTAGTGACATAGTTATAGGATAGTTTTAAGTTATATGTTGAACCAATAATAAATGTTTGCCAGAAGTTTTAATTACAACCCTAGGATAACTAGGCTAATAAGTTTTGTACATATTATCACTGTAACGTAAATATAATATAGATACCTAAGTGGATGTTAGAGCGTGGTGCATGCGTCCAACCTGCAGCCGCGGCATCGCCGACTGGAGGCGCGCGGAACTGTACAAGCGGTTTTATAGTGTGCGAGCGAGACAGGAATAACCGAACTTGGATCATGCGCTCTCGCTCACCTCAGATCAGGAGGGCACGGAGCGCTACACTCTACCATCCGAAACATATTTGCCACTGGTAAAATTGTATATTACTAGGGACATTTACCAAAATAAACGAGTTTTTAGTAGAGAGAACGCGCCTTTTATTATTCTTCCGAAACCGGCTCACGAACACATACTACAATGGTGACCCCGACTGAAGAAGCGAAGACCGAAATGGAAGCAACCTTCACGCAAGCTGATGCACTCTTCGACATCTCCAAATTATCAGTGCAGTCCCGCATCCTGCCTTTTTGGAGAGAACATCCAAGACTGTGGTTCGCACAATTTGAAGCGATCATTGAATCTTCAAAACTCGGCGATGAACAGAAATACCGCTACGTGCTGGGAGTACTACAACAGATCGACGTGCAGCAAATAAGCGACATATTGCTTAATCCACCGCCTACGGGGAAGTACAAAGCCATCAAGAATCGCCTCCTGTCTGTTTACCAGGACTCCGAAGCAAAGCAGCTACAGAAACTTCTCGGAGGACAGGAGCTAGGAGATCAGAAGCCTAGTCAGCTACTACGGAAGATGCGAGACCTCGGCGGCAGCATGGTCAAAGACGATGCTCTGAAGGTGCTGTGGCTAAATCAAATGCCATCAGCGGTCCGAGCCGTAATATCGGTCAACGAGGAGTCCGGTCTCGACACACTCGCCACAATGGCCGACAAGATGATGGAACACATGGAACCACAAATCGCAGCGATCGCCACTACGACAGCCGCTCCAGCTTCTGTTCAAGACGCCAAACTGGACCTCATCACGAAGCAAATCGAAAAGTTGTCCCTAGAGATGGCAGAGATTCGAGGAAGGCAGAACTTTCGTCGTCCATTTCACTCACGCAGCCGCTCTAGATCGCAGTCGCGTGGAGTAAAGACACGAAAACCCGGCGACGATGACTGGTTATGCCGATACCACTTCCGCTTCCGAAACCGAGCGAAAAGATGTGAAGATCCGTGTTCCTGGAAGAAGAGTGAAATGAAGTCGGAAAACTAGAGCAGACATCGAATACGGCGGGCCCCGATGTCGAAGCCATTACCAACAACCGCCTATGCGTCACCGACCGTCAAAGTGGTGAACGTTTCCTGATCGACACGGGCGCTGAAATCTCCGTACTGGCAGTAAAAATGAACAAGCGACACTCTCCTACTGATTTCAAACTTTACGCCGCAAACGGAAGCACCATAAGAACCTACGGCGAAAAGACGCTGCAGTTGAACATGGGACTACGTCGTAGCTACGCCTGGACTTTTGTGATCGCAGACGTTAGAAAATCGATAATTGGAGCCGATTTTCTGCGACACCACAACATCCTGGTGGACCTTAAAGGACAGAAGCTCATAGACGGGCTAACAAGGCTATCTATAAAAGCTCTTGTAACCGAAAGCCATGACACACCCGTGCACGTCATTAACGAGGCTCACCCGTACAGAGACATACTCACGCAGTATCCAGAGATCCAGAGACCGATGTCGTTGAAGAAACCACCGCCACACGACGTGAAACATCACCTGGAAACGACGGGACCACCTATATTTGTCCGACCCCGTCCGCTAGCGCCTGACAAATATATAGAAGCAAAGAAGGAATTCGAGCGCTTGATAGATATGGGAATTTGCCGACCATCAAACAGTGCATGGGCAAATCCTATGCACATTGTGAAGAAAAAGGACGGACAGCTGCGAATCTGTGGAGATTATCGACGCCTTAACGCTATGACAACTCCAGACAGATACCCGATCCCGAGAGTTCAAGACTTCACATTCAGACTGCAGGGCATGAAAATCTACTCGAAGATCGACATCAAGAAAGCATATTACTGGATACCTATGGCCAGTGACGAAGACTCGCAGAAAACTGCCATTACCACTCCTTTTGGCTTGTTCGAGTTCACATCGATGACGTTTGGGCTACGTAACGCGGCTCAAACGTTCCAGCGTTTCATGCATCAAGTACTGCGAGGACTAGACGACTACACCTTCAGCTACGTGGACGACCTACTCATATACTCGACAGATGAAGAAAGTCACAAGCAACATCTACATCAAGTATTCAAGCGGCTGACAGAATACGGGCTCACAATAAACATAGATAAATGTGAGTTCGGCAAACAAAAGCTTAACTTCCTGGGCTACGAAGTCACTGAGGCCGGTATCACGCCACCAGAAGAGAAAACGCAAGCCATATCGTCATTCCCCAAGCCTAAAACCATTGAAGAATTAAGGAGATTCATGGGAATGATAAATTTTTATCGTGACGCTTTGCCACATCAAGCCGAACGACAGCTAGAGCTCAACAAGCTGTTGCATAACGCCAAGAAGAAGGACAAGACACCGATCAAGTGGACGCCAGAGACAGAAGAGGCTTTCATCCAATGTCGTGACAGCATAAAACAAGCGGCGACATTGTCACACCCGATACCTGGCGCTAAACTACATATCATGACAGACGCGTCTGACAAAAGCCTCGGCGCAGTTCTACAGCAGCGACAAGACTCGGTGTGGAGGCCTATCGCTTTCTTTTCAAAGACACTGAGCGAAGCACAGAAGAAATACAGCGTGTACGATCGGGAGCTTTTGGCAATGTACACCGCTGTCAAACACTTTCGACGATACATAGAGGGATGCGACGTGGTCATTCACACTGACCACCGTCCGCTCACATACGCCTTAACAAAAGCACCGAGCAATAATGATACGCCAAGACGTGAAAGGCAACTAGAGTTTATCAGTCAGTTCTGCACTGATATACAATACATAAATGGCTCAAGAAACACAGTGGCAGATACACTTTCAAGGCTCGAAGAAATTACATGCTCTTCCACACTGGACTACGATCAACTCGCGAGGGACCAAGAACGAGATGAAGAGCTCAAGCTATTACGCACGAGAGAAAACCTGAAATTCGCATGCATAACGTTACCTGGCGCCACCAAGCCAATAGCATGCGAAATGTCAACGGCAAACCCCAGACCATACCTACCTGTAACAACTCGAAAAGCCGCCTTCCAAGCACTTCACGAGTTGAGCCACCCTGGGGTCAGAAACACGCGGAAACAGATGGCCGCACGATACTTTTGGCCCAGCATGAACGCCGACATCGCCAGTTGGACGAGGAGCTGCCTCGCATGTCAGAAGAGCAAGACACAACGTCATACTGTCTCACCGTTAGGACAGTTCCCAGACGCGGGACGATTCGACCACATACACGTCGATATCGTCGGCCCGCTACCACCGTCTGAAGATTACACCTACATAGTCACTATGATGGATCGACGCACAAAATGGCCAGAAGCAGTACCGTTACGTGACATCACAGCAGACACAGTAGCAAGAGCTGTTTACGAGCATTGGATATGCAGATTTGGGTGTCCCTTGAAAATCACCACGGACCAGGGAAGACAGTTTGAGTCTGCCCTCTTCAACGCCCTGATGAAGAGGATGGGAGTAACAAGACTGCGCACTACTGCTTATCACCCGCAGTCAAATGGCCAAATAGAACGCTGGCACCGAACACTCAAAGCTGCCTTGATGGCACGTGGAGCTAACGCTACCTGGACGAGAGATATAGCAACAGTATTACTGGGACTACGTGTTGCTCTACACAAGTCGTCCGATGTCAGTCCAGCCACCTACACTTACGGAACAACACTCCGACTACCAGCTGATTTCTTCATCCCGTCAAAGACCGCGCAAAACGAACCGTCAGAGCTCATAAAGGAGATCACCGGAACGATGACGTCACTCGCACAAGAATGCACGCAGAAGCCCAGACAGCAACGAACACCATTTGTGCACAAAGACTTGTCGGCCTGCACACATGTCTTTGTCCGAGTCGATATGGTGAAAAAGTCACTCACGCCACCATACGAAGGACCGTACCAAGTACTCCAGAGGCACGAAAAGTACTTCAAGATACAGCTGCCAAACCGTACAACAGTCGTATCTATAGATAGACTTAAACCGGCATACCTATGCGAAGATTATGAGGGTGCTACGGCAAAGGCTACGAAAAGCACTACGGTTCCTGCTACGGTAACGAGTGCTACGGTTCCTGCTACGAAAACCAGCGCAGACACAGGACAGCCAACGCAGCAGCAGGCCTACGTCACCCGAAGCGGCAGGGTCAGCAAACGTACCCTACGTTTTACTTGAAGGGGGGTGATGTAGTGACATAGTTATAGGATAGTTTTAAGTTATATGTTGAACCAATAATAAATGTTTGCCAGAAGTTTTAATTACAACCCTAGGATAACTAGGCTAATAAGTTTTGTACATATTATCACTGTAACGTAAATATAATATAGATACCTAAGTGGATGTTAGAGCGTGGTGCATGCGTCCAACCTGCAGCCGCGGCATCGCCGACTGGAGGCGCGCGGAACTGTACAAGCGGTTTTATAGTGTGCGAGCGAGACAGGAATAACCGAACTTGGATCATGCGCTCTCGCTCACCTCAGATCAGGAGGGCACGGAGCGCTACACTCTACCATCCGAAACATATTTGCCACTGGTAAAATTGTATATTACTAGGGACATTTACCAAAATAAACGACGCTCCCGCTCGATCGATGCTCTCACTAGTCACCTCCACACCGCCATCGGTGACTCCTCCAAGCAGGTACCAGCCGAGGATGACCGACGCTGGGCCCTGCCTGAGGATGCGAGGGAACTACTGAGAGCAAAGAACGCAGCCATTAGAGCATACGACTACAGTCCCACTGAAGTGAACAGAGTCAATCTGCGGTACTACGAACGAGCAGTTCGTACCCGTATGAGTGAACTCCGCAATCAGAGGTGGGAAGATCTACTTTCGGGGCTCGAGCCTACTCACCAGGCTTACTGGCGGTTGGCGCGAGCCCTGAAAAATGACACTGTAGTCGCAATGCCTCCCTTGACCCGACTCAATCTCCCTCCCGCGTTCGATGACGATGAAAAGGCCGAATGTCTGGCCGATAGCCTCGAGGCGCAATGCAGCCCCAATCTCGATCAAGTTGACCCTGTTCACCTCGCTGCGGTGAACAGCGCAGTCGAACTTAAATCCTCCCTACCCCCCTCCGACCCCATTGAGCCTATAAAGGCTTGCGAGGTTGAGTCGATAATCAAGGATCTCCACGCCAGGAAAGCTCCTGGTGCGGATGGCATCACTAATAAAGTGATCAAGCACTTTTCGACCCCCTTAGTCTACCTCTTAGTCAGCATCTTCAATGCTGCTATGAGCCATTGTATTTTCCCCGACGCTTGGAAGACTGCCGACGTCATCGGCATTCACAAGCCAGGCAAAAAGGCATCAGAGCCTTCTAGCTACCGCCCTATTAGTCTCCTCGGCTCGCTGGGGAAGATCTATGAACGCCTCCTCGTGAAGCGTCTCTGGTCAGTCACTAGGTCCCTTAACCTCCTTCCTAACGAGCAGTTTGGCTTTCGAGCCAAACACTCATGTGTTCAACAAGTACACCGCATCACGGAGTACATCTTAGAAGGTTTTAACATGAAACCGACCCACTTCCGCCCTCACCCTCAAGGGACTATAGCGGTCTTTTTGGACGTGGCGAAAGCATTCGATAAGGTGTGGCACAACGGCCTGATATACAAGTTATATCAGTTCGGTGTGCCGGACCGTCTTGTACTCATCATACAAGATTTTCTCAGGGCTCGAAACTTTCGCTATCGTGTCGAGGGAGACCGCTCTTCTCCCCACCCCATTGGAGCTGGAGTCCCTCAGGGCTCTGCGCTCTCTCCTCTTCTCTACTCGCTATATACCAGCGACATCCCTCGATCTCCACTCGTAGAGATAGCTCTCTTCGCTGACGATACCGCTCTCTATACCAGAGGGTGGAACAGCGCCCACTTGATCGGCCGACTTCAAAAAGCCCTTCGCTCTTATGGCGATTGGTTTAAGAAGTGGGCCATCACGGTTAACCCGGATAAAAGTACAGCAATGTACTTTCATCCCACTAAACCTAACCCGAAGAAGCTATCTCTTAAGCTTCACAACCAGCCTGTCCCCTGGGCCTCCCATGCAAAGTATCTTGGCGTGACCCTTGATCGTCGACTCACCTTCGCGAAACACGTCCAGATCGTCCGAAACCGAGCGGCTTACTTCTTAGGCCGTCTCACCCCCCTCCTATGCCAGCGCAGTAAGATGTCCCTTAGAAATAAGGTGACACTTTACAAAACTTGCATACGCCCCGTCATGACTTACGCCTCAGTTGCGTTCGCTCACACGTCCCCCGTCATCTTGAACCAGCTTCAAGTCATCCAAAACCGTTTCATTCGCAAGGCGGTCGGCGCTAGCTGGTACCAGCGAAACGCCGACTTGCACTGCGACCTGGAACTTCCCTCCATCCTTCAATTCATGAAGGATTGCTCCCGCCGCTACTTTGACGCGGCTCCCCACCACCCCAACCCCCTCGTAGTCCAAGCCTCGAACTACTCGATAGTTCAAGCTGGAACTCATCCCCTCCGTAGACGCCCTCGTAACGTCCTGGACGACCCGGACGTCTCTATCGCCGCCGTCACATCGGCGGCGCTAGGTTCGCCCAATCCTACCAATATACGCAACAGACGCTCCGTTTTCGGTACTGGTGTCGGATACCAGATCCACCAACTCACACAATCACAACACCGACCTCGCCGGCGAGGTCGAAGATCTCTCAGATCCTTCAGATCGGTTAGTTTCTCTCCAAATAATCAAGCAGATCAAACCATTGATAGGGCCCTAGGACACTCCCCTTCTGGGGTGCCAGGGCAAGTCTGACCCCACGTATTCTGGCGACGGCCCAAGCCGAGGTTCGTACCGTCTAGGTGCCCTTGTGCTAGTCGCCCTTAAACTTTGGGTCGAGCGCCTCCTGCGCTCACCACTGCCCGGTAAAGCTGTAGAGGCCATCTGAGGCCAACAGCATAGGTCATTTAAAAAAAAAAAAAAAAAAAAAAAAACAAAATAAACGAGTTTTTAGTAGAGAGAACGCGCCTTTTATTATTCTTCCGAAACCGGCTCACGAACACATACTACAAGTGTATGAATTGTGATTTATGTATTGAATGACATGTGGTATGTAGTTAGGTAGCTTGAATTACCATGATTTATATATTGTAGTGGTAGGCCTCTCTTGCAGGGGGCCGCCTGGGGAAGTACCACACCTTTGCTAGTTATTCATCCGCCAAACAGTAATGTGCAAACATTACTGTGTTCCGGTCTGAAGGGCAATGTTACCAGCGAAATTACTGGGCATTACGAGATTCAACAACTCATATCTCAGGGTGACAGACGCAGTGCAGTGCCGCGTAGAATTTTGAATTTTAAAACACTGGGTGGCACTGTGTCTGATATGGGCAATCGTGATGCTTACCATCAGGCACCTGATTTGCTCGTCTTGTTACTCATGATATTTTAATCATGTATGAAGTATGAAGATGAATTTGACCGCCCTTGCAAACTTTATTTGCGACGCGTACGCCATCTAGGATATTAAGCGCGAGCGGTTGTATGGAGTGACGGGGGCCTGACGGCACCAAGTATTCCAACTGCTGCGATCATCAAGCCGCACAACAAGCGTGCTGATCTGGACAAACATATTTATTTATTTATTTATAGATTTATTTATGTCTATAGTTTATGGCATTCTATAGAGGAGGCCTAGTAATTTCAAATACGATCTGTTATGAAATTTTTTCCAGTAATAAATTTGTAAGATCAGCGATTACCCCCCGTCGTATCAAAGTCGATAAAAGGGCTCCGCCACGCGGTTTGTTACACAGATACATACAGACATACTCGTAGACTGACACACTCGGTCCATTGTCCGCGGCAGTAATTTAAGAGATTTGGTGTTTTTTTAATAAATCTCTTTCAGATAGTGCGAGTCCTATTTTAAAAAGGATTTAAGGTAGGCGTGGGTTACTCAGCTCTGAGCCGGCTCAAATATACAGATCATGTATGTTTGAGTCATGAGTCACAGCTCAACTATAAACTAAACAGCTCATTGATGGCTTGCGGCTCATGAACTCATCACTGTCATTCCAAAGAAAACAACCTTGTCACGCATTTTGACAATCGAATATCGAACGCGAGTCTCATCTTATTGACCCGTAACATTAGTTAAAAAATTATGTTCTGATTTTATGTGTTTGCAAGTCAGGTTTACTCTGTATTCGCTAGATGGCTCTCATTAGAATCATATTGGATATTTCATCTGAATAGTTCAATACATGCATTTAGTTTCCAGATGTGTTGAATTGATTTTTGAGCTGATCTGTGAGTCGGTTCACGGCTCCGACTCAAGTGGATGAGCTGTGAGCTGAGCCGTGACTCATAAAGATGTGCTGAGTTACCCATGGCTAATTTAAGGACAGCCATCCTAACAGATCCATGATTGTTAATGAATAAATAATATGTATGTATTCTTTGATAGGTACAAGCGGCGGTAGGATCCCATGCACCAGTTTCAAGACATGGTGTGTGGCGAACTTCCCTCCGAGCCCTATGCGTCATCAGGACTCACAGTTTGCTAAGTAAGACACACTAATCTATACTAATATTATAAAGAGAGAAACTTTGTTTTTTTGTTTTTTTGTTTTTTTGTTTGTAACGAATAGGCTCCGAAACTACTGGACCGATTTTAAAAATTCTTTCACTTATGGATAGCTTAATTCAGTGTGAGTGCCATAGGCTATATGAGATTTTGAAAAAAAATGGGGATCCGTAAGAAAACTGCAATATTGTGAACCAAGGTGTTACATAATATAATTACCATATTCATAAATTTGCGTGCGCTGTGAAATGCATTGATGGTAGAATAATATAATGTACTAGGGGTTTGTAGTACTTATCAATACCTACAAAACAGTATACATAGATTATATCCATCTTTTTTGGTTTAGTCACAATAATCGAAAAAGTGATTATTTTCATGCGGTGTGAAAACTATTGGCGGTAGAGTAAAGTAATGTACTAGGGGTTTGTAGTACTTATCAATACCTACAAAACAGTATACATAGATTATATCCATCTTTTTTGGTTTAGTCACAATAATCGAAAAAGTGATTATTTTTCATGCGGTGTGAAAACTATTGGTGGTAGAGTAAAGTAATGTACTAGGGGTTTGTAGTACTTATCAATACCTACAAAACAGTATACATAGATTATATCCATCTTTTTTGGTTTAGTCACAATAATCGAAAAAGTGATTATTTTTCATGCGGTGTGAAAACTATTGGTGGTAGAGTAAAGTAACGTACTAGGGGTTTGTAGTACTTATCAATACCTACAAAACAGTATACATAGATTATATCCATCTTTTTTGGTTTAGTCACAATAATCGAAAAAGTGATTATTTTTCATGCGGTGTGAAAACTATTGGTGGTAGAGTAAAGTAATGTACTAGGGGTTTGTAGTACATATCAATACCTACAAAACAGTATACATAGATTATATCCATCTATTTTGGTTTAGTCACAATAATTGAAGCAGTGATTATTTTTCATGCGGTGTGAAAACTATTGGTGGTAGAGTAAAGTAATGTACTTGGGGTTTGTAGTACTTATCAATACCTACAAAACAGTATACATAGATTCTATCCATCTTTTTTGGTTTAGTCACAATAATCGAAAAAGTGATTATTTTTCATGCGGTGTGAAAACTATTGGTGGTAGAGTAAAGTAATGTACTAGGGTTTGTAGTACTTATCAATACCTACAAAACAGTATACATAGATTATATCCATCTTTTTTGGTTTAGTCACAATAATCGAAAAAGTGATTATTTTTCATGCGGTGTGAAAACTATTGGTGGTAGAGTAAAGTAATGTACTAGGGGTTTGTAGTACATATCGATACCTACAAAACAGTATACATAGATTATATCCATCTATTTTGGTTTAGTCACAATAATTGAAGCAGTGATTATTTTTCATGCGGTGTGAAAACTATTGGTGGTAGAGTAAAGTAATGTACTTGGGGTTTGTAGTACTTATCAATACCTACAAAACAGTATACATAGATTCTATCCATCTTTTTTGGTTTAGTCACAATAATCGAAAAAGTGATTATTTTTCATGCGGTGTGAAAACTATTGGTGGTAGAGTAAAGTAATGTACTAGGGTTTGTAGTACTTATCAATACCTACAAAACAGTATACATAGATTATATCCATCTATTTTGGTTTAGTCACAATAATTGAAGCAGTGATTATTTTTCATGCGGTGTGAAAACTATTGGTGGTAGAGTAAAATAATGTACTAGGGGTTTGTAGTACTTATTAATACCTACAAAACAGTATACATAGATTATATCCATCTTTTTTGGTTTAGTCACAATAATCGAAGCAGTGAATATTTTTCATGCGGTGTGAAAACTATCGGTGGTAGATTAAAGTAATGTACTAGGGGATTGTATTAATTATCAATACCTACAAAACAGTATACATAGATTATATCCATCTTTTCTGGTTTAGTCACAATAATCGAAGCAGTGATTATTTTTCATGTGGTGTGAAAAGTATTGGTGGTAGAATAAAGTAATGTACTAGGGGTTTGTAGTACTCATCAATATCTTCAAAATAGCCCACGATAAATTATAACATGTGTTAAGGTTTGGTCATTGTAACAGAAATAGTCATTAATTTGCGTGCGCTGCGTATAAACCATTAGGGTTATATTTATTAAAATACAATGTATCACGAATTTACTCCTGATAAACGTCCACTATACCTACTTCTGCTACCCGTGCGAAGCCGGGGCGGGTCGCTAGTAATATTATAAATTTCCAATGTCAGCACAAAGTAAAAGAGTTACGTTTGTAACAGGTAAACAAAACGCTAGCGTGTTCTAACTCGACCCCAGCGCCATCTAGTGTTTCTCTGTGTGTATATAAATATACTCAAACTCAAACAGATATATTCAAATAGGTCATAATCTGACACTTTTATACGTCAATGAAGATAAACAGTACTGAGTCTACCGTGCGTTCGGAAAGATACCTCTACAAGAAGAACGCACAAGAAACTTGTAGGGCTTAATTTTTTCAACAGATAGTTTCACAATATTTGGTTTGGTTACATTCGTTTTACTGCCTCGGTGGCGTAGAGGGCGCATGCTCGACTGCCAATCAAGAGGTCCCGGGTTCGATGCCTAGGTCAGGCAAAGTGTTAAATATTGGATTTTTCCATTAGGAATTATCTCAATAACTGCCTGGAGTCTGGAACTGTGCCCAGTAGATGGCAATAGGCTCGCCCCCTATTACATGGGACCTATAACATACTGGCGAAATGTGGGTGTATCTACTGTGGGACTGAGTCCTGGGTACACCTCTGCCTACCCCTTCGTGAAAAAGGCGTGAATGTATGAATGTACATTCGTTTTATTTTCCGTTTTCACTCTAAAACACGCTACTGAACCGATTGAGCTGAAATTTGGTATATAGATAGCTTAGCCTGGAATAACACATACAACTTTCTTCAAAAAAAGAAAAAAATACAGGTTTACAATATTATTTTTTAGTATTCGGCTACACTTCCCATTAAATAATACTCGAACAGTTCAGCATATTTTATTTGATTTATATCAAGTCCACCATCTTCAATCTCGCTCTACAATCATCTGTCGCGCTGGCATCCACCTGTGTTGCCATCGCGCCCTCGCACATGCCATAGATCTTCCTTAAACCACACGTTGCCATTAATACTTTCCATAAAACCACCAAAACGTTCACAGAATCCATAGCATGCGCGTCACAAAATAACATCAACCCTACACTCTGCCAACCTGACAACGTGTATGCCCCCATACACGCATCATGTGATAACCCTACAGTAGCACACCCTTTTTAAACACGTATAAACTCACATTTATGATTGTAATTTTACAGATCAATATTGAAAAGAGACAACAATTCATTAGACTCTCAGGCGGGAGCAGAAGGAGCGCTCGCTAGAAGCAAGTCCTTGGAACAGAGGGAGAAGGACTACGAACGAGTGAGACGGAGAATATTTAGTGAGGTAATACAACATTTATTTGCTCCTTAGCAGACTTGTTTTACCTATGCATAGATAAAGGTACGTTTCCAGAACTAATTAAAGTAAGTAAAATAACTTTCTATCTTTAAATCGGGAAGTAAAACAGATCCCTCTAACTATAGGCCAATCTCTGTTTTGTCAGTATTAGGTAATATCTTTGAGAAATTGATGCTAAACCAAATGCTGTCACATTTCAATAGAAAAAGAATTCAAATTCAAATTATCTTTATTGGAACTTCAACAAAATTGGTTTATAAACAGCGTGAACGATGATGTCTGCGACAGTTTGGAAAACTGTGTTGCAAACACCAACGCCCTCCTCCATAAAGCTAATACAATTTGTTCCAGTTAAGTTTGAAGAACTATATCTAAAGATAGTACAATTAATAACCTTAATAATTAAGTTATTTATAGAATTAAAATTATGTTTACATGAACTGTGAGACAGTGAAAAAAAACGAACCCTTTACTACGAAGCGAAAGAATATTACATTCAAACCAATATGGTTTCAACAAATGTAGATCAACAACCGATGCAGGCTGTCATCTCATGACTCTTGTCTTGGAGGCTTGGGAGCGTTCACAGAATGCCATTGGAGTGTTTTGTGATCTCTCCAAAGCATTCGACTGTGTAGAACACTGCACGTTACTGCGCAAGTTAGAAGTATATGGAATTCATGGGAATGCCCTGATCCTGGTGGAATCTTATTTATCTAGTGCGCTGCAAAATTTATGTGTCAATGGTATGACATCTGCTAGTTCTTCTGTCAAGATGGGAGTACCACAGGGATCAATCTTGGGTCCTTACCTGTTTTTGGCATATATTGACGATTTGCCTTACATGGTCCAAGATCTAGCAGATATAGTTCCATTTGCCGATGATACGTCATTGATTTTTAATGTTGAAAATAGGAAAAATAGCGCACTCGTACATGTTAAAAATACTTTAGCAAGTATAGCCAGACAGTTCATAGCAAACAATCTGTTATTGAATGCGAAAAAGACTCAAATATGTTGGAAATTTTAGTTTCCTAACGTCAGATAATTTGTAGAACCAAATATAATTCTTGTAATATGTAGAACCAAATATAGTTTTCTCCCGTGTCACAGTGTGACTCGTTTACTGTGACTCGATGGGAACCCACCTCTTTTTTCTAGACGAGCAAAACAGGTGCCTGATGATAAGCATCATGATTGTCCATATCAGACACAGTGCCACCCAGTGTTTTTAAGTTAAAAATTCTGCGTGGCACTGCACTGCGCCTGTCACCCTGAGATATTAGTTGTTGAAACTCGTCATGCCCAGTAATTCGCTGGTAGCATTGCCCTTCAGACCGGGCCACAGTAATATTTGCACATTACTGCTTGGCGGATGAATAACTGGCAAAGGTGTGGTACTTCCCCAGGCGGCCCCCTGCAAGAGAGGCCTACCACTACAAGACACTATTTAAAGGTGGACGCACATATATATGAGCCGAACGCGCCGAACGAAATTAATTTTGGAATTCTTTATATGAAGTCCTATGAAAGGTCGAATCGGTATCCGATTCGAACGATTCGACGCGGACAGGCGTGCGAAGTTACATAGAATTTCATATAAAGAATTCTAAAATTCGTTTCATTTGATGCGTTCGGTACGGATACAAAAGTTCGATTCAAAACCTATATAAAATCTACTTTACTAAAGAAGGCTTATTATAAAGTCATTCAGTACATAGAGGACAAAGATGCTTGGAAACTGCTGCATAGTCGCCACGCGGCACCGACACTAACAAACGAATGTAACCAAACCAAATATTTTGAAATAATCAGTTAACAAATTAAGCCCTACAAGTTTCTTGTGCGTTCTTCTTGTAGAGGTATCTTTCCGAACGCACGGTAGACTCATTACTGTTTATTTTCATTGACGTACAAAAGTTTCAGATTGTGACCTATTTGAATAAATCTTTTTGACTTTGACTGATTTGTGCGTTCAGCTAATGCTATTGTAATAATTTGAAGGACAACTGCCATCACGATGAGTCTCAGTGGCCTTGGATTTCGGGACCTGTCAAACTATTGACGCCCGAAACTGGGAGGAACAAGTTGTTAAAGGTAATATATTCATACCGTGCAGCCTCTGATCCTGACATACAACTTTCGCTTCTTCCACTTTCATCACATTCTTCATGCATGCTCGTCGGTTGTTGGTACTTTTGAATTGTCCTATCCTTAAGGTGATTCGTCTTACATACAAAATGAAAATTTAAAACACATTTTTTTTTCTTTGACGTCATTGTTCGACTAAAAGAATATGGACTCGTTTTTCAATTAAGTCTAATTGTGTCAGGTTAACTTTACATATTAAATTACCGTTAAGGTTAAACGTCACCCATACAAAATGAAAATACACAAATATGAAGAAATAGAGAACCATTTCCCACTCAAATGTCAGTGGTCGGCTCTGGATCTGGCCTTTATTTGCGCGATAACATATTTTGTTAAAGAATACCTTATGGTATTTTGGCTATATAAAAAAAAAATTACATAAGCAAAAATTTACCTTTTTACAATTGTCATAAATACGAGGAAACTGTAAGGTTTTCTTTAAGACGACGAATTGAAAATATTGGCGGTAGGGATCTCAATATTTCTCAGCAACAACAAAACATTTGAAACTAATGTTTATGTATTTCATTTATCATGATATTGACATCATATTGGTAATTGGTTTACATGATTGCTTAACTTTTACAGCATAGAAAAAAATATCAAAGACGGCTCTATAAAAATAGAGATTCTCATTCTACAGGGAAATGAGACTGATTAATGCCCCTAAATTTTTTGTACAGATTAATCAATGCTCAGATTTCAATGTGTTAATTTGATTTTATTAAATTAGCAATAGTTTTTATTTTATTCGAGAAATACTGTTTTGGCGTAATATACAGGACTGTGAGCGGGTTGCGGGACTCAGTGCACGATTTTAGATTCATTATTTAACACTGCGTCACCTTAAAGAATACCTTATGGTATTTTGGCTATATAAAAAAAAATTACATAAGCAAAAATTTACCTTTTTACAATTGTCATAAATACGAGGAAACTGTAAGGTTTTCTTTAACATAATATGTTATCGCGCAAATAAAGGCCAGATCCAGAGCCGACCACAGACATTTGAGTGGGAAATGGTTCTCTATTTCTTCATATTTGTGTATTTTCATTTTGTATGGGTGACGAATCACCTTAAATATGTTACGTATTATTAGATAGCCTTTAACCCCCTTAGGTCCAGTCCCTGGAGAACCCCCCGGGCCCCGCCCCGGCCGCACACCCATCCTGGCGCGGGCCTGTCAGCAAGAGTCACAGCTTCGGAGGATACGGGGACCGACAACAACATAGGACGTTGAGTCGACAGGGTATGTATACTACGAATTTTATTATTATCAGCCTGGTTTGTCCCACTGCTGGGCAAAGGCCTTCCTTCCCCGTTTCTATTCATCCCAGTTTAGTGCTATGGCAGTCCAACTATTGCAATATTTGTCCAGTGCGTCCCGCCCAATTCCACTTCAAGCTGGCTACTTTTTCAAAAACCACGTTTTTTTTTTAATATATTGAGCTTGCTATTAATTCCATACAGGATATAAAAAAGAATGTTAAAAGATAGACAAAGATTATTGTAGAAAATATTAAAAAATATGCAGGAAAAGAAACAAATTGACAACTAACTAATTAACATTATAAATAAATCATTAACAAAAATGTATGAGGTATTGACTGACAGTTGTATCGTAACCCCAGGTCAGAAGCCCACAATCCAATAGACACCCCAGCCGATACTCAAAATCATATATTGATGTATTATCTATAATCTTAGTATATTATGTGTTGGTTATAGTATGGTATTATTAGTATGTATTATATATTATTTTTATTTATTTATTTATCATTTAATTATTTGTTTTTGGAACCACCGTCCCGTCATGTTCTGTATATCCTTCCTCTGCATGGTTGTCTGGAAGAGATCGCTCTGAGCGATAAGGCCGCCTGTTGTTACTCTTTCTAGTTTTTAAGTTTTCTTTTTGCCTTTTTTGTATAATTGTGGTACCTACCAATAAAGTGTTATCATTCATATATTCATACTAGTGACTGTCTCGGTGGCGTAGAGGGCGCATGCTTGACTGCCAATCAAGAGGTCCCGGGTTCGATCCCCAGGTCAGGCAAAGTATTAAATATTGGATTTTTCCATTAGGAATTATCTCAATAACTGCCTGGAGTCTGGAACTGTGCCCGGTAGATGGCAATAGCCCCCTATTACATGGGACCAATAAGTAACATACTGGCGAAATGTGGGTGTATCTACTATGGGACTGAGTCCTGGGTACACCTCTGCCTACCCCTTCGGGAAAAAGGCGTGAATATATGTTTTTATTCATACTAGTGTAAACAAAGAGTTTTCGCCCGCACGCTACGTATTAAGAAACATGGGATTTTTATACCAAAACTTTGACGTAATTTTTTGTGTAATGTGAATTTTCAATAACCCTTTCTTAGCACACGTCCGGACAACGAAACGAACCTACATTCCAAGTTTCAAGTCTCTAGGATCAGTGGTTTGGGCTCTGCGTTGCATGTCAGTCATCCTTCAGTCAGTCAGTCTCCCTTCCGCCCGCAAAATTGCATGCAAGGAGGAAATGCTGTTAGGTATTATTTTTGTTAGTGACACCATTCATATAACAACAATAATACCTAATAGCATTTCCTCTTTGCATGCAATTTTGCGGGCGGGAGGGCGGTGCACTGTGCATGTTGTTTTTGACACTAAAAATCGTAACTGAAAACTAAATATTCTTGTTCTAGGAGTTTACAATGGAGTTCCGAAAAGTAACGCCAAATTCAATCAATTATCAAATATTTATTGTAAATGTCATGTTAAGTTCAGTTCAATCATTACAATAACAGTTTTGTTCACCAGTTTACACACGCCATAGTTAGCAGAGCCTATGTTCTCGCTGAGATAAAACGCCCGTACTGTAATAACATAACATACATTTCACGGCTTATTCCCGAAGGGGTAGGCAGAGGTGTACTCAGGACTCAGTCCCATAGTAGATACACCCACATTTCGCCAGTATGTTATTGGTCCCATGTAATAGGGGGCGAGCCTATTGCCATCTACTGGGCACAGTTCCAGACTCCAAGCAGTTATTGAGATAATTTTGTAGTGGTAGGCCTCTTTTGCAGGAGGCCGCCTGGGGAAGTACCACACCTTTGCCAGTTATTCATCCGTCAAGCAGTTATGTGCAAACATTACTGTGTTCCGGTCTCAAGGGCAATGATACCAGCGAAATTACAGGGCATGAAGAGTTTTAACAACTAATATCTCAGGGTGACAGGCGCAGTGCAGTGCCACGCAGAATTTTGAAAATTTAAACACTGGGTGGCACTGTGCCTGATATGGGCAATCATGATGCTTACCATCAGGCACCTGATTTGCTCGTCTTGTCACTCACTAACATTAAAAAAAATCCTATTGGGTAAATTCCAATATTTAACGCTTTGCCTGAGTTGGGGATCGAACCTGGGACCTGATCAGCATTCGAGCATGCGCCCACAACGCCACCGAGTCCTGTAACGTTCTGTATATTGTTCCAGGCGACCTAGCCTCGAGCAGTTGGCGTCTCTCTCCATCCAGTTCAGGATACAAGACCCTCAGCTTAAGAAGTACCGATTCTGTCACACCTTCGCCAACAGGTCAGTATTACTACACTATTTATTTATTACAAATATAACGGCCGGAACCAATTACAATATATTGACTTTGGTGAGTAATAAATTCTAAGTAATAATATTATAGGCTAGGATACAGGGTTCGGCACTCGAAGTGTTACTAATACAAAATGCTGTAATTTTGTTAATTATGAGCATATTTATTTTAAAACTTTAGTATCGAAAAGAAAACATATAAAATAAATAAAAAAGAAATTATTGTTCAATATGACCACCTTTAGCGCGGATAACAGCATCGAGTCTGACCGAGAAGGCTTCACACGCTGCACGAATGTGGTCTGCTGGTATTTTGTTCCATTCTCGGCGGAGAGCAATCTTTAAGGCGTCGACCGTCACATATTTTTTTGTTGACACTTTGGCTTCTAGAATTGACCATATAGAAAAATCCATTGGGTTTAAGTCCGGGGAATATGATGGCCATTGTTGCGAAGAAATGAAGCTCGGAACATTTTCTTGTAAATAAATTTGGGTTTCACGTGCTTTGTGGGATGGTGCCGAGTCTTGTTGAAAGGTCCAATGATTTCTACCAAATTGTTTACGTGCCCAAGGTAACAAAGCATCGTTTAAAATGTTTTTACGGTAGATCTGCTGGTTTATCTTTACACCCTGGTCAATGAAAACGAGAGGTGAGCGTCCCGTGGCAGTTACCGCAGTCCAAACCATCACAGATGCTGGTGCTTGCTTTCGCAAGGCAATTCGTTGGTCTAAGTTGTCATTTGATTTACACTTTAACCATACGCGATCATTTTGTTTGTTCACATATTGCTGATCCGTAAAAATTTTTTCATCGGAAAATACCAAATTTTCAAGCATGCCACCAACGTGCAAGTGCTTTAAGTTCTTAGCTCTTTCTAGACGAGTTGTCTTTTGTGCAAGTGTTAGGTCTTGCACTTTTTGTAATTTGTAGGGCTTCAGTTGAAGTTTATTTTTCAATATGCGTCCTATGCTCCGGGCAGATACATTAAGACTTTTCGCCAATTTAACTGCGCTTTGTCGTGGATTTCGTTCAATTCTAGCCTTTACCTTTCGAACCATTTCTGATGATGTTGCTGTTGTTGGATGTCCACCTCCATGGCGTTTTTTGATGCTACCCGTATCATTGTAACGCGTGATGGTCCGATACACAAACATTTTGTTCAAATGTAAATGTCCTAGCTCATTAACGATGACTGACTGCGATTTTCCAGCCAAATACAAAGAAATGACACTGTTTCGTTTGACTTCCATCTGCAAAACTTTTTTTAACAACGACGAAAAATAATAAGCTTTTGTATGTTTATTAACAATACAATAGACTAAGGAATGTGAAAAAATGGGCGCCATACTGTAAACAGTTTAGTTGCTATGGCAACGTAAAGTTAGTAACACTTCGAGTGCCGAACCCTGTAATTATTTTTAATT
The DNA here is from genome assembly GCA_947063395.1 of Hemistola chrysoprasaria. NCBI lineage: Eukaryota > Metazoa > Arthropoda > Insecta > Lepidoptera > Geometridae > Hemistola > Hemistola chrysoprasaria. The sequence continues at coordinate 1,529,886 of OX346734.1, read as the reverse complement.
AGTCCATGATACTATTGGTTGACTGCCTCGGTGGCGTAGTGGGCGCATGCTCGACTGCCAATCAAGAGGTCCCGGGTTTGATCCCCAGGTCAGGCAAAGTGTTAAATATTGGATTTTTCCAATTTTATTCAACTAAAGAATTATTAAAATGATATGATTTTTCTTACTACGAGATTGATACTTATAAATACTGATTTTTGGAATATTTTTTTGTTATAATTAAATATTGCATGCTTATTTCTAAGTTAAATGTGATGAGATTCAACTAAATAATTTTAAGACTGCAATAAAATATTTTGAAGTTTGTATTTTTTTATGAATAAAGGTGGCGGTACACCGGAGCCGGGCATACAAGAGTCTGCCCCGACTGCGCTCGTGTGGGCCGTCACGGACCTGTCCTCCGTACCGCACGGGGCCCTCGTCATACATCCACAGGTCACTATGTCTCTTGTGTTTGGGATAATCAGCGTTACGTTATATAACTTTTCGATAAATAAAATATTAAAAGCGAAATTACTGGGCATGGCGAGTTTTAACAACTAATATCTCAGGCGCAGTGCAGTGCCGCGCATAATTTTGAACTTTAAAACACTGGGTGGCACTGTGTCTGATATGGGCAATCATGATGCTTACCATCAGGCACCTGATTTGCTCGTCTTGTCGCTCACTATCATACAAAAATCTCGAAATGGTCGAAATAAAGAGTAATCGTCCCGGATGAAAATTTGTAAGACTTGCACATTACTGCTTAGCTGTATGGTCGATTATATTTTAAGAATTTAACGATTATTTCGACTTCCCATACAAACACGTAATAACACGTTGTATACAGGGTTATCTTAAAAACACCGGCAACCTCGAAGGACCAGGAAGCCAAAATCATAAACAACAACATTTGTTCTACGAGTTTTGACATAACTCAATACATCAAACAAAATATTTTTTTCAAGTTTTTATTATGCTGTCGTGACATTTGTAAGTCTATGTTTCATTCACAAATAAAAACACTTGTTGGTTAATTTCCATCGTTTGATGTCCAATCTCCCAACGTGTTATTGGCAAAGTTGTGGTGTTAAAAACACTTTCACAAGCCACAAATTAAGAATTGAATTGAATTGAAAAGCCGACGTGACGCGACTAGTAGTAATATTAACACTCTTCGCCAGAGACCCAGGGGTTTGTAGGCAGTATGTACCTACACTGAGACCTCCCTTCATACTTGACCAGGCACATTGCAAGGGTTTTTTTTACCTAATTTATTACGATGCGCGTAGAGTCAAGTACATTCATCTGGAATATTAAATTGATATTTATTTTTGTATGAAAGTAAACTCGACTGCCTCGATGGCGTAGAGGGCGCATGCTCGACTGCCGATCAAGAGGTCCCGGGTTCGATCCCTAGGTCAGGCAGTGTTAAATATTGGATTTCTCCATTAGGAATTATCTCAATAACTGCCTGGAGTCTGGTACTGTGCCCGGTAGATGGCAATAGGCTCGCCCCCTATTACATGGGACCAATAACATACTGGCGAAATGTGGGTGTATCTACTATGGGACTGAGTCCTGGGTACACCTCTGCCTACCCCTTCGGGAAAAAGGCGTGAATGTATGTTATGTTAGTAAAATCTAACAAATTATCAAATCATTTATTTATTTGGTGGCTCTTTAAAACAATTTAAAAATAGTATAATCGCAGTTTACTCTACATCTCATCATAATTTGTAATATCTCTTATATAATATCTTCTACTTTATTCAAGTTATTTACTGTTTCTAATAATTATTATTAGAATTCTTTTTTATTTTATTAGACGTCAATCATACGCGCGAATGTTGTGGCTACCTATAATTGGATAAGCATCTTGAATTTGTTTAAATATGTAACTATTTTTGTATATATTATGTGATAGTTGCTTATTTGTTGGTTGCCCTTAATAAATAAATGTTGGCTGCCTGCTCCTACGAGGTTGCCGGTGTTTTCAAGGTAACCCTGTATACAACGTGTTAGAAAAAGGTGTAGTTATACTTGAGGGGGTGCACCTGCCCGTCAAACTGGACAATTTCCAAAAGAAAGAATTGCAAAATTTTACGACTTCCCCATACAAAATGGATCAGCTGATCGGCAAATTTGTATATGAGGTCGAATTTTTTTTCTTGCTTTTTCTCACGTTGTATTTTTTTTTTTTTTTTTTTTTATGATAATAAGCGACAAGACGAGCAAATCACGTGCCTGATGGTAAGCATCATGATTGCCCATATCAGACACAGTGCCACCCAGTGTTTTAAAATTCAAAATTCTGCGCGGCACTGCACTGCGCCTGTCACCATGAGATATGAGTTGTTGAATCTCATCATGCCCAGTAATTTCGCTGGTAACATTGCCCTTCATACCGGAACACAGCAATGTTTGCACATTACTGCTTGACGGATGAATAACTGGCAAAGGTGTGGTACTTCCCCAGGCGGCCCCCTGCAAAAGAGGCCTACCACTACACTGTATAATATAGTAACCGTTAAGTTCTTAAAATATAATCGACCATACAGCTAAGCAGTAATGTGCAAGCCTTACAAATATTCATCCGGGAAGATTACTCTTTATTTCGACCATTTTGAGATTTTTTTATGATAGTGAGTGACAAGACGAGCCAATCAGGTGCCTGATGGTAAGCATCATGATTGCCCATATCAGACATAGTGACACCCACCTTGTAAAAAGTGTAATTTTATTCAAATACGTCATTAGTTCAGTTTATCCGGTTTCGGGTAAATATTGGATTTTTCCATTAGGAATTATCTCAATAGCTGCCTGGAGTCTGGAACTGTGCCCGGTAGATGGCAATAGGCTCGCCCCCTATTACATGGGACCAATAACATACTGGCGAAATGTGGGTGTATCTACTATGGGACTGTGTCCTGGGTACACCTCTGCCTACCCCTTCGGGAAGAAGGCGTGAATGTATGTTATGTTTGTTATGTTATCCGGTTTCGTTTCAGACCGGCCGCCCTCTAACCAATCCCGACGGCTCCGTATATCATTTCGACCCGGCGAACCCACCCGTGTTGTACGACCCTAACGTTTACATACAAACGGAACATAATAAGGTTTGTATATTATCATTTAAATCTTTACTCAATTGAGTATATAATTTTTTTTTGTTTGGCATAAATGGAAAGATCATATATAAGTTTCGTAACAAAAATATTTTTAGTTTTTTTTTATGTGCTATAATTACAAAGTTATATCAAATTAAAAAATCATTTTTAATCCAGTACCGAATAGACGACAGTACCCGAACGAGCTCGTGACGTCACAATGTTATAAAGAACCATACATTATTATAACATAATGACGTCACAATCATGGCGTCCACTCGTAGCGCGTTCGTGATCAAGTGACTCTTATAGGAATTTTATCAATTTTGAATTGCTTATAATTAATTAAAAAATATATTTTCAAAGTGATTTTTGAATCGGATGATACATAAGTTTCATTAAAATTTCAGAATAAATTTAAAAATACGACATTTTATTTATTTTTTTCAAATACTCAATTCAGTAGGTGACATCAAAGATTTAGCCTTATTTTCGCTATGCTCAAAAGACCAACAACGCGTGGGAACTTTGGCGAGCAAGAGCGAGATAGCAAGCGCACATCATCACGAGAGAAATAGAGATAGTGATACCACATGTCAGTATTGACAGTATGACTGGAAGGAAACAGGGGAATGCTAAACATCAATTTGGTAAATTTTTCATAGGTTTGTGTCATAATCCTAGAAGACCGCGTACGCTCTTAATGATAAGATGATATTTTAATTATACAATAAAGTTTCTTGTGCGTTCTTCTTGTAGAGGTATCTTTCCGAACGCACGGTAGACTCAGTACTGTTTATCTTCATTGACGTGCAAAAGTGTCAGATTAAGGCCTATTTGAATAAATCTGTTTGAATTTGAGTTTAAGTATGTTATGTAGGACTTGCATATCGATAAAGTTCAATGTTTTGGGACAGAATACATTTTAATTATTTTGTTAACAAAATTATGTATGTATAATTATTACATTTATTATGTTGAAGGCTAAACAGAACAGAGTCCGTGGCAGTAGCCGGCGAAGCGCAAGAATAGATTTTTATCATATTAATTCTTTACCTATTATATATATTATATAATTCTATTTCATTTACTGAATTGTCTTAGACTTATAATCTTATAAATAAATGGTTAATAGATACATTGTTCATCACAGATCGACCAAAATAATGAGAAGCGTCGTGGCCGATTGGAAAAACAACACTCCTTCATGGACAATGGTAATTATTTAACATTTTGATTCGTAATACTAACAAATTGTACGTCGTCCCTTCACGAAGATTAAAACTAAACAGGCAGAATGTATGAAAATAAGAATATATAATAAGATTCCTGACAATATTATAGAAAATGACCTTGTCATATATTGAAAGTTGTTTGAAATGTCCATGACTAAATGTTATTCATCCGCCAAGCAGTAATGTGCAAACATTACTGTGTTCCGGTCTGAAGGGCAATGTTACTAGTGAAATAACTGGGCATAATGAGATTCAACAACTAATATCTCAGGGTGACAGGCGCAGTGCAGTGCCGCGCAGAATTTTGAACTTTAAAACACTGGGTGTCACTGTGTCTGATATGGGCAATTATGATGCTTACCATCAGGCACCTGATTAGCTCGTCTTGTCACTCACTATCATAAAAAAAAATGTATACGCGTAAGAGTGTGAGTGAGGTTCGTTCCGAGCTCACGGGGGCTCGTGGAGAGCTCAATCTCGCTCGCGGGGTTGAGGAAGGCCCGATTGGTGGGCGGATGACAGTGTCCATTCTATACGTAGTATTATTATCTGTTCTGTGACAATAGAGTCTCACGTATGGTGGTTATTATTAATAATTGTTACAGATAATGAATGTCAATCGTCCGAGGAATGTCGGAGCAAATGCTGCTGCGAGTGTCGGAAACAAGAACACACGATAAATAATGATAAACCTATTGAAAAGGTGATTATTTTGCTATATAACATTAGGTACCTATATATATTTACTAGGTTACTAGAGGAAAAACTTCAACAAGGAAGACCACGAAAGAGATGGAGAGACATCTTTATACAAAGACGTGGACCAGATTGGATGAGGAGAGCGAGAGAGAGAGAGAGACGATTGTAAAGATTTAGGGGAGGCCTACGCCTCTGAGGAGACTACTGCATGATCAAAATATAAAAATAATAGGGGGTGAGCCTATTGCCATCTACCGGGCACAGTTCATAACATTTTATATATATATACTAGCTAATAGTCTTCGTTTCGTTTTTTCCCGATTATAGACCGCGGGGCACAGCTTGTATAAAATAAAAGTATAATATTCTGTAATCGGCCAATTTATCTAAAAAAAAAAACAAAGTTACGTTTATATCATACAATATTAGATTGTTATACAATTAATTTTGGCTAATATCATATACGTGCGACACCAAAAAAATATAATCTCGTTGATTGATACCTATTATTTATTTAATTTGTAATTTTCGAATTAATTTTTACAAATTTATTATTTTCGAATTCTTAATTTTCAAATTATACATACTTAATTACAAACTTATACATAATTACAAACTATCCTAATGTTATGTGAATGAATTAGTGAATGAATTGTACTACCCTGTCACTTATATTTATATCAATAAAGATTTATTATTATTATAACAGAGAAAAACTAAAATTGTTATGTCCCCTAGAGCTTGCAAAGTTATTTTAGCCCCGCTCTGGCACGCAACAATGACGGACTTTTTTGAGCAAATGAGTAAAAACCGTAAACAAGAGTGAAAAAAATAATTAAAACCGTTTTTTCATCAGGAACCATCAAAACCGCCGAGTCCGAAACCAGCGGAACCACCCAAACCGGAACCAACGAGTCAAAAGGAACCGGAACCAAATCGATATGACAACAACCAAAGGAATTATAACATCAATACAAAGGAAAGAGCCGATGTTGTACATTATAATGCGTACGCGCAACATTATACTGAAGAGGTAATTATTCGAACATAAAATCACGCCTTTTCCCGAAGGGGTATACAAAAATTCCTGTGGGGGGTGTAATATGTACAAACTTATGTCGCCGGATATGTAATTGAGTATTTGAATTTTTTTTTTTGCATAAATGGAAAGATCATAAATAAGATTCGTAAAATTTATTCGCTATAATTACAAAGTTATATCAAATAAAAAATCATTTTTAATCCAGTACCGAAAACACTTCGATAGTACCCGAACGAGCTCGTGACCTGTAGTGACGTCACAATGTTATAAAGTACCATACATAACTATAACATTACTACGTCACAAAAATGGCGATCAATTGTGGCGCGACCGTAATCAAGTGACTCTAATGGAATTTTATGAATTTTGAATCACTTATAATTAATAAAATAAAAAAAATAAAAATTTTAAAGTGATTTTTGAATCAGATCATACATAATTTTCATTAAACTTTTAAAATATATTTAGAAAAACTATTTCTTTTTTTCAAATACTGAATTGGTCCCTTGAATTAGGGGGCGAGCCTATTGCCATCTACCGGGCACAGTTCCAAACTCCAGGCTGTCACTGAGAAAATTGCTAATGGATCCAATAACAAATTGGCCTGAACTGGGGATCTAACTCGAGATCTCATGATCGGCGCTTGTTATATGGAAACTTTGAAGAATCTTTGTCTATAAAAACAACAATTTTACTCATTAAGTTGTAACATATTTAAAGGGTTTTTTTTAAATATATTTACTTTAACAATATATAATAAAATGTGAACATTCCAGGCTCCAGTTCAACAAATAAATCCGTACTTACATCAAGAGGTACCAAACATGGGCATGATCCCTCAGGCTAAAGCGTCCGTTGCATTACAGGATCCTAATATACGTGAGTGCGTCATATAATACAACTAATAATGTCAAAAATGGAAGGTTGTGTGTGTGTTAGCGTGTCAGGGTGTGTGTGTGTGCTAAATTCTGAACTGATTTTTGTATCAAAATTAACACCCGTATTCAAGAATAAAACTTACCTAAGGTAGCAAGCAACACTCAAGCTACACGTTGCTATGCGAGCTGTTAGGATGACCGTCTGTAACACGACGCAAAATGGGTGAAAACAAGGAATATCGCGAAATTGATGTGTATATTAATCAAAGAAAAAAAAGGGACTAAGTATTTAATTTGTAAATTTTGGCACAGAACCTAAAACAAAAAGAAATATTTTCAAATATAAAAAGTACAAATACATGACAATGAGGCTGTCGCCAACACCGTCCTTAAGTCCTTTTTTAAAAATAAGACCCATACAGAGATAAAAGAGATTTATTTTCACAAAATCCACAGACCTTATAAATAAACTTATATTATCATAATAACATACATTCACGCCTTTTTCCCGAAGGGGTAGGCAGAGGTGTACCCAGGACTCAGTCCCATAGTGGATACACCCACATTTCGCCAGTATGTTATTGGTCCCATGTAATAGGGGGCGAGCCTATCGCCATCTACCGGGCACAGTTCCAGACTCCAGGCAGTTATTGAGATAATTCCTAATAGAAAAATCCAATATTTAACACTGCCTGACCTGGGGATCGAACCCGGGACCTCTTGACTGGCAGTCGAGCATGCGCCCACTACGCCACCGAGGCAGTCATTAATTTAATTTAATCTATTAATTTAATTTGATGTCCAATAATGGATTTACATTCTATATGTTAGAATTCACCTTCGGGAGACCAGAATTAGAGACAAGAGACCAATATAATTTCTATTGTATCACCAAAACAACCATTTATAACAATTATTCCGTAAAATCTTATAGCTAACGCTCACCACACCGTATCTCAACCGCCAGTATCGCTTGTCGACAGATAATGCCGGTAGTAGTAAATATAATAACCACAGACAAGTAAAACTACCAATTCAACTACCAACTAAAGGTGATGGTTATATTATCTGTGACATAATTTAAATCGATTAATAACTAATCAGATTAAAATCGACTTAAATAAAATAAAGAGACTTGCCAAGAGACTTGTGTATCTTTAAAAACACTCAACACGTAATATTCCACCATTATTACACGTTAAACACTCGAAAATGCACCGATAATTGATAAAGATACGGGAGCCAAACGCCTGTACTCTATGGCTTCCCCCCAAAACTTGATTGATTGATTGATTGATTGATTTATTAGTTCTGTGAACATAGGTACATAATATTACAGGTGTTTCATAAGCAGTATTTTCCCATATATGTCCCACCTTACCGGCATACAGAAATAATTGAGAAAATGCAAGAAAATATAAAATTTATTATATTTTATTTATTTGTTGTTATTATATTTAGTTTATTAATTATATTAATTTTAATGTTATTATTTATTATATACATTAAAATAATACAAATAATAATATTTACAAATTAAAATAAAACTATGTGCCTACTTTGTCATATGCTCTCTTAATATAGGTCTGTACTTGTGGAGAAGGCATTGATCCAATTAATCAGAATGTTTGTTCACAGGACCAGTGTCCCTAACAAATATAATGTACCAGCCGACGATGCAACCACCCTACGCTCCGTATATCACCAACCAGAGAATGGTATGTTTTCTCTATTTTTTTTTTTTCTATGATAGTGATTGACAAGACGAGCAAATTAGGTGCCTGATAGTAAGCATCATGATTGCACATATCAGACACAGTGCCACCCAGTGTTTTAATATTCTAAATTGTGCGTGGCACTGCACTGCGCCTGTCACCCTGAGTTATTAGTTGTCAGTAATTGCCAGTAATTTCGCTGGTAACATTGCCCTTCAGACCGGACCACAGTAATGTTTGCACAATACTGCCTGGCGGATGAATAACTGGCAAAGGTGTGGTACTTCTACAGATATATCTTACACATCATCATCAGCCGGGAGACGTCCCCTGCTGACCGTCGTCCTCCCCCACAGAACATAAACTATAGATATGTGTACATGAAGCCTCAATGATGCTGCTTGTTGTAATAAATAGCGACTCTAGCTCCGACGCAATAAAGTGCAATTCAGGTCGCACAGCGCCTTACTAATTATCGTTATATTAACTACTAGCTGCCTCTCTTTCTATCGCGTATCTCTCTATCTGTTCTCTCTGTCTAATCTATAGAAATTTTCCCGTCAATACGGACGCCCCGGCTACTTGTAGCTTCATACTATAATAACATACCCCGGACACTCGATTCCATTCCAATACAAAAGTCATGATATAACTACCTATTGCACAGATACTGCACACATGGAGTTTTGTACACGCACAAAAGTGTGCGTGAGGTCATTTCCGTGCTCACGGGGGCTCGTTGATAAAGTTATGACAGCCTCCATGTAAGAAAGTGCTGTTTGCAAAATAATCAAATTATTTTAAATAATTCGTTGGATATTAATGAACGCCGCAAAAAACTTTTAATGTTTTTGACATGTTAAATTAGATAGAAATCATAATAAGCAGTAATGTCCAAACATTACCGCCAAGCAGTAATGTGCAAACATTACTGTGTTCCGGTATGAAGGGCAATGTTACCAGCGAAATTACTGGGCATGATGAGATTCAACAACTCATATCTTAGGGTGACAGGCGCAGTGCAGTGCCGCGCAGAATTTTGATTTTTAAAACACGGGGTGGCACTGTGTCTGATATGGGCAATCATGATGCTTACCATCAGGCACCTGATATGCTCGTCTTGTTACTCACTATCATAAAAAAAATAATAATAATATAATTTTGAAGTAAATAAACTTAATTTTAGATTAAAAATATAGGTAAATAATATTGATTCTGAATGAATAGTAACATATGACATCTCTAGGGAGCTCAATCTCGCTCGCGGGATGAGGAAGGCCCGATTGGTGGGCGGATGACAGTGTCCATTCTATACGTAGTATTATTATCTGTACTATGACTATAATGCGGAGAGTCCCAAGCCTGACAGTATTTATAAATATGTTTCAGGATCAAATCCCTCAACAAATGTACCAACCATTAATGCAACAAGTAGAAGAACCCAAACAGATATCGTCGCCACAACAAGAGAACACATTTAGAATTGGTAAGTATATATAGGTATTATGACCCCTCTAAAAAGCATTTATGAAGTGAATTTTTAAATCCCTGCAAGTTATTTTTGTTTAATAAATCATTTCATAAAATAAATTATATAAATCATTTGAATTTGTACTCTAACAGAACGGGTTACCCCAATTACACTGCTCGAGTCAATTCATATGTGTTATGTGGACAACACATATTTTCATAGTTTCAGGTCGCCAAGATTCCTACGCAGCCTCCGACATGAGCTATCGAGTGCCCTCTACATATCTTATAGGGAACTATAGGGACCTACAGTTTAACGTGCCATCCGAAACACGGTAGCGCCCAGGCGAAAAGTCCACATGGTGAGATTAGATCCAGGGCCTCTGGATTTAAAGCCGGGCATATTCCCGCTGGACCACGGACGCTACAAAATTGTCTCCAATTCCCCCTTGTTCCTCTAAACAAACCCTACCCGATTTCTGTAACATTTTCTCTAGTTCGAGAATAACTGGTAGAAAATGCTATTTTATATATTGACTTGTGTAAGAACAGCGGCTTTGCTCGCTCGCAATTATGAAATATGGGAGTTTTATACCAAAACTTTGACGTCCCTTTCGGATCCATTAGAATGTGAGTTTTCAAAAATCATCACGTGCAGACAACGAAAAAAACCTAATTTGAGCTTTCCTTTTCGAGAAGCCAGTACCTCGTCTCCTATCCGTCAGATAGTGATTTAAAGAGAAGATCTTTAAATCACTATCTATACTAATATTATAAAGAGAGAAACTTTGTTTTTTTGTTTTTTTGTTTGTAACGAATAGGCTCCGAAACTACTGGACCGATTTTAAAAATTCTTTCACTTATGGATAGCTTAATTCAGTGTGAGTGCCATAGGCTATATGAGACTTTGAAAAAAAATAGGGATCCGTAAGAAAACTGCAATATTGTGAACCAAGGTGTCACATAATATAATTACCATATTCATAAATTTGCGTGCGCTGTGAAATGCATTGATGGTAGAATAATATAATGTACTAGGGGTTTGTAGTACTTATCAATATCTACAAAATAGTCCACGGAAATTTTATCCATCTATTTTGGTTTAGTCACAATAATCGAAACAGACATTATATGCATGCGCTGTGAAAAGTATTGGTGGTAGAATAAAGTTATGTACTAGGGGTTTGTAGTACTTATTAATACCTACAAAACAGTATACATAGATTATATCCATCTTTTTTGGTTTAGTCAAAATAATCGAAGCAGTGATTATTTTTCATGCGGTGTGAAAACTATCGGTGGTAGATTAAAGTAATGTACTAGGGGATTGTATTAATTATCAATACCTACAAAACAGTATACATAGATTATATCCATCTTTTTTGGTTTAGTCACAATAATCGAAGCAGTGATTATTTTTCATGCGGTGTGAAAACTATCGGTGGTAGATTAAAGTAATGTACTAGGGGATTGTATTAATTATCAATACCTACAAAACAGTATACATAGATTATATCCATCTCTTTTGGTTTAGTCACAATAATCGAAGCAGTGATTATTTTTCATGCGGTGTGAAAAGTATTGGTGGTAGAATAAAGTAATGTGCTAGGGGTTTGTAGTACTCATCAATATCTTCAAAATAGCCCACGATAAATTATAACATGTGTTAAGGTTTGGTCATTGTAACAGAAATAGTCATTAATTTGCGTGCGCTGCGTAAACCATTAGGGTTATATCTATTAAATTACAATGTATCACGAATTTACTCCTGTTAATCGTTCACTATACCTACTTCTGCTACCCGTGCGAAGCCGGGGCGGGTCGCTAGTATATTATAAAATCCTAAATGACTGACATGCAACGCAGAGCCCAAACCACTGAACCTAGAGACTTGAAACCTTGGGACCCTACGGGGCACAAGGAGTAACATTATGAGTTAAACAATCCCACTAATATTATAAATGCCAAAGTTTGCGAGGACGGATGGACGTTTGTTACTCTTTCACGCCAAAACTAATGAATCGATTGAGCTGAAATTCGGTATGTAGATAGCTTAGACCCAGGAATAACACATAGGGTACTTGTTATTCCGATATTCCCACGGGAACGTTGTCTACGCGGGTGAAACCGCTGGGGCCAGTTAGTAATAATATAATGTGTTCTAGTAATAGAAAAGGATCTAGACCTCTTTGTGAGTGAGCTCAACATAACGACTCTAGATGTTGGTTCCTCTAATATTAATAAATTGGCAATGTAATATTTTTTAGGTTACATATATAAATAACATGTATTTTTAATTTTACTTTATAAAGAATGTATTCTCTTTATAATTTGAAAAACGGTATTCATGTAATAGGTTATGATAATTTTTATTTTATTGTTAATTATTAATATATTTAATTAACTTTTTAGTAGCACTAAGTTTGGCGGTTTGGTTTTACGCTGTTATGTCAACTTAGTAGTAATAATAATAAATAAATAAATAAATAAATTTCGCTTTGCAGATCCGAGTTATCCATACCCGGCTGTAGATTATTCAGGAGCTTGTGGGGGGTGTGTAGACACGCAACCGCCTAGAAGGTAAATAGATATATAATTCTATTTTTGTTTATATATATATTTAGCAAACTTGATTATTATTAATAAAAAAAATAACAATTATGTAAAACTATTAATATAGTAAAAATAAACCAAATCTTAATTATTTTAGATTTGGAATTACTGCCGGCATTACATTCGGCATTTTTTCATTACTTTAATTAAAACTGCCCGGTAGATGGCAATAGGCTCGCCCCCTATTACATGGGCCCAATAACATACTGGCGAAATGTGGGTGTATCTACTGTGGGACTGAGTCCTGGGTACACCTCTGCCTACCCCTTCGGGATAAAGGCGTGAATGTATGTTTATGTTATGTTTTTAATTAAAACTTAAAGAAAATTTATTAAAATTAGGGTCTCTTTCACCATCCTCGAATAAAATACCGAGTAAGCTACTCGTCTATTAAAGTGGCGAGTAAGGCGCAATGTTAATTTCATAATGTCCGAGTTATGCTAACCGGCACATAAACTGGGTTTTTTCCTAAAACTGTCAAAAGTTACTTGGGACTTCTACTTACCGAGTAGCACTTATCGACGAATAGTTTACTCGAGGTTGGTGAAAGAGGCGCTAAGTCTTAACTAGTAATGAATGTACCGTGCGTTCAATGCGATACCTCTACAAGAAGAACAAGAAACTTGTAGGGCTTCATTTGTTTGTTCGTGTCGGTGTCGCGTGGTGGCTATGTAGAAGTTTCCAGGCATCTTTGTCCTTTATGTACTGATTGACTTTATCATGGCGACTTTATAGTTTCCTCAATGATAGCCTGGAGTCTGTAACTGTGCCCGGTAGATGGTATTAGGTTCGACCCCCTACTACACAAAACTTTAAAAACAAACATATCTATCCCCGGCCAGGTCAAACATTTGTGTGCATGAACATGTCTGTTTGATCTGTGTCTGTGTGTTATAATCTTATATAAGTATGTATATCAGTCATCTGGTTACCATAGTACAGGCTTCTAGCCTAGTTTGGGACCAGATGACCGTGTGTGGAACGTTGTCCCATATTATTATTATTATCTTGATTGATCTTGGGGTCTTCAAGAGAAAAGTGAATAATTATCTTCTAGAAAAGCGTGCTCCATCTTAGGCCCCATCTTAACTTCCCATCAGGTGAGATTGGGGTCAAACGGAGACCTATTTAATATAAAAAAAAAAAAATTGGCTCCATATAAAAAAAAAAATTACTGGGTCGTGTACATCTCTGCCTGCCCCTTCGGGAAAAAGGATTGATGTAATGCCATATTAGTTTCAGTGTACCGTACGGTCAAGTGGAAGTGCCCACAGCTATACTACCGCCGCCTCCCTACCCCGTTCATAATGTACTGCATCTACCACATTATCCGGTATGTATCGCAAATCTATGCTATTTTACTAATATTATAAATTTGGAAGTTTGTGAGGATGGATGGATGTTTGGTACTATTTCACGTCAAAACTACTGAACCGATTGGCCTGAATTTTTTTTTTATGGTAGAATAGACGAACAGATCAGGTGGCTGTGGTGAAATTGGCGTTTGAAAAAATTTCATTTATAAATGATCACCACTATCCTGAAAGTATTGTCCCAGAAAATGGAAAATCCATTTTTTTGGCATTGGGTGGACGTCCACCTGTCCAACCAGCGCTCTAAACCGCCGGGCTCGCAATTTTTTCCCAGACCCCAACCATAGGCTAGTTTTACTAACAAATTAGTGTAAGTGCCATACTAACAATTTATGGAAGTCTAGTGTTCCGCAATAAATGTTCCGCAATTTTATTTATTTATTATCATTGTAGTATCGATAACGGGCGGTCTTATCGCTTATCAACAGAGTTGTAATGTTGCAGGTACAGTATCAAGAACAGTTACAATGGAGCGGGGTACAACAGACTCCCAAACTGTATGAGATGTGTCCAGTGTTGTACCCGCAAACTTATCCACACTACAACATCATATACCCGCAGGTAAAACAATTTTTATTCTCTAAAAAGAATAGTCAAAAGTACTTACAAACGACTTGCATTTAGGAAGAATGTGATGAAAGTGGAAGAAGCTAAAGTCGTATGTCAGGATCGTAGCAAGTGGAGAGATATAGTCTCTGTCTACCCCAACGGGAACAAGTCGATACTAGTCAAACTCAAACTCAAACAGATTTATTGAAATAGGTCATAATTCGACACTTTTGCACGTCAATGAAGATAAACAGTACTGAGTCTACCGTGCGTTCGGAAAGATACCTCTACAAGAAGAACGCACAAGAAACTTGTAGGGCTTAATTTTTTCAACTGATTGTTTCACAATATTTGGTTTGGTTACACTCGTTTGTTTGTGTCGGTGCCGCGTGGTGGCTGGGAGAGTGTAGTTTCCAGGCATCTTTGTCCTCTATGTACTGATTGACTTTATAATAAGCCTTCTTTAGTAGTCTAGTCTAGACTATAGTATGTATGTAAAATAAAATTGGATACTGGTGACTGTCTCGGTGCCGTAGTGTTTAGAAAGTGCTACCACGAATCATGAGCACACGGGTACGATCCCTAGATCGTGTAGTAATACTTAAGGAATGCAACTACCCTTCAAACTGAACAACTTTCAGAAGAATTTTCTAAATTCCCAAAAAAAAATTCGCCTTTCCATACAAAATGTTGATTACCGCTAAATGCCTCCATATGAATAGTTTATGGCGTTCTATAAGGGAGGCCTATGTTCAGCAGTGGACGTCTCCCAGCCCCCAGCTAATAAATCATTAACGGGGTGGCGTCCGGAGAATTCCCCATACAAACGTAATAATTAAATCATTTGAAATCAGAGCATATTTCCAACATTTAATGACGTTATTCGGTATGAGACACTAGTTATCTAGGTTCCTAATTATATTTCAATCTAAAATATATGTACTTTGGACTAATATATGATAATAATATTTCAATATTTTCAAATATAACTCCAAATTATAAGTATATTAAACTAAAATATAATTAGGAACCTAGATAACTAGTGTCTCATTCCGAATAACGTCATTAAATGTTGGAAATATGCTCTGAATTCAAATGATTTAATTATTACATTTGTATGGGGAATTCTCCGGACGCTACCCCGTTAATGATTTATTAGCTGGGGGCTGGGAGACGTCCACTGCTGAACATAGGCCTCCCCTATAGAACGCCATAAACTATTCTTTAATTATTACGTTTGTACGAGGGATTCTCCGTTCACAGCCTCCATAAATAAAAATTCTCTTTTTTTTACAGATGGTCCAACAACCATATACAATATGTCCACCAATTTATCCCGTGCAAGAGAAAGATACACCCACTAACACCCACTACAGAGCTAATAGGACATCGCTACCTACACCCAGGACTACTCCCGGGTGTGATGATAAGGACGATAAGTATGTTATTATTATTAACACATATTACAAAACAAAAACTTAACAAAGTTACAAAAAAAAAAAAAAAACATACATTCACGCCTTTTTCCCGAAGGGGTAGGCAGAGGTGTACCCAGGACTCAGTCCCATAGTAGATACACCCATTTCACATACAAAGTTACAAAACAAACAAGATTATTTTCAAAGAAGAAAAAGAAATTACCAGCGAAATTACTGGCCATGACGAGTTTCAACAACTAATATCTCAGGGTGACAGGCGCAGTGCAGTGCCGCGCACAATTTTGAATTTTAAAGCACTGGGTGGCACTGTATCTGATATGGGCAATCATGGTGCTTACCATCAGGCACCTGATTTGCTCGTCTTGTCACTAACTATCATAAAAAAAAATATTATTCACAATAATATTCCCAAGCAAGTAGCCAGCTAATTATCGCCGTTTAATTTATAATTCCCGTGGGAATAACAGGATATGGACATCAGGATACCAGGATCATGGATAACAGGATAATATATAGGATTTGATTTTGATAAACAATCTACATACATACCGAATTTCAGCCCAATCAGTTCAGTAGTTTTGTCGTGAAAGAGTAACAAACATCTATCCATTCTCACAAACTCGTATTTATAATATAAGTAGGATTTGATGTAGAGGGAAGGATGATTATAACCGAAATAAATATTATGAATGCGAAAGTTTGTGTAGATGGATGTTTGTTACTCTTTCACGGCAAAACTACTGAAACGATTGGGCTAAAATTCAGTATGTAGATAGTTAACAGAAAAGAGGACCTCTTAGCAGTTTGACACAATCCTATGGAAAATTTACCAAATCGATGTTTTGTATTCCCCTGTTTCCTCCGAATACAGTAAACATATTTGATATATTTATATCCTGATATTTTAAAGATGAAGTAAAGTATGACCCTTTCATTTTATTTCTGTTTATAAACTCTACATTTTTGTAGTGAACATCCAATCACGCGAGTAAAACTGGAATTTTTTTATGTTCACTATGAAATAACCAAGGGTTTATAAGAAAAATTAAAATGACAGTGACATAGGTTACTTCACTATAAAAATATCAGGATATAAATTTATAGAATGGGTATATGATATTCGGAGGAAACAGGGGAATACAAAACATCGATTTGGTAAATTTTTCATAGGACTGTGTCAAATTCCTAGAAGGCTGCGTACTCTTTTAAGACCCTGGAATACAATCCCGTGTGAACGAAGACTACGCGGAGGATACCGCAAGGAACAGCTTGTCAATAAATATAAAAACGTTTCAGACAAAACTCAACAGAAATAGCAGCGAAAATCCAACAGATAAAGGACCAAATGTCGTCATTAAACACCCGCTCCAGAACAGAAGCGCCAAGACAGTGGCGCCGCAACACTGGCAACGGAATACTGGGGAACTGTCCGCAATATGATCTACATACTGGGTAATTATATCTATTTTATTTCATTATAAACATATGTTTTTGTAGTGGTAGGTCTTTTTTTCAGGGAAGTACCACACCTTTGCCAGTTATTCATCCGCCAAGCAGTAATGTGCTAACATTACTGTGCTCCGGTCTGAAGGGCAATGTTACCGAAATTACTGGGCATGACGAGTTTCAACATCTAATATCTCAGGGTGACAGGCGCAGTGCAGTGCCGCGCAGAATTATGAATTTTAAAACACTGGGTGGCACTGAGTCTGATATGGGCAATCATGATGCTTACCATTCAGGCACCTGATTTGCTCGTCTTGTCACTCACTATCATAAAAAAACATTAACATAAACTTTTTAAAATTTTACTGCATGAAGCTCTATATTGTCCATTTAAAGTATACATATTTGTCAGTAGATATATTAAACAAAGTCACGCTTTAACCGCGCTGGTCATAAAATTAAAATATATACAATTTCGTCGGTCGGACAAACACACGAACATACAAACAAATTTGACAAATGACGACCTCTTTGGCTCAGATGGTAGTAACTCTGCTTTCTGTGCCGCAGGCCCCGGGTCTATCCCCGGCCAGGTCAAACATTTGTGTGCATGAACATGTCTGTTTGATCTGTCCCTGTGTGTTATAAGCGTATATAAGTGTGTAGATCAGTCCTCTGGTTACTATAGTACAGGCTTCTAGCCTAGTTTGGGACCAGGTGACCGTGTGTGGAACGTTGTCCCATATTATTATTATTATTAATAATTTAAAGTATAATTATAACTTGCAGTCGTGCGAACAACGATGACAGCCAGTTGAGTTCTGCGGCTCGAGCCATAGTCAACTCTATACGAAACATGCACTCCAAGAATACATGTGAGTATATATATATATATATATATATATATATATATAACTAGTGTAAGTACCTAGTGTAGTAACTGCCTCGGTGGCATAGTGGGCCAATCAAGAGGTCCCGGGTTCGATCCCCAGGTCAGGCAAAGTGTCAAATATTGGATTTTTCCATTAGGAATTATCTCAATAACTGCCTGGAGTCTGGAACTGTGCCCGGTAGATGGCAATAGGCTCGCCCCCTATTACATGGGACCAATAACATACTGGCGAAATGTGGGTGTATCTACTATGGGACTGAGTCCTGGGTACACCTCTGCCTACCCCTTCGGGAAAAAGGCGTCAATGTATGTTATGTTGAAGAAATATTGTTGAGTTTGACTATATGTTCTCTTTGAGTACAGATCATCAACAAGACAGAAGAACCTTCGACAACCGCCGGAGATACGAGAGGGAACACGACAAGAACACCGACAGACATGGGTAATGTATTCATAACATTCATTTGACAGCCTCGATGGCTCAGATGGTAGTAACTCTGCTTTCTGTGTCGCAGGCCCCGGGTTCGATCCCCGGGCAAATCAAACATTTGTGTGCATGAACATGTCTGTTTGATCTGTGTCTGTGTGTTATAAGCGTATATAAGTATGTATATCGGTCATCTGGTTACCATAGTACAGGCTTCTAGCTTAGTTTGGGACCAGGTGACCATGTGTGGATGTTGTCCCATATTATTATTTTATTATTCAAACTATTAAAATTATATTTTTCTGTGTTTCTGTGTTCGACCATATTTTTAAGGGTTAAATTATATGCACTTCAAAATAATGCACTCTTTAAGAATAATGGTTTCTAAGTTAAAATACAGAGCAAGCCGACTTCTGTAGGTAAAGGTTTGTCTTGTGACAAAAACGCGCGAGCATGCCGCGGCAGCGGCCGGCGAGGCGCCAGAATAGAGTCTGCCATGTTATAAAGTTCAGAGCATTTTAGAGCAACAGTGGAAACCATTTTTTTTTTCATATAAGGATGTATTATTATTTTAAAGCTGAGTAATGTCATCAGTAATGATACCATCATTAATATTTAAGTACTCTTAAATTCATCCCCTAATTAATTAATAAATTAGGGGATTAGAATTTCACATCCAAACCTTTATCCTCATGAACCACAAGTGGGTTGAGGGTAGAGAGGCCTTTGCCCAGCAGTGGGACAGATCAGGCTTATAATAATAATATTTTTGTCTGAAACAAAATGTTCTGAATACATAATTTAACAAAGTACAACATAATTATAATAATTTCAGTAACAACGAGCGTCAAGACACCAATATGAACGGCCGCGGAGACGGAGATAGGAGGTTCGATTCTCGGAACCGGATGAACCCCGTCAATATACCATACAGACCGCCATACTTGTTCAGACAGGTTAGTATTATAATAAAATTATTATAATACAATATATAAATACTTATTATCTTTAAAATATATTTTTTTAAATAAAATTCCCTACATTTTCAAAGATATGAAAAGATGTTAGTATTAACCTCACTTGTCATATTACTAACTGCCTCGGTGGCGTAGAGGGCGCATGCTCGAGTGCCAATCAAGAGGTCCCGGGTTCGATCCCCAGATCAGGCAGTGTTAAATATTGGATTTTTCCATTAGGAATTATCTCTATGGCAGCCTGGAGTCTGGAACTGTGCCCGGTAGATGGCAATAGACTCGCCCCCTATTACATGGGACCAATAACATACTGGCGAAATGTGGGTGTATCTACTATGGGACAGAGTCCTGAGTACACCTCTGCCTACCCCTTCGGGAAAAAGGCGTGAATGTATGTTATGTTATGTTATCCTCTAGAGGTTGAAAAGTTATTTTAGGCACCGCTCTGGTACGCAACAATGACGGACTTTTTGAACGAGAGGAGTGAAAAGTTTGTTTATTACTTTCAGATGTCACCAGGAACCTGGTGCAGACGATCTCCTGCCCCTATACATCCCGGTGAGTAATCTATACTAATATTATAAAGAGAGAATCTTTGTTTTTTTGTTTGTAACGAATAGGCTCCGAACCTACTGGACCGATTTAAAAAATTTTTCACTTATGGATAGCTTATTTCAGTGTGAGTGACATAGGCTATATGAGATTTTGAAAAATATTAGGGAACCGTAAGAAACTGCAATATTATGAACCAAGGTGTCACATAATTACCAAATATATTAATTAATTTGCGTGCGCTGTGAAATCTATTGATGGTAGAATAATATAATGTACAAGGGGTTTGTAGTACTTACCAATATCTACAAAATAGTCCACGGACATTATATTCATCTATTTTGGTTTAGTCACAATAATCGAAATAGACATTATTTATCCTGTAGTGTGAAAACTATTGGTGGTAGATTAATGTAATTTACTAGGGGTTTGTAGTACTTATCAATACCTACAAAATAGTCCACGGACATTATATCCATCTATTTTGGTTTAGTCACAATAATCGAAGCAGTCATTAAGTTTCATGCGCTGGGAAAACTATTGCTGGTAGAAGAAAGTAATGTACTAGGGGTTTGCAGTATTTACAAATATGTACAAAATTGAAAATAGTGAACAATCATTATATCCATCTATTTTGGTTTAGTCACAATAATCGAAGCAGTCATTATTTTTATGTGGTATGAATACTATTGGTGGTAGAAATAATGTACTAGGGGTTTGTAGTACTTATATACATTCAAAATAGCCCGCGGAAAATTTATACATGTGTTAAGGTTTGGTCATTGTAACAGAAATAGTCATTAATTTGCGTGCGCTGCGTAAACCATTAGGGTTATATCTATTAAAATACAATGTATCACGTATTTACTCCTGTTAAACGTTCACTATACCTACTTCTGCTACCCGTGTGAAGCCGGGGCGGGCCGCTAGTATATTATAAAATCCTTAAAACATGCAACGCAGAGCCCAAACCACTGACTTACAACTTTGTGTGAAATGTATAATAAATGACAAATTTTGATAAATCTTCAGGTATGAACCAACCACGCCGTGCACCACCCGACCCGCGTCCTAGACGTTAAACATATATACATACAAACATACATACATACGCGCGGGACTCGATCTCACAAGAACTAGTCATTTTGTTTTAATGTCTATGAATGTTGAATTTTGTAATAATACGGTGAGACGGCATAGTCGTATAATAACAGTTTCTCGCAATATCAAATTCGTAAAATAACAGATTCGTTATATTTAAGATTTACAAAATACCAGATTTGCAGTTTCAGATTTGCAAAATAAAAACCAGTTTTGTTAAAAAAAATTCATGCCAAATTCGTAAAATAACGGATATCCAAAATTTCAGATTTGCAAAAAAACGTATTACAAAATAACAGATTCGCAAAATAAAAAACGGTTTCGTTAAATAACAGATTTGCAAAACACCTACAACCAGATAGTATTATTCAAAATAACAGATTCTATAAATAATGTCTGTTGTCAGATTTGCAAAATAACAGCTGTTCAATATACCGGATTCGTTTAACACCAGCCCGCTTAGCATGGCACGGGGATAACTAGTTTTACCCGTTTTGTATCTCTTTCGTGCCCAAACAATTCATATCTGCTGTCTCGTTCTAATCCCCTGGGACTTCTCTTGAATCACTAGCTATTGATGAAAACCGCATTAAAATCCGTAGAGTAGATTAAAAGATCTAAGCGTACAGACGATTGAAAGCTATATTGGTTGAGATTACGGCTTAATCCCTCCATATGAATACTTTATGGCGTTCTATGGGGGAGGCCTATGTTCAGCAGTGGACGTCCTCCGGCTGATGATAATTAACAAATTCGAATGTTGCAGGTCTTATTAGTAATTAGGTCGTTACACAAATTTGCTAATATACATAAATTTATATTAATTAGTTCGTTTTGCATGGAAAACTTAAACTCGTAAATTTTAAATAATAAAATATTCACTATATTACAAAATTCAATATATATAATAATTATCTACGTTGCGTAGAAATCTAGTGAATATATAATATTTAAAAATTGGCGTCCCGCGCGCGTATAGTTTATGAATTATTTAAGTATTTTTTATGATTCTTAAGAAATATGATTTTATAAAACTACAAAAACCTTACATCACATAAAAAAATATGTGTATAAATAAGTTATTAAAAACTTATTAAAAAAGTAAAGTAGGTAATTAAAGGCAAACAAAATTAAATCGATTTAAACATTTAAAATATCGTTACTTTGATGTTTTTTTTTACTACAAAATAGTCCGTTGATAATATATAAAAAACTCTTCAGATTCATAACTTGTACATAAATAATTAAATACATTCACATAGTGATATTTAATAAATATTATATAATATAAAATAACACAATAATTGCATTATAAAAATAATATTATGAAATATCACTCTGTGGAATTTTTTTATTTAGTTGTAGTCATTAAGTTTTACACGTTAAGGTTGATTTTTGCTTGTGATTTAGTGGAAATATTTATAAACCCTTTTTTGTTACCTGCACTAAATTACTATAGCATATTATAAATAATATGAATTAAACCATTTTTCACTAGTTTTTACTTACGTTGATTTTTTTTAAGATTTTCACTAAATATAAAATAGTTTTAAGTTTTTAATTTATTGTCATGGAAATTAAAAGTATTTAAAAACCCGTAACTGAAAAAAAAAACCGGTCAATATTTTCTAAGTTGTACTTTTTCATATGAAAATTATTCATTTCAGTCTTAATATTTCTAAATATATTGAGTGTACCTACGTAGTAATGATTAAATACAATAAGAAAATAATATTATATCAAACGGGAAAGATTTCACTATATCATAATAAAAACGTAAATATATTTAATTATTTCATATGAAAAAGTAAAACATTTCATCGTTTACTCTCTAATATCAGATAGAAATGTTTCGAGCAGCATTTTTTTTCTTTTACGTCATTGTTCGACTGAAAGAATATGGACTCGTTTGTCAATTAAGTGTAATTGTGTCAGGTCAACTTTACATATAAAATTACCGTTAGGGTTAAACGTCACCCATACAAAATGAACATACACAAATATGAAGAAATAGGGAATAAATTTCCACTCAATTGTTGTTCCACTCAAAAGAAACAAATCAATTAACACCGTATATAACAGGCATTAAGCAATTCCTAACAGACAACTTGGGATGGAAAAGACAGACCATTACGAGGATTAAATATGAATTTTTAATTTTTTTAAATTGGTATCAAAAAAAAATTGGTGATTTCAGTCGAGACGTTTTGTCAGCATCGTATTCTTAAATAAAAAATAATGCTACTCGAATCATCACCTAGTTATTATCAATAAATACCGATTCAACAGTGCAACTGTAACATAAATAATATAATGTCGTATGTAAAGTAGTATGTTTAATTTATAAATAGTTTATGTAACTGTAGAGTATATCGTTGTTAATATTAAAGATTTTAGCGTATAAATGCTGGTTTATTTTTTAAATTAAATTGACGTTGTTTATAAGAAAGGCCAAGTCAAAAGTACCTACAACCGACGTGCATGTATGAAAAATGTCATAAAAGTGAACGAAACGAAAGTTGTGTGCAATTGAAGGGATTAAAGTCTGCTTATTTTATATATTGAAAGCAATATTTAATTTCGATTACAACCTGGCCAAAGCAATCAATTTACACATTGTGCCATCTATTATCGAGTAGTCATGTTAAACGTTCCCGCCATCTATCATCGAGTAGCAATACTAGTATGACTGTTTATAATGATATCACGAGTTTACCATATAAGTCACTAGATGTCACTATTATAAAAAGTGAAAAAAAAAACTACAATATTATTGTATCCCTGTTTTATCCCGATGAAAGTACATAGTTCAATCTGAGCAAACGACACCTTATAATTTCATAAGGTAAAATCATATAATAAATAAATATTCGTTAAAGAATTTGGCACCAACTAGGTAGGTGCATCTATTTCAAGGTAGGCGGTTAGTCCCGCTATGCTCTAGTTTTGCTATGCTCGACTGGCTCGATTCGAAAAATAGGTACCTACTAAAAAGTTTCGCTATGCACTAAATGCTTCGAAAATGCGTAAACAATGGAAGGTGCAGTTGTAAAGAAAA
Source organism: Hemistola chrysoprasaria (assembly GCA_947063395.1). Lineage (NCBI taxonomy): Eukaryota > Metazoa > Arthropoda > Insecta > Lepidoptera > Geometridae > Hemistola > Hemistola chrysoprasaria. The sequence continues at coordinate 1,505,331 of OX346734.1, read as the reverse complement.
TCTTTTGAATTTAGGTACTTACTCAACTCGAAGGAATACAAATAATAAAGGTAGGTAGTTAGTGTCAATAACATGTAGGTACAGTCACGGTAATAATGGTACCTGCTGTGTACCCATTACCCATTATCTTGCAAATACTTAAAATATACAATGCCTGCTTGGTTACTGAAAATTGAGGCTTTTATAGTTTTATACACAACGAAGTTATAGGGGGTCGAAAATAGCCTGTACTGCTTCGAGAACAGATGGTACGGACGTGCCGCTTTTTTGCTCGACTAGGCGGGGGCACTGCCGTGCCCAGGTCAATCCGTCAATCTAAACGACTTGCAAAAGAACGGATTGCGAAACTCGCTGGCGAAAAAATTTCGACTTTTCATATCTACAAAGTGGATCCGCTGATCGGCAAATTTATATAAGAATACCTACGAAGTTTTTTTGCATTTTTAACACGTTGTATGAGAAATTTGCGACATTATTAACAATATTTACATACCTATTATTTGCAAAATATAAAACATCCTCACCGCTCACCTCATAATCATAGCAATAATAAATATTAAAAAAAAAGTTTATTTCAGGCTCTTAGCCCATATGTGACGATAAAAAATTTACAGAAACATTAAAATTATAAAGTTAGAAATAGAATTGAATTACAAAGTAACATAAATTATAAATTACAATAAAATTTTCCACAATAAAATAATGTCAAATCAATATAATAACATAAAATTAATAAAAAAAAGTAAAAGAAAATCAATTATAATGCAGTATGGGCAACGGGACAAGACGGGAGCATGAAATCGAAGTTAGTCATAGCGTTATTGCCTTAGGCCACTTACAATATTATATGCAATCATACATTGTAGCAGTTAATCTCCCAAATTACATCGTACGCCATAAAATCAGAGAAATCTGTTAAAGTAAAAGCCAAGTTAAGCGATTCATCCGACCCCAGCCAAATACAATACATTACGAGTAAATAATGCATTAATTTCGCTAAAAGCTACCATGTTGGCCATAAATTGTTTGCGCGCCATCTATCGGTAGCTCATGTAGTATTCATGAAGTAGCCTAGATGGCGCTAGTGGTGATTTAATTCGATGATTCCTCTTTTTACGGGCTGATGCGTTTGCTCCCAAAGTGCTAAAATTAGCATTTGTTTTCTGTTTTATGGTAATTAATCGCAGGGTTTACTGTTTTCGACTTGAATCATTACTTTTAGTGGATTTTTATTCAGTTTTAACGTAGACGTTCTACTACTTTAACATATAACAGGCTAAGTACATATTATTACTAGCTATAATATTTATAAAAAGCTTAGGTTCTAATAATTCATAAGTACCTACCTAGTTATCTAAGACGTAAATAGTTAAAAAATTAAACTATAAGTTTCAAACAAACATCTCCGTAAAGCTAAGCATGTTTATTTTTGATTAAGTTTATTAATATTAATAATTATTGTAATTTTATTATTATTAAAAATATAGCTTAGATGGGTAGGCAAGTATCTAATTATAACTAGAAACTACCCACATTTAATATAAACAGAAAATATAAGTGCGGTTTTATAAATTAAACAAAAATAATCATATTGATCAAATTGAAAACATCGCAAATAACGATAAAACTGCAACCAAATTTCAAAAGGACCATAAAAGAACAGATAAGAAAACAAAAAAGAATTTAAAAAGCTACCTCACGTCCGCCAGAAGGCGGGAAGACGGCGCTCGTTGATTGGTGCAAATTGAATTTGGAATCAAGGAGCGAGTGAGGGGGGAGAAGGGGAGTATTGTCGTGTTGGCGATCACTCACTGATTGCCAGTTTGCGGTGCGACTAGCTTAGTATGGATCTTCTTTTATTTACAGAATATTTATGTATCAAGCGTTTTTACATGATTGACAGACATCTGTAAGTATACAGTCACGACAATGATTAACGATTGATGATAACGGGGCGGCGAAGGACGAATTCCCCATACAAACCTAAATTAAAAATTATTTAAACCAGAGCATATTTCCAACATACAATGATGTTATTTGGAATGGGACACTAGTTATCTAGGTTCCTAATTATATTTTAGTCCAAATAACCTATAATTTGGAAATCTATTTGAAAATACCTATATTTTGGGTTTTTATCATATTTTAGTCCAAATTACTTATATATTATAATATAGTTAGAAACTTAGATAACCAGACACTGGTTATCTAAGGTCTTTCCGCATAACATCATTGATTATTGGAAATATTCTCTGATTTTAAATAATTTAAGTATAACGTTTGTATGGGGATTTCGTCTGCCGCCGCCCTGTTAACTTATTGTTACCTAATGCTTGGAAGGAAGATATAAGGAGACGGCACATACAATAACATACAACTTAGTGACAGTTGTAATTAGGTGCCGGATCAGCCGTCTTATGTGACAAGTTGCGTAGCTCATCTCGCGAGATTACGCATTGTAGACAGTGCATACTGAGAATGTGGCTTGGACGTCGGGGATTTGAATCATATTTTCTTTTTCTGCCCCAATCACGACCATTCCTGGCTATATACCCAATTAACACCCATGGACATACCACTTCCAACTAACATAAGTATTTTGTTATCATCTATAAAACCTTCAATATATGTGTTATTAGCTAATTTTATTATATTGCATAATGATATTAAAATTTAAATGTTATATTTCATGACTATAATAAGCTTATTCTCATTATCCTTAATCCTTTCCAATGTTATTCGAACTAAAAATTTTTTTCGCGATAAATAATTCCTCCTTTTTACTACATTTCTACTTGTAACAAAATACACAAGCCGTGTGTTGCTAACATGCAAAAGAAAAAAAAGTTGCGTAGTAGTTGAACCACAGAATAAATAACAGTACTGACGGATGAACTGTCAAACCCTAGCGATGGCAACCATTTTTGATGGCACGATAGGTGGATATAATGGTTCCTTTTTCCTTTTGAGGTACGGAGTCTTAAAAACCACAGCGAAATCGGTCCATTCATTAAGGAGCTACGATGCCACAGACAGATACAGACACTTCAAACTTATAAGCACCGTTTCTTCAGACGGAGGTTATAAAAATCGAGTATTATCCATATTAGTGTAACGTCAGTGAAACAAACACATTGTGCCGTCGACTCTCCGTTCGCTCAACCAACAATTGACTCTTACCATAGTTATGTTTAGTACCACTAGCTACTACTACTGTATTATATTATTATACATACAAGATGCGATACGCGGTTTTGTCCTCGGAAAGTTATTATTCACATAACTTCACGCGTTCATCCCGAAGGGTCCCATAGTACTCAGTAATGGTTTTATTATTTTCACCAGTATGTAATGGTTTTATTATTTTCACCAAGTACCATGCACATTTATATTAGAGTAGATTAGATAATACTTTTTTTGACACCACAATATAGAAAATTAGCAAAATGAAACTTAAAAAAACTAAAACGTGAGTAACAATAATTGGCGGTCTCATCGCTCAGAGCGATCTCTTCCAGACAACCATTCGAAAAGAGGAAAGGTATATACTGGAAGGACGGTGGTTTATATGTAAATCAAAACTAAAACTATACATAACAACGTACATAAAAATACCTTTATACTAGGTATATTTATACGATCTATAATAATAAAAAATATGATGACAAATAAATGTAATGAGGTACCGGGTTTAATCCCCAGCTCAGGCAGTGTTTTTCCATTAGGAGTTATCCTACCCATGTACCTATTACGGGACTGAGTCCTGGGAACACCTCTGCCTACCCCTTCCCGAAAAAGGTGTGTTAATGTTACGTATGTAAGCACTTATAAACATTTAAATTCATATCTATAATAGTATAAAATATAATTAAATCGTGTTAATATATATTTTTGTAAAGGGGACTACATAAAACCACTTTAAATGTTATGTTTCACACTTAAAATATTTAATGGTTTTACTATAACATTTATGGTTTCTACTATAAAGTTCAGAGCAAGCAGACTTCTGCAAGTTAGGTTTAGGTTTGTCTAGTGACCAAAACGCGCAAACGTGCCGTGGCAGCGGCCAGCGAAGCGTCAGATCCGATTCTGCCATGTCATAAAGTTCAGAGCAAGCCGACTTCTGTATGTTAGGTTTGTTTTGTGACTTGTGGTTTTCGACACAGTTATAATGCAAACCATTATTTTATAGTTCATTCAATTAATCATTTTGTTTATTCAATAAAGCTAATATTTACAGTGAAAACCACTATTATAATGTTAAACCATAATGTTTGCAGTTATTAATATATTAATTCATGTATGTATTTCCCACATCTCTCTTTAAATTACTTAAATCCACAAATAAAGTATTAAAAATAAAGTTTTTATAGTAAAAACGGTGTTGTACCGCAATGGCGGGCGGCGTCGGATTTCGTTACCAAAACCAAATATCAAATATTGATATTCGCCCCATTTTGTATTCTGTTTGAAGTGTCGGGATACTATTTGCACATCTACTTGATATTACAGTATTCGTTCGTCATCCTTCTATTGGGGATCTTGCGTATTCTAAGCTACGCGAAATTTTACACAATCCTATGAAAATATTAACAAATCGATGTTTTGTATTCCCCTGTTTACTTCGAATATAAATAATCCATTCTATTAATTTATATCTTAATATATTTATAGTGAAGTAACCTATGTCCTTGTCATTTTAGTTTTTCATATAAACCCTTGGTTTTGTCATAGTGAACTTCTAAAAATCACAGTTTTACTCGCGTGATTAGATTTCATTCGTTCACTACAAACAAACGAAGAGTTTATATGGGAATATAAAATAATTGGGACATAGGTCACTTCATCCTCAAAATATCAGGATTTATCTATATCAAATAGGTTTACTATATTCGAAGGAAGCAGGGGAATACAAAACATCGATTTGGTAATTTTTCCATAGGATTGTTTCAAACTGCTAAGAGCTCACCTTTCCAGTTAAGTACAGCGTGTTAGAAAAAGATGTAGGAAAGCAATTCAACTGCATTGAGTACATATTATATAGAGATAGAAGAGTAGAAAATATGGGGGCGCCACTGTGCTGGACAAAAATAAAAACATATTGAATCAACACTTGCACTTTGAATTAGTTTCGTTTCTACTCTTTTCTGTCGACTGTCGAACTATACAGCCCAGAAAATTTAAGAAGTACCGTTTGACATCTTGTAAAAATCTTCAATAATTCTACAAAACCAATATCTACAATATATTTTTAATAGGTTTTTAGGTTTTTTAATATATATGGATTAGAACGATTACTAAATAAATACACCGCTGCCTACTTCTTTAAGAAAAAGGGCCTGATGTTGTGTTGTGTTACCTTGTCAAACCTTCCAACTTATAAAAACTATTCTATTAAAAGACCAGCTACGTTAACCTCTCGTTAGCTCCTTTCTCAGTGTTTAAACTAAAGATATCCATCACAGATCACCGGTACCGCCCTGCGCCTTATTCATAGGCGGGATTATATTTTTCGTTCCCGTGGCAGTTTCCCGCAGCAACACGCTGGATGCAAGCCGCTTACAACCGGGCTAGGTGCAAATCTATGGAGGGGGTAAATGTCCAGCAGTGGCTGAGATGATGACGATGGCCAAAGTTTCAGAAATCTTACCCCCTTTTCTCCCCTCCACTCCCTTCTTTTGGATTTTTTCACAACATCTTGTGTAGAATTAAGTCCTTTGTTCCGGTTGTTCCGTTGTCTGTAGGTGTTGGAACCGACAGACGGAGCGTCCCCTCCGCTGGCAATTAAATAAACAATTGTCAGCGATGTGGGGTTAGCGTAAGGAGCCGAAGGAATAGAAAGACGTGTTTATCGTTACACGTTTATTGACGATCTGTTTGCTTAATACATAGATGTACCTATATCTTATATGTATACTTATACTCTACTTATGCACTACGTATACTATGTATTCTGCCACTACATCTCCATATTTTTTTTGAAAAAAAAAGTTATATTCTTAATTTTTTTTTTTTTTACTATTACTACATCATTATACTAATTTCATTATTACTACATTATATCATTAAACAATGTCAATCTAATTTCATAACTTTATATTATACTATCTTAATTGCTTTGTTATTATAAAAACAGTAGTCTATCATTCAAACTAAAGTATCAGGTATACACGCATACACTACAAACAGTATGAGTAATTCAACATATTTACGTATAATATGGTTTGGTTCGATTTTTATGGACAATATCGACCTTTTTGTCTTTCAAAATTTTAACATTGGGTGTAATGTCTTCTAATACTTTATATGGACCAGAATATATATTTTCGAATTTATTTCCTGTTTCATTTTTCAACCAAATCATATCATTTACATTGTATTGTACAGTATTTAATTTTTGATCGTAATGGTTTTTTCTATTAATTTTTGATTCTATTAAATGTTTTCGGGCTGATTCGTTACATTTCTGTAGTCTGTATTTTAATTGTAAAGCATAGTTATCAGAATTATATAGTGGTTCTGGCGTTTTTCTCAAGTTACTTGGCAAATTACATACTTTCCCAAATACTAACTCAAATGGAGTAAATTTTGTAGAACTGTGTACTGACGTATTGTACGAAAAGCACCAATAAGGTACCCATGTACTCCACGCAGTTGGATTGTTGTTAGTTTGGATTCTGAGATATGCGTTTAGATTTTTGTGGGAATTTTCTAGAGAACCTATAGATTCGTGATGGTAAGCAGTAGATGTCAATTGATTGATACTCAACAGTTTACATGTTTCCTGCATAGTCGACGATATGAACTCAGTTCCTTTATCTGTAGCGATTTCTCGCGGAATTCCATACCTTAATACGAAGTTTTCTACGAAAGCTTTAGCTACACTAACAGTATCCTTACGCTCTAATGGGTAAGCTTCTACGTACTTAGTTAACTCGCATTGTAGCGTTAATATATATGACTTATTATAATAATCTTTATCTAAGGGACCTACTATGTCTAAGAAAATCTTATCAAATGCCGATGTGGCGGTTGACGTGACAGTCATTGGCTCTTTTGTGTGTACAGAATGTTTATTTTTCTGACACTGTTCACATTTCTTCACATACAAAGTTATATCATTCGTCATATTTGGCCAATAATAATATTTTTTTACATTATTAATCATTCTTCTTATGCCAGCGTGTCCACTCGTTGGCAAAATATGAAAATCATTCATTATCACCTTTTTATCATCATCATCTATTATTCTTCTTACTCCTTTTAATAAACAAAGTCTTGGAATCAATGATTCTGGAGGAGAAAATACGGGGCAGGGCCTCATTTTATTACTATAATTCTTTTTGGTTAACCATTCTTCATATTTCTTATAATTTACATTCTTTAATAAGAATATTTCATCTACTTTTATCTTCTCACAAAACTTATTCAAACCTCTCACGTAAACGTCTCGCGTTAAACATGATCGAGTATCTGGACAAGTGTATATAGTACGTAGCGACGGCACGTAGGCAAACATTTCGCTCGCTTGGGTCACATCCTTTAATTTATGTATTTTACTCTTTGACACAAAAACTAATTCTACTGAATATTTCGGTTTGTTAACCATTTCCACAACTTTCGGCCGTTTGTCGATGGAAACGTTAGCATCCGGAACATTCTTCTCGCATTCTTCATCTTGCATTCTTCTCTTCTGTGCTCTCGTTATCACATTTAAAACACGTTCATTCATCTCTTTCAATTCATCTGAACTCACAATCACACGGGATAATACATCCGCTGGTACATTATCATTTCCTTTTATATATTCTATGACAAAGTCATATTCTTCAAGGCTAAGACGAAACTTAGTCAACCTACTCGAAGGATTGTTCATATTGAACAAATATACTAATGGTTTATGATCGGTTAATATTTTGAATTTTTTACCATACAAATATGGGCGAAAGTACTTAACTGACCAAACTATAGAAAGAAGCTCTTTTTCTATAGTCGGATAGTTGAGCTCAGCTTTGTTTAAACTTCTGCTGGCGTAAGCAATGGGACGGTCGTCTTGGTTGCAAAGTACTGAACCGATTGCCACACCTGATGCATCGGTATGCAATATGAATGTGTTATTTTCTGAGAAATCAGGATATTGCAACAGAGGCGGTGAAGTTAACGATTGTTTTAATTTCAAGAATGAGTTTTCGCATTGTTGTGACCAAATAAATGGTATATTTTTTCGTAATAAATGGTTCAATGGTAATACTATGTTTGCATAATTTGGTATGAATTTTCTGTAATAATTAGAAAATGCTATAAAACGTCTGAGATCATCAACATTTTTTGGTTTGGGATATTTTTGTAATACGCTAACCTTTTCGGGATCTGGTTTAATTCCTTCGTTCGTTACTAGATGACCTAGATATAGTATCTCTTTCTTCATAAACTCACATTTTCGTGGATTGAGTTTCAAATTGACTTGTCTCAATCGTGTAAAAACGTCTATAAGGTTGGATATCATAGTTGGTATATTACGCGAAAATACAATCACGTCATCCAAATATACAAAACATCTGTCGTAATTCAATCCAGATAAAGCTATGGTCATAATTCTCGAAAATGATGAGGGACTAATTTTTAAACCCATAGGAAGTCGTTTTAGTTGATATTGTTTATCAAATGTAAAAGCAGTGCACTTCCTACTCTCTTTATCTAACTCGACTTGATAGTATGAATTTTGAAGATCTAATTTTGTGAAATATACTGATCCAGATAGAGAATCAAGGATTTCGGTTATATTTGGAAGAGGGAAACGATCATCAATAATAGATTCGTTTAATTTTCGATAATCAATAACCAAACGAAATTGTTTTGTGTTGTCAGTTGATTTTTTGGGGACCAATAAGATAGGACTCGACCATTCACTACATGTTTCTTCTATAACATCATCACTTAACATTTGATCAATTTGCTTTTTAATTTCTTTATGTTGTGACTTAGGTATTCTGTACTGTTTCCTATACACTGGAGCAGTGTTTGGTTTCATGTGAATTGTTTGTTGTGAAATATTCGTGGAAGTTAGTTTGTCACCTTCTAGATGAAAAATGTCTGAAAATTTCGCACATACTTTCTCAATCTCTAATCTTTCTTCGTCATTCAAATTATCTAACTTCAAAGCCGAAAATAATTTCTTAACTCTTTTCGAATCAATAGTTGGGATAGGATCATAAGCACAAATATTGTATTCACTAACTGGCTCTATATTCTGATTAAAATAATTTAATCTGATGTCTTCTTCACGCGTGTTTAAAATGTGGATAGGAATTTTCCCATTTTTAGGTGTCACTAAAGAACCTCCTAGAAACACACCTTCACATAATTGTTGTGGTAATACTACACAATCTTCAGTCAGATTGGTGTCGACATAGTGAATAGATTCACACCTCTGTGGAATAGTTAAGTAGTTACTACTTTTACTACCCAAAGCCATAGGTAACGTCACTTGATTTTCGGAACTTTTCAAGGATAAAATATTGTGTTCGAAATCGATAGTTGCATTATATTTGGAAAGAAAATCTCGTCCTAGTATTCCGTCACTTTTACAACCTAGATTTTTAAATACATAAAACTTATGACTGCATTTCATTCCTATGAAATTCAAGGTGAGATATATGAAACCTTCTGACCAGATTTCGCCACATACTCCGTTTATGCGGACTCTGCATGTTTGTATATCAACGTTGGAACATTGCATTAGCGCATCATATTTAATTGCACAAAGTGATGCACCTGTATCAACTAACCAATTGAATTGAGAATTTTGTATGTTTGCTTCTATAGAACTATTGTAATCGCACTTACATATCTCATTGGGAACGAAAAAACATGGAAGAGGGAAAATTAGTCTCTTCTTGAGTCGTTTGAACTTGACTCGTGTTCTCAGCATCTTGGGATGAGGAGATATTATTTATATGACCTCTATTATAATTTTTAGAGTACATACCTCTGCCTCGTTGAGGGTGGTTGTACTGGGCATGGTTGTTGCGGTAAGTACCACGCTGGAAGCCTCGCTGACGCGGGTAACCAGTAGCGTTAGCGGTAGCAACGCCGCAGGTGGTCGCTCGTCCACGACCTCTACTATACGATGTCGTAGCTATAGCTCGCTGAAACCTATTATTTGAATTGCCTCGAACCGAAAATATACCGTGGTCGGGCTCTGTAAGTTCTTCATCCTTAGCAGCACGAATAGCGTCTTTTAGGGAGCTATAATTTCGAGAAGAAACTATAGTGCTTACTTTGGGATTGCGTAAGCCGTCGGCGAATTTTTTAATAGCCATCTTTTCGTTAATTTCCTTCAAAATTTCAAATTTGTTAGAATCACCGTCTGCTTGTGCAATCGTCAGGTCTACGAAAAGCTTTTCTAACTCTACACCGAATTGTTCGACATTCCGTTTACCTTGGTTACACTGGTGCAATTGCGTTTGCAATGCAGTAGCGGACTTTTTTACAAGTAAATGGTGCTTCATGTCAGTGACTAAGCTTTCCACACTTGCATACTTTTGGCTTAACCTCAGTTTCGCACTTTCCGACAATCTGGTTTTAAGCACAAAGTTGATGAGTATAGGCTTACTACTAGCCTCTAACATACCATCATACATTTCTATAGCCGATATCAGTTGCTTAGTAATTTCTTCCCTACCGTTCATCACGGGCAGTAAGGCAACTGCAGTTTTTAGTTCAAATTTCTCCATTTCGGTACTTGTATGTAATTCTTCAGTTAAAACAAAACTTTCAGATAGTGGATCGGGATTTTCGTTACATAAAGATAATATTTCTGAGTATAAATCTTCAATAGCCTTTATATTCCACTCTATAACTTCTTTATCACTAGTTTCATATTTTCTAAGTTGTATATCATATAGTAATAAATTCTTATATTCGCTAAACTTTTCATATATACTATTAACCTCTTTTAATTTTTTCTCGCAACAAGTTTTTCTTCTTGCGGGACCTACTTTTACTAGATAAGTCCGTATTTCTGTAAAATCTTTATGATATTTTTCTAAATCAGCCATTTACTCTTTATGATATAATATCTACTAGTATATAATTATTTCATTACAGCAAGAAACTCTAATTAAGCATTATACATTTTACTAATGTTATTACTAATTTACGTATTTATTCTAAAACTTATCTATGTTATGTAAAAGTTTATGTACTGTTCATTTTGCAAACTGATAACACTGCACTTTCAAAATATAATACGACATGATCGACGCACTTCGCTTAAAATATATCTACTAAAATGCCTTTTTTCCCTACACACTTTTCACACTGATGTTATCACTTATCTGCTACTACTCACGAACTCGTCGCAACTCAGCTTGGCACGTGATCATCATCACGCTGAACATCATCAGCTCGGGTCCTCTCAGGAGTCTCGGGTCAGGAACTCATACTCGATGGCAAGGGTTTGGTGGGCTTGCTCCGGAACTTAGGGAGTGCGGTGGGCGCAATACACTGGTGTAGTTCCACAACAGGCAACTACTGTTTTAGAACTCGGCAATTGGCATTTGGCACTCGGGAATTGGCATTTGGCACTCGCGAATTTCACCATTTTTGCGAATTTACATTATTTTGATTTGGAATCGTTCATTATGATTTATGCAATTAATTTTTTATTATAATTATTGTTCGAATGCGGTGCGCCACGACGCGACATTTGACACCACATATCGCTCGCTCGCTCGCGCACCCGCACTGGCATGGGTCGCCATGTGGGGTTAGCGTAAGGAGCCGAAGGAATAGAAAGACGTGTTTATCGTTACACGTTTATTGACGATCTGTTTGCTTAATACATAGATGTACCTATATCTTATATGTATACTTATACTCTACTTATGCACTACGTATACTATGTATTCTGCCACTACAGCGATCTTGGCGCTGTCATTTTCTCTTTTCTTTTTTTTTGTTTATGTTATAAGAGAAAATTCATTTGAAATAAGAATATTATAAAACGTATTTCTTTGAATACCCGATGAAATAAGCTATCTATTAAATAAATTAGTTCCGTAGTTTAATTTATACCCCCCCCCCCCCCCCACTGCACCTTTTTTTGAAATGGCTGTATCCATCATTTTTTCTTAAACATTTTCGACTTTAGAACACCATTTACGCTCCCACTTATACACTACAAAATAAATATTTAATTAAAGTACGTCTAAAGTGAGGGGTAACCCTCAACTCCTTTGTCATATTGTCTATTTCTATAAACCGATAAAGAATATTTACAAAGCGCACATTATATACGGACTAACTAGGTATAGGCATAGTATTCTGTGGTATAGGTCTATAAATAGAGCACCAAAAGTATCAAACAGAGAAGGCAGTAGTTCCGTTTCTTTCTAACACCGACGAGTGCGGAATACATAACGAGTGTTACCCACAACAATCCACTTGAGATGTAGGGCTACCATCATTTACTGGAAAATGGGGATAAGAGTTTAAAAATTGCTAGTAAAGAATAAAACCCAGTCATAAAACACCAAAAAAGGTTATGCATACAACTGCGACCACACGGCCGTATAAAAATAAAAATAAGTTTAGTTCCCGGCTATACAATAGGGCCACCCCTGTCTCATCCCGTGGAAGCTGTGAGGCCCCGCAGAGACATATATTCGGAGAGTAGGCAGCAGCGCTCTCCGGCACCAAGTATTACAACTACTGCGATCACCAAGCCGCACAACATAACATAGCATAACATCATACATTCACGCCTTTTTCCCGAAGGGGTAGGCAGAGGTGTACCCAGGACTCAGTCCCATAGTAGATACACCCATATTTCGCCAGTATATTATTGGTCCCATATAATAGGGGGCGAGCCTATTGCCATCTACCGGGCACAGTTCCAGACTCCAGGCAGTTATTGAGATAATTCCTAATGGAAAAATCCAATATTTAACACTTCCTGACCTGGGGATCGAACCCGGGACCTCTTGATTGGCAGTCGAGCATGCGCCCTCTACGCCACCGAGGCAGTCAACAAGCGAGCTGATTACGGCTAAATCCCACCATAATATCTAAGAATAGTTTATGGCGTTCTATGGGGGAGGCCTATATTCAACAGTGGACGTCTTCCAGCTAATCATGGGATGATGATTTTTACACGGAATCGTTTTACTTTAAAAAAGCTTCAGTTACTTCTTATAACATCAAAAGCTATCTAACAGTAAAAGTCCCGTTAAAATCGGTTCAGCCGTTTCGGAGACGAGCTCGAATTAGAATTAGAATTTTAGAGGTTACATGAAATCCTAAACCTTTTTCTAAAAAGAAGTATAATATGGCCTGGAACATTAGCTATCTCAGTATACCTATATGTCAGTGAAAGTCCCAATAAAAGCAAACGGACAGACAATATTTTAATTAACTTTATTATTTAATTATATTATTTTAATTAATTACAGATTAGTAAAAATCTGTAATTTTAATGTTACAAACACTTTTATATTTATTGTACCTATAGATGGTATCCGGAGTGAAGCGCCCCTCGCTTCACTCCGTCGTTAATCAAAACATACATACATAAATTGCAAGTCAAAAATAAAATAAATATCCATTTCCCATAATCCATGGTCACCGTACAGCCCCCATCAGTAATTTACTGTTCTACGATACGTTACGGAGCCGTTTGGCTCCATCCTTAAGATTTAGGATGAATTACTTACGTTCCAACCGCTCCCCCCTCACTCCCCCTCGATTACACTTCACTTAATACTAACACATAGAAATAGCGAGCTTCTATTATTATCAAGTAGGTAGATATGTAACTGCGCTCGCCACCCGCCTGTCAAGCGTGGCGAGTATTGGCAAACCCCCCCTTTATGGGGGAAGCCTAGGTTCAGCAGTGGACTTGCTACGGCTGAGAAGAAGAAGGTATATTTAAGCTAGAGTTGTTAGTTTTTGGTATTATTCGTACTTACGTACTTACTAGGTAACGTTTTTTTATTAATGTTTTTATAAATGTTGTAATTTGTTAACTTTTAAATAAGGCTATGATGGGACTGACACCGACACTTACCCTTGAGGATATCTATCTCAGATCGAATAAAACAATTGTGAAGGCATACGTATGTATGGATAGTGTAGGGTTCCATACATATATACCTAGAACATACAGCGCCATCTATTAGTTCCTTGCGCAAAGTAAGGAATTATTATTAGTGACCGACCGAAGGTTCGGTTTCGGTTTCGGTTTCGGCCAGTTTCGGCTCAAAAATCTAGTTTCGGCATGAGTTTCGGTTTCGGCCAAAAAATGGCCGAATCTTCGGCCAAACCGAAACTTTACGTTCGTGAACTATCGCGCGTCGCTCGGTTGACTTCGAGAGAGTTCGTATCTCGCGTGTCACCCGCCATCTTCAGTTGACAGATCGCCGGCCGGTCCGGCGTGTTTTCGTCGTGAGTTTAGTTTATATTGTATTATTTTTCGCACATAATGATGATTTACGTGTTTGTTTTTGTCTAATATATTTTATTGATCTTTATTAGGCATTGAAGTCCTTTCCGTAGAGTTATTAACACGTATTTTTAAATTATAGAAGTATGTAAAAGTATGTTTAATCACAAATTCATTTATTACTTACTTACAATATACATTTATTGTTTAGGTAATTTAGTTTTGTTGTTGGATGATATTTTAATTCTAACTACCAAACCAACTACTAGCTATAATGTAACTGTGTGTAACCCTCAGATACTTGATTTATGTTGGTAGCATTATGTGCGGATCGATAGGAAGTAAAAATCAAAGCTTTTTTTTTATTTTTTATGATAGTGAGTGACAAGACGAGCAAATCAGGTGCCTGATGGTAAGCATCATGATTGCCCGTATCAGACACAGTGCCACCCAGTGTTTTCAAATTAAAAATTCTGCGCGGCACTGCACTGCGCCTGTCACCCTAAGATATTAGTTGTTGAATCTCGTCATGCCCAATAATTTCGCTGGTGACCTTGCCCTTCAGACCGGAACACAGTAATGTAAAATGAAACCTAAGGTTTTCAAAAAAAATTGGGATAAGGACACAACCAATGAACATCCCATAATTTTCCTGGAAATATTAATATTCTAACACACCAAACATTGCCATTTCATCAAATATTTAATTGTGGGTATAATAGTAATTCTTTCAAATTTGTTTTAATTTGTTTTAATGTATGTAAGGTTCTTTTTTTAAATCGAAGTGTTGATTATTAACAAATTTTCGTTCTACGAAGTGTTAACATGTTTTTGTGTATTTGGTTTATTTTATAGCAGTAATAAGTAAGTAGGTAAGTCATCAAAGAAAATAAGTAATTATCTTTCACATACTTTTACATACATTATTGTTTTGTATTTCATTCAACACGTATTAAATGTCTGCATAAGTGTATAAAATAAGCCAAATTTCAGTAAACAGTAGATTTTTAACATATCTGAAAAAGTTTCGGTTTCGGTTTCGGTTTCGGCCGAAACTGAAATAGATACCGAAGGTTCGTTTTCGGTTTCGGTTTCGGCTGAAAATCTTGTTTCGGTCGGACACTAATTATTATGCAGTAAAAAAGCCATAACTTTTGCTTGCGTTAACTTAGAAGTATGATTTTTTTACAGCCACAAGGGACCGCAGATTTAATTAGGTATAATTGATAATTATAATTAGACCGCAGATCTGAGTAGTTGATATCAATTTCAACTTGATAGACTGTGTCCTTACACTGTCTATCCCACATTGCCGGGTCCATTTGCCTTGGATTACGAGACCAGAAGATTGAGCATTTCCTTCGACCGATGTTCAATCTTCCTACGTTTTTTTTTATGATAGTGAGTGACAAGACGAGTAAATCAGGTGCCTGCTGGTAAGCATCATGATTGCCCATATAAGACACAGTGCCACCCAGTGTTTTAAAATTCAAAATTCTGCGCGGCACTGCACTGCGTCTGTCACCCTGAGATATGAGTTGTTGAATTTCATCATGCCCAGTAATTTCGCTGGTAACATTGCCCTTCATACCGGAACACAGTAATGTTTGCACATACTGCTTGGCGAATGAATAACTGGCAAAGGTGTGATACTTCCCCAGGCGGCCCCCTGCAAAAGAGGCCTACCACTACAAAAACGTGTTTTTGGCAAAGTTCTGTTGTAGGTGTTTTATGCACTTTCACAAGCTACAAAATAAGAATTGACTTGAATTGAATTCCTTTTTGTTATTCGTGCATAAATGATGTCAGCCCGCCTATAGCATGGCACGGGAAGTTTCTCCGTTTTTCCTCTCTTTCTCGCCTGATCTAGTAATAGTAATTATTCTTTGCCTGAACAATTCATATCTGCTATCTCGCTCTCACCCCCAGGGACATCGTTTTCCCTGTTCACTGTGCTACCGGGACTATGGTTCGAGAATGTCTAAAAAAAATCGAACGGAGATATTCGAGCAGACATATTGGCTAGGTATTTAATAGTAACGTCTCTTTAGTATTCTGTAGTGAGTCAGCCCAGAGCGCGAGAACTTGTTTCCTACATTCTACTTTCTCCTGTTCCTTAATCCTTTCCAAATTTATTAGAACTTAGATTAATTTATTATCGCGATAAATGTTTCCCCCTTTTTACTACATACTAGTGGCATAATACACAAGCCGTGTGTTGCTAACATGCAAAAGAAAAAATAAGATGTTTTCTTTTTAATAAAACAAAATGTAACGTATCATCAACATCGGTTTATTTGCTGATTTAGTTTCACAATCTATTTTATGTTACTTATTTAATAGTATGCAGACAAACTAACACAAAATTTCGTTATACTTTAATAAAACTTATTTCAATTTCTTACGACAGATTTTTTGGTATCGACTTTAAATTATTGATACATACTCGTACATACTTATTATTGCCCTTCAAATCTAACAAGTAGCGTTTGACATATCATCTTTTCAAGCAATTTTCAAGCCGAAATAATATTGCCTCGACTGCCTCAGTGATACCTATAGATACCAGTAGATACCTATTAGATTTGATGGACTGTAGTTGCTTTTTTAAGGGCAATATCGATATGGATAAGAAATAAGTCCCACTTTTAAACATCGTAATTTCAAAATCAGTGCGTGTATGAATGTGGCTCTTCAACTAATTACTGAACCAAATGAAATGATAATTTAAGGATTTAAGCTACTCATATTTTTTTTAACTTTTCACTGCTAGAAATAAATATAATCGTGTAAATAAGTATTAAAATTAATATTAATCGATTATTAGTTTTGTAATTTATTTAATACATTATAATACTACTACTTATTTATAAACAAATATCCCTAATTATGCTAATACTATGAAACATTATTTACAAGAAAAAAAAACTAAATAAATAGGATTTACAATTACCGAAATAGGTACAAATTACTAAAAAAAATGTAAATGCTTGCATTGGCCAATATTACAATTAAATATTTAATTAAAATAATAAAATACTAGCCTGCTTAGGCCTATATAAAGACTAAGTCTAAGTATACCAATTAAAAATAATAATACTGATCGTAAAGACTTTTTATTTTACACAACTACATAATTTTTAGGAACTTTTCCTCGACTTTTGTGGTCAAAAAAAATTGTCTCAATTGGACCTGATAGAATGACAGATAACATGAGAATGTTTATTAAACTATAATAATGAATAAATAGTTCAAAATATAAAATATCTATACTTATAAATACTGTGTGGAAATTAAATACACTCTAAGGCGACTAGAACATTCATTTATCTTACATTAAAGGCGAGATGCAGACGCGTTCATCAACATTTTATTTAACAATTTATAAAGTGACAGATCGATATTTTCAAAATTTTACGTTAATTGAAACTCGCCTTGTTTATTAATATTAAATCTATTATATTACAAAATCTTCTTATTAGTGCAAGTGTTTTTATAAAAAAAAATGGAGGTAGTTGAAAAAAACATTACACATATTCGTATACCACACATCGTATTAAACATATTTATTTTTATTTCAACAAAAAGCATAAAAACAAAATAAAAAATCCTTTATTCTCATACTACGTAAGGCCTAAACATATCTACTGGTCGACCGCCGTCTTGGGACATTACGACCAATCCACGTCTATTTTCAAGATTTGAATTAAAATTCGCGGCGGCCATCGCTCTTTCTCTTTCTAACGCGATAATTCTGTCTCTGTCTAGCATTGGTGGTTTGACAGCTGTCAGATCTCCCGCTATTTGCGGGGGTTTTTCTTGTTCTTGAGGTAAAGGAATGTCTTTTGGTTTCTTTTCTTCAGCCTGATGCGAAGGTTCTTTCTTCGAGTCTTGTTGCGCCTTTTTTGAGCGTTTCCACTTCATTCTTCTATTTTGGAACCAGATTTTTACCTGGAGGCAATATAATATTATATTAAATAAAGTTAATAAAATAAATAGGTTTAATGAAACTTATTAAAAATATCAAATAAAACCCTTATCGGCTCAGTAGTTTTGGCGTCACGAAACCAGAACAAAGACTAACTAGAAATTGATCAGCGTTACCAAATTGATTTCAAATTATATGATACATGCGAAGCCTGAAGAAAAAGAAAAACAACTTTTCCCGCCAAAAATCACTTCACCCATAAAACACGTACGTACATAAAACCACTGAAAACACTAGAGAATTAATCTTAAAAGCTCACATTTGCGCCCCAAGCAATAACATTTACGACGGCACACACCCCTACCCTTATAATCTTGTACATCGTTTTGTTGAGCTCAAATCCGTGCATCTGTCAACTTGACTGGTGCTTTCCCGCCATTTCGTAAACGTCATAGTGGCTTGTTTTTAGTGATGGGAAGTGGGAAGGTAGTTTTATTTTATAGTGTTGTAATAAAATGGAGAGTATAATAGTGAAGTACTTAGGTATAACCCACCAAATCTAAGAAGTATCGTTTGACGTTTCATCTTTTCAAGTAATTTTTAAGCAGAAATAATAATATGAGACAATTTCCGCACATGGTCATCTGGTCGCAAACTAGGCTAGAAGCCTGTACTATGGTAACCAGATGACTGATATACATACTTATAAGCTTATAAACACCCAGACACAGATCAAACAGACATGTTCACGCACACAAATGTTTGACCTCCGGGGCCTGCGGCACAGAAAGCAGAGTTACTACCATCTGAGCCAACGAGCCTGTCAATAACTTTGCATAGGCGTAACTCACATAATTTTAATATCCTACAACTTAAAAAAAACATGGAATTATGAATTTTATGTCAAAAAGTACAATTCTTAATCATTAAAAATCAATGTCCACCCCATGCCACAAATGAGCAGCATGCTGGCAAAGAGACAATTATACCAAAAAATCTGTCTTGTCAACAAACTATTTTTGTAGCCAGTAAGAAAAAAAGTGATAAAAAAAGTATTTTCAGTAATATCCACTTTTGAATACGATAATATGAGCCACCATGACAGTTTTTAGTTCTGAATAGCACCTATGGAGTTAAATGAAAAAAAGGTTGGTCATAAAAGTACTCAATTAAAAATTAACAAACGAATAAAAGCTTTTTGGTTGAAGTGGATGGATGTTGGAATGGAATGGCGGAACATTTTCGAATAGTAACTCTGCTAATGTTAGAGTTTTACATTTTTTTCTTTTTCGATTTTTTTGGTTACTACTTATGTAATATACCAACACTATATAACACTTTGAATGGTAATTAAAAAAGTGTTATTTTATTTAATTATAAATATTCATATACGTCACAAGTCTGTTCATTCGTGGCCGAAGGCTCATAGAAGGACAGAAGACAAATCCTTCAAATAAGGCAAAATAACTGTCGAACGGTACTTCTTAGATTTTATGGGCTGTAGTCATTGAATTAAACAAAAGAGGAGATGAGGTACTACTGACTCCTCGAAAATGAAAAGCTCAAATTAGGTCCCATTAGGTCCACGTACTTCAGTAAAGTACGGTCGTACGAGCGACTAATATTGTTGTCTCGGTCGCACTTTGGTCTTAAGTACGTCTTTCTGTCCTTGTTATCATTACTGTTTATTTTCATTGACGTACAAAAGTGTCAGATTGTGACCTATTTGAATAAATCTTTTTGACTTTGACTTTGACTATCCATAATATGACACTGTGCAAACTTCATACTGAGCAAAATGCACGTGCCAGGTGTTGAGTAAGCGCTGGGAGAACGAACTTATCTCCCCTTTTCTTTAAATCAATGTCTATAGTCTCTAAAAAGTCTCACCTGAGTTTCAGTCAGCATCAAACTAGTCGCGACCTCGAATCTCTTAGGCCTGGAGAGATACTTGTTCATTCGGAACTGCTTCTCTAACTCCAGCAGTTGCTGCGAGGTGAACGCTGTGCGAGGGCGACGGGTCTTGCCTAGTAGGGCGTGTGGAGCTGTTAAAAGATAGAATATGTTTTTAAAAGATAGAATATGTTTTTTTGTAGTGGTAGGCCTCTATTGCAGGGGGCCGTGTGGGGAAGTACCACACCTTTGCCAGTTATTCATCCGCCAAGCAGTAATGTGCAAACATTACTGTGTTCCGGTCTGAAGGGCAATGTTACCAGCGAAATTACTGGGCATGACGAGATTCAACAACTCATATCTCAGGGTGACAGGCGCAGTGCAGTGCCGTGCAGAATTTTGATCTTTAAAACACTGGGTGGCACCGCGTCTGATATGGGCAATCAGATGCTTACCATCAGGCACCTGATTTGCTCGTCTTGTCAACACTATCATAAAAAAAAATTGTTTCTTTACGGTTAAATATTAGAAAGGTAAAAATTAAATTACACACTAAAGTTCATAATTTAAAATACCTAGATGATCGACACAAAAAAAATAACTCAATCATAACAAAAAATACTGAAACTTAGAGTCCACAATCAATAACAGGTTACTTTGTTTCAAAATCAGAAATTACTCCAACCGAATCCTCAATAATTTCCCGGTTTTCCTTATCCCGGCATAATGCCGCCGTATTTCGATAGCCGTCTACAAACGTTATTTATACCGCAACTTGACAACTCTAACAGATTGCGACCTGTTACCGATTGGAAGTGGCTCTACTTGTAACGAGACTAGTGGTGTACCATGTGTACCAGTGTACCATGACTAAATATATTTTTACTCCTCTTGCTCAAAAAGTCCCTCATTGTCGGGTATCAGAGCGGGGCTAAAATAAATTTTGAAGCTCTAGGGGATAAAGTAAATTTCTTTTTAATTTTTGCCTGTTACCAACGAGATTATATTTTTTGGTGTCGCACGTATACGTATTAGCAGAAATGTTTTGATGAAATCAATCATTTTATTCTTATTACAATCGTACTGAAAAGTAGATTGTTGAGTCCTGGGTACACCTCTGCCTACCCCTTCGGGAAAAAGGCGTGAATGTATGTATGTATTAATGTTGACTGTTTCGGTGGTGTAGAGGGCGCATGCTCGACGGCCAATCCCGGGTAAGATTCCCATGTCAGGCAAAGTGTTAAATATTGGATTTTTCTATTAGGAATTGACTCAATAACTGCCTGGAGTCTGGAACTGTGCCCGGTAGATGGCAATAGGCTCGCTCCCTATTACATGGGACCAATAACATACTGGCGAAATATGGGTGTATCTACTATTGGACTGGAGTCCTGGGTACACCTATGCCTACCCCTTCGGGAAAAAAAGGCGTGAATGTATGTTTATGTTTTATTAATGTTGAAATTTTATAAAAATAAATATTTTACTATGTTAGGGTTAAATAAATAAAGTATCAAAACTGCGTATACTATTTTACCGCGTGTCAAAATGAGTTTCAAAACTTTTTTTACACAATTAGTGGTCGACCTATTCGGTCGATAATATTATATTAGTAGAGAATGGAATTAAATGCATAATATTATGTCTGTATTTGCATTCAAAGTATGCACTACCAACATTAATATCATCAACTTGCAAATACGAGTATTTCCGAAGCACTTGCCAAAATGGCACATAGGTACCTATTGTAGTAAATAGAGCATACTTCGTTTGTATCACAAAATTTATGGAGGCTGTGCGCGGAATACTAGCAGGGCATTACGGATTCTTTAATCTTGGCGTATTTATGTATTATGTATGTATGTATTTGTATTATACATCTATAAATACTGTGTATGTTGTATATGTGATTTCGTAGAATTGGCGTAGTAATTTTATAATAGTTTGAAAATACGTTTATTTTCTTAATTTTGTTGAAAAGAGTACAATCTCGAAGGGGTAGGCAGAGGTACATGAAGGACTCAGTCCATTAGTAAGTACACCCACATTTCGCCAGTATGTTATTGGTCCCATGTAATAGGGGGCGAGCCTATTGCCATCTACCGGACACAGTTCCAGACATTACGATACAACATATTATAACAGGCCTAACATTACATCAGGTGTCATGAAGCACTTTGCAAATAGGTCTATAATATATTATTACAATATAACTTTATAAATAAATTTTAATTTAAAAAAAATGCATTTAATATAACGTGTCATCAGAGGAGATCAGAAAAATAAAGGGACCGTCGAAGTGAAAATTCATTCAACAATTTCCCTTTCAATCCAAATGAAATTGTCAATGAACGCTAAGATTTTTTATCAATGAGACTATTCCCAGAAAAATCGATCAATTTCCAAGATTCTAAAGACCATTCCAAGAGCACACATCGTTAAAACTTTATTACCAAAGTCAAATAAATACATTTTTACTATTTACATGACAAAAGTACGAAAAAGTCACGTAGGATAAACATAATGACTTTATATTGATTTTCGATGTGGGACCCTTAGGCACGGAACCTTGTTTGACTTGAAGTTTGAGCACGTCACCTTAATGTATTTTTAAATAATTTTTAAAATGCTGACTGGCGAATGCGTGATGAGGCATTTGCTTCGTGGTGGCCATTTAAAATGTTAAGTGGGTGGTTTTTTTTGTTTTTGGACCTTGACTGATACCTACTATTATTTAATCTGTTCCTTGCTGTCACGACGGCGGCTAATGTAGCTTGCAATGAAGAATTAAATAAAGGCGAAGTGGGATCGTGGTTGCGTGTCTGATGGCCAGTGATGGCCGGCCCGAGCGCAATTTCACTGGATGTTGTTAACAAATGTATATTTTGCTACAGAAAAATACCCTTTCGCAATAAAATAAAACAGAAATCGTCTAAAATATTTATTATGGAACACGTAAACTGAATATCATTGAAATATGCAAATGAAACTACTTTTCCGTAAAAGTATCTCTCTAAAAATGAAGATGTAGAGGAAACATCGAGATTTTTTTGTATCCAGTCAAAATTAGTCAATCGTGTTTCGACTCCCATAACTTACTGAAAAGAATCCTAAACTTATGATTGTCATAAAAAAATAAAATTAAAATTCGATGTTTTGTCGTCTTAAAATTGATTTGCCGTACAGTCAAAGCGTGGGTTTTGGGACTCATTTCACCTTAAGGCACAAATTGACGTCTCAGGAACCACCAAACCATCAAGTAGAGACATAGATAAGTTCCTTCCATGATCATCACATCATCAGCCGGAAGACATCCACTGCTGATCATAATATAGAATGCCATAAACTATTAATATAGGGGGGGATTTTGCCGTAATCACCACGCTTGTTCGACTTGGTGATCGCAGCAGTTGGAATACTTGGTGCCGGAGAGCGCTGCTGCTCGCAGAATATGTCCCTCTGCCGGGTCTCACGGCTCCCACCAGATCCGGGAACCAGACGGCTGATTCCTTCAATCAATACTGGGTGATGGCACAGTACACTAAGTAATAGGATTGTTTCCTTCTTCTGTTCAAAAGTGGCAAATTGTAGAAGCCGTGTCTATACCCTATTGTAATTTAGTTGTAGTGTCTATTGTTGTAATGGTAGGCCTCTTTCGCAGGGGGCCGCCTGGGGAAGTACCACACCTTTGCCAGTTATTCATCCGCCTAGCAGTAATGTGCAAGCATTACTTACTGTGTTCCGGTCTGAAGGGCAATGTTACCAGCGAAATTACTGGGCATGATGATATTCAACAACTAATATCTCAGGGTGACAGGCGCAGTACAGTGCCGCGCAGAATTTTGAATTTTAAAACACTGGGTGGCACTGTGTCTGATATGGGCAATCATGATGCTTATACCATCAGGCACCTGATTTGCTCGTCTTGTCATTCATTATAATAAAAAAAAATATTTAAAAGGTAAGTTCACAAAGTTCATACATACATACATACATACATACAGTCACGCCTTGTTCCCGTTGGGGTAGGCAGAGACTATTTCTTTCCACTTGCTACGATCCTGACATACAACTTTCGCTTCTTCCACTTTCATCACATTCTTCATGCATGCTCGTCGGTTGTTGGTACTTTTGACCTGGCCTTTCCTTAAGATAACATCAACTTGTTCATGAAAGGTACGCCTAGGTCGACCCCTACCGACTTGACCATTCACACTAGCCTTATAAATCTCCTTTGTCAATCTCTTTTCGTCCATCCTCTCCACATGTCCGAACCATCTAAGCAATCCTTTCTCTATCTTTGTCACTACATCTTCTACCACGCCACAGCGTTCCCTTATCACACTGTTCCTCACTTTGTCCATCAAGGTCACTCCAGTCATACTTCTCAAACTTCTCATTTCCACAGCATTAATCTTACTTTCATGCTTCTTCTGCCAGACCCAACATTCACTACCATACGTAAGTGTGGGGATAAGCACCCCTCTATGCACAGCCAGTCGTGCCTTTTTAGACACTTTCTGACTGTTCATAAAAGTATGCAACGCCCCATTCACCTGATTTCCTGCCAAAACTCTTCTTTCAATATCACAGTCATACTTTCCATCACTTGTAAACTTTGAACCCAGATATACAAACTCTTTTACTTGTTCCACTCTTTGTCCATCAATCAGAATCTTGCAAATTGTCATACATTCTTCTCTTTCAAAAACCATTACTTTCGTCTTGCTTACATTCACTTTCATCCCTTTGCTTGTTAAAGCAGCATTCGTCAAATTAACCATCGCTTGCAACTCCTTCTCTGATGATGCCAGTATGACCTGGTCATCAGCGTATAGGAGGCATTTGACGGTCAACTCATTCATTCTTAAACCATACGCACTTTCTTTCAAATCTTTCAGACAATTGTCTATGAATAAGTTGAACAGCCATGGCGAAGCTACACATCCCTGTCTAACACCTTTTTCAATGTTAAACCAGTCTGTGTAAGCTCCGTCTACCCTGACACAAGCACTGGAACCCTCATAGAGTGATTTCAGTGCTCGTATCAAGTTGGCGCTCACCCCATACACAGACAATGTTGACCACAGTTCATCCCTCACCACTCTGTCATAGGCCTTTTCCAAGTCCACGAATGCGCAATAGACCTTTTGGCTATGAGCCAAGAATTTTTCGGCTATGCTCCGTAAGGAAAAGATCTGATCCATGCATCCCATCCCTCTCCTAAATCCCGCTTGCACATCCCAAATCTTTTCATCAGTTTCATTCATCACTCTTTTAATCAAAATCTTTGCATATAGTTTGCCAACGATGCTTAATAAGCTAATGCCCCGGTAGTTTTTACAGTCTTGCTGCGACCCTTTTCCTTTGTATAGCGGTACGATAACGGCCTTGCACCAGTCTCCTGGTACTCTGCCGCTCCTCCAGCAAAGGTTGAAAAGGCGGTACAGCTGACTAGCTACCACACCCTGTCCAGCTTTAAGCATCTCGGCTGAAACTCTATCATACCCTGCAGCCTTACCCGTTTTCATACTTTTTAACGCTTCCACAATCTCTTTCATGCTTATATCATTTTCATCATGACTTTCATTCGTATCCCCGGATGGGGCCCGTACTTGCAAATTCTCCTTCTCAAATAAACTTTCAAAATATTCCTTCCATCTGTTTAGCACCCTTTCCTCTCCATTCAGAAAACTTCCATCCTGGTCTCTGATCTTGTCCAGCTGTGAGGTGGTAAGATTCCCTCTAGCTGATCTTACGGACTTCCAGAAAAACTTAATGTTGTTCTGAAAGTCATCAGATAACCTCCTGTCAAATTCATCTCTATCGTGCTCTTTCATTCTTCTCGCAACCTCATTTGCCACATCCTTCAATCTTTTATACTCATTTCTTGCCATGTTTACATCCACATTCGTTGCCTTCTGCATTCTTTGATTAGCCTTTGTGGCCAACCAATCTTTCCAAGCTTTCTTCTTCTCAGACGCTGCTTTTTGAACTTCCGCACAAACCTTTCGTATCTTACACCCTTTCTTTCTCTTACTAACACCACACACTTCAACTGCAACTTCCACAATTCCTTTCTTAAATGGCTTCCATAGCTCTTCAATCTCACATGCTTCATCTAACTCGGTAAACTTTTCACTCAGTTTACGTGCAAACTCTTCATTCACACGTTCTTCTTGCAAATTCTCAACTTTTATGCGCTCTAGTACACTAACAGGCCCACGATGTCGATGCCGCCACTTTCTGAACAGACCCCTTATTCGGCTCATTACCAGGAAGTGGTCTGTATAAATGCCAGCACCGCGATAGGCCCGAGTGTCTAAGACATTCTTTCTCAATCTTTCATCCACAATAACAAAATCAATCATACTTCTCTGGCTTCCTTCTTCTCTCGTAAACAAGTGGACCTCTTTGTGTTCAAACATTGTGTTTGTAACCAAAAGATTCCACTCCATGCATACTTCAAGCAGACTCTCACCGTTCATGTTCACTCTGTCATCCCCAAACTTTCCTAACACATTCTCATATCCATCCCGTTTCACTCCTACCCAACCATTAAAATCCCCTAACATTATTATTCTTTCATTCTGTTTACATTTATACAAAATCTCTTTCACGCTATCCCAAAACTCCTGCCTCATCTGTTGGGCTCTCGAGGGACAGTTTGGCCCTGCATCTGTCGGGGCGTACACCCCCAATACAAAGATGCGGGTAAGGCCAACTTTCAACCTCACCCATAGGAGTCTTGGGCTCACACATTCAAAGTCAGTCACACACTCATTCATTCTCGCAGAAAGTACAACACCAACGCCCTGACAGCCTCTACTGGTTTCAGGTACTCCTGACCAGTAGGCTGTGTACGAGCCATGCGTGGTGGTGTCGCATCCTTTCCGCTTAGTTTCATTCACACATAAAACATCAATCCGTCTTTCATTCATCATCTCGCATACTTCCTCAATTTTGTCATTCATGCCTC
Source organism: Hemistola chrysoprasaria (assembly GCA_947063395.1). Taxonomy (NCBI): domain Eukaryota; kingdom Metazoa; phylum Arthropoda; class Insecta; order Lepidoptera; family Geometridae; genus Hemistola; species Hemistola chrysoprasaria. The sequence goes on along the minus strand of OX346734.1, from coordinate 1,478,088 downwards.
CCCTCACATTCAACGTAGCAAAGTGGCTATCCATAGCCCACTTTTCGCGCCCTCGGGAAACGAGACGTGACGGGTTGCGAACCACGTCGCCGCCATTCTGGTTAAAATATTTATTGTCCATTGCATTCCCACGAGTAGCGAGGGAAATAACTGTCCACCCATGCAGAGCCCGGCGTGCATGGGTAAGGCTAGCCTGTTTCTGGGTTCGCCAAGTCCCAGGGCAGTTTGGCACGCTTACAACTAGACTCGCCTCTAGTCACGCAGCCCTCGGCACGGCAACCTTGGCTTGGCTTGAAGTCGTCAGAGCCTCGTTAGTTTAACAGCAGGGTGCACCACGTGCAGGTGAGGTTGACTTGGGTGGCGAGATGTTATGCCACCCCTTACACCCCCTTACAAAGTTCAGGATACAGTTATTATACATACATGAGTAAAGGAACAATATTTCAGTATAATTTGTAACAAAGGTAACATCGTATTGTAATAAAATTATTTTATAGTAGAACAGTAGGGTAACACGCCCAGTGAACATCCTCAAATCGAATCTGTCAGTGTCTCGCACAACCAAGTTAGACGGCGCGCGTCGGCACAATCAACGTAATTCGATTGAAACCCTCCTGTCCCCGCCGGCCGCCGTGCCAGCTTATTGTCAGTACCTACTTGATGTTCAGGGTAAGAACAGACGTATTTTAACCATATAACAAGTTTTGTAAAACAAGACTGCATCGGTAGCGTAGTGGGAGCAAGATTGACTGCTGATAATGAGGTCCCGTATGCGATCCACAGGTCAGACAAAGTGTTAAATATTGTACCCGGCCAGGTCGAACATTTGTGTGCATGAACAGGTCTGGTTGATCTGTGTCTGGGTTTTATAAGCAAGTATGTATATATCAGACATCCGGTTACCATAGTACAGGCTTCTAGCCTAGTTCGGCACCAGATGACCATGTGTGGAAGTTGTCCTAAATTATATTATATTATTATTCTTGTAAAACAAGGTATTTGTCAGTGTTCAAAATTTCAGGTCTCTAAAAACAAGCCTTGTTCAAATATCATACTTTGCAACATTTTATATTTCAGCAAAAATTATACGTAAAAATTTACAAAAAAAAAATCACATCTCATATATTTCACAAAAAACTATCATTTGATATTTTTTTTATATTGTGTAGAAATAAATTATAAAAAAAAAACGATAAAAGCCACCCTCGCAAACTTCAAATCAGTAAAAGAGCATCTGAACCCGTTGTACCATTTTATTGACCAAGGGTCTGGCCATTTGTGATACGTGTTACCCTAATTTGGTCCCATGCTGGTTATTCAATGGTGCTAGTACCCTATTGTAGAAGGGGAGGTAATGTGAATTATTTTACTAATAATATTGTCGAAGTCATTTGCGAGGTGGAATAATTTAAAAAAAAAAACTAGATTTTTTCGGTTTTCCACGCCTGTACAGGCAAAGCCGAGCAGATTTCTTCCAGACACGTTAGGTTTATGCAAGATATGCATTAACTTAACGTGTACTGCTGGATTTAAGAGTCTACGAAATCCCTATCTACGAAAAATTTGACGCAATCCTATGAAAAATTTACCAAATCGATGTGTTGTATTCCCCTGTTTCCTCCGAATATAATTAACAGGATACAAGACCTCTTAGCAGTTTGACACAATCCTATGAAAAATTTACCAAATCGATGTGTTGTATTCCCCTGTTTCCTCCGAATATAATTAACAGGATACAAGACCTCTTAGCAGTTTGACACAATCCTATGAAAAATTTACCAAATCGATGTGTTGTATTCCCCTGTTTCCTCCGAATATAATTAACAGGATACAAGACCTCTTAGCAGTTTGACACAATCCTATGAAAAATTTACCAAATCGATGTGTTGTATTCCCCTGTTTCCTCCGAATATAATTAACAGGATACAAGACCTCTTAGCAGTTTGACACAATCCTATGAAAAATTTACCAAATCGATGTGTTGTATTCCCCTGTTTCCTCCGAATATAATTAACAGGATACAAGACCTCTTAGCAGTTTGACACAATCCTATGAAAAATTTACCAAATCGATGTGTTGTATTCCCCTGTTTCCTCCGAATATAATTAACAGGATACAAGACCTCTTAGCAGTTTGACACAATCCTATGAAAAATTTACCAAATCGATGTGTTGTATTCCCCTGTTTCCTCCGAATATAATTAACAGGATACAAGACCTCTTAGCAGTTTGACACAATCCTAGGAAAAATTTACCAAATCGATGTGTTGTATTCCCCTGTTTCCTCCGAATATAATTAACCCATACTATAAAGAGGTAAACTACTCTGTCTCTGTCATTTTAGTTTATAATAGTATAAACTTCCGGCTTTTATTAAAAAACGTCTAAAAACGTCCCAGTTTTACTTGCGTGATAAGACATTTATTACAAAAAAATTAAAAGTTTATATATATGTAGGCCTCTTTAGCAGGAGGCCGCCTGGGGAAGTACCACACCTTTGCCAGTTATTCATCCGCCAAGCAGTAATATGCAAACATTACTGTGTTCCGGTATGAAGGGCAATGTTACCAGCGAAATTACTGGGCATGATGAGATTCAACAACTCATATCTCAGGGTGACAGGCGCAATGCAGTGCTGCGCAGAATTTTGAATTTAAAACACTGGGTGGCACTGTGTCTGATATGGGCAATCATGATGCTTACCATCAGGCACGTGATTTGCTCGTCTTGTTATTCACTATCGTAAAAAAAAATTACAAAAATCAAATGATATGGACACATTTTACTTCATCTTCAAAATAAAAGGATATAAATTAATCAAATAGGTTTACTACACGTATACATTCGGAGGAAATAGGGGAATACAAAACATCGATTTGGTAAATTGTCCATAGGATTGTGTCAAACTGCTAAAGAGGTCCCCTTTCCTGTTCTATGCATGCATACAATCCCTATTAACAAATAGGGATTGTATGCATGCATAGAACCAACCCAAATTCCTTGCATAGAAAAGGTTTTATGCAATATGGTTGTTAAGGAACTACCTTCTCGACCTATCCGGCAAGATTCACAGGAATGACATAATATTATATCTACCTAACTATTAGTCATAAAAACGTAAATCCCTTACACCAAAACAAAATATTAATTAAACAAACACACAAGCGACATATCGCAATTATTTCAATAATTGCATTTATCGTTTTATCAAACGTTGCCGCTGATCCTATCCAATGTACAAATGGTAATTATCAATTAGAAGTGTACTTTAGTTACAATTTTTATGTGGGCGAGGACAGGGCGTTGTGACAATCTACATTGGTACGTTGATACTAGCTCCAAAAACCAGTTAAAATACCAGTTACCAAAATAATAACCTGTTCCAAGATAACAGCATGTTGTAACAGTATAATGTATAATATTGAATATCCGGGATACTGGAATCGGGCATAGAATCTGCTGTCTCAGTCTAATTTAAAGTTAGAATAAACATACGGCTTTAGACCGAGACAGCTTATTACTTATTATTTATACATAGATCGTACGAAAAAGAGAAAAAAGAGAGAAAACTAGTTATATCCACGTTATGCTAGGCCAGCAGGAAACTGGAAAAAATTTTTTGTTAGAAAAGAACAGTTACAGAACAGAAACTGTTATTTTAACCTGTTCCAATAAAAACGCGTTACTTATGGAGGAACGTTAGTTACATTTTTGTCCACATACATTATGATCGTAGTCAGTGCAACGTAACATTTGGTGTTATTTGCACAAAAGATAAGCTCGATGCGTGAATCGGAACGCATCTGTCACGTTGTCGACAATTAGAGGTATTCATTATTATGTGAATTAGAAATTGGGGACTTATATAAGTAATGTTCAAAACAGATTAGGTGAGTACACCCTTATTGGTTAACTTGCTCTTTGAGAATTGAAACTAATAATAAATCAATATTTATTGAACTTAGCGGGGGCTGTCTTTGACATCATATCTTCTGTAGATGGTTTCAAAGATGAACCCCGAAAGGTATAGTGCGGAGTAGTCGATGGCCAGTGCGGCTATTCAACTATTTTTAATCTGTTTGATATTTATACGTATCTTTTGCTCTCGTGAGTTTTTAAAATCAAATTTGAAATAAAAGGATTTTTAATTGCCGTAGAGGGCGCATGCTCGACTGCCTGGAGTTTGGAACTGTGCCCGGTAGATGGCAATAGGCTCGCCCCCTATTACATGGGACCAATAACATACTGGCGAAATGTAGGTGTATCTATACTATGGGACTGAGTCCTGGGTACACCTCTGCCTACCCCTTCGAGTAAAAGGCGTGAATGTATGTTATGTTATGTTATGTTTATAAAGATCACGTCTGTAAAATTACATAATCAGCAAAAGCTCCTGTCCTGGAATGTCCCCAGGTTACAAATGAACAGCATGCTGGCAAAAAGACAATCATTCCAAAAATTTTTGCTTTTCAACAAACTATTTTTCATTTTATATTTTTGTAGCCAGCTAAATAAATAAAAAATGATAAAATAAAAAGTATTTAAGTAATATCCGCTTTTGATTACGATAATATGAGCCACCATTGGCTCACTAGTATGACACAAAGATATTTTACCAAAGCGTAAAAAAACTACCTTCATTCAACAATAACCATTTCAAATGAGACCCATTCAGAAAACAAATTAAATTACTTCCACGTTTCAGACACGAAAACAAACAAATTAACAAACAATAAATAAGTCGCCACCCCAATTTATCGCTATAAAACTAATCACCCTTATAAATATTAAACTGCCCTTAAAACTGCACCCCCGAGGGACTGTTTATGGGTATCTGTAAGTGGCGACATATGATTGCTGTGTCGCTGGTTAAGGGATGGATTTGAGGGTAGTTTTCTGTAGACTGACTTGATGGCGTAGTCAAGTCGAATGGAGTCGACTTAGGCGTACTTTTCATGAAAAAATTGATGTTGTTCTAAAGAAAGACCACGTCAAAAGTACGTACAACCGACAAGCATGTAAGAAGAATGTCATGAAAGTGGACGACGCGAAAGCTGAATGTCAGGATCGTAGTAAGTGAAGGGAAATAGTCTCTGCCCGCTCCATCGGGAACAAGGCGTGACTGTATATATATATTTTTTTGTTAGTGAGTGACAAGACGAGCAAATCAGGTACCTGATGGTAAGCATCATGATTGCCCATATCAGACACAGTGCCACCCAGTGTTTTAAAATTTAAAATTCTGCATGGCACTGCACTGCGCCTGTTACCCTGAGATATAAGCTGTTGAATCTCATCATGCCCAGTAATTTCGCTGGTAACTACTTGGCGGATACTGCTTGGCGGATGAATAACTGGCAAAGGTGTGGTACTTCCCCAGGCGGCCCCCTGCAAAAGAGGCCTACCACTACTAAAATGTACTAAAATGTGTATGCCTACTCTATAATATATTACCTTTAAAATGAACTCTTAAGTAAAAACATAATATGTAATATAAATCGAAAGCTATGAGTTTTTAGTGATAAAAAACTTTGAACACGATTATTTCCCAACAGTATTTTTGTAGTGGTAGGCCTCTTTTGCAGGGGGCCGCCTGGGAAAGTACCACACCTTTGCCAGTTATTCATCCGCCAAGCAGTATGTGCAAACATTACTGTGTTCCGGTCAGAAGGGCAATGTTACCAGTGGAATTACTGGGCATCACGAGTTTCAACAACTAATATCTCGGGGTGACAGGCGCAGTGCAGTGCCATGCAGAGTTTTAAATATTAAACCACTGGGTGGCACTGTGTCTGATATGGGCAATCATGATGCTTACCATCAGGCACCCGATTTGCTCGTCTTGTTACTCACTATCATAAAAAAAATGGTGAAGTATATTGGTCTAAAAGGGCAAAGATAGAGTCAAATTGCACTTTCTACATAAAATTTAACGCACCGTACATTATTTACCAGAAGTTAAGGTTTTTATATAAATAGATTCCTTACCGAAAACCTGCTAAGGTTGTCCCTTTGCCGCCCACTCGTTTTTATCACCACCTTAATAGTGATGTGAACGATTACGTATATCGATACCGCTTTGTTTTATCGATGTTTATAAAATCCACGTTAAGTTCGCGTACCTACCTACAATAATTTATGTGTAAATATTATTAAAAACATTTGAATTCATAGAGAAGAAGAGTAAAATATAATAAGTCAGTAAACAGGGAAATATTGAAATGATGTTTCACGTGAAATTAATCTCTTCCAGGCAAACAGCCTTGGATGGAAAGAGGTATGATGGGAGAGTAGGGGTGAGATTTGGTAAAAGAATTTTATTCAAGGAGATATTTTTAAACATCAATAATAATAATATGTGATATCTTCCACAAACGGTCATCTGGTCCCAAACTAGGCTAGAAGCCTGTACTATGGTAGCCAAATGACTTATATACATACTTATATAAGCTTATAACACACAGGGACAGATCAAACAGACATGTTCATGCACACAAATGTTACACCTGGCCGGGGATCGAACACGAGACCTGAGGCACAGAAAGCACAGAATTTTTAGCCAACGCGGCTGTCAATAAGTTTCTTATTTCAAAGAATTTAGACTCTATTCATGATTGTATGATACTAGCTGTGCTCCGCGGTTTCACCCGCGTAGTCGTCGTTCTCGTGGGAATATCTGGATAAAAAGTATATTATGTACCAGAGTACAAGTTACCGACATACCAAATTTCAGCCTAATCGGATCAGTAGTTTTGGCGTGAATGAGTAACAAACATTCATTCATCCTCACAAACTTTCGCATTTATAATATTAGTAGGAAGGATATGTTTAAAGCCTACTTATTAAAATACAACCATTTAAGATCAGTCGATTTAAAATATCGATAACATAATAATTTTATCGACTCGTGCCCCATGACTAGCACGTGGATCTAATTTGCTAAAGGCCGGTCCCTTTGTTTGCCAGAACAAATTGCTGCCGGATAATTGGCTTAAAGTCCCTTAGGGAGGAGATTAATGCGCGCCAGAGTGTGAGCGGGTAGCGGGGTAACATACCACAACAAGGCAGGCCCTAGCAGTATAATTTTTAATAGGAAACAAACTAACAGGACATATTTAAGGAAACTGACATAATCTCATGAAAAAATTACTGCCATCTACATGAGAAAGAGAGAATAATTTTCCACTCACTTGTTTGTTGTTGCTTTTTGATCTAGCTTTTATTTGCGCTAAATATAATTTGGTTGAAGAAAACCGTATGGCTTATTCATATTTATAAAAATATAGAAATAAAATTTTTGAGGTTATATTATTACATGCATACATACAGTCACGCCTTGTTCTCGGCGGGGTAGGCAGAGACTATTTCCCTCCAGTTGCTACGATCCTGACATACAACTTTCGCTTCGTTCACTTTCATGACATTTTTCATATATGTTATGTTATATTATTATTTTTTGTAAATATGAAAAAAAACGTACGGTTTTCTTAAATCAGATATATTTTTGGCGCAAATAAATGCCAGATTAAGAGTCAACCATAAACAATTGAGTGGAAAATTATTATCTCTTTTTTCATATTTCGGAATTTACATTTTGTACGGAATTGGACGCCTAACGCCTAAAGAAGTGTCACACAAACTCGCTTACAGTTAGACCACGCCCTTATGCAGCAAACATTGCCGTGCGCTTGATTTTTAAATCAAATTCCAATATGAAAATAAGATTTATAGCTACTCTTAATTTAGTTAATTACTCTTCTAAGTTTATTTGTGAAATGCTTTGAATAACCTCTAAGTACATACGCGGCGAATTTATTAACTACCTCTTCGTTTTTAGAAGCTGGTTTAAAGCTACATAGATACACTAGCTGTGCCCCGCGGTTTCACCCGCGTAGTTTCCGTTCCCGTGGGAATATCGGGATAAAAAGTACCCTATGTGTTATTCCAGGGTCTAAACTATCTACACACCGAATTTCAGACCAATCGGTTCAGTAGTTCAGCGTGAAAGAGTAACAAACATCCATCTTTGCATCCATCCATTTTCACAAACTTTCGCATCTATAATATTCGTAGGAAGTAGGATACCATAACATTACGCCTTTTCCCTATAGCGGTAGGCAGTGGTGTACCCAGGACACAGTCCCATAGTAGGTACACCCAGATTTAACCAGTTAGGTACCTATGGTTTAGGTCTTATGTTATAGGGGACGAGCCTATTGCCATCTACCGGGCACAGTTCCACCTCCAGGCTGTCATTGAGACAATTCGTAATGGAAAAATCCAATAACATTTTTCTTGCCCTGGGGACCAAACCCGGGATCTCATATTCAGCAGTAAAGCTTTCAACAACTACGCCACCGAGGCAGTCCAGGTTTAAAACTAGCCGAAGTTGATTTTAAATTTTAGTTGAGGAACTACACCGCTACAAGGAAGTAGCGTTTTGTAGAATTAAAAAATATTATAGGTAGGTACGGACTAAGGGTAGGTATTACTTATTCTTAACTCGTTTTAAGGGCATTCTACTTCCATACAAAATAAAAATACACAGATATTAAGAAATAGAGAATAATTGTCCAGTCTATTGTTTGTGGTTGTCTCTGGACCTGGCCTTTATTAGCGGCAAAACATTTATTAAAGAAAACCTTACGCATTTTTCTTATTAATGAAAAATCCTTAAAAAAAGTTTTATATAGATTTCGTCCCTATTTATTCTAAGGTTATGTCACTATTTTGTAGTTATGTCAATGTTTTTTTAAAAAATATTAAGAAAAACCATACATACGGCCTCTTGTAGTGGTAGGCCTCTTTTGCTGGGGGCCGCCTGGGGAAGTACCACACCTTTGCCAGTTATTCATCCGCCAAGCAGTAATGTGCAAACATTACTGTGTTCCGGTATGAAGGGCAATGTTACCAGCGAAATTACTGGGCATGATGAGATTCACCAACTCATATCTCAGGGTGACAGGCGCAGTGCAGTGCCGCGCAGAATTTGAATTTTAAAACACTGGGTGGCACTGTGTCTGATATGGGCAATCATGATGCTTACCATCAGGCACCTGATTTGCTCGTCTTGTCATACACTATCATAAAAAAAAAAAAAAAAAAATACGGTTTTCTTTAAGAAAATATGTTTTGCCGCAAATAAAGGTCAGAACCAGAGCCAACCACAAACAATAGGGTTGTGTCCACTATAAATAAATCGGATGCACGGTTGTTTCTGATTATTAACTAAGATGTAGAAATACTAAAAAACTAAATGATTTATAAAACGAAATAAAGACAATCAGAAAGCGTGACGTCACGCCGTGGCAAACATCATTGTTGTTGTTGACGTTTCCATAAAACAGAGCAAGTTATTTAATTGTTTTTCGTTTTCTAGCTATTTTTGACAAGTTAACATAGTTGTTTTCAGTTATTTCTTGAAAGAGAAATATGCTATGGAATCAGGATTTATTAAAGCAAATAGTACAAATTTACCCAGAATTGACGCCGTCATGCTCGGCAATTTTTTCGCATCAAATACTGACTTTTGCTCATCGGAATTCCGCAATGTTAAAACCTCTGTGTAAGTATGAATATGTGTAAATTATATAGTACATGTTCATTGACTTATTATAAACATAAACAGTATTATTTGTTTCGTAGAGTTTGTCATACTTAATGTAAGTTGCCGGACATTGGTTTTGAGGTGGTGTACAAATTTCACTGTGAATCATTCAGACACTGCGATTGTCATCATTCTCTGTTTCTTTAACATATTATATGGCCTTTCTATAGTGCTATATGTCCGTTTTTTTCGGTCTTTTTGACATTCAAATTTACTTGGAGTAGGTACAGCCTGGTTTCATGCGCACTTGTGTTACTGTTCCCGTAACATAATACTCCATATAATTAACCATGTCATTTGGCAACTAGAATAAGAAAAGAATGTTGGTTAATTATAATAAATATAACACTAAATTAAAATTCAATCTGATAACAACATAACATAACCTTTACTCGTAAATTAAAACTTGAAAAAGAATAATTCATTATTTTTGTTTTAAATTTGTAAATATGTTGATTGTGTGACTTACATCAAAATGATCTTCATAAAAATACATTCTCGAAACTGCAGATAAACTATTAACATCATCTCTCCTCGCAAGGTTTAGCCACTTTTTTCGTATATGTTTATTGTTTGAAACATAAATTAATAATTTGTTTGGCGTTTTTATAGTCGTACTTTTACACTGGGGCACTACACAGTTCTTGTAATAAGAGGAATTCATTTTTAATTAGAGAAAACTAACAACTCCCATAAAAACACACGATTCCTTTGTTGTGTTTGTCACGGCGTGACGTCATTCAAAACGCCATGACAGTCTGGAGCGTTTTTGCGGTAAATTCAAATTGATTTTTTAAAACCAAAAATACACAATATAAATGATCGAATTTTTCAAAAATAATAAGGTTTGGGGTATAATAGATAGTAAGTTAATGTATTAACCAATTTTTCAAATTTAGTCAACAAGCCTATTAAGTGAAAATTAGTCCGTATGTCTTCATAATTGTGTATTTTTAACCACCATTGAGTTTCACTCCATTTTATTTTATTCCCTTGTACCTACTCGCACGATAAATTTATTTATTTATTTAGTTTAAAGAATTTAAACAAATATAATAATCCTCAAAGATAATTTTTGGTTTAACTAATCTATAAGTAGGGTAACCATAACGATTTTGTGTCATCGATAAATTTTATAGACATCCCATATGTCGAATATTCGTCGTAAACTTTAATGGATTGTATTTTATTGATATTGAGAATAAATTAGGCAATTGATATCGTGACAAATGGATTTTCAAAATATTTTGGTAGTTATTTGAACTTTTCAGTTAGAAAAATTGTCCAATTAGAGCAGTTTAACATCTTGACTGCGAATTAAAACTAAATTAAAACTGAATTACATTTTCATAAGAATGAAAGCTTATTATGAAATAATTCGTATTTTATTATGTCGGCTTTTTTTTAATGGTAAATTTAAATTTTTATTATTATTATTATACTAGCCTTGTCTTATCCCAGAGCTGGGCAAAGGCATCCTCCACTCATTCCACTCATCACGTTCTTGTAGTAAGTCTTAATTTAATAAATATTAATAAGTATGATGATATTTGATATTTGACAATCCATGACACAAGAAAAATAAACATTAACACAATGTTAATTATAATAAAATGATGAAATGTTTTTTTTCTATGATGTGAGTAACAAGACGAGCAAATCAGGTGCTTGATGGTAAGCATCATTATTGCCCATATCAGTGCCACCACACAGTGCCACCCAGTGTTTTAAAATTCTAAATTCTGCACGGCACTACACTGCGCTTGTCACCCTGAGTTATTAGTTGTTGAAACTCGTCATGCCCAATAATTTCGTTGGTAAAATTGCCCTTCAGACCGGAACACAGTAACGTTTGCACATTACTGCTTGGCGGATGAATAACTGGCATAGGTCTTCTTCCCCAGGCGGCCCCCTACAAAAGAGGCCTCCCACTATAAAACTACTTATTTTATGGCAAAAACGGGACTTATTTGCGCTAAAACATTTTTTATTTACCCTTGACATTTGCCACACATCTTTTCGAATTGTGAATGTTAAAAATATGTTATTAAGCGATATTCTTTACGAGAATTTATTATAACGACTCCTAACTTTTTTGCAAACATACAAATAGTCAAAAACTGCTAGTGTTAACTATCAACAAACCATATTATTGACTAGAGGGTGACAAGTGACATTATTTACATTGCACCCTCTATTTGCGCACATGTCCCCATACAGGTACGTTTACCATACAGATCACATTGAAAACTGCACAGCAACTTACTAGATGCAGAGAATGTTCTTGACGCGTGCGCTGTTATAGGAGGCATCACTATAAAGTAATACTAAGTATACTAATATTATAAATGCGAAAGTTTGTGAGGATGGATGGGTGGATGTTTGTTACTCTTTCACGCCAAAACTTCTGAACCGATTATGCCGAAATTTTGTATGTAGTTTAGACCCTCCCTGGAATAAAAATAGGGTACTTTTTATCTCGATATTCCAACGGGAGCGAAGACTACGCGGATGAAACCGTGGAACACAGATAGTAAAGTATAATTTTATTTTATTCTTCAAAATTTCAGTTCAATCGGTTCAGTAGTTTTGGCGTGAAAGAGTAACAAACAGCCATCCGCGGATTGCGTACCAAAACGTATTGTAATAGGCAGTAAGGGTTTTTTTCTAATTTTATAAAGTATATTATTAAAATAATTAAGGTATTCATTCGTTAATGAAATAAAATCGTAAAATATTTATTTAAAACAAGATGCCCCGCGGGTTCACCCGCGTAGGCTTCGTTCCCGTGGGAATTACGGGAAACAAAGTACCCTATGTGTTATTCCACGGTCTATGCTACCTACATACCAAATTTCAACCCAATCCATTCGGTAGTTTTTGCGTGAAAGAGTCATCCATCCATCCATCCAAACTTTCGCATTTATAATATAAGTAAGATATAGGTATACTCAAAATAGCGCAACGAGCTATGGAGAGGGCTATCTTCGGGATTTCTCTGCGAGATCGAGTCAGAAATGAGGAGATCCGTAGACGAACGAAAGTTACCGACATAGTGCAGCGGATTAGCAAGTTGAAGTGGCAATGGACGGCACATAGCACGTAGAACTGATGGCCGATGGGGCCGTAAAGTTCTCCAATGGAGACCACGGACTGGTAAGCGCAGCGTAGGACGTCCTCTCACAAGGTGGACAAACGATCGGATAAGTACGGCAAGAGCACGCTGGATGCAGGCCGCTTACAACCGGACTGGATGGAAATCTAAGGAGGAGGCCTATGTTCAGCAGTGGACGTCCTATGGCTGATATAATGATAGGTACACTAAGACAAGCCTATCCAATTACGTAATAAGAATAATTAATTGCCAACATAAAAAAACGCAAATCTAAATCGATTGGCAAACGTAAAACTGCGACATATGCGCTAAATATGATTACACTTGCCCAAATACACCAATAAATAAAATAATATGGCAACCCCAATGCATTTATCGTGGGGTGGCAATGTGGGCAAATAAAATTAGACAAATTAGCTAGATAGTGTTAAGTAGAGGGTATTTTCGACGCTTTTTAATCCTTTGGGATATATTTAAGCGACAATATTTTTGTTCAAAGTTTGGTGCATCTAGTTAAACCCAATATATAAGGGGGTTCATTTACCGGCGGTAACTTAACAACTTGCAAAAGAAAAATTTGACACTTTAAGAGCGCACATGGCCTTCTAGGAATTTGACACAATCCTATGAAAAAACTTACCAAATCGATGTTTCAGTCCGAATATAATAAACACATTCTATAAATTTATATCCTGATATTTTTATAGTGAAGTAACCTATGTCCCTGGTTTGTTCATAGTGAACTTACCTACAATTTTTTTTTTAATGTTCGAATTTTCAGGAAATGGATTGTTTTTTAACTAAATTTAATTTTTCTGTAGTTTTAATTTTATGTATATTTAATTCAAAGTAGCGAAATCAAAGATAACTTTACCTATTTTCGAAGTCGAAATTTTTAAGGAGTGCCTTCTTTTTGCAGTGGTAGGCCTCTTTTGCAGGAGGCCGCCTGGGGAAGTACCACACCTTTGCCAGTTATTCATCCACCAAGCAGTATGTGCAAACATTACTGGGTTCCGGTATGAAGGGCAATGATACCAGCGAAATTACTGGGCATGATGAGATTCAACAACTCATATCTCAGGGTGACAGGCGCAGTGCAGTGCCGCGCAGAATTTTGAATTTTAAAACACTGGGTAGCACTGTGTCTGATATGGGCAATCATGATGCTTACCATCAGGCAACTGATTTGCTCCTCTTGTCACTCACTATCATAAAAAAAATCTGTACCTGAAGGTCCATATTCTATGCTATAATAGCTATATCTCACCTCCCATGTCAGGTATCCTAGGATAGAACATGGTGCTCCGCGCGAGCCACTCCAGTTGCATGTGTTGTAACATTCGCTCGGGAGGATGGAAGGCTGACAGTGGCGGACCACCCGACGGGTAGAACATCGTTTGAGATAGTGGGGGTGGAGGCAGGAGACCGGGCTTCGGGATTATACCTGTAGGAAATTGTGACGTTAGTACAAAGTTACTGTTAATCAGTTGTTTACGTCGAGTACTGCTCCCATTTTCGGAACGGAGCACCCAAGTACCAGCTTGACCCGCTAGATACTTTACAGCGTAGAGCTGTCAGAATAGTCGACGACCCAAAGCTCACCGAACACCTAAAACCACTCAGTATTACGCATAGACATAAGTCTTTTAGTTTTTTTTACACTGCATTACAACGGGGAGTGTACTGATGAACTTTCAACCTGATACCGGCGTCACGGTTCTATCACCGTACTAGCCGCCATCGATACATTGACGTCGCACACTGTGCAATTTTTCCGTTCTTTTCTGCCGCATACGTGCAAACTGTGGAATGGTCTCCTTACGGTCTTCCCGTTGAGCTACAACATGGGGCTCTTCAAAAGGAGAATGAATAGAGTGTTGGTCGGGTCGGCAACATATTGGCAATACCCCTGGTGTTGTAGATATCCATAGGCGATGGTAACCGCGAGCCATCAGGCACACCGTCTGATTGTGCGGCCAGCTATGCCATAAAAAAAGCTCTCACGCAAATGTTTGAAGAGGCACATGTGAAATACTTATACGCTATCATGGAGGAAAGGACTGCGTCGATGTGGCACAGGATTCGTGTGAGAATAATTAAAAGAGACCCTTTGATGGCAAAGGGACACATTCGGAGAGTGGACAGCAGCACTCTTCGGCACCAAGTATTCCAACTGCTGCGAACACCAAGCCGCACAACAAGCGTGGTGATTATGGCAAAATCCCCTATATGAATAGTTTATGGTGTTCTATGGGGGAGGCCTATGTTCAGCAGTGGACGTCTTCCGGCTGATAAAGCTTTTTTTTATGAGAATTTTGTTTTTTTTTATGATAGTGAGTGACAAGACGAGCAAATCAGGTGCCTGATGGTAAGCATCATGATTGCCCATATCAGACGCAGTGCCACCCAGTGTTTAAAAACTCAAAATTCTGCGCGGCACTGCACTGCGCCTGTCACCCTGAGATATGAGTTGTTGAATCTCATCATGCCCAGTAATTTCGCTGGTAACATTGCCCTTCATACCGGAACACAGCAATGTTTGCACATTACTGCTTGGCGGATGAATAACTGGCAAAGGTGTGGTACTTCCCCAGGCGGCCTCCTGCAAAAGAGGACTACCACTACAAAAAGATGAATTGATGTTGGATACTCACCAGGTCGATAAGTCTCAAACTCTTCATTCCCCCCCTCGACTCCAGGCGATATCGGCGGGCTGTACCCGGACTGGTTTCCATCATCAGACCCTGGGCTGCCACTCCTGGAGCTCTGCGACCTGGGACTGCTGCGACCTTCTTCTGGGTATTTGCTGATTGTGTTCTGTTCTATTTGCACATCGTAGTTTTCTTGGTACCTTAAAGAAGATCTAAAATAAGTACCAATATGGAAAATAAGGACCACTATAATATTTATAGTTACATACATACACGCCTTTTCCCGAAGGGGTAGGCAGAGGTTTACCCAGGACTCAGTTCCATAGTAGATACACCCACATTTCGCCAGTATATTATTGGTCCCATGTAATAGGGAGCGAGCCTATTGCCATCTACCGGGCACAGTTCCAGACTCCAGGCAGTTATTGAGATAATTCCTAATGGAAAAATCCAATGTTATAGTTGTCTGGAAGAAATCGCCCGGTACATGGCAATAGGTTCGCCCCTATTATTTGGAACTAAGATTCAACTCGTTGGTGACAGTATCGGTGGCGTAGGGGGCGCAAGCTCGATTGCCGATAATGAGGTCCTGAGGTTCGATCCCCAGATCAGGCAAAGTGTTCAATATTGAATTTTTGCATTAGGAATTATGTATTTAAATAACTGCCTGGAGCCTGGAACTGTTCCTGGTAGATGGCAATAAGCTCGCCCCCTATTACATGGGACCAATAACATACTGGCGAAATGTGTGTGTACATGGAACTGACTCCTGGGTAAACTCTGCCTACCCCTTCGGTAAAAAGGCGTTATTTTATGTTAAGTTAACGCGCTGTTTATATTTCGACAGCCTCGTTAGTTCAGATGGTAGTAACTCTGCTTTCTGTGCTGCAGGTCTCGGGTTCTATCCCCGGCCAGGTCAACATGAACATGTTTGTGTACATGAACATGTCTATTTGATCTGTGTCTGGGTGTTATAACCTTATATAAGTATGTATATCAGTCATGTGGCTACCATAGTACAGGCTTCTAGCCTAGTTTGGGACCAGATGACCGTGTGTGGAAGTTGTCCCATATTATTATTATTTATTATTATTATTAATAATATCCATAGTGTTGTAGTATAAGCTTCTTGGTGGTATGCAATGAGTATTGAGGTCAAATCTTATTTCAGTAGCCGTGCAAATAGTCCCGTGATTCCCGGGACGAACCGTGTCGTAAATCCAAGTGTCCCACTGGGGCTATATGTCCCGTATTTCATCTCAATATCTTTTATTTTAGTTTGAGACTGTGGAAGGAAAAGTTCCAGTTTTATGGACGACAGTGTTCTAGATATATGTAGGGGGCAGTCGTTAGATAATGTCGGAGCCTTGTTGGAATATTGTCTTGCTGAACTACATTCATCATCATCATCTCCGTTGGTAATCCTCTACTGAACATCGGCCTCCTCCATAAAGCGGGGTTTTGCCAATACTCGACACGGTTGGCAGGCGGGTTGTGGAGCTAGCGCGACCGTATCCCGCCTCAAATGGCGAGGGACTGCTCACCGTGTGGTTTGAGTCGGTATGGGCGCTTCTCGCCGAGCCCGACATAACTCGCCCGCCTCCCCCTGGCGGGCAAGTATGCGTAAAGGCATTTCCACACGGTTAAAAAAAAAGGCGGGTTGTCGAGCGCAGTTCGATGGTTTTTTGCAGAGGACGCTGCTGCCTGTCCTCTGGATCTGTTAACCCCAGCTCTTACGGCAACCACGGGTAGAGAGGGTGGAGCACTATTCTAAAGCCGGTAACTCCACGGCACTACATTGCAGTCCAGTAAATCTAAGAAGTATCGATTGACGTCTCACTTTTTTAAGCGATTAGAGAGAAGAAATAACTTCACCTAGGCGTAACTGACACAATATCATTAACCATAATAAGCCTGACTTCGGTCACACCAACATCACGCTCAGCTTAAAAATTCCAAAAAAAACAGTAAAGCGTGTGTACTAAAGGCGTTTGCAGGAGTACGCAAGAAGACAACTACTAGCAGCAAACAACATCGTGCGTAAAAAAAAAATTACGCTATATTACGCTAATAAAAAGTATAAGACTGCCTCGGTGGCGTAGAGGGCGCATGCCCGACTGCCAATCAAGAGGTCCCGGGTTCGATCCCCAGGTCAGGCAGTGTTAAATATTGGATTTTTCCATTAGGAATTATCTCAATAGCTCCCTGGAGTCTGGAACTGTGCCCGGTAGATGGCAATAGGCTCGCCCCCTATTACATGGGACCAATAACATACTGGCGAAATGTGGGTGTATCTACTATGGGACTGAGTCCTAGGTACACCTCTGCCTACCCCTTCGGGAAAAAGGCGTGAATGTATGTTATGTTATGTAAAAAGTATCAATAGCCTTCGCCGTAAAACCATGGAATTATGAACTTTATCACAAGACGTACATTTCTTAATCCTATTCTAATATTATAAATGCGAAAGTGTGTGGGGATGGATGGATGGATGGACGGGTTTTTGTTACTCTTTCACACCAAAACTACCGACCCGATTGGGCTATTTGTATACCGTATTTCAATCAGTTTAGACCCTGGAATAACATAAATAGTACTTTATAACCCGATATTCCCACGGGAACGAAGACTACGCGAGTGAAACCACGGGGCACTGCTAGTTGATTATAAATAATTAACTTGAACGAATTAAATAATTAAGATGTAAGTATTATTTAAATGTAAAGATAAAAGTAAATACTGACCTAGTAATATAATTCTTATTCTGTATCATATTCAAATGCTGACTCATCTTCTCTTGCAGCGTCCCTTCATTCTTCGACAGCAGAGCGTCAATGCAGAAAGACTTCTTCTGGATACACGTCTTGTCTTCATAATACTTGGTTTTGGGGCTGCTCGAGCAACTGTTGGAGTCGTGGTCGATTTCTAAAGGTTTCTCTTCTTCGGAGTCCCGGCGGTACATCGGGGATAGGATTTGAGACATCGCTACATTATCACCTGGAAGAGGATTAGACTTCAGCTGGCCGTGTAGAGGGGATATCTCTTCTAAGACTTTATCTCCTCTTCTCTATCTCTATGTAGGTATTTATTAAAAATGATTTGACCAAGAAACGGTAAGCGCGAAACATTTTACCGGAACAGGATCCTAATAATAACTTAAGCTTTTAAAATCCTAAATGACTGACTGACATGCAACGCAGAGCCCAAACTACTGTTCCTAGAGACTTGAAACTTGAAATGTTTTTTTCGTTGTCTGCACGTGTGCTAAGAAAGGATTTTGGACAATTCACATTCTAAGGGGTGCCAAAAGAGCGTCAAAGTTTTGGTATAAAACTCCCGTTTCGTAATTGCGAGCGGGCTTCGTTTACATTAGTCTAACTATATATTTACGAGAGTGGCTGCGAACCAATATGACCATGCGCCACTGAATTGCATGACTTGATTCCACCATCGCCCTTCTTTTACCGAACCTCGAGACAAACGGCAAAGCGTCTATTGCGTCTAAGCGTCTACCACTATTTGGTAGACTTACCAACAGCTCGCACAAAGCGATTTGCCTCGTCATTTGTCATGAGAATGACGAAGCAATGGAACTCGCTGCCGTCTTCCGTTTTTCCCGAAAACTATAACGTAGCTATAGCGTCGTTGGTATGAAAAAGAACAGTTGAACACAAACGGATCGCATTTTGGCGTCAGCGTCCGACGACATGCACATAACTGCAGCGTTTCAATTCACACGCGACCGCTTTTTAACGCCATCGTCATGTTATCTTCACGTTGACGCGACGCTCGTGTGTGTATTTATATCATGCAGTTCCGCACTGCGGATGGCATTATGCCATCCAGGACGATCAGGAATAAGGGCGAAAGTAAACAGCCCCGTCTAACACCCGCGTGCACGGCTATGTCTTCGGATATAAGGCCGTCATGTTCTACTTTACAAGAGTACTTCTTGTAAATTGAAGAGACTCCTGTAAAGAGTTCTTTAAAGAGTACAATATATTGACATTGCCTTCCCTATAGATAAGCGAAGTGTCAGTATTTGCGAAAAGTAACCCTGTCCTATTTGAGACTTGGCCTTTAAGTAGTCGTCGAGAAGGTACTCTGAGACACGTAGGAGCCAGAACGAAACTACTACGGACAAGTGTCTGTATGGCGCCGAT
The DNA here is from genome assembly GCA_947063395.1 of Hemistola chrysoprasaria. Lineage (NCBI taxonomy): Eukaryota > Metazoa > Arthropoda > Insecta > Lepidoptera > Geometridae > Hemistola > Hemistola chrysoprasaria. The sequence continues at coordinate 1,458,553 of OX346734.1, read as the reverse complement.
TATTTACAACAAAATTCCCAAATATACTCGAGAAATGGACAACGTTATTATATTTAGAGATGCCCTAAAGCCCTTAGTTTTTAATTTAATGGAATTATTTTAATAATTGTAATAATTTGGATTTTAATAATTGTAATTTAATGTTTAGACAAATAAATTTAGTTATTATGCCTACTAATATTGCATGCCAATGGCCGAATATAGCTGATCAATATGCTCTATGTAAGAACTTTGTACTTGTACGCTATACCTGTATTCGCAATAAATAAATTATGAATTATAAATTGCCTTCAAAACATCCCTGATTTTGTGTGGGACACCAATATCGTCTAGCCGGCACCAAATTTTTACCTTCGAACCGTGTCAAAAGCTTTTTCGAAATCGACGAATGTAACATATACTTCACGTTGCCATTCTGATGTTTCCTCCAAGATGATCCGGAGTGTGTTAATCTGGTCCGTGCAAGAGCGATTGGGTCTGAAACCTGCCTGTTCTCTCCTAAGAAGTGGTTCCGATCGCCTTAGTCAATCTACCCAGGAACCAGTATCGCCTTACAGAGGACCTTGGATTGAGAGACGAACCCCTCTCCAATTACTGCACTGACTCAGGTCACCTTTTTTCTTAGTGTTTTTCTTTTTATTCCAGTTTTTTGTTCCAGTCATCGAGGTAGATATGATATTATAGTTTAATATTCCTTTATCAAGCGCCAGTTAATAAAAAGTGATATTATGATAATGTTATAATAGACTGATGTCAGTCACACGCCATAATATAATCTAAGCGATAAGTAGAAATTAATATCGATAATGGATTCATTATAATCATATGTTTGCATTACGATATTCGCAAATTATATTAAAATAACCACTACTGGTTATCGGTTGATTAAATTTTATTTTTAAGCCCCGTCCCGTAATGGAATGGGTGTTATAAGTTGGACATGTCTGTGGCATCGTGTCTCCTAAATATTGATGCGGTTTTTTTTAAGCTGAAGTAATGGAGAATTTATTTAGAGTCTGTCTGAGTCTGACTTAATCTTATGAAAATAAGTAATATAAGTACTATCGTTTTTTACCAACAATATAAGTAGAAAATATTCGTAATTTTGCTCCTTTCCGGTCGGTTGTCTGGAAGAAATCGCTTTACGCGATGAGACCGCCACTTGTACTAGCCTAAGACTAACTATAATGTACCTACTTTACTTTCATAATATTATGTCCGCTTACAACTGGACTGGATGAAAATCTATGAGGGAAGCCCATGTTCAGCAGTGGACGTCCTATGATAGGACGTGAGATGATGATGATGATGATGATGATGATGTTGTTCTCTGTAAGGTGACAATAAAGTAGGTATGTGAACCGATAGATAGATATATCGTTTCAGCCGTTTGAAAATTATCTATGATCTAGTCTTTTTTATTCACATTATATTGATTTAAAGTTTAAAGAAAAGGGGAGATAGGTTACGTTCTCTCAGCGCTTACTCAACAACTGCCACGTGCGATTTGAAACATCAAAGATAAGAAGACAGGAAGACGTACCTAAGACCGAAATGAGAACGAGATAATAATTAACTTTACTGACGTACGTGGACCTAATGGGATCTAATTTGAGCTTTCCATTTTCGAGAAGCCAGTAACTCATCTCCCGGTTTCTAATTAACGATTACACAATAAAAACTTCAAAATTTGACAATTAAAACAACTTTGATATGAGTATTACTACTCATTTCATCATTACAGATGAAATGGTTCTGCCCCGGAGCATGACACCCATTCTAGCGGCTGAAGGGACATTAAAATTATCATACTGAGTATGACATAATGAGTATTATTATCTTTTTTGTTTTAGCACAGTGCTGAGGCTTTGTAGGTTTGGGTACTTACAATATTGTTTTACTTTTTATGTATTGCATTATAAATGTAAGTATACCTATTATTACCTTAGCCCTAGATAATTATATAAACTCTTTATATTAAGCACACGTACATAATAGAAAAAAATATAAAACCAAAAAGAGTAACAATAGGTATACCTACATGCTTAACAAGTACTTACTTTGTACTTACCCTATGTACTTAGATAGACCTAGTAATATACACCTAGTGACGGAGCGAAGCGAATGTATGTTTGTACTAGCACAAACCATAAGGTTTATTGGTACAAGAAATATTATATTGTAATATTTGTTTGATTAATAAAGACAAAAAAAAAAAAAAAAAAAAATAGACAACACATTTTTTTTTTCATAAAAATATGACAAACTCACGGTTTTCTTTAACCAAATATGTTTTCGCGCAAATAAAAGCCAGATCCAGAGGCAACCACAAACAATGGAGTGGACAATTATTCTCTCCTTCATTATTTGTGTATTTTCATTTTGTATGGAAGTCAAATGCCCTTAATACTAAAGAGGCTTTGTCCTAAAACAATTCGATCATCACAAAGTTCGCGTAAACTTTTCTCGTTAGTCTACCAGAACTACGTACTTACTTAGTCTACAAGCACGCACGACACATTCATTTTCTTCATTAGATTTATTGACGTTAAGTAAAAATGTCTTTTTGAGACTTAAAAATGTTAAGTTTGAGACTGAGTTTGCCAGTCTTAGGATTCAATAAATAGTTCCTTAAAACTTTATTCAAAAGTTGAACGCTAAACGCGCCCGTTGAAGTCTTTTACATGGTATATGTATGAATTAATCTGAATGGGTTTTTTAAATTGTATATTTGAGAAGTAGGTATGTAATTTTTTTATTATTTTAAAAATAAATCACTAAATAACGCATTAAAAAGGATAATTATATAAAATGTTTTGCACCATGTCAAAATTTTCACGGTGATTTTTATGTCGCTACAAGAAATAAAATATCGCAGACAATCCATTTTTCTGATAGATTTTTAATATGAATTTTGAAATAAATTATTTAAAAAAAAACTGTTAAGTAATTTTCCATAATTTTAAATCAAAATTCATTTGATCAAACCTCACCTTGCACCGGAAACGAAAAAAAAAATCCACAATCACTCACAAAAAAAAGTCAATCGAAATCAGTTAAGGGGAAAACCGCGCGCGCCACCCACTTACAACCAACTGAATTATTTTATTAAAATACGCGGCAGATCTTCGCTATTATCATCCCATATGTCACTTAACTGCTGGGCGGTTACCACCAGCGTTAATAACCACGTGTCTTTATATTTTCTACGAGAATACGGGTCTGTGAAAACTGGGCAGTGAAGCTCCGCCCACTATAGCTCCCTCGCTCGTTTGTATTGTGTCTCTTTCTAAAACAATTAAGGCAAAGCTGTTGTGTTGCGGCTTGGCCACTGGATTTTCATGTTTGCTCCTTCGTTTTATTTCCGTTGCGCTTTAGTTGTTACTTTAATTGGGTTCTTTATTTTAATTTTGTGTTTTGACTCGGATATAATTAAGCGTAATTCTGTGTTGGTTATTTAACCAGATTCAAGTACTACTGCCTAGTACGACTGCCTCGGTGACTTAGTGGTCGCAAGTTGCACTGACGATCTCGGTTCGGGTTCGATCCCCAGGTCAGGCAGTGTTAAATATAGATTTTTTCCAATTAAGAAATTATCTCAATATCTGCCTGGAGTCTGGAACTGTACCCGGTAGACGAAATGTTTATTTTCTAAAGGTGATTTAGAAAGCATTAATCCTGAAGGGTCTTAAAGCCCTTAAGATTTAAGGTGTCTAACAATATGACCTGAACTTGTATGTCAAAGGGCAGATTATCAATCTGTCGCGAATTGTAACCCACCCTTACATCTCCTTCACACAGCACGGCATACCGTTTTTAACCGCCGACCAAAGGACGAGGAAGGACGAATGACGGAGTGTTATAAGTTTTATGTGTCTGTGTACTTATCTGTGAGTCTGTCTGTGATATCGTAGCTCCTGTGCGAATTGGATGCATTAATTATTTTTTTTCTTATTTATAAACAATAAAATATGAGCTAACAGAAAACTCCAAAACACTCATAAAGTTGAACACACAAATATGAAAACAAAATAATTACAAAACACAAACATTACACAAATAAAAGCAAATACAATTATGTAGATAGGCAATGGTGTCAGCATGCATCAGCATGTTCGAATTTCTGTAAGAACTGGTTGATAAGCGCTGTAGTTCGTTGTTTGTTTGAAAGCTGACGTATTTGAGTGTTCTTAGCTATGTCTCATGAAAATCGGTTCAGCCGTTTGAAGATTATCTCATCATCATCATCATCTCAGCCGTTGGTAATCCACTACTGAACATAGGCCTCCCCCATAAAGGGGGGTTTTGCACTGGCAATTGGTTCGAGTATTGACTCGACACGCTTGGCAGGCGGGTTGTCGAGCGCAGTTCGATGGTATTTGGAAGTCGGTTTTTTTTAAATTAAGTATGTATTTTAATATGGTAAATTTGATAATATAAAACTTTTCTTCATCTCTCTTAATAAACATTAGCTAAATAATAGACATTAGACCGAAATCAGCAAAAGAAAGCCAACAAAATGGATCTCAAATGAATCAGAAAACCAAGAAAATTATACTTAAAAATATATTTGCTATTTTCGAGTAAAAGAGATAGAAAATTATTCTTTTGTTTCGAAACAATGGGCGGCGCTGAAAGTTTTTGGGCCAATCCTCTTGTGTGTGCAACAGAGATAGAAGACCAAACCTATACAGTGTAAGAGTGGGATAGAAGCTATAATTTCTTTAACACATTTCACGGATAACTGTCTACATTCTTTATGAAACTGTTTGAGGGCGCTGTTGTCTATGCGTTCAGCGTTTTGGCAGTTACTTTTTATACAGGAAAATTAGTTCAATTTTTGTCCGCAGTCATTAAGGTCGTAGACAAAGTGTAACAAAGCGTAAGTGGTAGGTTTAGGCGAGCAAATTGCGTCCCTTAAGTACATGTACTATGAAATTAACGCCAAATGGAAGTTAGAGGAACATGATCTCTGTTTTGATTAGTTTTGTTTATGAGATTTTGTTTAAAGCGTGTATAAATAAGGGTTTATGCATGACTGTATAGAAATTTCTTCTCTTTAAAGGGTTACGGGACACCTTTATAAAAGTACAAAGTAAATAAAACTATAATATCATGACAGACCTTTTTTCATCAAACTCCATATTTTATTTTATTATTATTTTTAAGTGCTTGCAAAAAATAATAAATTAATTTCCCTATTTGCAAGTTGATCGAAATATATATATATTTTTTTTATTGAGATATTATAGACATATAAAACTGTCATGGTGGCTCCACTATCACGGACTATCACGGTCAAAAGCGGATATTATTATACTTTTTCATCTTGAAGCTGTGGCTGGCTACAAAAATAATGACAAATCGTTTATTTATGTATTTATTTTATTTGACTAGACTAGACAGACATTTTTTGATGTTTTTGCGAACATTCCGCTCATACATATGTCCTGAATTCTACATTGTGAATCCTACATGGATGGATGTTTGTTACTCTTTCACGCCAAAACTACTGAACCGATTGAGCTGAAACTCGGTATGTAGATAGTTTAGACCCTGGAATAACACATAAGGCTATTTATCATAATATTTCCACGGGAACAAAGACTAACATAACATAACATACATTCACGCCTTTTTCCCGAAGGGGTAGGCAGAGGTGTACCTAGGACACAGTCCCATAGTAGATACACCCACATTTCGCCAGTATGTTATTGGTCCCATGTAATAGGGGGCGAGCCTATTGCCATCTTCCGGGCACAGTTCCAGACTCCAGGCAATTATTGAGATAATTCCTAATGGAAAAATCCAATATTTAACAAATTGCCTGACCTGAGGATCGAATCCGGGACCTCTTGATTGGCAGTCGAGCATGCGCCCTCTACGCCACCGAGGCCACAAAGCCACAAAGACTATACGCGGGTAAAACCGCGAGGCACTGCTAGTACCTACATAAAACGTTTAGAACCTTGAATAATAGGTATAAGTAGGGTTTCTATATACTCTATGGAAGTACCTGTTTAATAAAACAAAGTGCGTTTCCTTTGCAAACTTGCAACCCCACTCGTCAAATAATTCTAAGTGAGAAGTCGCAAACGACATTCATTAGCGACGCCACCCCATCGTTAAATGCCTCCCTTGCATTTGGGAAGCATTATAATCTTATTTATGAACTCTAATTTGGCGCCAAACTTGTAGCGTCAATGGCTCTGTCCGCCATCTTTGTTTTAGTCCCATAATTTGAGGGTATTTTGAGATAATTTATTGGAATGTATATTATATACGCGTGAAATGAAATTTTTTTAGGCATATACCTACTTAATCGAAGTTTTTAGAGAGAAGTTTTTCAAAAACACTTAATTAAAGTAACATTTCACCCAAAATACGCATGAACTTTCGAAATATCAATTAAAACTGCCATGAAATTATGTAGACGCATCATTCCGCCATGATGTTTTCCCGCCAACCTCAGTTCCGTTTTTGTTCTATTATGATCAGTATTTAGTATAAGCCACTAATCTAGTGTCACCGAGTGTCACGTCATCGGTAACTACTTAACCCAATTTCACATAATTTACGCCAAAATAAAAATAAATTTTAATTAAAATGAATTTTACTACGTGATTTGTATTTGTAACCTTTTTGTTTGACATGATTTATTTTGATTTTAATTATTTGAAATTTTATTATTATGACATTGGAATTATAAGATTTTTATTAATTTGACCATTATTTATATTTTTTTTTTAACGTGTTATTTGAATGATTATAGTTAAGTGAATTTTGTAATTATATTAATTAGGTAATTGGCAATAGCCGAGAGAGGAGATTAAATGTTAGGTTGTCCATAGCTAACCTGACCGACTCACAGTGAAACTGGCGCGCTTTTTTACGTGAGAACTATGATTCCGTCTACCAATATTAGACCGTATTTTTCTGTATTTTTTCAAAAGAACATAGTACACTTACAGAGAAAATTTAAACTAAACAATAATAGGTAATTTTAATTATATAGGTAAGCTAGTTTTATACACTCGCGATATAAGTATATTATTTGGTTCCCTATTCATTCGCATACTATTATTAGCCATAATTTTACAACTCATAAAATTTTAAGCCATAATATATGTAATAGCTAATGATCACCAGTCATAACGTCAATACTCCTATTATAACTTGTTATAGTTTTAATTGTCCTAACATTTGAAACCTATAATATTCTATGTCCTAATCTTTGATAACCATATTATTTTATGCCATAATCCTAACATGTCCTAACTATTGATATCACTAAAATTATGTGCCATAATCATATATTGCTCGAATGTTAACTTTGTCATAATATAAATAAAACCTAACCTAACCTAACCAATAGAATTTTGAATGTTCTTAACTCATTAACGTAGTAAACATCTTTTCTATGTAGCAAACTGTTGATATATCACATTGCTATAAAAAAATATTATAGTATGGCGCTATTACTGATTATGAATAAAAATGAAGGTAGTTTCATTATTATTATAAAAATAACACAAAGTCATTTTAGTGTAATTATTTGGAAAAAAGTGCTTAAACAAATTTTGAAATTATAATTACAATGGAAAACGAGTGCAAAATATTTACCACAGAAAGAGGAGCCAACAAATTATATATCAGTGGATTTACAAATGGAAATACGTACAATACCGATTATATAAAATAGAAATTATGAACAATGAAAATTAGGACATACACCATTATTAAGTATAAAATTATACATAACAAACATTATGACAACTAACAATAGGAATAAAAACTATTATACACAAAAATATTATAGCAATTAAATTTTAGGACAATTTATCAGTATTACTACAAAAAAATATGTATTTCCAATATTATGACTACAGGAGGTTATGACAAATGATGTATGCGGAAAATTTTTATGACATAAGACATTATGCGAATCAATAGGACACCATATTATTTATTATATATGTAATTATGACTGAAGCATTACGTTAGTATTAAGCGACTGCCTCGGTGGCGTAGAGGGAGCATGCTCGACTGCCAATCAAGAGGTCCCGGGTTCGATCCCCAGGTCAGGCAGTGTTAAATATTGGATTTTTCCATTAGGAATTATCTCAATAACTGCCTGGAGTCTGGAACTGTGCCCGGTAGATGGCAATAGGCTCGCCCCCTATTACATGGGACCAATAACATACTGGCGAAATGTGGGTGTATCTACATGGGACTGAGTCCTGGGTACACCTCTGCCTACCCCTTCGGGAAAAAGGCGTGAACGTATGTTTAAGCGAGGTAAAAAAGGTAGGTCTTATTAATTAGCTATGTGTTATTTATGTAAGGGGCCGTCCAATAATCACGTGAGACTCGAAAGGGGGGGGGTCGGCAAAAATCACGAAATATCAATTTTGTAGAATAAAATTAGATTATACCTGTATTTAAAGATATTATTCTAAACATTTTAAGATTCTTTGTAGGTACTAAAAATCACACGTGATTTTGGAGGGGGGGCATAGTCTTAAATAACACCACATATCATCAAGGGAGAGGGGTTAAAAAATGTTAGAAAAACATCACGTAATGGATGGCCCCTAAGTAGGTAGGTTTAAATTAAGCCGGGACTACAGCTACGTGTTAGCGTGATAAATAACAATATTCTGTTAAATAACACCAAAGCCACGCCCACTTTCCATGGTAAGCCAGGTCCACAGCGGCATGTTTTTGTGTTACCACAGAATGTGTTACCTAACACAATAACATGAAAAGTGGGCGTGGCTTTGGTGTTATTTAACAGAATATTGTTATATAACACGCTAACACGTAGCTGTAGTCCCGGCTTTAGATCGTATATTTGATTTAGACTTAGAAACTCCACGCAAACCGAACGCAGTCGCAACCAAAAACTAGTATAATTGAATAGATATTAAAACGGTACTTTCCCATAATCGCTATCAGTTCCCACCGCGGTTATCAGCCGTAATGTGTTTGTATTGAATGTTTGTTTGTTTGCAAAATATAAACCAAATGTACACCTTCATAGCGCTTTCACACGCCGTTCATTCGCTGACCGCATTATTAGTAGGTAATTTAAACTCATGCTTATTGCGTGTTATACAGAACATAACATAACATACATTCACGCCTTCTTTCCCGAAGGGGTAGGCAGAGGTGTACCCAGGACTCAGTCCCATAGTAGGTACACCCACATTTCGCCAGTATGTTATTGGTCCCATGTAATAGGGGGCGAGCCTATTGCCATCTACCGGGCACAGTTCCAGACTCCAGGCAGTTATTGAGATAATTCCTAATGGAAAAATCCAATATTTAACACTTTGCCTGACCTGGGGATAGAACCCGGGACCTCTTGATTGGCAGTCGAGCATGCGCCCTCTACTCCACCGAGGCAGTGTTATACAGGGTTACCTTAAATACACCAGCAACCCCGAAGGACCAAGCAGCCAACAACATAACAACTTTTGTTCTACGAGTTTTAACATAACTCAATAAATTAACCGTCCCTTCAATATCTGTATATCCTTTCTCTGCATGGTTGTCTGGAAGAGATCGCTCTGAGCGATAAGGCCGCCAGTTGTTACTCTTTCTAGTTAGTGTTATCATTCATTCATTCATTAAACAATTATTATTTTTCAAGTTTTTATTGTACTGTCGTGACATTTGTAAGTCTGTTTCATTCATAAACTAAAAGACGGCGACGCTCGCATGCGCTGCTAGTTATATTAATAACTTTCTTCGCCAGAGACCCAGGGGCTTGTAGGCAGTACAGTACGCGCACCGTAACGTAATCTGTTACGGTGCGCGTAGAGTTAAGAACATTTAAGTGGAATATTAAATTACAATTACTTTTATTACGCCCTTCTTTTACCGAACCTGGAGATAAACGGCAACACGTCACCACTATTTGGTCTACCAAATAGTGGTGACGTGTTGCCGTTTATCTCCAACTTACCAACAGCTCGCACAAAGCGATTTGCCTCATCATTTTATCTCTTTGCAACACGGTTTTGTAAACTACAGCAAAGGGGTAGGGCTGACACCAATAGTGTAATTAATCTCTAGAGAAATAAATTAATTTTAATATTTTTTTTTTATTTATCATGAGAATGACGAAGCAGTGGAACTCGCTGCCGTCGTCCGTTTTTCCTGAAAACTATAACGTGGGTTTGTTCAAATCAAGAGTGAATAGGTATTTACTGAACAAGCGTGCACCAACTTAGACCGCATCATCACTTACCAGCAGGGAGATTGCGGTCAAACGCCTGTTTAGTTAGGTACACATTAAAAAAAATTTTTTTGGTTGTTGTTTATAATGTTGGCTGCCTGGTCCTACGGGGTTGCTGGTGTTTTTAAGGTGACCCTGTATAAACTGTGGAATTATTTAACTGCTTCGGTGGCGTAGTGGACACAAGCTCGACTGCCGATCATAAAGGTTCGATCCCCAGGTCAGGCAAAGTTAAATATTGGATTTTTCCATTAGGAATTATCTCAAGAGCTGCCTGGAGTCTGGAACTGTCCTCGGTAGATGGCAATAGGCTCGCCCCCTATTACATGGGACCAATAACATACTGGCGAAATGTGGGTGTATCTAAGTACTATGGGACTGAGTCCTGGGTACACCTCTGCCTACCCCTTCGGAAAAAAAAGCGTGAATGTATGTTATGTTTTATCATCATAATCCATTTGTTATTTCCTCCAAGATTTCACGTTATCCAGACAAATGATCTAGTTTAGATCAATACCTGACAAATATCTGACATGTTATCATAAGATTAGAGCGACGTCTTGTGAATCACTCAGTAATTTCCTAACCAATTGCTTGTTTGCTTTACAAATGACATGATTGTATGGTGACCATGGTGCTTTCTTTATGATTGAGACATTTTTAGTGTTTAGAGCGTTTGATTTAAGGATAAATGTTTTAAAATGGTTTCAGGGTCGCAGCGAATTTCGAAAAATACGGAAAGGACTCTTGTGACCGGTTTATGATAATAATTGTAATTCACATATCATAGACAGGCAACCAACATTATAGACAACAACATTTGTTCTACGACCTTTAATAATTTGTTAGATTTTACTTTCATACAAAAAAAAACAATTTAATATTCCACTTGAATGTTCTTAACTCTACGCGCACCGTAACAGATTACGTTACGGCGCGCGTACTGCCTACAAGCCCCTGGGTATTATATCCACACATCACACATACATATAATTTAAAAAAAAATCACACTGTATCTGTATTTATTGTACCATCCGATAGTCCGCGTCAAATCGTGCGAATCGGACAAATGTGCGAGGTTTCAAATTCGTTTCGCTCGGCACGTTCGGCGCGGTGCGTACCTATACCTTGAGCCCTTTTAAAAAAATCAGCCTCTATAGCAATGACAACGGCCTATGGAAATGTCAACGCAAGGAATTTCCCTGTGCTGGTCATATTAAAAGTTCGTTTAGTAAAAAAAACACAAACGCTCAGTTTAAAAAATAATCATAGGTACATATATTAACCGAGACGATACCCAAAGCAAATATAATTTAAGAATAAGAGATAAACTAACCCTTCCAAATTCAACACTATCCATCCACTCAAATAGCCCATATGGGCTATTTGAGTTATTATTGACATTGCATATGCAATGTCAATAAAAATATATAATAATTTACCGAACTCTTTTAAAACCGAACCGAACGATATAATATTCATAAAAAAACTTAAGCAATTATTGGTATTTAAAGCATATTATACGGTACAGGAATACCTAAATGATAAAATTATAGTGTAATAAATTTTGCCATATCGGAACATCTCTATCAATCATCATCTCTATCAAGCCCCTCGCTCTTGTTACCTTTTATATTGCAAGTGCCCAACAGGGTTCTCAGTTAATCATAAGTTTTAAGATAGTTGCCGACCATCTGTAACCATCATATTGTAATATTGTCTAAGATATGCAAATAAAGTATTGAGTATTGAGTAATCTGGTTTCTTTAGAAAAAAATATTCAAACGGCCTCTCGCTCACACGTGCCCACATTTTTGAAGATATAAAAAATACTGCATGTAATTCCGTAAAATAATGACAACTAGGCACTAGAAGATAACAATACAAGATCCAGTAAAAATCCATTTTTTTTGAGAATTTTTCCTTTGTGCAGATTTTTGTATATATGAAAACTTGTTTGGATTAAATTGGATTTTTTACTGAATCTTTGTGTTGTTATTTTCTAGTTCCTAGTTGTCTTTATTTTACGTAATTACATGTGGTATTTTTTATATCTTCAAAAATGTGGGCACGTGTGTGATTTCGTAAAACCGCGGGGCGCAGTTGGTATATCTGAAATACTTATTTTAAAATCCTATAAAAAATCAGTAGCATATTCACCCTAAAGTGTCAAATACAGACAGGTGTCAAGATAACGTCACTAAGTATGAATTATTTGGTTTTTAGTGTTATCATGATTCGTTGACTGCTCCATAATCGATCGAGGATCTCTCTTATCTTTGAAAACACGAATGTACTTAGAGGATTGTTAGGTTTTTTGTAGTGGTAGGCCTCTTTTGCAGGGGGCCGCCTGGGGAAGTACCACACCTTTGCCAGTTATTCATTCGCCAAGCGGTAATGTGCAAACATTACTGTGTTCCGGTATGACGGGCAATGTTACCAGCGAAATTACTGAGCATGACGAGTTTCATCAACTAATATCTCAGGGTGACAGGCGCAGTGCAGTGCCGCGCAGAATTTTGAACTTTAAAACACTGGGTGGCACTGTGTCTGATATAGGCAATCATGATGCTTACCATCAGGCACCTGATTTGCTCGGCTTGTTACTCGCTATCATAAAAAAAAATCTAAAAAATCTCACGTGAGATTAGATGGGGGGAGGGGGTCGAGCCAAATCACACGATCATGAAGACGGGACGGGAAGGTCGAAAAATCTCCAAAATCTCTTCACGTAATTTATGGACGCCGTAATTCTACATATTATTTGTCTAATTATTTGTATTTTTAAGGGGGCAACGCAACCCCCTAAAAACAAATAATTTTATGAAAAGTTTGCTCATGTGTTATATAATATTTGACAGCCTCGTTGGCTCAGATGGTAGTAACTCTGCCTTCTGTGTCGCAGGGCCCGGGTTCGATCCCCGACCAGGTCAAACATTTGTGTGCATGAACAATGTCTGTTTGATCTGTGTCTAGGTGTAATAAGCTTATATAAGTATGTATATCAGTCATCTGGTTACCATAGTACAGGCTTCTACCTAGTTTGGGACCAGATGACTGTGTGTGGAACGTTGTCGCATATTTTTTTTATATAAAACACCCCTTCCTTTTGGGTTAAAAAAGGTAGCTTTTACAAATAAAGTAAATAAACATAAAGTAGTCGGTAAAAGGCGAATTATCAATGTTTTACTGTTATCATCATTATCAGTGGCTCACTAATTGACAGTAAGTGACTCTAAGTTAGAATAAACACTCGTGTTTTATGGTTTTTATTTATTGATGTTAATAATATAACGTTCCTACTTATTTATACATAGTTGATATATTTATAGTTTGACCTCCTCTATAATATTCCTCTATATTGTAGTGGTAGGCCTCTTTTGCAGGGGGCCGCCTGGGGAAGTACCACACCTTTGCCAGTTATTCATCCGCCAAGCAGTAATGTGCATACATTACTGTGTTCCGGTATGAAGGGCAATGTTACCAGCGAAATGGGCATGATGAGTTTTAACAACTAATAACTCAGGTTGACAGGCGCAGTGCAGTGCCGTGCAGAATTAGGAATTTTAAAACACTGGGTGTCACTGTGTTTGTTATGGGCAATCATGATGCTTACCATCAGGCAACTGATTTGTCGTCTTGTTACTCATTAACATAAAAAAAATTCATTGCCATATTTTAGCCGAAACAAACCAAACGATATAAATTATTTATACTAAGTACATGGGCTCAACGTATAAGCATTGCTATTCAACGTGGCAATGCCGCCAGTATCTTGGGTACATACGCTGCCATCTGACAGAGGTTTAGAGCACTTGGATTTTATAGGCCGACATGTCGGCCTGTGGATTTTCGAAGTGTTCTATGGTATAGTGTATTCAGTTAGGGTAGATAGTAAGTAGGTAGCTCTATTGTTTAGTCTTTTTTCAATAAAGGCACTATGTCCTCTCACAATATTGTTGAAAAAAAGTACATAGATAAATCTTGCAACTTGAAGCAGTTAACCTCAGATTTAACTGAAATTTTGCATACTTATATAAGTCCGGTGACAATGCAATATTATGGCACCATTGACCTGATCTGATGATGGAGCCATGGTGAAGGGACTGAAACTCTGTGATGGTAATAATTTACCATCACAGAGTTTCAAATAAATATAGGCTTTAATAAGCCTATATTTATTTACTTCTAAAATGAAGAATATTAAATATGATACAAGTTTGCTAAGTTGAACATTACGCACTTGGTGGTATAGTTCGCGTGAGCCAAAGGCGAGCGTGATAAGAGATACCGAGGAGCGGAATGTTCATAGCACACGTGATTCATGCGACGTTTTTACACCCTTAGATTAAGATTATAAGATAATAATCATTTGGGACAAATTCCACATACGGTCATCTGGTCCCAAGCTAGATCGTTAAGATAATATTAAAAATAAGTGATATTAATTAAAACCACGCAATAAAAAAATTTGCATAAAGATTAGCTAATGAAAATGGCGCGCTGTTTCTTTTTTCACGTGCCGCGCTGATACACTCGCCAATGCACACGCAAATTAAGGTTAATTTGTTGTTAAAAATATATTTAGATGAAATTATGATAAAACATATTGATAATTAATTCAAAAAATATATATTGTTTTTAGGCATATCAACTCTATTTGGCGATTAAAAATACGTCAAGTAAAACGCACTAGTGCTGTAATGTAAAGGAAAAAGCACTAGTGCGTAATATGCAGTATGCATAATGAACCTAAATACGTTGAGATAACGGTCACATACAAGTAAGGATGTTGAAAAATTAATTTATAATAAGGTATTACACAATTCTTATATCATAAAAACTTGTCGCAAGATTTATTATTTGCATTGAATACAATGGGTAACAGCGACAAGCTTTTATGAAAAATACATATTCATCATCTCAGCCGTTGGTAGTCCACTACTGAACATAGGACTCCCCCATAAAGGAGGGTTTTGCCAATACTCGCCACGCTTGGCAGGCGGGTTGTCGAGCGCAGTTCGATGGTTTGTTGCAGAAGACGCTGCTTCCCGTCCTCTGGATCTATTAACCCTTAGCCGGCTCTTACGGCAACCACGGGTAGAGAGGGTGGAGCACTATTCTAAAGCCGGTAACTCCACAGCGAAAAGAGTGTCTTTATATTTTTCCATTAGGAATTTTCTCAATGACAGTTGGGAGCTGGCCCCCTTTGGGTACATGACACTTACAACAAGACTAGTGACGTGCGGTTGTGCCCATTATGGGACTGGCAGCACTAAATTAGTATCAAACAACAAAGTAGTTATCTATTTATTTATCGATAGCAATGTTGAGTGCTACTGTATTTCACTAAAATGTCTGTATTATTTTCGATAATATTGTTTTATCAATATTTACTTGAAATGAACTCTATTTTGAGTCAATATTGATAAAAATAAGTACTTTTGTAATGTTATAGAATAGATTTTTTTTTATGATAGTGAATGAGAGGACGAGCAAATCAGGTGCCTAATGGTAAGCATCATGATTGCCCATATTTTTACGAAACAATGGGCTTTGGATCAATGGGAACGGGCCCAACTTTCAAATTATTGTGTGCGTAACACAATGGTTATTCTTCGTTCAGCATTTTTTTTAATTCGTGTAGTTTTGGGTATTTTTTTTATATATACGTAAGTAGTTTTATTTATATATGATTAATTTATGGGGGAGGCCTATATTCAGCTGTTGATGTCTTCCGGCCGATGATGATAATTTGTTTCTTGATATTTATTTATTTATTTTATATTTAAACATGACTCTGGATTCGCATTACAGTTTCCCAATTCGCGAACCCAGAGCCCCAGATTTATCTTAATACAATTTATTATTCTACATAATATTATAAATTATTAATTTATATATTGTTTAATTATTAATTATATATATTATTACACTATTCAGATTATACTATTATATGAATTTATTGGTGCACATTTTATACAAAGAAAAAGAAATATTCAACCAAAACTAACGTAGAAATGAACTTTCCACGAACTTCATCACCACTCTATGGAACTCATTCAGGGTAGATAAGAAAAGGTCAAGGTCTGGGTTTTTGGTCAGTACAACGTTTAGAAGACGCATCGCACGAGGAACAGGTGCATGCCTCGCTAACTCAGTTCTAATCCCAGACACCGCGAACAAGTCCCGCCGACGAAGCCTTATATAGTTATCAGGCGCCGCAAGAGTTAACCTTTCCAATACGGATGGATTACACTTCCTACCAGTTATAATATTCCATATGTATTCCATCAGAGCGACTGTACGCCTCACCTCCAGAGAATTGTACCCCACCATCCCTAGTAGAAACTCACTGGGATACAGGTGCGGATACCCCACGTAATATCCGAACTGTTTTTTGTATAGCCATCTAATGAATTTTCTTTGGATCTTTTCCACCATGTAGACATACTTGGCTTCATACGGATTCCATTATGGCATTGTTCTCTAACTTGCTCCTAACGTAAGCTTTAAATAGAGCTTTAATTGCTGCAATACTATCGAGATGCCTAGCTTGACGCAACACGAAACCTAGCATCCTGAAAGCCTGGCTACATATAGCTTCAACGTGAGCACGAAACGTCAGGTCATCCATCATTAGCACCCCTAGATCTCTAACAGCATTCGTTTTCGAGATAAGTGAACCTCCTAGCTGGTAGTCGACAGTGCATGGATCACGAGATCTAGTGAAGCCAATAATGGAGCACTTTTTATCATTAAAATATAGCCTATTGCGCTCACTCCATTGATGCACGTTATCGATATCCCTCTGAAAGAGCACCGTATCATCTCTGTTCCGAATTTTTAAAAATAGTTAGATATATAAAATATATGAATATTGCACCACTTCTGTATTTCCTTTTTTGGGGATATGTGGACAAAACGTTCACAAATCCCCATTGATGGGAAAAGTCATTGGGGATTTCGGGAATAACCGAACACAATGCTAGTGTTAGTGAAAATCTGTTTCTAAGGTGCGTGCAAAATGGTTTTGCACAGGCTTGGGTACGCCGACTTCGGCGTAGTATACGTTGCCGCTTTTGACAAGTACGACGGTGGTATTTAGTCGGAGCGAGAATATTAAATAAAATATTATAATATTAAAGGCTTTTATTAAATATTGAGCAAAATATTTTTAATTTTAATATCCTAAGTCCGTCCCTGAAAACTCATTGGAACAACAGGCGAAGTTGATTAACGTAGCCACCGCAGTTGTCTCCCTCACTCGTACTACACAGGACCTGCTTTCTCACTCTAACAATGTAGTAGCTTCACTTGGCTTTTGTATTGAATGTTTTGGTAGTTGGCAAATGTTGGCAAGTAACAAACACGGTTGAATTTATCCAATTACATAAACTTAGAAAAAAAAAGTGGACGGAGTCTCTTAAAACAAAAACATGAATCTCCTAGAATACCTATATATAATAACTAAAAAATCAGCATATCAAAATTGCATGCAAAGAGGAAATGCTATTAGGTATTATTTTTGTTAGTGACACCATTCATATATCGACACGTGTTTCGCGTCTACACGACGCATCATCAGGAAATAGACTGACTCCGCTGTAAGAGCAACAAATGTTGGGCAACAAAAACAACAAAAGGCGACAAATGTTAGTACGACGCCGCTCCTCGAGATGTTACTCTTTGCATGCAATTTTGCGGGCGGGAAGGCGGTGCACTGTGCATGTTGTTTTGGACACTAAAAAATCGGAACTAAAAACTAAATAATTTTGTTCTAGGAGTTTGCAATAGAGTTCCGAAAAGTAACGCCAAATTCAATCAATAAAAACGTGAATAATAATTATTTGAATTTATACTCTAAATGGGTTATGCGGACAACTCATATTGTTTCATAGATTTTCAGGTCGCTAAGATTCCTACGCAGCCTCCGACATAACCTAACGACTGCCCCTACATCTATACTATTATATAAAGAGAGAAAGTGATTCACTGACTGACTCATCAACCCAGAGCCAAAACTACTGGACCGATGATGATGAAATTTTGACAATAGATTATTTTTACAGTCTAGATTAGATTAGATTAGATAACACTTTTATTGATACCACAATACAGAAAATTAACAAAATAAAACTTAAAAACTAAAACGTGAGTAACAATAATTGACGGTCTAGACAAGTAATAAGAAAGGATTTTTCAAAATTTTACCCCTAAGTGTATTAAATAGGGGTTGAAAGTTTGTATGGAGTAGCCATACTTCATTTTTTAGCCGATTAATTTCAAATTTTGTAGAAACATTCTAAAATGATATTCTATGATGAATAATTAAACACGTGTTTCAGCGTTTTCAAAAATTTTAGCCCTTTTTTGAAAAAATACAGTTTTAAAGTTTCTTATGAATATTTTAGTTCCAACAATGCTTACTAGATGGCGCTACAGAAAAACTTCAATATTTTCTTGCAAGACATAACTACCCTAAAGCAACATTTTTAGGTAATTTTGTTCCAACATTGCATAATAGATGGCGTTCTGTAAATAATTAAAACGCGCTTATGACTTAAAAAAAACATAACAAAAACATACATTCACACCCTTTTTCCCGAAGGGGTAGGCAGAGGTGTACCCAGAACTTAGTCCCACAGTAGATACACCCACATTTCGCCAGTATGTTATTGGTCCCATGTAATAGGGGACGAGCCTATTGCCATCTACCGGGCACAGTTCCAGACTCCAGGCAGTTATTGAGATAACTCCTAATGGAAAAATTCAATATTTATCACTTTGCCTGACCTGGGTTTCGAACCCGGGACCTCTTGATTGGCAATCGAGCTTGCGCCCTCTACGCCATAGAGGCAGTCGCTTATGATTTCGCTTCTCTTTATCATAGCACTATTAAACTGGGTTGCAACAACATCGAATTATGAATGCTCTTCTTACTGTTTTCACTGTTTCCGTAATCCGTATATGTCTCCAGATTATTCAATCTATTACCAATACCAATATCATAGTATAAAGTGAGAAACTTTGTTTTTTATTTGCAACGAATAGTTTCCGAAACTACTGGACCGATTTAAAAAATGTTTATCTCTTATGGAGAGCTTAATTCAGTGTGAGTGACATAGGCTATATTACGAGGTTTTGAAAAATATTAGGGATCCGCAAGAAATCTGCAATATTGTGAACTAAGGTGTCACATATTTACCAAATATATTCATTAACTTGCGTGCGCTGTGAAATCTATTAATAGTAGAATAATATAATGTACTAGGGGTTTGTAATACTTACTAATATTTACAAAATAGTCCACGGACATTAAATCCATCTATTTTGGTTTAGTCACAATAATCGAAACAGTCATTATATGCATGCGCTGTGAAAAGTATTGGTGGTAGAATAAAGTAATGTACTAGGGGTTTGCAGTACTTACCAATATGTACAAAATAGTGAACGGACATTATATCCATCTATTTTGGTTTAGTCACAATAATCGAAGCAGTCATTATTTTTCATGCAGTGTGAAAACTATTGGTGGTAGATTAAAGTAATGTACTAGGGGTTTGTAGGACTTATCAATATCCACCAAATAGTCTACGGAAATTATATCCATCTATTTTGGTTTAGTCACAATAATCGAAGCAGTGATTAACTTCCATGCGCTGGGAAATCTATTTGTGGTAGAATAAAGTAATGTACTAGGGGTTTGTAGTATTTACCAATATCTACAAAATAGTGAACGGACATTATATTCATCTATTTTGGTTTAGTTACAATTATCGAACAGTCATTATAATATGCTTGCGGTGAAAACTATTCATGGTAGAATAAAGTAATGTTCTAGGGCTAGGGGTTTGTAGTAATTATCACTATATACATAAAATAGTCCACGGACATTATATCAGTCTTTTTTGGTTTAGTCACAATAATCGAAGAAGTCATTATTTTTATGCGGTATGAAAATTAATGGTGGTAGAAATAATGTACTAGGGGTTTGTAGTACTTATATATCATCAAAATAGGCCTCGGAAATTGTTTCCATGTGTTAACATTTAGTCACTGTAACAGAAATAGTCATTTTGCGTGCGCTGCGTAAACCATTAGGGTTATACCTATAAAAATACAATGTATCACGAATTTACTCCTGTTAAAACGTTCACTTCTACTTCTCCCGTGCGAAGCTGGGGCGGGCCACTAGTATCTTATAGGAAACTATAGGGACCTACAGTTTAACGTGACGTACAAAACACTGTAGCGTCCAGGCGAAAATTCCACAAGGTGAGATTCTATCCAGGGACTCTGGATTTAAAGCCGTTGAAGCATCATAGCGGTTAAAAAAGGCAAATATGTGTATTAGCCTATAACTATAGTTTAATATTGAAGTTTAAAAACGTCTTCTTGAGACTTCCACAAACATTTTTGACGTTAAGTTTGATTTAAATTATAATATAAGTATGCAAAATTTCAGCTAAGTCAGTTGAGGATAACTACTTCAAAACTCAGTTGCAAGATTTATACCGGACATACATTGCAAGTTAAATAAACGCTGTGAAAAGGGATGTTAGGAATAGAACCAACACCCCAAGGTCTCTAGCTACTCACTAATCCACAGCAGTGATCAGTATAAGTGCCACTTCGTTTCCCTCTGTCTTTAATTTGTGCGTTTCGTTACCAACGGCTTTAGGCAGAGAGCTGTCATACATTTTAACTACAATTACCTATAGGAACCTCATTTTTATATTGACAGGAAAGGGAACCTCTTAACAGTTTGACACAATCTGGATAATGTACCAACTCTATGTTTTGTATTCCCCTGTCTCCTCAAAAAGTTTTTGACGTGACAACGTCTTATAATTCGATAGAGCCGGCTGCACGCACGAAAAAACATGACTCATGCGGCGTTACCTCGCTCTGAGGCGCTCCATGTAAGGCTTGAAGTGCAAGCGAGAGCGCGGAACGAGCGACAAAGAAGCACAATCGGCCTTTGCGTTCGGCAGCGTTCGACATCCGTCTCTCTCCTACTTGAGTGAGCGATGCGTCTGCGTGGACAGCTGCTATACTATAGTACATTTACATGTTTTGATTGAGTATCAAGTGCAGTGAAAAGTGAAACAAATTAAATTAAAATTTTCTTTTGAAAAATGCTACCATTCCATCAGTATTTTCTTAAGACGTTGTCACGTTCAACTATCGTCAGTAAACCGACTTTACAGACAACCAATTTTTTTTTTTATGATTATGAATGACAAGACGAGCAGATCAGATGCCTGATGGTAAGCATCATGATTGCCCATATCAGACATAGTGCCACCCAGTGTTTTAAAATTTAAAATTCTGCGCGGCACTGCACTGAGCCTGTCACCCTGAGATATTAGTTGTTGAATCTCATCATGCCCAGTAATTTCGCTGGTAACATTGCCCTTCAGTCCGGAACACAGTGATGTTTGCACATTACTGCTTGGCGGATGAATAACTGGCAAAGGTGTGGTACTTCCCCAGGCGGCCCCCTGCTAAAGAGGCCTACCACTAAAAACCCATTTGATATATATATCATCATCATCATCACCACCCTGTGTCTGTCCACTGCTGGACGTAAGCCTCTCCTAATTTGCGCCACTGATTCCGGTCCTCAGCTCTACTCATCCAGTTGCTACCTGCTATTCTTCGCAGGTCTCTCTCAGGACTCCACCTGGTCACAGAGCGTCCTCTTATATTTATATATCCTGATATTTTAAAGATGAAGTAAAATATGTACTTATCATTTTATTTTTGTTTATAAACTCTTACATTTTTGTAGTAAAGATCTAATTACGCGAGAAAAACTGTGTATTTCAGAAGTTCACTCTGAAACAAACGAGAGTTTATAAGAGAAACCAAATGACAGGGACATAGTTTACTTCACTATAAAAATATCAGGATATAAGGAAACAGGGAAATAAAGCTAGCTGTAGCCGGTAGCTAAGATACCCTCTTAATAAACTAGCCTTGTTTACTTGTGACCATTAACTACGATGAATACAATAAATATATTTGTGTAAAGCTCTTACAGATAAACCAATAACTTTGCATACACTTTAATGACCCGCCACGCTAGAAACACACCCACGCAGCGCGCGCTGCTACTATTGAATTCGTTCGCGCATGAGTTCCAGCATGTCGACCTACTTACTAACTCTATAGAGGTACTATAGTTACGAATTTTAGGCTTTATTTTAGTCATTATACATAATTTAAAACTAGAATAGTAAGCGTTTTGGTGTTACTGTAAGCTTTCTATTTATTGAATAAATAAATAAATAAAAAATTGTAAAAGAAATCTTCATAATATGTTATTAATGTCACAATTTAATAAAAATAACCCTCATGAGTTTATCATGGTAGGGTTAAATGAACAAAGTATTAAAACTACGTCATTAGTCATTATCCTACTTTTCAGAGTATTTTCCGAGTTTCGTAAAATAATGAGTTTCAAAACTAATTTTTTGACACAATTAGTGGTCGAATTATATTAACTTTTTTATTAACTTGCAATGTTTGTATGTTTAGCGAGCGATTTGACATTTGCCATGCAGCGGGCACAGTTCCAGACCATTTGAAGTAGTAAGTAGTAGGTAAGTGACACAAAAGCTCGCGGTCTCTTGGTCTACAACATAGCGCCATAATATCTCGGGCTAATTGAGATAATTAGTGAAAATGGCGCTCTTGCCGACGTCATTCCAACATTCAACGTGTTTTATATGTACATAACTGTGTGTAGGTTTGTATGTGTGTGGAATAGTACATAATGGATCTTAATTGTTAAGACTGGCGACCCGCCCCGGCTTTGCACGGGTATATCTGTTAGATATAAGAAAAAAATAAAAAGATAATTTTAAGGCCGTACCCTGAGTAAATAACTACAAGCCTTCGTTTCCTCTTCGCCGCGCCCCACCTTTTACGCTCAGACTTTAGAATAAAATCTTTCAGGAAAGAGGACCTCTTATAGCAGTTTGACACAATCCTATGGAAAATTTACTAAATCGGTGTTTTGTATTTAAAACATCGAGTCATTTTGCATAGTTTCCTCCGAACACGAAAAAGAAAAAAGAAATCCACCATTTTGTAGTCAAGATTATGTAAAAAATGACTGTTTTTTTAGTAGTTGGTATTTCATTTGGGTAAAGAGTAGATAGCTCCAAATAATTGCCCAAAACATAAATTATAATATAACTATTTGTTTACGCAGTGCACTCTTAGTTGGTCAAGATGAAGTCTATCTCGTTTCTCGTGGAGCCATCGGGACTCAACCAGATCCATTTCCTGTGAGGCGGCTTCTGAAAGAAAGAGTTCATCATTAAGAGTCCCTCTTTCTCCAGGAAATCGGCCAGCCTCTGTCCTCTTGGGTTGCCCATATCCAAATTGCTCCACTCTCAGCTCGTCATCGCTTTTCTTGTCTATAGCTTTGCGTTAAAGTCCCCCATAACAACAGTGAAGTGGGTCTCGGACGTATGAATGGCCCTACTGACGTCCTCATACATAGTCTCCACCTCATCATCTGAGTGTGACGAGGTAGGTGCATACACCTGAATGACCTTCAGCGAATATCGTTTGGATATTCTGAGTTTTAGGTATACGACCCTGCTCGAGACACTTTCGATGGTAATAATGTTGCTAGTGAGGGACTTGTGGACGAGAAAGCCGACACAACCTTGGGACTGTTGGTCGCCCTCCCAGTGGTAGAAAACCAGGGAGCGAAAATGACTTTAACTTCGAAACTACTTAATACACTTTACCTATATATGTACTAACATTTTTAGTAATAATACAAATAAATATACAAAAACAGTTTGGTACTATAAAACCCCAGTCAGTCCCTGTGTTCCATCCAATTAGCGATCAGATTAAAGATATGCCCGGGGAGCTATTACCCGGCAAATTACCCGCTCTGTGCCTTCCCCCACCCTGCCACCATCGGAAGTAGTACAAGCTATAAGAGGGTAGAGAAATAGTACATTATGAGACAAATGTGCTAAGTTGTACATTACGCACGAGGTGGTAGATGGCAATAGGCTCGCCCCCTATTACATGGGACCAATAACATAATGGCAAAATGTGAGTGTACCTACTATGGGACTGAATCCTTGGCATACCTCTGCCTTCCCCTTCGAGAAAAACGCGTGATTGTATGGTATAAAAATATCAAATAGGTTTTTTATATGCGGAGGAAACAGGGGAATACAAAACATCGATGTTGTAAATTTACCATAGGATTGTGTCAATTTGCTAAGAGGAACTATTTTTTTTCTCGATAGGTCGTAATCGCCAATATTTTCCTTATCTTGACTCTGAGAACTCTCTCCACTCTTTCAAGTAATCTCATGACTTGGCCCAGCCATGACGTGGAGCCATCCATTCAGTGCTAATTGTTTTAATCGTCGCTATGTATCGCTTTGTCTATGTGCTTTGTGCCGTGTGCCGTGAGCCCGGGCCCCTCCGCTCGTCAGCAAGGTATTTACAACACCTCATCTTAAATACTTACTAAGGCTGGGTTTTTTTATCACTGGTTAAGTCGACCAATAGTTAAATTTTATGACAAATAGTTAAAATTCGACAAAATTAGTTTTTTCATCCCTGGTTAACTATTTTTTCCACACGATTTAACCATTGGTTAGAAATTTTACTATAGTTAGTTTGACAAATGGTTAACTTAACCGTAACTAACGATCAAAAAACCGGCCCTAATACTGTACTCTTATATGCATCACTATGACATTTTTTTTGGCGTCACAAGCGGACGATGTGCGATGATGGCTCGCGGTTACCACCGCTATGGATACTTGGAACACCAGGGGTATTGCGTATTGTCAGTATGTTGCCGACCCGACCAACACTCTATTCATTCTCCTTATGAAGAGCCCCATGTTGTAGCTCAACGGGAAGACCGTAAGGAGATCATTCCACAGTTTGCACGTATGCGGCAGAAAAGAACGGGAAAATCGCGCAGTGAGCGACATCGACGTGTCTTTGTACCTATTTACTACAATTATTTTAATTTTACATTATACCTTATTCACATGTGTGACAAAAAAGTGTAGTCATACTCATGGGCATCTACATGTCAAACCGAAGTACTTTAAAAAAAATCTACGACCCATATAATCATACAAAACGGTTTTATGCTACGCAATATACTTACTTACTTACTACTTATTAAAAATTATACGGGATAGGTATTCAAATAAATAAAAAATATTTCATTTATTTCAGGCAATAGTGCGTATAAAGGCAATAGTGCGTATAGAGGCCCATATTAATATATACCTTACAGACTAACATAAAATAAATAAAAAAACAAGTAATATTATTATGGCTTATATAGGGATATTATTGTTCGGTTTCTCCTCCCTGAAGCGAGAACGTCTCCTTCTATTTCGTTTGCATGTTTTGCAAATTGTATGCATGTTTGTTGCTCTTTCACGCCAAAACTACTGAACCGATTGGGCTGAAATTCGATATGTTGATAGCTTAAACGCTGGAATAACACATAGGGTACTTTACATCCCAATATTACCAGGGGAACGAAGAGAACGCAGGTGAAGCTATTGCTATATAATGCATACTTACCTATGCAAAATATTCGTGTAAAGTATGAAAGTGAATTATTTGTTTTTCAAAGTAGTAAGTACCTACCAGTACCAGAAGTAGTAGTACTAGGCAAGCAAATGTAGATGGTGGTAAAAAAAATCATATTATGGTTAAACGTCACCCATACAAAATGAAAATACAAAGATATGAAAATATAGTTTTTAGGTTATGTTTATACAATACAATACAATAGGTACTCTTTATTGAGACCAAACTTTATATAGATTAAACTTAAAAATAAAGTAGCAGAACTTAATTCTATTTGGTCGACAATGGGCGGCCTTATCGCTTTAAGCGATCTCTTCCAGGCAACCAGTTAATGTTTTTAGTTTTTTAAATAGCAAAAAAAAACATACGGTGCCGTACGGTGGTATAAAATATGTTTTCGCGCAAATAAAGGCCAGATCCAGAGCCAACAACAAACAAGAAAACTAGACTGGACTAGACTGGAAAATTATTCTCTATTTCTTAATAGGTATCTGTGTATTATTATTTTGTTTATTAGTATCTGGATGACCGAGCTTTGCTCGGTATTTTTTTTTTTTTTTAAATAAAATGACATTTTCTAAAAATGATTCCTAGCTAGATCGATTTATCGCCCCCGAAACCCCCTATATACAAATTTTTATGAAAATCGTTGGAGCCGATTCCGAGATTCCAATTATATATATACAAGAATTGCTCATTTAAAGATATAATATAATAATAATAATAATATAATAATATGGGACAACGTTCCACACACGGTCACCTGGTCCCAAACTAGGCTAGAAGCCTGTACTATGGTAACCTGAGGACTGATATACATACTTATATAAGATTATAACACCCAGACACAGATCAAACAGACATGTTCATGCACACAAATGTTTGACCTGGCCGGGGATCGAACCCGGGGCCTGCGGCACAGAAAGCAGAGTTACTACCGTCTGCGCCAACGAGGCTGTATAAGATACCTATTTTATACCTATTTTTATTTATACCTATTTTTGTATATTATACCTATTTTGTACATTACACTTAGTAGGGAAGACTCCCTCGGGAGTTCAAAAACAATATTGATGTTTTGTTTCAAACAACACAAAAACTAAGAAAATAATATATACTAGGTACTAAATACTATGTACTTACTTAATTAATTACCTATTCACTTAGATATTTTGTGATGATAGAAGAAATCGTCTATCGATTAAGCTATATTATATTTTTACGGTCATAATTATTAAGCTATAACCGTTGCTCATCTTAAAGCAATCATTATAAACGATGCCTCGTAAACTTAATAATCCAAACGATAAATAATTTGATGATTCATTAAAATCGTATAATTACGCACTTTTGAAATAGTTCAGTATCTAATACCGCTATCTAGCGATGAGTAGCAGAACTATGCGGCCATCTGTCGTTTATTGTTCTATGTTAGAATTGAATTTTCGCTAAGACTTAGATGGCGCTGTTTAGTATGTAATTGCTGTCAGTGTCATTATGACCCTTGTCAAATATTCAAGATGTCAATGTCAAAAGCCAAAATATCAAAAATGACATTAATGTTAAAATCAAAACAAATCAACAGTTGTCATAGGTCGAAGGTGGTAGGATGTGTGCTGTGCGCTTGGATATAAATATTTGTTTATTTTGACGAAACTGTTCGTTTGTAACACCAGAAAAACATGTAAAACGTAAATGTTTTTCAAAAGCTATTTAAGAAGTGTGGAAACAGTGAGCAAGTAGCGAAAATGAAGGTTGTTGAGGCGAAAATAGTTGTGCTGGGATCGCAAGGTACATCATTTTACTATTCGATGATTTCATTCGATAAGGCATAACTTGTTGGCTTACATATTACATAAAGTAACGCTAGAAAAACTGGTCCTAATGATACTTTAACCGTTTGAATGAACGCTGCGGTCCACTAATTATAAAGTTGTAAAATATGAGTGTATAGGTACTTATTTCGTAATATAAATTATTAACGATAATGAAACAATAAGTCATTCTAATTATCTATTGTGAATTAAGAACGTAATAGAGAAGGTATAAGTTGATAAGAATTCAATCGATCGAGATTTCAAAGTGAAAAACTTAATTTAACATTTTAGAGATACTTTTGTACTTATTTTTATTGTTCTGAGGAGAACTTTAGAATGATGTGTAATTTTTTTTTCTCCTTTAGGCTTAATGGAATGTTCAATAGGTAGCATATAGATTGTTACTTGTAGATTTTAAAATTAAAAGATTAAAATGTGGTTTTGTTCAGTTAAAAGAAAGTTTATTTTAGAGATTACAAGAAAAATAATAAAAGCAAAATCTAAATACAATTTCATCTAAATCAGGTTAGCTATTTTCGGAATAAATTATACCCTCTGTGGTGTAGCTTGGTTGTCCCAAGCTTGAGTGCTGATCATGATGATCAATTGCAGCTCCTAAATATATATTTAGGAATGACATATTATATTATTTGTAATCCTATTAATATCATAAACACAGACATATAGAATAGACCCACTGTCTGTTTGTCTGTCTGTCTGTCTGACAGACTGTCATCCACCCACCAATCGGATCTCCCTCACCCCGCGAGTGAGATTGAGCTCTTGAAGAGCCCCCGTGAGTTCAGAATGCACCTCACACACACTCCATGTGTGCAGTTTCATGCCAGTATTTTGAAAATTTGCATGTCTGTGAGTCTACAGGCGAAGTATGTGAAATTTACAGGAATATGTAACAACTCATCTTGCTACCATACTTCAGGCAAATATTATATTTAATTTCATTTCAATGTTCAGTTCAATCATCATAACAACAGTTTTGTTCACCAGTTTACATGTGTTAAAGCTCGCAGTGCCTATGTTCAGACTCGCCGAGATAAAACGACCGTGTTGCTCATGTACGGACTATAGCTAGGTATTCATAGGTAATGTGCAATATTGTGCAGCTAGTATCCAATAACTTGATACCTAGTATTAGATATCCTGTTACCTATAAAGTAGGTACTAATACCCTGACACAGTTTCATTGTAAATCCACTCTTCTTGTGATCACTATGAGACTTGTTAACTTTTTGATAACATAACATACAATCACGTTTCCTGAAGTGGTAGGCAGAGGTGTACCCAGGACTCAGTCCCATAGTAGGTACACCCACTTTTCCCCAGTATGTTATTGGTCTCATAGGGGGCGAGCCTATTGCCACAGTTCCAAGCTTCAGGCAGTTATTGAGATAGTTCCTGATGGAAAAATCCAATATTTAACAGTTTGCCTGCCCTGCGGATCGAACCCGGGACCTCATGATCGGCAGTCCAGCTTTTTTATTTTTTATTTTATGATAGTGAGTGACAAGACGAGCTAATCAGGTGGCTGATGGTAAGCATCATGATTGCCCATATCAGACGCAGTGCCACTCAGTGTTTTAAAATTCAAAATTCTGCATGGCACTGCACTGCGCCTGTCACCCTCAGATATGAGTTGTTGAATCTCATCATGCCCAGTAATTTCGCTGGTAACATTGCCCTTCATACCGAAACACAGTAATGTTTGCACATTACTGCTTGGCGGATGAATAACTGGCAAAGGTGTGGTACTTCCCCAGGCGGCCTCCTGCAAAAGAGGACTACCACTACTAAGCTGCGCCCACTACGCCACCGAGCCAGTTTTTGATAGCCGACCGACTTGACCATTCACACTGCCTTTACTGTTTTGTTAATCTCCTTTTACACATGCTCTCCACATGTCCATCTGAGCATTTATTATGTCGCTCGAAAACACGGGCTATACCCGGGTCGCATCATGCTCGCCCACTCGCCACTTATGCTTCACATCCTCGCTCGAGCACGAGGCTCTCGCGACTCCCTTTCCGGCCAATGAAGGCAAGATAGAGGTGGGGGACTGTTCCTCGTCAATATTCACTCACGGCTGGCCGCAACAACACAATCGACGAACAGATCCCTCCTCCCGCACTCAGCTCTTATGTTCTTAGTTGTAGTATTTTCCCAGATAATATTGAAAGTTAACAAATATACCTAATTCTAATCTGTATAGATTTAGGTACATTGTAAATCATCAGATTATAGTAGATAAATAGCATTAGATGTCTAAATCTTGTATAACACCAATAATAACATTAGACGTTAGATTTTATCTTATCAACCAAGCTCAAGGTCAAAACAAAGAAAAGAAGTCGAATTCAAGTCGCTTTTTTATTAAACTTGGTCACAATAATTATGCAAGTCAACATAACATAACATACATTCACGCCTTTTTCCCGAAGGGGTAGGCAGAGGTGTACCCAGGACTCAGTCCCATAGAAGATACACCCACATTTCGCCAGTATGTTATTGGTCCCATGTAATAGGGGGCGAGCCTATTGCCATCTACCGGGCACAGTTCCAGACTCCAGGCAGTTATTGAGATAATTCCTAATGCAAAATCCAATATTTAACAATGCCTGACCTGGGGATCGAACCCGGGACCTCTTGATTGGCAGTCGAGCATGCGCCCTCTACGCCACCGAGGCAGTCAATTATGCAAGTCAATGAAGTACTATTTACGAGTAATGATTCTATCGTGCGTTCGGAATTCGGAAAGACACCTTTACAAGAAGAACGCACAAGAAACGTACGAAACGAAAACGAAAATTGATAAGGATTCCGTATAAATATTAAAACCCTCAACTTATCCCAGGTGCGAGAAATTTGACACAATGCTTTGAAAAAATTACCAAATCGATGTTTTGTATTCTCCTGTTTCCTCCGAATATAGTTAACCCATTCTATAAATTTATATCCTGAAATGATTTCAAATTATCATAGTGAAGTAAACTATAACGTTATTTTGTGTAGGTATTATGTCCCTGATGTTTTAGTTTCTCTTATAAATTGTCGTTTTTTTTTCTAGTGAACTTCTATAAATCCCATTTTTGCTCGAAAAGACGTCAACTAGAAAATAATGAAGCTTTACTTCATCTTCTAAATATGGGCGCATGCTCGACTGCCAATCAAGAAATCCCGTGTTCGATCCCCAGGTCAGGCAGTGTTAAATATTGGATTTTTCCATTAGGATTTATCTCTATAACTGCCTGGAGTCTGGAACTGTGCCCGGTAGATGGCAAAAGGCTCGCCCCCTATTACATGGGACCAATAACATACTGGCGAAATGTGGGTTTAAGTATCTACTATGACTATGGGACTGAGTCCTGGGAACACCTCTGCCTACCCCTTCGGGAAAAAGGCGTGAATGTATGTTTTAAAATATCAGGATATAAATATATAAAATAGGTTTACTATATTCGACGGAAACAGGAGAATACTAAACATCGTTTTCTAAAGGATTGTGTCTAATTTGTTAGAGGTTGCGTTTTCTGTTAATATTGTTGACAAAATCAGATAGAGAGGTGAGGTGTTGTCCACGCGGAAAACAAAACGCGGTTCCATTAATTTCTAAAAATAGACACCTTTTTTGTTTGAAATACCTATAAAATATAAATTTATCTATCATAATATGTTATGTTATTGATACTGTCCTTTTTTTTATACTGCATAGTGCCTTTATTGAAAAAAGACTAAACAATAGAGCTACCTACTTACTATCTACCCTAACTGAATACACTATACCATAGAACACTTCGAAAATCCACAGGCCGACATGTCAGCCTATAGAAAATCCAAGTGCTTTAAACCACTGTCAGATGGCAGCGTACCCAAGATACTGGCGGCATTACCACGTTGAATAGCAATGCTTATACGTTGAGCCAGTCATATTGTCCTTATATAATATGTATTATTATAATTCATTTCAGGTGTAGGCAAAACAAGCCTAGTGGTCCGCTACATAGGGAAAATGTTCTCTAAACACATATCACCAACTATCGGAGCTTCATTCTTCACTTGCAATATTAATGTGGAAAATACTAGAGTTAAATTACAGGTAAATATCATATTATACCATGCCTTGTATAAAATAGCTTAATACGCGACAGCTGAGCAAAAATCAATTAAAATTATATCGCCATAAATCGCACCTTGAGAATTAAATAGAAGTGACATCATCTCAAAAAATACGGAAAATTACTTAAATATGTCAAGAATTAGAAAAAACTGCATCGGCTAGTCATTCAAAAAGTGCTGCTTTTTTTTAGTTAGAATGGAAAAAACATAACAATAATAATATGTGACAACGTTCCACACACGGTCATCTGGTCCCAAACTAGGCTAGAAGTCTGTATTATGGTAACCAGATGACTTATATACATACTTATATAAGCTTATAACAGCCAGACACAGATCAAACAGAAATGTTCATGCACACAAACGTTTGACTTGGCCGGGGATCGAACCCGGAGCTTGCGGCACAGAAAGCAGAGTTACTACCATCTGAGCATTTCATTTCGGCGGCTTCGAGTCCTTTACCCGTTGAAAAGTGATCATATCCAGCAATTGCGTCAGCAGAGATGTCACTAGCTTATTGTTAAAACAATAAGCGAGTGTTATTATCTGTAAATTAAGTTCTAAGGGGGTATTTGATTAATCGTTTGTGTCGAATTAGAGACTAACTGCACTTATGCAGTGTTGTTCAGCTTTTGTCCATAGAAAACCACGATTTAGAATGAGATGCATTCAGCTCCGTTCAGCTGAACGAACGCGTACGCATCTCATCAAAAAAGGCTGAGGAATAAGGCTAGTTTTTTTATCACTGGTTATGTCGACCAATGGCAAAGGAAAGTTACTGTATATAATAGCCAACGAACAAAAAACCGGTCCTCCGGCCTCCGGCTCGAATTAACCACCGCCATCAGAAGGGCCGTGATCAGAAAAAAAATCTGGGTTTGATCCCCAGGTCAAGGCAAAATGTTATTGCATTTTTATTATTACACCTCTGCCTACCTCTTCGGGAAAAAGGCGTGATTGTGTATTATGTTATGCAAATATTAAAAGTTTGTATGGATGGATATTTGTAACTCTTTTATGCTAAACCGAACCTACTCAACCGAATGGGCGGAAATTCGGAATGTGAAACCCTGGAATAACACAAAGGGTTACAGGACGCGTCACGGTTTAATAGCGCTCGGCAAAAGTGCCGCGCAGAATTTTGAATTATTAAAACACTGGGTGGCACTGTGTCTGATATGGGCAATCATGATGCTTACCATCAGGCACCTGATTTGCTCGTCTTCACACACTATCTTAAAAAAAAAAATCTGCGTTTCGTTGGAAAATCACCTCACGCACACCCTTGCACGTGTACAAAACTCCATGCAGTGTCTGTGTAATGGGTAATTATAGCGCGGCTTTTGTATGTGTGGGATTGAGTCGAGTGTCCGGGGTGTGACGGCGGCCTCCTCATGGACTGCCATACACTATAGATATGTGTACATATTAGGGCTTCCATTCGAATATTCGAATAATTCGAATAATAAATTACGTCGAATATTCGATTATCAAATTTTCGATATTCGAATATTCGATAACTACAAATTCTTATTCATATTCTCATTAAATCAAAATTATTATGAAGATTTTAATTAATTTAAAAGTCGCAGTCACTTTTAGCTCGGCTGAGTTGGCTTTCCTGGAAGAATTGTCCACTTCTCAATATTGTAAAGGCAACAGTAGAGGCGCTTTGTCAAGAAAATGCAAATCTGCTTACTGCTGAAACACTCCTTGAATTGATGCTTGCGAAACTTCAAGCAACTGACAGTTTCACGAGTGAAGGGCTGCTCAAGGCAAATTAGTTATGGTTCATTTTGTTCAATGAAATTTAAAAATAAAGACATTTGATTACGAAAAATCCTTTTTTTAATTATTCGAATAATATTCGAATATTCGAATAATACCTGATAAAAATTCGAATATAAATTTTTACGAATATTTGCAAGCCCTAGTACATATATAGTCTAGATGGAGCCGCTTGTTGTGTCGCTTGTTGTGTCGCTTGTTGCTCGCAGCAGGAGGAACACTTGGAGCCGGAGAGGTGCTGCTCATGACCGCTATATGTGGCTCTATAGGGGCTCACACACATAAATAACATAACATACATTCACGCCTTTTTCCCGAAGGGGTAGGCAGAGGTGTACCCAGGACTCGGTCCCATAGTAGATACACCCACATTTCGCCAGTAGTGTTATTGGTCCCATGTAATAGGGGGCGAGCCTATTGCCATCTACCGGGCACAGTTCCAGACTCCAGGCAGTTATTGAGATAATTCCTAATGGAAAAATCCAATATTTAACACTGCCTGACCTGGGGATCGCACCCGGGACCTCTTGATTGGCAGGCGAGCATGCGCCCTCTACGCCACCGAGGCTCAAACACACATGTCCCCTTATTACGAACAGCAGTAGAAGTGTGGAAAGCGTTTAATTGCTTAATGTCTGCTGTCAAACGGCATACAAAAAATGACGTTTGACAGCAAAATTTACTGCTGTTGTTACGTGCTGTTGTTATCCAATAAATAATAATAATATTTTTTTAGGTATGGGACACGGCAGGGCAAGAAAGATTTAGGTCAATGGCACCCATGTACTACAGGAATGCTAACGCAGCCTTGCTAGTTTACGATATAACCAGCGCTTCCAGTTTCGTTGCTATCAAAAGTTGGATAAAGGAATTACAAAGGTATTATCTAGAACCTAGTTGTCTTCATTTTACGTAATTACATGTAGTATTTTTAGAGCTTCCAAAATGTTGGTACGTGTGAGCGAGAGGAAGTATTTGCTTTGGACAGCGCCTTAAGAATATAAATTATAAATCCATAATATCACGTCTTTTTCCCCAAAAGGGGCGTCCATTAATTACGTAAGGCTTAGAAATTTGCTATATCCCTAGGCTCTAGAGGTTGAATAGTTGAAAGTTACACGAGGGTCTAGAGAGAGCCATTGTATAGCTCGGTAGTTTTATTGACGTGCTTTAGCGAGGGTGTTACATCCAGCGACTCTACTATCCCCGCTGACGTCACACCCAGCTTACTCTTGGCCTCGAACCGACGTCACAAAGGGCCGACGCTGCATTTTAGGCTGTTTTCGCCTGCCCGATGCCTGCACCTCAAAGACCCACCACTTCGGTCCTAACATCGGACCGTTGTCGCCGCATTTAGATATAAGATAGATTTAGCACATTATCGCAATGTGAATTGTATTAAAGACCTAGTACATAGAAGAGGTTTTTGGATTCTCCTGCGCCCTCCGGCCCCGGCATATAAAATTAGGGAGTCAATAGAAACAGAGTTATAATGTGTTTTAGCGCCGCGTGTTACACTCTACTATTCACTATTGTGAGAAAATTAAATTATTAATTCTATCATAGCATTTTGGCTAATATCATATACGTGCCACACAATAAAATTATCATCTCGTTGGTAACAGAAAAAAATTAAAAAGCTCTTTACTTTTCCCCTAGAGGTTGAAAAGTTATTTTAGTCCCGCTCTGGTACGCAACAATGACGGGCTTTTTGTACGAGAGGAGTGAAAAATATAATTATTATTAAAGTATTTATTTAATTTTTTATGAATATTTCTGCACATGGGAACTAATAACCGATCTGAGCCAATTAATCAAAATGGTCACAAAAACAAAATAAAAAACGGATATAGTAAAAAATGAGACCTAACCTTGTCATACCGTTTAAGTATTATTAATATTAAATTCTAGATTTTGAAGGTCATTGTACAAAACTAATCATTGTGCAACTTTTTTTTTCCAAATTGCAACTATTTTATTATCATTCTAAATTCAAATTAATGTAATTTATTGCTGAATTTCGTAAGGTCGTTTAATATACATAATATATGTATTAAAATAATTTCGAAAAGTAATTATTATTATTACGTTATTTTAAGAATTAAAAAATCGTCTAGACTATTTACATATTTACATATATTATAATATAGTTCTATTATATCTTTATTAATATTATAAATCCCAAATCTTGGTACAATGTAATAAAGTTACGTTTCTATAAGGTGATAAAACGCTAGCGAGTTCTAACTTAACTCCAGCGCCATCTAGATAACACATAAAAAACAGCGCTAGCACTGTTTTTTTGTGTGTATGTTTGTTTCGTTGTCACGCTAAAACTACTGAACCGATTGGGCTGAAATTCGGTGTATAAATAGTTTAAACCCTGGAATAACATAAAAAGTACGTTTTATCCCTATATTCCCACGGGAACGAAGACTACGCGGGTGGAACCGCGGGACATAGCTAATAGTTATCGCATAAGTCTAATTTAAATCATTATATACTAACATAATATAGATTGCAAGTTACATACTACTAACAATTATGGATCAATGTTGTCTGAAATAAAAATATTTTAATTATTATTGCACGTATACTTATAAATAATATAGGTATCGTATAAACTTGCTCGGTGGCATGGTGATCGCATGCTCTACTGCCGGTCTGTCCTATAAAAATTTACCAAATCGATGTTTTGTATTCCCCTGTTTCCTCCGAATATAACAATGCCATTACATAAATTTGTATCCTGATATTTTTTATAGTGAAGTAACCTATGTCACTGTCATTTTAATTTTTCTTATAAACCCTTGGTTTTTTCATAGTGCACTTCAAAATATACCAGTTTTATTCGCGTAAAGGACGTTCACTACAAAAAAAATTTAAAGTTTATAAACAAAAATAAAATGATAGGGACATACTTTACTTCTACTTTAAAATATCAGGATATAAATATATCAAATAGGTTGACTGTATTCGGAGGAAACAGGGGAATACAAAACATCGATTTAGTAAATTTTCCATAGGATTGTGTCAAACTGCTAAGAGGTCCTGTATCCTGTTAAGATTCTTGTTATGTGTTGTAAAGAGTTTATCTATCTATGGATGTGTTCCAGTAATGTGCCCGAAGAGATGATTCTCGCGGTGGTGGGTAACAAGTGCGACTTGGACGAGTTGCGAGTGGTCTCGTATTCTGAAGCTGCGCAGTACGCTGCCTCTATAGGGGCCGCGTATTGTGAAACATCTGCGTTACATGATCAGGTAGACCTTATTCATACAAGCTTTTTTTTAATGATAGTGAGTGACAAGACGAGCAAATCAGGTGCCTGATGGTAAGCATCATGATTGCCCATATTTTTAAATTATAAACTGTGCGCGGCACAGCACTGCGCCTGTCACCCTGAGATATGACTTGTTGATTCTCATCATGCCCAGTAATTTCGCTGGTAACATTGCCCTTCAGACCGGAACACAGTAATGTTTGCACATTACTGCTTGGCGGATGAATAACTGGCAAAGGTGTGGTACTTCCCCAGGCGGGCCCCTGCAAAAGAGGCCTACCACTACAAAAACTCATTTATATATTATAGATTTATTTACGAGTATTTATTTAAAATTAGTACGGCTAAATCCAATTACACTAATTGATACAATTATTACATTAAATGAAACAGTAGAATAGAAAACATGTCAAATTACAAAAAAGAATAAAAAAAAAAATTAGATAAAATACAATTTGAATACAATATTTACACAATGTCAAGAAAAAAATAGAATGAAAATGATTATGTCCAAAAATAGAATTATAACTGCCGACTGACTACTAACTGCCTCAGTGGCGTATTGGGCGCATGCTCGACTGCCAATCAAGAGGTCCCGGGTTCGATCCCCAGGTCAGGCATTGTTAAATATTGGATTTTTATATTAGGAATTATCTCAATAACTGCCTGGAGTCTGGAACTGTGTCCGGTAGATGGCAATAGGCTTGCCCCCTATTACAGGGGTCCAATAACATACTGGCTAAATGTGGGTGTATCTACTATGGGACTGAGTCCTGGGTACACCTCTGCCTACCCCTTCGGGAAAAAGGCGTGAATGTATGTTATGTTTATAGAATTATTATATTATAGAAAAACCACATATCCATCTTTCTCACAAAATCTCAAGCTTATTGTAGATTATTGTCTGTATATTCCAGGGCATAGACCAAGTGTTCCTGAACACAGCATCGTCCCTGCTGAAGCTGTCCAGAACCAACCTTGTATCCTCGCTGCGCTCCTACGACTCCACCGACGGGGAGGACAGGATCCCTACCGGTAATATATGAGCTTTCACTCTTCTACAAGATTAACATCCAAGCAATTGTTACATTCTTAACATTTTTTTTAAATATGTGACAACGTTCCACACATGGTCATCTGGTCCCAAACTAGGCTAGAACCCTGTACTATGGTAACCAGATGACTGATATACATACTTATATAAGCTTATAACACACAAAGTACATAATCTACAAAATGATATTCATAATATACATATATAACATACATTCACGCCTTTTTCCCGAAGGGGTAGGCAGAGGTGTACCCAGGACTCAGTCCCATAGTAGATACACCCACATTTCGCCAGTATGTTATTGGTCCCATGTAATAAGGGGCGAGCCTATTGCCATCTACCGGGCACAGTTCCAGACTCCAGGCAGTTATTGAGATAATTCCTAATGGAAAAATCCAATATTTAACACTGCCTGACCTGGGGATCGAACCCGGGACCTCTTGATTGACAGTCGAGCATGCGGCCTCTACGCCACCGAGGCAGTCCAGATTAATATAATTAATTGTTTCCCTAGGCGCTCCTACGGAAGAAGACGCAACACACACGGGCAAGGTAGAGCTACCCGCGTGGAGCATCGACACCGTGGCTCACGGGGAGTTGCAGAAAAATATGTGCTGTTGAAATATTATTCACAGAAATATGTAAGTTTCAGTACGGTCGTTTTATCTCGACGAGTCTGAACATAGGCTCTGCTAACTATGGCGTGTGTAAACTGGTGAACAAAACTGTTATTGTTATGATTGAACTGAACTGAACATTACATTTACAATATACATTTGTTCATATATTTGTTTATAGTGCATAGCTTGCTTGGAAACTTCTGTATAGCCGCCTCGCGGCACCTTTAAAGAAAACGAATGTAACCAAACCAAATATTGTGAAACTATCTGTTGAAAAAATTAAGCCTTACAAGTTTCTTGTGCGTTCTTCTTGTAGAGGTATCTTTCCGAACGCACGGTAGACTCAGTACTGTTAATCTTCATTGACGTGCAAAAATGTCAGAGTATGACCTATTTGAATAAATTTGTTTGAGTTTGAGTTTATATGGAAATAACAGTTTTGTTACGAGATTACACGCGCTAAAGTTCGCAGAGCCTATGTTCAGAGTCGTCGAGATAAAACGACCGTGCCGTATTTCTACATGTTTCTGTAGATTATTCCACCAAAAATTTTAGAATGTGCTTGCATATTTGTCAAACTGAACAATTTGTAACTGAAAGAATTGTAGGATTTTTAGGGATTTTTTTTTATTGACGATATTAAATGGATCAGCTGATCGGTTGACCACATACACAGTACACTAAGAACTAGTAAGTCTTCATAGAAATTCGCCGTTGCCGGTCTGAATGTGTGCGCGCCGTGTAAGCACGCACACATTAGCATAATCTGTGGGGGACTCGGGTGTCGGCAAGTCGGCAGTGTGGGCCGCGCCGTGAGTGTGATCGCGCGCGTTCAAGTACTTAGTTTATATACAACTAGTGTATGAATGGCTTTGCCTGCAAATGAAATATTGGAATTTTATACCAAAACTTTGACGCACTTATTGGACCTCTTAGAATGTAAATTTTCAAAAATCCTTTCGTAGCACACGTACAGACAACGAAAACAACCTACATTCCAAGTTTCAAGTCTCTAGGATCAGTGGTTTGGGCTCTGCGTTGCATGTCAGTGAGTGAGTCATTTAGGATTTTATAATAATTTATAGTGATTAGCGCAGTTTTATATCCAAAATTGTGTATCATTAATTCAAACAGAGCTAAAAATATTGTAGTGTCAGTCAGTCAAGAAAAGTAAATATTTACAGGCTTTTTTATTTATAGGTGCCTCGTTTATGAATTGGAAAAACGTTTCATTAAATTATGTAAATGAATAGTGCTACTCATAATACGCAAATAATATTTATCTAAAAATAAAAGTGACAACCATTATCGTCAATATAAGGGTAGGCTATTAACTCGCCGAACGGCCTTAGATGAACTACTGTTCTTCGAACACTGTGACACATACTTAGATAAAGAAACTGATCGGTTTCGTATGGGAAAGTGTCCGCCCTAACGAAACATATTTTTATTCATTGATTTTTAAACAGAGAAAAGGTCAATAATTATTTTAGATTATTTTATTTTATGGACCTATTTTGTACTATAATTTACGTAAATGTATGAGGGCCGACTTTAGTTAGAAATTACTTACAATAATTATAGTTTTATAACAGTTTTTATATTGACAATAATATTATTAATTATCCTTAATTGAGTATTTGAAAAAAATTAAAATGTGTTTTTTAATTTACTTTGAGTCACTTTTTTTTTTTCAAAAATCACTAAAAATATATTTTTTAATTGAATATAAGCGATTCAAAATTAATAAAATTCAAATAAGTCACTTGATCACGAACGCGCCACGATTGATCGCCATTTTTGTGACGTAGCAATGTTATAGTTATTACAATATACATTTGTTCATATATTTGTTTATAGTGCATAGCTTGCTTGGAAACTACTGTATAGCCGCCTCGCGGCACCTTTAAAGAAAAGGAATGTAACCAAACCAAATATTGTGAAACTATCTGTTGAAAAAATTAAGCCCTACAAGTTTCTTGTGCGTTCTTCTTGTAGAGGTATCTTTCCGAACGCACGGTAGACTCAGTACTGTTAATCTTCATTGACGTGCAAAAATGTCAGAGTATGACCTATTTGAATAAATTTGTTTGAGTTTGAGTTTATATGGAAATAACAGTTTTGTTACGAGATTACACGCGCTAAAGTTCGCAGAGCCTATGTTCAGAGTCGTCGAGATAAAACGACCGTGCCGTATTTCTACATGTTTCTGTAGATTATTCCACCAAAAATTTTAGAATGTGCTTGCATATTTGTCAAACTGAACAATTTGTAACTGAAAGAATTGTAGGATTTTTAGGGATTTTTTTTTATTGACGATATTAAATGGATCAGCTGATCGGTTGACCACATACACAGTACACTAAGAACTAGTAAGTCTTCATAGAAATTCGCCGTTGCCGGTCTGAATGTGTGCGCGCCGTGTAAGCACGCACACATTAGCATAATCTGTGGGGGACTCGGGTGTCGGCAGTGTGGGCCGCGCCGTAAGTGTGATCGCGCGCGTTCAAGTACTTAGTTTATATACAACTAGTGTATGAATGGCTTTGCCCGCAAATGAAATATTG
Organism: Hemistola chrysoprasaria; assembly: GCA_947063395.1. NCBI lineage: Eukaryota > Metazoa > Arthropoda > Insecta > Lepidoptera > Geometridae > Hemistola > Hemistola chrysoprasaria. The sequence goes on along the minus strand of OX346734.1, from coordinate 1,417,440 downwards.
GAATTTTATACCAAAACTTTGACGCACTTTTTGGACCTCTTAGAATGTAAATTTTCAAAAATCCTTTCGTAGCACGCGTACAGACAACGAAAACAACCTACATTCCAAGTTTCAAGTCTCTAGGATCAGTGGTTTGGGCTCTGCGTTGCATGTCAGTGAGTGAGTCATTTAGGATTTAATAATAATTTATAGTGATTAGCGCAGTTTTATATCTAAAATTGTGTATCATTAATTCAGAGCTAAAAATATTGTAGTGTCAGTCAGTCAAGAAAAGTAAATATTTTTTTATTAAGTAAATAAGGCTTTTTTATTTATAGGTGCCTCGTTTATGAATTGGAAAAACATTTCATTAAATTATGTAAATGAATAGTGCTACTCATAATACGCAAATAATATTTATCTAAAAATAAAAGTGACAACCATTATCGTCAATATAAGGGTAGGCTATTAACTCGCCGAACGGCCTTAGATGACATACTTAGATAAAGAAGCTGATTGGTTTCGTATGGGAAAGTGTCCGCCCTAACGAAACATATTTTTATTCATTGATTTTTAAACAGAGAAAAGGTCAATAATTATTTTAGATTATTTTATTTTATGGACCTATTTTGTACTATAATTTACGTAAATGTATGAGGGCCGACTTTAGTTAGAAATTACTTACAATAATTATAGTTTTATAACAGTTTATTATATTGACAATAATATTATTAATTATCCTTAATTGAGTATTTGAAAAAAATTAAAATGTCGTGTTTTTTAATTTACTTTGAAAGTCACTTTTTTTTTCAAAAATCACTAAAAATATATTTTTTAATTGAATATAAGCGATTCAAAATTGATAAAATTCAAATAAGTCACTTGATCACGAACGCGCCACGATTGATCGCCATTTTTGTGACGTAGCAATGTTATAGTTATGTATGGTACTTTATAACATTGTGACGTCACTACAGGTCACGAGCTCGTTCGGGTACTATCGGCGTGTTTTCGGTACTGGATTAAAAAATGATTTTTTAAGTTGATAGCGAATAAAAAAAAACTAAAAATAGTTTTACGAATCTTTATATAATATGATCTTTCCATTTAGGCAAAAAATCTAATAATTAAAATACAAAGGGAAGGGAAAAATAGCGGGCCTTCATGCTTCATGCTATTTGAATAAATCTTTTTAACTTTGACATGCCTATAACCCTTAGTCGCTAAGGGTGATCAGATCTAGCGGAAGCAGCAGGGTCTTCTGTGTGAAAACCATCGAATTGCGTTCGCCAACCCGCCTGCCAAGCGTGCCGAGTATTGGTATTGTGAATGTTTGAATGTTGTGTACGAGAGGGGTTTATCGAGACAGTTGAGTTCTTTGGAATTTTATCAATTTTAAATCGCTTATAATTAATAAAAAATATATTTTTAAAGTGATTTTTGAATCAGATGATACATAATTTTGAATAATAAACTATCAAAATAAATTAAAAGAATACGGTTTTTTTTTAAATACTCAATTATCTATGTATGTAGGTAATAAACTTTTTAATATATGCCTACATAATTGTGCTTTAAGGTATTCTATATAATAAAAGAATGTGATAATTTTTGACTCGTGTAAACTTTTATAATAAATAATATTAAGTTTTATATTAAACTGATTTTCATTTATTCCTAAGCTAAAAAGTACGAATAGACCATAGATATAGATCTCTTGGTCTGTGGAATAGACGAGCGAACTTTGTACGGCCGTACCATTGTCACAAGAATAGATACGACCGTAGTACTAATTATAGTGATCTGTGGATACGACTCGTGTCCACAGAATACTTAGACATTTCCTGACAGGTAGGCACGTTAATGCTATATAAATTAGAACATTGTATTTTCAACAACTGCATTTTAATACATTTAACTCTGTTTTAGTTACATATACTGCGTAATACATGAATTTTTAATAAAATTACAATGAGTGACACAACTTTACTCCACGATGAAGCACAGATTACCATCATCTCCACAGAGCACATACAATAATATCCGTCAGCTCGTGTCATGCTAAATAGGTGGGCTGATATCTAATTATAGTGATCTGTGGCTGATATTTAGAAGATTTAGTAAACTAAGTATGTCCCTATCATTTTAATTTCTCATATATTATTATTATTAATTCATTTATTTCAGATAATAAAATCCATAAGTAACATTTAATCATCATAAGAACATTAAAAACATGTCATAATATTCCAAAATTAAGGCCAAAAAAAATAGAATAAAATTAATTTAAATTGTCTATCTAGATAAATTAGCTCTTCATGTTTTTATATTAAACGTCAAATCGGAATGTGAAACTGGAATGTTTAAAAGTTTAAAAGTTCACTTTATAACAACCGAGAGTTCATAAGAAACTAATATAACAGGGACGTGGTTTACTTCACTACAAAAATATCAAAATATTTATACCTACATTTGGTTTGGTTACATTCGTTTGCTGGAAAGGTGCCGCGTGGTGGCTATAGAGAAGTTTCCAGGCATCTTTGGCATCTATGTACTAATTGACTTATTAATAAAGCCTTCCTCAATAAAGTTGATTCTATATAGGTATTTAATGACACTAAGAGCCCAGTTAGGTATCTTTTGGGATTTTATTATATAAACTATTATTAATTTCAAACATATTTTATCAATTTGTTAAGAATTAAATATTAAACTCATTCTCCATTTTAGGCCCAGTCAATCTGACTCGTGTCAGAGTGGCTTGGTAGAAATTAAATAGTGTTAGTTTATTAATGATAGTTTTACATAATCGCTCGCTCGCTCGCGATAATATTCATATGTTGTTAGTTGTTAGTATTTTTGATCACGTTTTCCGCGATAATAAAAGGAACACTAGCGTACTATACGCTAGTGTTCCTTTTATTATTATTTTTTAGTTTAGCTGTTTGCACATAGTTTTACGTTACAATCAAGATTTAAATTTCTAGTTTTTAGGTACTATTACATGTATGTGGTCGTAATGTGTATTTTGCATTAAATAAATTAAAAAAAAAAAAAAAAAAAAAACGTAAAACGTACCCAAGCGAAGTATAACTCTGGCATCAGCAGGCAGTAACGCCCGTACTTACGCACACATTTTTGTAGTGGTAGGTTTCTTGCAGGGGGCCGCCTGGGGAAGTACCACACCTTTGCTAGTTATTCATCCGCCAAGCAGTAATGTGCAAACATTACTGTGTTCCGGACTGAAGGGCAATTTTACCAGCGAAATTACTGGGGATGACGAGATTCAACAACTCATATCATAATGTTTACCATCAAGCATTTGATTTGCTCGACATGTCACTCACTATTTAAAAAAAAACACATTTGACGCGTGTAAGTACACACAAAGTTTCTACGTAGGCTATTGCGCTGCCGATTGTTTGTAGTGACGAGGGTCTGCCCTAAGTAAGACACAGTTTTAGATTGTAGCGTCCGTGGTCCAGCGGGACTATGCCCGGCTTAAATCCGGAATCTCTCGATCAAATCTCACCATGTGGACTTTTCGCCTGCGCGCTACCGTGTTTCGGATGTCATGTTAAACTGTAGGTCCCTATAGTTACTGTTTCCTATTCGATATGTAGTGATAGGTCATGTCGGACGCTGCGTATGAATCTTAACATAACATACATTCACGCCTTTTTCTCGAAGGGGTAGGCAGAGGTGTACCCAGGACTCAGTCCCATAGTAGATACACCCACATTTCGCCAGTATGTTATTGGTCCCATGTAATAGGGGGCGAGCCTATTGCCATCTACCGGGCACAGTTCCAGACTCCAGGCAGTTATTGTGATAATTCCTAATGGCAAAATCCAATATTTAACACTTGCCTGACCTGGGGACCTTGATTGGCAGTCGAGCATGCGCCCTCTACGCCACCGAGGCACCGAGGCGTATGAATCATGGCGACCTGAAACTTTGACAATATGGGTTGTCCACATAACACATATGAATTGACTCGAGCAGTGTAATTGGGGTAACCCGTTCTGTTAGAGTATAAATTCAAATTTTTATTAAATTGTAATCTAAAGCTATGCAGGAACATCAAATTTATATTAATTCCTAGCACTTATTGTATTGATCACTATTTTAAATTTAGGCCATAGGCAAAAAAAACTAATTTCTAATAAATAAATAAAACAACATATTTCGTAACTCGTAACAATCAATTATTTATTGTAATTATAATTAATTATAATTCGGAAATTCACAACATTTATTATCTGGTATCACACATTCTTAAAATTATTTTTACGTCCGTTTAGGGCGAAAACTATAAACTTATTATAATTTAAATACACGGCCAATTACAGAAACTTCCATTAAAATTTAATCACTCATTAATAAAATACATTACAATCCATCAAACCTAAGAAGTACCGTTTGACAGATTTATTTTTCCTTGGTCAAACGTCACCCGTACAAAATGAAAATACAGATATAAAGAAATAGAGAACCATTTACCACTCCATTGTTTGTGGTCGGCTCCGAATCTGGCCTTTGCTTGCGCGAAAACATATTTTGTTAAAGAAAACCGTAGTCTTTATGAATTATTTCAATATTGAAATAATTATTACGATTTTTAAACATTTTTTATTGAGGCCGTTCGACTTCCGTACAAAATGAAAATACACATATATGAAGAGAGAATCAATTGTTAGTGGTTTGCTCTGACTGGTCGGTCTGGTCTGATCTGGCTTTTATTTGCGGCCAAACATTTTTGGATAAAACCTTAAGTTATTTTCGTATTTATGAAAATTGAAAATAATATCGTTTTTGGGTTATGTTAATGTTTTTAAATATATATTTAAAAAAAACATGGTTTTCTTTAAGCAAATACGTTTTCGTGCAAATAAAGGCCAGATCCAGAGCCAACCACAAATAACTGAATGGAAAATTATTATATTACTTCATAATATTAATTCGTGTATTATCATTTTGTATGGAAGTCGCACGCCCTTAACAGGAAAGCGGGCCTGTTAGCAGTTTGACACAATCTTATGGAAAATTTACCAAATCGATGTTTTGTATTTCCGTGTTTCATCCGAATATAATGAAATATCCGAATAAGATGAAGTAAGCTATGTCTCTATCATTTTATTTTTGTTTATAAACTCTTCATTTTTTTAGTAGAGAACGTATTGGACGTGCGACGACGACAAGCGCGGAAAACTGGGATTTTAAGAAGTTAATTATAAAAAAAAAACAGAGAGAGAGAGAGAGAGAGTGAGTTTATAATAGACAAATGACAGGGACATAAGTTACTTCACTATAAAAATATCAGGATATAAATTTATAGAATGGGTTTATTATATTCGGAGGAAACAGGGGAATACAAAACATCGATTTGATAATTTTTTCATAGGATTGTGTCAAATTCGTGAAAGGCCGCGTACGCTCTTAATATGAATACTCATACGAGGATGGCAATTGATAACTCAGGACCCTGTTTTACCTAATTTACAGTTCATCCTTAGCATCGAAATCATAATCATCACCACCATCACCATCACCGGGTGATGGCTGTTCTTCATCATCATCCTGCATCGCCGGCATCGGAGGTAGACCACCGAAACCATACGGATCTGGGCCGTGGATCTGTAATTATAGGAATGATTTTTTTTTTATACACTACATAAAAGAAAAGGGTCAACGACGAGTCCCACACCAGGAATTCTCTATTTCACTGTCGAGGCTGGAGTCTACGCGGACGCAGAATTTCAAGTCCTACGTGCTCCGGTTTCCGGTGAAATTTAAGGAGACTCTCCTGGCGCCAGAATTTTGGCCGGAAGGCATAGTGTTCCGGCGCTTTAGGGAGGCGAGACCGAAACATATCATCCCTAAAGCATAGATATAGTTAATATAATATTATTATGTATGTTAGTCTGTAAGGTATTTATTAATATGGGCCTCTGGTGCGTATAATTTATTATACGCACTATTGCCTGAAATAAATGAATTTATTATTATTATTATTTATATGGGACAACGTTCCACACACGGTCATCTGGTCCCAAACTAGGCTAGAAGCCTGTACTATGGTAAACGGATGACTGATATACATACTTATATACGCTTATAACAAGAAAATAAAAGAATTAAATATAAAAGAGGCCTACCGCTGCACAGTAACATACACAGATATGAAGATAAGGAATAATTTTCCACTCTTTTGTTTGTGGTCGGCTCTGGATCTGTGGTCGGCTTTATTTGCGCGAAAACATATTTTGTTAAAGAAAACCGTATGATTTTTTGCCTATTAAAAAAAACATTAACATAACTACTTTTTTACAATTTTCATAAATACGAAAAAACTGTTAGGTTTTCTTTAACAATATAAATTTTCGCGCAAATAAAGCCGACCACAGATCCAGAGCCGACCACAAACAATAGAGTGGGAAATTATTCCTTATCTTCATATCTGTGTATGTTACTGTGCAGTGGTAGGCCTCTTTTGCAGGGGCCCGCCTGGTGAAGTACCACCTTTGCCAGTTATTCATACGTCAAGCAGTAATGTGCAAACATTACTGTGTTCCGGTCTGAAGGGCAATGTTACCGGCGAAATTACTGGGCATGACGAGTTTCAACAACACATATCTCAGGGTGACAGGCGCAGTGCAGTGCCGCGCAGAATTTAGAATATTAAACAACTGGGTGGCACTGTGTCTGATATCGGCAATCATGATGCTTACCATCAGGCACCTGACTTGCTCGTCTTGTTACTATCATTAAAAAAATATCATTTTGTATTGGGTGACGTTTGTATGGGTGCGTTCTTCTTGTAGAGGTATCTTTCCGAACGCACGGTAGACTCAGTACTGTATAACTTCATTGACGTACAAAAGTGTCAGATTATGACCTATTTGAATAAAGCTGTTTTGAGTTTAAGACGTTTAACCTTAAGTGTATAATACCTTAGTATATTCAGCTTCCATCGCCGGGGTCCACGTGGTGTCCTCTTCATTTGGCAACATCCATCGTTCACAGTAAGCCGCGTGTTTGAAACATATCTGCAACGATCAACTAACATCAACATCAACTAACATGAGAGCCTCGTTGGCTCAGATGGTAGTAACTCTGCTTTCTGTGCGCAGGCCCCGGGTTCGATCCCCGGCCAGGTCAAACATTGGTGTGCATGAACATGTCTGTCTGATCTATTATGTGTTATAAACTTATATAAGTATGTATATCAGTCATCTGGTTACCATAGTACAGGCTTCTAGCCTAGTTTGGGACCAGATGACCGTGTGTGGAACGTTGTCCCATATTATTATATACATTCACGCCTTTTTCCCGCAGAGGTGTACCCAGGACTCAGTCCCATAGTAGATACACCCACATTTCGCCAGTATGTTATTGGTCCCATGTAATAGGGGGCGAGCCTATTGCCATCTACCGGGCACAGTTCCAGACTCCAGGCAGTTATTGAGATAATTCCTAATGGAAAAATTCAATATTTAACACTTTGCCTGACCTGGGGATCTCTTTATCTCTTAATATTTTATATTATAGATATATTCGCTTGAAATACAGATTAGGGAAGAAAAATTTCACCCGAGGGCGGGATTTGAACCTCGCACCTGCTCCACCAATCCGCGTGGCGGTACTCTATCAATCGAGCTACCGTGGAGGTACTAGTCTTCGGCGAAATGTTTCTATCCCATATCGTGTGTTTATATCTATAAACAAAAACCGCTACAAAAGCCGCTATTTAACTACCTACTACACAGTCACTGCACACATGGAGTTATGCGCACGTGCAAGATTGTGTGTGAGATGCGTTCCGAGCTCACAGGGGCTCGTGGAGAGCTCAATCTCGCTCGCGGGGTGAGGAAGGCCCGATTGGTGGGCGGATGACAGTGTCCATTCTATACGTAGTATTATTATCTGTTCTGTGATGGTGTTCCATATTGTTATTGTACAGACCTCTTGTTCAGCATCAGGCATGACATCGTCCTCAGGCCTGTTCTTGTATAACGATGTTATTTCATCTTCATTCTCCTCAAACATACGCTCGCACTGAAAACATAACATGAATTAAAACAACAACATAACATACATTCACGCCTTTTTCCCGAAGGGGTAGGCAGAGGTGTACCCAGGACTCAGTCCCACAGTAGATACACCCACATTTCGCCAGTATGTTATTGGTCCCATGTAATAGGGGGCGAGCCTATTGCCATCTACCGGGCACAGTTCCAGACTCCCGGCAGTTATTGAGATAATTCCTAATGGAAAAATCCTATATTTAACACTGCCTGACCTGGGGATCGAACCCGGGACCTCTTGATTGGCAGTCGAGCATGCGCCCTCTACGCCACCGAGGCAGTAACAGGAATTAAACTTTATAAAACTCTCACTCCTCTGGTTTAAAAAGTCCGCCATTGTTGCGTATGACCGCCTCGGTGGCGTAGAGGGCGTATGCTCTACTGCCAATCCCGGGTTCGATCCCCAGGTCAGGCAGTGTTAAATATTGGATTTTTCCATTAGGAATTATCTCAGTAACTGCCTGGTGTCTGGAACTGTGCCCGGTAGATGGCAATAGGCTCGCCCCCTATTACATGGGACCAATAACATACTGGCGAAATGTGGGTGTATCTACTATGGGACTGAGTCCTGGGTACACCTATGCCTACCCCTTCGGGAAAAAGGCGTGAATGTGTGTGTTTGTGTTTTGTTGCGTACCAGAGCGATGCTAAATGAACTTTTCAAGCTCTAAATTTCTTTTCAATTTTCGTCTGTTACCAACGACATTTTATATTTTTGGTGTCGCACGCAGGATTAGCCAAAATGTTTTACCAGGTCAAACATTTGTGTGCATGAACATCCCCCCTTTTATTTATATCAATGGGTAAAACAAAAAACAGTAGTATTTGTTTATGTTTTTAATGTTAGTGAGTGACAAGACGAGCAAATCAGGTGCCTGATGGTAAGCATCATGATTGCCCATATCAGACACAGTGTCACAGTGTCACAGTGTCATGCCACCCAGTGTTTTAAAATTCAAAATTCTGCCAAAACCCTGAGATATTAGTTGTTGAATCTCATCATGCCCAGTAATTTCGCTGGTAACATTGCCCTTCAGACCGGAACACAGTAATGTTTGCACATTACTGCTTGGCGGATGAATAACTGGCAAAGGTGTGGTACTTCCCCAGGCGGGCCCCTGCAATGAGGCCTACCACTACAAAACTCAGTATGTGTTTGAAACTCACGTAATACTCCAAACTCTTGTTGAGATCATCGTCGGTGACAAACTTGGTTTTAGAGAACTCTGGGTTCATGCCGCCTTCTTTAGTAATGAGCTGCATTATGGCCAACTTGCCGGTCGCCTTGTAGTACACGCGCACGTAGTCGTCCATTTTCTTGCCTGAAATCGGAGAATATTTATTTATTTTATATTAGCGACCCGCCCCGGCTTCGCACGGGTGCAATGCTGATACTAAATATACTACAGAATGTCTTTATATACAACATTCACCGGCCACTCGGCCGGTACCGCCGCAACCGCTATGTCCCTGCATTTTAAATTTGTAATATCTTCCAAACTTTTCATTTAAATCACATGCTGTAAAGGGCCATATAGATCTACATTAAATGATTTAAACATGAGACTGGATTCGCATTACAGTTTCCCAATTCGCGAGCCCAGAGTCCCAGATTTATCTTAATACAATTTATTATGCTACATATTATACATTATTAATTTATATATTGATTAATTATATATATCATGACTGCATCGGTGGTGTAGAGGGCGCATGCCCGACTGCCAATCAAGAGGTCCCGGGTTCGATGCCCAGGTCAGGCAAAGTGTTAAATATTGGGTTTTTCCATTAGGAATTATATCAATAACTGCCTGGAGTCTGGAACTGTGCCCGGTAGATGGCAATAGGCTCGCCCCCTATTACATGGGACCAATAACATACTGGCGAAATGTGGGTGTATCTACTAAGGGACCGAGTCCTGGGTACACCTCTGCCTACCCCTTCGGGAAAAAAGGCGAGAATGTATGTATATATATCATTACACTCAAATTACACTATTATTCAACAAATACTAACGTAGAAATGAACTTCACACGAACTTTTGTAGTGTAGTGGTTTTGTAGTGGAAGGCCTCTTTTGCAGGGGCCCGCCTGGGGAAGTATCACACCTTTGCCAGTTATTCATCCGCCAAGCAGTAGTGTGCAAACATTACTGTGTTCCCTTCCCAAAATGTTTGGACATGTCCGATGGATGGATGAAATGTGTAGGGGACACGCCCCACATTACATTAAACTTACATATATCATCGATCATCTCAGAGATGTAGACTGCAGACCTGTGAGCTGGAACCTTCTCTTGCATTGTGTTGCCGCTCGCATCCATTCTGAAGTTGCCAACCTGGAAAATAATATTAAATCTTAATTACTATCAAGCATGTTAATTATCAAGTTTTAAAACTCGGACAGCCTGGTTGGCTCAGACGGTAGTAATTCTGCTTTCTCTGCTGCAGGGCCCAGGTTCGTTTTGTGTGCATGAACATGTTTGTTTGATCTGTGACTGTGTGTTATAATCGTATATAAGTATATATGTATATCAGTCCTCAGGTTACCATAGTACAGGCTTCTAGCCTAGTTTGGGACCAGATAACCGTGTGTGGAAGTTGTCCTATATTATTATTTAAAAAACAACAACATAATACAATCCCCGCGGCTTTACCCACATAGACATCGTTCTCTTGGTAATATCAGAAAAAGTATTCTATGTGTGAATCCAGGGTCTAAGCTACCTGCATACCGAATTTCGGACCAACTTGTTCAGTAGTTTTGGCGTGAATGAGTAACAAACATCCATCTAACCAAAACCGCGCTAGATGGCGCTGAGTTAGAACTCGTTAGCGTTTTGTCCACCTTTTACAAACGTAACTTATTTACATTGTACTGAGATTTGGGATATAATTTAATATTAGTAAGATTCTACAAAATTTTGCCGCGCTCGCAACAGTTGTTCGCGCTTTCATGGTTAATATTCTAATGTTTTTTTACTAGTGCATTTATTGTCAATATACAAACTTTTTTCACCGCTCTCGCAGCAAGCTGCTCGCTATCTTAAAACGCTGGAGAAATTAAGGGGACTATTTATCTTTCGTAAATATGGCGCCGCTCACTGCCTATTTTTGGCCCTTGCAGACCTGGGTACCCTATTGAATTTTCGGTAGCGCAAACGTTAAGAGCGCACGCGGCCTTTTAGGAATTTGACACAATCCTATGAAAAATTTACCAAATCGATGTTTTGTATTCCCCTGTTTCTTCCGAATATAATAAACCCATTCTAAAAATTTATATTCTGGAATTTTTATAGTCAAGTAACTTGTGTCCCTGTCATTTTAATTTTTCTTATAAACCCTTGGCTTTTCATAGTGAACTTCCAAATATGCCAGGTTTACTCGCGTGATTGGACGTTCACTACTAAAAAATTTAGAGTTTATAAACAAAAATAAAATGATAGGGACATTTTACTTCATCTTTAAAATATCAGGATATAAATATATCAAATAGGTTTACTGTATTCGGAGGAAACAGGGGAATACAAAACATCGATAATAAATTTTCCATAGGATTGTGTCAAACTGCTAAGAGGCCCTCTTTCCTGTTAAGGGGTGGCAAACTATGAATAGCCTACTGGTGGCAAATGTGTAAGTAAATCCGTCACTGCGATTGATTAATAATTTTGAAGAAAGGGTCGGTCGTTGTTTCTTTAGGTGTGCATTGTTTTGACATGAATTCCAAAATCTGTTGATGTTTACATTTCATCACATGTGACTGTACACACATCTCTGGAATTCTTCCACTTTTTCTTTTGTCAAATCTACCTATTGTTGAAGTTAACATTAATTATTAATTACATAATTTGTAACCCCTAAAAGAAGAAGGAAGGGGTATTATAAGTATGACATGCGTGTGTGTATGTGTCTGTGGCATTGTAGCTCCGAACAAAGGGACCTGTTTTAATTGACCAACAAAAATGTGAAGTTTGAAGATGAAAGATAAACTATATTATATAATACTAGTTGTGCCCCACTTACATTGGACCATAACATACTGGCGAAATGTGGGTGTACCTACTATAGGACTGAGTCCTGGGTACACCTCTGCCTACCCCTTCGGGAAAAAGGCGTGAATGTATGTTTTTTTTGTGCCCCGCGGTTTCACCCGCATTGTCATCGTTCCCGTGGGAATATTAGGATAAAAGTACCGCATGTGTTACTCCAGGGTCCAAGCTACCTGCATACCAAATTTCAGCCTAATTGGTTCAGTAGTTTTGGCATGAAAGAGTAACAAACATCCATCCATCCATCCTCACAAACTTTCCCATTTATAATAGAATAGAATAGAAAACTTTATTGGTATCACAATTAGTACAGAAAACAATAAAATCAAACATTAAAACTAGAAAATGTGTAAGTATTGGTGGTCTTATCGCTCAGAGCGATCTTTTCCAGGCAACCATGCGGTGACAGGACTTATACTAACATGCTGGACTTCTTCAAACAAATCAAATATTAGTAGGATACTAGCTGTACCATGCGGTTTCACCCGCATAGTCTTCATTCCCGTGGGAATATCCGAATAAAAGTACCCTATGTGTTATTCCAGGGACTAAACTATCTACATACTGAATTTCAGCCCCAATCGGTTAAGTGAAAACGGAACAAACATACACACAAAAAAACAGAACTAGATGGCGCTAAGGTTGAGAAAGAACACTAATATTAGTAGTTAATATAACATACTGCCTCGGTGGCATAGAGGGCGCATGCTCGACTGCCAATCAAGAGGTCCCGGGTTTGATCCCCAGGTCAGGCAGTGTTAAATATTGGATTTTTCCATTAGGAATTATCTCAATAACTGCCTGGAGTCTGGAACTGTGCCCGGTAGATGGCAATAGGCTCGCCCCCTATTACATAGGACCAATAACATACTGGCGAAATGTGGGTGTATCTACTATGGGACTGAGTCCTGGATACACCTCTGCCTACCCCTTCGGGAAAAAGGCGTGAATGTATGTTATGTTATGTTTAATATAACATAATATATATTGTAAGTCCAAGTAACTGTAGCCAAAAACTAAAGTGTAAAAAACATTGTAAATTGCTTTCAACTTGATTCAATACAATTCAATGTTGTATGTAGGTAGGTCTATGTGGCAAGTATAACATTTTATTACAAATTTAATTTACAGATAAGGACTCAGTCAGATAAAAATAATTAGGATTTAGATTAATAATCCATGGGTAAGTATTAAACCTAGATAAAAAAAAAGTATTGTGTAGGTAGCAAATTTTTCATCTACATCATGCTGAACATAGATCCCCATAGATTTCCAGTTGTCAGCGGCCTGCAGTTCATTTTATATCTTATGTAAATGTTTGAGTAAAGGATTAATAATAAATTATGAGTCGAAAAAGCTAAACTGAATAAGTTTACTACTAGGTTTTAAGAACAAATTTATAAATTTTTGAAAGGAATTTCATGGATACTTACATCGACTTTTTTCCATTTATCCACTTTTTTAATCGCATCATTAAGCTCTTCGAAGGTTGTCCGGCAAACTGAAATGATAAGCAAGTGGATTTATAGCGCAAAAGTAAGAATTTAATATAGAAAATAAAAAATAAACACTTACCAAGACATTTCAAGTTTGTTGGGTCGATTCTCGCCGAAACCAGTGCGAATAATATTACAAAAATGAATATGTAGCTAGGAAGACGCATGGCTTTTACTAATTTATTAAATTTTTATCTAGAAATGAGTATTTCACTTTGAAATCAAACTAAATAACTAAAAAATCGCGGTTCTACGTGTTGAAAAGTTTATCTCTTTTGACTTTTGACAGATCCACGATCTGATTTCTGATTGGTGTATCCCGTTTTGTAATCAAAAGCTCTGATTGGTTGGAGATTTATAACACTGCATAATAGAGAAGTTATGATATTATGACCCCAAATGGACGGTTAATGGCAAACTTTCATTTCTATCGTACTACAGCACCAATATAATGTTGCTATAAGTAATAAAATTAAAGTATTCTATACATTCATATAGTAAAATTAGTTTAAAAGTAGCTATAATTTTATTAACGTATTTTAAGATAAAGCGTTATTTTTTGACTATTCAGAGAATATTTAAATATAATTTTGTCACATAAAATATTTCAATGTCAATGTAGTGACATAGATGACGCTTTTGTTGACAATTGCCCGCTATACTTGAGCATTATGAACAAGAAGGCTGACGAAGTCATTAAACAAACTTTTTTCGAAAATATGATCATGATCATGAAATAAAAAATTAATATAGCTGGGATAAACAGTTTATCTATTTGAAATACTGTTACAAATGTATAAAACAAGAGTTTCAGTTCTATGACATTGTAATTTATGGCCCTTCGCGTTTCCCTCGATCGGACATTCTCCGGTTTTCCGCCCGCCGCTCGCCCCTCCCCCCACCAATCAACGACCCAACCAAACCAAAACCAACAGTTCGCGTTGAATTTCTGTGAGCACCAGACGTTTAACGAACGTTATGTTTAATTTTCCTATGCACATAAAACTGTTCAGAAACCTCAAAATACCTTAAAAATCAACTTTATCTCGTCAAGAAGTGACGTTCCAGTGAAACTCGTGAAGAAATAACCACATTACAACAAATTTTAAAGGTGAGTGATTAGTTGTCAGATTGCGTCTTTTCCTATTTCAAGCTTATTATTTACTATTTTCTACCAAATTCTATCATATTTCTCAATGAAAACAGTTTACGCAACTTTAGAAACGTGTTTTGTAATTCCATATTGCATTTAATGGCTCATCCACACCTGTCCTAATTCCATACGTTACGCTCCCTTTTGAACAACTGTGCGTGATATTTTATGTAACATATTGAAAAGTTGTTATCAATATGTGAGCATCATATGCAATGAGAAAATCCCAATTTCATAATGACTCCGCGCGCTCCCCGCACAAGGCGACTTGGCAACGCGCTCCCCATTGCACTTGTTAAAAAGTTCATATCTTAGCGTGTTATTGTCCTTACACCGGCATTTCCCTTTGTTTTCCGTGTGAAATCTTCCCTTTGTCCTTCGGTAGGGAGCGCTGGGCGCGCCGTGGTATAGGAATTTCGACTCTAGAAAAGTGGCATAATACAACTATGATATAGGTACATAATATAATATTAGTGGGTAGGGGCAGGGGCGCTCCGGCGACCGCTCGCGTCGTTTCCACGACGTCTGTGTTAGTGCGTATCTACGTGGAGGACGTCAGTGTGTTTGTGAGGTAGTTTGTTTATAGTAACTGCCCGTGTAATTTGACTTGTATTGTGAGTGACGTAAGGGTGATATTCGCCCGCGCCTCCATCCGCATCGTCGCTTTTTGCCTATCGATCTCAGCGGTGGCCAATGGCACATGTCGGTGCGGTCCTGCGCGGCCGCGCCTCGATCTTTGGTGAAAGCCGGGCGATGCGATCGCCTGATGTACATTTAACATACACCTAATACATTTCTATACATCTACCCTATGTCTATTATCTTATCTATTTCGAATGTACCTCTCCCCACCATCTGTACCTCGTCCCCCTTTGAGACCTACTAGATCATGCACAAGATTTTCTAATAAGAAACTGCCATATCGCTGATATAAATTGTTGAATGTTTTGCCGTATTCTGTTTGCCGACCTCCGGCGCGGAGTCACGGCGGGTGCGAGGGGAGGGAGCCAGAAATAGAAGCGTGGATTGTAACCGAGCGACGTGGCAACGTCGCGCGACGGATCGCACTCAGTGTCGGTTCAAAATGGCGTCTGTGCGTGATCGATACCGTGGTATTTACGTTAAAAATGACCGAATTTGTGATGTATTCGGGAGTGGGTGGGCCCAAGAGTTACCCTGGAACCTCGGGGGTTGAACCTCGCACCCGGCTCCAGCTCAAGGCCCGCTCAGTATATGTACGTATCTCAACCATATTGCGCCGACACTGTCTCCCACATATGGACCTATATCGCTAAAGCATGTTACAGATCTCTTTACTCTGGATATCTGTATTAGGTATAACGATACCGACATCTATTGTTAATATTCTATTGGCATTGCGCATCATAAATAGTCCACGAGGTTTCGTATGCTATCCATCGTTCAGGAAGAATTTCCTTCCAGTTGTTATGTAACAATTTTTCATTCATAATGATAATATGAAATAACAGTTTGTGTTCTGTATATGGTTTCAAGTTTTGCAAGGTTATCATAATCATCAATGTTATAAAAAATTCATTCCCTGATGATCAGCTGCATTCGATAAATGGAATCAAAATGGCGGATGGAGTTGTAAAATTAAGACGCAGTAGCGCGCGCTGAGTGTTGGCAACGTCGCATCGAGCGTTGGTAATTGTGAGCAGTCAAGTCAGTTATTCGATAAGAGGTTTCAAGGCTATAATACGATTCGTATCCTCCATTTATAACAATGGATTTAATACGCGTAATAAACAAATTTTGTACGTAGGTAGGTTCTGTTTAATTCGATTGCTCCAGCACTAAGTAGGTAGGTATAATATCTTGTTGGATTGGATTTTATGAACACAGTATTGTTTTTGTGTCGTGTGCTGTAAACAAAGCATGGTTGAATGAGGTTAAAACAGTTCAGCATCTTGGTGCCCCTCAACAAGTTTTATAAATAAGCGTACAAACAGATTATGATATAATTTGTATGCATACACGAACACACTCATATTATACCTGTAGTACGTGTATTCCTTATAAATACTTTTATAAATTTAATGATCATGTTGTTGCCCTTATCTGGTTGGCGTTTGGTTATTAATCAATAAAAAACTTTATATATTTGTTTTTAATCTATTAACTTGTAACATTGGGATTAAGAATGAACAAATCATCTGTTTCAAATTCAACAATGCAGTTATCGAAGCTAATATTATCGGTATAGTGTAGTAATATAATTATGATTTCCATAAAATAAAAGCGCCTACCTATGTAATTTTCATAACATTTCAGTTAGATGGGCATTGCAATTTTAGGGCCATAATACAGATATTTTCATGTCCTACCTAGGTATGTGAATCATTTCTCTTATGATTCATTTACTTATGAAAGGGTTTTTTCCTTCTGGGGTTTATTAATAACATTTTGGGACCACTTCAATATAGTTCATAGTACAAATCAGTAATCCTTAACCTTAATAATTGCATTATGTAGGTCAGTAGTTTAGCGCTTGCAATATTTAATTAGTTGTAGTATCTGTAGTAGAGTTGTAGACAGATACGGCTAACTTTAAATATTAGTTGTAGTATCTGTAGTAGAGTTGTAGACAGATACGGCTAACTTTAAATTGCTTTAATAGGTACGACATTATTTCGTCTTTTAATCAAATTATTGTAATGTCATTTATTATTATCATTGAAGACCATTCGTTGAATAAAGTTAACATTGATTGTATTATCAGTTTGTTTCTTTTTTGACCTGATTCATGCCATTACTATCATTAAATCATCATTCATTACTTACCTTTTAAGAAATATGGCTAAAAGAAATATGGCTAATTGCAAATTTACAACCACTTGGTTTAAATTATGTCGTGCAATTTTATATAGGTATATAATACGTTATATTATTAAGATACTCTGATTAGTTATTAAGTCTAATTTACCACAAAGCAAATGTAAGATTAACATGATGCTATAATTATAATAATAGAACAGATTTTGGATGACATTCCTACTGGTCACCATCTCACTGGTGACTTTTTAAATTTTTGTCTCACATTTCACCACTGGTGACGTCCACCCGTGACCTGTGAGAATTGCCTTTTTATTGGGAGAGAGTATAAAATTGTTACTGTAAACATTTTTTTCTCCTCTTGCTATCCGCAATCGACTCTACAGTCTTTATCAGATCCGTTCTCAGGACAGTTGGAGAGTTACATGGAGCTAATACAATGAATAGCACCAATTATTGTGCTTTGATAATTTCTATAACTGAAAAAATGTAAAAAAAAATATTAATACCATCTACCAGAATAAATTGCTGTTGCGCATTTTTTTAATATGTGAAATCTTTGATAGGTCTCAATCATGGCCATAGGCATATCTTTTCCTGATAGGAACAGCCGTAATTTCTTAATTACGTTAGTTTCATCGTTTCTCGAATCCCTTAAGTTATCAGGAAGTTAATTATAATTATTTCTATTTTATCTCCTTGCAATCTAATAGAAGAACAATAACAACACGACGTTATTTCCTAAGCGCAGTGTATACTTTCGCATATCCCCCACCATCTCTACAAACATCTTATTGTGGCCCTCGCTCGATATAACAAGTTTCTACTGCCTTGTTGTCAAGGCGATATAACTCGAAGTCATGTGGAGTCAGTCACACCTTTTTCACTAGTTCAAGGCGTTATGTTATGTTTGAAATGAAATCTTTACGTTATAACTGTTTTGCCTTATTTGTTTCTGGTTTCGATCGTACAATTATTATTTTGGCGGCACTATTAATTTAGCGCGTACGACTGCGTTCCCAAATGCAACTGTTGTATAATTTTAGAGAAAGGAGATTTGTTTTGGTCCACCTCCGCCGTGGAGGTTGTGGCATTTCATGTAGCGGCACGTTCGTTTCGCTCGCTATTATCCAAGGCGACGTTGCCACCTCGCTCCAGGGTTTGAGTTCGATTACGCAGCCTGCGGTGGTCGGTGGAGGCGCTGGTGCTGCTAAAGTAGTCAGTCGGCCGCGCAGCTCGGTGCGCGACGTTTGTCTGTAGAGGGCTCCGCTCGTCTCCCTCTTGCCCCGGTTTACTTCTCCCACGAGTGCGACTGAGACGAACGGCTGCGGAACAGAGACGGCACGATGGCGGTGTCGCAACCTCGCCCACCTGACCGTGTTGACGCCGCGCTCGAAAAAGTTGCGCCGTTGCGCTATT
Source organism: Hemistola chrysoprasaria (assembly GCA_947063395.1). NCBI lineage: Eukaryota > Metazoa > Arthropoda > Insecta > Lepidoptera > Geometridae > Hemistola > Hemistola chrysoprasaria. The sequence continues at coordinate 1,398,463 of OX346734.1, read as the reverse complement.
TGGAGGCGCACGAATGTGCTCGCACGGATCGTGTAGTGACGCGTTATCTCCATTTCTTGTCTAATAACAGTTTTTTAAGTTATTACAAAGTAAATTCAACATAAAAAGAATATTTTAACGTGTTTTGAGCAAGTGAATTAAGGTATGTAACAAACTCTGTTTTAATTCTATCTTATTCCAAGTGTTTGTGCCGCGCAGATAAGAGCTGATAATAGTCTGGTGAACATTTCCATAAGTAGGTTACCTATCTACCATCAATTCCTCTCGAACACACTGATTCACATTGAAGATCAGTCAGCCGCGCAATGTAATTGTTGGTATTTAGTCGCCATTTTCTACGTCGGTGACGAATACCACCGCGCCGTCCTCGTTTCCCCCTGCCCACTGCAAACCGGACTCTACCGCTCTATTCTGAAAGATGATTATCCATATCTGACTTAACTTTTTCTTCAAATAAGAACCGCTCGCTATGATTCATTGTGGAAATAATAATTTAGTGAGTGACTGTAGCTTGAAAGAGTTCTCTCGTCAACGACTATGCGCGAGACCTTCTCATGCAAAATGGCGGGAACGTGATTCTCTTGTTTTGTTCACGCGTGATCGTGATAGCAAAATTGTTCGTACAAACGCTATGCGCCACCGCCCACCCATTTGGTTATAGGTAGAGTACCTAGCCGGGGTGTTATCGATTTGTGTATGTTTTTGCTATAAATAAGTACGAAGTTTGTGTCATCGCTGCTCGTTGCTTCTTACCGGACCGGTTTATGAACGAAACCTGTGTGGGTGCCGCGCGGTGACCGGAGATTCGAAATTCCTATTTCGAATGAGTTTTGCCTCGGTCCTCAAACATCCATGTACACAACCAATCGTGTTATTGATTGCGTAATAAGTTTATAAAAGCCGCAATGCTACGTCGCGTCGTACGTCTAGCGGTCACTTTGGCCGAATTTAATTAATAAATTTTAAAAAAAAGTGAGAGGAAAATGAGTGATGTAATTAAAAAGACTGAATTTCGAAACTATTGCCTTCTCACCGCGCCTGTAAAAAGAACTGACGTCACCTGTCTACTAAAAGTACATACCCAATACCTATATAATTTATTGTCAGTGAAGAAAATTGTGAACACACTTATTCTATACAATGCAAAACACAATTACAATGCAAGTTAGCTTTGCAATTTGCGACAATGTTTAAATATTTGATTGATTTCTCTTGATATCGGTGATGACATTATAATATTACCTAATAACATAATTGTATGAGTTTATGCTATATACAAGTCAAATAAATCAACTCGGTATTATATTAATCGAACTTCGCTCAAGTTCGTTTGATCATAAAAATATAATATAATGTTGTTATTGGGTAGAATACGAGAACCTCAAAAAACTAAACTTTATATAATAACATAATCACTTTTGGTAAACAAAAATCATAAGTGTAAATGTCCCTTTACTTTTCACTTTTCTAAGACCATTTCCGGCCACCATTTGACAAAATCGTGGCCGCCCTTCTTATAACCTGCCCGCCTCGCACTGCACGGGGATAACTCGTTTTTTTTCTTTCGCGCCCGAACAATTCATATCTGCTGTCTCATTCTAACCCCCTAGGACTTCGTTTTCTCTGGTCACTGTGCTAACCGGGGCTCTTTTTCATGAAATTCTTTTCCCGCCTTCCGACTTCCGGTCATAGTCATTGGTCATCCGCAATCCGCCATGTAACTTTCATTTCGTTTTGTCATTTTGTGCACTGTGCAAAGGTGCAAATTGATTGTGGGTTTGGAAAAAACCTTTTCAACTTAATTTCAAGCCTCAAGATTTGAAATTCTGTATTGTTAAACAAAAATCGAAAATCTAGTCAACTGAGTTAGTAGGTAATGTATATAGATTTATTAGATACCTACTTAGGTACATACCTATTCGGTATTTGTATTGATAGTTGTAAATGTTACAAATCTTTGTCATATTAAATTAAGTGTCCTAAAACCCAGTACTAACTACAGATGTAATTAATGAAGGTTTAAGTGTTAAATAATAGGTACCATATAACCTCAAGGCATAAAGCAGGAATAACATTGTAGCATAATCCAAGCATCACGCGGTCATAGATTTCATCAAAATGTTATCAGATAAGTGCTTATCTTTCGATTCTGATAGGTGAACATCGCCAAACATTAAATATTATCAAAACCTATAGTAATGTTATAATATAGGTACTTACAGTAAAACACAGACATATTGAGACCGAAAATAATGTAGGTAAACAAATATTAATTTTTATGTCAATTATGTATGCTCTGTGAAAATAGCAGAATAATTGTTATTTTCAAGTAACAAAATTTATTTCACTATTACGAAATGTATTTAAGGAGTCTTTTAATACATGATTAAGTGTCTTTTATTAAAGGTAGGTAGACATGTACCATATTATTTTGGATATTGCAAAACAGGTAAATTAATATAATTTTCTTTATTTATAGTGAATCTTAGTAACCTACTAGATTTTTACAATGTGCGTTTTATATTGGCGAGTCTGGACATAGGCTCTGCGAACAGCGCACGTAAACTCGTGAACAAAACTGTTATTCCCAGATAAACAAACAGTTTAGTCCAATCATAATAATAAAAGTTTTCTTTATGAGTTTACATGTGCTAAAGTTTGCAGCCTATGTTCAGACTCGCCAGAATAAATCGCACATACTAATCTGGTAGAATCACAGATTTTTTTTAATGAGCAATATAATATAGCAAGTGTAAGTAAACCAAGAAATATTCTTTGAAATTTTTAAAAACACCGTTTTCTTCCTGCTCCATCATTAATAACTTTCTACGATTCACTCCACTTGCTACGATCCTGACATACAACTTTCACTTCATTCACTTTCATGACATTTTTCATACATGCTAATAATCCATAAGGGCTGCCGCAATAGATCAGCAATGGTCGAAGTGGCATCAGGTCCCTATGGATGACATTAATAATAAATACATGCTAATAATAATAATAAGCCTTCTTTAATAAAGTAAATTTTATCCAGGTTTTGAATTCACCATCTGAGAGCTCATTTGTAATAGGGTATACTTATTTTCAATAAATAACATACAATCACGCCTTTTTCCTAAAGGGTTAGGCAGAGGTTTACCCAGTACTCAGTCCTATATTAGGCATACCCACATTTCAATAGTATGTAATTGGTCCCATATAATAGGAGTGAGCCTATTACCATCTACCAGGCACAGTTCCAGACTCCAGGCAGTTATTGAGATGATTCCTAATGGAAAAATCCAATATTTTTTGACTTTGCCTCACTTGGGCCCACTATCCCACTGAGGCAGTCAATTTTCAATAAAAATTACCAATTACTGGGAATTACTCTAGAAAGTTGTAATTATTGTCATTATTATTGTGTGTGATGAACAAGTGTTTAACGATGCTTGACTTATTAAGTGTGCTTTGACATTCGCTGATTTACAATTCTTCTGGACAACATTGTCATTTGGCATTGATTTTTAAAGCACAAATGAATTTAAACCTTCCAAACCAAATATTGTAAAACTATAACTTAAACAAATGAAGCCCTACAAGTTTCTTGTAGAGGTATCGCACCCAACATGCTGTAGACTCATTACTGTTTATTTTCATTAACATGCAAAAGTGATAGATTTTGACCTATTTGAATAAATATTTTTGACTTTGAAAGGAAATGAATTTTTTGTTTCTTTTTGTATTCTCCATCTTAGCAATCTGTCCACAATATAACAAGTATGTGTATGAGATCATCTATGTTGTCATTTATTCTGTGGAGAATTCTCCAGTGGTTCGCTTATGTCCATAACCTGGCTGCTAGAATCATAGCGAGGGTTTTGCCAATACTCTCAATTGGGTTGGTGAGAGCAGTTTGATGGTTTGTGTGCAGAGGATGCTGCGGCCCGTCCTCTGGATATGATAAACCTTACCTTAACCACTGGCTTACTTCAACCACATACACCATTGAGCTACAACATGGGGCTCTTCAAAAGGAGAATGAATAGAGTGTTGGTCGGGTCGGCAACATACTGGCAATACCCCTGGTGCTGCAGGTATCCTTAGCCGGCGGTAACCGCGACCCATCACCGCACAATGTCTGTGCCTGCCCTCACCGAAGTCAAAAAATAAATTGTTAAGGCTTACATATGTACGGTTACGGTTCCATATCTCGATACCTGAACAAAACTACCGCCTTCTAAGAGCATACAGCGTCATCTAGTTGCAAACTACAGCAAAACATGTTTGCTGTAGTAAATATTTTTCCTTTTGAGGTACGGAACCCCAAAAACACTGGTAGAGAGGGTGAGGAAAGTCCCATATTTATTATTATAATGAATTCCAGGTGGTCGTGTGATGGGCTGCAGTAGCGCCTGATCGCAGCCATGATGAAGCGCACGGCGGTCTCGCGGATGCCGCCCGACGACACCGCGCAGCACCACCAGACTGCACCTCAGGTAACATATTCCTACTAATATTATCTCCTAATATATGTAGGGGGATGTCGTTAGCTCATGGCGGAGGCTGTGTAGGAATCTTCATCATCATCAGAAGACATCTACTGATTCATAGGTCTCCCCCCCATAGAACACCATAAATTATGCATATGGCTTGGTGATCGCAGCGGCTCCCACGGGATGAGAAAGGGGTGGCTCTATTACATAGCCGGGACCACACGGCCATGTAGGAATCTTGGTGGCCTGAAACACGCACACTCTTGCACGTGTACAAAACTCTGTGTGTGCTGTCTGTGTAGTAGGTAGTTATAGAGAGCGTGTCCGGGGTGTGCTAAGACTAACTGCAAACATTTCTGTGTTCCGGTCTGAAGGGCAATGTGTCCAGCGAAATTACTGGGGATGACGAGGTTCAACTAATATCTCTGGGTGACAGGCGCAGTGCAGTGTCTCGCAGAATTTTGGATATTAAAAAACTGGGTGGCACTGTGTCTGATATGGACAATCATGGTGCTTACCATCAGGCACCTGATTTGCTCGTCTTGTCAGTATAATTGTTGTCAGTATAATTGTTAGTATAATTGTTTATCTCACTATAAATGCGCTATAATAGTTTGCAGAGCCTATGTTCAGACTCGCCAAGATAGTACGCACGTACTGTAGTAAATAAATAATATGCAACAAATAACGACATCATCTGGCTCCGGACAGTAGTTCAACTTGATACTTGCCCTTCTCTCACATACAAATATCACCGCGCGGTTTCATTTACACACATCAAAATATTAGTTTTAAAATAAGTTAAAACAATTTTATCGTATTACAATTTACAATATGAATGTGGGCCACGCCGCGCGGATTGGTGCGGAAGGTGCGGGTTGAAGTCCCGCTCGTGGGGAATTTTTTTAAACTCAGTCAAGATTTTTTTAAACTCAAACAGATTTATTCAAATAGGTCATAATCTGACACTTTTGCACGGCAATGAAGATAAAAGACAAGATTTTTTTAAACTCAAACAGATTTATTCAAATAGGTCATAATCTGACACTTTTGCACGGCAATGAAGATAAACAGTACTGAGTCTACCGTGCGTTCGGAAAGATACCTCTACTAGAAGAACGCACAAGAAACTTGGCTTCATTTTTTCAACAGATAGTTTTACAATATTTGGTTTGGTTACATTCGTTTTCTTAGAAGGTGCCGCGAAGCGGCTATGCAGAAGTTTCCAGGCATCTTTGTCCCCCATGTACTGGTTGACTTTATAATAAGCTTTCTTTAATAAAGTAGATTTTATATAGGTTTTAAATCTGAGAGCCCAGTTATCTCTTTTGGGATTTTATTAAAGAAACGTACACCATTTCCTAAGAATGTATTTTTATTTGTTTTAGATAATCTAAAGCTAGGTACAGCTATTTTGTCTTTATTCCTAGTATTAAAATTATGGAGGTCACTATTTAATTTTAATATTTGTAAATTTTTACGCGCATACATGATGTTCTCATAAATGTTTAAGAATGGTAGGGTCAATATGTTTTCTTTAAATAATTCCCTCAGAGATTCGCGTGGACGTTTTCACCTCATTTTAATATTTTATGTATGAAAATGTAACATGTTCCTCGAGTGATGCCTATTATTTACAAATATAAGGAAGGAATAAGGAAACCCCCATGAGTCAACAATGATTCTTGACCTTGCGAACAAAACAATTCATTAAATACTTATTCCTATTAAATAACATACATAATAATACATTAATGACTGTACAAAGACATAGGTTTATTAAAATACTAGCTGTGCCCCGCGGTGTCACTTGGGAACACGGGTCACGCGGGAATGACGAGATTCAACAACTAAGGGTGACAGGCGCTGTTTAGTGCCGCGCAGAATTTTGAACTTTAAAACCCTGGGTGGCACTGTGTCTGATATAGGCAATCATGACGCTTACCATCAGGCACCTGATTTGCTCGTCGTCAATCATTACCATAAAAAAAAAAAAAATTGTTATAACAACATATATTCACGCCTTTTTCCCGAAGGGGTAGGCAGAGGTGTACCCAGGACTCAGTCCCATAGTAGATACACCCACATTTCCACCAGTAGTGTTATTGGTCCCATGTAATAGGGGGCGAGCCTATTGTCATCTACCGGGCACAGTCCCAGACTCCAGGCAGTTATTGTGATAATTCCTAATGGAAAAATCCAATATTTAACACTGCCTGTCCTGGGGATCGAACCCGGGACCTCTTGATTGGCAGTCGAGCATGCGCCCTCTACGCCACCGAGGCAGTCCAATATTTTTTTATGATTTACCAATAAGTGGTACCAACAAAATCACACGTAATTTGGATATGGGTAGAAGCGGCTTATGAAATCTCAAGTCAACGTACCTTATATGAAGGGCACTGCAGCACTGCAGAGGAACTATTAGTGAATCTGTGACTACAGATCCAAATAATAAACATGTAAAGATTTGGATCTGATCCAAACCGGCCGTCACGTAGGGTCTCACCTTGAGGGTATAATGTAAATAGTTGATAGTACTCGCATACATACAGTAACGCCTTCTTTGTTATGTAAATGTATAAGTATTGTTAATATGTATTTAATTGATATAATGTTATATATTATAGATTAATTAGATATTATGTATTTAAATTTCTAATTATATTTATATTATATGTGTATTCGATTATATAATAAATAAATATGTATCTATCTATGTATGTAAGTATTTATAAGTATGTACGTTTATATGTAATATATATAGTATATTATTATAGTAAGTACAATTTTTTATTTTCCTATAAGTACACAGCCGACCGGAAATACTCATGAGTATAGTTTTCCTCTCCTTCCGGTTGTCTGGAAGAAATCGCTTTAAGCGATAAGACCGCCACTTGTACTAGCCTAAGATTAATATAATTATTATTCCTTTATGTTTTTGTCCTATGTATGGTGTACAATAAAGTGTTTATCTATCTATCTATCTTCCCTTTTTCCCTAGAATTTTCTCTACACTTGCTGAGATCCTGACACACGGCTTTCACTTTCATTACGTTGTTCATACATGCACACCTTAAGTATTATATTGTTAATGTAAGTCAAAATATAACGTATGGTATTTATCTTAACTACAAATAGAACGCCGGTCGTACGCTCAGCGATAAGTGTCGATAACCTTATGTTTACGATTTGGTGTTAATCTACATGCCAGTGCATAATAAGTGCATATTTACTGCATAATATTGTAAGATGAAGAAATCCGCGTCGACCTGTCCCGCTTATTACGAACAGCAGTAGAAGTGTGGAAAGCGTTTAATTGCTTAATGTCTGCTTTGACAGCAAAATTTACTGCTGTTGTTACGCGATTGCAAGTTTGTAATACCACCCCGGGTTTGATTCCCAGGTCGAGCAGTGTTAATGGATTTTTCCATTAGGAATTTTCTCAATGAGAGTCTGGAGTCTGGAATTATGCCCGGTTAATGGCAATAGGCTCGCCCCCTATTACATGGGAATTGAATAACGTAACTGGCGCAGTTTGACACTCGTATTCAAACTCCAACTCAAGGAAATTTATTTAAATATGACTTAAAAAATACATTTTTAAACGTCAATAAATAATATCAATTAAGTAATGAATCTACCGCGCGTTCTGAAATATACCTCTACAAGAAGAACGTACGAGAAACTTGTAGGGTTTTTCAACTGCGAGTTTTACAATATTGAAGATTATAATTTAAAAACTATACTTATTGTAAGGTACTGTGCTAAGTAATTTCTCACAGCGTTCGTCACAGCAGGCAATTGCTTCCAATTGGATTTACCGGCCCTATGCGTTCGGTTTTCGGTTTAAAGATCTTTATTATCAACAAAGGCAATTTGTCACTTACGTGATAACATCATTATTTGAAGTACAATAGTTATTGTTCGTCGTCGCAATATTGCAAAAGTTCAATATAAATAGTAATTAGAGAACTTAGTAGGATCTGTAGGGTAGTTGTAAATAAATATCAGGATAGGTAAAATGTTTACATTAGAATACTGGCTCGCTCCGCGCATTTTTGCGTTCGGGCCATCATTAGTATCTTGAATAAGAGAAAAATTATTTATTTGCATCACACAATAAAAAAAGTACCCTATGTGTTATTCCATGGTCTAAGCCCTAAGCTACAATATTCCAATTTTCAGCCCAATCCATTCGGCAGTTTAACGTGACATCCGAAACACACATTCATTCGATCCAGGGACTCCGGATTTAAAGTCGGGCATATTCCCGCTGGACCACGGACGCTAAGACGTAGCTTTTGAGTGAAATAGTAATACACATCCATCCATCCCTCCTCACAAACTTTCGCATTTATAATATTAGAAGGAAGTAGGAAAGTATACCAACAATAATATGCACTTATTACTTGGCACATAAAAACAGAAAATTACATTCTCATGACTCATGGATTATCCATTTTACGACAGCACCCACCAAGCAAATGGTGTAATTTCAACAACTTTAAAAAACAGCTTTTGATCTAATTTTATCTAATAGAGACAGCAGTAATAACATACTGGCGAAATGTGGGTGTAACTACTATATTACATGAGTCCTGGGTACACCTCTGCCTACTGCTTCGGGTAAAAGGTGTCATGTGTTGTTAAAGACAGCAGGGAACGGCTAAATTCAAGCCGCTTACTCATGAACTCATGACTGCCTCGGTGGCGTAGTGGGCGCATGCTCGACTGCCAATCAAGAGGTCCCGGGTTCGATCCCCAGGTCAGGCATAAACTCAAACTCAAACTCAAACAGATTTATTCAAATAGGTCATAATCTGACACTTTTGTACGTCAATGAAGATACAGTACTGAGTCTACCGTGCGTTCGGAAAGATACCTCTACAAGAAGAACGCACAAGAAACTTGTAGGGCTTAATTTTTTCAACAGATAGTTTCACAATATTTGGTTTGGTTACATTCGTTTTCTTTGAAGGTGCCGCGAGGCGGCTATGCAGAAGTTTCCAGGCATCTTTGTCCTCTATGTACTGGTTGACTTTATAATAAGCCTTCTTAAGTAAAGTAGATTTTATATAGGTTTTGAATTTACCCTCTGAGAGCCCAGTTATCTCTTTTGGGATTTTATTATAGAAACGTACACTATTTCCTAAGAATGTCTTTTTATTTGTTTTAGATAATCTAAAGCTAGGTACAGCTATTTTGTCTTTATTCCTAGTATTAAAATTATGAAGGTCACTATTTAATTTTAATTTATGTAAATTTTTACGCACATACATGATGTTCTCATAAATGTATAAGGATGGTAGGGTCAGTATGTTTATTTCTTTAAATAATTCCCTCAGGGATTCGCGTGGACGCATCTCATAGATGGCACGAATCGCACGTTTTTGTAGTATAAAGATAGTTTCTATATCTGCAGCTGACCCCCACAACAGAATCCCATAAGACATCAAGCTATGGAAATATGCAAAGTACACTAATCTCGCCGTGGCTACATCTGTTAGTTGCCTAATTTTATAAACCGCGTAAGCTGCAGAGCTTAGTTTCCCTGAGAGCTCGGTGATATGAGTGCTCCATTGCAGTTTAGAGTCTATATTTATGCCAAGGATTAAATATTGGATTTTTCCATTAGGAATTATCTCAATAGCTGCCTGGAGTCTGGAACTGTGCCCGGTATATGGCAATAGGCTCGCCCCCTATTACATGGGACCAATAACATACTGGCAAAATGTGGGTGTATCTACTATGGGACTGAGTCCTGGGTACACCTCTGCCTACCCCTTCGGGAAAAAGGCGTGAATGTATGTATGTACTCATGAACTAGATATAAAGAAAGCAGTATGTTATGTTAAAGACAGCAGGGGCTCGCTGGATTCAAGCCGCTTACAACTGGATTAGATATCAGACTCAAAAAGATTTATTCAAATAGATCACAGTCTGACACTTTTGCACGTCAATGAAGATAAACAGTAATGAGTCTTCCGCGCGTTCGGAAAGATACCTCTACAAGAAGAACGCACAAGAAACTTGTATGGCTTCATTTGTTCAACTGATTATTTTACAATATTTGGTGTGGTTACATTCGTTTGTTTGTGTCGGTGCCGCGTGGTGGCTATGTAGAAGTTTCCAAGCATCGTTGTCCTCTATGTACTGATTGACTTTGTAATAAGCCTTGTAAAATAAGATTTGTAATATAAATATTTAGCGTCTATGTCCAGCATTGGGCTTCCCATGGCTAAGATGACTTAAACATGTTTGAGTTTGAGCCTAAATCAATAGAAATGCTAAAATAATCTCAGTCTATTTTTATTAGACATGCTACACGTTAACACGTTTCCACCTCAAAATAAACGCGAAAATAATTCGGCGTGTCCTTGGTCTTAGTTTACTAACTATAAAGGTACTTTGGACACGAGTTTTTACAATATTTGTGTTTTCCACACCCACGTTTGGGTAAATGAGTCGGAATCTTCATGTGTTGACAAAAGTGTGAAATGTAGGGAATTTGTGCGAAGGTGTGTCTTCTGCAAAGAGTTACAAAAAGATATTTGGTGAGATTCTGCTCGACCGCCTCCCCCCCTAAACGCCTCACATAATTTATGGGCGGCCCCAAAGCCACAAAATAGACATGTACAAATGCTTGTCGAATGTATGTATGTCCAGTCGAAGCAATGACTTGTAGAACTATGTTTTTCCGAAGTTGAAGGCGTGTCGAAACAAAAAACTGTCGAAATTCAGTGTTACACTCGTACAATTATTTATAACCTTCCTCTTCGTTTCAAATCGGATAAAAATAGCAATATTTGTGATTCTAGATCTAAATAATAAGTTAGTAATTTTAATAAATTAATAAGTTAGTAATTTTAATAAATTAATAAGTTAGTAATTTTAATAATAAATTTAATAAATTTTAAAAATCATCTATGTCTGCTATTTTTAATATATTAATTCTATTTGTATGTCAACAACATAAAATAACTTGAAATAGAAATAATAAAGTATTTAATGTATATTTATAATAATATTTATTGTAATATTTATCATCATATTGAATGAATGAATAAAAACTTTTTATTGGCATCAATATAACAGATAATAACAAAGAAAAACTTAAAACTAGAAAGAAGTAACAACTGGCGGCCTTATCGCTCAGAGCGATCTCTTCCAGGCAACCATGCACGGAAACGAAATACTTAAACTGAAAGGACGGTAGTTTCAAACACATACTTGAATAAATAAAATACATACCAAATACTTAATAATATATTATATACTATACCTTGTAGTAAGACCATAATATAAACCAATACATATACTAAGATTATATAAATACATACATAACACTATAATATTATATTTTTGTGTTACGCGATGTCAGCCGCGTAGTCTTCGTTCCCGTGGGAATATTGGGATAACAATGTACCCTATGTGTTATTCCAGGGTCTAAACTATCTACAAACCGAATTTCAGCCCAATCGGTTCAGTAGTTTTGGCGTAAAAGAGCAACAAACATCTATCCATCATCACAAACTTTCGCATTTGTCATATTATTTTGATATAGTATAATATATAAAGCTACAATATATTCACACGTACCTATTGTAAAATCGCTGACATCGATGTAATTGAATAGGTACTTGCAAGTTGCAAGTAAATTGAAATAAAACCCTTATAAGAAACATTAATATTCATATTTCATTTATACTAAGGTGATTCGCCTTGGTGGCATAGTGGATTGGAACCGCTACTGCCAATCGTGAGGTCACGGGTTTTTAATAGATTTTCGCCATTAGGAATTTTCTGAATGACGACAGTCTGAAGTATGGAACTGTGTCCGGTAGATAGTAATATGCTCGCCCCCTATTACATGAGACCTAAAACATAACTATAGGGTGTTATAATCTTATATAAGTATGTATATCAGTCCTCTGGTTACCATAGTACAAGCTTCTAGCCTAGTTTGGGACCAGATGACCGTGTGTGGAACGTTGTCAAATATTATTATTATGTATTTTGATAGGCGTGCACGGAGAAAGTTTTTTTAACATGCAGAGGCCCGTTTCAGCTTATTATTAACTGACGAAGTGTGGGGTGTAACCACGGGACTGGCTCCTTTGACCTTGTCCTTTAGTTATGCATGTACAGTCACGCCATGTTCCCGTTGGGGTAGGCAGAGACTATTTTCCTCCACTTGCTACGATCCTGACATACAGCTTTCGTTTCGTCCACTTTTATGACATTATTTGTATATGCACGTCGGTTGCAGATTTTTTTATGATAGTGAGTGACAAGACGAGCAAATCAGGTGCCGGATGGTAAGCATAATGATTGCCATATCAGACAGTGCCACCCAGTGTTTTAAAATTCAAAATTCTGCACGGCACTGCACTGCGCCTGTCACCCTGAGATATTAGTTGTTGAAACCCATCATGCCTAGTAATTTCGCTGGTAACGTTGCCCTTCAGACCGGAACACAGTAATGTTTGCACATTACTGCTTGGCGGTTGAATCCCCCCGCAAAAGAGGCCTACCACTACAAAACTAGTCTAAACATAATATGATTTATGTATTGTTTCAGATTCAACAGCCTGGTGCAAGCAATATGCATACGTTAGCACAATCAGCACAGCCTTCTATACTCGGTAAGACGTTATAATTATTATTATTTACTAGTTGTGTCACGCGGTTTCACCCGCGTAGTCTTCGTTCCCGTGGGAATGTCGGGATAAAAAAACCCTGTGTGTTATTCCAACGTCTAAGCTATCAACATATCGAATTTTAGGCCAATCGGTTTAATAGTTTTAGCGTGAAAGAGTAACAAACATACGTCCATCTATCCAGCCATTATCACAAACTTTCGCATTTGTTATCAGTGGGAAGTAGGATTCATTTTTTCTTTTAGTCATAAACAAAAAATTTAGTAGTTGTATTTAAAATATAATAGGTTCATGAAAGTATCACAAAACAAATTATAACTAATAGAATTAATTACAAAAAATATCTTGATTCAGTGACAATTTTTTTTTAAGTTTTCGATGGGTCGCGGTTACCGCCGCCTATGGATAGATGGTAGCAGCACCAGGGGTATTGCCAGTATGTTGCCGACCCGACCAACACTATTCATTCTCCTTTTGAAGAGCCCCATGTTGTAGCTCAACGGCAAGTCCGCAGGAGATCAATGCTGTAATATCGCTAAACTGTAGGTCCTTATAGTTTCCTATAAGATATGTAGGGGCAGTCGTTAGATCATGTCGGAGGCTGCGGAGGAATCTTGGCGACCAGAAACTCTTGACAATATGTAATTGGATACAGTTAAATTGGGGTTACCCGTTCTGTTAGATAAATTCAATTAGTTGATTATTATTGTAATCGTGATACGCCAGGAACCCAAGCAATGTTGTCAGTGGGCGGAGGGTTCGGTCGGTCTCGCGGCACCGGCGCGGCTCCAGTCATCTCCTACCTGAAGCCGGGCCCGACCGCCGCCGTGCAGTATGCCGCGCAGAACAAGCCGCAACAACCGCAGAGGATTAAGGTAATACCACAGATAACTAAATGGCCATCCATCAATTACGTCACATTTTAAGGGGGCGGGAGGGAGTCGACGAAGTGTGACATTGTGTGATAAGGGGCGGCGAGGGGTCCCAAATTTTGTGCCATCACATTTTTTGTTAAAACTATTTTAACACTGAATTTTTGTTATTAGTATCGGTTCAGAAGTTTTGGCGTGAAGACGGTAACAAACACACACACACAAAACGACAAAATTACGCATATAATGTATTAGCAGTTTCTGTCTCAATGTGTATGCTATTTTAACAAGTTGACATGTCAAAGTCAAAGTCAAAAAGATTTATTCAAATGTGACACTTCTGTACGTCTATGAAGATAAACAGTAATGAGTCTACCGTGCGAACGGAAAGATAACTTTACAAGAAGAACGCACAAGAAACTTGTAGAGGTTAATTTTTTCAACTGATTGTTTTACAATATTTGGTTTGGTTACATTCGTTTGTTTGTGTCGGTGCCGCGTGGTGGCTATGTAGAAGTTTCCAATCATCTTCGTCCTTTATGTACTGATTTACTTTATAATAATGTAAAATGTAACCCATTATATTGTCCACAGCAAACCTTAGCCCCCCTCCCCAACCTCCGCCAGTCCCCCCCACCGCTCCCCTGCTCCCCGGCGCCTGCGCAGCAGTTCCAACGGCTGAAGGTGGAGGATGCCCTCTCATATCTGGACCAAGTCAAGTACAAGTTCAACACTCAGCCGCAGGTCTATAACGACTTCTTGGACATTATGAAGGAGTTTAAGAGTCAGACGTGAGTAGATTTCATGTTTATATTATCATAGAAATGTTAATATTCCAACGAGTGAAGGTGAAAGATAACGCATAACATAGAATCTCTCCTTTTTCATGAAGGGGTAGGCAGTAGTACCCAGGATTCAGTCCCATAGTAGATACAACCACATTTGGCGAGAATGTTATTGGTCCCATGTAATAGGGGGCGAGCCTATTGCCATCTACCGGGAACAGTTCCAAAAATGGAATGGAAGTATATCATAATATCTGAACCAAGTCAAGTACAAGTTTATTCCTTACTTAAGACAGTACCTTACATAAGTATTCCTATTCAATACGGGTGTAAGAGTCAGACGTAAGTAGATGATGTATCTCTATAGACACTCAATAGCAAGATATTAGAAATGTCAAGTCACTGATTACATACAAAACTCTTGTCGCCACCTTTCCTATCACTTACATACATATTCATACATACATACATAATATTCATACATGCATTCCTGTCACTATGCATATTATATCGATAAATATTTTATAAAAAAAATTTTAATCTGGACTGCATTCTTTGTTAACTTAAAATATCTTATTTGATTTAATTTTTACATAAAAATATATTTTATGATGAAAACGAATTACCGTATGAACCAAAAGATTATAAAATTTGGCTGCAAATTAAACTGAAAACAAAGGAATATAACCCCTAAGTATCAAACAATAAGGCCGCATATTAACCTTATATGTTATTTCAGAATCGACACGCCCGGCGTAATAACCAGAGTTTCGAATCTTTTCAAAGGCCACCCGGAGCTTATTGTTGGATTCAATACGTTCCTACCGCCCGGATACAAGATTGAGGTGCAGAGCAATGGACAGGTGAGAATTTGACGATTTTTATATACTAACGATCCAGCCATTGCTTTGCTCTGGGTAACATATGTATCAACCTTCCTTTTGAATCACCCTGTCTATTACCAGGCCTCTATGAGACTCCGCATTATATATATTATAGCGAAATAAGCTATGAAACGTGGTCTCTGACTGTGGGCCTTATCAGTAAGCTCAAAATAGCGCAACGAGCTATGGAGGGCCGTGCTCGAGATTTCTCTGCGAGATCGAGTCAGAAATGAGGAGATCCGTAGACGAACGATAGTTATCGACATAGCGCAGCGGATTAGCAAGTTGAAGTGGCAATGGGCAGGGCACATAGCACGTAGAACTGATAACCGATGGGGCCGTAAAGTTCTCGAATGGAGACCACGGACTGGTAAGCGCAGCGTAGGACGTCCACCCACAAGGTGAACAGACGATCTGATAAGTACGGCAGGAGCACGCTGGATGCGGGCCGCTTGCAACCGGACTGGATGGAGATCTAAGGGGGACTATGTTTAGCAGTGGACGTCCTATGGCTGATAAGATAAGATGATGAAGCTATGTCAGGTTACTTAACTATGAAAATATCAGGATATAAATTTATAGAATGGGTTTATTGTATTTGGAGGAAACAGGGGAATACAAAACATCGATTTGGTATTTTTTTTCAAAGGATTGTGTCAAATTCCTAGAAGGCCGCATCGCTCTTAATATTCAGTTGTAATACTTTCTCATAAGACAATAGCTTAGAAACAAAATGATGATACTAATTACCGTTTGATCAAACATGATATGAACCAATCGGCTGCTCATATGAGTACTGACACATAACACCCACCAAGTCTACACCCATAACACAAGAACAAT
The DNA here is from genome assembly GCA_947063395.1 of Hemistola chrysoprasaria. NCBI lineage: Eukaryota > Metazoa > Arthropoda > Insecta > Lepidoptera > Geometridae > Hemistola > Hemistola chrysoprasaria. The sequence continues at coordinate 1,381,938 of OX346734.1, read as the reverse complement.
CAGTAATGAGGTTGACACCCACAGGTGTCGGTGTCGATGCCGTCGCCCACGGGGCTGGGCGGGACGGGTGGGGTGTTGTTGGGTGTACACCCACATCCGCAGCAACAGACGCAGTTGGTGCATCTATTGCCGGTCGCACAGTAAGTTTATTTATGTCATTTTTTATATATTTTACAAGGTGAGCTGGTGAACATTTCATGACTATACAAAACGAGACTAATATTATGTTACGTGTTGACCCATCTCAAAAAAAAAAAAACCAACTGTCATAGTCAAAATATGTTATTTTAAATGTGTTAAATCTTATATTATATCTGTCACTTACGTTATTGCGAAAATAAAAAAGTCACCGTTTTTTGGAAGATAATAGTTTTCTTATAAAGTATTCAACCTGAACAAAGAACAAAATCACACGATACCACGAACGCCCGATAACAAACATTTGTATGATACAAACAAACGAACATACAAACCACGTAACACTAAACAGAGTATACTATTGTCAGGTCTGTGAGCAGCGCTATAGTCCACAACCTGTCAGTGAGTGCGGCTCCAACGAACACCTTGCATCAGATATCTCAAGCGCATCAGCAGATCGAGGCGGCCGCTATTCATCATGCACTGGGTGAGTTTTTTTTCTTTTATGGACCAACACGAATGTATTGCCAGTGTCAAGTTTTGTATTTATAGCCTGCTTACACGGGACATTCATGGACTCACACGATAGTGTATTTGCCAGTGTCAAGTTATCTAAATTTTCAAGTTAATATAGTCAATCAGTCAATTCAGAGTCAGGGCAAGCCCAGTCAAGTCACAGCTCTAGTAAACTCGTGGTCTTTACAAGAGGCTCCCGAATTTTGTTTGGAACACGAATAATCACATTTCAACTCTTCCATCACTTGCCAAGAGACTTGTGTATCTTCGAAAACACTCGACACGTAATATTCCACCATTATTACACGTTAAACACTCGAAAATGCACCGATAATTGATAAAGATACGGGAGCCAAACTGTACTCTTCGGCTTCCCCCCAAAACTCCTCTGGGTGAGTTTTTATAGATATTTATAAATAAGGTCATGTATTATAGATACCCCTCTTACCTGCCTGCCTAGCATGGCACGGGGATAACTCATTTTCCTCGTTTTTTGTCTCTTTCGCGCCTGAACATTACATATCTGCCGTCACGTTCTAACCCCCGGGGACTTCGTTTTCCCTGGTCACTGTGCTACTGGGGCTGGTGGGAGAGATGAGCCCCCATAGAGAGCCATATTGCAATAACATAGGATCTAAAACTCTCATACTCATTAATTTTGTTAGCAGTATTACTTGTTAATAGTAAACAGTTATTATTATTACACTATTTGAATTAAGTCTCTGTGCTCCTTGTGCTAAATAAAATATTTTTCATTTTCATTTTCATTTTTCAATCATGGGCAGCAGCGTTCTCCGGCCCCAAGTATTCCAACTGCTGCAATCACCAAACCAAACAACAAGCGTGCTGATCTATGCTAAATGTGTCTATATACAGGGTTGGGCAGTATTTGAATTACTTGTAATTATAGTACAAATACGTATTTGGTATGTGTATTTCAATTAAAAATAGCTAAAATACTGTATTTGAATTTTATATTTCAAATACTTAAAGATATTTTGTATTTCGTATTTTAATTACTTGCGATACAGTATTTTTTAATTTGTATATCAATTGAAGCAAAGCATGTATTTTGCCCAGCCCTGTATCTATATCTATAGTTTATGGCTTTCTATGGCAGAGGCTTATGTTCAACAATGGACGTCTTGGTGTCGGAGAGATCACTTTTCTGGAAATATTATGATCGATTAATTTCACTATTGGGTTTCTAATGAAAACTAACAATTTATTATTTTCCAAATTATTATTAATTACACAGTAATAACTAAACTATTAAAACCACCTTTTGTTTGTTGAAAATAGAAATGTTTTTGTTAGTATACTTATATCCCAGAGAGGGGCTTTGATGCCTGCGACACAGTTTGATAGGTGTCACCGTTTTACATATTGTTTTATGTTACACATTTTTTGTTTCTGAATAAATTTGATTTTGATTTGTTTTTTTTTTAATATTTGAAGGAATGGCAATATTTTTTTTGTAGTAGATAAGCAGAAACATGATAGTGTCAATAAATTGGACAGTTAAATAATAATAGTTTTGAATACAGGTACACCGCAGGCCTCAGTAGGAGGACACACTCCCTCGGCTCCAGGGCAACCCGTCGAGTTCAACCATGCCATTGAGTATGTCAACAAGATCAAGGTATGTCATTGTCGTTATTCTTTGTATATCTATGTAGACTCCTTTTCCACACTTAAACTCTTATTTGGTCTGTTGTATGTGAAGTCCTGGCTAATCTAGCCAGCCTAACTCCATCCAGAAGCTCGGAAGCTTTTTTTATGATAGTGACAAGACGAGCAAATCAGGTGCCTGATGGTCAGCATCATGATTGCCCATATCAGACATTGTGCCACCCAGTGGTTTAAATTCTAAATTGTGCACGGCACTGCACTGCGCCTGTCACCCTGAGATATTACTTGTTGAATCTCATCATGCCCAGTAATTTCGCTGGTAACATTGCCCTTCATACCGGAACACAGTAATGTTTGCACATTACTGCTTTTCAGATGAATAACTGGCAAAGGTGTGGTACTTCCCCAGGCGGGCCCCTGCAAAAGAGGTCTACCACTACAATATTTATGTCACAATCTGACACTTTTGCTCGTCAATGATGATAGACAGTAATGTGTCCACCGTGCATTCGGACCCCCATTTACATGATCATTGTCTATTTGTCCCGTTAGGTCCGTTTCTCCCGGCAGCCGGACAAGTACAAGCGATTCCTGGAGATATTGTATGCGTACCAACGTGGGCATAAGGACCTAAAGGAACCGCAAGCCAAGCAACAAACTGAACAGGAGGTTTACTCACAGGTAAATAATAAAAAATGTTACGACATAAAGATGATATAATACTTAAGGGGTTCATATACCTCCCCATTTGAACATTTTGAAAAGAAATGATGGCGATATCAGTAAAAGAAATTTTCGCAAAATCACAAACAATTTTCGCGATCGGCAATTTGTTTGCAAAGTAGAATTATTTTTAATTGCTAATTTGGCTATTCTTTGAGCTCAATCTGTTTGGCGTGTGATAATGCACGATAAAGTAGAAATAGGCTTTTTAGAAATCATTAACATGTCAAGAAAACAGTTTTTACATAAATCAAACATACATACATCCACCTTGTTCCCGTTGGGGTAGGCAGAGACAGTTTCTTTCCACTTGCTACAATCCTGACATACAACTTTCGCTTCTTCCTCTTTCATCACATTTTTCATACATGCTCGTCGGTTGTAGGCCTTTCCTTAAGATAACATCAACTTGTTCATGAACAGTACGCCCGCGGTCGACCCCTACCGACTTGACCATTCACACTAGCCTTATAAATCTCCTTTGTCAATCTCCTTTCGTCCATCCTCTCCACATGTCCGAACCACCTGCAGCAATCCTTTCTCTATCTTTGTCACTACATCTTTTAACACGCCACAGCGTTCCCTTATCGCACTATTCCTCACTTTGTTTTTTACAGTTTTTAACAAATGTTTTCAACCATGTAGGTAGCGAAATTGTTCGAGAATCAAGAGGATCTGCTGACAGAGTTTGGTCAGTTCCTGCCGGACGCTAAAGCGGTCACCAAACCACCGGACGAACATTACGCCATGCCCACTCCGCAGGTCACACAGGTATGCTGGAAATATCTTATTTTCTATAGGAAATAAGATATTATATACGACTTCTTTGCAACTATCAGATCCAGGATAGCCTCGTTCTGGATCCGCCTGCAGAGGTCGAAGAACGGCATTTTAGAAACGGCTGTCTATGACGACATGATGAATCCCATATTTACTAAATGGATATCCGTTCACATGAGCGGCAACAAGAAATAAAAAACATGACAATTTATTTAAAATAATGTTAAAAAGTTCGTTTTTTTTTTATTTTCAAATTTTAGTGGTGTTTTTTTTTAAGTGCTTTTTATGTGTTTTTATTACGCCTGAAATAAAGCAATTTCATTATTTTTTATTTATTATTATTATATAAAAAAGAAAACGGACTCGTAATCCAAGGAAACTAGGCCCAGAAAACCTTACACTTTGTATCCTATATTGCCGGGTAGATAATGTTATTCGCAATAATATTCCCAAAAAAGTATCCATCGCATTATCGCCGTTTCACTTATAATTAATTTTAATGACGGCCTCATTGGCTCAGATGTTAGTAACTCTGCTTTCTGTGCCGCAGGCCCCGGGTTCGATCCGGGGATCGAACCCGGGGCCTGCGGGGTCAAACATTTGTGGCCATGAACATGTCTGTTTGATCTATCCCTGGGTGTTATAAGCTTATATAAGTATGTATATCAGTCATCTGGTTACTATTAGTACAGGCTTCTAGCCTAGTTCGGGACCAGATGACCGTGTGTGGAACGTTGTCCCATATTATATTATTATCATATTTATTATAATAAAGTGAGGTTCAGTACAAAGTATTTAAGTACAAATAATTTTTGTATTATTATTTAGTAGTACACATAACTTTGTCACGTAGGTAGGTATTATTTAGTAATATATTAAATTGTTCAAGTTGTTTATTTTTTGGTGTTCTTTTTTACTTATCTGTTAATGGAGGGAATAAACTTTTTTTTTAATGGCGACGCATGTTCTAATTTTAGTAGAACATTTGCTTAATTCATAATAGTTAACGGCGATAGTAAAAAATATTATTAATGCCGTTTGAGAGTCTTATTATTAGGCCTTTCATATAAAATTAAAATTATTATGTATCGTCGATGAGGCCCAAAAACCAACAATTCTTTTAATTTCTAATAATAAAAATGTTCTATGTTGTTTAGCAAACACGCACGGAATCGTCGCCGGAACGTTTCCCTGTCGCGCCGACGCATCCACAGGTAAATAATATTATTTTCATTCCTCTTGCTCAAAAAGTTTTTTTTTTTTTATAATAGTGAGTAACAAACCGAGCAAATCAGGTGCCTGATGGTAAGCATCATGATTGCCCATATCAGACACAGTGCCACCCAGTGGTTTAAAATTCAAAATTCTGCGCGGCACTGCACTGCGCCTGTCACCCTGAGATATTAGTTGTTGAATCTCGTCATGCCCAGTAATTTCGCTGGTAACATTGCCCGTCGGTACGGAACACAGTAATGTTTGCACATTACTGCTTGGCGGATGAATAACTGGCAAAGGTGTGGTACTTCCCCAGGTGGCCTCCTGCAAAAGAGGCCTACCACTACAGCATCATTGTTGTACTTCGTCATTGTTGCGCACCAGAACGGGACTTTGCGTACCAGAGCGGGGATAAAATATCTTTTCAAGCTCTAGTATAAATTTCTTTTTAACTTTTATTTGTTACCAACGAGATTATATTCCTTTGGTGACGCGCGTATAAGAACATACACGCACGTAGAAGTACATAGAAGAACACAACATGTTTTGATGAAATTATTAATATAATTTTGTCACATCTTAGTGAAAAGTAGAGTTCACACACGGCCCTAAAACTCATTATAACTCTGTATATCTCCCTCGCTAAAGCTTGAGTAACAACAGCTATCTGCCAATGAAAGTCATGTCATTAAGGTGTCGGGTATATACAGGAGACCTTGGGAATTTATCAAGGCGGGTGGGCACGGGCATGCAACATCGCCTGACGCTATACTAGTACTGTTTATTATTCTGTGTCTCGCGACCAACGATTAGTGCCTGATCATATTTGCTACCAACGATTTTTAGCTAGTGCAAATAGTATATAAAAAAAGTATATATATACTTTTATACGATTATAACGTACAGGGACAGATCAGACATGCTCGTGCTCACAAATGTTTGACCTGTCCGGGGATCGAACCCGGGACCTGTGGCTCAGCAGGCGGGGGCCAGTCAATAATACAATATATATGTATACAGACAGGCAAGCTCGGGCCTTCGCCCGCGCCCCTCCCCGCCGCCCCGCACCATCATCTCAAGAGATCTCCGAGCTTCACCAACAACACTACTATTGGTGAGATTGCTACTATTATTATGTGTTTTTTAATGATAGTGAGTGACAAGACGAGCAAATCAGGTGCCTGATGGTAAGCATCATAATTGCCCATATCAGACACAGTGCCACCCAGTGTTTTAATATTCTAAATTCTGCGCGGCACTGCACTGCGCCTGTCATCCTGGGATATTAGTTGTTGAAACTCGTCATGTGCAGTAATTTCGCTGGTAACATTGCCCTTCAGACCGGAACACAGTAACGTTTGCACATTACTGCTTGGCGGATGAATAACTGGCAAAGGTGTGGTACTTCCCCAGGCGGCCCCCTGCAAAAGAGGGCTACCACTACAATGTCCAAGGAATCTTTATCGACTATGTCATAATATAATGCGTGGTATATGGGAGCATTCAGGTCGGCTATGTGTAAGGTCAATATTATAATAATAATTTGAATATAATTATAAACTATTGTAAGAACAGCGGTTTTGCCCGCTCGCAATTATGAAGTTGGTAGTTTGATACCAAAATTTTGAAGCTCTTATTGGAACCCTTAGAATGTGAATTTTCAAAAATCCTTTCTTAGCACATGTCCAGACAACGAAAACAACTTACATCCCAAGTTTCAAGTCTCTAGGATCAGTGGTTTGGGCTCTGCGTTACATGTCAGTCAGTGAGTCATTTAGGATTTTATAATATATAGTGATTATCATTATAAAGGTGTTAATTTGTGACGTGCAATAGTAGAGCGGAGAACAAGATGGTCGAGTTGGAATAAATCATGTTATATTCGTTGGTCTGTGTGTTCGCCTCTCAAAAGACATAATTCCTGAACAAACGTGAATGTTGTGTACAGCGCCAGGTGGCCCACCCGCCAAGAAGGCCCGCTCGTCCCTCGCCCATGGCACAGTGCGTGACGTGTCGTACGCGGAGGCAGCCAAGCTGGCCACCGTGCACGACCTGTCCTTCTTCGAACGGGCGCGGAGGGCGCTGCGACATCACCATGTCTACGATAACTTTATGAGGTAACCGACATGTTATAATCGCATTTAAGAGCGTACGCGGCTTTCTAGGAATGTGACACAATCCTATGAAAAATTTACAAAATCGATGTTTTGTATTCCCCTGTTTCCTCCGAATATAATGAACCCATTCTATAAATTTATATCCTGATATTTTTATAGTGAAGTTACATATGTCCCTGTCAGTAACCTGCCAGTCATCTATGTTTAATTTCACTTAGAAATTAAACACTTAGAGTTTATAAACAAAAATAAAATGATAGGGACATACTTTGCTTCATCTTTAAAATATCAAGATATAAATATATCAAATAGGTTTACTGTATTCGGAGGAAACAGGGGAATACAAAACATCGATTTTGTAAATCCATAGGATTGTGTCAAACTGCTAATAAAGAGGTCCTGTATACTGTTAAGACTAAAATATAATTAGGAACCTAGATAACTAGTGTCTCATTCCGAATAACGTCATTTCGCCGCCCCGTCAATTGAAGTAGATTGTATTATGATTGTTATAAAAGCCAGTGGTTCGGTTCCAGATGCCTCCTACTGTTCACGAACGAGATAATATCGTCGTCGGAGCTCCTCTCGTTGACGGCTCCGTTCCTGTGTCGTCACCCCGAGCTACAGAAGTGGCTGCAAGACTTCGTGGGGCCACCCTCGCCGCCACACACACCCACCAATGTTCTACATACTGGTTAGTCACTTTTTTTATGGACGCACACGAATGTATTGCCAGTGTCATGTTTTGTATTTATAGCCTGCCTATACGGGACATTCAAGGACTCACACGTTAGTAGTGTATTTGCCAGTGTCAAGTTATATAAATTTTCAAGTTAATATGGTCAATCAGTCGATTCAGAGTCAGGGCAAGCCCAGTCAAGTCACAGCTCTAGTAAAGTGGTGGTCTTCACAAGAAGCTGCCGGATTTTGGTGAGAACACGAAAAAGTACATTTCAACTCTCGCATCACTTGCCAAGAGACTTGTGTATCTTCGAAAACACTCGACACGTAAAAATTAACGATCGTACGAATTGACGTAAGAATTAACGATAAAGATACTGGAGCCACACTGTACCTTCCATATCCCGCCAAAACTTAGTGTCTGTTTTCCATTCACTTGTTTAAATACGTATTATCAAGCTTGGAGAGAGAGCATTGAATATAACGTTTTCTAAGTAGTCGCACTCTTTCATTAAATGTGTTTAGCAGTGCAATAGAAAGATACTAGACGCTGCAATCGACCAAACTCAAACTCAAACTCAAAACAGCTTTATTCAAATAGGTCATAATCTGACACTTTTGTACGTCAACCTGGCATTCAAATACACGTAGCCATTTATTATTGCGAATATTGTAACTTTTTTCTTTTTCAAGTGCATGTGGTTTAGGTTGACGGGTATAAACATAAGGAAAAAAAAAATCCACCCACATTTTTTATTATTTTTTAGATTGCGAAATGCATCATCTATAGATAAACACACGCCCCTATAGGCGTTAGGTAGGTGGGATAGAAGAATTTCACCGACGATTACGTGCCCACCATGGATTGGTGCGGAGGATGCGTGGTTCAAATCCCGCCAGTGCGTATTTTTTCTTTCCTTATTCGTATTGTATTTCATGCGAGTAGACCGCATAGTCTATAAAAATTTAAAGTATTGTAAACAGCTACTCTAGTATCAGTTACATTAGTACACCTTATTCGGTGAAGTGTCCCTCCCGTTCCGTCATGTGTAGTGTGGTATGTAGAAGTGTCCCCCCCCCAGGGTTGTCGACATTCCCCCCGGAGGGCGCGTTCCAGTCCCGCGCGTCGTCCCGCGAGCCGTTCCCCCCCGCCGGCGCCGCGCCGCGGTACGAGCCCGGCGCCGCCGGACGACAGGACCGCCACGACAACCCGCCCGCCATGGATATTGGTATGTATTTTTTTTTACAAGACGAGCTAATCAGGTGCCTGATGGTAAGCATCATGATTGCCCATATCAGACACAGTGACAGTCGTTGTAGTGGTAGGCCTCTTTTGCAGGAGGCCGCCTGGGGAAGTACCACACCTTTGCCAGTTATTCATACGCCAAGCAGTAATGTCCAAACATTACTGTGTTCCGGTATGAAGGGCAATGTTACCAGCGAAATTACTGGGCATGATGAGATTCAACAACTCAATATCTCAGGGTGATAGGCGCAGTGCAGTGCCGCGCAGAATTTTGAATTTTAAAATACTGGGTGGCACTGTGTCTGATATGGGCAATCATGATGCTTACCATCAGGCATCTGATGAGCTCGTCTTGTCACTCACTATCATAAAAAAAAAACCCAGTGTTTTAAAATGCAATATTCTGCGCGGCGCTGCACTGCGCCTGTCACCCTGAGATATTAGTTGTTGAAGCTCGTCATGCCCAGTAATTTCGCTGGTAACATTGCCCTTCAGACTCAATTACTCTTATCTAGATTAGATACTCGATTAGATTACCTTCTAACCGTTTTCATAAAATTACACAGTACAACATAATAACTTAAAAACAAAACAAAGCTATGACTAAAAAGTATAAGAATGGTCTTATCGCTTTAAGCGATCTCTTCCAGGCAACCAGTCTTTGGACGAAAAGGTGTATGAAAATAAAAATAAAATAATATATTGAAGTTATTTTATTGTTATTTTGTAAATATGAAAAACTATACGATTTTTATAAACCAAATATATTGTTGTGCAAATAATGTCCAGATTAAGAGCCAACCACACACAATTGAGTCGAAAATTAGTCTCTATTTCTCCACATTTGGGGGATTTCATATTGTATGGACGAAAAACCCCCTTAAACGCTCTCCACACTTTTACTGTTCTTAATAATAGGCTAATAAAAATAGATTTTAAAGCAAAAATAATTCTGAACCGTTTGAAATAAATACTGATATGTTCAGAAAAATTTTATGGATCATTGGGTCAACTTTTGCAACAATTGAAATTAATTATATACAAGAAAATATAAGCACGCCATTCTGTTAAGAGTATAAATTCAAATGATTATAATTTGTCGACAGATCTATCGACATGCAAGCGGCTGGGCACGTCGTACTGTGCGTTACCGAGAGATGCGGCCGCCAGGAAATGTTCCGGACGGACCCCGCTCTGTAAAGAGGTATTATATTATTATAACAACTAATATTATACCAAATAAATGCGAAAGTGTGTGGATGGATGGATATTTGTTACTCTTTCACGCCAACACTACCATACCGATTGGGCTGAAATTCGGTGTGTAGATAGTTTTAACCGTGGAATTATTTTTTTATTATTTATTACTCACCATGGACTGCTCGATGTCATTTTTTATGTTAGCAAAATTGTTATTATATTTTAACTATTTGTAACAGTGGGTGCAACAGGATTGCCACACTGCTCTGAGAAAATATTATAATATATAAAATAACGCTTATACAATACTTTAAGTACATATTACATAATTTTATATGAAGAAGAAGTATTTTCATTATTTTATATATTTTTCTTCTTCCCCTAGAGGTTGATAAGTTATTTTAGAGTAGCTCTGGTATGCAACAATGAAGGACTTTTTGAACAAGAAGAGTGAAAACTGTGTTTATTTTGCAGGTACTAAACGACACATGGGTTTCGTTCCCGACGTGGAGCGAAGATTCAACGTTTGTGACGTCACGCAAGACTCAGTACGAAGAGTACATCTACAGGTGTGAGGATGAGAGATTTGAGGTAATTATTATCCCATCGAAAACATTTAACATGTGAAGAGAAAGCCGAAGTCGTATTAAAAACCTTGCAAGGAAATCAATTACCTAATGAACTTTTTTTTAACATATCTAATGAACTTTTTAATAGACTATTTAAAAAAAAATTTTTTTTTCTCAGTTTAATGGAAATTATAAATCATTCGATCCAAAAATTACTTTAATTCATGATCAATCGAAGCGCGTTCGTGATACTCGATCACGAACGCGCTTCCGGGGCGCGAACGGGAACGCGTGGAGGTATCAAGTTGAAATTGATATCAACTACTCAAATCTGCGGTCCCTTGTGGCTGTAAAAAAATCATACTTCTAAGCTAACAATCAAAAGTTATGGTCATTTTACTGCATATTTCCATACTTTGCGCAAGAAACTTATAGATGGCGCTGTATGTTCTTGATATCTAGGTATAGAACCCTACACTATGAATACATACGTATGCCTTAACCATTTATTTTCTAATATATGAGTAATGAATATGATTTTTATTTGTACACAGTTGGACGTGGTAATAGAAACCAACGCGTCGACCATTCGCGTGTTAGAAGGCGTCCAGAAGAAGCTATCGCGAATGTCTTCAGAAGATGCGGCGAAATATCGCCTCGACGAATGTCTAGGGGGACACTCTCCCACCATACACCAACGGGCGCTGAGGAGAATATACGGAGATAAGGTGGTACGCATTGACTTGTACATTAACTACATCATATCATTGCATTGTGGTAACATTCATGGTGGATTTGGGTCATTTTGGTCTGAATATGTAACATTTGGAGGTAAATTTGTATTGTTCTGGGGTGAATTTGTATCATTTGGAGTGAATTTGTATCATTTGGGGTGAATTTGTATCATCTGAGATGAAATTTTATTGTTCTGGGTTTAAATTGTGTCATTTGGGATGAATTTAATTTGGGGTGCATTAATATAATTTTGAGGTAAATTAATGTAATTTGCGGTGAATTTGTATCATTTTGTGGTGAATATGTGTCATTCGGGGTGAATTAGTACATTATTTCATTGCATTGTGGTAACATTCATGGTGGATTTGTGTCATTTTGGTGTGAAATCATTATTTGGTGTGAGAATTTGTATTGTTTTGTATAATTCAGGTGACTCTATTCGTCATTTAAGGTAGGTTTATTATCATTTGAAGTGAATTTGTATAATTTAGGATGAATTTGGATTATTCTGGGGTGAATTAGTATTTTGAAGGCTGAATTTTTATTTTGCTGTTAATTTGTATCATTTGGGATTAATTTATATAATTTCGGGGTGAATAAATGTCATTTTGAACTGAATTAATGCTATTTGCGTTGAATCAGTATCATTTTGTGATGAATTTGTATCATTTAATACAAATATATCGGCTCGACGAGTGTCGTGGACACATGGTGGATTAACATTCGGGGTGAATTTGTACTATATTAAAGTGAATTTGTATTAGGTATATCATATTATTTGAGGTGCATTTGTGTCATTTCGGGTGGAATTGTATGAATTTTGAATTAATTTCTATCATTTATCAATTTCTTAGAATTATGTGTCAAACGCCTATTATAAAAATTATTTCAATTCATTACTTTATATTTGACCCAGTTAGCTTTCTTGTAGTTACGTTTAGTTATAAAAGTCGGGGTATGAAAGTTATCAGTAACAGAAAACTTTATCATTAAGTGATCGCTGCCTAGATTTTCGTTTAGAATATTCCAGGTGAATCTCAGAGAAATGTCCGATGAAACCATGGTAATGTCAGGCGTTGATTGTTGTAGCGTTCCGTTGACTAATTTAACGCGGGTCGGCCGCCCGTCATTTAATGTAATAAAATTATGATCAATTATGGAATCGAATATTTGCGTACCCCTACTATCTGTCCTATTCGACCAATTGGAGTGGTGACCGTTAAAGTCCCCGATTATTAACGTTCTGCTATTCGAGACTGAAAATATGTTGTCCCAATCAGATGCACTGGTGTGTATCTGAGGGGGACAATAAACAGCAACTACATATTAGAGGCAGGCTCGCGCCGAAGGCGCGAGCGTGCCTCTATATATATAGCTCGACGCGATCAGCTGATCGTAAATTGCTTATGATCGGGGCTACAGGTCTGGGGGTTGGGCGGGGGGTAGATTGTGTCGTACCGTCGCATAGGGAATTTTGCGGGGACCCTCCAAAAAATACCGCGGGGGATGTCGGGGGCTGTTCTCGTGGAACAGGTCGACGGCCCGCCGAAACGGTGCACATTTACCGTGACGCCGTAGAACAAAAGTTGTACAGGACCCTGGTATGGGATGGACCGCGCCAAAAAAAAATGGCCGCCATACAAAAAAAAATGGCCGCCATACAAAATTTGACTCTAATGGCTAGAGGCCGGTAGGGCGATCGGGGGTGAGGTTGCGTGGTACCTTTGGAGAGAGAATCTTAAAAGTACCTCTCGAGAACTGGAGGGAGGTCTTCCGGGGGCTGTTCCGGTGGAACAGGTCGACGGCCCGCCGAAACGGTGTGACTTGGAGGGGGGGTGCCGAAACTAAAGTTGTACAGGACCCTGGTATGGGATGGACCGGGCGAAAAAAAAGATGACCGCCGTACAAAAAAAATGGCCGCCATACAAAACTTCGTTTAGAGGCTCGACACGCTCGCTGCAAAAGGGATGGGTGACAGGTTTCTTGGGAAATATAATGGAGGGAAGGACGAACGGTTTTTTTTTTTCAAATCCAAGATGGCGGCTGAATCCACAGTTGCTTCGATTTGGATAAAATTTTGGATTCGGGGGTATTTGGGGATTCTGATTTCAAATTTGGAATGGTTTTTTTGGATCCGGCCACTTTTTCAAGATGGCGGCCACGAGCTGGTACGCGAGCAGCGAAGCTGCGAGCGTACCGCGAGTGCCCCCACGCGAGCGGCTTGCTGCGAAGCGCACCGCGCACCCTCTGTAGTTGGGATAGCCCATTCGCCAATCCGCCAACTCACCAACAATTTTTTTTTCCAATTTTTTGGTATTCACCCACCAAAACCAAACGAAAGCATATCTCGCGAGCTGCTCGCAGCTCGCGCACCACCCAAACTCTAGTTCTACATATATACAATTAAACACTTTGACGGCCAACACCTCAATAGACGAATTATTAACATTAGGTATCGTACACACTTGAGCCCGTAATGATTTATGTGCTAAAATAGCCACACCACCGTAGCTATCATCTCTATCTCGCCGGAATACAGAATAATCTTTTAAGTTAAGTGACAGATCTGAATTTAGCCATGTTTCACTCAATGCTACTAAATGAACTTTTTGCTGACATAAGATATGCTCAAATGCTAATAACTTAGGTTTTATACTTTGTGAATTCCACTGTAACACATTAAGGTTGTATCTACCCATAATTAACCAAATAAGTTTTGAGGGAAAGGCATATTTGGCATATTTTTAAAGAACCAAGTGATAGCCCATTCAACACATATATGTATAATATTCTCTATTTTACTCTTTATCGATTCACCACTTTTAAAAACGATCTCTTTTATCTTACTCAGTAATTTACTAAACGTCATATTATTATCATCCCGGACTCTTTTTTTTCTTCTTCTGCTTCTCTCGCCTGTGTCTTCTCCTCCTTCATTAAAATGTTCAGATTCCGTCGAAAGCCTTATCGTACATACAATCAACAAACTATAATGATGTTGTCGTTTTAACAGACTCTAAAAGTTCTATTCAACACCTGGCACACTGCACCTCGACTTTTCGAGGACTACCTGTAGCCTATAATATAATTAAGATGCTTATGAATTTTCAGTCTGAACACAAGAACATCATTATACAGTGGATGCCATCACACATAGAGTTCGACGGTAACGACCGAGTAGATAGGCTGGCGAAGGAAGCTATCACGGACGGGATCCATACAGATATAATACCTTCCTTCTCAGACATCGTAACAATCCTTAAAAGGGATTGTTACGATCTCTGGAAGGAATATTTCGATGAGAGGGCACGCGAAAAGGGCATATGGTATAGAACGATCCAACCACACCCATTAAGATCACCATGGATCGACAACATGTTTAACAGAAATGAATTAGTGACAGCATTAAGGTTTAGATCCGGACACATCCCATGCAATAAGTTTGCATATTTAATGCGCAAAACAAGCTCACCTAACTGCGAGACTTGTGGAGTTGTGGACGATATACATCATGTGCTCATGGAATGTGTCCGGAACGATAATATAAGAAATTTGTGTAATTTATCCAGCATGGACGTGGGGACATGCAATGTTATTTTGGCGGAACCTCTTTCTGAGGCCGCAAGAAAGCTGTACAGATTAATTATTAGAATTTAGATAAGTGTTTATGTGTAGAGTTTAAGTACATTTAAAATCTGTGTCAACCAGGGCGGCATGTTCGCAATCAGCGACAAAGCCCTTTTTTTACATGATTAAAAAAAAAAAAAAAAAAATTCATTACTAGTTATCATCTGTGGTCTTCAAATGTTCTATCATTTTATTTATCAACATGTGGTAACCTTATCATTGTTTATAAACTTATCATTAAAATATAGGTTTTTGTTTGTGATATAATAATAATAATATGTATTGTTTATTTTTTAACAAAACTTGATAAAATAATATTTATAGAATAATATATGATACTGATGATTGAGGTTCGGGGTTCGATCCCCATGTCAGGCAAAATACTAAGGGAAAGTCCAATAGGACTTTCCCTTAGTATATTCTCAATGACAGTCTGTAACTGTGCCCGGTAGATGGCAATATGACGGTCCATAATGGCTTTAAAAAGAACATTATTGGTGCAATGTGGGTGGTGTACCTTAAGTACTACGAGACAGGATCCTGGGCATAGAACAGATAATAATACTACGTATAGAATGGACACTGTCATCCGCCCACCAATCAGGCCTTCCTCACCCCGCGAGCGAGATTGAGCTCTCGACGAGCCCCGCTTCTATGAGAAATCACCTCACACACACTCTTGCACGTGTGCAAAACTCCATGTGTGCAGTGTCTGTAAAGTTGGTTGTTATAGCGCGGCTTTTGTATGGGATTTTTTGATGAATAACCTTACCCTTCGGGAAAAGTCGTGTGATGCTATGATATTATGTTTTTGCAAAACATCTTGTTTAATAAATATTAAAGAGGAGGTTTTCAATGCGACTGCATGTTTATATAATATGATGGTTACGCAATGACTTCACCAATTATGAATAGATTTTGATGTCTTTAGTGTTCCGTACCTTAAAAGGAAATGAGGAACCCTTATAGCAACACTTCGTTGTCTGTCCGTCCGTCTGTCAAAACCCTTTTTCTCGGAAACGCGTTGAGGTATCAAGTTGAAATTGATATCTACTCAGGTCCCTTGCTGCTGTAAAAAATCAAACTTCTAAGTCAAAACAATCACAAGATGCGGCTATTTTATTATTTTACCGCACATTTTCATACTTTACGCAACCGGCTTAAAACATCAAGGGTACTTCCCGTTGGCCTAGCATTACGAAATTTTTTCAAGAAGGAAGATATTACATTATATCACAAGGAATGGAAAAAATCCCAAAACGATAATGGTATATGGAATGGAGCCCTACAACTTTTTAAAACTTTTATTCTACATACATACATACATACATACAGTCACGCCTTGTTCCCGTTGGGGTAGACAGAGACTATTTCTTTCCACTTGCTACGATCCTGACATACAACTTTCGTTTCTTCCACTTTCATCACATTCTTCATACATGCTCGTCGGTTATTGGTACTTTTGACCTGGCCTTTCCTTAAGATAACTTTTATTCTAATTATCTTTAATTATCTTTTCCCATGACAGGACCATTCTCTCCCAAAACGTTGAAAAATATATATTTAAATAAATCTAAAATATAAACATTTGTTATTAGGCAGTGGACATAATAGCGGGTTTGAAGAAAAACCCCGTTGTAGCCGTACCTGTTGTGCTGAGACGGCTTAAAGCTAAGGAAGAAGAATGGAGAGAGGCTCAAAAGGTAATTATAACATTATTATTATATGTTTATTCTCTTTCTACTGGGGAAGACCACTTCATATTGACAGCTGGTCCAAATTGGAGACGGGTCACCAAAAATAGATAATAATGGAAATCGCTAGAGGAGGCCTTTTAAAAACCAAGTAAACTTTACTATTTATTCATACTACTATGCTAAGAAAATAATTTATAAAAACTTAAAACAGAAAAAAACTACAAAATTCGCGCGACCAAAATTTGAGTTTATCTTAAATATTTTGGCCACTTTTTAATTATATCTTCGAGAATCGAGTGCGGTTACAACTCCTATCAATATGGTTTATTAGAAAGTGTGTTTGTTACTTCTTCACGGTTAAACTACTATGAGACAATGATGATAGAACATGCGATGTGCCTTAACAGATTGTTCTGTGGTGATACATGCATGCTGCCTTCCTACTGATGTCTCTAATGTCTTTGTTTTTGTATTTAACTAGCTGTGCCGCGCGGTTTCACCCGGATTCACCGGGATAAAAAGTACCCTATGTGTTATTCCAGGGTCTAAACTATCTAAATACCGAATTTCAGCCCAATCCGTTCAGTAGTTTTGGCGTGAAAAAGTTACAAACATCCATCCATCTATCCTCTCATACTTTCGCATCCTACTAATATTATAAAGCAGTACAAGTTCTAACTCGACCCCAGCGCCATCTAGCGCGGTTTTGGTGAGATTGATGGATGTTTGTTTCGTCTTCACGCTAAAACTACTGAACCGATTAGGCTGAAATTTGGTATATTTATTGTTTAGCCTCTGAAAACATAAAACGTACTTTTGATGGATGGCAAATGCTACACGGTCAGACTGCAGGTTCCTTGGACCGATATTAAAAAAATAACTAGTATTTGTAGTCTGTGACATTCTGCGTTCTGAGAAATGTTTGCGTTTTCAATTGATATTCTGTTTTGTATAATTGTTAACTTAAAGCCGGGACTACAGCTACGTGCTAGCGTGTTATATAACAATATTCTGTTAAATAACACCAAAGCCACGCCCACTTTTCATGTTAAGCCGGGTCCGCAGCGGCATGTTTTTGTGTTATCTAACACAATAACATGAAAAGTGGGCGTGGCTTTGGGTGTTATTTAACAAAATATTGTTATTTAACACGCTAACACGTAGCTGTAGTCCCGGCTTCAGAGGAAGAAATAAAAGATTGCTATTTAGTTTACAAAGAAATGTTTATTAATTAGTTCCACAAAGTAGGACCTCAACAATTTTTAACCCTATATTCCTACGGGAACGAAGACTACGCGGGGACTACGGGGGGAAACCGTGGGGGCATAGGTAGTTTATAAAATTTTTTTTTTTTTTTTTAATAAGGCACAACTTCCACACAGGGTCATCTGGTCCCAAACTAGGCTAGAAGCCTGTACTATGGTAACCAGATGACTGATATAAGCTTATAACACCCAGACACAGATCAAACAGACATGTTCATGCACACAAATGTTTGACCTGGCCGGGGATCGAACCCAGGCCCTGCGGCACAGAAAGCAGAGTTATTACCATCTGAGCCAACGAGGCTGTCATAGTAGGTTAGGCTTAGATGCATGATATAATAAAAAAATTATCTTGTCCAGGGTTTCAACAAGCAATGGCGCGAGCAGAATGAAAAGTATTACCTAAAGTCGCTCGACCATCAAGGCATCAATTTCAAGCAAAACGACCTGAAAGCTATGAGATCCAAGTCTCTGTTCAATGAAGTTGAGAGTGCATATGCTGCGAGGAGGCCCGGACCGCATCTCATTGTCGATTACAATATGCAGAGTAGGCAGGAAGGTATGTATTTTTTATTTATTTTTTATGATAGTGAGTGACAAGACGAGCAAATCAGGTGCCTGATGGTAAGCATCATGATTGCCCATATCAGACACAGTACCGCCCAGTATTTTAAGATTCTAAATTCTGCGCGGCACTGCACTGCGCCTGTCACCCTGAGATATTAGTTGTTCAAACTCGTCATGCCCAGTAATTTCGCTGTTATTATTGCCCTTCAGATCGCAACACAGTAATGTTTGCACATTACTGCTTGGCGGATGAATAACGGGCTGTATTTCTTTATAGTTTACTTAACTCAAAAACAAGTCTCAAAAAGACATTTTTAAACGATAATAATGTCTATAAGTAAGCAGAGGCACAGAATACTAATATGGAACAGAAAGGACACTCCTCAAAATCATCTCTAGCGAAGCAATAAAGTGCAATTCAGGTCGCACAGCGCCTAACTACCTATCGTTATATTAATCTACAAGCTCTATCTGTCCTCTCTGTCTAGCCCATAGAAATTGTCCCGTCCAGACGGACGCCCCGGCTACGTGTAGCTTCATATAGTTCGACACAAAAGAGTAGGAAATAATGGGGGCGCCACTGTCTTTTACAAGAGTAAACACAATTTCATCAACACATACACTTTAAATTAGTTCCGTTTCTACTCTTTTGTGTCGGACTATACCTTTATTGCGGAGTGTCTCAATAAAGGTATGAAGCTACAAGTCCTGAACCCAGGACCTCTTACTCAGCACTAGACCACTACAATATTGAGATTTGAGACTGAGCAATAATATAATTATTAATAGCAATAGTTAATATGAGACAATGATGATAGAACATGCGATGTGCCTTAACAGATTGTTCTGTGGTGATACATGCATGCTGCCTTCCTACTGATGTCTCGAAAATCATCATATTATACCTACAACTTTGATTAAACTGCAAAAACGGGACTTTACGCGCTAAAAAGTTCTTTTTTTGACAGTGAGTAACAAGACGAGCAAATCAGGTGCCTGATGGTAAGCATCATGATTGCCCATATCAGACAGTGCCACCCAGTGGTTTAAAATTCTAAATTCTGCGCGGCACTGCATTGCGCCTGTCACCCTGAGATATTAGTTGTTGTCATGCCCAGTCATTTTGCAGTATTTTTTTACTTCAAAATTTTGACTACCTTGAACCGATATCAATTTAGGTACCCTAGTAAGCAAAAACATGAAAATGGGCAGAAAAATTTGCACGTCAATGAAGATAAACAGTAATGAGTCTACCGCGCGTTCGGTGCGATACCTCTACAAGAAGAACGCACAAGAAACTTGTAGGGCTTCATTTGTTCAACTGATTGTTTTACAATATTTGGTGTGGTTACATTCGTTTGTTTGGGAGCTCCAATATTAGGTGGTTTATGTCCCGTTTTGTAGTAATCAAAATCCCGCGCGCGATCTTTGTGTCATCAGTCTCGGGTTACATATTTGATATACTATTCGAATACATTACATAATATGTTATCGAATTAATTTTATAATGAAATGAAGCTTTCTCAACTAAATAAAAAAAAACAAATTTTTATCAAATATTTATATAAAAATTTCGTACATATAAAATATACTATATCCGTTCAAAAAGTAAAAGAAAAACCTTTGAATTGATTTATATCAATACTTAACCCAACATATTTTTTCTAGCAATAAAAATAGTGCGCGACACGGCGGAGTTATTGATCCATCACGCGCGCCGGCAGACTGGCATACAGAAGGCGGAGAAACGACGCATCAAACAATTGTTGAGACACTTCCTGCCGGATCTGTTCAACCATCCCAGGCAACCTCTCTCCGACGATGAACGGGATGAGGGTATGTATCTTTTTCATATTTTGTTTTTATAGACTAAGCTTTTCATTCGCTTGAAATACAGTATGAAATAGACAAGGAAAAATTTCACACACGAACGGGACTAAGACTCGCACCTTCCGCACCAAGCCGCGTGGTGGCGCTCTACCAATTGAGCTACCTTGGAGGTACTAGTTATCGGCGATATTTTTCTATTCCGCCTACTATCGCATTATAGGGGCGTGTCTGTTATCTATAGATGATACGTTATTTCGTATTCTACCCACCGACAACATTGATATAAAGAAAAGGGGAGATGAGGTACGGGCTTCTCGAAAATGGCTAGCTCAAATTAGGTCCACATACTGTTATGGTAGTCTTACAGGCTACATTGACACCCTGTTCGCTGTGGCTGCTACATGAGAATTTATGCTTCTAGTTAGTGGGAGCTGTAGCGATGAGAGTCAGTCTGTTCAAAGTCATCGAAACGAGCGGGTTGCCAAAAGAATTATTAAGAATCGGTTTTAATTAATTTCCATTTTGTATTTTTTCCAATAAATAAGTGTTTTTTTTTTAAACCTAATCTTCAAAACCCAGATAACAGTACGTCAGTAAAGAAAAGGTCGTACGAGCGACTAAAATTGTTGTCTCGGTCGCACTTCGGTCTTAGGTACGTCTTTCTATCTTTATTGCACTTGCCAGTTGCTGAGTATGCGCTGGGAGAACATACCCTGTCTCCCCTTTTCTTTAAATCAATGGCCGACAAGTCTAATGTTACAATTAGATTTCAAATTGAAATTAATAACATAACACAATCCTTTTTCATAATATTTTATATTATTATAGACTAATTTAGTGTGGGTGAAGTAAACAGGTACCGTAATGATTATCCAGAGACAATGATGATAGAACATGCGATGTGCCTTAACAGATTGTTCTGTGGTGATACATGCATGCTGCCTTCCTGCTGATGTCTCTAATGTGCCCCGCGGCTTGACTCATCGACATAGTTCCCGTGAGAATCGGAAATAAAAGTACCCTATCTTTCCAGGGTTTCAACTATGTACTTGTAATATTATATCAATAAATCAACAATAATTTGTAATAATGTTTTTGTGTGTGTAATAATGTTTTTTTAATAATTAGTTTCTAATACATAATTGTTGTTACAGAAGACAAAGCAGACCTGCCGAGTCCGAGCAGTCCGTCCGCAGATGCTTCGCCTGAAATTGATAAGAATTCCACGACTGGAGCTAAATCGGACATCAAACTAGAAGTTAGTATTTATATTGTAGTGGTAGGCCTCTCCTGCAGGGGCTCGCCTGGGAAAGTACCACACCTTTGCCAGTTATTCATCCGCCAAGCAGTAATGTGCATTACTGTGTTCCGGTCTGAAGGGCAATGTTACCAGCGATATTATATATATACTAGCTGTGACCCGCGGTTTCACCCGCGTAGTCTTCGTTCCCGTGGGAATATCGGGATAAAAAGTACCCTATGTGTTATTCCAGGGTCTAAGCTACTTACGTACCAAATTTCAGCCCAATCGGTTCAGTAGTTTTGGCGTGAAAGAGTAACAAACATCCATACATACATCCATACTTACAAACTTTCGCCTTTATAATTAGGATATAGCTGGGAACCATATGGCCAGACCATGTATATGCGTACAAAAATATTAAATCAATAATAATGTTTTCAGTCATCTGAATCGGACAACGCTTCCGACAAGAGTGGTAAGCCGAGCAAGAACAACAAGGAGAATAAACCGAAAAACAACAATAACGAGAGCAAAGGTAAGTTAATTATAACAATAATTCTTTATTGCAGACCCATGATCCATTATACATTATTTAAATTACAAAAAAAAAGTATAAACATAAAAAAATCACAATAATAAAAACATTATGTATCTAAGTATCCATACAGATATAATACCTTCTTTCTCAGACGTAACAATCCCTTTTAAGGATTGTTACGTCTCTGGAAGGAATATTTCTATAAGAGGGCATCCGTTAAAGGGCATTATGCCATATGGTATATATAGAACGATCCGACCACACCCATCAAGATCATCATGGATTGACAACATGTTTAACAGAAACGAATTTATGACAGCATTAAGGTTTAGATCCGGACACATCCCGTGCAATAAGTTTGCATATTTAATGCGCAAAACAATTTCACCTAACTGCGAGACTTGTAGAGTTGTGGACGATATACATCATGTGCTCATGGAATGTGTCCGGAACGACAATATTAGAAATATGTGTAATTTATCCAGCATGGACATGCAATGCCATTTTGGCGGAACCTCTTTCTGAGGCCGCACATGTAAAATTTGTGTCAACCAGGGCGGCATGTTCGCAATCAGCTACAAAGCCCATTTTTATATGATTTTAAAAAAAGTACATTTATGTCACACTGCTATGAGGCACGGGGATAACTCATTTTCCTCGTTTTTTGCCTTTTTCGCGCCCGAACGTTACATATCTGCTATCACGTTCTAACCCCCGGGACTGTTTTCCCTGGTCTCTGTGCTACCGGGGCAGGGGTCTATCCTCCACCCATCGTCTGTAGGTACTTGTTGACATAAGTCTTTCTGCCACACTACGAATTATTACTACCTTAACTGTCAACCTTTGACATAAAAGATAATGAACAAATTTATGATAGTGTGATTCTGTGTGATGTATAAAATCAGCCCTTATCATAAAGTTTCTTTTTAAAAACTTTTATTTAACTTGCAATGTATGTAAGTATGTTTGTTCGGGTGAAATCTTTGAACTCAATTTTGAAGTGGATATCTTCAACCGATTGAGCTGAAATTTTGTATACACGTTGAGTTTGGATGACAATGCACGATATGGTGTGTGACATCATTCTAAATCCAATATGGCGGACCATACAAGATGGCGGAATAGTTATTTTTAATGCATTTCTACAATACGGATATCAAATGAAAGGGCTCGTTGAGAGTAACTCGAAAAATAAAAATAAATAAATAAATAAAATAAAATAAAATAATGTGACGTCATTCTAAATCCAATATGGCGGATCATCCAAGATAGGAGAATAGTTATTTTTAATGCACTTCTGCAATATGGGTTTTTCTTCTTTTTAGAGCGTTTAAATAAAAGGTTTTTTTTTTTTAAAAATTTTGCTCTTAATTTATTTATTTATCCAACCGTGTGATCCCCTGTACGTATAGAATTTCAAAAATATCTTATAAGCTCCAACGTGTGTAAGATTAAATTATTTGCGTAGCGTCTCTACCAAATAATACGGGGAATTTATACATAAATTTGACACCCTTTTAATGTGAATTTTCTAAGATCCTTTCGTAGAACTCTCCTATGTCGTAAAAGGAACTCGTCCTCCAAATTTCAAATTTCTAGGTCGTGCGGTTTAGGCTGTGCGTTGTTTGTCATTCAGGACAAAGCTTACTATAGATTGAATTTATGTGAGACAATGATGATAGACCATGCGATGTGCCTTAACAGACTGTTCTGTGGTGATACATGCATGCTGCCTTCCTGCTGATGTCTCGAAAAATCAAGTTTTGGGAAAAATAAAATAGTTTGAATAGATGTATAAAAAATTAGACACAAGGAAAAGTGGTTTTTGATTGTAACAAATTTTTGATGGAATTTTTGGGCGAACATCAAACAATTTCCAAACATAATGTTACATAGGTTTGCTTATTAAAATATTCAAAACATAATTACATTATATACATAGAGAAGGTGAAAGGCGCAGTGCAGTGCCGCGCACAATTTTGAATTTTAAAACACTGGGTGGCACTGTGTCTGATATGGGCAATCACGATGCTTACCATCAGGCACCTGAATTGCTCGTCTTAAAATATCTATCATAAAAATAATAATAATAAGAGATTACTAGATTGTTACACAGGGAGCTATGGAGACCCATTGTATAGCTCAGTAGTTTTACTGACGAGCTTTCTTCCACACACGGTCATCTGGTCCCAAATTAGGCTAGAAGCCGGTACTATGGTAACCAGATGACCGATATACATACTTATATACGCTTATAACACCCAGACACAGATCAAACAGACATGTTCGTGCACACAAATGTTTGAACTGGCCGGGGATCGAACCCGGGCCCTGCGGCACAGAAAGCAGAGTTACTACCATCTGAGCCAACGAGGCTGTCTTTAGCGAGGGAGTAAATAGAAACAGAGTTATATTTTTAATTTTAAAAAGCCCTAATAACATTTTGGCTAATATTCTATACGTGCAAAATTATATACGACAAAAATTTAAAGAAAATTTACTTTATCCCCAAGAGGTTGAAAAGTTATTCTAGCCCCGCTCCGGTAAGCAACAATGACGGACTTTTTGAACAAGAGGAACTGTTTTTATATTGTTATAGAAGTAACAAACACTCAAGCGAACACAGTGAAGCGTTCGAGCAGCAATGAAGATCAGCTCTCAATCAAATCCGACGTGAAATCTGATATCAAATCAGAGTCCAACGAACCGGATGACGACTTCAGGGATTATCCGGCTAATGTAAGTGTTTTTACGTTACATCTTCCCTTGTTTGGATCGCAATCAAGCCGATCATGAGATCCCAGGTTCGATCCCCAGGTCAGGCACAAAGTGATATTTAAATTTGCCATATATTTTTTTTTGTTATTTAAATAATTAATTAGACCGCAAAATTGTCTTATTACTCTAATTAATCAAGAATTAAACATAAATCCAAACAATTAAAATTAGTACATCAATTTTAAAATTTATCAAATAATAATAAAAAAAAGTCAAACAATAAAAAAAAAACAAATTACACATTATCAAATTATTTTATACCAATACAATACGATTATATCGTACAGGGACAATCATGAAAATCAAGCTGCGTTAAAATTTAGTTAACTTTGTACTTTAATTATAGAATGATTATTTAGTAGAGTACATTACGGTCGTTTTGTACTCTACGTTCAGACTCTGAACATAGGCTCTGCGAACTTCAGCGCACGTAAACTCGTGAACAAAACTGTTATTGCCAGATAAACTGATATACGAACAAATGCATACTGTAATGTTAATTTCAGTTCAGTCAGAACAATAACAGTTTTGTTCACCAGTTTACACGCGCTAAAGTTCGCAGAGTTTATCTTCAGATTTGTAATTATAGCGAAAAAAGAAAAACTAAAAACAGTTTTGTAACGAAACTTATTTATGATCTTTCCATTTATGCCGAAAACAAAATTGCCGATTACACTTCAAACTCAATTTGAGCTTTCCATTTTCGAGAAGGCCTCGTAAGTAACTAAGTATCTCGCCTCTCCTTTACTTTAGATTTTCAATCAATGAGGGGAGTTTTGGGGAGAAACCGAATGTACAGTTTGGCTCCCGTATCTTTATCAATTATCGATGCATTTTTGAGTGTATAACGTGTAATAATGGTGGAATATTACGTGTTGAGTGTTTTCGAAGATACACAAGTCTCTTGGCAAGTGATGCGAGAGTTGAAATGTGATTTTTCGTGTTCCCATCAAAATTCCGGCAGCTTCTTGTAAAGATCACCACTTTACTAGAGCTGTGACTTGACTGGGCTCGTCCCGACTCCGAATCGACTAATTGACCATATTAACTTGACACTGGCAAGCAAATACACTAACGTGTGAATCCATGAACGTCCCGTGTAAGCAGGCTATAAATACAAAACTTGACACTGGCAATACATTCGTGTGGGTCCATAAAAGAAGAAAATAAAATCAATATGTATGTGTTAAGGAATATCTGTGATGTCATCGAAACAGGTACCAACGGAAGACCAGCGCGGGTTGTACAGCAACCTGCTTATGCTGAGTTGGTACCTTTTCGCGGCACATGCAATATTAATAAGTACTAAGACTAATATTTTCGAGTATTGGAATAATAATATAATAATAATATGGGACAACTTCATACACGGTCACCTGGTCCCAAACTAGGCTAGAAACCTGTACTATGGTAACCAGATGGCTGATATACATTCTTATATAAGCTTATAACACACAGGGACAGATCAAACAGACATGTTCACGCACACAAATGTTTGACCTGGCCGGGGATAGAATCAGAGTTACCGGTAGTAACTCTGATTTTTGGTAGTAACTGAGCCAACCAGGGCGTCACAGTCGAAATGAATGTGTACGTGTATGTGTAGGAGGCGCGGTTCGTGTGCACGTCGTCGTGGTACCTGTTCCTGCGCGTGCACGCGGCGCTGTGCCAGCGGCTGGGCGCGGCGCGGCGCGCGGCCAACAGGCTGGCCAACGATAAACTGAACTGCGCCGCCACCGCGCTACGGCTCAAACCCAACAGTAAGTTCACTCTTTACCACTATACTGCTGTTTTTTTTTTTCTCAAATTGTCCTAAAAACTAAAAAACACGCTAGGTGCCGTCCATTAATCACGTGATGTTATTTTTAGGATTTTTTCTTTCTGTTACCATGTACACTGCGAAGTTTGAATATTCAGGAATAAATAAAATATATTAATAATACTCATATTTTGTAGTGGTAGGCCTCTTTTGCAGGGGGCCGCCTGGGGAAGTACCACACCTTTGCCAGTTATTCATCCGCCAAGCAGTAATGTTCAAACATTACTGTGTTCCGGTATGAAGGGCAATGTTACCTGCAAAATTACTGGGCATGATGAGATTCAACAACTCATATCTCAGGGTGATTGGCGCAGTGCAGTGCCACGCAGAATTTTGAATTTTAAAATACTGGGTGGCACTGTGTCTGATATGGGCAATCATGATGCTTACCATCAGGCATCTGATGAGCTCGTCTTGTCAGCCACTATCATAAAAAAAAAAATATATATTTATATATTAAATCA
This sequence comes from Hemistola chrysoprasaria, assembly GCA_947063395.1. Taxonomy (NCBI): domain Eukaryota; kingdom Metazoa; phylum Arthropoda; class Insecta; order Lepidoptera; family Geometridae; genus Hemistola; species Hemistola chrysoprasaria. Next base: position 1,354,558 of record OX346734.1, on the reverse strand, counting down.
CCATGAGACGGAAGTGGCAGGTGCCGGAGTCTCCAGCAATAGTCCTGTCACCATCCATCTAGAAATCACATTTATAGCCCAATCCATTCACAATTATAATAGTTCTTGCACCTAGCCTAGTCTTTGAGCTCATCTTCTGTAGATAGTTTCAGAGATGGACCCCTATAGGTGCTATCTTATACCTTTAGATTAAAAGCTCAAAGGGGCCTCTGTACGTTGAATAAAAATGGTCTCCGTGTATGTCTATCAAAAGACCGGTTCAACCCATGGTTTTGAGCGACTTTATCACTATATATTATAAATCTTAAATGACTCACTGACTGACCAAACCGCTGATCCTAGAGACTTGGAATGTAAGTCCTTTTTATCGTCTTGAGGTGTGCTAAGAAAATTCACATTCTAAGGGGTCCAAAAAGGACGTCAAAGTGTTGGTATAAAACTCATATTTCATAATTTTGCTTACACTTGTATTATTATAAGCGAAGAAATCAATTAAAAGCTTATTATTTCAATACTAACTAATATTGTGTTCAACAGATCTCCCATGCGACGTGACATCCCCATCAGAATACTACGGAGCGTTATTAGAACTCGTCAAAGGAGTCCTCGACGGCAACGTGGAACCTTCGGCGTACGAGGACGCCGCCAGAGAAATGTTAGGAATCAAGGCGTACCCAGCTTATACTCTGGATAAACTCGTTTCCATTGCTGTTAGACAGGTGAGAATTAAATAATGATAACATAGGGCGAGGACACAACACTACGTTGCGAAGTCGCAACGCAAAGTAAGGATTTATTAGGAAAATCACGTTAGTCAATTTTTCTTAAATCTAATAATATGATCATATCATTGACAGTCAGGGACTATAATAGATAGATAGATAGATAGATGCCTCGGTGGCGTAGAGGGTGCATGCTCGACTGCCATTCAAGAGAATGGTAACCAGATGACTGATATACATACTTATATACGCTTATAACACCCAGACATATCAAACAAACATGTTCGTGCACACAAATGTTTGACCTGGCCGGGCCCTGTCGCACAGAAAGCATAGTTACTACCATCTGAGCCAACGAGGCTGTCAAATAAAACGTCAAAAACATTGTCGTCAGCTACAACACATAACGTCGGAGCCGTGGTCGTACCGTTGTGCGGAGATGGCGGCGCGCGGCGGCCTGCGCTCGCACGCGGCCTACGTGCGCCGCGCCGCGCGCCTGCTGCGGCACCACCACGCCGCCTTCCTCGTCACCGCCGTGAGTATATCTTACCACAGAATACTAAAGATACAGAAGGGACACCCCACAAAAACATTTAAATAAAGCGTCTCTAACTACGACGCAATAAAGTGCAATTCAGGTCGCACAGCGCCTAATTATCGTTATATTAACATACGAGGTGCCTCTCTTTCTATCGCGCATTCTCTCTATCTGTTCTCTGTGTCTAGGCCATAGAAATTTTCCCGTCAAGACGGACGCCTCAGACTTGTAGCTTCATTCATACCTCTAATGCGGAGTTTCCCAGGCCTGAGTATACTAACTAAAACTATATTAAATAATAACAATAATACCAAAAAAAAATTACACTTATCATATCATAAACTTCAAAAAAATAAATTGCCTATAAAATGCCTTTAATATGCCTTTAATTTATAATAAACAATTTTTTTATTTTTAGTGATACTTTCTATTTTCCTCAAATTTCCTCAAAAAAACAAAGTAAATGAGCCCAAACTCGACTATCTCAGCACTTTTCATAAGGTAGTTCCAAAGTCAATCTTTCGGCTTCATTGATCAGGCCCGCGTCGTTATGTAAAATGAAGTCGAGGCTAAGTGCTTCAAAATTCAGTTGCAAGATTTATACCGGACATACATTGCAAGTTAAATAAAAGCTTGTAAAATGAATCGGCTGATCGGCAAATGAGTTTGGGAAGTCGAAATATTCTTTTGTGAATTTCACAATGATGGAATCATGGCAATTATGACAAATTTCGCAATCATGGCAATGTGTACCATGATTCCCTAGTCATAAGGTTAATATTATATCTCCCATTGGGTGTTCTTATAAATAAATGTAATATTTTATTCGGCAGTATGGTGGCGATGAATGCAAAGTGACGTTCGAGCTGCTAGAAGGGAGCGGCGGTGAAGGAAGAACTTCGCCCAATAACAACGATAATGTTGCCATGTCGCCTACTAACCAGGTATGTACTTAACAGGATTTGTATTCATTTATTATATAGGTATTTATTTATAGTGAAGTGGGATCATTTTCACTGGATGTTGTTAATAAATGAAATTTTTGCTCTAAAATAGCCCTTTCATAATAAAATAAAACCGTAATCGTCTAAAGTATTTATTATGGAATTCGCAAACGAAATATCATTAAAATATGTTAAATTACTAGCAAATGAAACTGCTTTTCCGTAGAAGTGTCTCTCAAAAATGAAGATACAGATGAAACTTCGCGAATTTTTTGTATCGAGTCAAAATTATTCAATCGTGTTTCGACTCCCGTAACTAATAGAAACCTTGAACTTTTGATTGTCATCAAAAACAAATTTAAAATTCGATGTTTTGTTACATTAAAATTGATTTGTCGTACAGTCAAAGCGTGGGTTTTGAGACTCGCTTCATCTTAAGAAAATGCCAAGTTGAAAGTAACTATTACCAGGTCTGGGATAGCCAACATTTTCAAACTCAAAAAGATTTCCTCAAATAGGTCACAATCTGTCATTTTTGCTACACATAAAACGCACAAGAAACTTGTAGGGCTTAATATTTACAACTGATAGTTTTAAAATGTTTGGTTACATTCGTTTTTTTGGAAGGTTTGTTTTTACATCCACCAAAAATCCCAGTTTTATTCGCGTGATTGGACGTTCACTACAAAAAGATATATATATTCAACTTTAAAATATCAGCATATAATTATAAATGTATCAAATAGGTTTACTGTATTCAGAGGAAACAGTGGAATACAAAACATCAATTTAGTAAATTTTCCATCCAAAGGTTGTCTTTCCTGTTAACTTGAACAACAAATATATTAAATTTAACCGTAATTTTCGTGGGCCTAATACAATAATGATGTTAACAGCGTAATCAGTCCAACAATGGAGACGCTGCGTCCCGTCTCGCTGCCTGGTCTCTGTACACGGAGAGATTCTCCAGACCCACTACGGGCAGGTTGCCGGCCAGGTCTAAACCTGTGTTCCTTGTTAGGTGAGTTATATTGTATACTAGCTGTGACCCGCGCTTTCACCCGCTTAGTCTTCGTTCCCGTGGGAATATCGGGATAATAAGTACCCTATGTGTTATTCCAGGTTCTAAGCTATGTACATAGCGAGTTTCAGCCCAATTGGTTCAGTAGTTTTGGCGTGAAAACGGAACAAACATACACATATTATCCTAATACTATTATAAAGGCGAAAGTTTGTATGGATGTATGTATGGATGTTTGTTACTCTTTCACGCCAAAACTACTGAACCGATTGGGCTGAAATTTGGTACGTAAGTAGCTTAGACCCTGGAATAACACATAGGGTACTTTTTATCCCGATATTCCCACGGGAACGAAGACGACGCGGGTGAAACCGCGGGTCACAGCTAGTGCTATCTAAATGCCTCAATGAAAATGCAGAATAATAAAATCCTAAATGACTCACTGACTGACATGCAACGCAGAGCCCAAACCACTGATCCTAGAGACTTGAAACTTGGAATGTAGCTTATTTTCGTTATCTGCACGTGTGCTAAGAAAGGGTTTTTAAAAATTCACATTCTAAGGGGTCCAAAAAGGGTGTCAAAGTTTTGGTATAAAATTTCCATATTTCAAAATTGACCAGGCAAAGCCGCTGTTCTTACACTAGTGTTGTATATAACAGGAACGCCCGTCCCCGTTGCGGTGGGTACACTCACAACGCGCACAACTTACCCACTGTGGCCATCTCCAACAACGCTCCGAGACGACGCAAGCCTGCCAGGATGCATGACTCCGAGGAGGCTAGCATTAGTTCCAACCTGAGGTATGTATCTACTTTACTATAGTAACCATTTTGTTCCTGACCATATCACTATACATTCATCTCAACATTCGCATCTCTGCCGCATGCGTTCTCTTTTCATCCGCCGCTTCCGTAGCCCAACACTGATCCATAATGTAAAGTGGACTCCTTTTCCGCACTTATAGTGTATTGTAGTGGTAGGCCTCTTTAGCAGGGGGCCGCCTGGGGAAGTACCACACCTTTGCCAGTTATTCATCCGCCAAGCAGTAATGTGCAAACATTACTGTGTTCCGGTATGAAGGGCAATGTTACCAGCGAAATTACTGGGCATGATGAGATTCAACAACTCATATCTCAGGGTGACAGGCGCAGCGCAGTGCCGCGCAGAATTGTGAATTTTGAAACACTGGATGGCACTGTGTCTGATATGGGCAATCATGATGCTTACCATCAGGCACCTGATTAGCTCGTCTTGTCACTCACTGTCATAAAAAAAAAAAACTTAGACTCTATACCTGGTCCATTGTACGTGAAGTCCTGGCTAATCTAGCCAGCCTAACTCCGCCCAGAAGCTCAGAAGCTTCCTGGGAACTTCGCGGAGTGACCTCACTGTTCCGAGGATTTGTTCACGTTGAAGGGTTACTGCCTCGCATTCCAGGACTACGTGGGCAACCGTTTCTTCCGCCATGAAACAGCCTCTGCATAGAGGACTGTCTGTGGCGTTAACACTGATCCATACAATACGACAGATCTTACTATAGTCTGGCTTATGACACTCCGCTGAAGCTACAAGTAGCCGGATCGTCCGTCTTGACGGGAACATTTCCATGGGTTAGACAGAGAGAACAGATAGAGAGATATGCGATAGAAAGAGAGGCAGCTTGTACATTAATATAACAATAATAAGTCAGGCGCTATACTATTTATACATACATACGGTCACGCCTTGCTCCCGGTGGGGTAGGCAGAGACTATTTCCCTCCACTTGCTACGATCCTGACATACAACTTTCGCTTCGTTTACTTTCATGACATTTTTCATACATGCTCGTCGGTTGTAGGTACTTTTGACTTGGCCTTTCCTAAGAACAACGTCAACTTGTTCATGAAAAGTATGCCTAGGTCGATCGCTACCGACTTGACCATTCACACTAGCCTTATAAATCTCTTGTTAATCTCCTTTTTGTTATTTATTTAAATGACAGCCTCGTTGGCTCAGATGGCAGTAACTCTGCTTTCTGTGCCGCAGGGCCCGGGTTCGATCCCCGGCCAGGTCAAACATTTGTGTGCATGAACATGTCTGTTTGATCTGTGTCTGGGTGTTATAAGCTTATATAAGTATGTATATCAGTCATTTGGTTACCATAGTACAGGCTTCTAGCCTAGTTTGGGACCAGATGACCGTGTGTAGAAGTTGTCCCATATTATTTATTTATTTTATTTATTTATGATATTGTGGAGTGTCCCTTTAGTATTCTGTGCTAGTCTTGTGAATTATCCCTGATGATTTATTAATAATCAATCAATCAATCAAATGTTTATTTGCCAGAATGCATAATTACAAAGGTTGTTCATCTTAAAACTAAGTCACTGCATTCAGCCTGCAAGCAGACGTGCCAATATTATTTATTTAAAATTTTTAAATCTCCACAAAAGTCCAAAAATTCCTTAATACTATAAAAGCAGTTGCATAATAGCCAGTCACTTAATTTTTTATTAAATAAATTGTTTTTCAATAATTTTACGTCATCAGGTATCCTATTATAAATTAATATACTCATGTTAAATACATTTTTCTTATAAATTACTTTGCGACAAGGATAATAATTTAACAAGAATTAAATATTAATTCTTGATGATTGAAAGTAACAATTCCCTGTTCATTCCAGATGTCGTCTCCTAGCATTCCGGCCCCTACAACTGTACCAGCCCGGAGCGCTGGCGGGCGCGCGCGCCTCCCACCTGCGCCTGCACGCCGCGCGCAGGGAGAAGTTCCGCGCTTGGCTGAGGGACCGACGATAGTGGACTGAACATGTCTACATGTGCAGTGAATCCTCAACATGTGCAGTGAATCGTGAACATGTGCAGTGAATTGTGAAGTGAAATGTGTCTCTATGGGTCATTAGTCTACTCTACATAGTCAAACTCGATGAATACATTTTTTTTTTTCAAACTCTAAGCTCATACTCAAAAAGATTTATTCAAATAGGTCTTTGCATGTCAATGAAGATGAACAGTAATGAGTCTACCGTGCGTTTGGTGAGATACCTCTACAAGAAGAACATACAAGAAACTTGTAGGACTTTATTGTGACCCACCTCGGTGGAATAGTGGTTTGCAAGCGCTACTGCGGATCATGAGGTCCCTGATTCGTTTCCCAGGTCAGACAAACAAACATTTGAACCGAAATTCTATTCAAATTTACATAAATTGTAAAGTTATATGTTAATGTCCCATAGAGATATTTTTCATAAGAGTTGTGATTCTATGAATGTGCTCCAAAATGAACCTAAATCCGCCTGAATTAGGTCGAATATTGCTTGCATAGTGTGATTTAATTCGCTGAAACAAGTGAAATGTCTTGGAATTGTTTAATACACGTTAAATGCACATATTAGTGCAATACTATGGAATATAGAACTTATTTCTATGCAATAAAGTGTAAATTCCTTTGTAAGATAAATTTTGAGGTTGTTAAAGAATTGTAGGCTTTAAAATAATAGGCTTAAGTTCTATATTTCATTGTAAAGTCACAAGGTAAAAATTTACCATTTGTAAATTAAAAACATTGTTATGTCAGCAGAAACCATTTTTTAATATTTCACTTAACTCCACTTTACTGATTTACACTTTGACCCTGATATGAGAAAATTGTGGTGTTAGGGTAACTTGTACCCTAGAATGGGGTGAATTATCTTAAAATTAAGTTAACTTTTACCTTCGAATTGCTGTGACTTATCCCATTTACACCTTAAATTAAGGTAAATTTTACACCAGAATTAGGGTAACTTCCACCCCAGAATTCGTCTTTATTAATTAATTATTTACTACAGAATGAGGGTTAGTAAGACCTCTGAAATCAAAGTAAATTTTCTCCCCAAAGTTGAATTAAAATAAGCAATATTCTCATTGTAAGGGTATTTAATTATAAGTTTGAACCTAAATTCATGAACTGATACAGGTATGATAAACCGATTTTCATGAATCAAGGTTGCGGCGATGTCACAGCGAAGACCGAAATATTTTCGTGAATTTGCGGCCAATTTTTAAATGACAAAATTTTCATATGTTTTTAAGAAGATGTGTCTTTTCTCTGACATTGTCGCGGTGGTTGCATTTGTATGTAAGTAATCTCAGTTTTTGTCAAGGGGCGAAACGCGAAATGTCACGTTTTAGGGGCAGGAGCGATCTCTTAACGTCCCTTTTGTATTTAAGATCACTTGAATAGTCAATTTGATTGTGGAGTTGTGTACATTGAACAAATTTAGTGATAGCCCTAGGGTAAAAGTTACCACAAATATTTAAGGTATACCGGTTTCGATATTAGTAATACTGTAGTGTTCATGAACAAATTGATGTCCTAAGAAAAGGCCCGGTCAAAAGTCGACGAGCATGCATGAAGAATGTGATGAAAGTGGAAGAAGCGAAAGTCGTATATCAGGATCGTAGCAAATGGAGAGAAATAGTCTCTGCCTATCCCAATGGAAAAGTAATACTGATATAATTATTTTCAATAAAAATATACAAAATTGAATTTCCTATAACAGTGATGTCAGATGGGGGGATTGTCTGCAAATTCGGGGGAGGGAAATAATTTTAATATGGGACAACTTCTACACATGGTAATCTGGTCCCATACTAAGCTAGAAGCCTGTACAATGGTAACCAGATGACTGATATACATACTTATATAAGCTTATAACACAGGGACAGATCAAACAGACATGCTCATCGCACAAATGTTTGACCTGGCCGGGGATTGAACCCGGGGCCTGAGACTAATTGTGCAACCGAATGGCAAAACGTGTATTTTTTTCAAAAAGCTAATTTCCGGGGTATTTGGGATAAAGTTTGGGGGAACTTCACATAGTCATCTGTAAACACTGTCTCATAAGTCTGTTTACAGTTCAATCATCTGGTAACACTGTCTCATAAGTCTGTTTACAGTTCAATCATCTGGTAACAGTGTCTCATAAGTCTGTTTACAGTTCGAATCATCTGGTAACAGTGTCTCATAAGTCTGTTTACAGTTCGAATCATCTGGTAACAGTGTCTCATAAGTCTGTTTACAGTTTAAATTTTTCCTTTGATTTTGTAATAATTTATGTATATATTGTTTCAAGTATAACTAAACCTTATAAAAATGTATTTTGCCCACATTTTTAGGTATACGAATGCTGTAAAATAAAAGAAACTTCACAATCAAATTACTAATAGTTTTTATAGATGGATCTCTTGATTTAAAGTACAGACATATTTGTGTTGTAAATATTAGTAGCCCGTGATCTTTAGATTAGTTTGTTGAAGAACCAATCTTGTTAATTTGTAAAAAATGACTTGAAGAATAAATATTATTATATTTATAATAGATGGTTGTTTCATTTGTTTTCCTTCAAACAAGCTATGAAAAGTAAATGTTTGCAGTGTAGAGCAAACTGTAATGCGGTGGTTTTAACATCAATTCGTTTTTGTTAAGAGCCCTATCACATTTCAAATGTAATTTTCGTAAAATGTACGAGAGCTCTCAGTTTGAACTAAACAAAGTACAAAGTTGATGAAATAAAAAAGTGAATAAGTGATTTCATATAGTGATCTAGTACATAGTAGCCTCAAAAATTTGATATATGTATATACCTAGGTATATGGAATATCTAAAAAACTCATTCAATAGGTAAGCGTAAACTACATTTCGAATTTCTCCTTATTATATTATTACATTGCAAATTTTTTATACTTACCTAAAGTTACGTCAGTTCATAACGAAATCCATTTTTTATTTATCTCGGAATAAGTAATTAAAACAAAGAGACCTTATTACTTAAAAATGCGATGCGTTGAGTGCCGCCTATGAACCGTGCTGGTACATGAAATTTTGTGATATCTAGGTGCGAGGGCTGACATCATTTCCCATACAACTTGAAGGAACCAAGACGATAATAGAAGAGATCTTTTCATAACAACTGAAGTGGCATTTATCTAGTTATACTACAAAAGTTACGTTTTACTGCAAATGCAAAATCCTAGAGTTGGTCCCGCCATCTTGACGCACCACTAGGTATTAGAGGTACCTAGTCATTCCTTGAGAATACCTGTTTGCAGTTTTAAAACGTATCTTTTGTAGTAAAACTGGGTAATGCCACTTTATAATTAGTTGATACTAAGAAATTATAATCTCTTCTCATCTATTCCTCAGTTTGTATGGGAAATGATGTTGGCCCAACCACCGAGAGCCGAAGAGAAATTAATTTTCCACTGATTTCAACTATGAGTTTAAACCAACACAACCATAAATTACGTAAATTATTACGACTAAGTATAGATTTTTTTCTCCACTTCAGTCCCCAAGAGGATCTTTTAATCCACTTTAAAGATGATCAAAAACTGTATTCCACTACAATCCCAAAGGGTTTGGCCTTTCGCAGTTTCAGCAAAACATAAATTAATATGATTTACGTTGGTATTTAGTTGAGCAGTGGGAAGAACTTGACAATTTTAACCTACGAGTGATTTTAGATGGGAACGAAGACTACGCGGGCTAAACCGCGGGGCACAGCTAGCCTTTCATCATAAATCCGTAAGTAGCCCCCCACGTAATAGGTAGGTTATTATTTTATTATTAAAGCTTTATTTTTTATTCCATACAATATTTCATACATTTTAATATAATTATTCATTTCATTTACATAAATTAAATTATTTTATGAGTTTATAATTATTGCATGGACCCCCTCCGGGTAAAAGCCAAAAAAATAGGTAGGTAATAAAACAATATTATTTGTTAAAATAATCAGATTTATTTCTTAATATTCACGGTAGAACGAAAGAAGAAATCACTAGGAGAAGTTGACTAGATGGGGATACAAAGATAAATAAAAACCTGCACCAAAACAATTATATTAGCGTTGGAGTTAATTATAATATTAGTGTGTTCTTGTAAAGAGTGTCCAAGATCTATATATGTGTCCATTAGAACGGAATGGATCGGAAACTTATTAGGTATAACCTTGTATTTAGATTGATCAATGACAGACGAACCAAACTTTTTGGTCATATTTCTTTAAAGGTTCATAAATGGTATCTTATTAACGGGTAATTTAATATTCAATTGATAAATCACCCTTTTAGAACTTAATTTACGGAAATATGGACAAAAATTGATTTTTGTTTAGATGTCATTGATCAAACTATATAATTGACAAAATGTACAGGTTACCGCACTCCGACTGGGTTACCGCTGGCATACTTGTCAAATGCGCCAACTAAAACCACTGCCGCAATCGGCAATTTTTAACTTTTTACGAGAGATTTTCGAAGCTGTTGAATTAAGGTAGTGTGGCATCCGGTCGGAGTGCGCGCGGAGACTTAAGAACAATCCAAGGTCGCGGAACCAGTCTCTTACAACGAGATATCTCGAAATATATATTATATTAAAAAATATATTATTATTATAAGTGTGTAACAGACAACATGAATGTATAAATACGGAAATAATACAGCTCTTTCTAAAGGCTCTTTCATAATAATTAATAGACACAAAACACAAAAATAATCTAAAATAGGTACATAGAGCTACATATTTTTTTACCAAACAAAAATTTTAAGGTGGTTTATTACCTTCTAACATTACATGGACATTGTCTGCTATAAAATTTAAATAAAAAAATAAACACTATGTCGAAGTAACTAATGACCTGCGGCTGAGTTGCTAGTGTTGCTACAGCTAACTTAAAGCCGAGTGTAGTCTACATGCTATATTATAGGTATTAGTAACAAAAAGTTGCTAGCTAACCGTGTTATAAAACAGCTCGTCCACAGCGACTTGACACCAAATAATGTTTTTGTTAGCAATTATCATAGGCTACGGAGACTAAGAAAACACTTGTACTTCTATGGACAAGTATTCTATAAATTAAATCCTAAGAAACCTCGCACACCTGCCCGCGTCGAATAGGTGGCGTGTGAAATAATGATATTTCACACGCCACCTATCCTAATCCTATGAAGGATTTCTTTTAAAATATACACAAAATCGTTTCGTTCGACTCGTTCAGCTCGGATAAGTCTGCCTAAATTACCTAATTGTTTACAATATAAGACTGATTACCTCGTTACATAAAAAATAGGCCTTACTGATAATTTTTTGTGACAAATTAGAGCTGATTTCTGGATCATAGGTCGTGTCCATCAAATCTAAGAAGTACCATTTGACAGATTTTATTTTACCGTGTTTGAGGGATATGAATTTAAGAGGCTTTATACGAATCTAGACGATATTAGGAAACCTCACGCACACACGCGAAAACGTATGGTCGCTGGTTTGCATAAGTCCGTAGTAGTCGATGGCCATTACGGTTATGCAACAATACAACAATAAATGTGATTTTAACCATTTGAAATAAAAGGTTTTTTTAAAAAGATTTTTAATTGACTTATTTTTTATATTATTTGAATTTTACTTTTCAGGAAATGGATTGCGATTGAACAAAGTTTATTTCGGTGGTTTTAATTTTATTTGTATTTTATTCTAAGTAGCCGAAACAAAAGCAATTTCTAACCTATTTTTACAAAAATTTGGTTCACTTAAATATTTTTTTACTCAGATTTTTTTTATTAAACTGGTTAAAGTGATCAATACATTATATAGACGACTTTCAAAACAATGCGTTTTTTTTTTTTTTTTTTTTTCATACCGGTAAGACGTCAAAACGATTCAAAAATATGTGATACTAGCTGTGACCCGCGGTTTCACCCGCGTAGTCTCGTTCCCGTGGGAATATCGGGATAAAAAGTACCCTATGTGTTATTCCAGGGTCTAAGCTACTTACGTACCAAATTTCAGCCCAATCGGTTCAGTAGTTTTGGCGTGAAAGAGTAACAAACATCCATACATACATCCATACTTACAAACTTTCGCCTTTATAATAGTATTAGGATTAGGATTCTAAACCTCTCACAGCAAAATTCACAAAACAGTCGGTGGTATGAGTTTGAGGAATCAAAATTTAAATTTTAAAAATAAAAAAGTAGCTCATTTATTAGATCAAAATTGAAATTATCTTTCATGTTATGCATTAAAACAAATAAAAATACAGTATTTCATCTTAAGGAAAGGCCAGGTCAAAAGTACCAACAACCGACGAGCATGCAGAGAATTTGATGAAAGTGGAAGAAGCTAAAGTTGTATGTCAGGATCGTAGCAAGTGGAAAGAAATAGTCTCTGCCTACCCCAACGGGAACAAGGCGTGACTGTATGTATGTATGTAAATCACGTCTGTAAAATCACATAATCAGCAAAATTTCTTATATGGCCGCTTAAATATAATTCGTACAATGAGAATTTGTACAACTTGTGATAGAATTCATAACTCCATATTTTTACGGCGAAGGTTATTGATATATTCTAAGTAACACCTATGCAAAGTTGACGTATGAAACGTCAAACGGTAGGTACTTCTTAGATTTGACGGACTATAGTCATTTTGTGCTTATTATCAATGACGTTGAATCGCTTCCTTCTACAGACACACAATCCCTGAACAAGCTTCACAAAAAGGTGTCCATCACTGACAATTACGCGCTTTGACATCTACTGAATTTCTATTATTTGAATTTAAACTCTATTTACCTGATTGTTTTAAAGCCTAATTTGGATTGAACGATTTTTCACCCTATGAAGTTCAATGTTAAATTTGACACTAAGCGACGCGGGCGAACATAGGAGCATTGGTAGACTTATATGCACTAAAATATTTAGTGATTAAAATATTTAATTTTTTTAAATAAATTAATCACACTTATACTTTTTAACTTTTATAAATATATATAACAAGAAATAAAATTTAAAAGGGTCAAAAAGTTTTAAAATTAAAATGTATTTATGTTTGTAAAGATAATTAAGTTACATGATAGAATCTCGGTTTAATAGTGAGTATAGGTTCGTGTGCCTGATTCTAGCACGTAGAAAGTGTCTTAGACGATATTATTCTAAATTTTTACGTGATATGATTACTTTTATACTCTTAATAAATTAGTCGAAAGTCACAAAAATATTAAAATGTTATCATAAATTGTAAAATTAACGAGGACTATGCAATGTAAACCAATTAGAAACAAAAAGTATAATATTATAATGCACAGTGCGTTATTGAGATAAAATAAACAACTATTTAATTCAATGTTTAAAATGTTTTCAATCCACTAGGTAATTAATGCCAAACCTTCATTTATGTAAAGAAAATATTATATTTATGTTCGGATAATATTATCCATAAATATTTAAAATGTAATCGACTTTATAGTTTTTCATTAGAACAAAGCGCTGTTGTCCATTTTATTTTGTTAAAAAAATAAAAATAAAATAGAAACACGCAATGATGATACATAAATTCCTAAAATTATTGTAAATACATGCCTAAATTATGAAAAGCTATCGCTTTCACGCATGTATCTGTTGTTATTCGGTTAGCTTTTTACCTAACACTGGCATCACGCGCACGGCCTACGGTTGCCATACAACTAACTACATAGTCTGGTAATTTTTTGATTTAGTACCAGACTCGCGGCTTGGAACAGATTTTTGCACGACTGGTTCTCTTTGGTATCCTTACTCTGAGCTTATTATATAAAAATTCTGAGCGCGATTTTTGTCTCTTATAATAAACGACAAAGTTATATCAACCGAAGATACACATAAAAAAACTTTGTTATAAAAATCGCTCAAAAATTCACATGTTTGATGAGATTTTACAGATAATATTGATAAGATAACTAAAATACCAATTCAAATAAAAATAAAATATCAATATAAAATACAAATAAAATATCAATTCCAGATTCTACTAACGTGATGTCGCCGAGTCATTATTTGGGTTTTTTTTGTATAATCACGATTTTATATTTGCTAAACTTTACTCTTGTAGGTATCTACTTTTCCCTGGTACAAATCAGAAATTGATCCAAAAGCCCAACTCTTATTCCTTAATCATCATCATCAGCCGGAAGACGTCCACTACTGAACATAAGCCTCCCCCATAGAACGCCATAAACTATTCATATGGGGGGATTTAGCGGTAATCAGCACGCTTGTGCGGTTTGGTGATCGCAGTAGTTGGAATACTTGGTGCCGGAGAGCGCTGCTGCCTACTCTCCGAATATCTCCCTCTGTCGGGTCTCACGGCTCCCCCGGGATGAGAAAGGGGTGGTCCTATTACATAGCCGTGAACCACACTTATTCCTTACATAGTATAACAAAACAAAGTAGCTTCCAGCCGTCTGTATGCTTAGAACTTTAAAACTATCCCACGGATTTTAATACGGTTGTCATCAATAGACAGAGTAATTCAAGAGAAAGATGTATTGTACGTTTAATGACCCTGAGCGAAGCTAGCACTATTTTATTGTTATTATACTGGTGTAAGCCCAGCGGCTTCGGCCGCTCGCAATTTAGAAATATGCGAGTTTACTTTGACACCCTTTTAGGACCCTTTTGAAAGTGAATTTTCAAAAATACTTTCTTAGTACACGTCCAGATAACGAAAAGAACCTACATTCCAAGTCTCTAGGATCAGTGGTTAGGGCTCCGCGTTGCATGCATGTCAGTCAGTGAGTCATTTAAGATTTTATAATATATAGTGATTAACAATAGCAAAAAAACGTTTACCCTTTTGGGTAATAGCAATTTGCCGTTGACCCAAATCTCAACGTCAATTAATATCATATAAAAACAGACAATAAACTCTAAGATCATTGAAATAGTTGTGTTAGTCGTTTATCACTTACAGCGATTTATGAAAAAGCCTCAATATTCGAGATAACCTAATCTAACGTTATAAAGTAGGCACTTTAAGTACATTCGACGTCACGTCCAAAACCATGGTAGGATTTTGAACGTTAATTGCAGATCTGTTGTGTCTCATATGTGATTTCACCAAGTCAGAGTTGACTAAAGCAGCCATAAGACTGAGTTCCCCAGCTAAAACTGTAGCGCAGATAAGGGAAGCCAATCTTGCAGAATTTTCTGCTGGTCTAACACCAGCGCCTTTCACTCCTAAAATATCCAAGCAGGCTTCTTGGCCGGTCAATACGGTCCCGCCCCCAACTGTCCCGACTTCCAACGAAGGCATCGTGCACGTAACATTTAAATCTTCACCGTTTTCGCCACATACTTCCATATTGGTCGAGCAATTGCTGCTTGTTACGTTTTGCGCTGGATCTTGACCTGTAGCTATGAAAATAGCTGTTACCATATTCGCAGCATGAGCGTTATTCCCCCCTATGGAACCAGCCAAAGATGATCCAGATAAATTCTTAATCTTGTTGCATCTAGCTAGAGTTTTGGCATCGGTTTTGAAGACTGTACGAATATTTTCTGCAGATATGGTCGCTTCGCATACGACTCGCTTTCCTCTGCCTTTGACCCAGTTTATAGCAGCTGCTTTCTTGTCCGAACAGTAGTTGCCGGACAAGCTTATAACTTCCAAATCGGGGAAGAAGGTTTTCAAGAGTTTTAGAGCGTTTTCAGCTCCTTTTGACACCATGTTCATGCCCATAGCATCGCCCGTGGTAGCTCTAAAACGGAGGTATAACGTCGCTCCGTCCACACCTATATGGACTTCCTGAAGACGAGCGAACCTCGATGTGGAATCGAAAGCTTCTTTGATTAACGCGTAGTTTTCTTTATTGTCTATCCATTGTCTACATTCATGCGCTCTGACGACATTAGGCAGTTTAACAGCTGGCGCTCTGGTCATTCCTACATCTTCGACAACACTAATAACACCTTTAGTTCCTATAGCTTTCGCTCCTCTGTTAGTTGAAGCCACTAACGCGCCTTCCGTGGTCGCCATCGGAATCATATAAGGCTTTCCATCCACGACTAAAGGACCTGCGTACCCGACTGGCAATCCAATATAACCTATAACATTTTCGCAGCAAGCGTTCAAAACTTTACTGTAATCGTAATTTAAGTATGGAAGTTGTTTAATAGCGAGTTCGGTTTGGAATCTCGCGCCGACAACCCTACGCCTCAGTCGCACGCCACGCAAAGGGTCTCCTAACACGGCTTCAAGCCTGTGTAATGGTATGTGTGATTGTTCAACCAACATGACAACTTCTTCGTCACTCAGTGAAGTGCAAGCGCCTTCCGATCTGTATATCTCCAAACATTCAGCCATTGGACGTTTCTTTGCATTTAACTTCGCAGCCGATGAGCTAGGAGATAGTATCGGCCAATCTTCTTCTGCTACCGCATCCTCAGTCTGCGTAGATACTTCGGAATTAGAATCATCGCCAACGGAAAACTTCGGCTTCCTAACATCCAGTTCTCTTTGTATCACTTCTTTGACTGTCATGTCGTTCATATCGATGACCCAGTTCCTCTGCTCCTCGAAAAATATAAATTTGATGATCAGAGCGCAGAGCAATGTCGCAATTACGATATAGTCCGCGCTTACCGAAAACCATTTCACGTAAGAATGTAATAAGACATTCTCGTTATGCGAGTTCGTTAGTTTGTCGGATGGTCCCTCAATGTTGCTACCGTCATCACTCCAAGGCCACCTGCTGGTTAGATGAACACATAATAGCCCAGCAGCCATTATCATCTTTACTCTCTGAACCACCGGGTTAGGCTTCAAATCGTCTTCCGAAAATGGTCCGTCCGATATCATATCTTTCCTCCCTGATGCAAAATCTGCCACCAGAGATAAACAGGCAGGGTAAAAGGTAACAAACACCAAGTAGTCGACCAATAATGCAAGGCACGCGAAGGTACACATGTGTTCCAACCTCGGAACTCCAGTTAAGGCCCCTACTCCGACCAATAGTACTGCTAGAAAAGTATCTAAAGTTGCTGTTGGTCCTAGCAACGCTAGCGCTCGTCCGACTCGTTTTTCCTGGTCTTCTCCTGCAGACCAGCCTGCTTTAGCCATCCTGGCACCTCGAGCCACATCTGCTACTAGCAGAAACAAGAACGGAGCGTCTTTTATACTGGCTAACTCGCTCCAAAACATACTAGCAACAGCTGACGTGAAAATAAAACTGGCGAACGTTGAAAACACTCCAGCGATAATCAGAAGGTATTTTGAAGCGATTTTATGTAGGTTAGAGATTTGGTAGTATGCGTAGAGCAAAGCAGCACATCTGACGAAGGTCATTATGACGGCGTCTGCCGCTTGGTACTCGGCTTCGAGTCCTGGGCAGGTGGACGCCCAGCCGGCGCATCTTTCCGATCTGTTGCCGGGGCCGTGTCTCTCTACACTGGCCGCGCAGGCTAGTAAAGCTAGTGTAGCGACTATGACCTCCCATTGATGACGAGCACAGAATTCCCCATGAGCGCCCCACACTCTCATGGCGACGGATATGTGTCAGCTGATATCTGAAATAGAGGAAAACAAATTGGTTAGGGTGGTATTCCAATCATTGGCCTTGTACATCATGAAAGATAATTCAAGTAGTAAGGATTCCACTCGTCGAATATATTCGTCAAATAAATTGGAAGCCTTTATAGCTGACCCTATAGAAGACTCAGGACACTATGGGGCAAAGCTAGTAATTCATGAAATACAGCTTAAAAAACTAAAATCAACTGTACATTGTAGGTATCGAATGATGACACAACTAGGGCTTCCATTCGAATATTCGATAACTACAAATTCTTATTCATATTCTCATTAAATCAAAATTATTATGAAGATTTTAATTATTTTAAAAGTCGCAGTCACTTTTAGCTCGGCTGAGTTGGCTTTCCTGGAAGAATTGTCCACTTCTCAATATTGTAAAGGCAACAGTAGAGGCGCTTTGTCAAGAAAATGCAAATCTGCTTACTGCTGAAACAGTCCTTGAATTGATGCTTGCGAAACTTCAAGCAACTGACAGTTTCACGAGTGAAGGGCTGCTCAAAGCTCTGAAGAACAGAATTTGCAGAGAGACTCTTACCAGACCTTGTCTGTACGTTAAAATATTTTCACAATCCTAGCAAATATTATGCAGAGCCACCTTTAAACATATTTCCATCAAGGAAATCGTTAATTTACTTGAAAGATGTTTTTAGTAAGGAACGATACGACGTATCGGTTGCCTTAACAAAAGCAGGCAAATTAGTTATGGTTCATTTTGTTCAATGAAATTTAAAAATAAAGACATTTGATTACGAAAAAACCTTTTTTTAATTATTCGAATAATATTCGAATATAAATTTTTACGAATATTTGCAAGCCCTAGCCACAACCCATAAATATGCTCAAGGGGTCGGTAACGAGTAACGACACCAAAAATATTCTTTCAAAACTATATTTACAGAAAAAATTCTAAACTACAAGCACAGAACAGATAATAATACTACGTATAGAATGAACACTGTCATCCGCCCACCAATCGGGCCTTCCTCACCCCGCCAGTGAGATTGAGCTCTCCACGATCCCCGCTTCTATGAGAAATCATCTCACGCACACTTTTGCACGTGTACAAAACTCCATGTGTGCAGTGTCTGTGTAGTAGGTAGTTATAGCGCGACTTTTGTATGGGATTTAGTTAAGTGTCCGGGGTGTGCTACAAGTCACAAAATATGGAAAAAAGGTTTCTTTCTGGGCATATATTGATTACGGCGTAAAAAGCTAGCTTACAAAAAAAATACAGCAATCGGGTCAGTAGTTTTCCCGTAAAGCGGTAGCAAACATACACTAATACACACATATCGACACACTTTCGCATTTCTATTCATAAATAAGATGAATTCATACATATATCCACACTCCCGCCTAAAGTGTAGGAATTATGCTAATTATACTAAAATATTGGTCAACGCATTAAGTCAACGAAACGATACAAAACCGGTGTTACATAGTGATGGGAAATATAGCAATATCGATAAAAATTTGGAAGCAATTTAAGAAGGCTTATTGTAAAGTTCGACAATACACACAAGAGGAGGACAGAGATTCTTGGAAACTTCTGCAAAGCCAGCGGTTGGTACCCTCTACCCAAACAAATGTAACTTAACAAAATATTGTTATTATAGCAGTTGAATTGAGTTAAGTTGGTTACGTAGAACTGATGGTTGATGGTGCAAAGTTCTCGAATGAAAATCACGGACGGGCAAGCGCAGCGTAGGACGTTCACCCATAAGGAGGATATAATAATAATAATAATAATATGGGACAACTTCCACACACGGTCACCTGGTCCCAGACTAGGCTAGAAGCCTGTACTATGGTAACCAGATGACTGATATACGAGTACATACTTAAATACGCTTATAACACCCAGACACAGATCAAACAGACATGTTCATGCACACAAATGTTTGACCTGGCCGGGGATCGAACCCGGGGCCTGCGGCACAGAAAGCAGAGTTACTACCATCTGCACCAACGAGGCTGTCAAATATGATAATGACGGCAGGAAAACGCTGGAGGCGGGCCGCTTACAACCGGACTGGATAGAAATCTATGAGGGAGGCCTCAGACCTATGTTCAGCAGTGGACGTCCTATGGCTGAGATGATGATGAAAGCAGTTGAAATTATCTTAGAAACTTCTTACAATCTTGTAGATTAATAAATCTGCGTCGCCTTCGGAACAAAAAAGCTTCATTGACATAAGAGATTTTCAAGATCCATTTCAATAAATCATATTTGATTTATCTTTATGATAATCGTATTTATATGTTAAACTGGTTACTTAATAATATTATACCTATGCTTATGCATGCTTTTATGGTTTATATTGTAATAGATTAAAGTTGGCTGCATAAAGGAATTATTGGTTTCTCGACCACGTCGACTTACATTGTTATTTTAAATTATAATTCATTTATTGCAGACTTTGTCCATAGCTACACATACATAATTAAAATAGATAGATTAAATACATTAGTTCATTAAATTACATTACATTATACAATCACAATAAAATTAAAAATCCATTTAAATCAAATACAAACACAAATTTCATTTAGAATAATATATTACCAGTCTTTTTATCTTAATCTATAGATAAGTATATATTTTGATATTATTTGATAGGCCTAAAAATAACTCTTATTTGCATTTTTTTTTTTTTAATATTGCCATTATTTATTATGAATTAAGCAAATGTTCCACTAAAATTTGAACGTGTGTCGCCATTAAAAAATGCTTAGTACCTTAACCTTACTTTATTTAAATCAAATTAAATAAACGGCGATATTAAGATGGATACTATGTTTGGGAATATTATTGCGAATAACATTCTCTTCCCGGCAATATAGGATAGACAGTGTAAGGTTTTCTAGGCCCAGCTTCCTTGGATTACGAGTCCGTTGCCTTTATTTATTACTAAGTTGACATTACAGCGTACAACCAAACCGTCAATTTTATGTTATTATTACTTTATTGCAAACGACGAGTAAAATGGCTCTTAGCGATCCGTTTTCTAAGATTACTGAGATTTGGACATAAAAATATATTTCATCGATATCGATGTATTTTAAGACATATTATGGACATCCCTATCGCGAAGAGCATGTGAAACCTGACTGACGGACCAAGGTCGACAATCATGTAGCTTTCTACATCAAATAAGAATAGGTATTTAAACAGGGTTATTTGGTAATCGGTTAGCATCCCTCTTAAAGATTTAAGATAGTAAAATTTTGGTAGCATAATTAACTTAAAAAGATTTATTCAAATAGGTCACAATCTGACACTTTTGCATGTCAATGAAGATAAACAGTATTGAGTCTATCGTGCGTTTGGTGGTGGCGTTCGGTGACAGTTCTGATACCTCTACAAGAAGAGCGCACAAGAAACTTGAAGAATATTCGAGGGTATTTTGAATTTTTTAAAAATATGAAAAAAAACACGTTTGTATAAAACTATATTTTTGCGCAAATAATGGCAAAATTAAGGGCGTCCAATTAATTGTGTTCACTTATTACTTAATTATAAAAACCATTTTAAAAAAAAATCTAAAAAAAAATGTGGCGTGCAAGAGCAACATACATCCATCCATCCATCCTCACAAAACATTCGCATTTATAATATTAGTAGAATCAGGTACAAATAAAACACGTAATTTGTAGTTACTGCCCAAGGCCGTCTGGTCGCTATGGCTTTACCGCTCGTATTGTGTTATGCGACTTTGAACCTTATTGCATAAGGGATATTGCGAAATATACCATCGCTTGTAACTTGGCGAGTAAAATATGCAACTATAACTTTGTAAGTTAAAACGCGGCATTTGCATTGTGTGTTGTTGCGCAGAAACCAGCGCAACGACTGGGTGCCGAGTCAAAGAATAGTATGGGTTAGCGGTTAGACTATCAACACATATCCGAGGTACGAGTTTGACACAATCTTATGAAAAATTTACCAAATCGATGTTTTGTATTCCCCCTTTTTCTCCGAATATAATAAACCCATTCTATAAATTTTAAATTTATATCTTGATATTTTTATAGTGAAGTAACCTATGTCCGTGTCATTTTAATTTTTCTTATAAACCCTTGGTTTTTTCCAGTGAACTTTCAAAAATTCTAGTTTTACTCGCGTGATTGGACGTTCACTACAAAAAAATTAAGAGTTTACAAACAAAATTAAAAGATAGGGACATACTTTACTTCATCTTCAAAATATCAGGATATAAATATATCAAATAGGTATACTGTATTCGGAGGAAACAGGGGAATACAAAACATCGATTTGGTCATTTTTCCATGGGATTGTGTCAAACTGCTCAGAGGTCCTGTATCCTGTTAGGAGGCCTTATAGCAATTTGACGTTACGAGGACCCGCAGTTCCATAGTCAGTACACTTTAGTGGTCCTATGTAATAGAGAGCGAGCCTATTACCATCGACGGGCTACCGGGCACAGTTCCAGACTTCATGGACTGTCATAATTGTTTTATTTTTTTTATTTTAATTTTTTTTTAATATTATTAAATTCCTAATGGATAAACCTAATAAGTAACATTTTTTTCTTTGAACTGTATAGGTACTACTAACTATAATCAATATACATATTTCAATTTTTATTTTTTATTTTAAAAAATGTGGGACAACTTCCACACAGGGGTCAATATTGTCATAAGCATGTTGACACCAATTAATAACGTAACTACAAAACATTTGAATAATGTACCAACTACCAACACATGTTTGTTGAAATAAAACTTTTAATCTTTTAATCCAAAAAGTAGATATGTTTTTCTAAATTTTATAAACTTATTATTTTAAGATCACCACAGAATGGGCACCTGAAGACGGACATCGTCGCCGAGGCCGGCCCAGAAAGAGATGGCGTGATGACTTCAAAGGTGGCGCAGGAACGTGACGTATGGAAGGACTTGGGGGAGGCCTTTGCCCAGCAGTGGGAAAGCATAGGCGAATAAAAATAAAAAAATTTACATTTTCCCAAAAAGCCGAGAATTTTATATTATGAAGATAAGATGATCTTATAAATAGGTACACATAGTACTTTTCATTTTCATTTCCTGTGACCTTGGACCTTATAAATTACTGACATTTCGAATTAAAATGACCTCAGAGATTCACTTTTTAACTTTTACCATGTATGGAGTTATGAAGGATTCTTGCTACTTCCTACTAATATTACACATACCTACTAGTATTTACTATGACAAAACTACTAAATCAATTGGGCCGAACAAACATAACACACACACACACACACACACACAAACAAATATTTGGAAGGGAATGACAGACTTCTGGAGCAAGAATCTTTAGTTTTTAGTTTTTTTTTTTATGATAGTGAGTAACAAGACGAGCAAATCAGGTACCTGATGGTAAGCATCACGATTGCCTATATCAGACACAGTGCCACCCAGTGTTTTAAAGTTCCAATTTTCCAATCCAATTAAATTAAATTAGTTCCAATTTTTTGTTTCAAAAACAACATGTACAGTGCACTGCCCTCCCAACAACACACAATGGAGTTCCGAAAAGTAACGCCAAATTTAATCAATTATCTTAATGGAATGAATGGGTGAAACCTCGGGGCACAGATAGTACATATATATATATATATAAACACCTCCCTGGGCACATAGTTGATCCAGCCACGAATCCATGCATTATCGACTCCACCTTTAGGCGCGAATAACTCGACTCCGTTTGTACCTATTGCGACCGGAGTGGCAACGGCTCCCTCTGCCGCGCGATGTTGCTCTTTATATTCGTTGAAAACGGTATATACTCCATCCTTTCAGTGCCCAAATTTTGAACGGAACTGAATCCGCAACGGCCAAATTTTTTATACCCATGAGAACTTTCTGGCTCCGGAATATACTTTCTTCTTAGAACACATTATTGGCTCCATCGATTTAAAATGGGATTATATTCTTAGCATTGGGTAATAACTTGATCCATTTACATATATAAAACCGTATATACTCCATCCTTTTAGTGCCCGAATTTTGAACAGAACTGAATCCGTAACGGCCAAATTTTTTAAACCCCAGAGTACTTACTGGCTCCGAATTATACTTTATACCTTGAACACCTTATTGGCTCCATCGATATAAAATGGGATTATATTCTTAGCATTGGGTAATAACTTCATCCAATTACGTATTTAAAAACGGTATATACTCCATCCTCTTTGTGACTGAATTTTGAACGGAACTGGGTCCGTAGCGGCCAACCTTTTTTTATACCCAAGAGATCGTTCTGGCACCGAATTATAATTTGTTTCAAGAACACCTAAGTGGGTCCATCGATATAAAATGGGATTATAAAAATCCATAAAATCGTAAGACTGCCTCGGTGGCGTAGAGGGCGCATGCTCGACTGCCAATCCGGGGTTCGATCCCCAGGTCAGGCAGTGTTAAATATTGGATTTTCCATTAGGAATTATCTCAATAACTGCCTGGAGTCTGGAACTGTGCCTGGTAGATGGCAATAGGCTCGCCCCCTATTACATGGGACCAATAACATACTGGCGAAATGTGGGTGTATCTACTATGGGACTGAGTCCTGGATACACCTCTGCCTACCCCTTCGGGAAAAAGGCGTGAATGTATGTTTTATGTTTATAAAATCTATTTTATGGATTTATATTATAAAGATGCATACTTAACAGATCTGAGACCCCAAATTGAGTGTTGCAACATTCGTATAATTGCAATTCATGAAACTCTCATTGTGAATCTAATCATCCAGGAATAGGTAGAGGTGTACCCAGGACTCAGTCCCATAGTAAGTACACCCACATTTTGCCAGTATGTTATTGGTCCCAGGTGAGGTGAGCTATCTAACAGACACAGTTCCAGACTCCAGGCTGTCACTAAGATAATTCCTAATGGAAAAAACCAAATAACACTTTGCCTGGCCTGTGGTTCGAACCCGGGGCCCGGGACTTCATGATTGGCAGTCAAGCTTGCGCCCACTACACCATTGAGACAGTCGATTTTATGATAATATTATCTTCTTAAAATATAGGGAAAATAATTTCAATGCACACTTGCATCACTGATCTGTTTTTGTGTTTGGTTCTGGTTTTGTGTTCCTATAAGTAAAATTACGGTACTTAATCAAAATAATGAATGTAACTTGTGAATAATAGAACCTTTGTGGTTCTTTTGTTGGTTAGAACTACTTTTGCAATGTTTCATTTCACACATAATGACATACCTAATAATGTCAAAAACTAGTGGGAAACATAATGTGACCATTTGTGACGTATGACTTATTCGACTCGACGCTCTGGTTTTATTACTACCTACTATTGTCTGTGTTTGATTATATTAGACTAATAATTGGTACTTAGTGGTTCCGTTTTATATATCATTTTTAGGACAAACTCGTACTTATTTGATCCATTTTAATTTATATTCTTAACACTCCCAACATTGTTTGATCCACTTCTTACAACAATCTGAAGTAGGAATGGTTCGCAAAGGGAGGACTGCCTCCCGAATCCCGCGCTCTCCCCTATCGCTGCCCGAGCGCCGCCGTGCGTTTCGTGATTTATTCCGCATCGATTACTAGTGATATTGAATTACAGTTTTCTCTTTATTTTTGTATGATTTTGGTCAAAACAGTTTTTTTATGTAGTAAAGTTTTTAAATATATTTTTTTGAGCTCAATACTTCACTCTTACACTCGATGTTCTTTTTTTAATTGTTTATTTGTCAGTGATCATTATTTCATTGTAAGTTTTAGAGATTATAATTTCATATCCATTAAATTTTACTTTATTGCAATATTAAATAAATATGAGAAGTTGTGTAAAATGTCAATAGAAAAAAAAAACTGTTTTACTTTGGTATTGATTTTGGTCATATTGCATACAAGTTTATCTTATGTTTGTAAACTATGTTTGTAAAGTAAGTTTTAAAAGACGGCAAAGTAAACGAGCCCATACTCGACTATATTAGCACTTATCATAAGGTAGTTCCAAAGTCTACAAAACTAGCCTAAACTTCACTATTATTGCAGTTTTCATAAGGCAGTTCCAATGGATATCTTTCAGCTCCATCATCAGACCCTCGTCATCATGTGGAATGAAAAGTCCCCATAACAACAAAACAAACGAGTCCAAATTCGACTGTCTTGGCACATTTCGTAAGGCAGTTCCAATGGATATCACTCGGCTCCATCATCAGACCCTCGTCATCATGTGGAATGAAAAGTCCTCATAACAACACAGCAAACGAGTCCAAATTCGACTGTCTTGGAACATTTGGTAAAGCAGTTCTAATGGTTATCTTTCGGCTCCATCATCAGACCCTCGTCATCATGTGGAATGGAAAGTCCCCATAACAACAAAATAAACGAGCCTAAACTTGACTATTATTACAGTTTTCGTAAGACAGTTCCAATGGTTATCTTTTGACTCCATCATCAGACCCTCGTCATCAAGTGGAATGAAAAGTCCCTAATACAACAAAACAAACGAACCTTAACTTGACTATTATTGCAGTTTTCGTAAGGCAGTTCCAATGGTTATCTTTCGGCTCCATCATCAGACCCTCGTCATCATGTGGAATGATAAGTCCCCATTACAACAAAGCAAACGAGTCCAAACTCGACTGTCTTGGCACATTTCGTAAGGCAGTTCCAATGGTTATCTTATGGCTCCATCATCAGACCCACGTCATTATGTGGAATGAAAAGAACTTATTTAAACCTAACATTCTAGCCCAAATTCAACTGTCTTATCATTGGTCATCGCGGATTTCTAGACGCTTCATAATGGCTCCATCATCAGATCAGGTCAAGAGTATCATAATATTGCATTGTCACCGGACTTTTATATGTATGCAAAATTTGAGCTAAATTGGTCGTCATGTGGAATGAAAAGTCTCCATAACAACAAAGCAAACGAGTCCAAACTCAACTGTTTTGGCACATATCGTAAGGCAGTTCCAATGGTTCTGTTTCGGCTCCATCATCAGACACTCGTCATTATGTGGAATGAAAAGTCCCCATAACAATAAAGCAAACAAGTCCAAACTGGACTATCTTGGCACATTTCCTAAGGCAGTTCCAATGGTTATCTTTCGGCTCCATCATCAGACCCTCGTCATCATGTGGAATGTAAAGTTCCTAAAACATCAAGGTAAACGAGCCTAAACTTGACTATTATTGCAGTTTTCGTATGGCAGTTCCAATGGTTATTTTTCGGCTTCATCATCAGACCCTTGTCATCATGTAGAATAAAAAGTCCCCATAAAAAAAAGCAAACGAGTCCAAACTCGACTGTTTTGGCACATTTCATAAGGTAGTTCCAATAGTAATCTATTGGCTCCATCATCAGACCCTCGTCATCATGTGGAATGAAAAGTCTCTAAAACAATAAAGTAAACGAGCCTTAACTCGACTATTATTGCAGTTTTCGTAAGGCAGTTCCAATGGCAAGTTTTCGGCTTCATCATCAGACCCTCGTCGTCAAGTGGAATGAGAAGTCCCCATAACAGAAAAGCAAATGAGTCCAAACTCGACTGTCTTGGCACATTTAGTAAGGCAGTGCCAATGGTTCATCAGACCCTCGTCTATATGTGGAATAAAAAGTCCCCATAACAATAAAGCAAACGAGTCCAAACCCGACTGTCTTGGCACATTTCGTAGGCAGTTTCAATGGTTATCTTTCGGATACATCATCAGACCCTCGTCATCATGTGGAATGGAAAGTCCCTAAAACAACCAAGTAAACGAGCCTAAACTCGATTATTATTGCAGTTTTCGTAAGGCAGTTCCAATGGAAATCTTTCGGCTTCATCATCAGACCCTCGTCATCATGTGGAATGAAAATTCTCTAAAACAATAAAGTAAACGAGCCTTAACTCGACTATTATTGCAGTTTTCGTAAGGCAGTTCCAATGGCAAGTTTTCGGCTTCATCATCAGACCCTCGTCATCAAGTGGAATGAGAAGTCCCCATAACAATAAAGCAAACGAGTCCAAACTCGACTGTTTTGGCACATTTTGTAAGGTCGTTCCAATGGTTCTGTTTCGGCTTCATCATCAGACCTTCGTCATCACGTGGAATGAAAAGGCCCTAAAACAACAAAGTAAACGAGCCTATACTCGATTATCATTGCAGTTTTCGTAAGGCAGTTCCAAAAGCAATCTTTCGGCTTCATCATCAGACCCTCGTTATCATGTGGAATGAGAAGTACTTATTAAAACCTAACAAACTAGCCCAAATTCAACTATCTTATCATTTGACATCGCGGAATTCCAGTCGCTACATCATGGCTCCATCATCAGATCAGGTCAACAGTACCATAATATTGCATTGTCACCGAACTTATATAAGTATGCAAAATTTGAGCTAAATCGGTTGAGTGCTTCAAAATTCAGTTGCAAGATTTGTACCGGACATACATATAGATACATACGAGTACATACATTGCAAATTAAATAAAAATGCGAAATAGAAATATCTCTCAAGGTGAAACATTCACAATTCTCTTAAAATTAACTTTTACATTGATGAGAAATATCTCTCAAGGTGAAACATTCACAATTCTCCTAAAATTAACTTTTACATTGATGAGAAGAGCTATAGTATTGTACTTATTATGTTTCTGTCGAAGGCAACCAATGACAGAAGCTTGTGAAAATGGTGCGCCCCCATTGGCCCATTTGAATTGGAGCAACAACTGTCTGAATGCCAAAAAGGTGGATTCGTATAAAAACAGCGTAATTATTATTATTACTCAGAGGATTCAGATGGAGCCACATGTGTGACACGTGTGGCTCCAGCTGGATCCACAAAGTCATACACAACTGGCAAAGGATCAAGTAATACTGCCCCGGATCAACTTATGAAAACGGATCAAATAATAACTACTTCTACGACCCGCATGATCAACTAAGTGCCCGTGGGGATATCTATATATATATATATATATATAAATATATAAACTTTGCTCCTTGCAACTTTGTTCCTTGGCATAAATATAGACTCTAAACTGCAATGGAGTACTCATATCACCGAGCTCTCAGGGAAACTAAGCTCTGCAGCTTACGCGGTTTATAAAATTAGGCAACTAACAGATGTAGCCACGGCGAGATTAGTGTACTTTGCATATTTCCATAGCTTGATGTCTTATGGGATTCTGTTGTGGGGGTCAGCCGCAGATATAGAAACTATCTTTATACTACAAAAACGTGCGATTCGTGCCATCTATGAGATGCGTCAACGCGAATCCCTGAGGGAATTATTTAAAGAAATAAACATACTGACCCTACCATCCTTATACATGTATGAGAACATCATGTATGTGCGTAAAAATTTACATAAATTCAAATTAAATAGTGACCTTCATAATTTTAATACTAGGAATAGACAAAATAGCTGTACCTAGCTTTAGATTATCTAAAAAAAATAAAAAGACATTCTTAGGAAATAGTGTACGTTTCTATAATAAAATCCCCAAAGAGATAACTGGGCTCTCAGAGGGTAAATTCAAAACCTATATAAAATCTACTTTACTAAAGAAGGCTTATTATAAAGTCAACCAGTACATAGAGGACAAAGATGCTTGGAAACTTCTGCATAGCCGCCTCGCGCAACCTTCAAAGAAAACGAATGTAAGCAAACCAAATATTGTGAAACTATCTGTTGAAAAAATTAAGCCCTACAAGTTTCTTGTGCGTTCTTCTTGTAGAGGTATCTTTCCGAACGCACGGTAGACTCAGTACTGTTTATCTTCATTGACGTACAAAAGTGTCAGATTATGACCTATTTGAATAAAGCTGTTTTGAGTTTGAGTTTGATATTTGCTTTTAACTTCCACATACAGACATCTGGTTCCAAACTAGGATAGAAGCCTGTACAATGGTCACCAGATGACTGATATACATACTTATATACGCTTATAACACACAGATACAGATCAAACAGACATGTTCATGCATACAAATGTTTGAACTGGCCAGGGATCGAACCCGGGGCCTGCAGCACAGAAAGCAGAGTTACCACCATCTGAGCAAATG
The DNA here is from genome assembly GCA_947063395.1 of Hemistola chrysoprasaria. Taxonomy (NCBI): domain Eukaryota; kingdom Metazoa; phylum Arthropoda; class Insecta; order Lepidoptera; family Geometridae; genus Hemistola; species Hemistola chrysoprasaria. The sequence continues at coordinate 1,324,891 of OX346734.1, read as the reverse complement.
AGGCTATCTAAATATATTATAAAGCATAATATATAGTATTTGTTTTTTCAACTACACATAACCTACCTTTAGCAGTTATTTAAAGTCTACTTTAGTCATGAAACATAAATATATATTAGCATAATATAATGACGTCAAACTATTGTGAAGCATAAGAGGAAATAACAACCTCTCAGATATTTATCAAATCAATGATTTGTATTCCCTTGTTTCCTCTGAATTTTTTATTATGATAGTGAGTGACAAGGCAAGCAAATCAGGTGCCTGATGGTAAGCATCATGATTGCTCATATCAGACACAGTGCCACCCATTGTTTTAAAGTTCAAAATTTTGCACAGCACTGCACTGCACCTGTCACCCTGAGGTATTAATTGTTGTGAACTCGTCATGCCCAGTAATTTCGCTGGTAACATTGCCCTTCAGACCGGAACACACTAATGTTTGCACATTACTGCTTGGCGGATGAATAACTGGCAAAAGTGTGGTACTTCCCCAGGCGGCCCCCTGCAAAAGAGGCCTACCACTACAAAACTTCTTCTTTGCTGGCTGTTCACAGCCAGCACCATGCTGAGTTAGGGCCGTGTTGGGACACACTTTGTTTCTTTCTTTATGTCTTCATATTTATGACATATACTTTATATGTAATCTGTCTTAAATGTAGTATGTGAAGTCTAGGAATTGTGTGTGTCTCAATAAATGTATTTTCTTTCTTTCTTTTCTAACCTACTTCCTTCTAATAATATAAAAAGTTTGTGAGGTCGGATGGATGTTTGTTACTATTTCACATTAAAACTACTGAACCAATTGGGCTGAAATTTGGTGTGTTGATAGTATTGACCCTGGAATAACACATCAGGTACTTTTTACTGATATTCGCATGGAACAAAGACTATTTGGATGAAACCGCAGGGCACAGCTAATAATTCATATTATTTAAAAAAAATATATATTATTCTGATATTTTAAGCTGAAGTAAACTATGACCCTGTCATTTTATTGTCTTTTATAAACCCTTTTTTTATTGCGATATTTCCATAGGAACAAACCGTATGCAGGTAAAACCAAGTGCTTAGCTATTAGTAACATTCAGTGAATGGCATTTAATTTAAATCAGGTTTTTATGTTAAAATGGAAGCGCCTATGTTATGTCTTAATATTATATATTATAGTTCTTTTTCTAGTGAACATCTTATTAGGCAAATAAAACTGCAATTTGTAGCCATTAACTAGGAAAAAACGTTTATAAAATAAAATGGTGGGGGCATGGTCTACCGCATCTTAAAAATATTAGGACAAAAACTATGTACAATCAAATTAAAAAAAAACAAACTATGTACCTAATTGGTTAATTATATTCAGAAGACATGGGAAAATTGTATTAATAAGAATTGTGCAATTTTTTTTTTGTACTACTTACTATTTAGATATTAGAGATCCGCTACACGTCTGTCCAGTCTTTACATAAATACGACGAATTAGAAAGTTTTCTAAAAGAGGTCATGAGATCTCATGGCAAAATGTTGATTCTTTGCTGTTTAACTAATATTAAACTCTAAAAACTTACTTAAAATTACGTTCCTTGTTTAGTGTTAATTATTTAATGTTCGAGTAATTAGGTATTAGTAGTTTAATTTAATTTTTCTCAATCACGCAAGATTTGTTCGGACAGCCGTGACCTGCCTTTTTAAATTGTAAAATACAACTCAACACCAATATGTTCCACTATATTTAGACGTAAGATAAACGCACGGAAATAACAATTCTATCTGAAGATCTCTACATTATTCAAAAATGAATAATATCCGAGTTATTTAAATCAGTTTCACTTTTTTGAACAGAACTAATTATGTTTATTTTTTTTACTCACCTGGTATTTCTAAATTGTGATGTCAGAGCTTAGACGGTTCCTTCAGGCTTGGATGCAGGCAATAGTTCCAAAAGGAATAGAATTATCAAGTTTATTTATTTTATTCAGATGTGAAATCAGCACGACACAAACCTCGCCATCTTTGAGACTGACTCTCACTGACTGACAGTTGACAGCTGACTCACTTCTATTGACATTGAACGAAAATTTAGAAGTTGACTGTTGACTGACAGCTCGTTTATTAGTAATTGACAGCTCCGTGGGACAATTTTGTTTTTTGGGCTGATGTCAGCTGGATCCTAGGATCATGCATAAAAATGGATAGATTTAGAATCTGTTGAAGACGAAAGAGAAACCGATAATTTCTTTTGTTCTAGCTTATAGCAAAACTCTGTGAAAAGAAGAGACAAACATACACAAACGCTACCATATTAAACATTATTGTGAAAATTATTTATTACTGTGAAAAGGAATACTTATAGTGAAAATGTGTCTTAATAAGGTTCTATCCATTCCTATGCTTGATTCTAGGCTGGATCTACTATGTCTATGGGTTTTTTTCTTTGCATGCTTAGCTACACACTGCTTGTGTATTTTGCCACTAGTATGTAGTAAAAAGGAGGAAACCTTAAACGCGAAAATATAAATTTGGAAAGGCCTAATGATCAGGAGAATAACGCATACTATAATATTGTCCTAAAATATGATTTATCAGGAGGTCGGCTTGCTGCAGCCTCCGAGGCCAGTTCCATATAAGGCCCAGGTTGCCCCACGGACTACGGTTTACAGGGCGCCGTTTTTAACCGCGTGATTTTGTGATTTAAAGACGTCCATACCAGCAACTGCACCAGTGGGTTTATCCTGCGCCTGATATTCTATATAAAAAAAAATTGGTTGTCTGTAAAGTCGGTTTACTGACGATAGTTGAACGTGACAACGCGCTCACTCAAGTAGGAGAGAGACGGATGTCGAACGCTGCCGAACGCAAAGGCCGATTGTGCTTCTTTGTCGCTCGTTCCGCGCTCTCGCTTGCACTTCAAGCCTTACATGGAACGCCTCAGAGCGAGGTAACGCCGCATGAGTCATGTTTTTTCGTGCGTGCAGCCGGCTCTATCGAATTATAAGACGTTGTCACGTCAAAAATCACGAGCAGTTATCCACAGCCTGGAGCTGCCGCCCCGCTGTACGATGACTTCGTATCCGAGGCCTTACAGGTAACTCGTGCAATTATAAAGCTAGTACTACATCTGGTGTCATCACAAAACTACTACGTGTGCCAGATGTAGTTCTAGCTTCAGGGTTGCTTGGGGCTGCCAGCTACAAAGAAGGCTTAATCAAGGAAGACAAGCTAATAAATAAAAAGCATGACGTGTGCCAGATGTAGTTCTAGCTTCAGGATTGCTTGGGGCTGCCAGCTACAAAGAAGGCTTATTCAAGGAAGACAAGCTAATAAAAATAAAAGCATGATGATATAAAATTGTATAAGTTTTATTCATTTGACCAGCGATGAACGATTAATGATTCAATTACAATAAATATAATACTCATACTTGATTCGTAATTGCCTAATGACGCTGCATTTTTGATAAAAGACCCTTCAAAAATTTCACCTTTCCTAAAACAATATCTTCTAAATGAAAATTTCGTCGTACCGTTCGCTTTTGACGATGACTCTGGTAGAGGATCTTCTTGCATCTGCTCCCAGATTGCGGAAAAGTACGGAATAAATATAGTGTTTCCAAAATTATACCATATTAAACAGAAAATTGTGGTTAGTATAATGACTTGGCAAAACAAATAGAAGTAATATGGGAATATGATTGGATCTGGGGTCGTTATTTTCGTGATTTTGCAGACGACCCATTGTATCATCATCCAGTAGACCAGGCATTGGTTTGTGCCGGAACATAGCGACACACAGCAATCCCAAACTCTTGAACATAAAATGTATGGAAAGCAAAAGACCTCCCACCAGTTAAATCTAAATACATCGTCTGTTTGTGCGTGGAATCTTTCTCCTTGAACCGTATCGCATCTAAATCGATCACTTTGTTTAGCTTTTTTGGGCGGCATAATTTGTTATAATTAATAAGTGTTGTTTTACAAATGAAAAATTAAAATATTATTGTGATAACCCATAAACATTTTATAATGTTACTGTCAGATTGATTTATTTTGACACTTGTTCATAAAGTTTAAGCTTTTTTCAGTTGTAAGAAGTTATCATGTCAAAAAGGTGTTCCACCTTGATGCTAGCCCTTATGAATATTATAAATATGTAGGTATGTAGTATGTACAGCGTATGTACAATGTATGTAAAAAAAAAGGAAAATAATCATATAACTTTGTAAAATTTCTTAATAACATAATTATATAAAAATGGTGCTTAATTTCATAATATAATATTATGCTTTGAGTTACAAAGCTTAAGTATTACAAAATCAAAGTTTAAGTTACAATCAAATTAAACAGTGCCATACACTTAGTATAAATCATCACCACCAATCAATACATTAATATAATGTCAAGTATTACATTAGGGAGAGTAGTCATTAGTAATACTGAAGGGGGTGCAATTATATTATATGAAGTGTTATTTCCATACCACTTTGTAACTTGGACGAGTTTTTAACTTGTCCTGATTTTTACTAGACTACAATTATTATTGGAAATAATATTAAGTAATACTAATAATTTAACATACACAACACTGGCAATACATTCGTGTGGGTTCAAAAAGAAAAAAAGATAAATGTCAAAACGCTACTTTGACTTTTGGTTTTGTCTATGATTCAGTCAGTCATAGATAATACATATAAACTGGCAGTCAGTTTCGTGTTGATCATGATGGGAGAGGAGTCGCAGTTTTTCCTAAAATAAAATTACGTGTTTTAACGCGTAATTATTATGTTTAGATCATTCAAGTCATCTGTAACTGTGTAAAATTGCCGTATCTAACGAAAAAGTGACTAAAAATGTCAGGAATCTGCGTCAAACGTAAGTTTTTTAAAGTGAAAGTCCTTGTACAGGTGTCGAAGTTTCAAAGTTACTTTTCAAGGGAAAAATATTGAACAAGTTATAATGTTATCTTTATCAATCATTGTGTGATTCTACAAATTTATGGTGTTATTTAACAAATACTCATATTGCGATGTAAAGGGAAACAGGTTTTACGACCTTTATTTTATTATTCGGAAATAAGGAACAAGAATAAAATTAATTCTCAAGGATATGTTTTTGCTGTATCGTGTGCGTTATTTTTATTACATAAGCCTCCGTTTCGCTTTCATCATCTTTACTTAACTTGTTTCTTGTTTTTAAATATATAAAATGTTAAATGTAAATTATTTTCGAGATTCCCTAATTTCAATGCTTGAGTCAAATCATTATACTATTATTATCACCAAAAATATACCTTTAACAAAAATCTATTATATGATTCATAGGTAATTTAGTAGTTTTTGGGTTTAACCAACAGCAATAAATAAATGTGGAAATTAGCAGTACGTCATCATAATAGGTTTTTAGTTTTTACCACAGAAATAATTTTCTGAGTCTGAATTATATGATAATACCATTAATTTAAAGAAAAGAGGAGATAGGGTAAGTTCTCCCAGCGCTTACTCAATAAAGCTAGAACTACATCTGGCACACGTGTGCTACGTACGCCGATCTGGGCGCGTCGGAGCCCATACATTTTGTATGGCGACTAGCTGTATACATTAGATCCACGTCTAATGCGTGCGCGTAATGTAGTTCTAAACAGCTCCGACGCGCCCAGATCGGCGTACGTAGCACACGTGTGCCAGATGTAGTTCTAGCTTAATAACTGGCACGTGCATTTTGCTCAGTGTGCAGTTTGCACAGAACAATATAATGAACAACAAAGATAGAAAGACGTACCTAAGACCGAAGTGCGACCGAGACAACAATATTTGTCGCTCGTACGACCTTAATTTACTGATATACGTGGACCTAATTGAGCTTTCCATTTTCATAATTTTTAAAACACTGGGTGGCACTGTGTCTGATATGGGCAATCATGATGCTTACCATCAGGCACCTGATTTGCTCGTCTTGTCACTCACTATCATAAAAAAAAATGTTTGCGGTTTGGAACCCTACACTATGCATACTGTATACATACGTATGCCTTAACCATTTATTTTTCTGTTTAGTTATGAACTGAATTTTTTTTCGTTATCGACTCCGTGGGGATAAGGCTTATACAGTTTAACAATATTTTTTTGCAGATCTGCTGCCCAACATGATCATCTACATATTTGTGACACTAGCAACATTGTCATACTCAAATTCTGAGTACATCCCTCCCGGCCCCGCATACCCGTGCCCGAAAGAGACAGAGAATGACCTCCTATACCCTTGTGTGTGCGAGAAAGGGACAGACAGCGGTTTGTTCGTTCGCTGCGAGAACCAAGGGTTGGCAGTGCTCAGTGTGGGCATCGGGAATATAGCGGGATTAGGGTTGCCTATTGAAAGATTGTTGCTGAAAGAATGTCAGTTTTGTAAGTATGATTTATGTGATGTTAATAGTATAAAAAATACGTATTAAAATAAAAACCAATATTGGTTTTTTTCATAAGAATTATCTCAATAACTGCTTGTCTGGAACTGTGCTCTTTAGATCGTAATAGGCTCGCCTCCTATTACATGGGACCAATAACATACTGGCGAAATGTGGGTGTACCTACTATGGGACTGAGTCCTGGGAACACCTCTGCCTGCCCTTTCGGGAAAAAGGCGTGATTTTATGTTAAGTTGTTAAAAACCAAGTTTATTTTTTTTGCAAAAATTCTTTTCTTGTTGTGTTAATCGTAGCAATTCAGTTAATTTAAAAATATTACACTTTTTCCAATGTTTCAGCACACATGTTCGGCCCGCTCCTCCACCGATCTACAATACGCGTACTACGCATAGAAGATACGCCGATACGCACAATAGATACGTACACGTTCGCCGGTGTGAACAGGACCTTACAGGAGCTGTACTTTGTTAATACTAGGATTGAGGAGTTCCCGAAGGAAGCTTTTAAGGTTTGTAAGACATTATATTATTTTAAAAAGGTGTAATAATACCACAGAATATTGAAGGGACAGAAGGGTCACTCCTCAAAATCATTTAAACAAACAGCGACTCTAGCTGCGACGCAATAAAGTGCAATTCAGATCGCACAGCGCCTAGCTTATTATTATCGTTATATGCCTACAAGCTGCCTCTCTTTCTATCGCGTATCTGTCTATCTGTTCTCTCTGTCTAACCTATAGAAATGTTCCTGTCTAGACGGACGATCCGGCTACTTGTAGCTTCATTCATCTAATGCGGAGTGTCCCAGGACTGGTAATACATCTAATAGTCAAACTGAACATTTTTCAAAAGTATTGCAAAATTCACAAAAGAATTCTTTTTTTTTTTATGATATTGAGTGACAAAACGAGTGCCTGATGGTAAGCATCATGATTGCCCATATTAGACGCAGTGCCACCTAGTGTTTTAAAATCAAAATTCTGCGCGGCACTGCACTGCGCCTGTCACCCTGAGATATGAGTTGTTGAATCTCATCATGCCCAGTAATTTCGCTGATAACATTGCCCTTCATACCGGAACACAGTAATGTTTGCACATTACTGCTTGGCGGATGAATAACTGGCAAAGGTGTGGTACTTCCCCAGGCGGCCTGTAAGTGGTAGGCAATAGAGGCCTGCCACTACAGAAAAGAATTCGATATCATACTTATACAAAATGACAGCCCTGATGGCACAGATGATAGTAACTCTGCTTTCTGTGCCGCAGGCTCCGGGTTCGATCCCCGGCCAGGTCAAACATTTGTGTGCATGAACATGTCTGTTTGATCTGTGTCTGTGTGTTATAATCTTATAATATAGTTATATATATCAGTCATCTGGTTACCATAGTACAGGCTTCTAGCCTAGTTTGGAACCAGATGACCGTGTGTGGAACGTTGTCACATATTATTATTATTATTATTATTATAAAAATGTATCAGCTGAATCCGTGGAGCACAGCTAGTAATATGTATAAAGTGAAAGTTTGCATGGATAGATAATGTATGGATGAATGGATATTTGTTACTCTTTCACGTCAAAACTACTGAGCGATTAGTCTGAAATTCGGTATGTAGATAATTTAGACCCCGGAATAACACATAAGATACGTTTTGTTTCCATATTCCCGGGTTCGATCCCCAGGTCAGGCAAAGTGTTAAATATTGAATTTTTCCATTAGGAATTAACTCTATTGAGGCAGTTATTACTGCCTGGAGTCTGGAACTGTGCCCGGTAGATGACAATAGGCTCTCCCCCTATTATATGGGACCAATAGCATACTGGCGAAATGTGGGTATTTCTACTATGGGACTGAGTCCTGGGTACACCTCTGCCTACCCCTTCGCGAAAAAGGCGTGAATGTATATATATGTATGTTTATTCCCACGGGAACGATGTCTACGCGGGTGAAACTGCGGGGCACAGCTAGTCAATAATATTAATTTTTTTCAGATCCTAAGCAACCTAACGACATTATCAATAGACGGACATAAAATGTCCAAATTAGATAAAGATATATTCGCGGGCAGCGAGGCGGCTGGTCGGTTGGAGCGAGTGCATATTGTCAATGGGATGATTTCTGATGTGCCTGTCGAGGCTTTTCAGGTACGGAGTGATTTTACAACCGGAGTGATTTTACAACCGGAGTGATTTTACAACCGGAGTGATTTTACAACCGGAGTGATTTTACAACCAAGTGATTTTACAACCGGAGTGATTTTACAACCGGAGTGATTTTAGGTTCATCTAACCTAAAATCACTACCATAGATAATACATATAAACTGGTACACTACGGTCAGCCACGTGCTGAACGAAATTTGTACGAAGCAATGAGACTTACTTTGGTATGCCAAGATTGATAAAAGAGATCCAATCAAAGAGTATCCAACTCCAGCACGCCGTTTCATACGACATCGCTGGAGCTTTGTAATGTTCCAAATTCAAAAAACGCTCCAGCAACGGATTTGATTTTCTTTGTCCGTAAAATCGATACTTCGCGTGTTCTTTTTCCGAAAATAATGACAACATTTTCTTGCATGTTTGAGAAAAACATTTCTATTCCTGTCTACAAATAACGAAGTAAAGCAATAGAATACTTAATTAGAAAATTTATAGTTTTTTTACTGACGAGTGAAAAGTAAGCTTTGGGCTTTATTTGTTCTGGAGCTATTTGTGTCGAACATGAGGGCATTACTGTAATATTTTATTCAATAAATTACACAAAAGTATATCGTAGCTACTGGAACGGCGGTCAGATAATGACTGAGGTTGGTGAACCTAATTGCACCTAATTTGAGCGTTCCATTTTCGATAAGCCAGTATAATATACCACTGTATAATATAGCCAGTATAATATATAATATACCATTTTCACTGTTTATTTAAATAAATTTTTTTAATCAAAGTTTATATATGTAATTTTTTAATATAAATTTGTATATTTTTAGAATTTAAAGAAACTTAAAACGATAGATCTCCACGGGAATAATTTATCGGCGCTGAAAAGGAATCAATTTAGAGGATTACGTGACGTCGAAGTCTTGGATTTAAGGTAAACAAATAACTAATTTAATTATATACTTGCAAATGTACCTACTTAAGGAAGGTTATGCTATTTTGTTACTTCTTTCATGAAATTTGGTAAAAAATGGATTTATTAAGCAAAAAGTTTTCCTACAACGGGATTCGAACCATCTACGAGTATCACATTATTTCTTCTTTTACGGACCAACACGAATGTATTGCCAGTGTCAAGTTTTGTATTTATAGCCTACATACACGGGACATGTCCCGGTAGATGGCATTAGGCTCGCCCCCTATTACATGGGACCAATAACATACTGGCGAAATGTGGGTGTATCTACTATGGGACTGAGTCCTGGGTACACCTCTGCCTACCCCTTCGGGAAAAAGGCGTGAATGTATGTTTTTACACGGGACATTCATGGACTCACACGTTAGTGTAGTTAATATGGTCAATTAGTCAATTAGTCGATTCAGAGTCAGGGCAAGCCCAGTCAAGTCACAGCTCTAGTAAAGTGGTGGTCTTTATAAGAAGCTGCCGGAATATTGGTGGGAACACGAAAAATCACATTTCAAATCTCGCATCACTTGCCAAGAGACTTGGATATCTTTGAAAACACTCGACTCGTAATATTCCACCATTATTACACGTTAAACACTCAAAAATTCACCGATAATTGATAAAGATACGGGTATCTATCACATCGATACGCACCAAAAAAAGTCAAATGTACTCATCTGACTTTAATAAACACAAAGACAAGTCTTCAGTGTCTTTTTTTTTCTTAGATTTTTTCTCTGTGGTTTTTATACTTGAAAACTTGTTCGGATTAAATTGGATTTTTTGCTGAATCTATGTATTGTTATTTTCTAGTTCCTAGTTGTCTTTATTTTACTTAATTACATGTAGTATTGTTTATATCTTCAAAAATGTGGGTACGTATGAGCGAGAAGGCGAATTTGCGTAGCACCGCGCCATAATAAATATCTTTCTTTTTAGTTACAATAACATAGTAAAAGTGGATGGAAGCCACGTTGGAGATCTGGCTAAACTGGGATGGTGTAATATTAGTCATAATATAATTACTGACATACCCAGGTAATAAAACAATTAATAATTACTATTTTATTTTTAATATACCTATTATTTATTTAATCACTGCTTCAGTGGCGTAGAGGGCGCATGCTCGACTGCCAATCAAGAGGTCCCGGGTTCGATCCCCAGGTCAGGCAGTGTTAAATATTGGATTTTTCCATTAGGAATTATCTCAATAACTGCCTGGGGTCTGGAACTGTGCCCGGTAGATGGCAATAGGCTCGCCCCCTATTACATGGGACCAATAACATACTGGCGAAATGTGGGTGTATCTACTATGGGACTGAGTCCTGGTTACACCTCTGCCTACCCCTTCGGGAAAAAGGCGTGAATGTATGTTTATGTTTATGTATTTATTTTAATGTGTAATTTTCGAATTATCATTTACAAATTTATTATTTTCAAATTCTTATTTTCAAATTATACATAATTAAATTACAAACTATCTTAATGTTATGTAGTATCCTACTTATAAGTATAATTAGTAAATGAATTGTAAAAAAAAATATTACTACTAGCTGTGCCCCGCGGTTTCACCCGCGTAGTCTTCGTTCCCGTGGGAATATGGGGATAACAAGTACCCTATGTGTTATTCCAGGGTCTAACCTATCTAGATACCAAATTTCAGTTGAATCGGTTCAGTAGTTTGAGCGTGAAAATGTGACAAACATACGCAAAAAAAATTGAGCTAGATGGCGCTGGAGTCGAGTTAGAACTCGCTAGCGTTTTGTTTACTTGTTACAAACGTAACTTTTTTACATTGTACTGAGATTTGAGTTTTGTAATGTTATATTAGGATTATGTTATATTCTTTGTAGTGGTAGGCCTCTTTAGCAGGGCCCCGCCTGGGGAAGTACCACACCTTTGCCAGTTATTCATCCGCCAAGCAGTAATGTGCAAACATTACTGTGTTCCGGTCTGATGGGCAATGTTACCAGCGAAATTACTGGGCATGATGAGATTCAACAACTAATATCTCAGGGTGACAGGCGCAGTGCAGTGCCGCGCAGAATTTAGAATTTTAATACACTGGGTGTCACTGTGTCTGATATGGGCAATCATGATGCTTACCATCAGGCACCTGATTTGCTCGTCTTGTTACTTACTATCATAAAAAAAAAATCAATTTTTTGATTTATTTATTTTTTATTTTGCAGGGGAATGTTTGCTAGAAATCCTTTATTAAAAGTATTACATTTAGACAATAATAAGTTGAAGAAATTGGACACGAACAGCTTTAAAGGAATGAGATTTTTGAGGTAAAGTAATTTTTCCGTATAGTTATTTGTATATATAATTGTTTTTATGATTTATTAAAAAAATATTAACTCAGTGTGAAGTTTGCACAGTGACATATAATGAACAACAAAGATAGAAAGACGTACCTAAGACCGAAGTGCGACCGAGACAACAATATTATTCGGTCGTACGACATTAAGAAACTAATTTGAACTTTCCATTTTCGAGAACCTAGTACCTCATCTCCCCTTTTCTTTAAATTAATGATTTTGATAATAATGTCATCTTATTTCAAAATGTAAAATATTAGCATATTTGTGCTATGAAATGTACAAAAAATATGGCAATTACATAATAATTTGCATATTTCAATGTTTTCAATGATTATTATGTTATTAATAGCTAAATTTTTAGTAGAATAAAAAAAAATACATTCGTGATAAATAATTATATTTTATACAATTTAGATAATATTTTTTTTATTAACAGTTTTTTTTTTTGTATTTACAATATTTTTTATATATACTATATTATAATGTGTTTTCAGGCGTCTATATCTACAAGACAATCAAATATCAGACATAGGGCGCGGTACATTCACGTCGGTAGCAAGAATAGGTACTGTCGACTTGTCGAGGAATTTAATCACTAAAGTCGATTATCAAATGTTTCAAGCTGTTAAATACGCTGAGGTGAGTTATTATTACATACGATGTTATGAACCACCATGTCTAGTTGCGTGAGCTCCTGATGTAGGACATCGAATATGTCCGAAAATTGGGTCGAGCGTTGGCGCGGTGCTAAGCTAATTTGCCCTCTCTCTCAAAAAATACTACGTGTAATTACGTAGAATGAAGACAACTAGGTTCTAGAAAATAACAATACAAAGATTTAGTAAAAAATACAATTTAATCCAAACGAGTTTTCATGTATAAAAACCTGCACATAGAAAAAAAATCTTAGAAAAATAAATAGGCACGGAAAACTTGTTTGAATTAAATTGGACTTTTTACTGAATATTTGTACTGTTATTTTCTAGTTCCTAGTTGTCTTTATTTTACGTAATTACATGTAGTATTTTTTATATCTTCAAAAATGTGGGTACGTGTGAGCGAGAGAGCGAATTAGCTTAGCACCGCGCCTTAAGGCGCGTCCCCATCCAAAACACAGCGCTAGCCATTTTTTGTGCAGTTCTATCTACTCTTTATCCAAAAGAAATACCAAAAAATAAAAAATACATTTATTTCTACATAATCTTGACTTCCGTCCATCCATCCTCACAAACTTTCCCATTTATAATATGATATTAGTAGGACTAGCTGTGCCCCGCGGTTTCACCCGCGTAGTCTTCGTTCCCGTGGGAATATCGAGATATAAAGTACCCTATGTGTTATTCCAGGGTCTAAACTATCTAAATACCGAATTTAAACCCAATCGGTTAGTAGTTTTGGTGTGAAAGAGTAACAAACATCCATTGATCCCTCACGAACTTTATAATTTATTATATTCAGTAAGATAATCTTTTATCATTTTATTTCACAGACAATAAACCTATCAGAAAACAAAATAAAATCCATAGAATCCCAAGCATTTACTGATTTATATCAAGCCACAGTAAATATATCCCATAATGAGTTGACAACCATCGACTCAGGCGCATTCCAGAATTGTAACAATATGACACTCTTAGACTTTAGTCATAATAATTTGACTAATATTACTAAACGAGCGTTCGATGAAAACAGTTACGCGTACACTTTTGATGTGTCGTACAATGGATTCACTGATTTTAGCCAGGTAAGTCAATTTTAGTTTAAAGTGAATTTTAGTCAGACAAGTGGGTCTTAGTTTAGTGAATTTTAGTCAGTCTATAAGTGAATTTTAGTCAGATAAGTGAGTTTTAGTTAGGATAAGTTAATTTAAGTTGTTCTAGTAGGTTACAGACGCAGGCGCATTTCAAAATTGCAATAATACTACACTCATAGATTTAGTTAAAATATTTTGAATGTAACTAGTAAGCGAGCATTCGATGAAAACAGTTATGCGTATAATTTTTATGTGTCGTACAATGGATTTAGTGATTTTAGTCAAGTAAGTGAATTTTAGTTTAAAGTGTTTTTTAGTGTAAAGTGAATTTTAGTCAGCTTATAAGTGAATTTAAGTTTGATAAGTGGGTTTTAGTCTGAAAATTAGGTTTTAGTAGGTAATTATGCAGTACGGGCAACGGGACAAGACGATTATTGAGGTCATTGCACAGAACAGGGTCATTGTTGCGTACCAGAGCGGGGCTAAAATCCTCTTTCTAGACTTTTCAACCTCTATGGGATAAAGTAAATATATTTTTTTTCTGTTACCAACTAGATTATATTTTTTTGGTGTCGCACGCAGGATTTTGATGAAATTAATAATTTTACTTTCTCACAGTCGTAGTGAAAAGTAGAGTGCAACACACGGCGCTAAAATACATAACTATCGAGCTAACAATGGCCTATTAGCCCCTTGAGTACCTAACAATCTACTAGTCTTAACTCTTTTTTCAGATACCAATATCGAACATGACAGGAATAAGCATATTAAACGCATCGTTCAATGCAATCACAATAATACCTAAACAATCGTTTCCTAAACTGTACGAGCTGCATACTGTTGATGTATCACATAACCAGCTTAGTGAGATATTCAATGGAGTCTTCCAGAATTTGTTCTCTTTGAGGTAAGTTATATTATATCTAGATTTAATAAGATTTTTGTATATCTTAAAAACACACTAATAGTAGATTAGTAGCCAAGGGCTGTAAGGCATCAATTGCAGCCCGAGATATTTCGGGGGTATACTTCGAGGGTGCAATTGATGCTTACACCCGAGCTAACTACTCTGCTTTACATCTCCATTGTGAGGTAAGTAGAAAAACACCGGCATTACAAGAATAAAACATTTTAAAGTAAAAGTTTTCTATTCCCGCCTTTTTTCATCTCTTTTTTAAATTATTTTTTTCAAGAACGAAATTGAGCTTCGTAGTTCGATATTTAAAATTGATGACTATTATACTCATACGAAGACAAGGAATAGCGAAGCGACCTCTTTTGTCATTGGCCTGAATGCATGATGTCTATTGCCAGTATGATGGTTAGATGTACGCAAACTTTTTGAAAGAGTGAAGTTTTTTTTTAATTACTTACCGCCCTAGGGCTTTTCTAGCTACATTATTACCCTAGAGCGCTAATTGGTCACTTACAAGCCCCATTTGGGGGTAATAAGGACCTACTTACCGAATATGAGAGATGTAAAATATAATATTATAGCTGTGCATATTTTTTTGTAATTATAACCATAAAAAACTTATACATTCACGCCTTTTTTCCCGAAGGGGTAGGCAGAGGTGTACCCAGGACTCAGTCCCATAGTAGATACACCCACATTCCGCCAGTATGTTATTGGTCCCATGTAATAGGGGGCGAGCCTATTGCCATCTACCGGGCACAGTTCCAGACTCCAGGCAGTTATTGAGATAATTCCTAATGGAAAAATCCATTTAGCACTTTGCCTGACCTGGGGATCGAACGCGGGACCTCTTGATTGGCAGTCGAGCATGCGCCCTCTACGCCACCGAGGCAGTCAATATTGTTAAAGCTTTTTATCTTTTGTTTAAAGAAATAATATTCCTAATTTTGATTCTAAATTTCCTTTCAGATACCTAAACCTGTCCCACAACGCACTAGAAACAATAAAACCAGGCACATTCGGTACAATACCTACATTATTAGCACTAGATTTGTCTTACAATAACCTAACATCAGTTTCTAGAGGAAGTGTCGCCAAATTGCAGTCTTGTAGAGAAATAAACTTACGATATAATATGTTGGAGAACCTATTCCAGATTTCTCCTGCCCTCGGGTAAGTGAAATATCATTTTTTTATAGTGTGTAATTATTTTTTACAAGATACCATACCAAGGTACCATACAGGATTTATTTTTATAGAGTGGAATAATAAAGTATTGTCGTTGTGGTTGGATAACTATTTTAAAGTTTATTATTTTATTTGTATTGTGTGTAATTATTAATTTTTACAGTGTGTAATTATTTTTCATAAGGTGTAATTACAGGATTTATTTTGATAAGGTGGAATCATAGGGATATAAGATTTATTTTGGGTGTTCTTTTTCATCAGTCTATACTTTCCTACTTACCGTGGAGTTACCGGCTTTAGAATAATGCTCCATCCTCTCTCCCCGTGGTCGCCGTGGCAGCAGGCTGAGGGTTAGCAGATCCAGAGGACGCAGCAGCGTCTTCTGCAAAAAGTCTTCGAACTGCGCTCGACAACCCGCCTGCCAAGCGTGTCGAGTATTGGCAAAACCCCCCTCTATGGGGGAGGCCTATGTTCAGTAGTGGATTACCAACGGCTGAGATGATGATTATGAATATCCTAATTTGGTCTATTCGAAAATCGGATCAGCCATTTGAAGATTATCAGCTCTTTTCCAGCGGCTGAAAGGATATGAGCAACTTCCAGTAGTCTGATCGATTCGAAATTTGGTATGCTGTTACTTTAACAATATTGAGTTGTGCAATTTTTCGCCTATAGTACAACTAAATGTTATTTATGTAAAAGTAAAGATTATTTCATAAGCTTTTAAGGTATATAATAGTTTCCCAGTCAAAAAATGAAGGAAATTCCAGTGTTTGTGAAATTAACGCCAGTGCGGCCACACCGGCGAATTCCGGCCGCCATTTTGCCAGATGTTCATTCGGCCATTAAAGCATAATTAACCAATACATCTTAACTAGACATATATGTTTAAACTGAGTTTGATGCTAAAATAAGAAAAAGCATATTTTCAAAGATTGTTACTAATATATAAATAATTTATTTACAGGGAACTAGATCTGTCCCATAACAAAATAAAAGAGATCAAGTCAAATACATGGCCGCAAATGAACGCGCTCCTCCGGCTCGACTTATCGTCCAACATGTTGGTCGACTTGCCGAGCGATAGTTTCAGCAACTTGTTGACGTTGCAACGATTGAATTTGGCTGATAATGGCATTAATAAACCGCCTTGGGAGGCGTTAAATGGACTTAGTAGTTTGCAATATTTGTATTTACAAGTAAGTGGTATAAGAATAGTATAACTAGACCTGGGACACTCCACACTAGAGGTATGAAGCTACAAGTAGCTGGGACGTCCGTCTGGACGGGACAATTTCTATAGGCTAGACAGAGACGAACAGATAGAGAGATACGCGATAGAAAGAGAGGCAGGATTTGAAGCGTTTTTTTTTTCGTTTGAAAGCTGAAGTGCTCGAGAGGACATAACATTCAATCACGCCGAAGGGGTAAGCAGTGATGTACCCAGAACTGTCACATATTAGGTACACCCACATTTCGCCATTATGTTATTGGTACCATGTAATAGGGGGCGAAACTAATACCATCTATCGGGCACAGTTCCAGACTCCAGGCTTTTATTTAGATAATTCCTAATGGAAAATCCAATAACACTTTGTCTGACCTTGGGATCGAACCCGGGACCTCCTGATAGTCAAGCTTGCGCCACCGAGGCACTTTTTTTCAATATCTTGTTTTTTTAGGATAACAACATAACTCAACTCAGCAAATCTGCCTTCGGTAATCTCCCAACACTTTTCGTGTTAGATCTATCGCGCAACAATCTGACAACAATCGCCAAGCAATCGTTCCAAGGGCTGCAACAGTTGCTCAACTTATCGCTGAGCGATAACAACTTGGAGCGAATACCTAATGAGGCGTTTAAAAGTTTGGTTGCTTTGAGGTAAGATCAGATGTTTTTGTTTATTAATAATAGTTTTGAATGTATACTCTAACCGAACGGGTTACCCCAATTACACTGCTCGAGTCAATTCATATGTGTTATGTGGACAACCCATATTGTCACAGTTTCAGGTCGCCAAGATTCATACGCAGCCTCCGACATGAGCTAACGACTGCCCCCTACATATCTTTTAATTGGTGTAACTAAACAGTTTTGATTAAATAAATAAATAATAATAAATCTTATAGGATAAATGCCTCTTTTGGTTTATTGAACTTTTTACCAACGATATTAATGTATTACATACTAGATTTCGCGTTCCGAACACTCACTTTGCTCCACTAAACTGTACTGCAATCCGTACTCCGTACACCTTACTTTAGTCACAAAACAGATAATAATATTACGTATAGAATGGACACTGTCATCCGCTTACCAATCGGGCCTTCCTCACCCCGCGAATGAAATAGAGCTCTCGACGAGCCCCCGTGGGCTCAGAACGAAACTCACGCACACTTTTCTGCGTGTACAAAACTCCATGTATGGTGTAGTAGTCCAGTGTCTGTGTAGTAGGTAGTTATATTGCGACTTTTTTATGGGAATTGAGTCGAGTGTCCGGGATGTCCTTTAGTGTAGCTTCGACATCCATGCAGTGTAAACGCGTACGGAGCTGTGCTAATATTAAGGGAAAACAAATCTAGTATTTATTATTAGTTTGATTTGATTACAAACTATTGTTAACGTGTTTGACCTTAACAAATAAACGGAAATTTAACGAACTAAGTAACAGAATTTGAGCGAATATTATTGAAAAACTTTATTGTCTATCGTAGAATATACGTCAATGGTTTTTAACTTTCTATTTCAGGAGATTAGATCTATCTTACAATCAGTTGGAGAAATTAGACAACAAAACGAATGGTTTACTGGATGATTGTCTTTCTATAGAAATGGTAAGTAAAATCACATCATGTCTGTACATATTTTTATTATTTTATTGACTTTGACTTTGTACATATTTTTATTATTTTATGATTGTATAAGTTTTTATATTTGTTTATTGCAATTTAAATATGTAATGTAATATGGATCATGGGTCCGCAATAAAGAATTATTATTATTTAAATTTAAACGTCTTCGTTCACTTGAGAATATCGGGGTACAAAGTATAGTCCGACACAAAAAAGTAGAAACGGAACTAATTTAAAGTGTGGGGCATTTCACGTGAAGCGGACAACGAAAATAAAGTGAAGTTCTGAAATTCGTTCATATTATGCATATTGGTACTTTTAGGGGATATAAACACGTACACGAAAAAAAAAAGTTTTTTGAGCTCAAGCTCTCAAACTGTGGGGCTCTAAAAATTGAGCTAAATGATGGAAGGCTTCTTTAGAAATTATTTTTTCATATTAAAGTAATTGGTAATAAAATACCTTGTGTAGTGATTTGCCTAAAAAAATGATGTTATTTTTGATTTTTAATTTAGATTCCAAATTTGAAATTGTTTTTGAGTGTTAAACCGGAAGTAAACATTTCAAATGTTTTTTTTAATGATTTCGACCATTTTTTTTTTTTTTTTTCTACAAAATAGAGTTTATTCTACGTAGATTCTACTATAACAATGGCATAATGGGATTGAAATAACTTTAGGAGTTATATCAAGTAGAGTACGTACATGTCGCACAGAGCGCCGTACATGGCGCTTGCTAAAGTTGGCTAGTTGATAATTTGGCAACATGTAAACCTTTATTATATTTAAATAACTAGTTTAAATGATAGACATGGTAATTATTTATCATTTTTACAATTAATAACAAATATAATAAGTATTATTTTAAGCAAAATTATACACGGAAATATAGCGATACCGAAATATGTATAAAACGCTATCTCTTACAATAACTCTTTGTATGTGTATGTGTTGATGAAACTGTTTTTACTCTTGTAAGAGACAGTGGCGCCCCCATTATTTCCCACTGTT
The DNA here is from genome assembly GCA_947063395.1 of Hemistola chrysoprasaria. NCBI lineage: Eukaryota > Metazoa > Arthropoda > Insecta > Lepidoptera > Geometridae > Hemistola > Hemistola chrysoprasaria. Next base: position 1,305,306 of record OX346734.1, on the reverse strand, counting down.
TTGTGTCGCACCCTATTTGTTATTCCAGGGTCTAATCTCAGCGGTTATTGATTCCCCATACAAACTTCCACCCTCCTTTTCACGCCCTTAATGGATGATTTCTGGGATAAAAACTATCCTATGCCCTTTACTGGGACTCAAACTATATCTATACCAAATTACATTTAAATCGGTACAGCGGTTTAAGCGTGAAGAGGTGACATTTTTGTAGTGGTAGGCCTCATTTGCAGGGCCCGCCTGGGGAAGTACCACACCTTTGCCAGTTATTCATCCGCTTGGCGGTAATGTGCAAACATTACTGTGTTCCGGTCTGAAGGGCAATGTTACCAGCGAAATTACTGGGCATGACGAGATTCAACAACTTATATCGCAGGGTGACAGGCGCAGTGCAGTGCCGCGCAGTATTTTGAACTTTAAAACACTGGGTGGCACTGTGTCTGATATGGGCAATCATGATGCTTATTATCAACAATAAAAAAAAAATCTACGAGTACCAAATCGATGTTTTGTATTCCCCAGTTTCCTCCGTATTAATAAACCCATTCTAAAAATTTATATCCTGATATTTTATATAGATATAGTACCTAACCTATATCCCTGTGTAGTGCAGTGCCGCGCAGAATTTATAATTTTAAACCACTGGGTGGCACTGTGTCTGATATGGACAATCATGATGCTTACCATCAGGCAACTGATTTGCTTGTCTAGTCTTATTGTCTTGAAAAAAAAAAAGATGACCGTCTGTGGAAGTTGTCCCATATTATTATTATTATATTATATTATTGTTTTTGGAACTTCGAAGTTCCTTATCGCGCGTTGTGAAAGGAGGCTAGACGGAAAAAATTCTTACGAAAAGTTGTCACGACACTTTTTGTTATAGTAAGCTATTGTAAGCTGTGCGGCGTCGCATGTTTCTCTGTCTGTCTCTCTCTCTCTTATAGAAAGCAAACCAGATATTTTCATTTCTATTTCGCATTGAACAGTGTGGTGTGGAACTTCGTTCCATCCGGGTGTCCCTATCTCTCAAGTTTTTTTATTTTATTTTAGTCTGCAATGAAGTATAGTTCTATTCTATTCTACCCGACAATATAGGATAGACAATTTAAGGTTTTCTGGGCCCAGCTTCTAATGAATTCCCATTTCCTTTAAAAATTGTATAGGCAGTTTTTTTAAATTCTAGTTAATTGATTGTTTTTTGTATTATCCAGGTAAACCTAAGCCACAACAACATAGGTTTCCTAACCAAGAAGATGTTCCCGTCTAGTCCCTGGATTCCATACAGATTGCAGGAGATAGACTTGAGTCACAATGAAATACCAGTGTTGACACTCGATCTGACACTCGGCACCAAAACGGTTAAAAAAATGAACTTCTCTGGAAACGTTATTAATGAAGTTAGGACTTGTAAGTGACTAAATTAATTAAATCTATTTAAAAAGTGAAGAAATGTCGCTTGACTTATACGTATTTAGAGGTCCCGGGTTCGATCCCCAGGTCAGGCAGTGTTAAAATAATATAGAATTATCTCAATATCTGCCTGGAGTCTGGAACTGTGCCCGGTAGATGGCAATAGGCTCGCCCCCTATTACATGGGACCAATAACATACTGGCGAAATGTGGGTGTATCTACTATGGGACTGAGTCCTGGGTACACCTCTGCCTACCCCTTCGGGAAAAAGGCGTGAATGTATGTTTATGTATTTAAAACAAAAATTTAATTCTTTTATAAAGTTAAATACGGATCTTTTAATCAAACTGGGATGATTACTAGAGCACAAAAGCAAATAAATATTTAGATAGTTGTAGTGGTAGGCCTTTTTTGCAGGGGGCCGCCTGGGGAAGTACCACACCATTGCCATTCATCCGCCAAGCAGCAATGTCCAAACATTACTGTGTTCCGGTATGAAGGGCAATGTTACCAGCGAAATTACTGGGCATGATGAGATTCAACAACTAATATCTCAAGGTGACTGGCGCAGTGCAGTGCCGCGCAGAATTTTGAATATTAAACCACTGGGTGGCACTGTATCTGATATGGGCAATCATGATGCTTACCATCAGGAACCTGATTAGCTCGTCTTGTGACTCACTATCATAAAAAAATAAAAAATAATACTTTTAAAATTGATATGTTATAATAAATCATATTTTATCAATTATTAAAAATATATAAACATTTTTTTACAGATGTTTTGGGAAATCTCACATCTCTGCAAGAATTAGATTTATCTCATAATGATCTAAAAGATTTAATGTCTAGAGGGTGTAAGTATTATTTTATATTTATTGTGTGTGATTTTACATTATTATGACAGTCTCGACAGCCTCGTTGGCTCAGACGGTAACTCTGCTTTCTGTGCCGCAGGCCCCGGGTTCGATCCCCGGCCAGGTCAAACATTTGTGTCCATGAACATGTCTGTTTGATCTGTGTCTGTGAGTTATAAGCTTATATAAGTATGTATATCAGTCATCTGGTTACCATAGTACAGGCTTCTAGCCTAGTTTGGGACCAGATGACCGTGTGTGGAAGTGGTCCCATATTATTATGTTAATAGAATGTTATAAACTTTGAATGTTATCGTTGAATTAAAAGTTTACACATCACATAAAAATTCTACTGCATAAAAAAATATTCTTAATATATTTTTTTACATATTATATAGGACATATATGTATGGTACCTACATATTTTATCATAAATATAGCATTATTATATCCTACTTTCTACTAATATTACAAATGCGTAAGTTTGTGAGAATGTGATGAAAGTGGAAGAAGCGAAAGTTGTATGTCAGGATCGTAGCAAGTGAAAAGAAATAGTCTCTGCCTACCCCAACAGGAGCAAGGCGTGACTGTATGTATGTATGTGTTGTGAGGATGGATGGATGGATGTTTGTTACTCTTTCACCTCAAAACTACTGAACCAAAACTCTGAATATAGATGGTCTAAAACTCTGAATATAGATGGTCTAAAACTCTGAATATAGATGGTCTAAAACTCTGAATATAGATGGTCTAAAACTCTGAATATAGATGGTCTAAAACTCTGAATATAGATGGTCTAAAACTCTGAATATAGATGGTCTAAAACTCTGAATATAGATGGTCTAAAACTCTGAATATAGATGGTCTAAAACTCTGAATATAGATGGTCTAAAACTCTGAATATAGATGGTCTAAAACTCTGAATATAGATGGTCTAAAACTATGAATATAGATGGTCTAAAACTCTTAATATAGATGGTCTAAAACTCTGAATATAGATGGTCTAAAACTCTGAATATAGATGGTCTAAAACTCGGAATATAGATGATCTAAAACTCTGAATATAGATGGTCTAAAACTCTGAATATAGATGGTCTAAAACTCTGAATATAGATGGTCTAAAACTCTGAATATAGATGGTCTAAAACTCTGAATATAGATGGTCTAAAACTCTGAATATAGATGGTCTAAAACTCTGAATATAGATGGTCTAAAACTCTGAATATAGATAGTTTAGACCTAAATTATCCCGATACTCCCGAAGACCGCCAAGCAGTAATGTGCAAACAGTACTGTGTTCCGGTATGAAGGGCAATGTTACCAGCGAAATTACTGGGCATGAAGAGATTCAACAACTCATATCTCAGGGTGACAGGCGCAGTGCAGTGCCGCGCAGAAATTTGAATTTTAAAACACTGGGTGGCACTGTGTCTGATATGGACAATCATGATGCTTACCATCAGGCACCTGATTTGCTCGTCTTGTTACTCACTATCATAAAAAAAATAATAAAAAATATATATATATATATATTTTCTTGACATAAAAAATATTAAAGTATGCACTTATAATTTATAAGCTTTATTATATGTTTATTTATTTCTTTCAGCTGAAATTAACTTCAAACTACCAGAAAATCTAACCAACCTCTACCTACAAAACAACGTACTTCAGAATTTACCTTCAAAAAGTATAATTAAATCTAAAATTAAATTATTAGATTTGAGACACAATGAGTTGTCTAGTTTCGATGTGGGGCTCGTGAGGAAAGTTAAGCAAGGAATGGTGGTGTACTTTGAAGGTGAGTTGACCTTTTTTTTTAAGTGTAAGAAGTTTTTGGTTTCAGGGCTACGTTGACCTTCCATTATAATTTAAGTTTTTTAGATAATAGCCCTAACAATAAGATTTTCAAATGTGCTTAGAACGTGTGGCGCGGAGTTTTGGCGGGAAGCCGAAGAGTACAGTTTGGCTCCCGTATCTTTATCAATTATCGGTGCATTTTCGAGTGTTTAACGTGTAATTATGGTGGAATTTTACGTGTTGAGTGTTTTCGAAGATACACAAGTCTCTTGGCAAGTGATGCGAGAGTTGAAATGTGATTGTTCGTGTTCCAAACAAAATTCCGGCAACTTCTTATAAAGACACGGATCCACTTTACTGGAGCTGTGTCTTGACTGGGCTTGCCCTCACTCTGAATTGACTATATTAACTTGAAAATTTATATAACATGACACTGCGTATATTGCGTATTATTATAATGGCGTATTATTCGTGTGGGTCCATAAAAGAAAAAAAAATGTGTGGCGTCATTTAAAAATATTTAGTACTTAGCCTCACTTTATTTTAAGCAAATCATAACTTAAACGGCGATAATAAGATGGATACTATGTTTGGGAATATTATTGCGAATAACATTCTCTTCCCGGCAATAGAGGATAGACAGTGTAAGGTTTTCTAGGCCCAGCTTCCTTGGATTACAAGTCGTTTCCTTTATGTATCGACGAGTGTAAGAACAGCGGCTTTCCCGCTCTCAATTATGAATTAAGGGAGTTTTATACCAAAACTTTGACGCATTTTTTGTATCTCTTAAAATGTGAATTTTTTAAAATCGTTTCTTGGCACACGTCCAGACAACGAAAAGAATCTACATTCCAAGTTTCATGTCTCTAGGATCAGTGGCTTAGGCTCTGCGTTGCATGTCAGTCAGTGAGTTACTTAGGATTTCATAATATACGAGTATTTAGTGATTTTTGCACTAGCCACCGCTTGAGACGAGCTTTGATAACAAATATTGTTTTGTTGTTTACAACATACAACATGTTATTCGCTAAAGCGAAATATGTAAATTAAGAAAGGACGTGTATTGTTTATAGAATACTGAGATCATTTCTAATTATGGACTTAAAATTAAGTGAAGTCAAGCAAATAAACTTTTCATGCTACACTTTTTTTCTCTAACTTACTAAAAAAATAATTCATTGTTGCTTTTAAACAACTACATTTCTAAATTAACAATTTTAGTCTTAAGGAGAACAATTAAAATTTAAAATACTTACGTCCTATTAATTTTAATAAATAAAAAGTTTGTCTTTGTCCAGTTTTTAATAAAAACACTGACCAAAATAATTTTTATCCATATTTTCCATATAATTAGTCTTTTTTTTTTTTTCAGATAATTATCTAAAATGTGATTGCTACGTACGTCCATTAAAACACTATTTAAATCACCTGTCGTCATCCGTTTTAAGTTCTGACGAAAAATACGCAAATATAACCTGCGCAGAACCATTGCATTTGCAAAATGAAAATATATTGTATTTGGACGAAGATAGATTATTGTGCAGTAGCAACACTGAACCGGAAAATGAGGAAAATGGTAACACTGTTAAAGAACCTGTCAAATATGAACAGTTTGATTTGATTTCCGAACCTGATGTGGATTTTAGAGATATACAATAGTAAGTAAGCCTCTTTTTAATTTACTTACACTTATTATTATTATATCACAATTTTACTAATCCCATCCCACTTTTACTAATTCCATCCCACTTTCCCTTAATCACGTATTAATAATTTCACTAATTTTTATTCCCATTTCAATCATACTATTTCACTTATCAATAATCCCATTAGAATATACTATCTCTATTCAGAAATCTCTCCAATTCTGTATGTGAGTGTTGATGTTTGTTACCTCTTAAAGAAAAAACTGCTGATCCGATTGGGCTGAAATTTGGTATGTATAGATAGCTTAGTCCCTGAAATAACTAGAGTACTTTAAAGTATGAAACCGCGGAGCTAGTAGGTTATATTAAATATTCGGAGTTTAGTTTATAAATTTATAACAAATTTTTTCTTTTAGTTCACAGACTTCAATCTACGTTCATTGGTTTGTACTAACAACAGAAGATGTCGCTGATTTCGTAGTTTACATTCGAGATGACCAAAACTCTTTGCTCTACTCAAACGAGGTCGCATACAACCTCCGTTCACTAACCATACCCATAGACAAAAGTCTAGAGGAAAAAATTAAAAAAGGCGGGAACTTCGACATTTGCTGTCAAAGCAAAACGTCAGACAACGCGCCTAGGAAATGGCACCCGAGCCAATGTCAAAAAATGGCGGGAAACTTCGAGTCGTGGCCGAGAAAACTTAACGTAGACAAAAGGAGGTTGACCAAAAAGGTTAAATACTCGTGGTTTTCTAACAGCGTTCTAGGTTTGGTTAGCGATTCGATTTTGATAACCCTTTGCATATTTTTGGGCGTTTGTTTGAAATTGACTGACAGATTAAATGTAGATTAAAAGTTTAATATTTGTTAAATGTGGATTGATAAAAATGTGCTCAAATTAAAAATGTGCCTTCTTTAGGAATAAAAAATGTATGTCACAATGACGGCGCAAAAATAAACATAGATAATAAGTTGGAGAAATAAAATTCAATAAAACAGAAAAATATTGACAAACTACCAATGCGTTTGGATATTCTATTAGTCTGTTGGACAACATTACAAATAATACTTCAATTGTCTTTCTATCAGATAAGAGCGTAAAAATTTGAAAAATTCACCATCGTAATCATCATCATTTCAGCCATAGGAAGTCCACTGCAGGACACAGGCCTCCCCGTAGGGGTTTGCAAAATTCTTATATAACTTGATTCAAAGTAATAAAATATAATATATCGGAAATATCAGTGTACGTAACTTTGTAAGGTTTTCGCTATTGTTATTTATTGAATTAAACAATTTTTAACGGATTTTATCTGTTAAAATACATATAAGTTCGGTTTATTGCCAATCACTTGGTCCCAGGTCAGGCAAAGTGATATTGGATTTTTCCATTATAAATTTTATTTTATTTTATTTTATTAAATAAGGTACACAAAACAGAGTATAATCTAATGGCAATTAAATATCATGAGTAAAGGTGATTACTAGATTACACTCCTAAATTATGCGCACACAACATGAACACGAAATCAAATCTACTTAATATAAGTATGAAGCAGAGTTACAAAATTGGATTTTTATACTTATTTTGTAATAAAAAGAGAAAGTTCATATTACTTATTCTTTAGATAATATGGACAAAATTTAAAAATTATTTCATTGACAGTCTGGACTCTAGAAATGTGCCCGGTAGATGGCAATAGGCTGGCCCTTTATTACATGGGACCAATAACATGATGGCGAAATGAGGGTGTACCTACTATGGGTCTGAGTCCTGAGTACACCTCTGCCTACCTCTTCGGGAAAAGGGCATTTATTTTAAATCCGTTAAAAGTTGTTTAATTCAAATAGCCACTTTTTAAATAAAATGTAACAAAAAGATACAAATCCAATAATATTAATTTAAAAAGTGAATATTTTACTTATTACATTCCAAATAAAAAAAGACTTTGTTGAAGATAATAATCAAAATTAGAGATATGGAAAAATAATTCATAGTATCCGCGCACTGTATACCTGAGCGCGGACGAAATAGAAAAATAAATCCTCCTTATTTTAAAGCTTCCGACTGCGCGCAGAATTATCGTGCGCGGAACCTAATGATGGAGAATAAAATAATATTCTTGCACCGCCTTTATAAATTCAATAAGAACAATAGTGTAAAGGAGTTGTTGGTTTCTGGGCCACGTCGACCTTACATTATAATTTTGTTTGATAGGCTTAATAATAAGATTATCGAAAGTGCTTATAAAATGTTTAGTATCGCCATTAATTATTATGAATTAAGCAAATGTCCAACTAAATTTTTTTTTTAAATTTATTGCATGACCATGGATATAGTCCGATACAAAAGAGTAGAAACGGAACTAATTTAAAGTGCATGTGTTGATGAAATTGTTTTTACTCTTGTAAAAGACAGTGGCGCCCCCATTATTTTCTACTCTTTTGTGTCGAACTATACATGTCCTTCAGTCGAAATAAAAATAAGGTTTACTATACTATAACTGTTCAACTAAAATTAGAACGTGTGTCGCCATTAAAAATACTCAGTAGGTATTTAACCTCACTTTATTTTAATCGAAATATAAATTAAAGGCGATTGTTTGGGAATATTTTTGCGAATATAATTTTGTACCCGGCAATATAGGGATAGACAGTGTACGGTTTTCTGGGCCCAGCCTTCTTGGATTACGAGTCCGTTTTCGTTGGTGCTAAATATGATCTATTAACATAGGTAATATTGATTTAATAATATCTATCATTTATTATTTTTATATAAAATCACTGCCTTAAAGTTTTAATATTATAATAAGACTTCATCACAAAATTAAGCTTTAAAATGGTATTGTTAAGTTCTTACTTATTATTATCAGTTATCTCATTTTATGATAACTTTTTGACACATGGAAAAAATCTTTACAAATTATTTTTACAATATTTTCTTGTATTTATAGATATAGGTTGTAAATAATAAGTTGTGTGATCTTATTTTTTTAGACAACAGTGTAAAAAATGTAACTGTATTGTAATTGTATTTTTACTAACATATTTGATATTTCAGTATTTATGATTATTTTAATTTGATATTTTTAAATATTGTTATTTTAAAAGCTTTAAGGGTAAATGAAATCCGTCCATTTTTATACTCTATATTTATTGTAATAAATAAAGTTACCTTATTTATATAATAGTGCATTTTATTTAAACTATTTCTAATTTATATTCATAAAAATAAATTTTACTTATGAAAGAATTAAAAAGTGAATACTTTTTGACTATTTAACTTAAAATTATATAAAAGGGGAGCTAGGGTACAATCTCCCAGTGCTTATTCAATAACTGGCACATGCAATTTGCTCAGTGTGAAGTTTGCAAAGTGACATATAATGAACAACAAAGATAGAAAGACGTACCTAAGACCGAAGTGCGACCGAGACAACAATATTATTCGCTCGTACGGTCTTACTTTACTGACGTATGTGCACCTAATTAGAATTTTCCATTTTCGAGAAGCCTAGTACCTCATCTCCCCTTTTCTTTATATCAATGTATAAAGGTGAATTATAAATAAAACATTTCAATAAGTAAGTACATACAAGACACAAATAGAATGGTTTTCACAAAAAATACAGCCCCGGTAGCACAGTGACCAGGGAAAACGAAGTCCCCGGGGGGTTAGAGCGTGACAGCAGTTAAATAATGTTCGGGCGCGAAAGAGACAAAAAACGAGGAAAATGAGTTATCCCCGTGCCATGCTAGTCGGGCAGAAGATAATTATAATTCGTCAAATCTAAGAAGTATATTTGACAGTTATTATTATTTTCCCTTGTTTGAAGGATTTAAATTTATATTTAGTGATTAAAAATATTGTACATTTTGTGATAAAATTCATATTTCTTTCGGTTTTACGGCGAAGGTTATTGAAAGTGTGCGCCTGTGCAAAGTTATTGAATGTGTGAAAGTATGTATGAAACGTCAAGCGGCACTTCTTAGATTGGATGAACTTTAATTAAAAAATAGACAAAAAATTTGTCGACCACGAATTGAAAATATTGGCGGTAGGAATCTCAATATTTCTCAGCAACTACAAAACATTTGGAACTAATGTTTATGTTTTTACATTTACCATGATATTGACATCATTTTGGTAATTGGTTTACATGATTGGTTTACTTTTACAGCAGAGAAAAAAATATCAAAAACTGCTCTTTATAAATAGAGATTCTCATTCTACAGGGAAATGAGACTGATTTATGCCCGTAAATTTTTTGTATAGATTAATCTATGCACAGACTTCAATGTGTTAATTTGATTTTATTAAATTAGCAATAGTTTTTATTTTATTCGAGAAATACTGTTTTGGCGTAATATACAGGAGTGTGAGCGGGTTGCGGGACTCAGCGCACGATTTTAGATTTATTATTTAACACTGCGTCACCACTTTCACACGCAGGGCTTCTGGTTCCAAACATGGCCAATTTTCACATTACTAAATATAAATAAATAGGCTAATATGAGGTGTAGGTACCTCATGTTAGGTTTTACGGGTCATTCCCGCTGTTCCCAATTCCTTTGTCCACACTGGAGACAACTGGGATTTAAAAAAAAAAAATTGGTTGTCTGTAAAGTCGATTTACTGACGATAGTTGAACGAGACAACGCGCTCACTCAAGTAGGAGAGAGACGGATGTCGAATGCTGCCGAACGCAAAGGCCGATTGTGCTTCTTTGTCGCTCGTTCCGCGCTCTCGCTTGCACTTCAAGCCTTACATGGAACGCCTCGGAGCGAGGTAACGCCGCATGAGTCATGTTTTTTCGTGCGTGCAGCCGGCTCTATCGAATTATAAGACGTTGTCACGTCAAAAAAGTTATCCCACAGTACCCTTTTGGGACAAGTGGGCGAGACGATTGTCATTTATTGTCGGTTTATCGGTAGGTATGTAACTAGGTTTTCCTAGACTTTGTCACCAAGCGGAACTTGTTTGCCCAGCTGTTGTTCAATCATAAATCGTCCCTAATGGTGACAATTGGTACTTTTTTAAGTTGTCCCACATGTCACCAGTAAAAAAAATTCCAGTTGTCCCCAGTGGGGACAACTGAGTGGGGAATAGTGGGATTGACTCGGTTTTACATAGGTATGTAAAACCGAGTCAATCCCGCGAGTAAATAATGATGGCTAATAAGGCTAGGTAGCCTTTTTGAAATTTTGGCCATGTTTACACATCAATGAACGCGATTATACTGTCGTAACCAGAAGACTAATCTTTAGATGCTAATGCTAACAAGTGTTTGACCTGCCCGGGGATCGAACTCGGGACAACGGGCTAGTATACGACAATAATTTGGTTATTCTAACTATATCTTTTTTTAGCTTTAGGTATATCTAGGCTGTCGTCTAGTTCATAATGAGAGCTGATTGTGTTTTCTTTATACTCTGGAATTGTTTTATAACCTGAAACAAGGGAGAATATAATAGACTATTAAAACGAATAATAAAGTCCGTCACACACGAAGCTATAATATATATATATTAATATAACGTCCTATACTATATATATTTCCTATATATATAATCTATTATAGCTACCACACACGGAGACGATGCTATAATATATATTTTAGCTTTCATTTCATTAATGCCGTAGTTTATATTAATATGCAACAATATATATTACGGTATATACATACATAAAAACATACATTCACGCCTTTTTCCCGAAGTAGTAGGCAGAGGCAGTCCTGCGTACACGACTCAGTCCCATAGTAGATACATTTCGCCAGTATGTTACGGTATATGTTGGTGATAAGGGAGCCTGATTTAGTGTAGTGTAATAAGGCCTTTGATCCTTCGGGCAAACAAGGCTGATGTTATGTTATGTAACAATTTATATTTACCTGTCGTGTGAAAGTCGCTGGCAATCCATTCAGGACTATAGGCAGACCAATCATGGATCGGAATTGCTAGAAATAAAAATATTTTATTATTAATCCAAAAATAATACAAAAAAGTTGGTAAACTAAATTAAGAAGAAAAAAGCTTGTGTAATTTTTTTTACAATAAGTTAGTACCTATATTTGTATTATTCCGAATAAAATATAAAAATGCATAATTTTTCACTCGCCGTCACTGGCCTCTTTTAAGTTACGTCTCAAAGACCACTACCTTTCTTTATAAGTAAATAATTTGTTATTTATATTATAAATTGGCTCACTTATAAGTACCTATATAAAATTGTGTATCTATATATTATATAATCTGTATAATATTATTATAGTGTTATGTATGTATTTATATAATTTAAGTATATTATGCATTGGTAGGTATATAGTCTACGTATATATTATAGTATTACTACTAGGTATATATATTATTAAGTATGTATTTTATTTATTTAAGTATAATGTGTTTGATACCACCGTCCCTTCATATATGTATTTCCTTTCCCTGCATGGTTGCCTGGAAGAGATCGCTCTGAGCGATAAGGCCGCCAGTTGTTACTTCTTTCTAGTTTTAAGGTTTTCTTCTTTGTTATTTTACGTTATATTGTGGTAGCAATAAAGAGTTTTCATTCATTCATTCATTCATTTTTTAATGAATGCAAAATCTAGTTGTGGATTTTAATAATACAAAATCTTATTTAAAATTAAATTAGCTTACCGTGTTTTGACAAGCTTCTGTCTTGACCTGCAATGAATAATAATAATAATAATATGGGACAACGTTCCACACACGGTCATCTGGTCCCAAACTAGGCTAGAAGCCTGTACTATGGTAACCAGATGACTGATATCCATACTTATAATACTTAGCTTATAATACCCAGACACAGATCAAACAGACATGTTCATGCACACAAATGTTTGACCTGGCCGGGGATCGAACCCGGGGCCTGCGGCACAGAAAGCAGAGTTACTACCGTCTGAGCCAACGAGGCTGTCAAAAAAAAAAAGTCACCTTTTATTAATAAAATTGAATAAATATTATTTTGTAACTAATAATTTTAAATAAGATTTTGTTTGAAGGTTCTTATAATTTATTGAATTGGGCGTTACTTTTCGGAACTCCATTGTAACTCCATTTAGTTTTTAGTTCCGATTTTTAGTGTCAAAAACAACATGCACAGTGTACCGCCCTCCCGCCCGCAAAATTGCCTGCGAAGAGGGAATGAAATAAAAATCGGAACTAAAAACAAAAGATTCTTGTTTCAGAAGTCATTAATTTTATCCTAATAATATAATATATTAAACCTGAATACGAAATTTTGTGTGTGTTTGTTACCTCTTCACGCCAGAACTACTGAACCGATTGAGCTCGAATTCGGTACGTAGATAGTTTAGAACCTGGAATAACACATACTTGTTATTCCGATATTCCCACGGGAACGAAGACTATGCGGGTGAAACCGCGGAACACAGCTAGTAAAGGAGAGTGAATGGAGTGTTGTTCGGGTCGGCAACATGCTGGCAATACCCCTGGTATCCATAGGCGGCGGTAACCGCGAGCCATCACCGCACACCGTCTGCATGTGTGCCACATATGGCATAAAAAAATTGGTTGTCTGTAAAGTCGGTTTACTGACGATAGTTGAACGTGACAACGCGCTCACTCAAGTAGGAGAGAGACGGATGTCGAACGCTGCCGAACGCAAAGGCCGATTGTGCTTCTTTGTCGCTCGTTCCGCGCTCTCGCTTGCACTTCAAGCCTTACATGGAACGCCTCAGAGCGAGGTAACGCCGCATGAGTCATGTTTTTTCGTGCGTGCAGCCGGCTCTATCGAATTATAAGACGTTGTCACGTCAAAAAAATTGATTACATATAGTTATTAAAAATATATTATGTTAATTACCATGGGGTGACCACGTATGAACCTGGTGATGATCAGAATGCTTTGACTTTAGCAGGGTGAAGAATGAGGCGACCTGTAAAAAAATAGGTTGGTTATACATACATACATACATACATACATACATTCACGCCTTTTTCCCGAAGGGGTAGGCAGAGGTGTACCCGGGATTCAGTCGTATGGTAGATACACCCACATTTCGCCAGTATGTTATTGGTGGGGCGAGGGGGCGAGCCTATTGCCATCTACCGGGCACAGTTCCAGACTCCAGGCAGTTATTGAGATAATCCCTAATGGAAAAATCCAATATTTATCACTTTGCCTGACCTGGGGATCGAACCCGGGACCTCTTGATTAGCAGACGAGCATGCGCCCTCTACGCCACCGAGGCAGTCAAGTCGAGGTTATACATTAGTATATTTTTAATCTATGATAATCTTTATCGTATTTCAATAAATTATAATATTTTTAATTTTTATACCCACAGGTACTATAGAGGTCACTTTTAGTAGCCTTTTTGGAAAAGATAGAAGATTAAAATGGAAATCGTTTTCTTCTGTAGTTTCTTTCTTTCTGTTGGTACAGTACGGTCATTTTATCTCGACGAGTCATGAACCAAACTGTTATTGTTAGATAAACAAATATACGAACAAATGTATATTGTAAATGTAATGTTAAGTTCAGTTCAATCATAACAATAACAGTTTTGTTCACCAGTTTACACACACCATAGTTAGCAGAGCCTATGTTCAGACTCGTCGAGATAAAACGCCCGCACTGTAACCATGATGTCAGTACATAATAGAAAGTCCTAATACATAATAGAAAATCCAAGTAAGTAAATGGTTTCAGCAGATGGGTTTTTTATTATTATTGATCTGTCCACACTGCTGGGCAAAGGCCTCTCTACCCTCAATACACTTGTGGTAATGAAGAGTAATAAGGTTTGGACGTTTAACCCACCACGCTTGTCCAATGCGGGTTGATGGGTGTGTGTGCAGAGACCCTTTAGGCTCGAATGTTGTGTGTGCGTAGTATTCAAGGTCTCTTTAGACGGCCACGAACGACTATCACCCTGCATTAGTGAAGGTCGTTATGACTGAGATGTTAAGATGTTGTTTATGTCATGAGGTCCATCTGTCGCCTTTTACGACATGCTAGGTAAGAGATGCAGACGAACTATTCTGTCCCGGATCGGCACGGGCCGATGGGTTTTAGAATAAATAAATTATTATTGTGTCTTTTTCATGCTCAACAACAGCACTTGTGCTCACTTCATTACAGAGGCATCGAGTAGGTATAATCTACATAATATCAGACCTACTACCTACTTACTTTACCCCTTTTTTGCAAGTGGGTGAAACGCATGAATCGCTATTACTGGGTAATACAGTTCATCAAACTGAGGAGTAGGTACCATTTGAAGTTTTATCTTTCTAGACGAAATAACTTTATAATATAATAATAATAATATAATATGGGACAACGTTCCACACACGGTCATCTGGTCCCAAACTAGGCTAGAAGCCTGTACTATGGTAACCGGATGACTGATATACATACTTATATAAGCTTATAACACACAGGGACAGATCAAACAGACATGTTCATTCATGCGCACAAATGTTTGACCTGGCCGGGGATCGAAGCCGGGGCCTGCGGCACAGAAAGCAAAGTTACTACCGTCTGAGCCAACGAGGCTGTCAGTAATGTAAATAAAAAAAAACAGTCCATGGCCCATTGAATAAAATGAACAAATAAAAGTACGCGCGTAACATCAAATTAATTCACCAAAAAAAAGAAAACCCACATCCTGAGTCGAGCTTAACAAAAAACTTTCAGCGACCTATCAGTGAAAGATCAAATAACTTAGAGAGACACATATAATTTTCGCTTCGATTCACCACTAAGTGCTCCAAACAGTGCGTGTTACAAGAAATGTATACAGGGTTACCTTAAAAACACCAGCAACCCCCAAGGACCAAGCAGCCAACATCATAATAAATAACAACATTTGTTCTACGAGTTTTGACATAACTCAATAAATTAAACAAAAAATATTTTTCAAGTTTTGACGTGACAACGTCTTATAATTCGATAGAGCCGGCTGCACGCACGAAAAAACATGACTCATGCGGCGTTACCTCGCTCTGAGGCGTTCCATGTAAGGCTTGAAGTGCAAGCGAGAGCGCGGAACGAGCGACAAAGAAGCACAATCGGCCTTTGCGTTCGGCAGCGTTCGACATCCGTCTCTCTCCTACTTGAGTGAGCGCGTTGTCACGTTCAACTATCGTCAGTAAACCGACTTTACAGACAACCAATTTTTTTCATTGTACTGTCGTGACATTTGTGTCTATGTTTCATTCACAAACTAAAAGACACTTTCTTCGCCAGAGACACAGGGGCTAATTTTTACGGTGCGCGAAGAGTTAAGAACATTCAAGTGGAATATTAAATTAATAGCTTCGTTGGCTCAGATGGTAGTAACTCTGCTCTCGGTGTCGCAGAGCCCGGGTTCGATCCCCGGCCAGGTCAAACATTTGTGTGCATGAACATGTCTGTTTGATCTATGTCTGTGTGTTATAAGCTTTAATATAAGTAATGTATATCAGTCATCTGGTTACCATAGTACGGGCTTCTATAGCCTAGTTTGGGACCAGATGACCGTATGTGGGACGTTGTCCCATGTTATATTATTATTAAATTATTATTTCTAGTGGTAGGCCTCTCTTGCAGGGGTCCGCCTGGGGAAGTACCACACCTTTACCAGTTATTCATCCGCCATGCAGTAATGTGCAAACATTACAGTGTTCCGGTCTGAAGGGCAATGTTACCAGCGAAATTACTGGGCATGACGAGTTTCAACAACTAATAACTCAGGGTGACAGGCGCAGTGCAGTGCCGCGCAGAATTTTGAATTTTAAAACACTGGGTGGCACTGTGTCTGATATGGGCAATCATGATGCTTACCATCAGGTACCTGATTTGCTCGTCTTGTCACTTACTATCATAAAAAAAAAAAAATATTCTATTATCTAAAAAATTTACAAAACTCGTAAAACAAATGTTATTGTAGAACATCTACTGCTGCCTGGTCCTACGAGGTTGCTGGTGTTTTTAGGTAACCCTGTATAGATTGATATCGATATACTCCATTCCGATACTCTATATTTATTAAATTCGAAAGTTTCACAAGAAACATTAGATACATGAAACTTTATATTAATTTTGTATTACAATAGCGGTTTTTTTATACTATGTAGGCCAATACACTTAATATGACATATAACATTACGTTTCTTGAAAGAAAAAACGATATCGTTAAGTAGAAGTTAAATTTTTGGGTTCCGTACCTCAAAAGGAAAAAAGAATCTTTGTAGGATCACTCTGTTGTCTGTCTGTCCATTTGTCCGTCTTTCAAGACCCTTTTTCTAGGGAATGCGTGAAGGCATCAAGTTGAAATTGATATCAATAACTCAAGTCTACGGTCCCTTGCTGCTGTAAAAAATGTAAATGTATCAAATTTCAGCCCAATCGGTTAAGTAGTTTTGGCGTGAAAGAGTAGCAAACATCCATCCATCCTCACAAACTTACGCATTTATAATATCAGTAGGAAAAGTATAGGATAGTAGAATATTGTATAGGATAGTAGAGACTGCCTCGGTGGCGTAGAGGGCGCATGCTCGACTGCCAATCAAGAGGTCCCGGGTTCGATCCCCAGGCCAGGCAGTGTTAAATATTGGATTTTTCCATTAGGAATTATCTCAATATCTGCGCAGAGTCTGGAACTGTGCCCGGTAGATGGCAATAGGCTCGCCCCCTATTACATGGGACCAATAACATACTGGCGAAATGTGGGTGTATCTACTATGGAACTGAGTCCTGGGTACACCTCTGCCTACCCCTTCGGGAAAAAAGGCGTGAATGTATGTTATGTTAGTAGAATCTTAGTTACCTATCCTCATTAAAATAAAAAAGTTCACGGCAAAAACCGGCATAAAATGTTCACTTCATATTAATAGAAATATCGCATGTCCAATGTCCGTCCAGTTAGGTATTACAATGCACGCTAGATACAATTTTATTAGGTAACTGTTATCATCTAGAATCTAAATCTTCAGACGTTTTGTAATATGATTTACAACCCAGCAAATCTAAGAAGTACTTACCATTTAATAGTTTTTTGACATGTTTGAAGGATTTGAATTTATATTTGGTTATTTTTGTAGTGGTATACTTAGGCCTCTTTTGCAGGGGGCCGCCTGGGGAAGTACCACACCTTTGCCAGTTATCCATCCGCCAAGCAGTAATTTGCAATTACTGTGTTCCGGTCTGAAGGGCAATGTTACCAGCGAAATTATCGGGCATGACTAGTTTCAACAACTAATATCTCAGGGTGACTGGCGCATTGCAGTGGCGCGCAGAATTTTGAACTTTAAATTAAAATTCATTTATTGCAGACTTTGTCCATAGCTACACATACATAATTAAAATAGATAGATTAAATACATTAGTTCATTAAATTACATTACATTATACAATCACAATAAAATTAAAATAACACAATCAAATTAAAAATCCATTTAAATCATATACAAATTTAATTTAGAATAATATATTAAACATAACATAACATACATTCACGCCTTTTTCCCGAAGGGGTAGGCAGAGGTGTACCCAGGACTAAGTCCCATAGTAGATACACCCACATTTCGCCAGTATGCCACCGAGGCAGTCAATATATTAATAATATATTACGTCTTATTTATCTTAATCTATACATGGGTTGGTCTCCGGAATGCTTAACATGCATTTTGTTCCAGTGCCACATTATTGGACAGTCAAAATTATGGGTAATCATGATGCTTACCATCAGCCTGATTTGCTCGTTTTGTAACTCGCTATCATAAAATGAATTGTACGTCTTGTAAAAAAATTGAGAATTCCATGGTGTTACGGCGAGGGTCATTGATATTATGTGAGTTACGCCTGTGCGAAATTATTTCTCCTCTCTCAAAGCGTGAAAAGATGAAACGTCAAACGGTACTACTTAGATTTGCTGGACTATAATTGGTTTTAGTCATTGGAACAACCGTTAACGTTTCGGGCTACGTGAATATTGGGCAAATTTGGCAGAGGAATCACGAAAGTGAAATTAATGCTGGAGGTGAGAAAGAAGCCTGACAAGTATGACTGATATGTCTTATTCTTAATAATATTATCAAATGTGCATTAATAATATTTTTAGTAAGGATCGCCAATTATTATTATAATTTAAAATAATAGTTTTTCGACTCGTGACTCTCACACGGAACGGACGTATTACTAAATTGTTAATTTAATATAAAATTTTTAGACAAATGCCCTCAGCGTGAAATAGACTTAATGAGTTAAATGTAAACATCATAATTTCGAGTGTTCTGTGAGTGTGATATACGGCGTAATCATTCTGACAACAAGCGAACCGCAGTGCAAGTTACCCGCCTCCTCACCCCCGAGAAAAAAGGACAGGCTCAGATGCAGAAATAATTCATCTCCTTCACACACCCACTTCGGAGAATTATACGCATAGCAACATACAATGGCCGTACGTCGCTCACCGACTCGACGACCTATTACGAATGCAGATAGCAATGAGCCCATAGCAACTCGATTTGGATCTCAGCCGGACCTCAGACAATTAATGCAAATTGAAACGGACATGAAGAAAAGTAATGTACGAAAAAGAAAACAACCAGAAGACGAGCTTTCCGAAAAAGTCGATAATTTGGAAAATAAAATTATGATGGCAATTACGGCAATGGCGCAAACTCAGACTGAGAAATTAGATAGAATATCACAAGATGTGTCTCTCATAACAGTTCAGATAGCCCAGATAAAGTGCACTACGGACAAGCTTGTTACTGAACAAAATAACCTCAAGGAGGAAATAAGAGACCTCAAACTTTCTAAGATAAATATGGAAAAAAAGATTGAAGACCTTACAGATGACTTTAGTATGTTCAAAGCTTCAACTTCTTCTGATACCTCTGTTACTTTACCAGAAAATAATAATATGATTGCTGAGGTCTTGGACCGAATGCGTAGGGAAAAGAACATAATCATATGTGGTATTGAAGAAGCTAATTCTACACAATCAACCGAAAGACTGGAACACGACAAACGTGAAATATACGAAATAATTAAATTGGCTAATCCTCACATTAAAGAGCCTAGTAAAGTTTTTCGACTAGGTAAGTACAATAACAAAGCCCGTCCGATCAAAGCGTGTTTTGAAACAGCAGATATGGCCTCATCAATACTTCGGAACAAAAACAAGATTTCGAACGAACGCAGCGATATAAGATGCTTTTCAGATCAGACCCCATACCAGAGAGAAGAAATTCATAAGCTTCGCAACGAACTGAAGGAAAGAAGTGATAAAGGTGAAGAAAATCTAACAATAAAATATACAAAAGGTGTGCCAAAAATTGTAAAAGGAGCTCTTCCAAAAAACCGTCACAGACAATAACCAATGATGAACATAATAATATTATAATCGACAGTAACATTACATATCAAATATCAAATAATCACACAAATGTGATTTCAAATCGTAAGTCAGTAAAATGCTTATACGCCAATGTTCGAAGCATCGTTAGTCCTGGCAAACTTGATGAACTTAAATGCATTATTCACTCAATACCTAGCACACTACATCTAATAATCCTCACCGAAACCTGGATAAAGAGTGATAGTGAAGCTGAACGTTTATCGCTGCCAAACTATACACATTTCTATAACTATCGCAGTGAAGGAAGAGGAGGAGGCGTGTCTATATACATACATAGCTGCTTAAAACATAATGTCGTTAAAGAGCTCTGTGAAAATGACAACCACTACTTATGGATTCATTTGAACAAATTCTCAATAGATATTGGTGCTATTTATAAACCGGACAGAACTAATCACAATGACTTTCTAGAAACGTACTCTCAACAACTACAGAGACGAAAACGTGCAGTAGTGTTTGGGGACTTTAATTATGACCTACTTAAGAGAAGCCAATCAACCATTAATTACAAAGCGATGCTCAAAGAAAATGGATTTGAGCTACTTAACAAAATAAGTGATACTTTCTCTACGCGGGAGACACCTCATACTCGAACTATCCTGGATCATGTGTGCTCTAACTTGAGGAATAATAAATATCATATGTGCATAGTCAACTCTGCTATGTCAGACCATAAACACATTTATTTAGAAATCCATAAATACGAGCCGGAGAAAAACAAAAGGATTAATTACATGGCGACTAACTATGAGAAACTATATGCTACTGTAGAAGATATTATATTATCTAACCACGAAGATCTTAAATATTATGACCATCTTGAGACTAAGCTTATAGAGGCTATTAAGGAGTGCAAGACGCAAAAAACAAAGATTCAAAACCCTATTAAGAAGGATTGGATCAACAAAGATATTATTGATGCAATAAACAGGAGGAATCAACTATGGAGTGAACACACAACGAATAAAATTCAACGTAACAATGATATAGTTCAAGCTGAGAAGCCATCTCCAGTTGATGATTCAGAGAATAAAATTACACCAGTGAGAAAAGAAGTTCAAGACATGATCAAAATTGCCAAAAGTGAATACTATCAGAAACTATTTATGAACTGCAGTAAGAAACCACACAAAATGTGGCAATTAATTAACTCTTTAGGCACTAACAAAACAAAAAATTGCACTGTTCCTCAAAAACTTGAAACTACAGAAGTCTCTTACACAGAAGTTAGTGACATCTGCAACTGTTTTAATTCCTATTTTTCAAATATTGGCAACATCCTAGCAAATCAAATTCCTCAAATATATCACGACACTACAGCTTACAATCAATTATACAATAATAAAACTAAATCTATCACTAAAGAACTGTCCCAATTAGCTCCCACTACTACCGATGAAATTAATAAAATCATCATAAATTTAAACTCTAACACTGCAACGGGTCTCGACGAGATTTCATGTAAAGCCATCAAATGTATTAAAGATCTTATACTAGAAAAATTAACTAACTCTATAAACGATTGTCTGGATAATGGGATTTTTCCCGACTCGCTAAAGATAGCTAAAGTTAGTCCTATTTTTAAAGCCGGCAAGAAATCTGATCCTGGTAATTATCGCCCAATTTCAGTTCTACCTGTCATTTCAAAAATTTTTGAGAAGGTGATATATAACCGTATAGATACTTTTTTAAAATCTATTAACTTCTTATATGAAAAACAGTATGGATTTCGATCTCAATCGAACACACTATCTGCTTGTATCGACCTTGTAACAAATATAAAATGTAAAATAGATAAAAAACAGATCGCCTTAGGCATATATATTGATTTAAAAAAGGCATTCGACACAATCAGTCACAAATTACTCCTCCAAAAACTCCACACTATTGGCATAACTGGAACTGCATTCAAAATGCTAGAATCATATCTCTGTAACCGCTATCAAATAGTTAAGATTGGTGAAACAAGAAGTGCACCTGCCCCGGTTATCTGCGGTGTCCCTCAAGGGTCTATTCTCGGCCCTCTGCTCTTCCTTGTATACATAAATAACATCAAAGACCTAGGTTTAGCTGGAGATGTTACTTTATACGCCGACGATACATGTCTGTTCTATTTTGGCAAAGACGTTCACGAAATTATTAAACAAGCCCAAGAGGATCTAAATTTGTTACATAATTGGTTCCAGTATAACTTACTAACTATAAATGTTACCAAAACAAACTATATGATTTTCAGACCAAAAAATAAAATAATCCCTGACTATACTCCCATTCATATCAACAATGTACCACTCAAAGAAGTTAAATCGGAAAAGTATCTCGGTCTCACTTTGGATAGTCAGCTAAACTGGAAGCGACATATAAATAAAATAAAATCAAAACTATCCTCGCTAATGGGAATTCTTCGTGGTAACTCTCGTTGTTTTCCAAAGTACGTAAGATATATCATATACAATTCTCTAGTGAAATCTCATCTAAATTACTTAATTGAAGTTTGGGGCTCGGCTGCAAAAACGAATCTAAAGTGTTTGCAAATAGCACAGAATAAAATAATTAAATTGCTTTTCCATTTTAATTATCAAACACCTACGAGTATGATATACAAAAAAACTAAATTGATGACACTCAGACAAATTTACAAATACCAAACACTTATATTAGTAAGAAAATTAATTTCCAAAGATATGCGTTCTCAAATTACTTTTACTAAAAGATCTCAATATCAAATTAAAAAAATGAGAAACGCTAACAACTTATGTCTCTTGACACCACGGACTAACTATGCTAAAAGTAGTATAAGATATGAAGGTGCCAAAATGTACAACATGTTACCAAGAGATATAAAAAATATACAGTCATTTTTATTGTTTAAGAAGAAACTAAAATATTATATTATGAAAAACAATAGGTCGTAGTGCTGGCACTTAAGTTATTAATACGAGTACAATTATACTATCGAAGTCCTGAATTTATGCCTACATATTAATAGTAGTATAAAAAAAAAAAAAAAAAAAAACATTTAGGTATAAGTACTAGGTAAATATTATAACAAATAGAACTGAAAAAATATCAATATTGATATGTTTTAGAAAAACAATATATATATATATAGCAATATATTATAATCAAGCCTAAGTGTTAACCTTATATAAATATGAATACTACTACACATAAATACTATAAATACTTATTCATAATATTACAAAATATAGGTAATTACACAAATAAATACACATAGTACACCACTTTATTATGATATAAATCTGCATAAAAGCAAATAAATTCATATTGTTGCATTAAATTCATATTCAGTTGCTATTGTCATAGCAATAGAACAACAACATGTAATACCGACTCAATGCAAGTCGTAATAGCCGAACGCTAATATCAAATTAATTAAAAATACATACCTACCTTCATTAATAATTTTTGAACATATTAAATTTACTTATGTTAGATCAATCAGGTTAATAACCTACACCATAAATAAAATACACTTAAGTAAAATGATACCTGTATAAAAAACCGACGACTGGCTACAAGTTTATTTGTCCTGATTAACTTATTATAGTAAAATTGCCATGATAATTACACCGTATTTTATTATCTGTAAGTAGGTAAAGGTAAATAATATTATTGGGTAAGTGCCTACTTTTGTTAAGCCCTCAATAATCTTAGATGATGAAAAAATTTTTTGTTGGTATTCTTATCTTTTGTTAGTGTAGTAATTAGGTAAATGCCTCAGTGTAAGATCAACATTCCTATTGTTTCACCTAGTTTTGATGAATCTACCTACCTGCTGTTGGTAGCTTGTAGTACAAATAGGCACTACAAATAAATAGTTATTCTGTTGTTAGAGCTCAGAATGTAGCATAATTAATTAATGTAAACATACTTATATGTATTTGTAATCTTTAGTTATGTTAGTAAGTAGTACCTTCCGGTCCGTTACTATAGTTAATAATAATGTTTCTCAAGTAAGTGAATATTGTATTCTGTTTGGGAAATAAATGTCTTAAACCATAAAATAAATTTTCTACTAAAATTAGAACGCGTGACGACATTAAAAAAACTCTTAGTACTTAACCTCACTTTTTTAAAACCCTACTTTCTACTACTAATCCTACTTCTTACTATCCTATCCTGCGTTCTACTTTAAGCTTATATATTACTAATCACTATATACAATATTATAAAATCCTAAACGACTCACTGACTGACATGCAACGTAGAGCCCAAACCACTGATCCTATAGACTTGAAACTTGGAATGTAAGTTATTTTCGTTGTCTGGTCGTGAGCTAAGAAAGGATTTTTGAAAATTTATATCCTAAGGGGTCCAAAAAGGGCGTCGAAGTTTTGGTACCTATTTTGGTATCTACTAGCTCCCATATTTTATTAATGCGAGCGTGCAAAGCTGCTGTTCTTACACCAGTCATAAGTTTTCAAATGTGAATGTTTGGGAGGATGGACGGATGGGTGTTTGTTACTCTTTCACGACAAAACTACTGAACCGATTGGGCTGAAATTCGGTATGTAGATAGTTTAGTCCCTGGAATAACACACAGGGTACTTTTTATACCGATATTCCCACGGGAACGAAGACTCCGGGGGTACAAAACATAACATACATTCACGCCTTTTTCCCGAAGGGGTAGGCTGAGGTGTACCCAGGACTCAGTCCCATAGTAGATACACCCACATTTCGCCAGTATGTTATTGGTCCCATGTAATAGGGGGCGAGCCTATTGCCATCTACCAGGCACAGTAGATGGCAATTGGCACATCTATTCAAATTATAAATTTTAAATTAAATAGATGGCTAATGGGGATGGCTGTTTGGGAATGTTATTGTGAAGACAAGTCCATCTCCTTTTCGATACTTGACACTGGCAAATACACTAACGAGTAGGTCATAAAAAAAACTTACCTTAGCGGAACTAACAGCGATTTTAAAAACAAGCAGCAGCAGTCCGATGGCAACAGACTTGGCGGCCATTATGGAAGTGATCAACATCCATGTCGAGGTTGCTCCCACGTGGAATATGAGAGGCATCATCGACATTGACATCTTCTTGATACCACGAGCGTCTGTATGGGACAATAATGTATGCATTAATTTAATAGGGATAGGATTTGTGGTATATAATTCTATACAACAAGGGTAATAGTTTCTTTAAATACATTTGCAAATATGTATGACTGCCTCGGTGGCGTAGAGGGCGCATGCTCGACTGCCAATTAAGAGGTCCCGGGTTCGATCCCCAGGTCAGGCAGTGTTAAATATTGGATTATTTCATTAGGAATTATCTCAATACTGCCTGGAGTCTGAAACTGTGACCGGTAGATGGCAATAGGCTCGCCCCCTATTACATGGGACCAATAACATACTGGCGAAATGTGGGTGTATCTACTATGGGACTGAGTCCTGGGTACACCTCTGCCTACCCCTTCGGGAAAAAGTGAATGTATGTGTTATATATGTATATTATTTAATTATTTCATTTTATCAACATTATTAATGTAGATCAGTTTTTATTATTTTTCTACAACCTTTTTATATATATTTTTATAATTTCTATTGTCCTCCTGGCCTTTATTATATTTACTGCCGAGAAAAATCCGAGAAAAGTGATGTGGGCTGCATTATTGTTAAGTCTAAATTTGGTAATATAAATAATTTAAATAATAATTAGTTATAATATAATGAAAACTGTTTAAATAAAATAAAATAAAAATATATAGGTATACTTAGGACGAAAATGTAATGAAACTTTTTTTTAAATAACTTGTTTTTGCATCGTGCAAACTCTGCAGATTTGAAGGACCGCTTATCGGCCTAATCCATAATAAACATACATTCACGCCGTTTTCCCGAAGGGGTGGGCAGAGGTGTACCCAGGACTCGGTGTCCTATAGTAGATACACCCACATTTCGCCAGTATGTTATTGGTCCCATGTAATGAGGGGCGAGCCTATTGCCATCTACCGGGCACAGACTCCAGGCAGTTATTGGGCTAAGTAATTCCTAATGGAAAAATCCAATATTTAACACTTTGCCTGACCTGGGGATCGTACCCGGGACCTCTTGATTGGCAGTCGAGCATGCGCCCTCTTCGTCACCGAGGCAGTCATAATCCATAGAGATTATAGGTATCTCAGTATTTCTAATATCAAACCAGTAACCTAGTCGCTGTCGAACTGTGCCTCGTAAAAACTGGGTACAGTCCCACCAGGCTGTCATTGAGTAATTCTTAATGAAAAAATGTAATATTAGTAACTCCCGGTGGTCTTTTCGACTTGGTATCCTTGAACTGATGCTGCATCAACTTCAGATGGGCCAGTAGTCAAATGTATCGTGTTTGGGATCATTGGAATCTTCTCAATGAGGATGATAGATGGTGACCAGGTCTAATGATTTAGGAGGAAGAAGAGCAGGGTTTTTTTTAAATTTCTTTATTGACACATTTTAATATTCTGACACACAGACTACAGACACGTCAAACTTATGACACCCCTTGTTTCGATGCTAAAATTGTTAAAAAAGCAAGTCTACGATGAAAATTTCATACAAATGACATCAATCTGCGATCTTTATTCTAAGTGAGTATATAATATTATAGTTTTGTTTACCTTGTGGTGGCAGTTTCGGCTTCATCTCATCGTATCCCAGCATTCTCCCCCACTCACTGCTCCCAATATTGTCATCATTAAAATCAGCTAATATCTCTGTTAAATAACTAGTTATTTCACTTATTTGATAAAATAACTTATTTTCAACAAACGATAAAACTTTCCCATCCCTATCTTTATTTTCTTTTTCTGCAGCGACAAACTGGCCGATTATTAAAAATAAAATAATATTTTTGTTCATGATTTTGAGTTTAGAGCGCGTTCGGAAGCTTCGCTTTTCGAATTCTAACTGGTCATCTTGAACTGCGTGTAAACTTTTTCGTTCGATCCATAAAGTCTAGATCTCTCTTTGTAAAAAAAACATTAGGAGCGCGAGGTCAAGTGATTATGGTTGTACTTTTTCTCGTCTAAATTTTTTCATTGTTTTTTTTTTAATGTAATGACGACTGTTGCTATGTGTATTGTGCCTAAAAATGCTTATACTTATTAAATAATATTTGTTATAAATAGAAAAAATACTTGGCCACAGTAGGCTTAATGACTTATTATGTGAATGTCCAAGAGCCTAGAAAGTGATTTTTCACTTTCAACTTAAAACCTTAGCTCTTATTGTTTTCTATTTAGAAATATCCATAGACATCATATTTTTTTCCGCTAGTTTTGGGGAAATATTTTAAAAAACTACCTATTAAGTGTCATTATTTTCCGTGAAAAATCTGATTTCTTCTTTTTTCAAATGTGGCAAGATGCACAAGCCGTGTGTTGATTTCCGCGGCTTCTCTCCCGTGGGAATTTTGGGAATTACTTTATAAAATAAATACAGCGCCATCTATTAGTTCCCTGCGCAAAGTATGGGAATATGCAGTAAAATGGCCATAACTTTTGATTGCGTTAACTTAGAAATATGACTTATTTACAGCCACAATGAATGGGCCGCAGTTCTGAGTAGTTGATATCAATTTGAACTTGATCAACAGACGGACAGATAGTCAGACAGACAGACAGACGGACAACAAAGTAATTCTATAAGGGTTCCTTTTTTCCTTTTGTTGGTACGAAACCCTAAAATTACAGCTCTCTATGTCCAAGGGTTGGGGATGGGCGTTAATGAGTGTGTCAGACAGTCACTTAATAAGTACGTACATAAGAGGATGATATCCATTCGTAAAACTGAACAACATTCAATAGAAAGAATTGAGATATTAACGAAACGATTTTCGACTGCCTTTTTTTTATGATAGTGAATGACAAGACGAGCAAATCAGGTGCCTGATGGTAAGCATCAAGATTGCCCATATCAGACACAGTGCCGCACACAGTGTTTTAAAATACAAAATTCTGCGCGGCACTGCACTGCGCCTGTCACCCTGAGATATGAGTTGATATATCTCATCATGCCCGCAGTAATTTCGCTGGTTACATTGCCCTTCAGACCGGAACACAGTTATGTTTTTACATTACTGCTTGGCGGATGAATAGCTGACAAAGGTGTGGTACTTCCCCAGGCGGCCCCCTGCAAAAGAGGCCTACCACTACTATTACTGCCTATACGAAATCGATCAGCTGACCCATTATGGGCAGTCGAATTTTTTTATCTGAATTTCGCAGTTATTTCGCCCTCTCGCTCACACGTACCCATGTAAACGTGCCTTTTCCATTAAATAATACTCGAACACTTCAGCATATTTTACATGATTTATTTCAAGGCCACCATCTTCAATCTCGCTCTACAATCATCTGTCGCGCTGGCATCCACCTCCCTGTGTTGCCATCGCGCCCTCGCACATGCCATAGATCTCCGTGAAATCACACGTTGCCATTAATACTTTCCATAAAACCACCAAAACGTTCACAGAATCCGTAGCATGCGCGTCACAAACCCACATTTTTGAAGATATAAAAAATACTACATGTAATTACGTAAAATAAAGAAAACTAGGAAATAGAAAATAATAATACAAACTTTCACTAATTTAATACAATTTAATCCAAAGATGTTTGTCAGTGCCTAAATAGGCACTGACAAACTTCTTCTTTTTCTGAGTTTTTTTTTCTTTGTGCATGTTTTTATACATGAAATCTCGTTTGCATTTAGTTGGATTTCTTACTGAATCTTTGTATTGTTATTTTCTAGTTCCTAGTTGTCTTTATTTTACGTAATTACATGTAGTATTTTTTATATCTTCAAAAATGTGGGTACGTGTGAGCGAGAGGGCGAATTAGTTTAGCACCGCGTCTTAAAACTAGATAAACGCCGTCTTAAGTATAACTTACTTCTACACTTTTTTATGTAACAAGTATAGAGATTAAGATTTTTTTAATTTTTTTTATGATAGTGACAAGACGAGCAAATCAGGTGCCTGATGATAAGCATCATGATTGCCCATATCAGACACAGTGCCACCCAGTGTTTAAAAGTTCAAAATTCTGCGCGGCACCCTGAGATATGAGTTGTTGAATCTCGTCATACCCAGTAATATCGCTGGTAACATTGCCCTTCAGACCGGAACACAGTAATGTTTGCACATCTCTTGGCGGTTGAATATTTGGTAAAGGTGTGGTACTTCCCCAGGCGGGCCCCTGCAAAAGAGGCCTATACCACTACAATATAATAAATATAATACATATAAATAAATATCATAATAATAAATATAATGAATAAAATAATTAAGAACATTTGCTTAACCTTATTCATAATTCATAATTCATATATGTAAAATAACGATTCAGTAAAAACCAAGATGGCGACCTAACTTTGTGATTCGTTTAGTAAAACTAATGTTCTCGTCTCGTTGTCAAATGTCGCGTATTAAGGTCAGAATTGAAAATTACTTCGATCACGAACGTTTTTGCTCATTACTGGCGCTTGTAACCACAAGGTAACAGTACAGTCCATCAAATTATCTAAGAAGTAGGTACACTGACGTTTCTGCTTATCAAGCCGAAAAAACACACAATTTCATTAACCTTCGCCGTAAAACTGTGATATTATGATTTTTATCATCATAAACTCAAACTCAAATAGGTAAAAAATTGTATCATACTTCTTAGATTTGATTTATTATAAGAGTTGACCTACATATTATTACTCCCTCAATGTTCTGCTTACCATAGGCCAATCAAAAGTGTTTCTTGCGTTTTTACCATGAGTTTTTCTAACAAAGAATATTTATGACAATGGCTAAGGTATCTATTTTTGCGTGACTGCGTCTAATGATGGGTAGGTTATGGTAGAAGAGGCTTTCCTCTAGGTGTGGGTTTTTTGGGAATTTGTAATCGATTTGGCTTAATTTGTTTACTTTTAAGAAATCGTTTTTAGAAGAGGACATTGAGAGGGGTTTTTACAGTGTTAGTGTTTGATTGGACATTATTTTAATAATTATTATAATATACATTCCTACTGCGACTATTGTTTTAATAGACAATAAGAGCGTAAGCGGCCCTTGTAGTAATTTGACACAATCTTATGAAAAATCGCGTGGTACTTCCTATTTCCACAAATCTCCATTCTATAAATTTATATCCTGATAAATGTATATCGAAAGAACCTTAAAATAATGATAGGGACTATAACAAGTCACTGTCCCTTGAACAAACACTTATTCACTATAAACGCCACGGACAGTCCTCTATGCAGAGGCTGTTTCATGGCGGAAGAAACGGTTGCCCACGTAGTCCTGGAATGCGGGGCAGTAGCCCTTCAACGTGAACGAATTCTCGGAACAGTGTTGTCACTCCGCGAATCATGTGAAGTTCCCAGGAAGCTTCTGAGCTTCTGGGCAGAGTTAGGCTGGCTAGATTAGCCAGGACTTCACGTACAACGGACCAGATAAGAGTAAAAGGAGTCCACTTTACATTACATTACGACATTACATCTCCCACTTTGCAGAAAACTCCGGGCAAATTTATTTTAATATAAATAAGGCGCTTATAGGATGTACGGTGTACCGCACAGCAATCATTTTAGTAAATTCAGCATTTCTAATACATGACACAATTAACAGATCAGTTCGCGTTCAAACACGGCCACAGCACCGCGCGTACTCTCTCGCTCCTTTATCTTTACGTATCTACTTATCATCATTGTGGTCTATCAATAAATCAGTGTTTTTCTTCTTATTAGCATTTTATCATTTATTTCTATCATCTTATCAATCACCAAATATGTGGGGACTCGCACATAGGAGCCAAACTTCCCTCTCGCTCGCACATTGCAAGTTGAATTTCCAAAAATCATAAGTTGTGTTTGTCAATCATACCATTTGTAATATATTCAAGAAAACATAGTTTTGATATCTTTTAATTTAACAGAAGAGATAGAAAAAATACTGTCAGTTTTTTTCTATCTACTCCATCAAATTAAAAAAAAAAACGAAATATACTTAAAAACATGCATCTACAACAAATGGAAAGAGCGATTTTGGAAATTCACTATTATAAGCGATTTTTTATCATCAATAATGTAAATTGCGCGCCTTAAACCAGCGTTATTATAAAAAAACAATTTTAAATACTTGACATTTATTACAATACAAAGTTAAAAAAAACACAAATAAAAGTAATGCAAGTAACTTTCAACATCTCTGCCCTTCCCCTTTGTGAAAATAATGCAATATCGTGATAATCAGTATTCCATCCAATAAGAGGTTCATCGCGATTTTGAACTCTAAGCCATAGCTCCAAAGGTCGAAAATACCTGAAACAAGAGACATTATTTGAACACTTTTATGGGAAATAAATATTATTTGGCCACTTAATTTTGTAAAATCATTTGAAAGTTTGGAAAAATTTAAAAAGTTCAAATTAAATTATTTTTCAATTGTATAAAACTACTAAGTAGGGTTAATTATACTAATATTATATACCTCACAAATACTGCGAAAGAAAGAATGCGAAGGTTTATGAGGATGGATGGATGGATGTTTGTTAATGTTTCACGCAAAAGCTACTGAACCGATTGGGCTGAAATTTGTTATGTAGATAGTTTAGACCCTGAAATAACACATAATGTACTTGTTATCCCGATATTCCCACGGGAACGAAGACTACGCGGGTGAAACCGCGGGGCACAGATAGTAATATATAAATATAACACTACGGTTTGTTTCACCGAAGGTTACGGCAAAGATGTACCCATTCCCATAGTAGGTACACCCACATTTGGTCAGTTATATGTGTACTCGTATGTATATGTGTTTTTCTTTCTTTATATGGTACTAGCGACCCGCCCCGGCTTCGCACGGGTAGCAGAAGTAGGTATAGTGAACGTTTAACAGGAGTAAATTCGTGATACATTGTATTTTAATAGATATAACTCTAATGGTTTTCGCAGCGCACGCAAATTAATGACTATTTCTGTTACAATGACCAAACCTTAACACATGTATAAATTTATCGTGGGCTATTTTGAAGATAAGTACTACAAACCCCTAGTACATTCCTTTATTCTACCACCAATACTTTTCACATCGCATGCATAATATAATGACTTTCGATTATTGTGACTAAACCAAAATAGATGGAAATAATGTCCGTAGACTATTTTGTAGATATTGGTTAATACTACAAACCCCTAGTACATTACTTTAATCTATCACCAATAGTTTTCACACCGCATGAAAAATAATCACTGCTTCGATTATTGTGACTAAACCAAAAAAGATGGATATAATCTATGTATACTGTTTTGTAGGTATTGATAAGTACTACAAACCCCTAGTACATTACTTTACTCTACCACCAATAGTTTTCACACCGCATGAAAAATAATCACTTTTTCGATTATTGTGACTAAACCAAAAAAGATGGATATAATCTATGTATACTGTTTTGTAGGTATTGATAAGTACTACAAAGCCTAGTACATTACTTTATTCTACCACCATTACTTTTCACAGCGCTTGCATATAATGTCTGTTTCGATTATTGTGACTAAACCAAAATAGATGGATAAAATTTCCGTGGACTATTTTGTAGATATTGATAAGTACTACAAACCCCTAGTACATTATATTATTCTACCATCAATGCATTTCACAGCGCACGCAAATTTATGAATATGGTAATTATATTATGTAACACCTTGGTTCACAATATTGCAGTTTTCTTACGGATCCCTATTTT
Organism: Hemistola chrysoprasaria; assembly: GCA_947063395.1. Taxonomy (NCBI): domain Eukaryota; kingdom Metazoa; phylum Arthropoda; class Insecta; order Lepidoptera; family Geometridae; genus Hemistola; species Hemistola chrysoprasaria. The sequence goes on along the minus strand of OX346734.1, from coordinate 1,272,439 downwards.
TTTTTCAAAATGTCATTATAGCCTATGGCACTCACACTGAATTAAGCTATCCATAAGTGAAAGAATTTTTAAAATCGGTCCAGTAGTTTCGGAGCCTATTCGTTACAAACAAAAAAACAAAGTTGCTCTCTTTATAATATTAGTATAGATTTATTTCTTATGTACCTAATTCATATGAGGCGAGCCTATTGCCATCAACCGGGCACAAATTGAAACTCCAAGCGCTATCGTAAGTCGATGAAGACCTTAGATTATTGATGAGTCTCCGCGCGCTCCCACAACAGCTTCGAAAATGAGGCAACTTTCAAATTGTATTGTGCGTAACATAATGCTAGTGTAGGTAAATAAAAATTTTCAAGTGTTAGTGTGCGTGGAAAATTGTGTTGGACAGGCTTGTGTACGCCGATTTCTGTGCAGTTTTAAATGCCGCATTTGACAAGTATGATAGGGTATCTAATAGAACTTTAGTATTTAGTGGTAGAAGTGCGCGTGGAGACCTCAATAATCTAAGTATCGCATTTCCGAAAATATGCCTCTACTAGAAGAACCATAAATAAAACTTACTTAACAATAGCTTCAGGTGAAATTCGATTAGTTTTTCCTTTTGTCATTGTTCTGATGATGTCTGAGGATGATTTAGACGCACCCGGTTGCATTATTTCACTGAAAATAGTAAAGACTGATCATTTATCTCATTAATGGTATTTTGAAGATCAGAAATCTAATTAATGGGTTTATACTGTCACAAATAAATAAATGGGATTATGCTGATAACAAAACATGATTGATGATAAAGACGGTGTTATTTAATAATATCGATGGGATTATAATACCATATATGTTCAGTAGAATTATAATAATCGTAGGTACCGCCCAATAATACTAGTGATGTGATTTTTATATGGCTCACAAATCTCATTCATTGAATGATGGTTATTACAAATTAATTATACATGATCATGACCAATCCCATTAATAGGATTATTCTTATGACAAATCCCATTAACGTGATTCCAGAATCTCATTAATGGTATTTTAGTAATCATAATCATAAATAATGACTAACCTGAATACCCTCCCCGCGTCTCTGCTCCTGTAAACGTCACATTCATGCAAATGGCCGACGTGGCCCGACACCTCGCACAGTTGGGAGAATATTTGAAATTCTAGTATTGTTGCTAAGAAATATTTTATGTATTCCTGTAAAAATATACTACATTTATCATGTGGCCATAAATAATACTTTGTAGTTTTTTTTATTTAATTTTTTTCGCTTTACCTGATCAGAAATGATGTGATATTTAGATCCAGGGTCGAAATCGGCTTCGGATCTGGATATTGGAGGTATCACACCCTGAAAGTTCATTTAAATTTGTAAGGAACTGTTTCACCCGCGTAGGTCCCGTGGGAATATCGGGATGAAAAGTACCCTAGGGTCTATCTTTATACTTCGGTATAAACCGCTGAGCCAATTAGGCTGAAATTCGTTTCAGCCTAATTGGTTCAGCGGTTTAAGCCTAACAGACAGACAGACACACTTGCACATTTGTAATATAAGTATGGATATTAATATGGATAAGAAATTTGTAAATTAATTAATTTTAAGACCTTAAATAAACAACGTTCCACACACGGTCATCTGGTCCTAAACTAGGCCAGAAGCCTGTACTATGGTAACCAGATGACTGATATACATACTTATATACGCTTATAACACCCAGAAACAGATCAAACAGACATGTTCATGCACACAAATGTTTGTATAACACACAGACACAGTTCAAACAGACATGCTCATGCACACAAATGTTTGAACTGACCGGGGATCGAACCCGGGACCTGCGCCAATTGGCTGAGCAAACCGGCCAGTCTAATTAAATTAATACCATTTCGAGTAGTCTGTCATCCATAGTTGTTGTCCACTGATGAGTAAAATCACCCTTTATAAGGATGCTAACTGATCACTAGTAACCCTGTATAATTAGATTAGATTAGATAACACTTTTGACACCACAATACAGAAAATTAACAAAACGAAACTTAAAAAAACTTACACGTGAGTAGCAATAATTGGCGGTCTCATCGCTCAGAGCGATCTCTTCCAGACAACCATTCGAAAAGAGGAAAGGTATATACTGGAAGGACGGTGGTTTAAATATAAACCAAAACTAAAACTATACATAACAAGGTACATAAAAATACCTCTATACTAGGTACTATAATATTATAGATGAATACATAATAATATGATAAATATATAAATAACATAACATACATTCACGCCTTTTTTCCCGAAGGGGTAGGCAGAGGTGTACCCAGGACTCAGTCCCATAGTAGATACACCCACATTTCGCCAGTATGTTATTGGTCCCATGTAATAGGGGGCGAGCCTATTGCCATCTACCGGGCACAGTTCCAGACTCCAGGCAATTATTGAGATAATTCCTAATGGAAAAATCCAATATTGAACACTTTGCCTGACCTGGGGATCGAACCCGGGACCTCTTGATTGGCAGTCGAGCATGCGCCCTCTACGCCACCGTGGTAGTCTATAAATAAATAAATAAATACACTATAATAATAAAATATAATATACAAATACATACATACATACATGTACAAACAAGTAAGAATTTCTTGTTATGATAAGGATACTATTTAGCTTATATTTACTAATTACTATACAAAATATGTACTTGATATCTTAGTTTCATGCGCCACCATCTTGTATTCATGTTGTGGACGCCATCTTCAAACACCGACCAACGCCACTGAAAACGAATAAATTGTTCAGGCATACTTGTATTATATGCGTAGTGCAGGGTTCCATACATTTAGATTGCTGAACAAAACCCTTCATCAACAAAAGCCTTCTAAGAACAAACAGCGCCATCTAGTTGAAAACTACAGCAAAGATGTTAGTAATCACATACTTTTCTATAATATAATAAAAGTAAAAGCTATAATATAATAAAATCGCTGAATGTGTTGCTAAGCGCAAATTTCGAGAGGATGGTACTTACAGAGAGAATGATTTAAAAAATTGTTAGAAAAAGTTAATAAAAAAATTAAAGAATCGACTGTTAGGCGGTACGAAGTTCGCGGGGTCAGCTAGTTTTTAATAAAATTTTCTCTTTTTAAGGTTTTGGGATTTTTTTCTATAAATTAAATCGTTTTTTTAATAACCTATATAATATGTATAAAATAAAATCCAAAAAGCGATCACATACTGAGATTCTTAAAACGCCTTTTTTCCCGAAGGGGTAGGCAGAAGTGTACCCAGGACTCAGTCGCATAGTAGATACACCCACATTTCGCCAGTATGTTATTGGTCCCATGTAATAGGGGGCGAGCCTATTGCCATCTACCGGGCACAGATTGATAATAACCTTGCCCTATAGCTTGTAATCCAATGTAAATAAATATTGTAAACTATCTGTTGAAAAAATTAAGCCCTTCAAGTTTCTTGTGCGTTCTTCTTGTAGTGGTATCTTTTCGAACGCACGGTAGACTCATTACTGTTTATCTTCATTGACGTGCAAAAGTGTCGGATTATGACTATTTGAATAAATCTGTTTCAGTTTGAGTTTGAATGCCTCGACATCTGAGCAAAGATATCATTAGAGTAAACGACAAAATTTTGCTACACATTTCATACGCGTAAAGTTATTGGATATATATGATTCAATGCCATTTTATTTTACTCATTAAAACTTCTTTGGATTCAATTCGATTTTTTACTAAATCTTTGTATTGTTATTTTCTAGATCCTCGTTGTTTTTATTTTACGTAATTACAAGTAGTATTTTTTATATCTTCAAAAATGTGGGTACGTATGAGCGAGAGGGCGAATTAGCTTAGGACCGCGTTTTAAAAAACATAACTGGTGAAGTATTGTCCTTTTTGTACTCTGCGTACCCCTTCCGGGAAAAGGCGCGTTGTTATGTGATAATAACAATATATCAGTGGTGGTAGATTACCTGATCCACCATGAAAGCGAAGGGTAGATATGCGACCTTCTCCAAAGCCATTGTCATCAGAAAATTCATGCTCACTTCATATGGATCATTGGTTCTGAAAATAACATTAATGTATGAGATAGAGTTATATACCTACATATTATAGAGATATAATAGATATAGAGTTTTACAAAAGAGTTTTAAAGATGACATCCCTAACGTAGTTAGAAGGAATAAGAGATACGCGATAGAAAGAAAGGCAGCTTGTAGGTTAATATAACGATAAGCTAAGACGATAAGTAAAGAGGCCCCGTGCGACCCGAATTCCAGCCTCGTTGGCTCAGATGGTAGTAACTCTGCTTTCTGTGCCGCAGGCCCCGGGTTCGATCCCCGGCTAGGTCAAATATTTGTGTGCATGAACATGTGTGTTTGATCTGTGTCTGGGTGTTATAAACATATATAAGTAAGTATATCAGTCATCTGGTTACCATAGTACAGGCTTCTAGCCTAGTTTGGGACCAGATGACCGTGTTTGGAAGTTGTCAAAAAAAAAAAAATTGCACTTTATTTCGTCGGAGCTAGAGTCGCTATTTATTTAAATTATTTTGAGGAGTGTCTCTTCTATCCCTTTACTATTCTGTTATACCACAGGAAAAATTCACCGGTGAATTTTTTAAAAGGGTTTTCAAGGCCATCTTCGAAACTACGGTGAATTTCGAAAAATGCTGATAGTGATCAATGTCTCATTACATTTTTGAAAAAAATATTATCCGCGGGAACCGAACGAATTATTTTAGAAAATATTACCTACTCCATCTGATCATGTCATTAAAAAAGTCAGAAGGTCCTGTTTGGTGTTATAAGTTTTTAAGTTTATTGGAAAAAGAAGATAGAATATATATATATAAAAAAGTTTATAGAAAAAGATTATGGAGTTTAGGAGAGAACATTTTCATTTTCAAATACTTATCACCACAATCGGGAGAGATTGCAGAGATATTATAGGGTCTAACGAGTCCAAAGACTTTGGACCTTTTGAACCTGAAGCTTCTGTTATACCATAAGGTGACCAAGGGAAACTGAGTCCCAGGGTTCAGGGGGTTAGAACGAGATAGCAGATATGATTGTTTGGGCGCGAAAGAGAGAAAAACTGGGAAAAACATTAACTAATCTCCGTGTAAAACAAAGTGTGCTTTTCTGTTGGTACATTTCACTTACTTATTCTGGTAAAGCCCAACTCTTTGCAAGTGTTGCAGGTTGTAGACAGACAAGGTCGCCGCGTTGGCCACTGCTTCGTGAAATGCTGAAAAAGAAAAAAATACTTAGGCGCTCTACAAAGAGAGCTACTTTAAGTTTCGTGTTGCGGCTACAGGCAACTAACTGTTTACATCGTACTAATATAATTAATCTCAAATATTAGCATTATGTCAAAAACGTACGTTTTCAACACATAAAAAAAATGCTGGCGAGTTCTAACTCGACCCCAGCGCCATCTAGAGCTGCTTTTTGTGTGTATGTTTGGTTCACGCTGAAACTGCTGAACCGATTGGGCTGAATTGGGTAGATAGTTTAGACCATGGTATAGGGTACTTTTTATGCCGATTCCATGGGAAGGAAGACTACGCGTGTGAAACCGAACGAGCATAGCTATTTCATAAATTATAGTTTTTTTTTATTTAAAAGTCTTCTACACAACATCAATTAACATAATTAACGGGATATTTATCATGATTCGGTCCAATAATAATCAACTCGCCGATGCCTGTCAGTTCTTCCGTGATCATGGCGCATGCAACTGCGTACAAATATTGGGAAACTCGAAAAACGTCGAACCATGGTATCCCATACAAACTGATGGTTTCAAATCATACCTAGTTCCTATGAGAACCTAGTTCAGACTTCATATTAGACCTAAGCATTTACAATTTTAGATTTAACAAAAATGTATGGCACTTTTGAAGAAATAAACGATATAAGTATATTTATTTAATACTAGCTGTGCCCCGCGGTTTCACCCGCGTTGTCATCGTTCCCGTGAAAATATCGGAAAAAAAGTACCTTATATGTTATTCCAGGGTCTAAGCTACCTACATACCACATTTCATCCCAATCTGTTTATTAGTTTTGGCGTGAAAGAGTAACAAACATCCATCTATCAATCTAACCAAACCGCGCTAGATGGCGCTGGAGGTGAGTCAGAACTCGCAAGTTTTGTTCACCTGTTAAAAACGTAACTTTTTTGAGATTTGAGATTTTTATTATTAGAAGGAAGTTTCCTCCAAACTCTTACCCGGGTTAGCTCCATCTCTAAACAGTTGCGGTTGTTCAGAGTACTGCAAGTAATACTGAATGTGCGCCATCTCGTGATGTGTCGAGATCAGGTCTTGTTGCGTCACTTCCGTGCATTGTTTTATTCTGCAAATAACCAGAAATATATTAACCGGGTCGAGTAAGGCGCTCCGCAAACGGGGCAACTGAGTATCATGTTGTATCAGCAACTAGCAACTAGTTGTTACATCATCATTATCATCTCAGCCTACCACTGCTGAACATCATCATCATCATCATCTCAGCCGTTGGTAATCCACTGCCGAACATAGGCCTCCCTCATAAAGGGGGGTTTTGTCAATACTCGACACGCTTGTTGTGCGGTTGTCGAGCGCAGTTCGATGGTTTGTTGCAGAGGACGCTGCTGCCTCCTCTGGATCTGTTAACCCTTAGCCCACTCTTACGGCAACCACGGGTAGAGAGGGTGGAGCACTATTCTAAAGCTGGTAACTCCACGGCGCGGTAACTCCACTGCTGAACATAGACCTCCCCTATGGATTTCCATCTAGTCCGGTTGTAAGTGGCTTTCAATTCAATTCAATCTAGCTTATGACAAAATTCAATTTAATTTTGTCATAAGCTAGTGGTTTACACAAAAGTTTGTGAAGATGGATTGATGGTTTTTACTCCTTTTCTCCAAAACTACTGATCCGATTGGACTAAAATTCGGTATGTATATATAGTACAGACCCTAAAATAATACATAAGTTACTTTTTATTCTGATATTCCCACGGGGACGACGACTACGCGGGTGAAACCGCGGGGCACAGATAGTATATATAAACAATAATGACTAAATGTAATGTGACAAGAGGAACCTATCAATAAGATCGAGTGGACCTATGCGTCAATTGGTTCTAGATGTAAAGTAACCTAAGGTGTCAAGGTGGCCCGGTAGCCAAGTGGCCATATGTGTCAAGTGGCCAAGTTCATACCTGTAATCGATCCTATTACAGAAGTCCCAGGCGCTAGCAGTACATTGCACGGAGCGCTCACTGGGCCGAGCTAGCATGGACCCGCGCCAGAACTCAGGGGGAACTGGCTTTAACCCCATTGACGTGTAGAATTCTTCAGCCATTTGGAACATTCTAGAACATAAAAGAACGTATTTAGAGAGTATCTCAGCTACAACAACCTTTGAACACAATCCTATGAAAAAAATATCAAATCGATATTTTGTATTCCCCTGTTTCCTCCGAATATAATTAACCCATTCTTTATAACAATGTTCTGATATTTTTATAGTGAAGTGAACTGTGTCCCTGTCATTTTAGTTTCTCTTATAAACTCTCGGTGTTTTTCATAGTGAATTTCAAAAAGTCCCAGTTTTACGCGCGTGATTGGACGTTCACTACAAAAAAATGAAGAGATTACAAACAACAATAAAATGATAGAGACATAGAGACATAGAGACTTCACCTTCAAAATATCAGGATTTAAATATACTCCTATATCAAGGTTTACTATATTCAGAGGAAACAGGGGAATACACAACATTGATTTGGTGAACTTTCCATAGCATCGTGTCGAACTGATAAAAGATCCCCTTTCCTGTTTTAAGGGTGGATTAGACCTTTGCGACAGTCTTTATAATAATATAAAATTATCATGAGGGGAACGAAGTTATCCTCAAATCCGTTTGTTCGGTCTTTGCAAGTACAATTGAGGGTAGTTGGAAAAACTCCAATCAATTCTTTGTATTTACGTCTGTCGGAAGGCATAAGTCAGTGTGCCTTAGCGAGTCGCGCCGAGTGCACGTTGCGCTCTAACCTGCCGATTTTTGTTGCCCTCATGTGTGTGTGTGTGTGTGTGTGTGTGTGAACTCTTGGGATAGTTTTCGTTCGTAACGGAAATATTTGTGAGACTGGACGTTTAGTTTGGTTAGCTAACCCGCAGGATTACCGTGCTGTTCTGCCACCGCTGCTGTCGCCCATGGCATTGTGGATACATACAAAAATTAACTATATTTATCACTCCGAGCTGTGTGCCGATCGAACACCGTTTGCAAAATCATTTGAACAAAAAGCGACTCCAGATCCGATGCAATAAAGTGCAATTCAGTTCGCGCAGCGCCTAACTACTAACTACCTAACGATATATTAACCTACAAGCTGCGTCTCTTTCTATCGCGTATCTCTTATTCCTTCTAACGACGTTAGGGATGTCATCTTTTAAATTTGTTTATGAAACCATATAATTATTTCGTTTAGGTTTTAGGTGTAAGCATTGTAACGTAGTACGAGTCCTGGGTGAGTTGTTATAGAATACTCTTTTTTTTTACTGATAAACATGCATTTTAAGGTCGTTTGTTTCCCGGTTATATAATAGGGCCACCCCTTCCTCATCTAGTGGGAGCCGTGAGATCCCGCAGAGGGATATATTCGGAGAGTGGACTGCAGCGCTTTCTGGCCACCTAGTATTCAACTGCTGCGAGCATCAAGTCGCACAACAAGCTTCAGCATCTAGGCTAAATCCACCATATAAATAGTTTATGGCGTTCTATAATAGGTAAGGCCTATGTTCAGCAGTGGACGTCTTCCGGCTGATGATGATGTATTTTTACCTTTCGATGTCCATTTGCCGCGGGGTACCGGCATTAGAATAGTACCTCACCCTCTCTACCTGGGTTGCCGTAGGAACCGGCTGATAGGTAAATAAATCCAGAGGACGAGTAGCGGCGTCCTCTGCGTAAAAACCACCAAACTGCTCTCGCCAACCCGCCTGTCAAGCGTGGCGAGTATTGGCAAAACCCCCCCAATGATAAACACCATACAGACCAGGCCCCCAGTACCCGGCAGCTCCGTTATTCCTGACTACGGTAGCGGTCACGGTAACGGCGGAGCAGGGGGTGCTAAGAATCCCCGGAAGTTTTCCGGCTACCCACCCCAACAACGACGACTGGCCCTGGTAACACACAACATACGCACTTTGAGGACCGACGAGAAGATCATTGAGCTGGAAGAGGAATTAGGTAGGTTACGTTGGGATATCGTGGGGTTGTCTGAAGTCCGTAGAGTGGGCGAGGACACGATAACCCTAAGATCAGGTAACCTACTCTACTACCGGGAGGGCGACCAACAGTCCCAAGGTGGTGTCGGCTTTCTCGTCCACAAGTCCCTCACTAACAACATTATTACCATCGAAAGTGTCTCGAGCAGGGTCGTATACCTAATACTCAGAGTATCCAAACGATATTCGCTGAAGGTCATTCAGGTGTACGCACCTACCTCGTCACACCCAGATGATGAAGTGGAGACTATGTATGAGGACGTCAGTAGGGCCATACATATGTCCGAGACCCACTTCACTGTTGTTATGGGGGACTTTAATGCAAAGCTAGGCAAGAAAAGCGATGGCGAGCTGAGAGTGGGGCAATATGGATATGGGCAACGGAACCCTAGCGGACAGAGGCTGGCCGATTTCCTGGAGGAGGAGGGACTCTTTATGATGAACTCTTTCTTTCAGAAGCCGCCTCATAGGAAATGGACCTGGTTGAGCCCCGACGGTTCCACGAGAAACGAGATAGATTTCATCTTGACCAACAAGAGACATATATTCAATGATGTTTCCGTGATCCACATGGTGAAAACCGGGAGTGATCACAGACTTGTAAGAGGCACATTGAATATTGACGTCAAACTTGAAAGGTCACGCCTGATGAAGTCCACGCTCCGACCTACTCGCGCCCATATACAAAACCCCGAAAGCTTTCAACTCGAACTATCTAATAGCTTCGCTTGCCTGGAGAATATCGATGCATCGGTGGACGAGATTAATAACAGGCTCGTAGAAACTGTCCAAACGGTGGGCTCTAAGTTCTATAAGCCCCGCCGTACAAATAGACCTCAGAAATTGTCCGACCACACCCTAAACCTCATGGCTGAGCGACGCTCGCTACGACTGCAGTCTTCCAGTGATGCTAAGTCCTATAGGCAGCTCAATAGACGAATTTCCAAATCCTTGCGGCATGACATCCGTATCTTTAATACTAATAATATTAAAGAGACGATATAGCGGAAGAAAGGCTCCAAAGTGTTTGCAAGAGATATGTCTATTGGGCAAAGCCGGTTGACAAAGCTGAAGAGAGAAGATGGCAGTATAGCGTCGACAAAAGCGGAGGTGTTAGAGGAGATCGAGAGGTTCTATGGACAGCTATACGCCTCGGTCGCAAAGCCTGTTAGCAGCGCGGCCAAAGACCCAAGAGCCAAGCTGACCCGACACTATACCGAAGATATCCCGGACATCAGCCTGTATGAGATTAGAATGGCCCTGAAACAACTCAAAAACAACAAGGCGCCGGGTGATGACGGAATTACATCAGAGCTTCTGAGAGCGGGTGGAACACCGGTACTTAAAGTCCTCCAGAGGCTCTTTAACTTTGTCATATTCGAAGGTGTGACGCCAGAAGCATGGAACAGAAGCGTGGTGGTGCTATTCTTCAAAAAAGGTGATAACACCTTGTTGAAGAATTACAGACCCATCTCGCTTCTGAGCCATGTTTATAAGTTGTTTTCGAGGGTCATTACGAATCGTCTCAGTCGCAGGTTCGATGACTTCCAGCCGTCTGAGCAAGCAGGTTTCCGAAAAGGCTACAGCACCATAGACCACATCCACACGCTTCGCCAAATTATACAGAAGACCGAGGAGTATCATTTGCCATTATGTTTAGCGTTTGTGGACTATGAAAAGGCCTTTGATTCGATCGAGACATGGGCGGTGCTCGAGTCTCTCCAGCGATGCCATATTGACTATCGGTATATCGAAGTGTTGAAGTGCTTGTATAGTAACGCCACTATGTCGGTTCGAGTACAGGACCAAAGTTCGAAGGCGATCCCGTTGGATAGAGGCGTAAGACAGGGAGACGTTATATCTCCGAAACTGTTTACTGCCGCAATGGAGGACGCCTTCAAGCTTCTGGAATGGCAAAAACACGGCATCAATATTAATGGCGAATACATCACTCACCTTCGGTTTGCCGACGACATTGTAGTCATGGCAGAATCGATGGAAGATCTCAGCATAATGCTCGAAGACCTCAATCGAGTTTCTCAACGGGTCGGCCTTAAAATGAACATGGACAAGACGAAGGTGATGTCTAATGCCCATGTTGCGCTGACCCCAGTACCGGTTGGAAACGCGATTCTTGATGCTGTTGACTCGTACGTCTACCTAGGACAAGTAGTCCAACTCGGTAGATCCAGCTTCGAGAAAGAGGTCAATCGTCGAATCCAACTAGGCTGGGCAGCGTTCGGAAATCTGCGCTATGTCTTCTCGTCCAAAATACCTCAGTGCCTCAAGTCGAAGGTTTTCGACCAGTGTGTGTTACCAGTGATGACTTACGGATCTGAAACGTGGTCCCTGACTGTGGGCCTTATAAGTAAGCTCAAAATAGCACAACGAGCTATGGAGAGGGCTATGCTTGGGATTTCTTTGCGAGATCGAGTCAGAAATGAAGAGATCCGTAGACGAACGAAAGTTACCGACATAGCCCAGCGGATTAGCAAGTTGAAGTGGCAATGGGCAGGGCACATAGCACGTAGAACTGATGGCCGATGGGGCCGTAAAGTTCTTGAATGGAGACCACGGATTGGTAAGCGCAGCGTAGGACGTCCTCCCACAAGGTGGACAGACGATCTGATAAGTACGGCAGGAGCACGCTGGATGCAGGCCGCTTACAACCGGACTGGATGGAAATCTAAGGGGGAGGCCTATGTTCAGCAGTGGACGTCCTATGGCTGAGATGATGATGATGATGTCCATTGGAAGTGAGAAAAAGGTGAGAATCGGATTCTTGTAATACCTTAGATTCCTATCAAACGAGGAGTCTCACAGCCCTGCCAGGGTTTGATCATGGAACGAAAAAGAGGAGAGGTATTTTCCTTGTTCTTGTCCTGATTAAACCTTACCTGAGAGGAGTAAAACCTTGTCGTAATAGCTCAGCCGTGACGTCAACGTTTGGAGATTGTGGGAACGGCATCACTAGATCCATGATTGATTTCCAGTTTTGTGCCCACATGTTTCCTGTAAAATATACAATTTAAACAAAAGTTGCTCGTTTTTGAGCAAGAGATGGTAGCACAAGACGATTCTAATTATTAGACGGTTTATAAATTATTAATTTACACTTATTGTAGTTCCATGTAATAGGGGGCGAGCTTATATTGCCACCTGCAATAACACTGTCTGACTTAGGGATCGAACCTGGGACCTCTTGAACGGCAGTCGAGCTTGCGCCCACTACGCTACCAAGGCAGAGTATGGAAATCGAACGCTGTTAATTTGATCAGTTCCTTATTTTGCACAACAGATGTCGCTACTTACCTAACAAATGAGCAGGTATCGGCCCATCGCTCCTCACGGTGGTTTCCCCGTACCTCTGCACCAACCTTCGTCTAACATAAGTGAATAATTGTTTGTATAACGGTATTATTTGGTTGTACATTTCTTCAACACTCGCTCGGAAGGATTGGTCGTCGTAGATTGCTCTCATTTGGTCGCCTGCGTCTCTGTAGCCTAGAAAAAAGCAAAATCACTACATATAGTATAAAACAAAGTCGCTTCCCGCTGTCTGTTCCTATGTATGCTTAAATCTTTAAAACTACGCTACGGATTTTGATGCGGTTTTTTTTAATAGATAGAGTGATTCAAGAGGAAGGTGTATATGTATAATAAATACATACATAATATAGTAGAAAAACACTGATAATATTAGAGGTTTCTAATGTGATGAAATACAATGTATCACGAATTTCCTTCTGTTAAAACGTTCACTATACCATAGAGCTAGTTAAATAAATAATAAAATAAAATAAGTGTATATTGCCACAAAAAATTAACATAACATAACATACATTCACGCCTTTTTCCCGAAGGGGTAGGCAGAGGTGTACCCAGGACTCGTCCCATAGTAGATACACCCACATTTCGCCAGTATGTTATTGGTCCCATGTAATAGGGGGCGAGCCTATTGCCATCTACCGGGCACAGTTCCAGACTCCAGGCAGTTATTGAGATAATTCCTAATGGAAAATTTAACACTTTGCCTGACCTGGGGATCGAACCCGGGACCTCTTGGTTGGCAGTCGAGCATGTGCCCTCTACGCCACCGAGGCACAAAAAATTACATACAGAAAATAGAAAAGATTACAAGGTAGACGTTACAATCACAACAAGATACAAAAAAATAACAATAATATTGACTATTTATCTATGCAGTACTTATACACACACTAGCTTAGTTCACACTAGCTTAGAGCTTCGGACCGAACATCCATCCACCCATCCTCACAAACTTTGGCATTCATAATATTAGTAGGATAATAATATGACTAACCTGTAGTTTGCGCAGCTTGGTTGGCTAGTTGAACGTATCTCATGAACCTGTTTTTCAGTTTCGGCCCAGTTTTGTCTCTGAAATGGAAGTTTTAACTTTTATTATTATAAACAATATTCAATAATTTGATATAGTAGCAAGATTCCTACAAGGCTCAGAAATGATCTAAAGACCTATATTACCTTATTATGAGGTAGTCGTTTATCATTTCAGCAGGGGAGGCTTATAGTCTAGCTGCCTGCATACCTAAGCCTTACCTTAGGCTGGGTTTTTTGATCACTGGTTAAGTCGACCAATGGATAAATTTTTTGACAAGTAGTTAAAATTCGACAAAATTAGTTTTTTTCATCCCTGGTTAACTATTTTTTTCCACACGATTTTAACCATTGGTTAGAAATTTAACTATGGTTAGTTTGACAAATGGTTAACTTAACCGTAATAACGATCAAAAAACTGGCCCTAGGGGTTGTTGCCAGCACTCGCCACGCTTGGCAGGCGAGTTGGCGAGCGCAGTTTGATGGGTTATACGCAGAGGACGCTTCTGCCCGTCCTCTGGATCTGATTTTAAATTAGCTTTATAGCTATTTGGAATATTCTAATCTTTAGATAATAGGTGTCTATAGTTGATGGATGGCAATATCTACACGGTCAGACTGCAGGTTCCTTGGCCCAATTAAAAAAAATAGAACTAGTTTTTGTAGTCTGTGACATTCTGTGTTCTGTAAAAATGTTCTGTGAAATGATTTTGGGTTTTCATAAAACATTGCTACTTTTTTTGGCGGAAAGCCGAAGAGTACAGTTTGGCTCCCGTATCTTTATCAATTATCGGTGCATTTTCGAGTGTTTAACGTGTAATAATGGTGGAATATTACGTGTTGAGTCTTTTCGAAGATACACAAGTCTCTTGGCAAGTGATGCGAGAGTTGAAATGTGATTTTTCGTGTTCCCAACAAAATTCCAACCACTTTACTAGAACTGTGACTTGACTGGGCTTGCCCTAACTCTGAATTGACTAATTGACCATATTAACTTGAAAATGACTGCCTCGGTGGCGTCGTGAGCGCATGCTCGACTGCCAATCAAGAGGTCCCGGGTTCGATCCCCAGGTCAGGCAAAGTGTTAAATATTGGATTTTTCCATTAGGAATTATCTCAATAAATGCCTGGAGTCTGGAACTGTGCCCGGTAGATGGCAATAGGCTCGCCCCCTATTACAACGGGACCAATAACATACTGGCGAAATGTGGGTGTATCTATACTATGGGACTATAAGTCCTGGGTACACCTCTGCCTACTCCTTCGGGAAAAAGGCGTGAATGTATGTATGTAACTTGAAAATTTATATAACTTGACACTGGCAATACATTCGTGTGGGTCCATACATTCGTTTTCATAAAAGATTGCTATTTAGTTTACATGATAATGTTTATTAATTAGTTCCACAAAGTAGGACCTCAGTAACAATAGTCTACCTGAAACTCTTCCAAACATAGACCAGTTCGCTTTCAATCCTAGAATGAGCCAGGATCCTAGAGATCTCAGGGTCGAGCTGCATGTCGCAGTAGCTGTCTGACTCCGAGGGTTGGTAGTGTTGGACCGGCTGCTGGGTCAGTTGGTACGACTGGTGGCTGGGCTGGAAGATCATGGAACTTATTATTATTTTTATTTTTTTATGATAGTGAGTGACAAGACGAGCTAATCAGGTGCCTGATGTTAAGCATCATGATTGCCTATAACAGACACAGTGCCACCCAGTGTTCTAAAATTCAAAATTCTGCGCGGCACTG
This sequence comes from Hemistola chrysoprasaria, assembly GCA_947063395.1. Classification (NCBI taxonomy): domain Eukaryota; kingdom Metazoa; phylum Arthropoda; class Insecta; order Lepidoptera; family Geometridae; genus Hemistola; species Hemistola chrysoprasaria. Next base: position 1,257,032 of record OX346734.1, on the reverse strand, counting down.
CACTGTGCCTGTTACCCTGAGATATGAGTTGTTGAATTTCATCATGCCCAGTAATTTCGCTGGTAACATTGCCCTTCATACCGGAACACATTAATGTTAGCACATTACTGCTTGGCGGATCAGTAACTGGCAAAGGTGTGGTAAAGCCCAAGCGGCCCCCTGCAAAAGAGGCCTACCACTACAAAATTATTATTGAACACTCCCTTTTTAGTATTATTGTATGCCATCAATAGGGACCTTAAGCCGCTTCGACCATTGCTGATCTCTTGGAGCCCGTATGGATATAATTCACTGCTCAGCCCCGCTGAATATAGAAATTTCCCAGAAACCTTCGAATCATCTTTGTCCCCTATGTATTCCATCATCATCATCTCAGCCATAGGACGTCCACTGCTGAACATAGACCTCCCCCATAGATTTCCATCCAGTCCGGTTGTAAGTGGCCTGCATCCTCTGTGTTCCCGCCGTTCTTATCAAATCGTCTGTCCTACGTTGCGCTTGCCGGTCTGTGGTCTCCATTCGAGAACTTTACTGCCCTATCTGCCATCAGTTCTTCGTGCTATGTGCCCTGCCCATTGCCACTTCAACCTATGTATTTAACAGTAACAAATAAAGATGTCAGTCATCATCATTATGATCAGCCGGAAGACATCCACTGCTGAACATAGGCCTCCCTGGATGATGGTCTTCACTTGAGAACCTTTCTTCCCCAACGGCTATCGGTTCTGCGAGCGATGTGGCCTGCCCATAGCCACTTCAACTTGCATGCTGTGCGAGCTATGTCGGTAACTCCCGTTTCTCTGCGAATCTCCTCATTCCGGATTTTACCCCGAACATAGCTCGTTGAGCGACTCTGAGTTTATTTATGAGGTCAACAGTAAAGGACCACGTCCTATGTTATTGTAGTATATCTTTGTAATAAAAAGTCTATGCTTAGTTACTATGTCTATTGTAGGTAGATAGTCTATGGTGATTTGAGATTCAAGATGTCCGTTATATTAAGAGTTTTAAATAAATGTGTCTTCTTAAATTATGAGTTTTTTCATTCTTTTATCATTACAATATAATTATTTATATACAATACGATATAATAATTATTATTACAATATAAGTGTATATTGTAATAATAAGGATAAAAGAAATGTCAGTACTAACCTGGTACTGTGGTTGCGGGTAGTTTTCTCTGTACTCGTCGCCATAAGACATTCTCGGTACGTGAGGGTCGTATGGTTTGTGTCCGTACGGACAGATCTTTGCTGCGTTGTAGATCTCTTTCATTTCTGTTATTAGCTGATGGAGCTGAAAAATTATAACATCAAGTTTTATAGGAGGGCGAATTTCTATGATGGATTCAAGAAAAACATGTAAAACTGGGTTTCTTTCTTTACAAAAAAAATATATCCAAGAAACTTGCAAAACAACTATATTTCTTTTATTATTATACCAAGTTTCTTGGATTTATATATATTGTGTTAAATTACTATATTTAGCAAATTTCTTCAAAATGCGCGCCATATTTTAAAGTTACTTGCCAAGCTAGGACACATACAATGTACCTATTATCAAATGTGTCTTAATACTTAATGGGGTGTATCCACCCGTCAATCTAAACAAATTTCTAAAGTAAGAATTGCAAAATTAGCATGATAATTTTTCGAATCGCCATACAATATGGATTAAGTTGTGAGCTATAATCGGTAAAGGCTTTTGTCCTCTTTCTATGAGCCTTCGACCACGAATGAACAGAGTTGTGACGTGTATGAATATTAATAATTAAATTAAATAATACTTTTTTAAAGCCCGTCACACACGTAGCTATAATATTTAATAATATAAATCATAGCAAGACATGATTACGATATGTATTTTCTATACAAATATTCGACTGACCGCACACGCAGCTATAATATATATTTCTATGGCGTCACCAACATATACCGTAATATATATTATTGCATATTAATATAAACTACGGTATCAATGAAATGAAGGCTAAAATATATATTATAGCATCGTCTCCGTGTGTGATAGCTTGCTATAATATATTATTATATGACGGTATATTAATATATATTATAGCTACGTGTGTGACGGGCTTAACCCGTAGTATATCACACAACTAGTAACCGAAAATATTATCAGAATTACTATTCGAAAATGTTCCGCCATTCTAACATATTTCACTTCAACCAAAAAGATTTTATTCGTTTGTTAATTTTTAAAAGACAGATTTTTTGGTATAATTGTCTTTTTGCCAGCATGCTGCTCATTTGTGGCATGGAGTGGACATTGAGATGTATGGAAAAGGAGATGCACCCCGTTCAGTATTACTAAATAAACCTTTTTGCTCGTAACTTTTGCTTTTAACTCGTTGTATAAAATGGGCCATACCTCACTAAACTTATCATCCGGCAATGCAGCCCGACTTCCCTGCACAATCTTCACGAGCTGCTTCCTCCCTTGAGGGTCAGACCTCGACGAGTCGAAGACGGCCGCCTTCCTCCACGAGAGACGCTCGAACTTGGAGCTGAGGGCCAGTTCTTCCATCATTCGACGATGGTTGTACTCAGTTATGTTGGTTACGAACTTCCATTGGGCCATTGTTACTCTAAAAATATATTTTTTAAATTCATTTCAGTACGTCTTTCAGGCACATTATAACTTGGGAGTATTAGAGGCCTATATTAATAAATACTTTATAGACTGGGTAGAGTGTTTTTATTGAAAAAAGACTAACTAGTACTTACTATCCGCCAAGCAGTAATGTGCAAACATTACTGTGTTCCGTATGAAGGGCAATGTTACCAGCGAAATTACTGGGCATGATGAGATTCAACAACTCATATCTCAATGTGACAGGCGCAGTGCAGTGCCGCGCAGAGTTTTGAATTTTAAAACACTGGGTGGCACTGTGTCTGATATGGGCAATCATGATGCTTACCCCATTAGGCACCTGAGTTGCTCGTCTTGTCACTCGCAAAAATAAAAAAAAAACATCCTATGTCATACACTACACTACACAATACACTACCTATGTCATAAAACACTTCGATAATCCACAGGCCGACATGTCAGCCTATAGAGTCTATAACATAGACAATCCAAGTACTCTAAACCACTGTCAGATGGCAGCGTATCCAAAAGATGGAAGAGATCGCTTTTAGCGATAAGACCGCCAATTTGTTATGATGTGTTTTTAATTTAAGGATTATTTTTTGTGTCTCGACTCGATTCTAGTGCCATCTAGATAACAAAAGAACCGCGAGCGCTGTTTTTTGTGGGTATGTTTGTTACGTTTTCAAGCTAAAACTACTGAACCGATTGAGGTGAAACTCGGTATGTAGATAATTTAGACCCTGGAATAGTATATAGGATACTTAGTATCCAGATATTCCCACGGGAACGATGTCTACGCGTGTAAAACCGCGGGGTACAGTTAAATAAAAGTTTGTTTTTAACAATGCTAAATGAATATGATAAATTTTTATTGGTCTCGTACCACAGCAATACAGAAAATAACAAGAAAAACTCAAAACTAGAAACAGTTCTGGTTCTGAAACAGGCGGCCTTATCGCTTATCGCTGGGTGGCATGGGTGGCTTAAATGAACGAGCTTATTTACCTGTAACACATGCTCGATGCTTCCCTGTCGTACTCCCTCAAAAACTGGGCGGCTTCCATCACGTTTGAGTTAGAACCCTGGAAAAAAAAAAGATTTTCTAGTGTGAAAATGTAGAAGAAATGGTCAATGGTCTCGCTGCAGACGCTTTTATTTATGTAAGTATGTATGTAGAGATGGGTCCGTGGGGGCCTTCCGCACTGGAACTATACAAGGAGCTAGCTAAACGCTTGGTGGAGGCATCGGGTGACCAGAATGCTGGCCTGTATTTTGCCCAGAGGATAAGCATCTGCATCCAACGGGGCAATGCCGCCAGCATTCTGGCCACCTACCCTTCCTCCAAGGGTTTAATAGATTTAAGTTAATGAGTTAGTTATGTTAATATAAGGAGATGTTCCTGGCACCCGAATTTTGGCCTGCAGGAATCGTGTTCCGGCGCTTTAGGGAGGCGAGACAGAAAATTATCCCTACCTAGGTGTTTTAGTTTATGTTTTTATGTATGTTAGTCTGTAAGGTATTTATTAATATGGGCCTCTGGTGCGTATAATTTATTGTTATACGTACTATTGCCTGAAATAAATGAATTATTATTATTATTATTAGTAAGGTTTTGTATATAAAATGTAAATAGTATAGGTAGTGACTTTTGTAAATAGTATTTATTTTTAATGTTTCTTTGAATAAATTCTTTGTAGTATGTATATCAGTCATCTGGTTACCATAGTACAGGCTTCTAGCCTAGTTTGGGACCAGATGACCGTGTGTGGAAGTTGTCCCATATATTATAAAAAAATCTCTGGATGACCGAGCTTTGCTCGGTATTTTTTTTTTTTAATAAAATGACATTTTTTAAAAATGATTCCAAGCTAGATTGATTTATCGCCCCCGAAACCCCCTATATACTAAATTTTATGAAAATCGTTGGAGCCGATTCCGGGATTCCAATTATATACAAGAATTGCTCATTTAAAGATATAAGATATATATATTTGTATGTAAATGGCAGCCATCGGGCCGTAGTTTCTATATTGCCCACCGGTACAGCTAAGTTGGTGGGGCTAATATTGTCACATATCGGCAAGCATGCGTAAACTATTTCAAGTTTCAAGGTACATCATTATTTGTGACCGCTATCTCTAAGCATATGAGACTAATATAAAAACGTTTGTGCCTCTGTCTGTTACCTAATCACGCCTAAATCGCAAAACCGATTTAGATGGAATTTGGTATAGAGTTAGTTTGAGTCCCGGGTAAGGATATAGAATAGTTATTATCCCAGAAATCGTCCTTTAAGAGCGTGAAATGGGGGGTGGGAGTTTGTATGGGGAATCAATAACCGCTCATCCGATTAAGTTGAAAGGTACCTATGTAGATAGTTTAGACTCTGGAATAACTTTTGTCCCGATATTCCCACGGGAATGAACACAACGTGGGTAACACCGCGGGGCACAGCTAGTGCTAAACACGAGTAACAACATAATGTTTACCTAGTAGGTACTTATTAATAAAATAATTGAGTATTTCAAAAAAAAAAGTATTTATTTATAATACCAATCGACGGCGATTTTGGTGAAGCATTTTATTTATAGTTGGTTTTTAAGTCTAGTTTTTAATTTTAGTTTTTAATATTTACTTTTAAGGTAGTTTTATTGTTTATTGTAATTTATTCATTACATTCTTCTCTATATTTATTTATTTTGAAAGTGTAATGAGAATTATGCATCATCCGATTCAAAAATCACTAAAAATATATTTTTTAATTAATTATAAGCATATAATTCAAAATTGATAAAATTCCAATAAGACTCACTTGATCACGAACGCGCTACGATTGGTCGCCATGATTGTGACGTCATTATGTTATAATTATGTATAGGTACTTTATTACATTGTGACGTCACTACAGGTCACAAGATTAAAAATGTTTTTTTAATTTGATATAACTTTGTAATTATAGCGAATAAAAAAAAAACTATAAATAGTTTTGATACAAATCTTATATTATATTATGATCTTTCCATTTATGCCAAAAGAAAAAAATTCTAATACTCAATTACACAAAGACTACCTAGGTTCTAGGCCATCTAGAAGTGGCGTGAAGTGGTAATTATGACAGCTTGAAATAACTACATAATCTTAGGATGTCCTGTAATTTGATCTCTATTAGATATTACTCAGGTTAATAGGACGACCCATGTCTTTAGTATTTTACAGGTGTAGACCTTGTAAAAATAAACCCTACAATTAAGAGGCCGGTGACCGACAAATTCCCCATACAAACGTAATACCACAGAACAGATAGTACGTATAGAATGGACACTGTCATCCACCCACCAATCGGGCCTTCCTCACCCCGCTAGCGAGATTGAGCTCTCGACGACGCTTCGTTCGGAAACATCTCACGCACACTCTTGCGCGTATACAAAACTCCATGTGTGCGGGCCTATGTAGTAAGTAGTTATATCGTGACTTTTGTATGGGAATTGAGTCGGTTATACTTGATTTTTTTACAGTCAGAGGATGTTTTCAACACACTAGTAATCTAGGTTTCTATTTATATTTTAAACCAAACTATAAGTAAGTACTTTGGATTAAAATATAATAAAAAGTATATTGACAAAATCTACCCAGGTAATTTCAAACATAACTCTAAAATAAAGGTATTTTGAACTAAAATATGATTAGTAACCTTTACAACGTGTTACAATAAGGTACTTAAGTCGCCGGCATCTATATATTAATATAGAGACGTCCAGATCTCGCCGTGTGTGCACCTCTCGCGCGCATGCATCTCAGTTCACAGCTAATTTACTGCACTGCAACAGCACCCGCGCCGCGCTGCAATGGCGCATCCGTGAAATGAAGACGCACCCTTAATAAAATACTTTTTGAACTATTTTTTTTGTATGTCACGTTTGACTGTAGATCCAAATTGTCTCCTATAAGTATAATAATATTATGTAGGAGGCAGTCATTAGCTCACGTCGGAGCTTTGTTAGAATTATTCTGATCTTTTAAAATTATCTTTTCGTATGTACCCAGTAGTAATATTATTATCTTTCGTGATCTTTGTACTTACCCTATATTAAAATGTCACCTCATTTTGAAACAATGGCCCAAGAAAAAACCTTAATTTGCCCAAAAATTGCTCACGAATGAGCAATTTGTGTCATGGCATCTTAAGCATGAAGGTTGGACCATATACCTACCATGACATATGACAAAGGAAATAATATGGTACCACCTGCCCGCCTAGCATGGCTCTAGTTTTCCCCGTATTTCTCTCTCGCACCCGAACAATTCATATCTGCTGTCTCGTTTTAACCCTTTGGGACTTCGTTTTCCCTGGTCACTGTGCTACCGGTGCAGGTGTCACCAACTTGGCTGTTCAGCTCTTTGATCATTGCTCTATTGAAATATATTCGCAATGATATTTTCCTTCTCCTAGCCATTGGTTATGGTGTACTGTAGCCGTGTAGTGAGGTGATACATGAGTATTATGATCGAAGGAAACTGGAGAATACAAAACATCGATTTGGTAAATTTTCCATAGGATTGTGTCAAACTGCTAAGAGGTCTCCTTTCTTGTTAGGTCCTGATTGTAGGTACTTACCACAAGTCGATGCAAAATGAGCTGGTTAGATTCGTATGTAAGTGGGTGCATCTGCCGGTCAACATAAACAAATTTCAAAAGAAATAATTCGCAAAATAAATTCCGACTTGTCATACATGTGTGCTAATTTCGCAATTAGGTACCTACTTCTTTTGGAAGTTGTTAAGATTGAAGGGTACATTTTTAAACACGTTCTATATTGTCCTAAGGCTCCCGGACTATTTCTGCACGAACTAGACTATTTTTCGTTCGAATGAAGGTTGTCTTGTTACTTTCATTTAGCGAAAGTGTATTTTACAACGGTCATTGTTCAATTTAGTACCTATTTTTATCGTGGTTAAGTACCTAATTGTGACCCATTTGATATTATTATCAAGAAAGTAAAATTTTCATCTCTAATTTTCTTTTCCTCCAATACTGATCGAAAAGACAAATTAAAAATATCTACAGATACAAGTACCTAGGACGACACAAACTTACGAATTAGGTTGAGCAAATGGTCCAGAAACTGTATGCAATAAAACTAATACACACCATCCATATGACAGCCTCGTTGGCTCAGACGGTAGTAACTCTGCTTTCTGTGCCGCAGGCCCCGGGTTCAATCCCCGGCCAGGTCAAACATTTGTGTGCATGAACATGTCTGTTTGATCTGTGTCTGGGTGTTATAAGCTTATATAAGTATGTATATCAGTCATCTGGTTACCATAGTACAGGCTTCTAGCCTAGTTTGGGACCAGATGACCGTGTGTGGAACGTTGTCCCATCTTATTATTATTAATAACTTTAATATTATTGAAACCTCAAAATCTAGCGCTATCGGTCTATTCGCCGGTGATCCAATCTTGATGAAACTTATCAGACATGTAGCTGAGAAGAAGAATAGAGTAATAGAATTTTTAAATGTGACAATGAGCCAAATCGGCCGAGGGGTTCCAGATATATATTATACAGGTAACGAGGTTTTTAAAATAGGTCCGACAATAATTTCAAAACCGGTAGTCCGTAATTTTTTTTTAAACTCATACACGTAAGTAGTAGGACGAGCATAAATACCTATATTAATCAATGTTTGTATGTATATGTTTGTATTGATTTTATTTATGTATGTAGGTATGTTTGTCCGACAATAACTTGAAAGCCCATGAACCAATCTTGATCTAGATTTGCAGGTAGGCAGTATAAAATAAAAAAAAAATTAACTTCGAACATGAGCTGAATCAATCAAGGGATTCTGGAGTTATAGGAGTTATAAGATTTCAATCGTTTTAGATCATAACTTAAAAACTTTTATCTATTTCTATGAAATTAAATATCTACTTAGGATAGGCTTATAGTAGAATGTATAATTTCAAGTTAGAGGGTTGTCTAATATAAAAGATTTTTGAAATATCAATAAAATTCCTGTCTTGGCCTAAATCCACTATCGTTGTGTTGGATAAATAATAATTCACATGAGTGGAACGCTTACAATAATTTCAGCTTTTACCAATTTGATGTGCTTTTACAATGATTAAAGTTAAAGTTTTTCATAATGTTTTTATTATAGTAATTAATAAAGTCTCAGTTCGCGGCAAACTACTAGTTATTATGTAACGAAATCTACGCATAGAACTACGTCTACCGCTCGAAACCGCTCTACATAGCATAATAATACTCGTATAAAACCTTTTTCATACATTTCCGCCTCGAAGGCGGGATAAGACCAAACTTATGATGGTCCTTATTCTGAAGATAAATTCAGCATTTATCTTTGCATTTTAGTTATCTTTAAGTCTAAGGTGATTCGATTCGTCTTCCATACAAATACGAAGAAATAGAGCACCATTTTCCACTCATTTTTTTTGTGGTTGGCTCTGGATCTAGCCGTTATTTGCGCGAAAACATATTTTGTTGAAGAAAACCGTAAGTATCTATGTTTTTTTTGATATTACAAAAACACAGTAACATAACCTACATACTACTTTATTAAAATTTTCATGAATACCTAGAAACTTAGGTTTTCATTAACCAATGTTTGTTTTTATTTAAAGTGGACGAAGCGAAAGTTGTATGTCAGGATCGTAGCAAGTGGAGGGAAATAGTCTCAGCCTACCCCACCGGGAACAAGGCGTGACTGTATGTATGTATGTATGTAAATATGTTTTGGTGTAAATAAAGGTCAGATTAAGAGCCAATACCACAAACAATTCAGTAGAAAATTATTATTATTCCCTATTTCTTAATTTTTGTGTATTTTCATTTCATATGCAAGACGATTGCCCATAAAACGCAAACTCAAAAACCTTTACTTCAATCTCAGGAAGTCATTTTTGTACGAAGTAAAAAATGGATATAACGTACGTTTGGAAATATAGTACATAAAACATATATATAACATACATTCACGCATATTTCCCGAAGGGGTAGGCAGAGGTGTACCCAGAAGTCCCATAGTAGATACACCCACATTTCGCCAGTATGTTATTAGTCCCATGTAATAGGGGGCGAGCCTATTGCCATCTACCGGGCACAGTTCCAGACTCCAGGCAGTTATTGAGATAATTCCTAATGGAAAAATCCAATATTTAACACTGCCTGACCTGGGGATCGAACCCGGGACCTCTTGATTGGCAGTCGAGCATGCGTCCTCTACGCCACCGAGGCAGTCAAAAGTAGTAGTACAAAATACCTATATATACTTATAAAACATAATCATATCATTTATTAGTCTAAATCCTGAAGGAGTTAACTTAGTAATAGGTAAGTATCTACTTATATCAGCGTTTTGTTAGTAAACACAGACAAGATTGGTCGATTCCAGTCTAACAATTGCTTGAAAGTAGAAATTCCAATGTATCTTTCATCTGAGCGATTAATTACTGTTTATCTTACCATCCTAAAGTAGTCTTGACAGCACGCATACTTCACAAGAATGGCAAATGCGAAACACACGCAGCACTTAAAAACGTCCATTTTTAAAAAGTTACAAAAATCTTCCTGTCAACACACTTTCTAATAATTCACAAATGTTTATTATTAAACCAAAAATAAATATGCGCGCTTTGTTAATTGTTAACTTAATTTAAATTGAAACATTTTGCATTAATTTGCATATTATTTGTACACGATTATAATGTTTTGCCGGTAATTTTTTTTTGGCGCTTCACGGCAAGCGCATTCAGCCAAATGATTGAATATTAATTTCGTGTAGAAAACTGTCTCGTAGCATTTCTTGTCGTCGACTGGAGTAATATTTCCGTTGCTTTTGTTTTTTGCATGGTTTGATGAGCACGGCTGTGCATGGGTGCGGCGCGAGACAAGACGGTCCTTGGCTATTATGTTTTGATAGAAATATAGGGCAAAACTTTCGGTTAAAAGAAAAAATCTTTGATAGATAAGTATTTACAGCCTTTTTTTGGCAGGTTTTGACAGCCTCGTTGGCTCAGATGGTAGTAACTCAGCTTTCTGTGCCGCAGGGCTCAGGTTCGATCCCCGGCCAGGTCAAACATTTGTGTGCATGAACATGTCTGTTTGATCTGTGTCTGGGTGTTATATGCGTATATAAGTAGGTATATCAGTCATTTTTGTAGTAGTAGGCCTCTTTTGCAGGGGGTCGCCTGGGGAAGTACCACACCTTTGCCAGTTATTCATCCGCCAAGCAGTAATTTGCAAACATTACTGTGTTCCGCTCTGAAGGGCAATGTTACCAGCGAAATTACTGGGCATGACGAGTTTCAACAACTAATATCTCAGGGTGACAGGTGCAGTGCAGTGCCGCACAGATTTTTTTATTTTAAGACACTGGGTGACACTGTGTCTGATATTGATATGGGCAATCATGATGCTTACCATAAGGCATCTTCTGATTTGCTCGTGTTTTTACTATAATAAAAAAAACTTAGGGGGACTCATCACTCATCGGGACTTATAGGAGACTCGATGGCGGCATTTATTCTGCCTATGCGGCTGCTCGATTAGACGATGTGCCTGCTCGGTAAGTTATATTGAAATTGACATCATTCATATTTTTATTTTATGAGATTTTATTTATTTTATGATTTATAATGAGTTTTGATATAATAAGTAGAACTCGTATCCATCGATAAATAACCACCGATAAACCTCAGTCATATGAATTCCACTCCAATTAAGCCCAACCATATCAACCCTACTCATATCAACCCTACTCTCATCAACCCCAGTCCTAAAGAAAATTCAATATTCTTTAATAGCAACCAGTGTCGAAAACAGAATTATTTTTACTTATATTACTTATATTAGAAACCAGCTTTCGATAAAAGAAAAATAATTCTGTTTTCTAAACTGGTACGAATCTATAGTTTCGAAAGTGGCCGAAGGGGGTTCCACCCCATTCATACCAACTCTACTCCTATCAATCCCAGTCCCATCAATTTCTACCATCCCCAGTCATTTCTTAATTCCTATCATCAACCCGTCCTATTCACCCCCAGTACTATCAAACCTGCTCCTATTCATCCCGGTCCTAAAAGCCCCCTATTCTTCCCGACCCCAGTCCTATCAATCCGAGCCCTAAAAATCCAGTCCTATCAACCCCAGCATTTACAATGGTTTCACTCTAGCAGTTCTTCATTTACTACTTACTTACCTAGTAATTTCTAGTCATAAATGATTTCTAGTAAAGTCTAGGCTAGATATCAATCTGTTGTGCGTCCAAGCAGACGTCGCGTGCGCATATTATGCAAAGAATAAGTAGGTATCTACAGAAGTATAAAAAGATAACGACTGACAGATATATTTATATTGCATCTTGTAAGTATCTGTAAAAATCAACACTCACCTCAACTGCCTCAGTGGCATAGTGTTTCGCAAACACTACTGTCGATCATGGGGTCCCTGGTTCGATCCGCACGTCGGGTAATGTGTTCATTAAGAGTTGTCATTGAGATAATTCCTACCGGAAAAATTCAATATAATATAGCTTTTTGTCTGACCTATGTATAGAACGCGAGACCTCACGATTATTTATGAAAATCTTGACACTGAATGACTCGGTGGCGTAGTGAGTAAGCTCGACTGCCGGTCACGGGTTCGATCCCCAGATCAGGCAGTGTTAAATATTGGATGTTTCCATTAGGAATTATCTCAATAACTGCCTGGAGTCTGGAACTGTGCCCGGTAGATCAAAATAGGCTCGCCCCCTGTTACATGGGACCAATAACATACTGGCGAAATGTGGGTGAACTTACTATGGGACTGAGTCCTGGGTACACCTCTGCCTACCCCTTCGAGAAAAAGGCGTGATTCTATTTTTATTGTGCCAAAACGCCGCGCCGCGCCGTGAGTTAAGCGCCACATCGTCGGCCATCTTGAATGTTGATTCATTTGGAGACAATAACGTAAGGTAACTAGATCCGCGACACGCTCCGAATAACACACATTGTCTTGTTTGTACGCGGTTTAGGGAAAACTTGATACTTTATATCTAGGTAGGTACTTAGTCGCTTATCTAGCCTTTCAGCAAGTCTAACACTAAATGCTCGCGCAGATTACCAGCTACATCACCTTCATAACATAACGATCAATTACGCCTTTTTCCCGAAGGGGTAGGCAGAGGTATACCCTGGACTCAGTCCCATGTAATAGGAGGCGAGCCTATTGCCATCTACCGGGCACAGTTCCAGACTCCAGGCACTTATTGTGATAATTCCTTATGGAAAAAATCAAATTTTTAACAGTGTCTGGAGATAGAACCCTGGACCTCCTGATCGGCTGTCGAGCTTGCGCCCACTATGCCACCGAGGCACCGACATGTAAGCGATTTCCATTTGCAAGTATGACAGCGGTATCTGGTCAATGCGCGCAGACTTATGAATAATCTAAGTAAATAAAACGACGAGTCGGGTACAAAATATTGACATTTTAATATAAAGATACATAAGTAAATACATATTATATTTATACTAGTTGTGTCCCGCGGTTTCACCCGCGTAGACATCGTTCCCGTGGGAATATCGGGGAATAAAGTACCCTGTTTCTTCCAGGGTCTAATAGCTACCTGCATACCAAATTTCAGCCCATTCTGTTCAGTAGTTTTGGCGTGAAAGGGTAACAAACATCCACCCATCCAATAATCTAACCAAAACCGCGCTAGATGGCCCTGGAGGTACCCTGGGCAACGCCTGGGCGTCTGGCAACAAACGACCGTCTGTTCATAATATTAATAATAATTTGAATTTATACTCTAACAGAACGGGTTACCCCAATTACACTGCTCGAGTCTATTCATATGGGTTATGTGGACAACCCATATTGTCAGAGTTTCAGGTCGCCAAGATTCCTACAAGGCCTCCGACATGACCTAACGACTGCCCCCTACATATCTTATAGGAAACAGCCGTTTCATCTGTTGCCGGACGCCGGCCTATATCCTGCCAAATGGGCTGTGGTGGGCTCTTCAGTGAGTAGACCGCCATGCCCAGGAAGAGCGTCTCCACGTGTCCCTATGAAGTTAGCATGGGGCAAAGCGAACGGTACGGGCGGGCTCAATGGAGCCCCGCCGAGAGATGGATTCTCTACTTTCCCCTGTGCAGATCCACCCCTGCACGGGGGCAACTAGAGAATCCCTGCGCTTGTTGCGCGAGGTGGTGGGCGGGGGCGGGTCTTTCGCGTCTTCCCATACGTTTGTTACGGCGTTCTGGGAGGCACGAAACACCCCTCCATGCCCTTATAGTGAAGAGGGTTCTCTGCTTGCCCCTGTGCAGAAGTCGACCTCTGCACTGGGGCAACCAGAGAACACCCTGCGCTGATTACGCGTGGTGATGGGGGGGAAAAAAAAACCAGAATAAAAAACCAATTGCCCAAAAATTATTTACCTAATTTTCTAGAGGTTTTATCACTCATGATGATTATTTCACATAATCACGATCAAAATTAGCACGAACTTGCGACGGTCACGTTAGATATAGCTTGACAGAAAACAGAAACGGAACTAATGTATGGCAATAGGCTCGCCCCCTATTACATAGGATTAATAACATACTGGCGAAATGTGGGTGTACAGTCGCGTGCACTGATATGTATATATGGCCAAATTTTCAAATGACTAAATATAAATAGCTGTGTCCCGCGGTTTCACCCACATTGTCTTTGTTCCAGTGGGACTATCAGGATAAAAGTACCCTATGTGTTAGTCCAGGTTCTAAATTATCTACATACCGAATTTCAGCCCAATCGGTTCAGTAATTCTGGCGTGAAAGGGGAACAAACATCTCATCATAATTTTAGGTTTTACACGAGTAGGTAGCCTATTTATAGGTATTTAGCCATGTGAAAATTTGGCCATGTTTACATAACAGTGCATGCGACTGTACCTACTATGGGACTCAGTCCTGGGTACACCTCTGCATATACGGGAAAAAGGCGTGATTGTATGTTAAGTTATAGAACTAATTTAAAGTGAAGTAGGTATTGATTCAATTGTTTTTATGGTTGAAAAAGACAGTGGCGCCCCTATTGTCCACTATTTTCTGTCGAGCTATATATACATTAACAGGAAAGAGGACCTCTTAGCAGTTTGACACAATCCTATGGAACCTGTACTAATTCTTTTTTTTTTATGATAGTGAGTGACAAGACGAGCTCATCAGATGCCTGATGGTAAGCATCATGATTGCCCATATCAGACACAGTGCCACCCAGTATTTTAAAATTCAAAATTCTGCGCGGCACTGCACTGCGCCTATCACCCTGAGATATGAGTTGTTGAATCTCATCATGCCCAGTAATTTCGCTGGTAACATTGCCCTTCATACCGGAACACAGTAATGTTTGGACATTACTGCTTGGCGGATGAATAACTGGCAAAGGTGTGGTACTTCCCCAGGCGGCCTCCTGCAAAAGAGGCCTACCACTACAAAAAAATATAATTCGATATTTTGTATTCCAATCATGCGAGTAAAACTGGGATTTTTTGAAGTTCACTATGAACAGGGTAGGGCAGTATTTGAAATACAAATGCGTATTTTGTATTTCAATTACTTCCATAAAATGTAATTTGTAATTCGTATTTCAAATACCTGACGCCGAGGTATTTTGTACCTAATTAGTATTTCAAAATACAGTTAACATTAAAATACATTTAACCTTCATTTAGCGTGTGTGCGAGGCGAGAGTGTAATGATGGTAGTGCTGTTATAAGAGTTGGAAATACTGCACCTGTTATGTATACTGTACGCCATGACTGTACGTCTTATTTTGTAATTTGTATTTCGTATTTCAATTAAAAATAGCTGAAATACTGTATTTTGAATTTTATATTTCAAATACCTTACTTAAAGATATTTTGTATTTCGTATTTTATTTACTTGCGATACAAAATTTTTTAATTTCTATTTCAATATAAAATTCAAAGAAGCAAAGCATGTATTTTGCCCAGCCATTATTATGGAAAAACCAAAGCTTTATAAGAAAAATTAGAATGACAAGGATATAGGTTACTTCACTATAAAAATATCAGGATATAAATTTATAGAATGGGTTTATGGGTTCGGAGAAAACAGAGGGATACAAAAAATCGATTTCGTTAATTTCTCATAGGATTGTGTCAAATTCCTAGTAGGCCATGTACGCTCTTGAGACAAACCTTAGAAATTTTTACATATTATAATATGTAAAAATTTCTATATATAATATGTAAAATATACATAAAATATTTTCCTTAATAAAATTATAATTTTTTGAAGCAATATCAGTCTTTAATACTTTTTATATACATATTACTTTAAATATATATCACTAAGGAATAGCTCAACGCTACTTCTAGCCTCTAGTACTCATTTTTTTGGAACCTAGATAACTAGTGTCTCATTCCGAATAACGTCATTAAATGTTGGAAATATGCTCTGATTACAAATGATTTGACTATTACGTTTGTATGGGGAACTCTCCGGTCGCCGTCCGATTAATATAAATTATAATAACTATACATACTTAATTTAAGGTCATATTTACAAAATTAAAAATAACTTCTAAACTCTAGCGCACATCAAAATGAAATGAGTTTTTATGCAGAAAAGGAATGGTCCAGCATAGGCAGTATTCTTCAGTGGAAAGTTAAATATAATAAACTGGTCAAATTAGAATAAGACTCGCATGAAGGGTTCCTACCCACCATGTAACTATTACCTACACATTTATAGGTGTCACATTTCGTCACCTGCCAAATACAATTCTTATTATTATTATTGTAATGCTCGACTGCCAATCGAGAGGTCCCGGGTTCGATCCCCAGGTCAGGCATAGTGTTAAATGTTGGATTTTTCCATTAGGAATTATCTCAATAACTGCCTGGAGTCTGGAACTGTGCCCGGTAGATGGCAATAGGCTCGCTTTATTACAATAACATACTGGCGAAATGTGGGTGTATCTACTATGGGACTGTGTCCTGGGTACACCTCTGCCTACCCCTTCGGGAAAAAGGCGTGAATGTATGTTATTATTGTAATTAGTATAATTGTTATTGCAGTTAAAGTCTTATTTGACAATTTATTAAACACATTGGTTGTATGGAGAGCACCTTTAATTATGAACTTTATTATTATTATTTGTTGTTGTAGCGGAAAGGAAATACATTACATTATTGTGAAAATTAAGTGTCTAGCTATTACGGTTTATGAGATAGAGCTCTGTGAGAGACGGACGGCCAGAACGGCAGGGGCTTAGTTATTGGGGACCCTGAAAGATAGACTGAGGATTTGATAAATTTAATGTTGATACCTCCACAAGAAGAACTCCTAAAAAGACTTGGATGTGGGAACTGTGTAGAATGAGGGTATGCATGAAAAAGGAGTGATTACAGAGATGACAAATGATAGTCTGAAATGGCAGAAGTGCCGCCCACATCTAGTGTGGGATAAGGGCAGAAAGACAATGATTTCTATGCATTCCTGAAAAAAAGTATCTTGACAGTCAAAGACCTGAAAAATTCGGCAACGGGCAAAATTCTAATTTTCTTACAATATCCATTAATTTATGTTTTTACTGAATTCTAAAGTAGCATCCGAATCTCACATGTGGACTATTCATCAAGGCACTCCCGTGTTTCAAATGGCACGTTTAATTGTAGGTCCCGGCTGTTTCCCATAAGGTATGTAAAGGGCAGTCTATAGCTCATTTTGGAGCCATGTAGGTATCTTGTCGACCTGAACTCTATATGGGTTGTACACATAACACATAAAATATTATGACACAATCTTATGGAAAATTTACTAAATCAATGATTTGTATTCCCCTGTTTCCTCCAAATAAAGTAAAACCTATTTGATATATTTATATCTTGATATTTTAAAGATGAAGTAAAGTATGTCCCTATCATTTTATTTTTGTTTATAAACTCTACATTTTTTTAGAACGTCCAATCACGCGATTAAAACTGGGATTTTTGGAAGTTAACTGTGAAAAAACCAAGGGTTTATAAGAGAAACTAAAATGACAGGGACATAGATTACTTCACTAGAAAAATATAAGTGTATAAATTTATAGAATGGGTTAATTATATTCGGAGGAAACAGGGGAATATAAAACATTGACTTGGTGAATTTTTCATAGGATTGTGTCAAATTCTTTGATGACAGTGTATGCTCTTAAACAAATTTAAATTATTAATATAATGTGGCTAGTGCTAATACCATTCCCTTTCTGTATTAGCAAAAATATTGCACAAATGCTATCTTAGTTACGGAAACCAAAATAAAGGCCTTTTTCGCTGTCTTCTGATATAACCTCCATGCTTAACCATTAAATGCCAAACACTTCTATATTATCATTTGTCTCACTCTCTTCGACATTCAAAATCTTTTTCTTCGACGTATCTACATTATGCCTTCGTTTCATATGTTTTTTAAAGTTTGATCCGTTTGTGAAATCTCTTTGGCAATATACACAATGATACGGCTTTGCCCCGGTATGCTGCCTTAAGTGTAAATTTAATCTAGTTTTAAATCTAAATGTTTTGTTACAATATTGGCATATAAACGGCATTAAGTCTGTATGGACAATATAGTGGGACTTTAAAAGTCTTTTGACACGGAAACTTTTACCACACTGCTCGCAGACGAAAGGTTTCGCTCCGGAATGTAAGCTTATATGAGATTGTAAGTTCCCACGAGCACGAAAAGACATAGAACAGTGTTCGCATTTAAATGGCTTTACGTCTTCATGAGTCATCATATGCGTACTCAAAGTACCTTTTGTAAAGAACATTTTACCGCAGACATGACATGAAAAATCTCTCGTTCTCTCCGTATGTAACAGTTTATGTTGTTGCAAGTTACTTCGGGACTTAAATTTCTTATTGCAAATTTCACATTTTAAGTCAAAGTTTTCGGCTCTGAGCATTTTACGTTTGTAACCTTTTGAGTATAAAATTACGTGGTCTTGCAGCTCTTCAGGTGTTTCGAAATGTAGCCTACAGTTTTCACAAGAAAGATTCAAGTCCTGTTTATGAACACCATAATGTTTTTTTAAATGAGCGCTACGGTTAAATCTCTTCGTACAAAATTCACAACAGTATCTCAGTAGTTTGTTATGTTCGTATACATGTTTTACGAATAGACGAAAACTGTTCAGGTTTTTGCTGCAATCGTTGCATTTGAAAATACAACAAGTGTTATGTATTTGTACAGAATGTAGGCGTAATAAATTCACATTTTGAAATGAGGCATCACAATTACCACATCGCCATGTGTAATTTTGCCATGATATTATAGATAAAGGCGACTCAGGATTTTCACATTTAACCTTTTTGGTCTTTTTCTTCTTGGCGACAGACAAAAGAGGTTCGTTGTCACCGTCCGATTGAAAATCACAGTCAAAATCGTAGCTTCCTCGTTCTGATTTAATATCCTGGTTTATACCGATTTCTATCAGAGTATTGCCGTCTACAATGTTAATTAACACTTCCTCTTCGTCTTTCACGCTTGGTTTTGTCTCTTGGAACTCTTCCCAGTCTTTATTGACGGGTTTTCCGATGTCTTCGGTCAGTTTCACCTTTAGATCTTCGTCAGAATTTTTAAGAAATATTTCATGTAGTTTTGCTTGGGCGGTTCGAACTGTGTTGAGAAAACGGTAGGTCCGTTCAAGCTGGTCGAAGCACGAGAAGCAGATTGAGCTTGGGAGTACAGGGTTTCTAGAAACATCAATATTTATCCATTGCATTTTCGTCACGACTGAGGAGTTGACAGCTACATCTTCCTCAAGCGAAATTAGCCCGGATTTCGGCGTGGTCTCGGCACACAGCCGGCAATACGATTCCTCTTCGTCAGACATTCTGGTTTGAATATCAAATTATTGCACTTTTTCGCGATACATTGCGTATTTTTAAGTATTTCAGTAATTTAAAATTTTTTAGAGTTATGAGTTTACAAAAAAGAAAACATCCACCCCACTTGACTTGTGTTTGACAGTCGACGGTTTGAGAAATGACAATGACTAATGACAGTAATATTGACATGACATTTTAGTGTTGCTAGTAAAATTAACAATATTCTACCTTAATACCATATTCAGCGTTCATTATCATTATGCATAATACTTAATATTTTTGCAATATTATTTCATGCAAATATTACTTATAGCAAATATTATAATTAAAATTATTTGTTAAGTTTTCCAAATGATTCGAATCTATCGATGTCGCAAATCACCGGGCGTGGGTTATATTACACGAACCATTTCGGCCCACTTTTGATTACTATTAATTAATAATTAATCACTTACCTAAGGGTAGTTTTGTTGTGGGGGAAAGTGGGCAGGATTCGTACAGTTTTTATTTACTTAAAAAATATTTAGTATAGAATATTGGGTAGAATAGTTTTATAAGAAAACAATAATCTACCTATTATAATGAAAGAGATTGTATTTTATATTGACATTTTATTGATGATTTATTTGATGTATGGCATAGAATGGGTGAACATAACATAACATAACATAACATACATTCACACCTTTTTCCCGAAGGGGTAGGCAGAGGTGTACCCAGTACTCAGTCCCATAGTAGATACACCCACATTTCGCCAGTATGTTATTGGTCCCATGTAATAGGTGGCGAGCCTATTGCCATCTACCGGGCACAGTTCCAGACTCCAGGCAGTTATTGAGATAATTCCTAATAGAAAAATCCAATATTTAACACTATGCCTGACCTGGGGATCGAACCCGGGACATCTTGATTGGCAGTCGAGCATGCAACCACTACGCCACCGAGGCAGTTATAATATTATTATTATTATTATAGTATTATTAAAATAGATATAATATAAGTATAACGCCGCTGCATCAGGTGGTCATATATTATTGAAACGCATGTCACATTAAGTCTCACTGTCTTAATTCCGATCAAATAAATCAGATGCATCAGAATTTAAAATTACATTGTCACCAACTTAGCTATTCTGGTGGTCAAAATTTGAACTACGTCCTGTGAGCCGCCATTTTGAGGAACGTTATTACCAAACCCTCCACTAGCGACGTTTTTTTTAACATATGGCATGACTATATCATCATGATTAAGTAAACTAAGTGCAGTGCACAGGAATGCGGATTGTGTCTAGAACGGTGGACAATCAATTATATTGACGTTTCTGGGTTCAGACTAGTTGGCTTCTGGGAATAGAAAACGAAGGATTTCAAATTAAATTCATACAGACAAAGCGTGCTCATCGTATTATTTATATTGAGGTACTTTAACAGACTGGCTACACCAGTTACACTATTGAAGTCAAACTTATAAAACTAAAAAAATAATTTCAAAACAATAATTATAAAAAAAAAAAAAAACTAGTAATATACTAAAATGCAATAATAACGAGTCATAAAGTTAAGAATCTAATCTAGATTAGATTAGTCACATTAGTTTCATAGAAAGTACATAAAGGTTACTATTTATTTCCTCCTTACTCTGCCTCAGTGACATAGTGGTTCGCAAGTGTTACTGCCGATCATGAGGTCCCGGGTTCAATACCCAGGTCAGGCAAAAAGTATTATTGTTTTTTTCTATTTGGAATAGGTTTATCTCCTATTACTACATGGGACTTCAAAACGTAACTGTGGGTGTACCTTCTATGGGATTGAGTCCTGGGTACACCCCAGGGTACGCACGCCTACCTTTGACCTGTAACTCTAACAATATGGGTTGTCCACATAACCCATATGAATTGATTCGAGCAGTGTACTTGGGGTAACCTGTTCTGTCAGAGTATAAATTTTATTTATTCGGAAAAAAGGCTTTATGCTATTAAATTAAATTAAAATTCATTTATTGCAGGTTGCATAGACCCATAAAAAAAAAAGAAACATTACACACAATTAATTATCCTTAAATTTTATCAGAATTTTAAAATAAATTAAAGAAATTAAATATTACAAATACAATTATTATTAATAAATATGTTGTATGTTAATACAGATTAAAACACTCGTATTCAAGAACATTACTATTATATCCCGAACGCATAGGGCCGGTAAGTGCAATTGGAAACAATTGCCTGCCGTGTCGAACGCGGTGAAAAATTCCTTGATAAGCACATTACCTTATATAAGTATTGTTCTTGAATACGGGCGTTAGATAGGTATATAAGTAAGTATCAAATTTATTAGCTTGTTGATAGTTGATAAGCTACAAAGTCTGGCATCACGTTTTATCGTAGACTGCATTCGCACAGTAAACCTTAGTGAAATTTTCCTAGAATACACAATTTAAAGCAAATAGGTGTTGCTTGAGCCTTTGATGCGGTGAATTACAATGATTCTATTGATCATTCTGAGTTCAATCAGAGGGGGCGCCGGAGTCACTTTTAACAAAAAAAACATTAAGTAGGTAATAACCTCGACTGCCTGCTATCTAAGTAACTACCTAGTACATATTATCATTAAGAACTAGAATATAAAATAATGTGTTCTCATAACTTTTTATTGTATTATTATTAATATCATTGTCATGTAAAATTATTTTTTCAATAAAGATTTACATCTACATCTAACATTTTCTATTAAGTGGTGTAATAAAAAAGCGTATAAGTTATAATATAATATAATATGGATAATATTATTTTTATCTTCTTTCACGTCGCAACGGAGCGATGTTATGGTATGATTGGTGTGTGGAGATAGTTAGGAGGCTGGAGAGCGACATATTATGCTACTTTTTACTGCGGTGAAAGAACTCATTCCCATAGGAAGATCCATTTTTGTGACAGCCTCGTTGACTCAGATGGTAGTTACTCTGCTTTCTGAGCTGCAGGCCTCAGGTTCAATCCCCGGGCAGGTTAAACATTTTGTGTGCATTTGATCTGTCCCTGTGTGTGCTTATTTAAGTATGTATATCAGTCATCAGTTACCATAGTGCAGGCTTCTAGCCTAGTTTGGGACCCATATTCTTTATTTATTTATACTATGATGCGTATTTGAATCACTCCATATTAAAAGTAAAAATGTGTTGGTAAACAACTCATTGTTATCCTTTCAATTAATCATCATAATTAACATTAATATAGTTCAACTTTAAGCCATGTTACTCTAAAGCTGTGTCACTTTGTAAAACACCCATGAATCACGGCGTCTTGTAAGCCATAAAAATCGGTCAAGTCATTTACAGTTCAAGATTGCAGTGATTTGAATTTTAATCGCAAATTTTTTGCGAATACTTCCCTCTGGGGTATATAGTTTTGGGCGCATGTAACGGGTCCTGAGGAATTTTCCCATAATATTGAACAATTTGGATGCGTTAAGCATTTGCTTATTGTTCAATGATATAACAATATAAAAATAATAGATATCTATCATTATGGCTAATGCTAAGAAGCTAATGTTTAATATGTTAATGCTCTTGTAATATTTTTTAAATAAGCATTGTGAAGTAAAATTCCACCTTGCGTAAAACGTAAAAAAAATCCCTAGGGTTATTAGTAACAATAATAGAAAAAAAATAGGAAATTGTATATAGACTTACCTCTTAGATTAGTTTGTTACTATTGTGCCGCTAAAAATGCATTTATTTCATTTTGAGTATCAAATATTATTCTGTAGAATAAAATATAATATTAGCATAGGTAATAATTTTACTTAATAATCATTATAACATTAAACTTTATAATGAATAGTTTACCATACTCACATAATTAAACTCTTAAACATAATTATTATAACAAAGAACACAAACATATAAAATTTCTCATATTATGTAAACGTTCAGCCCGGGTCAACGACACTGTCTATAATACCTATTTGTATTCTAGATGCAACAAACTAAATCGTGATTCTGTAAACAACTTGTAGAGTTTAGATCGATACGCAGTGCACAGATGCTATCTTTGGCGGCAATTTTACTGCTTGCAATTTGGCAAATAGAATAAAGAACACGCCTAAAAACACATAAAAACAATCCTACAAGGATTGGTTTTATGTTATGTTTGTCTGTTTAAATAATAATAAATAGGTATGTGAGTAACTATGCCCCGTGGTTTCACCCGCGTAGTCTTCGTTCCCGTGAAAATATCGGGATAAAAGTATGTGTTTTTTCAGGGTCTAAGCCATCTACATACCAAATTTCAGCTTAATCGATTCAGCGGTTATTGATTCCCAATACAAACTTCTACCGTCCTTTTTACCCCCTTAAGTATAAAGGATGATTTTTCTGGGATATCCTGTGTCCTGTGTCCTTTCCCGGGACTCAAACTATCTCTATACCAAATTTCATCTAAATCCGTTCAGCGGCTTAGGCGTAATTAGGTAACAAACAGACAGACAGACAACAACTAATATCTCAAGGTGACAGGCGCAGTGCAGTGCCGCGCAGAATTGATTTGCTCCTGATTCGCAGGCACCTGATTTGCTCGTTTTGTCACTCACTTCCATAAAAAAAATTATGTCACCAACCAAAAATCTATTCAAAAATACAGTAAATTTTAATTGATAATATTTTTATAAAACAATACCATAAGTATGTATGTATGTAAGTCATTTTTCATGGGAGTTCATCATGGGATTCATTCATGGGAGTTAAACTGTCGGACAGAATAAGAAACACAACAATCAAAGGACACACAAAAACAAAAGATGTTACTGTAACCATCAGGAAACATAAATGGAAATGGACAGGTCATACAATTAGAGGAGGGGAAAAATGGTCAAAAAGCATAATGTTTTGGTTCACGCGACACCAAAAAAGAAAAAGGGGCCGACCATTTAAAAAATGGGTCGACGAAATAAGGGCTGTAGCAGGGAACTTATGGACCAGAAAAGCTCAGGTAAGAACGGAGTGG
Source organism: Hemistola chrysoprasaria (assembly GCA_947063395.1). Taxonomy (NCBI): domain Eukaryota; kingdom Metazoa; phylum Arthropoda; class Insecta; order Lepidoptera; family Geometridae; genus Hemistola; species Hemistola chrysoprasaria. The sequence goes on along the minus strand of OX346734.1, from coordinate 1,232,519 downwards.
AGGCAGTTGGAAGAGGCCTTTGCCAAGAGGCTAACAGACGGGAGCACGGTGGCAGTTTAATGTTAATATTTTTATGTAATGTCTGAATAAAGGCTTTTTATTATTATTATATTATTATAATAAGTCATTTTTCGTGTTTATCTAGCTGTGTATTCGCTAATAATACTTAAACCTCGCAACGGATTTTTCAACATAAGTTAGTTGATTTTTAATACGGGTATAATTTTCGATAAAAGAGGTGAAAAAATAATTACACCAGTGCGAAACCGGGGTGGGTCGCTAGTAGATAATAATTTTCTTCCCCCATGCATTATTAATGTTGCCAGTTAACTTGACCTTTGAATTTGGTAGAAATAAATTAACATTGAGGTCACGTTAAGAATTTATTTTCACAAAATGATAAATTAGCCATTATAAAATAGAATTTGAATATTATTCACATAAAGATTCAATCTGTTTTTACTTGTTTTTACTACGTTAACTTAATTTTTAGCAAGTTTGTTATTATTTAAGACATCTAGATAGGTGGATGACCGAGTTTATTGGTTTAATTTTGTAATAAATTATTCGAAACACAGAAAAATACTTAATGGTTGATTAATTGGTTTTGTATCTCACTAGTAACACTCACCGGCAAAACCTACAGGAATGGCAGGATAATATTATAGGTTTGTTGCAATAGTTGCAAGTCTATCAGATTAGATGTAATTCGACCAGATGACTGATTTTCAGTGCCGGATAAAATGCGCGGGGCCTGTAGTAAATTCTACCAAGGGGCTCTTGGATTGCTTTATCATAAAATTATACAATCACTCCTTTTTTTCTAAAGGTGTAGGCAGGGGTGTACCCAGGACTCGCAGTTCCATATTAGGTACACCCACATATCGCCAGTATGTTATTGGTTCCATTTTTAAGGAGGCGAGTCATCTACCGGGCACAGTCCCAGACTCCAGGCTGTCATAGAGATAATTCCTAATGGAAATATACATTAACACTGCCTGACCTGAGAATCGAACCCGGGACCTCATGATCGGCAGTCAAGCCTACGCTCACTGCGCCACCGAGGCAGTTGAGGCAGGATTGCTTTAGACTTTAGATTATAAAGTTTACGGTATAAAATAAAATAAAAAAGAAAAAATAATATAATAATATGCATTTATTTATTAAGTTATATTTATGTTTATTTATTTACATATTTAATATTATCTATTATAATATTTTCTCAGAGCGGTGTGGCAATCCTGTTGCCCCCACTGTTACAAATAGATAAAATATAATAATAATTTTGTTAATATAACAAAAGGCAGTGTGATGAAAAAAAAAAAAAACAAAACTGTTGGGGTTCTTTTTCTTCGACACAGTTTATTTCTTTCGAATTTTGACACATACCTAAATGCGTGAGCAACTTGCTCCAAGCGCGGCGAATGATATTAGGATTTTTTATATGAAGGCGCGAGAAGAACCAATGATTCGAATACGATTCAGTCGGGGGGATGGACCTAAAAAAAAGCGTCGCCGCCTATTATTATGCACATAAGGACGCACCCTGACCAAATAACCTTGAGCAGTCGTTTCCTCTTCTTCGCTATAGAGCATGGACCACGCTCGACAGGGAGAGATCGCTTCCAATCTGCGCTGTCAGTCCGTGCTGCCGCAGTCCAAATGCGGCACACACCTCCAGGATCTGGAGCGCCGTGTCTTCCAGCGCCCCACATTCGTGACAGGCTGGGGTTGGCTCTCTTCTTGCGATCCGGTACAGATAGGTTCCTACCGAAACATCCGTGTCCGGAAAGTACCTGCACCAGACAGAACTTCAGGGAGCTGAAATATACTAAGTACCATACTTAGCTAAGTACAATGGGAACGAGCCAGTAATAAAGGTAATCCCTAACCACAAGCAGTTAACTGTACCTATATCCACAAGTCCGTACCGTACCGACCTACAATTTTTATGTATACGACGTGTTCAGAATTAATAAATAGCTCACGGGAAAGAAAGATATTAGTTATATATACCCTAATGAGATCGAATTCATAATTTCATGGTTTTACTACCTACGTTTTTTTTATGATGGTGAGTGACAAGACGAGCAAATCAGGTGCCTGATGGTAAGCATCATGATTGCCCATATCAGACACAGTGCCATCCAGTGTTTTAAAATTATGCGCGGTACTGCACTGAGCCTGTCACCCTGAGATATTAGTTGTTGAAACTCGCTGTAATTTCGCTGGTTACATTGCCTTTCAGAGCGGAACATAGTAATGTTTGCACATTACTGCTTGGCGGATGAATAACTGGCAAAGGTGTGGAACTTCCCCAGGCGGCCCCCTGAAAAAGAGGCCTACCACAACAAAAACGGAAGCACTATTATTTATTCTGTGGTTTTACGGTGAAGGTTACTGGAATCAGAGAAAGAAAAACTCGCACAGGGTTACGTCTGTGCAATTTATTTCCGTTTTTTTTATGATAGTTAGTGACAAGACGAGCAAATCAAAACAAATATAATAAATGGACTTTAGCGCCGTGTGTTCACACTTTACTTTTAACAAAGATAGTGAAAAAACAAAATATTAATTACAGCTGTTAATAATACGTGTGACACCAAAAAAAAATCTAGTTGGTATCAGAAAAAAATCAAAAAGAAATTTACCTTATCCCCTACGGATTAAAAAGTTATTTTAGTCTCGCTCTGGTACGTAACAATGACGGACTTTTTGAGCAAGAGGTGTGAAAATACATTTTTTTTAATGTCGTACTAGCCCTGCAGTAGGTACTCTTATTTAGACCTCTTTGTAGATATTCACCCGAAAATGCCCGAAAAAGTGACTCACACAAAACTATTCTAACAGTATTTTTTTATTACCGAAGATAGGCATGCGATGGGCGTCCCATTTGCCAATTGATCTTATTACGGTATTTTATTTTGATAGAATTAATTCAATTAGTGTTTCTGATCACATCTGATGGGAGTAAAGCCAAAGCTCGGGCTGTAGCGTTCGCAGAAAAATCTACTTAGATTTTTATTATTTGGTTTTATAATTTTTATTCGGACATTAAGGTGGTTCCACCGACAACATTTTCCATACAAACTTTGTCGGCAGGACCTTAAATAAGATCTTATATATTTTATGTAGCCATATATTATAAATTTATGATTAATTGTATTATTTTAAATTGTTAATAGAAATGTTAATTAAATATGTATTTTGAGACATTATTAACTAGGTATATAAATTAGGATTATAGGATTTAGGTATAGTTTAGCATTTAGATAGAATTTAGCATTATAGGACTTAAAAGCCTATTCATTAATAAATTAGGTATTCTGCTGTTACACTACTTTAAAATATTAAATTGCTTGTCCAATTTCGATGAATGAGCAACAGTTGTCAATTGCTTCGATAACATGGTGCAAGTTAAATAAGGTACAATTTGGTAGGTATACTATTTAGAATTAAGTTACATATCCTGCTGTAACCCTACTAATCAACTATTATATTATAATTATAAATGTCAAAGTTTGTGACGATGGATGGATAGACGCCAAAACTACAAAACTGATTGGGCTGAAATTCAGTATGTAGATGGTTTAGATCCTGAAATGGTTATTTCAAATTACAATTTTATTATACTGGCTGTGCACCGTGGTTTCACCGGCGTTAATATCGAACAACGAACCCCTTGACATAGGGTTCGTTTTATTTCGATATATCCAGGGGAACGATGTCTATGCGGGTGAAACCGCAGTGCACAGTTAGTATAATTAAATTGTAATTAATACCTAAATCTAACTCTCTGGTGTCCCCAATATAATTTCACACTGTTCGGTCAATCCTTTATAAGTTGAGTGCGCAACCCTTAGCACAATGAAAAGTTTCAGGTCGCCAAGTTTCCTACTATCTTAAAGTTCGTAGATTAAATAGAGCCACTTATATTATCTAGTTTACAAAGTATGCAAATTGTTTTGCGAACGGTACACAAATCCTCATTGCGAATTCTCCAAAGCTCTCCCGAGGCGCGATGGGTTTATAAAAGAGTGAAATAAATCGAAAATTTTAGCATTTGCGTACTACAAGTCTGAATTTGAACTTGCCTTTGCCATTTGTGAATGTGCTGCCAAAAACATAAAAATACTAAGAATTTTACAGTGCAGTGAAGTGCAGTGATTATTTTGAATTGGTTTTTGTGCAGTGAGTACTTTTAATTAGTTTACCAATAATTTTGTGCACTTCAAAACTTAAAATTAAAATTTTCATATTATGTTATTTTATATTTACATATGTAAATACAACCTCTTTTGTGTCCTCGAGTGTTAAAATAATTTCTATCAATATTAATTTTTTTGGCAATTAATAGGGATAATGATGATAATATTGTGGTGGTTTAATAGACAAAAATATGGTGTCAGTGCACGCCTATCTAAAGTCCGGCCCCCTTATTACGAACAGCAGTAGAAGTGTGGGAAGCGTTTAATTGCCAAAAAATGACTTTTGACAGCAAAAATTACTGCTGTTGTTACGCGATTTCATGTTTCTAATACCACCCCAACCCAATTGCTGTTAAACGTAATTTTTTGTATGCCGTTTGACAGCAGACATTAAGCAATTAAACGCTTTCCATTAATAAGGGGGTTATAGTAATAAGGGGGCGGGAAGTGTTTTCGAGCGATAATATACCTAATAATAATACAAGGTGTTATGTATGATGGAGTACAAATTTAATACAGTGGAGCCTATTGATATTAAGAAAAGGGGAGATAGGGTACGTTCTCCCAGCGCTTACTCAACAACTGGCACTTGCAATTTGCTCAGTGTGAAGTTTGCACAGAGATAAAATGAACAACAAAGATAGAAAGACGTATCTAAGACCGAAGTCCGACCGAGACAACAATATTATTCACTCGTACGACCTTACTTTACAGACGTAGGTACGTGAACCTAATGCGACCTAATTTGCTTGCCATTTTCGGGAAGCCAGTACCTCATCTCCCATTTTCTTTATATCAATGTTGAACCCCTCATTATTCTTATTATATAAGATTCTGCAGTGCGTCAGGCATGTTTGCTGAGGCGAGGGTTCCTGACTTTTTTGCCATTATAAGATCACGTGTCGCATCATTCTGGAGTCGTATTACCCGTTCTAACAACATGATATTGAGAGTTGTTTCGGACTATCTGAGCAGCCCAATATATCAATTCTGGATGTCCATTCACCAGTGGGGCTATTGGCGTTCTTGGTGACTATCACTTTAGTGACTATTATCTTGATTTGACATTAACTACAAATATGTCAAAGTCTGGTTTCTAACCAAAGACATTATGATAAACTTACTAAGTAGACTGTGCACTGTGTCGATCCCGAGTGAGAACCACTCGCAGTGTCTATTCTTTTCCTTTTCTCTCCTTCAAATTTGACAGTGCACAGTCTTGTTAGATGGGTTAAACGTCTTTGTTACTAATTCAAGCCACAGAAAATTAAGACTCAAGCCTGATAGCGACTGGTGATTATGAAGAACGCCAATAGCCCCCCTGAACGGGAACAAAAAGTGACAGACTTATTTATTGATAAGTTTATTTTATACTATTTTATTTTATTTTGTTCCATATCATTTTGTCTTTTATTTGTATTATGGGTTTTATTGCCTGAATTAAATGATTTTTATTTTTTATTTTATTTAATATTATTTGGTTGCACCACAAACAGTGGAAAATTATTCTCTTTCTTAATATTTGTAAAATTTCATTTTGTATGGAAGAGCAACCGCCTTAAGCTAATGTTCTACTAAAATTAGAACGTGCGTTGCCTTTATTTAAATCGAATTATAAATTAATCGGCGATACATAGAACGCTGCTATGTTTGGGAATATTATTGCGAATAACATTCTCTACACAGAACACAGAACAAATAACACAGAATCAATTAGCCATTTTTCTGTGAAGTAAAATAACATTTTGTACCCCTTCAACGGAAAACGGCTAAAATTGCTTAATTCTCTAGTTAGCAACTTTGAAAAAGGAATTTTGTCGAACTCAACTACATTACAGTCGCGTCACGGTTTAATAGCGCTGACCTTGAATGCGCAGAAATCGATTTTTAAATCTGTTAGGACTTTTTAGACCAATACACTAGCGCAGAGTTCCCTCCACTTTTGTCTGACGCGACCTGTAGGGATCAAAAACCCAGCACAGGTAACCCAAACAAATGTATTGTTTGATTTCAGGTGAAAATGAGGATCACCATAAGTTTTAACTCACTCACTCTTTTTTTAATGTTTGCTATGCGCGGGAGCGCAGATGATATAGATTTCGAAGTACATAGTGGTGCTGTCTTTAAAATGTTACGCGTGAGTATACCTACTTATTTATAATAATAGTAGTGCCCCGCGGTTTCAACCGTGTGAAGACTACACGGTTCCCGTTCCCGTGGAAATTTCGGGATAAAAAGTAACTTTTTTTATGACAGTGAGTAACAAGACGAGCAAATCAGGTGCCTGATGATAAGCATCATGATTGCCCATATCAGACACGCCATCCAGTGTTTTAATATTCAAAATTCTGCGTGGCACTGCACTGCGCCTGTCACCCCGATATATTAGTTGTTAGTAATTACGCTGGTAACATTGTCCTTTAGACCGGAACACTGTAATGTTTGCATAATATTACTGCTTGGCGGATGAATAACTGGGGAAAGGTGTGGTACTTCAACTACACACCAAATTTATGCTCAATCGGTTCAGTAGTTTTAGCGTGAAAACGGAACAAACATACACACAGAAAAAGAGCTCTAGATGGCGCTGGAGTTGAGTTAACAGCAAGCGTTTTGTTTATTTGTTACAAATGTAATTTTTTTACATTATACTGAGATCAGAGATTTACAAGAATCTATGATATCAATAAGTACATAATCATTCTAAAAAAATCTTAGTAGACTTAAATAAAAATAAATAATAAACGGTCATCTGGTCCCAAACTAGGCTAAAAGCCTGTACTATGGTAACCAGAAGACTGATATACATACTAATATACGCTTATAACACCCAGACACAGATCAAACAGACATATTATGTTCATGCACACAAATGTTCGACCTGGCCGGGGATCGAACCCGGGCCCTGCGGCACAGAAAGCAGAGTTACTACCATCTGTGCCAACCAGGCTGTCAAAATGTACTTAATTACAACCTTGTTACAGGAAATGACAGATAAAACAAATGCATCTGACAGTTTAAATCTACCCGCGAATTCTTCATCAATTCGAGAGAATATTACGGATACATTTAGGTAAGTTTCGTCACCATTACCATCACCATCATCATTATCATCATCATCATTATCATCATCATCATCATCTACGTCGTCATCATCATCGTCATCATCGTTATCATCATCATCATCTATTCATTGCCTATGTAACAACCATTATGTTATGTTGTGGCCAATAAATTTTTGACTTTGAATTCATCATCATGTAAGGTACTAGTTGTTACATAAATGCAATAGGTATTAGTAATATTTTGTTTAGAATTTGATCAACAAAACAAATAAAGTCTTTCGTAGGGAACTGTGTACGTTTCTGTAATAAAATGCCAAAAGAGAGGGTAAATTCAAAACCTGTATAAAATGTACTTCAATAAGTAAGATTTATTACAATTTTATTACAAATTTATTCAAACAAGTTTTCCGTGCTTGTTTATTTTTCTAAGATTTTACTCTTTGTGCAGGTGTTTATACATGAAAACTCGTTTGGATTACATTAGATTTTTTACTGAATCTTTATATTGTTATTTTCTTAAACCTAGTTGTCTTTATTTTTAACGTTTTGGTGGTTTTATGGAAAGTATTAATGGCAACGTGTGGTTTCACGGAGATCTATGGCATGTGCGAGGGCGCGATGGCAACACAGGGAGGGGGATGCCATATCGACAGATGATTGTAGAGCGAGATTGAAGATGGTGGACTTGGAATAAATCATGTAAAATATGCTGAAGTGTTCGAATATTATTAAATGGAAAAGGCACGCTTACATTAGTATTATTTATATCTTCAAAAATTTGGGTACGTGTGAGCGAGAGGGCGAATTTGCTTTGAACAGCGCTTTAATTTAATTTATTATAACCCCTCGTAAATTTCCAGCTGTGAGAACAGAACCTACGGCTACTACGCTGACATAGACAACGAATGCCAGATCTTCCACGTGTGTCTTCCATCGCAGACTCCTTCTGGAAGGAACATTACGTACAGATGGAGCTTTATATGTCCCAGCGAGACTGTGTTTAATCAGGTTTTGTAAAATTAATTGATTAATAATAAAACTCAATTTCTTTTTATGATAGTGAGTGACAAGACGAGCAAATCCACCTGATCTGATCTGATGGTAAGCATCATGACACGAATGAACGACACGAACGATTGACAGCCTCGTTGGCTCAGACGGTAGTAACTCTACTTTCTGTGCCGCAGGTACCGGGTTCGATCCCCGGCCAGGTCAAACATTTTATGCGCATGAGCATGTCTGTTTGATCTGTGTCTGGGTGTTATAAGCATATATAAGTATGTATATCAGTCATAAATATTAATGTTCCAGTCTAATCATTAATGTCAACAGCGAAATTATTGGACATGACGAGTTTCAACAACTCATATCTCAGAGTGACAGGCTCAGTGCAGTGCCGCGCAGAATTTAGAATATTAAAACACTAGGTGGCACTGTGTCTGATATGGGCAATCATGATGCTTACCATCAGGCACCTGATTTGCTCGTCTTGTCACTCACTAAAAATCATCAGAAAAAAAAACTCTGTTTAAATATCATCAGAAAAAAAAACAAAAATACTCTGAGTTAAATATAGTATAACTAAAAATAAACGTATTTTTCAGGAAGTATTAGTTTGCACGAGGCCTATCGACGCAATTCCCTGCGAAGAATCCGAATTCTACTACGACGTCAACTTGGAAATAGGAAAGGTGCCCAAAAACGATAACAAAACAGACAAACAAACAAACACACAAGCAGAAATGAACACAAACCAACAAACAGAAACAATAACAAACAAGCAAACATTTCCAAAGAGAAAACCCGCGCGCAAACAGAATCTGATGTTAGAAGAACTCTTCAAAGAAGTCGTGGATACTGAAATGAATCGGAACTTAGAAGAACTCGAGGTTGAAGGAGAAATCTTCCCGGATATTGTTAATAAGGAGGAATTTAAAGAAGATTTTGAAGATAACGAAAGATTGGCGTTGGAAAGGAGCATGGGAGCGAATAGGTTTAGATTTCAAGCAGACGTTTAATATTCTTTAATTCGTTTTCTTGTGCCAATTTATTTCAGTGATAAAATAATATGCTTTTATGTAAATAATGTGATTCAATAAAGATTTTGTATTGAGAATTTTTTTTTCTTAGAACGTGTTGAAGTGGCAATAGGCAGGGCACATAGCATGTAGAATTGATGACCGATGGGGCTGTAAAGTTCTCGAATGACGACCACGGACCGGTAAGCACAGCGTAGGACGTTCACCCACAAGGTGGATAGACGATCTGATAAGGACGGTAGGAACACGCGGATTTTTCCATAGGATTGTGTGATGTGTGAAACTGCTAACTGCTATACTGCTAAAGTTACCTATAACAAAAATAAAAAAAAACGTGTAAACAATTAACAACTAAAGTCCATCAAATCTAATAAGCGCAAGATGATGAATGAAGGAGTGTGAGAAAGGATGAGGATTGTGAAAGATAAGATATGGACGACTGCGCGACAGCGCAAGATGATGGATGAAGGAGTGTGAGTGAAAGGATGAACGAAGAAACGATCCCTGATTCTGTTGGGGGACAGGAGCCTACTAATAAAAAAAAATAAAAAAAATGTATCGTTTGACGTTTCATACTTTCAGGAGGTATACCACTTTAAAAATATAAAAAGAAATTTTCATATTATATATATTTTATCCTCCTATAATATTAGTTTATTATATATGCGAAAGTTGGTGCGGGTGGATGAATGTTTGTTGCTCTTTCACGCCAAAATTACTGAACCGATTGGGCTGAAATTTTGTATGTACGTTTGGTATTAGACCCTGGAATAATAACACATACTTTTTCCCCGATATTCCCATGGGAACGATGTCTACGCGCATAAAACCGCGGGGCACAGCTTGTAATTTTATAAAGACAACGGTTTGCCATGGCCCTACCATGATTCCTGCCTACCCTACCATGATATGATTAAATTATCAAAACTAAATAAACTGCTTTCCCGAGTGTACAAAATCAACTCAAAACTCATTTAAGCATTTCACACAATTAGTGTCGATCATCATCTTCATCATCATCAGCCGGAAGACGTCCACTGCTGAACATGCTGCAGTGCTGCGCAGAATTTTAAATTTTAAAACACTGGGTGGCACTGTGTCTGATATGGGCAATCATGAAGCTTACCATCAGGCACCTGATTTGCTCGTCTTGTAAATAATCATAAAAAAAGATACTCGTAACAAGTGTCTCATTCCGAATAATGTCATTTGAAATGTTGGAAATATGTTTTGATTTCAAATGATTTTGAACTATTACGTTTGTAAGGGGAATACTCCGGTCGCAGCCTCCTTAATCACTAAATTTAAATTCAAATCTGTCAAACAAGAGACACGGTAGCGTCCAGGTAAAATCTCCACAGGGTGAGTTTCGATCCGGGAACTCTGGATTTTATTGTAAAATTTGAAAATATATCAATATTTAAACATTTAAAATTACGTTAAAAATACAAAAAAGATTAAATAGGTTAGGTATGTCCAGCAATCAAAATAAAAAAAGCAAAAAATAAAATTATCACGACTTAGACAAACATTCAAACGCCGTCTATAGGTAATCGTTTGAAATGGAATTACACGCAATTTTTCAGAAAAACAAACAATTAAAATCTGTCTTAGATATTTATGCATGTGCGTACGATGTCGCTAATGTTTATGCGTTTATTATCATCTGAAATAAGAGAGGGTTTGCACTGGCAAACTGGGGAATATTGACTCGCCACGCTTGGCAGACGGGTTGGCGAGCGCAGTTTAATGTTTTGTACGCAGATAATGCTACCATGGGTAGAGATGGTGGGGTACTTACTCTATTGTCGGAACCCTATGGCAAAACTTATGTGCAACATGTTTCAAAGAGTAGTAGCAAATAGTAATAGCAAAGGGCTGTATCTAATAATGGTCTCCGTGTAAGCCTATCAAAAGACCGGCCCCCGTATTACGAACAGCAATAGATATTTGCAATGCAGTTCGTAATACCACCCCCGGGGGTGGTATTACGAACATGCAATCGCTTAATAACAGCAGTGAATTTTTCTATCAAACATAATTTTTTGTATCCCGTTTGACAGCAGACATTAAGCAATTAAACCCTTTCCTCACTTCTACTGCTGTTCGTAATAAGGGGGCTGGTATAACCCGTCTCTAGCGACATTAGTTCCTTTATTCGCCACATTGATTTTGATTGTAGACAAAATTAATAAGTCATATTTTCATGGAACTAATCATACATTTATGATCATACAATCTAGTTGCTGATAACATCCATGTTCATGTAACCCGTACAATGATAATTAAAATGTCACCGATTTAAAATGCGCACACTATTTGTATTTTTGTTCATAAATAATATTTTTGCGGATAAAACGGATGGGAAATATATAGATTTGCTACCTGAAAAAGAAAAAGCCGAGTTTTTGGATCAAATTGCCAGAAGAATCCTTGAAGAAGTGCAATCGGGCGAGCACAAAAAAACAGGTTTTAAATTTACATCTAATTTGTTTCGCGTAAGAATTTTAGTGAAAAATTCTTAATAGGTGCTTCTGTGGTGGTACTGGCTATAGAATAGTACCCCTCCCTTTCTACCCGGGGTTGCACCGGCTAAGGGTTATCGGATTCAGAAGACAGGCAGCAGCGTTTTCTGCATGAAACCAACGAATTGCGCTCGTCAACCTGCCTGCCAAGCGTGGTGATTATTAGCAGAGACTTTTGTCCAGCAGTTGACTTCGAACAGCTGGGATGATGAATGATGAAGTACTTCAACTTCTTGAAACCTCAGTAATTGTCATTATAAGCATCCGCTAAGAAAGGATTTTCAAATATAATCCAACCTCTAACCGTAAAATCGATAACTAAGCCCAATAGAATCTGGAGGCCTAAGCTAGTTTAATATGTAATTGTTAACTCAAGTATTTTAATGTATGAAACAAAGTATTTTATTTAAGGAAGTACAGAACTAACTGACGACGAGTTAAACAAACATGATGAGTACGTACGGCAAATACTACAAGAAGAATCACAAAACATGCGAAAACATGACGATAACAAAGATTTGGAGAAAGTCATACCCTTAGAAAAAAAGGAAAACCAGGAAGATAGATACATTGACCTTACACTACGAACTGATGGCGAGAATAGAACAAGATCTAGTCGCAGAGTCTTCGAAGTGCCTGTTGATGATAAAGATGATGCACAAAGGGACGATGAAGATAAGGAATTAGACCGAGCTTCGGATCTTGATATTCAAGTTAAAAACTTAAGACGTACAAATGACAGTGAACATAAACATGATTCTGAGTCTGATTTTCATTTAGAAATTGAAAATGATGCTATAAAAACACTAATGAATGAAAGTGCAGGCGCCATTAAAAATGAAAACATTGCTAAGGAAGTAGTTACAGAAAATGTTGATGAAGTTAAAACCGTGAATACAGATTCAACTCAGAAAGTGACTGAAACACAAGAAATAATTACGGATACAAAAGAAATATCTGTATTTGATAATAATTCTGAAGAAAAAGACGCCCCAGTTGCTAAAGAAAATAAATCAGTTGAACAACAATCAGTAAATTATACCGAGAAAGTAAAATTGAATGGTGGTTCAGAAAAACAAGATCAGAATTCAGCTGAAAAAGACAAGGATAAATCAGTAGAAAACCATTTGACCACAGAATATGCGACTCTGGAATCATCAACTACTACTACTGTAAATGATGCCGAAACCACTGAAAAAGTTAAAAACCTAACTGGAAAAAAAATTCTAGCTAATTCACTTCTCTTCGTTAATAATAACGTTGAAGGTAATATCAGTTCAATGATTAATGAAACTACTAATGTAATAAACCAAACTGAATCAGAACTTAGTTCAACAATAAAAATTAGATCTAATGAGAAATTACTTGCCAATACTAACAATACTATAATTGAAGTAACTACTAACGCTGCTGATGGAACAACTCAAATTATAAATAAAAATGAAAAGGAACTTAATCCACTAAGTTCTCAAAATGCTGAAAATTTACAAGGAAATACTAAAAACACAATTGAAAATAATGCCACCAAAGAAAATAAAACGGTTAAAAATGTTACAGATGATGATTCTAAAATTATTAACATTAAAATAACAACTATGAATAACGACATAACTGATGGGTCTACTGTAGAAGAACCTGCACCAGAATTGTTAACTACTGATATAGACAATAATGATATAAGTAAAGATGCAACAAAATCATCTAAAGAATATTATGAAAACTATTTTACAGCGAAACCAACAACCACCAAAAGAAAAACAGAACCCTTAACGACTATTATTTCTCATCATTATTCAACTGATATTAAAGAAAGATATACAGAATTAGAAACATCTACATTAAGGACCATTATAGAACCTTTGAAAACTATCCTTACAAATTTTTATGGTCCTGATTACAATAAAAAAAGGAACCCGTCTCAAATAATTGTGAATGAAAGAGGAAAACATGATGACATTAAAAAAATTATAAATCATACTATAACTGCGCTTAGACACAATTTTTTGGGTGACAAAATCCTAAAGGATAACAATCGTAAACCATTGTATGAAGCAACTAATAATAAGGAGTATTTTGTTTATGAAATACGTAAGTAGAAAATATTAAATCTAAAAAAAAATATTTACAAGTTCGTCGTGCCTGAATGAATAGCGAAGAATGTATCTAAGATATTTCAATTTTTTATTATTATTATAAAACAATATGGGACATCTTCCACACACGGTCATCTGGTCCCAAACTAGGCTAGAAGCTTGTACTATGGTAACCAGATGACTGATATACATACTTATATAACATTATAACACCCAGGCACAGATCAAACAGACATGTTCATGCACACAAATGTTTGATCTGGCCGGGGATCAAACCCGGGGCCTGCGGCACAAAAAGCAGAGTTACTACCATCTAAGGCTTAGATGGTAGTAACTCTGCTTTTTGTGGCTTAGATTCTAAGCCAACGCGGCTGAAGATCTATAATAAATTATTTATTAAAATTTGTAATATTTCACGTCAAAGCTGCTGAATCAATCGGGCTTAAATTTGGTGTAAAATTCAACATAGGGTATTTTATAGGTGATGAAATTGAAGAACTATTGTTTTGAGGGTTCCGTACCTCAAAAGGAAAACAGGTACCCTTATTGGATCACTTTGTTGTCCATCTGTCAGTCTCTCTGTCAGTCCATCTATCAAGAATCTTTTTAACGGGAACGCGTGAAGGTATCAAGTTGAAATTAATATCAACTACTCAAATCTGCGGTCTCTTATGGCTGTAAAAAAATCATACTTCTAAGTTAACGCAATCAAAATTAATGGCTATTTTACTGCATATTTCCATACTTTACGCAAGTAACTAATAGATGGCGCTGGCATGGAACCCTACACTATGCATACACACGTATATGCCTTAACAATTTATTTATATTATCATTAAGTCAATGAGACGTTTTTGCCGAAGTGATACACCATAAGTGTATAATATTTTGGATAAAAGAGAACTTTTAAGTAATAATATTTCTATTTTTAGCCGCAAACAGAGTTCCGTTTGTTAAAAAGGTATCAAAACCAAAACCTCCCGAAAAAACGGAGCAACCATCTTATGTTCCTGTGTATAATTATTCTCCAAATAATGCTTATTACAACGCCCATGGTAATTCTGAACCTGAAACTTTAAATAATCTTGATACACAAGATAACACAAAGCCTAATTATTTAGATGACAGCGCTCGCTTCGACCAAAATGATCCTGATTCAATAAATAACGAAATAGAAGATAAGCAACCAAAAATAGAATGGGACTATTTCTTTTCCGATGACTTCCACAGAAAATTCAGATTCGGTACAAAAACTAAGTACAAAAACCAACAACCGAAAACAATAAATTTGTTGGCTCCTAAAAATTACACTATACAAAATTTAAAACCTGGCGACTATACCGATTTTGATGATCACAATGATGATAGATACTTTAGAACTATTTGTAATGCATGTAAAAAGCCGTCTCGTGAAAACAGTGAAGTCCCAGGCACACAGAAATATGTGAATAATTTACAATCTATTAGACAGTTTTTGATAGAAAGACAAGCTCTACTTGTAACTCCTAAGTATCCGTATTTGGGAAAAACAAAAATCAGTTCAAATCAAATCAACGATGTAACACAACAGGAAGAAAACTTAAAAGAAAGTGAAGACCTTAGAGATTTATCTCAATTTCGAAGTGATATAAGAAATTCGTATAATCCAAAACCTCAAACATACAACTATGGGTTGTTAAACACATTAAACAATAAAACACCAAAATACATTTACATAATACCGTCACATAAAAGTATCAGAAAAAGAGCTTTAGACGATTTTTTAAGAGATTGCTCTGTTGATGACGCAAAATGTGCGTTTTTCAATAGTATCAAGCTTAAAAGTGAAGAACCGCTTAATAACCTCAATCGGTATTTAAGTGCAATGAGAAATAATAGCAATAATAATAATTATGACACACAAACTATTCTAACAGAACTGAAAAATTACAAACAAAAAGAATCCATTACAATGAAACCTATCGAGTTAATTGAGATTACACAAAGTACAGAAGAAACTACGCAAAATATTGATACTAAGGCGAAAAATGTACCATATTACAATCAAATTGAAAACAAATCTACTTCGCATAATTTACAAAACAACAACAAACAAACAGGCTTAAGAAATGGGGATTACGATTTTATGAGAAAAATTCTTAGTATTGTCGACGGGGCAGATGTTATACCAATATTTGAGAAATTGAAGTCACTTGATCCAAATAAAGCTAAGAAAGTGAACGGCAGAAAAGCTGAAGATGTTGAAACAGTAATGAGAGATGTAAACATTTATGTCAGTTTAATAGAGAATATGATAAAGAATGATAGTAAAGCGTTACTTCAATTCGATTGGTTGGGTTCTGCTGTGGACTTACAATCTGCTTTACAGAAAATTTACGAAATGATGTAAGTAAACATAGTTATTATAAAAAAAGGATGTGTTATCAATATCGATGAAAACTAATTGCAAAATTAGACAACATGCATAATCCTATTGATGACACACGCCCATATAGGTGGTAGGTGGGATATAAAAATTTCGCCGATGGCTCTTACACTTACTGTGCTTACACCATGATAGCTCAATTACGAGAGTGCTGCCACACGAAATGCTGTGGAAGGTTTGGAGATTCAAATACCGCTCGTATGCGAAATTTTTTTTTACTCATATGAGTATTTCAAAGTAAACATCTCGAATGGAGATCACGGACCGCAGGGCGCAACCAGACTAGATGGTAATCTATGGGTAGGTCTATGTTCAGCAGTGGACGTCCTATGCTTGAGATGATGATGATTTCAAGCGTATAGTCCGCTTTTGTCTATAAAAAATGTTAGTGAATATTGGCACATACTGCAATAGCAACTTTAGTTTCGGTGATCGACAGGACTAAGTGTTATTCCAGGGTCTATGCTACGTACATGCCAAATTTCAACACGAGCGGTTGAGTAATTTTGGCGTAAAAGAGTAACAAACATCCATCCATCCTCACAAACCTTTATGTTTATAATATTGGTAGGCGATATTATTCTCCATGCAAACTTCCACCCCCCTTTTCACCGCCTTAAAGAATGATTTCTGAAATAAAAATTATGCACTTTTCTTTACCGCGTCTCAAACTAACTCTCTACTAAATTTCATCGACATAAGTGTAGCGGTTTAAGCGTGAAGAATTAATATGAACGGTCATCTGGTCCCAAACTAGGCTAGAAGCCTGTACTATGATAACCAGATGACTGATATACATACTTATATACGCTTATAACACCCAGACACAGATCAAACAGTCATGTTCATGCACACAAATGTTTGACCTGGCCGGGGATCGAACCCGGGCCCTGCGGCACAGAAAGCAGAGTTACTACCATCTGGGCCAACGAGGCTGTCCTTAATTTATTTATTTTATTTAATTATTTATTTAGGAAAAGTTAACAGCTTACATTATATAACTTAATATTATTTATATTACTAAATTTAGACTTAACAATAATGCAGCCCACATCACTTTTCTCAGATTTTTCTCGGTAGTAAATATTAAAGGCTAGGTGGACAATAGAAATTATAAAAACTTTAAATTATATGAAAAGGTTGTAGGAAGATAATAAAAACTAATCTACATTAATACTATAGATAAAATGAAAAATTTAAATATACATATTTGCAAAGGTATTTAAAGAAACTATGTGTTAGGGAGTAACCATGTTATTTAGAATTTGAATAACTGCAAATTTATAGTGACTCATAGTGCAATTAAAAATATCAATATTGATAAAATTTGTGTTATATAGTTCTACCATGCGCCGAATAGGAACTCTTTTACCAGCATTCGTGCGGCATGATGTAAGGGCAAACAGAGAGCCTGCTCGCACACTACGTATATTTACAGTTCTAGGTACAGAATAACATATACTTCTCACTAGATCAATGCAATCAAAATCATTTCTAATAATCTTAAATAGCGTAGTAGCTTCAAGATACATTCTTCTAGACTCTAAAGTAATCATGTTGTGTCTGCTGAGCAATTCGGAATATGACAAGTAACGTCTGTGACATCTGTAGTGCATCGTACGTAAAAACTTTCTTTGAACTTTCTCTATGGACTCTATATATACATTGTAAAATGGGTTCCATATAGGAGCTGCATACTCAACTTGTGGGCGCACAAGAGTCTTAAATAGATAAAGGTAGGTGGAAGTTCTTTTAAAGTCCTGGGAGGTACGCATAACAAACCCATACATTTTAAATGCCTTGTTGACTATATTATCTACGTGATTATTTAGATGTAATTTGTTGTCTAATTGAACACCCAAATCCCTAAGTATTGTCACATTCGCCAGTGTAGTATTGCATAGATTATAGTTATATCTAATGATATTTTTATTTTTGGTGAAATTGATGTAATTACATTTATTTATACTTAACTGGAGTTTATTATTATAACAATATACAGAAAATCTATTCAAATCGCCCTGAAGACTAATACAGTCATCGAGAGACCTGATAGGTATATAAATTTTAAGATCATCAGCATATAATAAGATATTGGCATTCAGAAAACATTTTTTAATATCATTAATGAATAATATAAAAAGTAAAGGCCCAAGAATAGAGCCTTGAGGTACTCCCGACGTTACTGGGATATTCTTAGACTGGTACCCATTAATGACAACCTTTTGTTAGCGATTTTTGATATAAGACGCAAACCATCTCAACAAATTACCATGTATTCCATTGAATGCAATCTTATTTAGTAGTATCTCGTGATCAACTTTGTCAAAGGCTTTTTTAAAATCTGTATACACGGCATCGACTTGAATTTGGTTATCCATGCTATTAAACAAGTAGTTAGTGAATATGATTAAGTTTGAAATAGTTGATCTACGTTTAACGAAACCATGTTGTTCAGCTATGATGGAGTTGTGTAAGATAGGATAGATCTGATTGTGAATTAATCTCTCAAAAAGCTTAGCTAAAACGGATAAAATTGAGATTGGGCGATAATTTTCGACATTATTTTTGGGGCCAGATTTATATACAGGTGTAATATTGGCACGCTTCCAAGTATCAGGGAAAATTCCTTCACTTAAACATTTATTATAAATTATGTAAAGCGGTTTGTAGATACTATCAGCCGTTTTTTAAAGAAAAGTGGAGGGAGGCCATCTGGTCCTGGGCCTTTCGATATATCCAGAGATTTCAGTTCCTTTAAAATTTGATTCTCACTAAAATGTAAATCCGTGATCAAAGTATCATTATCAGACGTGATAGAAGGTGGCTCCCATTGGGCTAAGCTAGGAGAGGGAGGTTCATACACTGACAAAAAGAAATCAGAAAAAAGGTTGCATATAGTTTCAGGATCATTTGTTTTAATATTTTTATAACTTATTGTGGAAGGTATTTCTGGTTTCGCTTTCTGATTAGATAGATACGTCCAAAAATGCTTTAAATTTTTAGTAATATTACTTTCAACTGACTCCATGTACTCGCGATAACATTGCTCACCTTTAGTTTTAAAAATAGCTCTATATTGAGAAAACTTCTCATAGTCGGATTCATTATTAAATTTTTTCCATTTAACCCAAGCCTTCTGCTTCCTTTTAAAAACTTTTATTAAAGAACGAGGAAACCAAATTGGAAATTGTGAGATTTTGGTGCTAGACAGCGGAGCGTGCGGTTTAATAATACTATCCACCGTATTATAAAAAGCGTCTAAAGCCGATTCAGGTGAAAGATTAATAAATAAGTCATTCCAAGAGATATCTCTGATTTTATCATTCATTGGGCCAAACTCAGCTTTGTAAAAATTATATTTGGACATAGGTTTTCTTTTCATGGGCTTGAGTCTATGTTGAATTTTAATAGTGGCAGTAAAAGCTGGATGATGTGGATCAAGGGGAAGAAGTGGGTCTGGTTGTGAATTTATATAAGTTGGTGTATTAGATATAAATAAGTCCAATATTCTGTCATTAACATTGAGAACAGCGTTGTATTGTGATGCATTAAGTACTGACATAAAATTAGCTAATAGTGTAGGTATACATGATGTCCCTGTACATATCAGCTCAAAAGGCTGTCCAATGGTGAAAACACCAGATTGTCGAGGTATCCAATCAATGTCTGGGATATTATAGTCCCCTATAATGTAAAAAATGTCTACTGAGGAACAATTTAGGAAATCCTGTAGTAGATCAAAGTGGTCTTCATATAGATTTGTCGGAGATCGTGGCGGGATATAAGCAGCGCTAATGACATGTTTCTTAGTGTGATTAGTACTGGGAATATCAACAAGTATATGTTCGATATGTGAAAGATGTGAATAGTTGCTCGAGTAATTATTCATTAAAGTAGTGGTACTAATTATGGAAGATCTAAACCCTCGTAATACGGCTACAAGGACTCCACCACCATCCCGTTTATTAGTAGCAACGCGGTCTCGGTCGCATCTGTAAACATTGTACCGTTGGTCTATGAACTCATTGTTATCAATGTCTGGTACTAACCATGTTTCAGTGAGTACAATCACGTCATAGCTATTCGATAAAATATTCATATAGAGCGTTTGAAGCTTCGTTCGTATACCCCTGCAATTTTGATAATAAATTTTAAGATTGTTGATAATTAATACATCAGTGTCATCCATAACAAAATTGTAAAATAATAGATGAAAATATAAATTTTATAATAATATATTTGCAATATCTGTGAGAGTATTAGCAATTTAGTGCATAAGGATTTAGCAATATGTAAGCGAAAGGGTTTTCCAATGATCAGCAGCACAACAGTTAAAAACAAAAGTAAAAATATTATTATGCCGTGAACATTACCTAGTGAGTAGTTTAAATTGGTAGAACACAAGTTATGGAAGCAAAAGCAGCAAATATACAATAATTTCTTATAACTATAACTAAAATGATTGCATAGAAACATAACCAATAAAAGCAAAAAGTAGGTAGCAAAGCAGTAAAGTACAAGCATAGACAAGTTATGATTTTTTGGAAGGCCGCAACTTTTCCAAGTCTCTTTCGGTCTTGATGACGATTGCAGGACTATCTTCTCGCTCTCGAGCCAGGATTGTAGCGTTTCTGATCCAGACAAACCGGTAATTAAGGTTTTTGGCGAGCTCTCTACATTTACGAAATAACTGTTTTCTTTGTAGAGTAAGATGTTCATTGATATATATCGTTGTAGAGGTGCCCATAATTCCAATTTGTTCAGATTTCAATATTTTAGCTTTACGGAAAGCCGCCAACATGTTATCTCTCTGTATACGTGTAATGAACTTAACTTTAATATTTTTTGCCTTATCCGTCCCTTGATGAGCATGTGGCACCCGATGCACAGACACTATGTCTCTCTGAGTGACTTGAAAGTGGATCGCTGAACAGATGGATTCAATGATTCCCGGTAGGTTCTCATTGCGTCGTTCAGGTAAATTACAGATCTCTACATTGCATTGCCTCGCCTGCTGCTCTAATGTGTCAATTTGCGATTGTAATTTATCGTAGGACGTGGTGTTTAAATCATTAGTGACGCGAGAAATATCATTGACTCGTTTTTTTAAATCATTATATTCGTCTGCTCGAAAATGTGCAGAATTTTGGAGAGACAAAATTTCTGCGTTCATGCTGAGAACATTCTGTTTTAAAGTAGCTTATTCCTGCTTCATAGTAGCTTGCTCCGAGCGTATAGTCCTTATTTCGCTTTGGATTCCGCTCAATGTGCTCTTGATATCATCTCTGATACTGGTCATGTTTCTGTTCATGTCATCTCGCCACACATTGAGCGCGCTGAGCAGTTCATTGAATTTATCCACTGTAATAGCCTCAGAGGATGGCTGGACTGATGTGTTTAGTTCGCTAGTAATAGAATACTCGTGGCGCCTCTGGTGGCTATATTTGGAACTAAAAATGTGATTTTTATTTTAATTATTATATGCCTTGAAAATACTGGAAGCGCCCTCTGTTATCGGTTGGAAAGATTAAAATTGCGCCATCTAACGGTGTCACGTGAAACTTCTATGTATTTATTGAACAGTGCGGTGGTTAGAGCCTATGTAGAGATGGTGTCGACCTCTTCAGGAGAAGTTGTAGCTTAAAT
Source organism: Hemistola chrysoprasaria (assembly GCA_947063395.1). NCBI lineage: Eukaryota > Metazoa > Arthropoda > Insecta > Lepidoptera > Geometridae > Hemistola > Hemistola chrysoprasaria. Next base: position 1,210,515 of record OX346734.1, on the reverse strand, counting down.
TTCAAAAATTACAACAATGACTTGCAGAAATATGTTAAAGGAGTCCTCGAACGTAATTATCATTAAATAAACCATTCAATTGTCCAGTATACACTCACTTGATAATAAATGTCCATCAGATTAAATGCAGGGTGGTCTGAGGTCCAATATTTGGTTGAAAATCACCACAATTTAACCGTTAATGAAATCAAATATAACTTATAGCTAGCACTAGGATAACATCACCACACGTTTATGACTGGCTAATGTGTCGTTGCACAGAATTTGATGTATATTTAAACACATTAACTATTTTTATTAAGTTTTATAAAATTCAATAACACGGGAAGTATGTTTACAAACAGCGCCACCTAGCGAGTCCTTAAGTTGAAGTGTTGAGTTAATAAGATAGTTTGTCATATATGTTGATGCTTTCGTCAACTGAATTTGCACTGTTTGCGGAGAGCCTAAGATTACAATGACTTATTAACTTTTAAGTAATAAAGACTGATTTTTAATTGTTTTAAGAGGTGTTATGCTTTATTTTAGCGCAACAGTACTTTCCGATGATGACATACATCCATCCGATTTAGAGTTACTTAAATATCTGATATACCTTCACAAAACAGCGAAGCAAGACTTACATTTAGAAAGAGATGAACTTAAAATACTAGATGTACTTCAAGAAAAAGATGAACCAACAAAAGAACCAGATTTGTTTATAGAAAAAGGTGATCTAACAAAAATACAAGATATATTTGAAGAAAGAGATGATATAACAAAAAGAGATGATGTACGTCTAAAAAGAGATAACCCGATGAAAGAAGATTTATTTCTAGAAAGCGATGACATACCAAAAGACCTCAGAGTTAAGTATCTATTGCCAAGAAACAAAAAGAAAAGGCATAGAATAATAACAGAGAGAGGGCTCATAAAAAATCGTGCGTGGCTTGTGAGAATGATGAAGTTAAAAGTCCCGAAGGAAGAATTGGTAGAATTTCAGTATTTCGTGGATGATTTCGAAGCTGCATTGAATAATGTAAGAATACCTTAATAAGTTTGCAAGCGTAGCGCTTCTTGAGTTCATGGGTTCAATTCCCAGGTCAGGCAAAGAAAGCTATTGGATTTTTTCATTAGAATTTTTTTCAATGCCATCATGAAAACTGTGGCAATAGGCTCGCCCCGTATGGGGCTTAAAAATCTGTCGATGTACTAACCTACAATGGGACTGAGCCCTGGGTACACTCTGCCTACCCCTTTGGGAAAAGGCGTGATGTTATGCTTCACCTGGTTTAATGACCTGGTTTATGTACTTAAATGTGTTCTGTAACCATGAACGTAAAGAAAAGGCTGACGGAGTCTTTTAAAACGAAAAGTAAAGCATCATAGTAAGTTAGTTAATACAAATATGATGGCACTCACACATTCATACAAATGAACATAGAAAAATATGGTGTGAATGTGTGCGTGCACACACGCAGTAAGGGGTCAGCTTAAGTGGTTAACGATCGAACTTTTAGTACAAAAATCCTTTTCGTCCACTCAAGGTAGACCTCCCCAGGCAAGTGTGCGAGCTGGCTTACTATGGTGCTCTCTTTTTGGTTTAGAAGACTTCTTCCACCTTTATTTTTAGGTGGCTCCGCGAAAGCCGACAATATAAATTAAGTTATGAAAGTCGACATTTCTAATCCAGTTGTCCAACTTCTTTTCAGCTTCACACGTCTCTTAAGTACATTTCAATGGTCACAAAGTACAACGACCAAAATTGGTTTAAAAACTTAAAAGCGCTGAACGATTTCGAAAGAAAGCAGGTCTTAGAACTGTTAGTACATATTTTCGGAACTAGAATCCTCGGTTTAATAGAGAAAAGCGCTAGGAATGGCTTGGAACATGATTATTTGCAATATATTCAGAATAATTTGGAAGAAGTTACAACAACAGCGAAAGAGTTTGTGTTTTTGTTGGAATTTTTGGAGGAATTAAAGTATTTGGAATGACGATGTTTTTTTATTGTATCTTCTTATCCTACACTAGGTGTGCATGGCACAGCACTTCTTCCGCCATTCTAGTCTATTATCCGCCATTTTAGTCTGTCATCCGCCATTCCAGTCTATCATCCGCCATTCCAGTCTATCATCCGCCATCTCTGCACTCATTCCGCATATCCATCGCCTGAGAGCTCATCCGCACATAATCGATACGTGGATGTCGCACACTGCGCGATTTTCCCGTTTTTTTTGCCGTATACGTTGAACATAGGCTTTCCCCATAAAGGGGTGGGTTTGTCAATACTCGCCACGCTTGGCAGGCGGGTTGACGAGGGCAGTTTGGTGAATTTTACGCAGAGGATGCTGCTACCCGTCCTCTGGATCTGTTAATCCTAAGCCGGCTCTTACGGCAACCACGGGTAGAGAGGGTGGAGCACTATTCTGTACACAAGCACTACAAAACTATAAACTGTTTTGTGAGCTATTATTTTGAGGTAGCGCGGTGCGCGCTTTGAGACTTATCAGACGCCTTTTTTTTTAAATTATATGTTCTATTACGAAAAGTATTTTATTTTTTCAATTTTACCCATTTCAGTAGAACCTACAGGAAATATTAGGTATACGGAAGTAATAAAACTTATTAATAAAAAAAACAAACTTTATTTATAGTAAATCTAAACATACTTATATATTATGTTTTAAATACGAAGGGGAAAGTGGGGCAAATTTATGCAGACAACCTTGAAACCAAATTAAATTTATGCTAGGTGATAAAACATAATAATCATTTCTAATTTGTTTTCACCTCGCCAAAAAACCGGATAATTAATACGTTAACATTTCAACTCGGAGAATATAGCTAGATTACTGAGACTGAGTAACTTTAACAATTAAATAACCAATCGATGATCGGCAGTCATATTATCTCTGCATCTGGTTAAAACAACATAACTTTTTGGAGCATTATGAAATATGAATATATTATCTGTTGAAAATGAAGCTAAAAATGACGTTAATATTATCGTGCCACGCTTAATAACCAATGCGATTTAATAGATGGTTAAGCATTTTGGTACAACTCAAACTAAGTACAATTTCAAGGGAACAGCTTTTTAAGTATTGACAAATAACAAAAATATTCTCTATCTTGTAAAATACCATGAGCTTGCTGTTGGAGCGATTTTAAAGGCTATTTATTTATTTATAATTCAGCTCAACGCTAGGACCAACTTAATGCTAGTGTAGCAGTTTCTAACAGATATCCAAAAACTAGAGAAAATGTTACAGAAATTGGGTGGAGTGCAAGATATGAAAAGTCTTAAATAACTAAAACTACTTAATTAATTAAAACATAAAACAAACAGCAAATAATTATGCAAAAAAACAAAAATTAAATACTAAATACTTATTACATGTACCTACTACATGTACTATGTACTTATGTATATTAAACACAATATATTATAAGCATAATATAAGCATGTACTACATATATAAAATAAAATAATTAATACACCGACTTAAATTTTTATAAAAAAATATTTACCTTAATATATACCTTAACTTAATAAAAATATATATACCTACATAATAATATAAACAATAATAACGTACCTACATAATAACATAAGGTTACCTTGGCACTTGCAAATATACGTGTTTTAGAGATGTCACCACTGGAATACATTTAGTTGATTACGATTACGAATCTGCCCCACATTCCCCTAATTTAATAATAATAATAATATCTTAATAATATGGGACAACGTTCCACACACGGTCATCTGGTCCCAAACTAGGCTAGAAGCCTGTACTATAGTAACCAAATGACTGATATACATACTTATATTATACGCTTATAATTGTTTAAATAATTAAAAATACTAGAGGTAAATCACATTAATATAAGCACAGTTTGGTATTTCAAACACTGTATGACAAAATCCTATAATAATATAAAGACAAAAAAAATAAAGACAGTTTTAAAAGTATATATTTTATCAAAATACTTTAGAATTTCTAAATTTATCGTTTTATTTACAATGAATGAACTGAATTGTTATCAGTTTTGATTTGAACTTGAATATGAGCTTTGACTATGTTATTTTGAATATTTGACTGCCTCGGTGGTGCAGAGGGCGCATGCTCGACTGCCAATCAAGAGGTCCCGGGTTCGATCCCTTGGTCAGGCAGTGTTAAATATTGGATTTTTCCATTAGGAATTATCTCAATAACTGCCTGGAGTCTGGAACTGTGCCCGGTAGATGGCAATAGGCTCGGCCCCTATTACATGGGACCAAAAACATACTGGCGAAATGTGGGTGTATCTACTTTGGTATATATCTTTCCGAACGCACGGTAGACTCAGTACTGTATAACTTCATTGACGTACAAAAGTGTCAGATTATGACCTATTTGAATAAAGCTGTTTTGAGTTTGAGTTTGAGTTATGAGACTGAGTCCTGGGTGTACCCAGGACTCAGTCTCATAACTCAAACTCAGAGAGGCAGAGGTGTACCTCTGCCTACCCCTTTGGGAAAAAGGCGTGAATGTATGTTTTATGTTTATGTTTATGTATTTGAATATATTATCTTTAATAATATATGGACGAGCAATATATTTTAAATATAATATTATGTAAACTCCTAGAACAAGAATATTTAGTTTTTAGTTCCGATTTTTTATTGTCAAAAACAACATGCACGGTGCACCGCCCTCCCGCCCGCAAAATTGCATGCAAAGAGGAAATGCTATTAGGTTTACGACGTTAGGGCTCTGGGTCCAGCGTTCAGCGAGGTGACATCTCGAGGAGCGGCGTCGTGCTGACATGTGTCCCCCTTACAGCGGGGTCAGAGTCTATTTCCTGATGATGCGTCGTGTAGACGCGAAACACGTGTCTATGTATGACTGGTGTCACTAACAAAAATAGTACCTAATAGCATTTCCTCTTTGTATGCAATTTTGCGGGCGGGACGGCGCTGCACTATGCATGTTGTTTTTGACACTAAAAAATTGGAACTAAAAACTAAATATTCTAGTTTGCAATGGAGTTCCGAACAGTAACGCCAAATTCAATCAATTTTAAAATATGTATATATTTTATACTGTTTATCTCACTTGCTCGATTTGGATGATATTTGGAAGTTATCATTTCCTTTCTAAGTTTATCTATCTACATTGGTGTGTATCTTATAAAACTATATATATTAATTCTAATATTTACCTAAGCGAAACAGAAACAACTTTGGTGGATAAAATTAAACAAACATCAAAACGAAATAAGGCGCTTATAGGAGCCAAACTTCCCTCTCGCTCACGCAATTCACATCATTGATGATAAAAAAATCACTATGTATATAATCTTAAACCTAGTCCAAAAATTTATGTAAAAATTTTATTAAACCTATATCGCCAAAGCAAATTGACTTTTCTCGCAAATCTTTAGTGATAGCCTCACCAACTTAATATTATTTAAATAAATTATATTATTTACGTCGAATTAATATAACATTATATTATTTTATAAAAATGAATTGACTAATTGATACGAAAATCTCGTAACTTAAGGCATTTATGTATTTTCCATGGGTTACAAAAAGTTTAGTAATACTTCAAGGTTTAATTTACCAATCAATCTGAAAGAATATTTTTTTTTTGTTATGACAGTGAGTAACAAGACGAGCAAATCAGGTGCCAGATGGTAAGCATCATGATTGCCCATATCAGACACAGTACCACCCAGTGTTTTAAAATTCAAAATTCTGCGCGGCACTGCACTGCGCCTGTCACCCTGAGTTATTAGTTGTTGAAACTCGTCATGCCCAGTAAGTAACTGCTTGGCGGATGAATAACTGTACTTTCTTTGGTAACATTGCCCTTCAGACCGGAACACATTAATGCACATCATCAGCCGGGAGACGTCCCCTGCTGACCGTCGTCCTCCCCCACAGAACATAATCTATAGATATGTGTACATGTATCCTAGATGGAACCACTTGTCTTGTTGCTCGCAGCAGGAGGAACACTTGTGGCCGGAGAGGAGCTGCACAATTAACTATTAGTAGACCTTTTTGTGACGCCCTGTATAATTAATAACATTGTGTATCTTTGGATTCACGCCTCAGTCTCCAAGTCTGCTTCAATTTCTTCAGGGGTGCGTAGATCAATGGCAAAACGCTTCTTCATACTTGAAGGCCTTTCGTTTAAATCTGAAAGGTAATAAGCACAATTAATAATTAATAACGTAACAAGTCGCCGTGGAGTTACCAGCTTTAGAATAGTGCTCCACCCTCTCTACCCGTGGTTGCCGTAAGAGCCGGCTAAGAGTTAACAGATCCAGAGGAGGCAGCAGCGTCCTCTGCAACAAACCATCGAACTGCGCTCGACAACCCGCACAACAAGCGTATCAAATATTGACAAAACCCCCTTTATGAGGAAGGCCTATGTTCATTAGTGCATTACCAACGGCTGAGATGATGACGATGATGAACAAAACAAGACATCACGCCTTTTTCCCGAAGGGATAGGCAGAGGATCCAGGACTCAGTCCTAAAGTAGGTACACCCACATTTCGCCAGTATGTTATTGGTCCCACGTAATAGGGGGCGAGCCTATAGCGCCTTCAACCGGGCACAGTCAACTTTACACTAGGTAGTGATTTTACCTGGAGTTGTCTGCATTTCTTTAACTCTCCTAGAATAATCTTGGAATGCTGCTGCCAACGAGTATGTCAGTCTTCTTGCTGCATTTCTGTAATAAACATACATACTTAATCAGTGAATATAATATATACAAATAAAATAAATACGCGACGAATAGAGTAAGCTTCTTTATTTCATAATCTTCTTTATTTCTTCCTTCTTTATTTTTGTAGTGGTAGGTCTCTTTTGCAGGGGGTCGCCTGGGGAAGTACCACACCTTTGCCATTCATCTGCCAAGCGCTAATGTGCAAACATTACTGTGTTCCGGTCTGAAGGGCAATATTACCAGCGCAATTACTGGCCATGACGAGTTACAACAACTAATATCTCAGGGTGGCAGGCGCAGTGCAGAGCCGCGCAGAATTTTGAATTTTAAGACACTGGGTGGCACTGTGTCTGATATGGGCAATCATGATGCTTACCATCAGGCACCTGATTTGCTCGTCTTGTCACACACTAGCATAAAAAAAAAGTAAAAATTAAAAAAATCCAACATCGCAACATTGCCAACTTCTTAAATGATTCTGTTTCTCCATATTTGGCCAATTTCATTTTGTATGTGTAGGGTTATTATATAATGCGTGTATGGGGGCATACACGTTGTCAGGTTGGCCGAGTGTAGGGTTGATGTTATTTTGTGACGCGCATGCTACGGATTCTGTGAACGTTTTGGTGGTTTTATGGAAAGTATTAATGGCAACGTGTGATTTCACGGAGATCTATGGCATGTGCGAGGGCGCGATGGCAACACAGGGAGGTGGATGCCAGCGCGACAGATGATTGTAGAGCGAGATTGAAGATGTAAAATATGCTGAAGTGTTCGAGTATTATTTAATGGAAAAGGCATGCTTACATATGGAAGTGCAACCGCCTTAATACTCAATACACATGGGATTGGTATTTCTTGACCGTATTCCCACGGATGATGTCCCAATATCTTCACACTCAAAAAATAAAATTACGATACTCAAAATTGATAGCAGATGTTAAGTAGATAAATCTATAATCTATCTATGTCAAACTCATGAGAGTTTTTAAGATTAAATAACCATCTTATCTTACTATCCTACTAGGCTGTGTGAGCTGTAGACCTCGCTCGCCTATTTTTATTTTTACTTACATTTTTTAGTATTTTGTTCATCGCGCAGTTTAGTGCGCGAAATATATGCGATGAATAGCAAGCAGATTTGAGAACCTCCTCCACTTTTGGAGTCAGTTGGAACCGTAGTTATTTATTGACGGCTGATGAACTCCTCTGTGATTTGATGTGACACAGGAAATTTTACATGTTTAATGTTTTCAAATTTAATGTTTTAAGTCCGCCATTTTGATGAATTTTCAAAAAATGAATCAACAAAACAAATTACATTTATACATTGAATCTTTTTACAAAATTTCACGAGAATCGGTTGAGAAATGCGACCTGGAGAATAGGCGGACGGACATACGAAAGCATTGTTGGCCAATCTGACCCTTAGACTAAATAACAGCTAACTAACTTAGTAACTTCCGTAGTGAGTATTGGCAACCCCCGCTCCCTAATGGGGGAGGCCTTTGTCCATGGGAATGGACTTCCAATGGCTGAGATGATGATCTCGAAGAATAAAATGAACTCACCTACTCTCACAAACAAAAGCATGACACTCAAAAGGGTTCAGCCCTTTGACATCGGAATGGTCTTTCACCACGATCATGGAAAACACCCTCGTATAGACCAGATCCTGTACTCCATAGGATATGGATTCTATGTTGAAAAACACAGACATATGCTCGAACTCATCCCTTTTGGTGCCTTGGTTTAAGGTTTCTAAATGAACTCCGTCGACTGTTATGGTTAGTTTTACTATAGGCAGGATTTGACCTGAAAAGACAAATTACAATTGTAAGTTTTAAACATTAAAACAACCCCTCGTCCTCTTTTTCCTGCTCTGTCATCAAGATCATCTGCCCTAAGCTCACCGAACATCTTAGTACAACTTAGTATGTGCAGAGACATCGGGTCTCTTAATGTTTTATCTGCATTTACAACGGGGAGTGTTCTGATGAACTTTTCAACCTGATACTGGCGTTACGGCTCTATTACTGTACTAGCCGCCATCGCCTGAGAGCTCATCCGCACATAATCGATACGTGGACGTCGCACACTGTGAGATTTTTCCGTTCTTTTCTACCGCATACGTGCAAACTGTGGAATGATGTGACTTTGACAGCCACGTTGGCTCAGATGGTAGTAACTCTGCTTTCTGTGCCGCAGGTTCCGGGTTCGATCCCCGGCTAGGTCAAACATTTGTGTGCATTAACATGTCTGTTTGATCTGTGTCTGGGTGTTATAAGCGTATATAAGTATGTATATCAGTCATCCGGTTACCATAGTACAGGCTTCTAGCCTAGTTTGGGGCCAGATGACCGTGTGTGGAAGTTGTCCCATATTTATTATTATTATTATTTATTATTAATGTTGAAGTGGCAATGGGCAGGGTACATAGCACGTAGAACTGATGGCCGATGGGGCTGCAAAGTTCTCGAATGGAGACCATGGACCGGCAAGCGCAGCGTAGGACGTCCACCCACAAGGTGGACAGACGATCTGATAAAGACGGCAGGAACACGATGGAGGCGGGCCGCTTACAACCGGACTGAATGGAAATCTATGGAGGAGGCCTATGTTCAGCAGTGGACGTCCTGTGGCTGAGATGATGATGATGATGATGATGATGAATTAATGATCTCCCTGGTGCGATCTTCCCACTGAGCTACAACAAGGCTCTTCAAAAGGAGAATGAATAGAGTGTCGAAGGGTTGGCAATATGCTGGCTATACCCCTGGTATTGTAGGTATCCATAGGCGGCGGTAACCGTTCACAATCAGGCGGCCCGTCTACTTGTTTGACACTCATGGCTTAAAAAAACATCATATCAGTAAGAAGTCCACCCTGTTAGACATAGGCCTCCCCACAAGGGGGATTTTATCAATACTCGCTACGCTTGGCAGGCGGATTGAAGAGCGCAGTTCGATGCTTTCATGCAGAGCACGCTGCTGCCTCCTCTGGATCTGTTAACCCTTGGCCGGCTCATACAGCCACGGGTAGAGAGGGCAGAGCACTATTCTAGAGCTGGTAACCCTATGGCGGTAGATTTTGAACTTACCAGGAGGTAAAGCCTTGGCAGCAGCTACCATCAGATCGACGGGTTTTCTTGTATGCTTGATACCCCATAGCCCTCTTGCATCACTCTGCCCTAGATATTTTACCTGGAATTAATAATTTTAATTTATTTACGCTGAATGTAACATAAAAGTTTCCATCCGTAGACGCCCTCGCAATGTCCTGGACGACCCGGACGAGTCGCTCCGTATTCGGTGCTGGTGCCGGATACCAGATCCACCAACTCACACAAGCACAATTTGGTCTCACACAAGCAAAAAGGTTTTATTTCCATTACACTCCATGCCATATTTATTTCGCAGCGAAGGTTCGTACCGTCTAGATATGCCCTTGTGTTTGTTCCCCTTAAACTTGGGTCGAGGCCTCCTGCGTTCACCGCTGCCCGGTAAAGGTGGATGGAAATTTATAGGGAAGGCCCAGCAGTGGACTACAAACGGCTAAGATGGTTGTGATACCATAAATTACCTAGTTGTTGCTGTGGTCGCAAGCTTATATTAAAATACCCATTTTTGATTCCCAGGTTATGCAGTGTTTTTGGATTTTTCTTTTAGGAATTTTCTCAATAGCAGCCGGGAGTCTGTATTTGTGCCCGGTAGATATCAATTGGCTCGCCCCCTATTATATGGAACTAACAACATCACTAAAGAAGTGTGGAAACAGAAGGGACACTCCTCAAAATCATTTGAATAAATAGCAACTCTAGTTCCAACGCAATAGAGTGCAATTCAGTTTGCACAGCGCCTAACTAATTATCGTTATATTAATCTACAAGCTGCCTTTCTTTCTATCGCGTATGTCTCTATCTGTTCTCTCTGTCTAGCACATAGAAATTTTCCCGTCAAGACGGACGTTCCGGCTTCTTGTAGCTTCGTACCTTTATCGCCGTCCCAGGCCTGGTTTTGGGTAGGTAATAGGTACTAGGTACACCTTCACCCTCCAGAAAAAAGGCGTGATGTTATTACGTTATGTTTGTCTAGTACCAATATAAATTGACAGCCTCGTTGGCTCAGATGGTAGTAACACTGCTATCTGTGCCGCAGGCTCCGGGTTCGATCTCCGGCCTGGTCAAACATTTGTGTGCATGAACATGTCTGTTTGATCTGTGTCTGTGTGTTATAAGCTTATATAAGTATGTATATCAGTCATCTGGTTACCATAGTACAGGCTCTACCTAGTTTAGGACCATAGATGACCGTGTGTGAAACGTTGTCCCATATTAAAAAACAATATATAAATAATAGTCCCAAATAACAGTATAATCAAAATAAATCCGGAAGTGCTCAGTTCATCCACACATCAGTATTCATGACAATGGCGTCACATCCGGCGCGTTTCGCTCGTTCCGCTCTAATTGATCAACCATTTGCATTGTATTTGAAATTATAATATAATTTGCCACTGTATGAATCCTCAATCCATTCTGGTATTATAAACTAGCTTGCACCCGCGATTTTACTCGATAACAAGGAAGTACCAATGTAATATTTAAGTCGACTGCCGCGGTGGCGTAGTGGGCGCAAGTTTGACTGCCAATCATGAGGTTCGATCCCCAGGTCAGAAAAAATCTACTGGTTTTTTTTCAAAAATAATGAATGACACTTTAATCGTACCACAATTATACAAAAATGACAAAAAGAAAACTTAAAACTAGAAAGAGTAACAACTGGCGGCCTTATCGCTCAAAGCGATCTCTTGCAAACAACCATGCAGAGAAAGTATATACCTACAGATACTGAAGGGACGGTGGTTTCAAAAACAAATACTTAAATGATAAATCTATAATCTATAATCTATAATCTATAATCTATAATCTATAATCTATAATCTATAATCTATAATTCTATATCTATAATCTATAATCTATAATTCTATAATAATATTATAAAGAGAGAAACTTTGTTTTTTTGTTTTTTTGATTTTTTGTTTTTTTGTTTTTTTGTTTGTAACGAATAGGCTCCGAAACTACTAGACCGATTTTAAAAATTCTTTCACTTATGGATAGCTTAATTCAGTGTGAGTGCCATAGGCTATATGAGATTTTGAAAAAAAAATGGGGATCCGTAAGAAAACTGCAATATTGTGAACCAAGGTGTCACATAATATAATATTGATAAATTTGCGTGCGCTGTAAAATCCATTGATGGTAGAATAATATAATGTACTAGGGGTTTGTAGTACTTATCAATATCTACAAAATAGTCCACGGAAATTTTATCCATCTATTTTGGTTTAGTCACAATAATCGAAACAGACATTATATGCATGCGCTGTGAAAAGTATTGGTGGTAGAATAAAGTAATGTACTAGGGGTTTGTAGTAATTATCAATACCTACAAAACAGTATACATAGATTATATCCATCTTTTTTGGTTTAATCACAATAATCGAAGCAGTGATTATTTTTCATGCGGTGTGAAAACTATCGGTGGTAGATTAAATTAATGTACTAGGGGTTTGTAGTAATTATCAATACCTACAAAACAGTATACATAGATTATATCCATCTTTTTTGGTTTAGTCACAATAATCGAAACAGTGATTATTTTTCATGCGGTGTGAAAACTATTGGTGGTAGAGTAAAGTAATGTACTAGGGGTTTGTGGTACTTATCAATACCTACAAATCAGTATACATAGATTATATACATCTTTTTTGGTTTAGTCACAATAATCGAACTGTGATTATTTTTCATGCTGTGTGAAAACTATTGGTGGTAGAGTAAAGTAATGTACTAGGGGTTTGTAGTACTTATCAATACCTACAAAACAGTATACATAGATTATATCCATCTTTTTTGGTTTAGTCACAATAATCGAAGCAGTGATTATTTTTCATGCGGTGTGAAAACTATTGGTGGTAGAGTAAAGTAATGTACTAGGGGTTTGTGGTACTTATCAAAACCTACAAATCAGTATACATAGATTATATCCATCTTTTTTGGTTTAGTCACAATAATCGAAACAGTGATTATTTTTCATGCGGTGTGAAAACTATTGGTGGTAGAGTAAAGTAATGTACTAGGGGTTTGTAGCACTTATCAATACCTACAAAACAATATACATAGATTATATCCATCTTTTTTGGTTTAGTCACAATAATCGAAACAGTGATTATTTTTCATGCGGTGTGAAAACTATTTGTGGTAGAGTAAAGTAATGTACTAGGGGTTTGTGGTACTTATCAATACCTACAAATCAGTATACATAGATTATATCTATCTTTTTTGGTTTAGTCACAATAATCGAAGCAGTGATTATTTTTCATGATGTGTGAAAACTATTGGTGGAAGAGTAAAGTAATGTACTAGGGGTTTGTAGTTCTTATCAATACCTACAAAACAGTATACATAGATTATATCCATCTTTTTTGGTTTAGCGGCCCGCCCCGGCTTCGCACGGTAGCAGAAGTAGGTATAGTGAACGTTTAACAGGAGTAAATTCGTGATACATTGTATTTTATTAGATACTAGCGACCCGCCCCGGCTTCGCACGGGTAGCAGAAGTAGGTATAGTGGACGTTTATCAGGAGTAAATTCGTGATACATTGTATTTTAATAAATATAACCCTAATGGTTTACGCAGCGCACGCAAATTAATGACTATTTCTGTTACAATGACCAAACCTTAACACATGTTATAATTTATCGTGGGCTATTTTGAAGATATTGATGAGTACTACAAACCCCTAGTACATTACTTTATTCTACCACCAATACTTTTCACACCACATGAAAAATAATCACTGCTTCGATTATTGTGACTAAACCAGAAAAGATGGATATAATCTATGTATACTGTTTTGTAGGTATTGATAATTAATACAATCCCCTAGTACATTACTTTAATCTACCACCGATAGTTTTCACACCGCATGAAAAATAATCACTGCTTCGATTATTGTGACTAAACCAAAAAAGATGGATATAATCTATGTATACTGTTTTGTAGGTATTAATAAGTACTACAAACCCCTAGTACATTATTTTACTCTACCACCAATAGTTTTCACACCGCATGAAAAATAATCACTGCTTCAATTATTGTGACTAAACCAAAATAGATGGATATAATCTATGTATACTGTTTTGTAGGTATTGATAAGTACTACAAACCCTAGTACATTACTTTACTCTACCACCAATAGTTTTCACACCGCATGAAAAATAATCACTTTTTTTATTATTGTGACTAAACCAAAAAAGATGGATAGAATCTATGTATACTGTTTTGTAGGTATTGATAAGTACTACAAACCCCTAGTACATTACTTTACTCTACCACCAATAGTTTTCACACCGCATGAAAAATAATCACTTTTTCGATTATTATGACTAAACCAAAAAAGATGGATATAATCTATGTATACTGTTTTGTAGGTATTGATAAGTACTACAAACCCCTAGTACATTACTTTACTCTACCACCAATAGTTTTCACACCGCATGAAAAATAATCACTTTTTCGATTATTGTGACTAAACCAAAAAAGATGGATATAATCTATGTATACTGTTTTGTAGGTATTGATAAGTACTACAAACCCCTAGTACATTACTTTACTCTACCACCAATAGTTTTCACACCGCATGAAAAATAATCACTTTTTCGATTATTATGACTAAACCAAAAAAGATGGATATAATCTATGTATACTGTTTTGTAGGTATTGATAAGTACTATAAACCCCTAGTACATTACTTTACTCTACCACCAATAGTTTTCACACCGCATGAAAAATAATCACTTTTTCGATTATTGTGACTAAATCAAAAAAGATGGATATAATCTATGTAAACTGTTTTGTAGGTATTGATAAGTACTACAAACCCCTAGTACATTACTTTACTCTACCACCAATAGTTTTCACACCGCATGAAAAATAATCACTTTTTCGATTATTATGACTAAACCAAAAAAGATGGATTTATTCTATGTATATTGTTTTGTAGGTATTGATAAGTACTACAAACCCCTAGTACATTACTTTACTCTACCACCAATAGTTTTCACACCGCATGAAAAATAATCACTTTTTCGATTATTGTGACTAAACCAAAAAAGATGGATATAATCTATGTATACTGTTTTGTAGGTATTGATAAGTACTACAAACCCCTAGTACATTACTTTACTCTACCACCAATAGTTTTCACACCGCATGAAAATAATCACTTTTTCGATTATTGTGACTAAACCAAAAAAGATGGATATAATCTATGTATACTGTTTTGTAGGTATTGATAAGTACTACAAACCCCTAGTACATTATATTATTCTACCATCAATGCATTTCACAGCGCACGCAAATTTATGAATATGGTAATTATATTATGTAACACCTTGGTTCACAATATTGCAGTTTTCTTACGGATCCCCATTTTTTTTCAAAATCTCATATAGCCTATGGCACTCACACTGAATTAAGCTATCCATAAGTGAAAGAATTTTTAAAATCGGTCCAGTAGTTTCGGAGCCTATTCGTTACAAACAAAAAAACAAAAAAACAAAAAAACAATGTTTCTCTCTTTATAATATTAGTATAGATATAGAAGTATAGATAACTCTAACGGTTTACGCAGCGCACGAAAATTAATGACTATTTCTGTTACAATGACCAAACCTTAACACATATATAAATTTATCGTGGGCTATTTTGAAGATATTGATAAGTACTACAAACCCCTAGTACATTACTTTAATCTACCACCAATAGTTCTCACAACGCATGAAAAATAATGTCTGTTTCGATTATTGTGACTAAACCAAAATAGATGGATAAAATTTCCGTGGACTATTTTGTAGATATTGATAAGTACTATAAACCCCTAGTACATTATATTATTCTACCATCAATGGATTTCAGCCTCGTTGGCTCAGATGGTAGTAACTCTGCCTGCTGTGCCGCAGGCCCCGGGTTCGATCCCCGGCCAGGTCAAACATTTGTGTGCATGAACATGTCTGTTTGATCTGTGTCTGGGTGTTATAAGCTTATATAAGTATGTATATCAGTCATCTGGTTACCATAGTACAGGCTTCTAGCCTAGTTTGGGACCAGATGACCGTGTGTGGAAGTTGTCCCATATTATTATTATTATTATTTCACAGCGCTTGCAAATTTATGAATATGGTAATTATATTATGTGACACCTTGGTTCACAATATTGCAGTTTTCTTACGGATCCCTATTTTTTTTCATAATCTCATATAGCCTATGTCACTCACACTGAATTAAGCTATCCATAAGTGAAAGAATTTTTATATCGGTCCAGTAGTTTCGGAGCCTATTCGTTACAAACAAAAAAACAAAAAAACAAAGTTTCTCTCTATATAATATTAGTATAGATTATACATACATACTTAAAACAATATAATATACTATTTAATATTACAAAGGTACACAATTTTATATAGGCGTTACTTTATACCAGTAAGATAGTAAGTAAGTAAGTATAAATAATATTAGTAACAAATTACTTAATATAAAAGGTAGTGGTCCTTGAGACGCAGCTTATAAGAGGCTAGTGACGGTGCACGTTTAACTTCCACGGGAAGATCATTCCACAGACGAACTGTTCCGACAGTGAAAGATCCCCCGTAGAAATCAGTGCCGTGCACTGGAAACCTCTTCGATGATCTCAGTGAACGAGAATGGGACGCATGAAGGAATTCAAAACGTTCCCGAAGATAGCGCGGGGCAGATGGATTGAACAGAACACTGTAGAGAAGGGACATGATATGAGTATTCTGGCGACGGTGAATAGGCAGCCACTTGAGCAAAGAGCCAAATTCGGATAGGTGGTCATATTTGCGCAGACCAAATATGAACCTGATACAAAAATTTTGGAGACGCTCAACTTTGTTCAGCTGGTCCTCCCTAAGGTCAAGATAGCATAATATATATTTTACCTGAAATGATATAGGTAGGTCGTCGATTGTGACAGGGCCTTCATTTTCCGCCATTTTGGTATTTTCGTCTTCTACCTTTTGTTATTTCTTTGCGTCATCTCGTATCTGAAAATAAAAATCAAAATTTACAACATTACATACAATCACGCCTTTTGGCCGAAGGGGTAGGCAGAGGTGTACCCAGGACTCAGTCCCATAGTAGATACACCCGCATTTCACCAGCACGTTATTGGTCCCATGTAATAGGGGGCAAGCGTATATATATATATTTAATTTATTGTAGCCTTTCAGAAAAAAATAAAGTTGTAAATGCTTATGGAGGTTTGTTGGACGTGGTG
The DNA here is from genome assembly GCA_947063395.1 of Hemistola chrysoprasaria. Taxonomy (NCBI): domain Eukaryota; kingdom Metazoa; phylum Arthropoda; class Insecta; order Lepidoptera; family Geometridae; genus Hemistola; species Hemistola chrysoprasaria. Next base: position 1,193,443 of record OX346734.1, on the reverse strand, counting down.
CTGGTACGGGAGGGCGATGAGGTGAGAGAGGTGAATGTCACATCTACTGAGGGCCTGGTTTCACCTGACGCGTACCACCCGCCTCTGGATATTGAGGTAAAAATTTGCACTGTTCTTGATCCTAACTGTATCGAACCATCCAATGTTGATCCAACCAAAGATTGGAATTTTAAGAAGTGTGACTGTAATCAATTGTTTTCTCTCCTATCCAATAGCTCTTGGAGCACAGTCTTGTGTTCAGATAATGTTGTCGATGCTACAGACTGTTTTTACAAAATCATGTATGCTCACTTTGATCAGTGCATGCCTAAAAAGTTTCGTAACAAGAAACGAGTTAAACGATATCCTGTCTGGTACTCTAGCGACATTATACGAGATATTAGTTACAAAAATAAATTTCATGCACGTTGGAAAAGTACAAACTGTAGCGAGGATTATATAAACTTCGCAAAACTGCGGGCCAGCCTTAAGTTGCGGACTATTGCCTCACACCTTTCTTACATGAAAACCATCGAAGGTAATATTCAATCTAACCCGCGAGAATTTTGGCGCCATATATCTAGCCTTCGTTGTAAAGGAGGATTCGAGCCCAACGTGGCGTATTTAGGCAAGAGTTTGTCGGGAGCGGCTGCAGCAGAAGCTTTCGCAAGTTTCTTTGCGAGTGTTTTTCTGCCTGAAGTACCATTGCTCGATATTAATAATGCATCCAATCTTAATGTTGACACTTGTGATAGTAATTACGTCAACATTTCTCGAATAACTCCAGATGATGTTAGTAGTGCTATTCATAGGTTAAAAGCCAGTAGCTCTATAGGACCGGATTCTATTCCCGCCGCAGTCATCAAGCAATCGAGTAAATCTTTGAGTATTCCTCTTTGCCATATATTTAATATCGCATTGAAGACCGGACAATACCCGTCCCAATGGAAGTTGTCTAGAGTCACTCCCATTCCGAAATGCGCAGATAAATCCAGAGTTGAAGACTACAGACCGATCGCAGTATTGTCATCTCCGGCAAAGATATTTGAGCGCATAATCCACACGTATGTTTACGCACAAGTGGATAAATATCTTTGCACGGAACAACATGGATTTAGACAGAAAAAGTCGGTAGATACAAACTTATTAACGCTTGTAGAGTTTATTTCAGCGAGACTTGATCATGGTTCCCAGGTAGACGTTCTCTACTTTGACTTCAGAAAGGCTTTTGATAGGGTCATACTGTTGGCGAAACTCTAAAGCATAGGCTTTGCCCCGAAACTTTTACGGCTACTCGCGGACTATCTAAGAGATCGCCAACAGTTCGTCAGGCTTGGACTCTACGAGTCTGGTCCCTATCATACGCGGTCTGGAGTCAGTCAGGGGTCAATACTGGGACCTCTCCTGTTCTTGTTGATGGTAAACGATATTCCTAGCGTACTCAAGTCCTCGAATTGCTTGCTTTACGCGGATGACCTTAAGCTCTTTATAGAGATAAGGTCTGATGCAGACTGCATGGCTCTACAGCAAGACATAGAGGCTTTGTATAGATGGAGCCACAATAACCGTATGGAGTTCAATCTATCCAAATGCTGTGCCATGACTTACGGTCGAATGTGGCACCCAATATATTTTGACTACAAAATAAACGGCGCACACATACCTCGTTTGACCACAGTCAAGGACTTGGGAGTCACATTTGACCGTAAACTAACTTTTCATGACCACATATTGTCCCTGGCGAAGGAGTCATACCGGCGGCTGGGATTCATACTCCGAAACTCTAACGACTTTCAAAATCCGCACGTCATCCGACTTATCTTCGGCGCATTAGTGCGTAGCAAGTTAGAGTCAGCTATGTGTGTGTGGAACCCTCACGAAAGCACGTATGCACTTCTACTTGAAAAGGTCCAGAAAGCATTTCTTAGATATCTATACAAGAGAGTCAATGGTTACTACCCTTATCTATACCCCACCAAATTTCTTCTGGGCTCTCTGGGATATAATTCCCTACAGGTCAGACGGGAGAGAAACCAATTGATTACAATGTGTAAAATCCTCCGAGGTAAGATTGACACACCAGAGCTTCATGAGCAATTGTGTAAATTTTATGTCCCAGACAATTACTTTCGTGCCAGAAGGCACAGTTTATTCAGGGTTCCTCAATGCCGTACGGTAGCCCGAGCTAAATCGCCCATACCGCGTTCTCTCTCTTCCCTCAACGCCCTCCTGACGGCCAACCCAAAATGTGATCTGTTTGCGGATGGATGGCAGAGTATATTGTCAGAGTGTTTGCGATATTGTGAGAGAGATGAATGAAAGTTTATGTTTTATTATTATTATTGTATTTTTTTTTATGATCAATTTTTTTTTTTTTTTTTTTTGTCTAATTTTATTGTTTAATTTGATTTTATGTTATTATTTTAATTATTTTGTGTGACATTTTATTTTGTAAATATTTTAATCTTAAATTTAATGTAACTTTAATTAATTAATGTAATTGGTGTGCAACCGTTTTAATTAAATAAATAAATAAATAAATTAACTTCCACACACGGTCACCTGGTCCCAAACTAGGCTAGAAGCTTGTACTATGGTGACCAGATGACTGATATACATACTTATATATGCTTATAACACCCAGACACAGATCAAACAGACATGTTCATGCACACAAATGTTTGACCTGGCTGGCTGGTATTGCCATCTACCGGACACAGTTCCAGACTCCAGGCTGTCATTAAGGTAATTTATGGAAAAACACTTGGCTTGACCTGGGGATCGAACCCGGGACCTCATGATCGGCAGTGGGGCTTGCGCCCACTACGCCACCGAGGCAGTCGAGGGTTCGGGGAGACGGTAGACTAGCTCGACTTGCAAAAGTGTCTCTTTAAGATCTATTTCAATATCTAGGTAAATTTGATTTTTAAGTGCATCAGTCAGTAATCTCACTATTTCAGGTCAATATTATTTTATTGTCCAATTTTCAAACTAAATAATGTATGTACTAAGAAATATACATTTTATTTGAAGCAGACGTCTATGATTACTCAAATCTGGTTAATATTAGAAAGTATTACGAATAATTTGGATCACGTTCCGCAACATTTTGAACACATTTTTATTAAAGTTTAATGAATCTTTTAGCTAAATCTTTTCTGTAGTTTTTTACTACCTTAAGGACCTCCTTCACCATCCTCGAGTAGAGTGTTGATTAACTATTCGCCGATTAGTAACTCGGCAAGTAGAATCCCCAAGTAACTTTGACTTTTGACGTTTATGTGCCGATTAGCATAACTCGGACATAAAATTAGCACTGCGCCTTATGGTGAAAACGCACTAGAGCGGCGCAGCGGCGGAGAGGTGCGTCGCGGCGGCGGAGCGGCGCGGCCAGAAAAATATTATTCTTTACACTGTTTCCTAAATAATAAGACGCACTACAGCGCCGCGCCGCGCCGCTCCGCTGCAGTGCTACTGACTGTAGTGCGTCTTATTTCTTAGGAAACAGTGTAAAGAATATTTTTCTGGCCGCGCCGCTCCGCCGCCGCGACGCACCTCTCCGCCGCTGCGCCGCTCTAGTGCGTTTTCACCTTTACTCACCGCGGACAATCTACTCAATTCCTATTCAGAAGTTACGATATAACACCGTCTCTGGCATCTTTTAAATTGCGTGTCAAAGCGCACTTCCTTTCCTTTGCTAAGTAAATTCGCTAAATACTATCCTTATCTTATCAAGAAATTCTCACTTGATTGTACATGTATGTATGTATGTATTTGTATATATTTTATTATATTGTATTTATATATTTATCATATTATTATGTATTTATCTATAATATTATAGTACCTAGTATAGAGGTATTTTTATGTACCTCGTTATGTATAGCTTTAGTTTTGGTTTATATTTAAACCACCGTCTTTCCAATATATGCCGTTCCTCTTTTTGAATGGTTGTCTGGAAGAGATCGCTCTGAGCGATAAGACCGCCAATTATTGTTACTCACGTTTTAGTTTTTTAAGTTTCATTTTGTTAATTTTTCTGTATTGTGGTATCAATAAAAGTGTTATCTAATCTAATCTATAACTACCTACTACACAGACACTGCATACATGGAGTTTTGTACACGCGCAAGAGTGTGCGTGAGGTGATTTCCCATAGAAGCGGGGCTCGTGGAGGGCTCAATCTCACTCGTGAGGAAGGCCCGATTGGTGGGCGGATGACAGTGTCAATTCTATACGTAGTATTATTATCTGTTCTGTGCTTGTAATATATAGTTAATAATGTATAGGTATATTAATAATATATAGGTTATACACTTATATTACAAAAGGTATATAAATAAAATTCTTTTATCTATTTATTTATTGAATAAAAGGAGTTTTCTAAGAGTCTATTTATTCTAGATTTAAACACAGTCATGGAAGTATCCTTTTTGATTGTATCTGGCAGCCGGGACCTTCGATTTGGACAGCCTTTATACCCGTCCAATTGTTCAACTTGAAAAAACCCATCAGCTAATGCAGCTAATCCGTGAGTGCATATAGGTTGAGGTATTTGCGAGTTTTTAAACTCAAACTCAAAAAGATTTATTTAAAGGTTCTCCGACACCTTTGCACGTCAATGAAGATAAACAGTAATGAGTCCACCGTAACGCGAAGCCGGGGCGAGTCCCTAGTTTCATATAATTTGTAAGTCTTCCACTAAGTCTGGATACACCTGCCTTAACGACTATCACAGCTGTTTTGGCCCCTCATTTTGAATCTTTAACATTAACAGGTGGTTTATCCTGGGTTTAGTTCCATTATATTGTATTATATTAATGGATTTTGCGTAAAAAATAAGGCTTCGCGTGGACGCTAACGTGTTTCGGATGTCACTTTAAAACTGTAGGTCCCTATAATTTCCTATAAGATATGTAGGGGGCAGTCGTTAGCTCATGTCGGAGGCGGCGTAGGAATCTTGGCGACCTGAAACTATGACGATATGGGTTGCCCACATAACACATATGAAGTGACTCTAGCTGTGTAATTGGGGTAACCCGTTCTGTTAAAGTATACATTCAAATTATTATATGTTTAAAGACATTGACCCCTTATGACAAGTACCTACCTTAAATATCATTTATGAGGTGGGGTGCACTCATATAAAAATAAACAGGAGAGATCTTATCAGGTGTTTAATAATATCTTCACAATTTAAATTAAAAAGAATTCACAGTCGTGGAATTCGGGCATACGCGAGTTACGCCATTTTCCTACCACAGATAATCTTATCTAAAAGACGAGCGGGAGGACGGCCGCGAGTGGTGCGCTGTGGCAACACCGAACGGTTTACTATACATTAATATTAATACGGACAGTATTTGTTTTATAAGGCAAGGCCTTTATAGAAAACAGACTAAACTACATTACCTCTAATCAAGGTGTTTATTATCTACAATTACTAAATATAGTGTATTTAAGTATAGTGATTTTGCCATAGAACACTTCTATAATCCACAGGCATGTCAGCCGACATGTCAGCCTATAGGCAATCCAAGTGCTCTAAATCACTTTCAGATGGCAGCGTACCCAAGATGCTGGCGGCATTGCCACGATGAATAGCAATGCTTATACGTTGGGCCAGATAAAACCCAGCATTTTGATCAAGCGTCGCCTCGACCAAGCGCTCAGATAGATAAAATATGTAATACTTTTACAACACTGCATCGGTGGCAAGGTGGGCGCAAGCTTGACGCCGATCACCGGATTCGTTCCCCAGGTCTGGCAAGGTGTTAAATATTTGATTATTTTCTCCATTAAGAATTATTTCAATAACTGCCTGGAGTCTGGAACTGTGTCCGGTAGATGGCAATAGGCTCGCTCCCTATTACATGGGACCAATATCATACTAGCGAAATGTAGGTGTGCCTACTATGGGATACACCTCTTCCTACCCCTTCAGGAAAAAGGCGTGATTTTATGTTTTTATGTTATAACTAGCTGTGTGTGTGGAATATCGGGGAAAAAGTACCCTATGTGTTATTCCCGGATCTAAGCTACCTGCATATCAAATTTCAGCATAATTTATTCAGTCGTTTTGGCGTGAAAGAGTAACAAACATCTATCCATCCATCTCCGCGCTAGATGGCGCTGGAGGTGAGTTAGAACTCGCAAATGTTTTGTTTACCTATTAAAAACGTATGTTTTTTACATTGTACAGAAATTTGGGATTTAACAGTCAAGCAGTTTCAAAGTTACACCACAATCTTAAAAAATCTCGGTGCAAATAAAAAGCGAAAGCGCGTCGTCATTACGAACTCTCGACGATCATTCACTGATATCACGATCGATGACTAGTTGTTGATCAAAGCGTCTCAACATGAGAATAAATACTCTTATTGTATTCATTAGATCATGTCGTTCGCTGTAATAGTTTTATAGATAGACGGATGACGTTCTAACATTGCAATAGAAAAACTTGGTGCATATTATAAACTAGCGGCTTTACTGGCATGTTTACATGATTATTACGTGATTTTTTGTAGTGGTAGGCCTCTTTTGCAGGGGGCCGCCTGGGGAAGTACCACACATTTGCCAGTTATTCATTCGCCAAGCAGTAATGTGCAAACATTACTGTGTTCCGGTCTGAAGGGCATTGTTACCGGCGAAATTACTGGGCATGATGAGATTCAACAACTCATATCTCAGGGTGACAGGCGCAGTGCAGTGCCGCGCAGAATTTTTAATTTCAAAACACTGGGTGGCACTGTGTCTGTTATGGGCAATCATGATGCTTACTGTCAGGCACCTGATTTGCTCGTCTTGTCACTCATTATCATAAAAAAAAACATGATGACGAGGCATTTCATTGTCGTATTTCAGACGAGGCGATGACATTTAAGTAGTAGGAACTATCAATCAAAGCGAGTTACATGTCTTTTGATGTTAGTCGATGTACTTATAAAAAAAATGTGCCCTATTTTGTTACTTATCTATGTTAAAGTATCATAGAGTTTTCATGTAAAAACCGGACCTCTTAGCTGTTTGACCAATCCTATAGACAATTTGTATTCCCCTGTTGCCTCCGAATACCGTAAACCTATTTGATATATTTATATCCAGATATTTTAAAGTTGAAGTAAAGTATGTCCCTATCATTTTATTTTTGTTTATAAACTCTACATTTTTTTGTAGTGAACGTTCATCACGCGAGTAAAACTGCGATTTTGAAGTTCACTATGAAAAAACCAAGGGTTTATAAGAAAAATTAAAATGTCAGGGACATAGGTTACTTCACAAAAAAAATATCACGATATAAATTTAAAAAATGGGTTAATTATGTTCGGAGGAAAGAGGGGAATATAAAAAAAAAACAATTTGGTAAATTTTTCGTAGGATTGTGTCAAATTCCTAGAAGGCCATGTACGCTCTTAATATTCATAATTATGTTATCATTATCAAACAATATTCAAAGTAACCGCTGGTAATTCACCAAGATAACATTTCTTATCGTGATAGCAAAGTAATGACTACAGAAGCAAGCTAACATTAATTAAGATGATAAGTTGGGTTTTTTTCGTGGAAAAGGTCTATTGAAAAAGAAAAAAAGCTGTACTATGGTAACCAGAAGACTGTTATTACACATACTATACGATTATAACACAGAGACATATCAAACAGATATGCTCATAAATAGAGATAAAAACTTTACTGCGAACATAATATTGTGGGTGTATCTACTATGAGACTGAGTCCTGGGTACACCTCTGCCTACCCCTTCGGGAAAAAGGCGTGAATGTATGTATATATATGTTTTTATTATATTATGAAAATAAAGTAGGTACAGTTAGTCTTAGGCTAGTACAAGTGGCGGTCTTATCGCTTTAAGCAATTTCTTTCAGACAACCGAACGGAAAGGCGCAGAATTATGGATATTTCTGGTCGGCAGTAAACACATTGTTGTTTAAATCAAATAAAAATAGATAATACATAATATAATAATATTAAATACATATATTATATAGATACAATATATAAATATAATGAATAGGTATAAATAATTATACATGAGACTAATAAAAACAAAGTGACAAGTACTTAATACTTGTTGACTTTAGTTTTAAATGCGTACAGTGATCGAGACTGACGTATTCTGAGGGTAAGTTGTTCCACAGACAGACAGCTTGGACACTAAAAGATTTGTCGTAAGAGGAAGTAGCATGTGAAGATATTCTTAGCAGCAAAGTCTCAGAAGACCTTAATGGGCGACCATGACTGCGTGAAGAAATTAATAATAAATAATATAATATGGGACAACGTTCCACACACGGTCATCTGGTCTCGAACTGGGCTAGAAGCCTGTACTAGGTAACCAGATGACTGAAATACATACTTATATAAGCTTATAACACCCAGACACAGATCAAACAGACATGCTCATGCACACAAATGTTTGACCTGGCCGGGGATCGTAAATCGAAATCGGGACCTGCTCAGAAAGCAGAGTTACTACCATCTGAGCCAACGAGGCTGCACACTGCTAACCCTGGATTTTCAGAGTTTTACACTTCGTCAATCCATAAAGCCGACACAGAAGCCTAGATGCTGGCAATGCTTATAAGTAGGGCTACATAAAAACGCCATCATTTTGTTCAGCTTTACAGCCGATCATGAGGTACCAGTTCGATCCCGAGGTCAGGCAAAAAGTGTTATTGGGTTTTTCTATTCTTTTTTTTATGATAGTGAGTGACAAGACGAGCTAATCAGGTGCCTGATGGCATCATGATTTCCCATATCAGACACAGTCCCACCCAGTGTTTTAAAATTAAAAATTTTGTGCGACACTGCACTGCGCCTGTCACCCTGAGATATAAGTTGTTGAATCTCATCATGTCCAGTAATTTCGCTGGTAACATTGCCCTTCATACCGGAACACAGTAATGTTTGCACATTACTGCTTGGCGGATGAATAACTGACAAAGGTCCCCAGGCGGCTCCCTGCAAAAGAGGCCTACCACTACAAAAAGTTTCAGTGACATTCTGGTGGGTGGAACTGTGCCCGGTAGAAGCAATAGGCTCGCCCCTTACCTTTACGTGCCTTTGGGAAAAATACGTGGTGTTATGTAAAAAGTCCAGACTAGATTACACATATTTAACAGTATGACTACATCTTTACAGTACATACTAATAAACCACGTACATTGTGAAATATGTTATCTGAATTCTGAACAATAGTCATACCACAACTTATGTACTTAGCTATTTACGCAAGTGCTATGTTATTAACTGGGTGCTTAGAGCATTCAGAAGAAGTAGACTCATGTAAGTTTTTAGGACTTACTATCGACAAACACTGTAACTGGAAATGCCACATCAATTATGTATGCGATAGGCTAGATCGTTTTGTATACGCCATCAGGCAACTGAGACTCTCTGTATCTAAAGACTCAGCGTTAACCGCATACCATGGCTATGTCTCATCTATACTGTCATACGGGCTAATCTTGTGGGGCAACTCTGTCGAGATCAATAGGGCATTTATAGTGCAGAAGAAATGTGTCCGGGCAATCTGCGGCGCCTGGTCTACGGATAGCTGTCGACCAATTTTCAAAAACCTGAACATTCTTCCATTACCTTGTATGTACATAAAAGAAATATGCATATTTGTTAAGGATCACCCAGAATACTTTGATATTATGCATTCAAATATTTCACGACGGGCAGCTAGGGATAACCATAAGCTCTATTATCCTTTATGTCGTTTAGACATACATAAGAAGAATGTTTTTATAATGGCAATTAAAATATAATAAGTTAGCAAATGATATAAAAACATTATGCAAATATAAATTTAAGTCTGACTGAAAATGTGGCTACTAAACCACTGCTTTTATTCAATAAAGGAATATTTAGAATACAAAATCACGCAATAAAACAGAAACTAAAATAACCTTAACCACTTCGAATATTATAAAAATTAACTAATAGAATACCTAAATTATATCATAACCTAAATTCTTTATTATTATTTTTTAATAGTTCTTAATTATGTTAATGTCATTTTTTATAAATAAACAACAGTGACGACTTAGAGAATATTATAGAATTTTATAAGAACGTAAATAACGGACATAAAATATGTAGGTACATTTAATGCATGACATTGTCAATTATGTAAAATTTATGTTGCACTCTCCGGCAAGGAGTAGAATATACTTGGCACTTTATTGTTATTTATAAGACCTGTATGTATACCCATATTCTAACAATAAATATTTTTGATTTTGATTTTGATTTTGAGAAGGGAGGTGTCAACAGTTCGCCCTATCCCCCTACCGAGGTACATGAACAGAATGTTCATGGATCTCTATTTGTACAAGCTTTTAATTAACTTTTTTACTGCCTTGGGGGCGTAGTGGGCACAAGCTCGAATGCCGGTCATGAGGTCCCGGGTTCGATCCCCAGTCAGGCAAAGTATTAAATATTGGATTTTTCCATTAGGAATTATCTCAATAACTGTCTGGAGTCTGGATCTGAGCCCTTTAGATGGCAATAGGCACGCCCCTTATTACATAGGACCAATAACATACTGGCGAAATGTGGGTGTATCTACTATGGGACTGAGTCCTGGGAACACCTGTGCCTACCTCTTCGGGAAAAAGGCGTGATTAAATGTAATATTATTTAAAAAATAAATAAACAAAAGCACTTTTAGTTTCATAAAAACATATAAAATATATATTGAGTATAGAAGTTTTTTTTAATATCTTTTTTCTAATTTGACTGTTCTTTACTGAATTAGTGATTTAGTGGCGTGAGAGCCGTGAGACTCGGCAGAGGGACATATTCGGAGAGTGGGCAGCAGACCCTCCAGCCACAAGTGTTCCAACTGCTGCGAGCAAAAAGCGGCACCACCTAGGATACATGTACACGTATCTATTTTTTTATGTTTATGTTCTATGGGGGAGGACGCCGGTCAGCTGGGGACGTCTCCCGGCTGATGATGTGCATCATGATGAAGGGATTGAGTGATTGAGTGTTACGTGATTATGTACTTAAAATATGTGCTGTTTCTGTTAATACTCACCCTCAGCGAAATCAGTATAAAATAGTACTTCAAGTTTCGCTTGAAATTTCCCGCTCTCTTTGTTCTAAGCCTAGACATGATAAAAACAAGGTTTTCATTGAAAATAGATTATGTGAAAAATTGTTGAGCTGATGGTATTCAAGGTCAGGGGTAACAAACAATGCCACCAGACATCTAAAAATATGATCTACCCATATACAATGTATCAAAAGGCGCAGAATGCAAAAAATTGTTTTATTTTTAAGAGCGTATACGGCCCTAGATGGCCGTTAATTAGATACATTCCACAGGGGACTACAGGGGTATACAGGGGATTTTGTATTCCCCTCGAGAGGAGATCTCGAAATCTCGAGATTATCTGCGACAAACACCCAATTATTTTTTATAAATCAAATAGCTAAACTTAAGTATATTTAATTTACTGACGTTTAAAATACATATATTATAATATATAAATGCATATTAAACGCTGGTACTTTTTTATCAAAATATCTTTGCGATAACATTATCAAGAGAGATAAAGCGACTAACCAATGAACTATTGGGTTAAAATAATACCCATCTATATTCGTAGTATCTTTTTATTTTTGATTTGGTGAAGGAGAGCCAACACAACATTATAACACGCGTCGCCCGGGCCTCTAGATTCAGATTCTCCGGTTGCTACCGCATAGAGCAGTTCTGCACGGAGACGAACAGAGAATCGTCCTCTTCATAATATCTTCAAGGGCTTGGAATGGTGTTCCGTGCCCTCTCGAATGAAGCGTTCAATCCGTGCGAGAGGACACGGAAACACTTTTCCCGCCAACACCCATGCGCTATCAGCGCAGGGGGTCCTCTGGTTGCCCCAGTGCAGGGATCGACTTCTGCACAGGGGAAAGCAGAGGACCCTCTTCATCATAAGGGCATGTTGGGGTGTTTCCCGCCTTCCCGAATGCCGTAACAAGCGTGCGGAAGGACGCAAAAGACTCTCCCCCACCCACCACCTCGCGCAATAAGCGCAGGGAATCTCTACTTGCCTCTGTGCATAGGTCTAGACTCCTACAGCAGGGGAAAGAAGAGAATTAATCTCTCGGCGGCCTCGCCGAGTCAGTTGAGCCCGCCTGCGCCGTCCACTGTGCCCCATGCTAACTTCATGGGGACATGTGGAGTCGTCCCTCCCGGGCGTGGCAGTTACTCATAGAAGAGCCCCCACGCAGCCCATCTGGCAGGACCGGCGCCTGGCAACAGACAAACAAACGGTTGTCTGTTGCCATGCTCTGTTGCGCAGGGTGTACCACGGGGAGGTTCCCTGCACGCACCCTAGGTAGCTTATACCCTGGAATAACACATAGGGTACCTTTTCCCGATATTCCTACGGGAACGATGTCTGCGCGGGTAAAACCGCGGGGCACAGCCAGTTATTATAATAAATTTATTATCAGTTCCTAAAACGAATACTATAAAACTCTCTCCTACTTATCTATGGGTATCGTAACCATAGCGTGCACCATAACAGTAAGCCATGGGCTCTGTAGGTCAACGGGAACTAAGTGAAAGTGATACCGATAATATATCAATCGTAATGTTACCTATATGTTATGTAAAATCTTGAGAATGTATCTAGAATTTGTTTGGTTTATTTTGACTAAAACGCAATTTTTTTTGCAGATCGTACGCAGGGCAGCTTATGGTGAGCTGTTGGATAGTAGCGACCCCACGTTCTCGATTGCCTCCCGGGGTTATGATCTTCATCTCCGGCTTGCCTTCACCGGCCGGGCAGAGTGGAGTCGCGAGAGCCTCGTGCTCGAGGGAGGATGTGAATCATAAGTGGCGAGTGGGCGAGCGTGATGCAACCCGAAGGTAACGCTCATGATCGCCGTTTAAAGACCAGGGACACCTCTTCTATACCCTTAGCCGCTCACAGCAACGTTGCCCCTCTCGTGGCCCGTATTCCCTCGAGGGCGGCTTTTATGGAGGGCCCGTTAAGTGAGCGGTAAGTCATCGCCTGCCCTCTTATTTTACCATGAAATGGAAGTGGCAGATGGCGGAGTCTCTTGCAATAACCCGGTTACCATCCATTTAGAAATCACACCTATAGCTAAATCAAATAGTTTCCATCCATTCACAATAGTCCTTGCACCTAGCGGGGGCTGTCTTTGAGATCATCTTCTGTAGATGGTTTCAGAGATGGACCCCGATAAGTGCTATCCATTACTTTTAGATTAAAAGCTCAAAGAAGCCTATGCCTAAATGCCAAAATATCAGCTGTAGGCCTGAATATCAGCTCTATTTGCGTGTGTAGTCGAGGGTACTAAGTTTATTAGTTTAGGGATGGACCAAGGTCGATATTTGTACCGTGTATAATAGGATCATTCAATCGATACCTGATTCATTCATTAATACAACTCTATTTCCTTTTGACACGGTTCAGTTGACAGTGATTCATCGTTTATGGTCAACTCTGTGTCCCGCGGTTTCACACGCTGAACTTATCTAACGTGATAATCTAGGGTCTAAATAATAACATAACTTCACGCATTTTTCCCAAAGGGGTAGGCGCAGAGGAGTACCCAAGACTGAGTGCCATAGTAGGTACACCGACACTTAGCCAGTTATATGTTTTAAGTTCCTAATAATAGGGGGCGAGCCTGTCCACTACTTAGTATACAGAGCACAGTTCTAGGCTTCACCAATAATTAATAACAATAATCATGGTTAATTGATTATTGTTGTTATGACATTAAAGAATTCTGGAAATTCTCACGAAATAATTATCATGTAATATTAGTGCTGGGTGGTTTTTTGGGTATTATAATTTTAATGTGACAATATTTGACATGCTTTATAAATTTTGACATAATATTAATTTAAATTTATATGTTATTATTTTTATTAATTTTGAATTTTTTCCACTTTCATTTGAATTTATTTCGAATTTATACCACCTCGTCATCTTTTATGGAAATAATTTTTTTTTAATTTATTTATGTAGTTTCATAACAATTTTTGCCTGGCCTCGGGATCGAACCCGGCATCTCATGGTCGCCGCGAAACATCCGTGGGAGAGTGGGAGTAGTGGGACAAGCTGACTTGAGAGGGATTGACTCCCTTAGTGGCATAAACATCAAAGAATATAGGTAAATCTCTATATTCTACATAGAATAAAACAGTCGCTTCCCGCCGTCTGTACCCTTATATCTTTTAAACTATGCAACGGATTTCAACACGGTTTTCATTAATAGATAGAGTGATTCAAAAGGAAGGTTTATATGTATAATGATACCCGGAGCAAAGCCAGGGCGGGGCGCTAGTATAAGTTTTACTGACGCGTGTCGCGGTGTATAAATTAGTTGATTAAGTAATTCATTCGGTCAATGTTAATTAGTTCAGGTCTCAGGCCAATTGCTAAATACATATTAGACACATGATTCATATCTGACATCAGAAGTGGAATTACACTTAGGGCGCATCCCCGTGCAAAATTTCAAAGTCAAAGTCAAAAAGATTTATTCAATTCTTTTTTTTAAGTAAGGGACAACTTCCACACACGGTCACCTGAGCCCAAACTAGGCTCGAAGTCTGTACTATGGTAACCAGATGACTGATATACATACTTATATAAGCTTGTAACACCCAGACACAGATCAAAACCAGACATGTTCATGCACACAAATTTTTGACCTGGCCAGGGATCGAACCCGAGCCCTGCGGCATAGAAAGCAGAGCTACTACCATCTGAGCGACGAGGCTGCCAAATTCTATCGAGGATTCTAAAATCTGAGCGTAAAAGGTGGGGTGCGGCGAAGAGGAAATGAACGCTCAAGGTTATTTGGTCAGGGTACGGCCATAATATTATACTAGAGACCCGCCCTCGCTTCGCTTCTATCAATGTAGAGATATAATAGATTCCTGCCTTGTTCCCGTTGTGGTAGACATATATTTCTCTTCACTTGCTACGATCCTGACACACAACTGTCGCGCATTACAATTTCATATATTTATTCTTCATATATGTCTGGGCATGAAAAAGCACACTATTTCGAAGTATGAAGACTTCAAAATAATGTACTTTTTCATTCCTCTTTCTCAAAAAGTCCGTCATTGTTGCGTATCAGAGCAGGGCTAAAATAACTTCTCAACCATATTTTAATTCTTCTTTTATGGACCCACGCGAATGTTTTTTTTTTTTATGATAGTGAGTGACAAGACGAGCTCATCAGATGCCTGATGGTAAGCATCATGATTGCCCATATCAGACACAGTGCCACCCAGTATTTTAAAATTCAAAATTCTGCGCGGCACTGCACTGTGCCTATCACCCTGAGATATGAGTTGTTGAATCTCATCATGCCCAGTAATTTCGCTGGTAACATTTGTATTGTATTGCCAGTGTCAAGTTTTGTATTTATAGCCTGTTTGCATGGGACATTTATGGAATCACACGTTAGTGTATTTGCCAGTGTCTAGTTAATTTTATAATTTGTATGTTCTTATGTAAATTTTTGTAATCACATATGGGCTAAGAGCCTGAAATAAACTATTTTTATTTTAATTAGTCAATTCAGAGTCAGGGCAAGTCCAGTCAAGTCACAGCTCTAGTAAAGTGGTGGTCTTTACAAGAAGCTGCCGGAATTTTGGTGGAAACACGAAAAATCACATTTCAACTCTCGCATCACTTTCCAAGAGACTTGTGTATCTTAGAAAACACTCAACACGTAATATTCCACCATTATTACACGTTAAACACTCGAAAATGCACCGATAATTGATAAAGATACGGGAGCCAAACTGTACTCTTCGGCTTCCCCCCAATACTCCGAAAATTCAACTTTTCAAACTCTAGGGATAAAGTAAATTTCTTTTTATTTTTTATCTGTTACTCTGTTACCAACGAGATTATATTTTTTTGGTGTCGCCGTAAAGGCTATTACCAAAACGTTTTGTTGAAATTAATGATGTTATTTTCTCACCATCGTAGAGAAAAGTAGAGTGTAACACGCGGCGCTAAAACCCATTATAACTCTGTTTCTATTGACTCCCTCGCTGAAACTCGTCAGTAAAACTACCGACCTATACAATGGGTCTCTTTAGACCCTCGTGTAACAATCTACATTACCTATTCAAACTCAAACTCAAATAGATTTATTCAAATAGGTCATAATCTGACACTTTTGTACGTCAATGAAGATAAACAGTACTGAGTCTACCGTGCGTTCGGAAAGATACCTCTACAAGAAGAACGCACAAGAAACTTGTAGGGCCTAATTTTTTCAACAGATAGTTTTACAATATTTGGTTTGGTTACATTCGTTTTCTATGAAGGTGCCGCGAGGCAGCTATGCAGAAGTTTCCAGGCATCTTTGTCCTCTATGTACTGGTTGACTTTATAATAAGCCTTCTTTATTAAAGTAGATTTTATATAGGTTTTGAATTTACCCTCTGAGAGCCCAGTTATCTCTTTTGGGATTTTATTATAGAAACGTTTATACACTATTTCCTAAGAATGTCTTTTTATTTGTTTTAGATAATCTAAAGCTAGGTACAGCTATTTTGACTTTATTCCTAGTATTAAAATTATGAAGGTCACTATTTAATTTTAATTTATTGTAAATTTTTACGCTCATACATGATGTTCTCATAAATGTATAAGGATGGTAGGGTCAGTATGTTTATTTCTTATTACATTCCTATACTCGATAACACAGTGCCTTAAAATACTAATTCATTAACTTTATTACGGAAATTTTGACGCAATATTTAATATAGGTACCTACCTACTTACTTGCTTTTTCGTTACATAAGTAATACCTACATAAGTAGTTCATAACACTAATGTAAGTAAATAAATACAAATCGTATCATAAAGTGGAGTCGAAAATATTGTAAAACTATCTGTTGAAAAAATTAAGCCCTACAAGTTTCTTGTGCGTTCTTCTTGTAGAGGTATCTTTCCGAACGCACGGTAGACTCAGTACTGTTTATCTTCATTGACGTACAAAAGTGTCATATTATGACCTATTTGAATAAATCTGTTTGAGTTTGAGTTTTGAGTTTCAAAGGTGAATGATACAGGTCACAGGTCCAAGTATTTTTTAAGCGCAGTGTCGTGACGTCGCGCGGTTTTTGCATTTGCTACTTTCGATGGAATCACATAAAATTCAAGTTTTTCCATCTTAAATCATGAAATTCTTTGTTTTTCAATAAAAAAGGCTTAAGATAACATAGTTATAATATATTAAGGATATGTTAGCGATAAGGCCGCCTATTCTTTTACTACTGATTATTTCTTGTTTGTTACCTCCCAATAGAGTTTATCTATAGGTATATCTACCTACTTAGTAACATATATACTTTTTACGTACTTATCTTTAGAATTTTCCACATAATATTTTTATGACTAATAACGTAATACTTAGGTACTTACCAACACAATAACAACACACTAATTTTCACACAAAACACAAAATACTTCACACACCAAAACTAAATAAAAAACTAAATAAATAAAATAAAAACAAAATGGCGTCCGTACGGGGCCAAAGCGCAAATGTGAATAGTTAATTCGCTTTTCAAAATCGGTAGATTTGACGACCAATTTATTTGGACCTGTAACTTTTCATGCATTTACTCTTCTTTACTTATAGTTTTGTTTTTACCAGAGGGGAGGAGGAGGTCGAGCAGTTCTGGTCGAGATGCGTTTCATTGCAAACTTTTGGATCAAGTTTAAAATTAGAAAATGACTCTAACCTAATGAGTTAAGGTTGACTTTGCGGTTCTCGAAGTGCATTAAAAAAGTTGGTAGATTGCTAACACAATACGAGGTGAAGTGATAAGGTATACATGATGTTACTTTTGAATTCATATTAATATTAGAAATGTAAAAGTAACTTTTTATCCTACTTTTCTATATATAAAAATTTATAAATGCGAAAGTTTGCATGTGGATGTAAATGTATGTCTGTTACCTCGTAGGTGGTAGTATTTTATTTAAAAATATAGGTTAGCAACGCTAAATCGATAGTACTATTATTTATTCTGTGGCGAAACCTCAAACAATTTTTCAAACAAACATTTGCTTCTTCAATTTTTTTTAGCAAAAAAAAATTGCATAAAATTTTAATCGTCTTGTTAATTTTAAATCAGCCTGTACATAATAACACATGCATGTGTGCGTGCCCACCTGTGTTAGCTATGTATGTGTGGGTGACGTCACGTACCTTATTGTGTGGCACATGTCATGCGTGACTGAACAGTAAGGTGCTCTACTTATTATAATTTTATTATTTAGACATTTTTTGTTTATTTCTATTGAATTAGGTTATAATATAATATTATATTATTCAAATTGTTCAATACATAAATGAAGAAATATATTAGTTTATAATATTACATTTATAATTTAAGTAGGATTAATAAAAATTATCTCTCTGTCATGGCATAGGATTTTTTTTGACCTATTATTTTAAACATATATTTACGATAGTTCTTTGTGTCAATAACAAAAATAAACATCATTCTTTATGAGTATGCTAATCACTATCTATACTAATATTATAAAGAGAGAATCTTTGTTTTTTTGTTTTTTTGTTTTTTTGTTTGTAACGAATAGGCTCCGAAACTACTGGACCGATTTTAAAAATTCTTTCACTTATGGATAGCTTAATTCAGTGTGAGTGACATAGGCTATATGAGATTTTGAAAAATATTAGGGATCCGTAAGAAAACTGCAATATTGTGAACCAAGGTGTCACATAATATAATTACCATATTCATAAATTTGCGTGCGCTGTGAAATCCATTGATGGTAGAATAATATAATGTACTAGGGGTTTGTAGTACTTATCAATATCTACAAAACAGTCCACGGAAATTTCATCCATCTATTTTGGTTTAGTCACAATAATCGAAAAAGACATAATATGAATGCGCTGTAATAAGTATTGGAGGTAGAATAAAATAATGTACTAGGGGTTTGTAGTACTTATCAATACCTACAAAACAGTATACATAGATTATATTCATCTTTTTTGGTTTAGTCACAATAATCGAAAAAGTGACTATTTTTCATGCGGTGTGAAAACTATTGGTGGTAGAGTAAAGTAATGTACTAGGGGTTTGTAGTACTTATCAATACCTACAAAACAATATACATAGATTATATCCATCTTTTTTGTTTTAGTCACAAAAATCGAAAAAGTGACTATTTTTCATGCGGTGTGAAAACTATTGGAAGTAGGGTAAAGTAATGTACTAGGGGTTTGTAGTAATTATTAATACCTACAAAACAGTATACATAGATTATATCCATCTTTTTTGGTTTAGTCACAATAATCGAAAAAGTGACTATTTTTCATGCGGTGTGAAAACTATTGGTGGTAGAGTAAAGTAATGTACTAGGGGTTTGTAGTACTTATCAATACCTACAAAACAGTATACATAGATTATATCCATCTTTTTTGGTTTAGTCACAATAATCGAAACAGTGATTATTTTTCATGCGGTATGAAAACTATTGGTGGTAGAGTAAAGTAATGTACTAGGGGTTTGTAGTACTTATCAATACCTACAAAACAGTATACATAGATTATATCCATCTTTTTTGGTTTAGTCACAATAATCGAAGCAGTGATTATTTTTCATGCGGTGTGAAAACTATTGGTGGTAGAGTAAAGTAATGTACTAGGGGATTGTAGAACTTATCAATACCTACAAAACAGTATACCTACATAGATTAAATCCATCTTTTTAGGTTTAGTCACAATAATTGAAGCAGTGATTATTTTCATGCGGTGTGAAAACTATTGGTGGGGAAGTAATGTACTAGGGGTTTGTAGTACTTATCAATACCTACAAAACAGTATACATAGATTATATCCATCTTTTTTGGTTTAGTCACAATAATCGAAAAAGTGACTATTTTTCATGCGGTGTGAAAACTATTGGTGGTAGAGTAAAGTAATGTACTAGGGGTTTGTAGTAATTATTAATACCTACAAAACAGTATACATAGATTATATCCATCTTTTTTGGTTTAGTCACAATAATCGAAAAAGTGACTATTTTTCATGCGGTGTGAAAACTATTGGTAGTAGAGTAAAGTAATGTTTTAGGGGTTTGTAGTAATTATCAATACCTACAAAACAGTATACATAGATTATATCCATCTTTTTTAGTTTAGTCACAATAATCGAAGCAGTGATTATTTTTCATGCGGTGTGAAAACTATTGGTGGTAGAGTAAAATAATGTACTAAGGGTTTGTAGTACTTATCAATACCTACAAAACAGTATACATAAATTATATCCATTTATTTTGGTTTAGTCACAATAATCGAAAGTCATTATATGCATGCGATGTGAAAAGTATTGGTGGTAGAATAAAGGAATGTACTAGGGGTTTGTAGTACTTAACAATAACTTCAAAATAGCCCACGATAAATTTATACATGGGTTAAGGTTTGGTCATTGTAACAGAAATAGTCATTAATTTGCGTGCGCTGCGTAAACCATTAGGGTTTTATCTATTAAAATACAATGTATCACGAATTTACTCCTGTTAAACGTTCACTATATCTACATCTGCTACCCGTGCGAAGCCGGGGCGGGTCGCTAGTATATTATAAAATCCTAAATGACTCACTGTCTGACATGCAACGCAGAGCTCAAACCACTCATCTTATAAAAGACTTGAAACTTGGAATGTAGGTTCTATTCGTTGTCTAAACGTGTGCTAAATAAGGATTTTTGCAAATTCATTGTCTAAGGGTTCCAATAAGGGCGTCAAAGTTTTGGTATAAAACTCCCATATTTCGTAATTGCGAGCGAGCAAAGCCGCTTGACTTACACTACTTTACTTACACTACTTAACTTTAGTAGACAGTAGTTAACTTAAGTAGAGCATACATCTAACGTATCACAACGCACCGCGCAAACTCATTTCTCGACGGCACGGTTCAGGGGATGGTATGGTTCAGTGGTTTAGTGCGGGTTCGATGCCCGGTGCGAGCCTTACTACCCTCACTTATTAGGGTGACTTTTAGCTTTTTACCTTATAATGAGAATTAATAATTAAGAGCGTACCATAGCGACGAGAAATTTGACACAATCCCATGAAATATATTATAACAAATCGATGTTTTTTATTCCCATGTTTCCACTGATATTTTTATAGTATATTTTTTTAGGATTTTTTTTAAGGTCGTACGAGAGAATAATATTGTTGTCTCGGTCGCACTTCGGTCTTAGGTACGTCTTTCATCTTTGTTGTTCATTGGATTATAATGTCACCGTGCAAACTTCACACTGAGCAATTTGCTCGTTTGTCTCCTCCCTTTTCTTTCTAGCAATGTTGTTAGTCTTTTTTTTATTTTAAACGCCTGCTGGTTTTATGGCCCTTTGCAATAGTTTGCTATCAGATTATAATCAGGCGGTTTCGCGTATTTTCGGTATCTTCGGTTCGGTCTTTTGTAGTGGTAGGCCTCTTTAGCAGGGGGCCGCCTGGGGAAGTACCACACCTTTGCCAGTTATTCATCCGCCAAGCAGTAATGTGCAAACATTACTGTGTTCCGGTCTGAAGGGCAATGTTACCAGCGAAATTACTGGGCATGACGACTCAACAATTCATATCCAGGGTGATAGGCGCAGTGCAGTGCCGCGCAGAATTTTGAACTTTAAAACACTGGGTGGCACTGTGTCTGATAAGGGCAATCATGATGCTTACCATCAGGCACCTGATTTGCTCGTCTTGTCACTATCATATCATAAAAAAAAACTGCTTCAGTTTTTGCCGATACCGAAACCGAAACAAAACTTTTTCAAGCATGTGACATGCCTGAAAAAGTAGCGATTAGAATTTCTAATATCAAACTCCTTTAGTTTTTACTTAGTTCCGATTTTTTTGTGTCAAAAACAACATGCACAGTGCACCGCCCTCCCGCCCGCAAAATTGCATGCAAAGAGGAAATGCTATTAGGTATTATTTTTGTTAGTGACACCATTCTTATACTGACACGTGTTTCGCGTCTACACACGACGCATCATCAGGAAATAGACTGACTCCGCTGTAAGGGCGACAAATGTACTACTTAGTACGACGCCGCTCCTCGACATGTTACCTCGCTGAACGCTGGACCCAGATTTCTAATATCTTCTTTGAAAGAAAAGCGCAAAGAGAGAGAGCTTATTTGAATTAATAAAGGGCCTTAAGTCTGCGTCCCCCACTACTGTTATTGCAAGACCCGTGGGAGAAATTCAGGATGAGATCCGGCTCCAAACGTGTTTCCTTCTACAAAACAACAACAAACATGTACATAATTGAATTAATTACAAACACGTGCTTACAGACAATAGACTGTTACTTATCAAGCAAATAGAGAAATAATTTCACAAAAACTGACGATTGATTGTCAACTTATCAGGTTTTTTCAACAAATTATTAGCCTTTGTACAAAGATATAACTAGTTATAATAGACCTAACCTAAACTCCTCCGAATACAGTAAACCTATTTGATATATTGACCTATTTGACTGCCTCGGTGGCGTAGAGGGCGCATGCTCGACTGACAAGACAAACAACAAGACAAGAGGTCCCGGGTTCGATTCCCAGGTCAGGCAAAGTGTTAAATATTAGATTTTTCCATTAGGAATTATCTCAATAACTGCCTGGAGTCTGGAACTGTGCCCGGTAGATGGCAATAGGCTCGCCCCCTATTACATGGGACCAATAACATACTGGCGAAATGTGGGTGTATCTACTATGGCACTGAGTCCTGGGTACACCTCTGCCTACCCCCTCGGGAAAAAAGGCTTGAATGTATGTTATGTTATGTTATTTGATATATTTATATCCTGATATTTTAAAATTGAAGTAAAGTATGTCCCTATCATTATATTTTTGTTTATAAACTCTACATTTTTTTGTAGTGAACGTCCAACCACGCGAGTAAAACTGGGATATTTGGAAGTTCACTAAATGGAAAGCTCAAATTAGGTCCAATTAGTAAAGTTAATTGTTGTCTCTTTCACACTTCGGTCTTAGGTAGGTCTTTTTACCTTTGTTGTTTCAAATTGCACATTATGCCAAATGTTGAGTAAGCGCTGAGAGAACTTACCCTATCTCCCCTTTTCTTTAAATCTAAAAATAAATATCGAACCTGCCAACAAAATTTCATGAGAATCGGTTGGTATATGCCACCTGTAGACGGTTGGGATATGTATTATATTATTGTCTGTTCTGTGCTGTAGAGGAGAACAGCGAATGGACATACGAGAGCATTGTAGCCCAATTTGAAACGGAGACGCTTCGCTTACGTTTCGCACTCGCTTTGTTCATTGCAATAGGTGGAACAGTAAACTAGTAAAGAAAATTAATTAAAAAAAATTAATGATATAATCATTCCAATCACGATCCACGACATTATAAATCAATGAATCATTTTTAATCATTCGCAATAATAAATGATTTGTGTGAAATTGCCGTGGGAAATTATCATTTCATTTAAAACAAGTGATAAATATACTATTTATTGCGTGCAGTTTGCACAGTGACTTAAAATGAACAACAAAGATAAAGAGACGTACCTAAGACCGAAGTGTGACCGAGTTAACAATATTATTCGCTCGTACTACCTTACTTTACTGACTTATGTGGACCTAATGGGACCATATTTGAGCTTTTAATTTTCGAGAAGCATTTTCTTTATATCAATGCATGTATCATACAATAAGTATAGTTATAAAAGTTATCTATCTTCAATGCAACCATTAAATAGAGAACAAAGATGCCTGGAAACTTCTGCATAGCCATCACGCGGCACCGACACAAACAAACGAATGTAACCAAACCAAATATTGTAAAACAGTAACTACCTATCACTTGAAAAAAACTAAGCTACAAGTTTCTCGTGCATTCTTCTTGCAAAGGCATTAATGTAAGAAAAGGGGAGATGACGTACTGACTTCTCGAAAATGGAAAGCTCAAATTAGGTCCCATTAGGTCCACGTATCAGTAAAGTTTATTGTTGTCTCGGTCGCACTTCGGTCTTAGGTACGTCTCTCTATCTGTGTTGTTTCAAATTGCACGTGCCAGTTGGTGAGTAAGCGCTGGGAGAATGTACCCTATCTCCCCTTTTCTTTAAATCAATGTGCAGTGGTATCGCACCGAACGCACGGTGTACTCTATAGCTTTTTGACTTTCAAAAGTGTCATTTTGTGACCAACATGGATAAAAAGATTTGATTTTGACATTTAATAAAAATTTTCTATTTCAAAAGACCACCCATCCAAATTTTGATCTAACATACATTGCTTAACCTAATAACCAAATTACACTACCATAAATATATTATCATAATAATATAGTTCAAGGGTCAATAGAGGTAAATCTGTTCACACCAGTTATTAATAACATGGGGAAACAAAGTAATCTTCGGATTGCGATACTGTAATTGTGCGGGCCCATTCGATAGTGGAACAATGTGCCTTGATACTTGGTCTATTTTGATATTTTAACTTTTGACTGAATGTTTTTAATTTTTTTTTATTAGACAAGCATTTTTTTAAAATACATGCAATGTAAGTGAGTAGTTTTTTCAGCCACAAAAAAACTTTTAATATAATATTTTTTTTTTTTAATTACTTACATATTGTACAGATTATTATGACATATTTATCCAATTATTTTAATAACGAGAATAAACGTTATTTTAGTATGCATTTTGCACCTACCTAATAGACGTTTTAATTTATTTCATCAGCTAGATATATTATTTATATTATAACCCAGACATTTTGTACCCAGGACCCAGTCCCATAGAAGGCACACCTTTACTTCGCCAGTTACGTTTTTAAATCATACGTAATAAGGGGCCTATTGCCTACCGGGCACTATTTCAGATTCCAGCACGCCTAATATGACACGGAAATAACCAGTTTCCTCCTGTTTTCTCTTTTTTCCAAGCCCGAACAATGCATATCTGCGAGAATCATTAAAAAATTCCATTGAATTCCATTATGCAAGTACGCTGAACTTAATACTGAAATAAAATTGTTTATTGTAATAAAAAACGACATGAAATCAATTACAATTACCTTACAAGAAAAAAATAGCCGCATAATAAAAAAAGGCAATAAAATTAGAAATAATCATGAAAACTACAAAATACAAATTCATGATCGACAGCATCGTTGGCTCAGATGGTAGTAACCCTGCTTTCTGTGCCGTAGGCCCCGGGGTCGATCCCCGGTCAGATCAAACATTTGTGCGCATGAACATGTCTGTTTGATCTGTGTCTGGGTGTTATAAGCTTATATAAATATGTATATCAGTCTTCAGGTTACCATAGTACAGGCTTCTAGTCTAGTTTGGGACCAGATGACCGTGTGTGGAAATTGTCCCATATTATACATTATATTTAAAAAAAAGATAAAATAGGTAATAAAAATATCACCACCATAATTCCACATTTTGTAGTAATAAATATATATTTTCGCTTTCTAGGGAAATCCAGTCCAGCGTACTTATTTATCTATACTATTATATAAAGAGAGAAAGTGATTCACTGACTGACTGACTGACTCATCAACCCAGAGCCAAAACTACTGGACCGATGATGATGAAATTTTGACAATAGATTATTTTTACAGTCTAGACAAGTAATAAGAAAGGATTTTTCAAAATTTTACCCCTAAGTGTATTAAATAAATAAATAAAAAATAAATAAATAAATAAATAAATAAATAAATAAAATAAATAAATAGGGGTTGAAAGTTTGTATGGAGTAGACATCATTTTTCAGCCGATTAATTTCAAATTTTGTAGAAACATTCTAAAATGAAATTAATTAAACACGTGTTTCAGCGTTTTCAAAAATTTCAGCCCTTTTGTGGAAAAATACAGTTTTAAAGTTTCATATGAATATTTTAGTTCCAACAATGCTTACTAGATGGCGCTACAGAAAAATTTCAATATTTTCTTGCAAGACATAACTACCCTAAAGCAACATTTTTAGGTAATTTAGTTCCAACATTGCATTATAGATGGCGTTCTGTAAATAATTAAAACGCGTTTATGACTCAAAAAAAAAAACATAACAAACATACATTCACGCCCTTTTTCCCGAAGGGGTAGGCAGAGGTGTACCCAGGATTCAGTCCCACAGTAGATACACCCACAATTCGCCAGTATGTTATTGGTCCCATGTAATAGGGGACGAGCCTATAGCCATCTACCGGGTCATCTACAGTTCCAGACTCCATGCAGTTATTGAGATAATTCCTAATGGAAAAATTCAATATTTATCACTTTGCCTGACCTGGGTTTCGAACCCGGGACCTCTTGATTGGCAATCGAGCTTGCGCCCTCTACGCCATAGAGGCAGTCGCTTATGATTTCGCTTCTCTTTATCATAGCTCTACTAAACTGGGTTGCAACAACTTCGAATTTTGAATGCTCTTCTTACTGTTTTCACTGTTTCCGTAATCCGTATATGTCTCCAGATTATTCAATCTATTACCAATACTATTAACATAGTATAAAGTGAGAAACTTTGTTTTTTATTTGCAACGAATAGGTTCCGAAACTACTGGACTGATTTAAAAAATCTTTTACTTATGGAGAGCTTAATTCAGTGTGAGTGACATAGGCTTACGAGGTTTTGAAAAATATTAGGGATCCGCAAGCAATATTGTGAACTAAGGTGTCACATAACCATTACCAAATATATTCATTAACTTGCGTGCGCTGTCAAATCTATTAATGGTAGAATAATATAATGTACTAGGGGTTTGTAGTACTTACTAATATTTACAAAATAGTCCACGGACATTATATCCATCTATTTTGGTTTAGTCACAATAATCGAAACAGTCATTATATGCATGCGCTGTGAAAAGTATTGGTGGTAGAATAAAGTAATGTACTAGGGGTTTGCAGTACTTACCAATATGTACAAAATAGTGAACGGACATTATATCCATCTATTTTGGTTTAGTCACAATAATCGAAGCAGTCATTATTTTTCATGCAGTGTGAAAACTATTGGTGGTAGATTAAAGTAATGTACTAGGGGTTTGTAGGACTTATCAATATCTACAAAATAGTCTACGGAAATTATATCCATCTATTTTGGTTTAGTCACAATAATCGAAGCAGTCATTAACTTTCATGTGCTGGGAAATCTATTTGTGGTAGAATGAAGTAATGTACTAGAGGTTTGTAGTATTTACCAATATCTACAAAATAGTGAACGGACATTATATTCATCTATTTTGGTTTAGTCACAATCATCGAACAGTCATTATATGCATGTGGTAAAAACTATTCATGGTAGAATAAAGTAATGTTCTAGGGCTAGGGGTTTGAAGTAATTATCACTATCTACAAAAAATAGTCCACGGACATTATATCAGTCTGTTTTGGTTTAGTCACAATAATCGAAGAAGTCATTATTTATGCGGTATGAAGATTAATGGTGGTAGAAATAATGTACTAGGGGTTTGTAGTACTTATATATCATCAAAATAGGCCTCGGAAATTGTTTCCATCTGTTAAGGTTTGGTCACTGTAACAGAAATAGTCATTAATTTGCGTGCGCTGCGTAAACCATTAGGGTTATACCTATAAAAATACAACGTATCACGAATTTACTCCTGTTAAAACGTTCACTTCTACTTCTCCCGTGCGAAGCCGGGGCGGGCCACTAGTTATTAATATAGACATCAACGGAAAATTGCTAATGGAGAAATTCAATAACACTTTTGGCTGGCTTTGATCGGCATTTGCATTTCTGAAAACAACGCCACCGAGGCAGTCGAAGAAAATGTTTCTTTTTATATACCAAGTATCAAAACCTCTCTGTCGTAGTACGCGCCCATCGTTAAACATTGCAACTAGAGTTTGTACTGTGAGAACCGACGGCCAGTTTGGTAAACTACGTATTAAGAATGAGACTAATCGACCTTGTCTTTTGAGAAACAGTGGAAAAATGTGACTTTCCGTATAATGTACACTCTTTTTAAAAGGTAATGTCGCCTATTAAAAATTTGACACAATCCTCGAAAATAATTACCATATCGATGTTTTGTATTTCCCGGTTTCCTCCGAAATTACCCCTTTCAAACAGTAACTCAAACTCATTTACTGAACAACAAAAATTATAACGTCAATTATTATAATTAGCTATTCATAATTAATCATTATAAAAAAAATAATGATAATTTTACAATAATACAATACGTTTTGCGTTTACGTTTTGTGAAGGGCGATGTTACCAGCGAAATTACTGGGCATGACAAGATTCAACAACTAATATCTCAAGGTGACAGGCGCAGTGCAGTGCCGCACAGAATTTTTAATTTTAAAACACTGGGTGGCACTGTGTCTGATATGGGCAATCATGATGCTTACCATCAGGTGCTCGTCTTGTCACTCACTATCATAAAAACAAATTTTCAAGTTAATACGGTCAATTAGTAAATTCAGAGTCAGGGCCAGCCCAGTCAAGTCACAGCTCTAGTAAATTGGTGTGGTCTTTACAAGAAGCTGCCGGAATTTTTTCACCAAGACAATTTAGTAGGGCATATTCCGCGGAATAATTTGGTCCATTCCTCTATGCCCCACCAGTGGGGCGGCTTGGTGGGGCAGGGTGGAACAATCCGCATTTACGCACTTGTGAACAAAGTCAAAGTCAAAAATATTTATTCAAAGTCACAATCTAACATTATTTTACGTCAATGAAGATAAACAGTAATAAGTCTACCGTGCGTTCGGAGAGATACCTCTACAAGAAGAACGCACAAGAAACTTGTAGGGCTTAATTTTTTCAACTGATTGTTTTACAATATTTGGTTTGGTTACATTCGTTTGTATGGAAGGTGACGCGTGGTGGTTATGTGGAAGTTTCCAAGCATTAATAAATACATAGTATAAGGTAGCTTACATATTATAATGTTACAAAATTGCATAAATCTTCCTTTTCGTGAGAATACAAGTAATGTATTTAAAATCTTTGAGTAAGTACAGGTTCCAGGTACAAACTAATTGTTTGTCGTGATCTCGAATAGCCTGAGGTCATTATTATCGGTTGTTAAGGTCTTTAAAGGTCAGATTTTGTTGGCAGATGATCTTATGAATCGAGGTCAATTTTGGAAACATGGTAATTATCGAAAACTCAGATTTTTCCAGCTTTTCTGATGATGTATGAAGAATGTCCTGAAAGTGGAGAAGCGAAAGCCGTATGTCAGGATTGTAGCAAGCGGAGTGAAATAGTCTCTGTCTACCACAACGGTAACAAGACTGCACTATATGTAATATGTATGAATATAATATGGGACAACGTTCCACACACGGTCATCTGGTGCCAAACTAGGCTAGAAGCCTGTACTATGGTAACCACATGACTGATATACATACTTATATATAAGCTTATACACCCAGACACAGATCAAACAGACATGTTCACGCACACAAATGTTTGACCTGGCCGGGATCGAAACCGGGGCCTGCGGCACAGAAAGCAGAGTTACTACCATCTGAGCCAACGAGGCTGTCTAAATGATATCTGCGTGAAAAAAATGTGTCGGATAAGCTCGGGTACGCCATATTCAGCATAATTTAAGTTTTCTCAATAAATATGACATATCTGGTCGGAGTGCGCGCGAAGACCTGTCAATTATCTATAACTCCACTATATGTATGTAGTGTTTGCTTGTAGTGGTAGACCTCTTTAGCAGGGGCCCGCCTGGGGAAGTACCACACCTCTGCCAGTTATTCATCCGCCAAGCAGTAATGTGCAAACATTACTGTGTTCCAGTATGAAGGGCAATGTTACCAGCGAAATTACTTGGCATGATGAGATTCAACAACTCATATCTCAGGGTGACAGGCGCAGTGCAGTGCACGCAGAATTTGAATTTTAAAACAGTGGGTGGCACTGCGTCTGATATGGGCAATCATGATGCTTACCATCAGGCACCTGATTTGCTCGTCTTGTCACTCACTATCATAAAAAATGTATTCAATTTAGGTAGGTATTCATTTAGATGGACCAGTTCCATTCTTTGACCTAAATAAAGTAAACCTCGGTTTAAATGTCACAGTGAACGTCTGCCAACGACATTAAAATGGTCGAAATGGACCTCTCACTTTTGGCAAAAGCCAAAACAATGTTGCTCTGAGTATGTTCACGTACTATGTTCATAATTTAATTGAATAATTAATTGTATAATCATAGTTTCTGGTGCGGTCTTCCCGTTGAGCTACAACATAGGGGTCTTCAAAAGGGGAGTGAATAGTGTTGGCCGGGGCGGCAACATACTGACAATATATGATTTAAAACTATCATGGTAGCAAGCATTAGAATCACTTATTATAAGTAGTGTCATTTGTCGGAGTAAAAGACTAAAAAAGAGGGTCGATTTATCGCTTTATCTGCCAACAAAAGTTTTTTTATGTTAGTGAGTGACAAGACGAGCATATCAGGTGCCTGATGGTAAGCATCATGATTGGCCATATCAGACACAGAGCCACCCAGTATTTTTAAATTCAAAATTCTGCACGGCACTGCACTGCGCCTGTCACCCTGAGATATTAGTTGATGAAACTCGGCATGCCCAGTAATTTTGCTGGTAACATTGCCCTTCAGACCGGAAACTGATGTACTGCTTGGCGGATGAATAACTGGCAAAGTTGTGGTACTTCCCCAGGCGGCCCCTTGCTAAAGAGACCTACCCTTACAAAATGTCGAATCATGGTAAGTGATCTTAATACTGGCAATACCCCTGTAGATGCAGGTATCCATAGGTGGCGCTGTGGTTCTGGCTTTTTAGGGCCACCCCTTCCCTATCTGGTGGGAGCCGTGAGACCCGACAGAGGGACATATTCGGAGAGTGGTCAGCAGCGGTCTCCGTCACCAAGTATTCCAACTGCTGCGATCACCAAGCCGCACAAGCGTGCTGATTACGGCAAAATCCCCCCATATGAATAGTTTATGACGTTCTATGGGGGAAGCCTATGTTCAACAGTGGACGTCTTCCGGCTGATGATGGCGATAGGCGGCGTTATCCGCTCACGATCAGGCACACCGTCTGCTTGTGTCCCCATCCTTGGAATAAGAAAAAAAACGGCTTTTTGAGTCACTCTGTGGTGAACCGTGATGTCTAATTTTTGATGCCGCCCGAAGGCTTCTGAAATGAGTTCATTTCACTATCGCCTATGACGACAGCCGGTGGACCTCAAGTTATAAGATTCGAACCCAGGGTATCCGAATTCGAAAACAGAAACATTCCTATTGGGTCACGGATGCTTCAAATAAAACATCAAATATAAATGCGTATGTTTGTGAGGATGGATGGATGAATGGATGTCTGTTACTCTTTCACACCAAAACTACTGAACCGATTAGGCTGAAATTCGGTATATATAGGAACAAAGACTAGCGGGTGAAACCGCGAGGCACAGCTAGTCATACATAAATGATGATATTTCAAGACCAAATAATAACACACTCTTCTAATTTACGATATCCTGGTACCTATGATCTTGAACTATAGGATAATAAATCAAGTTAAATCAATTTTTACGCCGGGTTAACGTTGCCTAGTTGGAATAGTGGGTGCAAGCTCGACTGCTGATTATGAGGTCCCGGGTTCGATCCTAATGTCAGGCAAAGTGTTATTAGATTTTCCATTAGGGATTATCTCGATGACAGCCTGGTGTCCGGAACTGTGCCCGACATACTGGCGAAATGTGGGTGTATCTACTATGAGACTGAGTCCTGGGTACACCTCTCTACCTCTACAGGAAAAGGGCGTGAATTTATGGCATGGTAAGGTTAATTCTGGGTTATGATTTGTATTATTTATTTCCATAATATCTCACTGATCTTTCCGGTATTTTTATTTACTAAAAGATCCACTATTCGTGTTTGATCGAGATGAAAGAAATTATCATCATTATCTCAGCCATTAGACGTCTTCATCTAGTCCGGTTGTAAGCGGCCTGCATCCAGTGTGTTCCTGCCGTCCTTATCGTCCGTCAGATCGAGATCGTCTGTTCATTTTGTGGGTGGACGTCTTACGCTGCGCTTGCTGGTCCGTGACCTAATTGAATAAATTCATATATTTGAGTATATTTTGTTTGTGCTAGTATTTTTAATTACCTAAATCCAGTATTTATAATAAACGCGATATTTTTTACAAAAACCTTGCAAAGTATGATGTCGCACGCGTCAAGTATTTGCCATTCCGTCATGTTTCCTTAAACAAAATATATTATGAAGCAACGTATTAATTGTTAAACATAGTATACTTGCCCACCGTGAGAAACGCGATACAATAACATGGATAAGGCGAATTTACTTTTAATCGTACGACTTAATGACCGAACGAAGTGCGAATTCCTAAAAAAACTATATTATTTAAACAATATTTCAGTTAACCTTGCAAGTAGTGATTATGCTTAGGATTTCATACCTTGATACTACAAACATATTTTTTTTATATACAAAGCGGATTGGTGCGGAGGGTGCGTGGTTCAAATCCCGCCCGTGGGTGAAATTTTTCTTTCCTTATTCGTATTGTACTACAAACATGTTAGTAATAACAAATTTTTTTTTGGAAAATTTTACGGTTTTTGGGATTTTTTTCCTTTCTTATAGGTATTGTAAGATCTTGTTTCCTGCTAAATTTCATGATGCTAGGCCAACGGGAAATACCCTAGAGGTTTTTAGCCATATTTTTTGATTGCGTTGAGACAGAAAGAATGTGAATTTTTTTACAGCAGCAAGAGACCGTAGACCAGAGTTGTTGATATGAGTTTCAACTTAATACCTCAACGCGTTCTCAGGAAAAAGGGTCTTGACAGACGGACAACGCAGTGATCCTATAAGGGTTCTTTTTTGCCTTTCGAGGCACGGAACCCTAAAATAGCAAAATTAAAGTGATTAAGTACTTTAAGACTGCCTCGGTGGCATAGAGGGCGCATGCTCGACTGCCAGTCAAGAGGTCCCGGGTTCGATCCCCAGGTCGGGCAAAGTGATTTATATTGGATTTTCCATTAGGAATTATCTCAATAACTGCCTGGAGTCTGGAACTGTGCCCGGTAGATGGCAAAAGGCTCGCCCCCTATTACATGGGACCAATAACATACTGGCGAAATGTGGGTGTATCTACTATGGGACTGAGTCCTGGATACACCTCTGCCTAACCCTTCGGGAAAAAAGCGTGAATGTAAGTACTTTGAGATGGAACCTGCCCTAAAAATTTCATTTTCTTTCAAAGCTATTGGCAAGCTGAGCTATTTAAAATTGGTGGGAAGTATAGGAATTTATAGATAATACTTAGCGGCTTTGCCCGCTCGCAATTTGTAGTTTTTTGTAGTGGTAGGCCTCTTTTGCAAGGGGCCGCCTGGGGAAGTACCACACCTTTGCCAGTTATTCATCCGCCAAGCAGTAATGTGCAAACATTACTGTGTTCCGGTATGAAGGGCAATGTTACCAGCGAAATTACTGGGCATGATGAGATTCAACAACTCATATCTCAGGGTGACAGGCGCAGTGCAGTGCCGCGCAGAATTTTGAATTTTAAAACACTGGGTGGCACTGTGTCTGATATGGGCAATCATGTTGCTTACCATCAGGCACCTGATTTGCTCGTCTTGTTACTCACTATCATAATAAAATTAAAAAAAAATTATGAATTATAGGAGTTTTATACCAAAAGTATTAAACTTTGACGCCCGTTTTGGACTTCTTAGAATTTGATTATTCGAAAATCTTTTCTTAGCACACGTCCAGCCAACGAAAAGAACCTACCTACCTACCTAGAGACTTGAAACTTGAAATAAGTTTCAAGTCTCTAGGATCAGTGGTTTGGGCTCGGAGTTGCATGTCAGTCAGTGACTCATTTAGGATTATAATATAATATAATAATAATAGTGAATAGTAATATACTCGATAACATCCGTTCGAAGTTGTTAATTTTATTAAAATAGTGAAAACCCGTATTATTGGTCTAACCACAGCCTAAGATGTCTTATCCACATTAAACTTACGATCGTGCATTATAAAAGCGAATTCGTTCTACATTCACGTTTCAGTCGATTGTTATATTACGAACAGTGCGCGTGTCTGTGTGTCTGTGTATCAGTTTGTGATTATAGGTGTGTATTCACATTTATTATTATTATATAAATAATTAATAATTAGTTATTTAATGGTTATCAAGCCGAGGGGTAACCGGCTGTAGAATAGTAGCGTCTCTACTCGTGGTTGCCGTCAGAACCGGCTAAGGATTATCAGATCCAGAGGACGGGTAACGTCTTCTGTGTAAAAGCATCGAACTGCACTCGCCAAGTCTACTTCAAAGCGTGTCGAGTATTGTTAAAACCCATAAGAAGGGAATTTGCCAATAGAGGACTATGACCAGCAGTGGACTTCCACCGGCTAAGACGATAATGATGATTTGTGTAATAATTAATTAATACATCATTAACATCATCATCAGCTGGTAGACGTCCACTGTTGAACATAAGCCTCCCCTATAGAACGCCTTAAACTATTCATATGGGGGGGTTTAGCCGTAATCAGCACGCTTGTGCGGCTTGGTGATCGCAGCAGTTGGAATACTTGGTGCCGGAGAGCGATGTTGCCCACTCTCCGAATGTGTCCCTCTACCGGGTCTCACGGCTCCCACCAGATGTGAAAGGGGTGGGGCACCCCTTTCATTTACATAGCCAGGAACCACACGGCCATTGACAGGAATAAAAACTTTTAGCCCAAAAAAATGCATCAGAGCTATATGCAGCAAACTACCCGATCAATCCTGCAGACCTCTGTTCCTCAAACTTGGACTATTACCACTTCCTGCGCTTCATAATATATAATATCTGTATTTTTGTAAGAAAGCATAAAGATTTAATACACAGCAGGAGAAATGAGTCATAGACAACAACGAAAACCTAACACACTTGTACTGGCAGAGGCGCCCGGCTCCGCTAAATATAGGAAGAGTTGTATTGTTATGTGTGTGCGTATATACAACAAAATACCCGATAAAATTAAAGGACTAAATTTTAATTTATTCAAAAAGCATTTGTATACATGGTTATCTAATTCTTATTAAAAAAATAATTTGTAATTGCTTGAACGAAGAAAATTGACCCATTTATTTTATAAGTATTTAATTCATGGCATCTAATTTTAAATTGACATTGTATCTACCTAAATTTTATTAATTCATTTTTAAGGATAAGATTTGAAAGATTTGTGTTTATATTTTGCATGCTATATAATATTACAATTAGCTCAACATGTCTAATGCTCCTTATAATATAACAATAATATTGTAACATCTCAAACACCATGTTGAAAGGCAAATAAAGAATTATGAATTATGAATAATTAATTTTATAAACTCATATTTTGTAGTGGTAGGCCTCTTTTGCAGGGGGCTGCTTGGGGAAGTACCACTCCTTTGCCAGTTATTCATCCGCCAAGCAGTAATACTGTGTTCCGGTCTGAAGGGCAATGTTACCAGCGAAATTACTGGGCATGACGAGTTTCAACAACTAGTATCTCAGGGTGATAGGCGATGTGCAGTGCCGCGCACAATGTAGAATTTTAAAACACTGGGTGGCACT
Organism: Hemistola chrysoprasaria; assembly: GCA_947063395.1. NCBI lineage: Eukaryota > Metazoa > Arthropoda > Insecta > Lepidoptera > Geometridae > Hemistola > Hemistola chrysoprasaria. The sequence goes on along the minus strand of OX346734.1, from coordinate 1,157,780 downwards.
GTGTCTGATATGGGCAATCATGTTGCTTACCATCAGGCACCTAATTTGCTCGTCGGTCACTCACTATCATACAAAAAAATTATATATAAATCATGTACCAATGTTTGAAAATTAGACAACTGACATATTTATCTACCCATTAAGCATTAAATCGTATTCATTTGCGTAATAGAATCGAAATTAGGAAGTTACACAAATAGGAACGGAGTAGTCACGCTAGGATCGCCGTAAATTAACATAAATAATATTTCTAAACGATCGATTAAATCGACATCTTTTTGGACGATATTTTAAGCCCGATTAAAAGATTTGCATTTGCGTAGTTATGTTGACTATTTATATAAAATAAACCCAAAATAATAATGTAGGGTTGACGTAGCCCTAAAAACAACAACTCCTTTAGTACCTAGTGACATAAGTTGATGATGATTTAACTATTATTAACCTATGTCAGTGTAAATCCGCTTTAAGGTCAATTTTAAATAACAATGTAGAAAAATGAGGATGCGCTTTCCGCTCTAATGATTTCATTAAATAACATAATTAATTACTCGTATCTTTTATCGTATAAACATTTGCATCAACGCGCGAATAAAGAGATAACTGGGCTCTCAGAGGTTAAATTCAAAACCTGTATAAAATATAACTTACTAAAGAAGGCTTATTACTTATTACAAAGTCAATCAGAGGACAAAGATGCCTTGAAACTGCTGCATAGCCACCACGAGGCACCAACACTAACAAACGAATGTAACCAAAAATGATAAAACTCGCTTGAAAAATGGAACCCTATAAGTTTCTTGTGAGTTCTTCATGCAGAGGTATCTTTCCGAACGCGCGGTAGATTCATTAATGTTTAAGTATCTTCATTGACGTGCAAAAATGTCAGATGGTGACGTAAGTGAATAAATCTTTTTGAGTTTGAGTTTTGAGCGCTTAATCACATAATCTACTTACAGCCAGGTTGCAAAAAGGCGTGGTCAGTAAGCGGCGTTAGGGTAGGGTTGGGCGGTCGGGGTGCCAGACATAAAAGGCGCCGTAGGTGCCCCTCTAAAGTTTTCGCGCCATCATTACTGAAATTTTAAAAATATTCGCCGCGCTCGTTGTAAGCTGCTCGCGACTTCAATATTGAGATCCTAAAATTTTTCGTCACCCTAGAATCAAGCTGCTCGCGCCTTCATTGTCGAAAGTCTACATACAATTTTTCACCTCGTTCGCAGCAAGCTGTTCGCACATTCAATATCGAAGTTTTGATTTTTTTGCCGCGCTCGCAGCAAGCGGCTCGTGCCTTCATTATCAATGTTCTACATTTTTATACCTCGCTCGCAGCAAGCTGTTACACATTGTGACATCTAAAATATTTAAATTTATCCTATTTGCCTTTATTTCGTATGGGTTTAAATTTCAGTTAGGGGGCGCCGTAGAAATCTTGCCCAGGGCGCTGGTAGTGTTAAAACCGACACTGGGCCTTGTAATAGTGTGATTTCTCAACACCTAGGAAATAGATTAGAAACCACAATGTATGTGTGTCAGGTTGTTCGGTCATAGGTCTCATATTACTTTAACCATTGCTATAATTAGGTTTACCTTAGTTCCACAGACAACTAAATTTAAAGACTACGCTTCAGTGGGGTGTGCTATCGTCAAGTTTATGCAGTGATATAGATGCTGCATAATAGTAAGCTCTGGTAGGCCTCTTTTGCAGGGGGCCGCCTGGGAAGTACCACACCTTTGCCAGTTATTCATCCGCCAAGCAGTAATGTGCAAACATTATTGTGTTCCGGTCTGAAGGGCAATGTTACCAGCGAAATTACTGGGCATGATGAGATTCAACAACTCATATCTCAGGGTGACAGGCGCAGTGCATTGCCGTGCAGAATTTTGAATTTTAAAACACTGGGTGGTACTGTGTCTGATATGGGCAATAATGATGCTTACCATCAGGCACCTGATTTGCTCGTCTTGTTACTCATTATCATAAAAAAAAGCTCGTATCTATTCATTTCTCGTTATCCTTCCTACCCTAATCCTACTAATATTATAAATGCGAAAGTTTGTGAGGATGGATGGATGGATGTTTGTAGTCTTTCACGCCAATACTACTGAACTAATTGGGCTTAAATTCGTATATAGATACTTTAGACTTTAGACCTTCGAATAACACTATTCGCTTGTTCCCTATTAGATTGCGATCACTAACATACACCCACATATTGCCAGAATATGTGGGTGTACCTAAGTATTATGGGATTGAGTCCTGGGTACACCTCAGCCTACCTCTGCCTAATACACTGATTGGTCACAGACCAATCCAACAAGAAGAAGGTAGCCCCTGATTCATGACCAATCGCCAACTAAAATAATAACATACATAAACAACAAAACAATTGACTTACCCAATTTGTAATTTGGTCATTCGTAAAATAGATGCCATCTTTCTCACGGCAATATTGTGTTTTATCTATAATCTTCGTTTTCTCAATCATGTTATTTCTCTTGGGAATTTGTTTATAGTGTAGTTATACCTGGGTGTTTTGAGTAACTTGGGTAGGCTTGCGTCAATCAAGGATTAGATAAACCCTTGCGCGTGGCGGTAGGTGGAAATGAGTCTTCTGTATCTTCTTGCACGGTTAACAGGCGTTCGAGAGGGCACGGACACACCTCTTTGATTTAGGTTTATAAACTAAAGACTTCGGTATATAAACATAAGTTTAAGAGGTTTCTCGGATTTCCCCTGTGCAGAACTACCCTTGCACGGGGGCAACCAAAGAACCCCCTGCGCTTGCGCGTAGTGGGTCACGGGAATGAGTCTTCCGTATCCTCTTGCACGTTCGGTAGGCGTTCGAGAAGGCATGAAACACCCTACCAAGCCTTTTATAGAGATGTGGAGGACGATTCTCCGCTCGCCTCTGTTCGGTGGCGACCGGAGAATCTGAATTCTGGGGTCTGCGGGTCTGGCCCGCGACGGTGCTTGGAACCTTGAATTGAATTAAATTGAGAAGGTTGGAGTGAAGGACTACCGTCACCCCACCATGGCGGGGTCCTCAATGGCCCTCCATGGATTTGATGTTATAAGAAAAGGCCATGTAAAAAATACGCACAACCGCCGATCATGACTGAAGAATGTGATGAAACGGAAGTTTTGTAAGCATTTAACCACTTATAGTTATTATGCTTTTTAGACATCCATTACTTCGACATTCACAACTACTTCTTAGTAAATTTTGCATTTCAGGCATACTTCTTCATAGCCATCTTTCGTTTAGGGCAAAAAGCTATTTAGACAAATCTCTTGTTAAGGTATAATGCCTTCATGGGCGTTTTGCGTTTAACAGTACAGAGGACCTCTTAGCAGTTTGATACAATCCTATGGAAAATAATAAATCGATGTTTTGTATTCCCCTGTTTCCTCCGAATATAATGAACCTATTTGATATATTATGTAAATAGTGATATTTTAAAGTTGAAGTAAATTATGTCCCTATCATTTTATTTTTGTTTATAAACGCTACATTTTTTTATAGGAACGTCCAATCACGCGAGTAAAACTGGTACTTTTGGAAGATCACTATGAAAAAACCAAGGGTTTATAAGAAAAATTAAAATGACAGGGACATAGGTTACTTCACTATAAAAATATCAGGATATAAATTTATGGAATGAGTTTATTACATTCGGAGGAAACAGGGGAATACAAAACATCGGTAATTTTTTCATAGGATTGTGTCAAATACCTAAAAGGCCGCTTACGCTGTTATATACGTTACTTGTTTACGTTGTGGTTGTGCTGAGATTTGAGATATATAATATAAGTAGGATTATAGTACAATTCAAGTAAATGTGCACAGCTGCCTCATAGCTCCCACGATTATAGGAAACGGCAATGCGTGCCACTTTTTATGCAACTTCCACATTTGTCTAGGTTTTTATCTGTCTGTAGTTTGAATTCTGAATTTATTATTATGTTATAATCAACACTGCCTCGGTGGCGTAGTTCGACGGGCGCATGCTCGACTGCCAATCAAGAGGTCCCGGGTTCGATCCCCAGGTCAGGCATAGTGTTTAATATTGGATTTTTTCATTAGGAATTATTTCAAAAACTGCCTGGAGTCTGGAACTGTGCCCGGTAGATGGCAATAGGCTCGCCCCCTATTAAATGGGACCAATAACATACTGGCGAAATGTGGGTATATCTACTATGGGACTGAGTCCTGGGTACACCTCTGCCTACCCCTTCGGGAAAAAGGCGTGAATGTATGTTATGTTATGTTTTATAATCAACAGTCTACATTTTATTTGCGACTGTGTCGTGGCGTAGTGTTTTTCCATTAGGAATTATCTCAACAACTGCCTGAATTCTGGAACTGTGCCCGGTAGATGGCAATAGGCTCGCCACCTATTACATGGGACCAATAACATACAATCACGCCTTTTTCACGCAGAGGTGTACCCAGGACTCAGTCGCATAGACACACCCACATTTCGCCAGTATGTTATTGGTCCCATGTAATAAGTTGGTCCGGGCATAGTTCCAGACTCCAAGCAGTTATTGACATAATTCCTAATGGAAAAATTCAATTCACTTTGCCTGACCTGGGGATCGAACCCAGGACCTCATGATCGGCAATCGAGCTTGCGCCCACTTCGCCACCGAGGCAGTCCAATAACAACGGTTGTTTGTTACGAGGGAGACCAATAACATATACTGGCAAAATGTAGGTGTACCAAGTGTACCTACTATGGGACTGAGTCCGGGGTACACCTTCGGGAAAAAGGATGATGATGTTTTATCATATTTTAAATAAATTATTATTATACAAAAGAACTTTAAAATCAAGCGTTTTCAATATTTCATCAATAGATAGATACATAAATAGATAATACTATGTACACCATATACAATGAAATCACATTACAGTTTTTCTAGTGGTAGGTCTCTTTTGCAGGGGGCCGCCTGGGGAAGTACCACACCTCTGCCAGTTATTCATCCGCCAAGCAGTAATGTGCAAACATTACTGTGTTCCGGTATGAAGGTCAATGTTACCAGCGAAATTACTGGGCATGATGAGATTCAACAACTCATATCTCAGGGTGACAGGCGCAGTGCAGTGCCGCGCAGAATTTGAATTTTAAAACACTGGGTGACACTGTGTCTGATATGGGCAATCATGATGCTTAGCATCAGGCACCTGATTTGCTCGTCTTGTCATTCACTATCTTAAAAAAAAATGCACCGATCAGGCCAACATTCTGTAATTAGATATCTAACATAATTCGAAAGATTTCTATTAGCGAGTAAAACCGTGAGGCATAGCTAGTTGTGGCATAATTACAATTTAAATACAAGGACTAATTTAACGCTATTACAAAATAAGAGAGCTTTGTAATGACATCTTAAAGTTTACACAATTGTAATTGTTGTAATTTTAGTGTAATTGTTTTCGTTGGCTTCATTGGCTTAATTTTCGAATTAAATTTTGAAATAATGACGCGTTTTAAAAGCAATACAATGCAACAATGTACACAGAGGAGTGATTTTTTTTTATGATAGTGAGCATCATGATTGCCCATATCAGACACAGTGCCACCCAGTATTTTAAATTTCAAAGTTCTGCGCGGCACTGCAATGCGCCTGTCACCCTGAGATAATAATTGTTGAAACACGTCATATCCAGCAATTGCGTTGGTATCATTGCCCTTCAGACCGGAACACAGTAATGTTTGCACATTACTGCTTGGCGGATGAATAACTGGCAAAGGTGTGGTACTTCCCCAGGTGGGCCCCTGCTAAAGAGGCCTACCATTACAAAACTACTATGCTGATAACCAGAGTGATGTATGGAGGTGATTGTTGGATCTGACAGAAGAAGCACGAAAGTAAGATTAACAGGAAACGCGATCTCTTAGCAGTTTGACACAATCCATATGGAAATAATCGATTATTTGTATTCCCCTGTTTGCTTCAATTATCGTGAGTTTGTAAGAAAAACTAAAATGACAGGGACATAGGTAACTTCACTTTATAAAATATCAGGATATGAATTAATAGATTGGGTTTATTATATTCGGAGGAAACAGGGGAATACAAAACATCGATAATATTTCCATAGAATTGTGTCAAACTGCTAAGAGGTCCGCTTTCCTGTTAAGGTCGAATGGCCCACGGTCATTTTGGTCCTTTCAGACTAAGTACCCATCCAGCTCATTCGAGAACTTTACAGCCCCATCGGCCATCAGTTCTACGTGCTATGTGTCGCCCATTGCCACTTCAACTTGCTAATCCTCTGCGCTACGTCGATAGCTTCGATAGCTTTTAAATTAAGTGACATAACCTACAATCACGCTTTTTTCCCGAAGGGGTTGGCAGAGGTGTACCCAGGACTCAGTCCCATAGTAGGCACACCCACATTTCGGCATGGAATAATTAATTGTGTTTTAATATAATTTGACCAATGTCATAATTATCATTATTTTTTATTTTGTTATTTTCATTAATATTACTAATTTTAATGCATTTTTCTTTTTCGCTATTATATTTTATTTCTTGTGTGATAATTATAATTGTTTTCGTGTCGTTTTTATCACTATAAACAATTTCAAATTCAGTATGTTATTGCTCCCATGTAATAGAAGACGAGCCTGTTGCTGTCTACCGGCCATAGTTACAGACTCCAGGAAGTTATTGAAACAATTCATAATGTAAATATCCAATAATAATTTTCCTGACCTGGGATCCAACCCAGGACCTCCTGATCGGCAGTCGAGCTTACGTCAGGCAGTCATAAATAACCAATCAATATATAAGACATTTGTATATATTTCACATGTATTTGCATAATAATTGTTAATTACACCCGTATTACAATTGCAGTGATTTCTTATCAAAGTGTCTTTGTCTTAATGTAATTAAGAGTTTCACGTTTTTTGGTTTAGTTCTCATGGACAGGGCTATTGCTGGGTTTATTGTAATGTCAACATTAATTTGACATTAAAATAATAACAGCATAAAATTATGTTTTTACACTTTTTCTCAGACTGTCAAACATTTTCCCGGTGTTCGACTCATAACGTACCATCACGCCTTTTTCCCTAAAGGGTAGGCAGAGGTGGTACCCACAACTGTCTCGGCGGCGTAGTAGACGTCAGCTCGACTGCCGGTAATTAGGTCCCGGGTTCAATCCTCAGGTCAGGAAAAGAGTCATTGCAAATTCTGCACAGCCACCACCCGGCACCTTACAAGCCAACAAATGTAACCAAATCAAATATTGTAAAACTCGCAGTTTACAAAATTAGACCTTACAAGTTTCTTGTGCGTTCTTCTTGTAGAGGTATAATTTCGAACGCACGGTAGATTCTACTAATATTATTGATTGACGTTGAAAAATGTCTTTTTAAGACTTATTTAAATAAACTTTCTTTGAGTTTGAAAAAAATAGGATTTTTTCATTTATCTCAATGACAGCCTGGAGTCTGGAACTGTGCCCGATAGATGGCAATAGGCTCGCACCTTTTACATGGGACCAATAACATACTGGTGAAATGTGGGTGTACTTACTATAGGACTGAGTCCTGCGTACCCCTTCGGAAAAAAGGCGTGATTGTATGTTATGTTTTGTTACTAAGCTAATTATTTATTGACTGTGCTTTATAGATGGCAATAATCTCACCCACTATTATTACCACAACTTTTCGTAATATCTTGTATACCCTCTGAACTATCACTACATATTTTTAAAACACCTGATGCAATTTGAAGAGCAAACATTATAATATACTTTGCTTTTTTTTCAGGTTTGAAAATTAAATCAATTGGGGTACCTCAAACGAGATGACCCAACACAGACGACTATGTGGGTTCCCGCTGGGTTCCGTAGGAGTCCTAGCTGTATTCCTTTATATTCTGGATATATCTCTAGCAGTAAGTACTATGGCAGCCACATTGTTGTGATCACAAGCGTTATACGGATGAGGTTCTAGGTTCGATTATCAGGTCGGAAAAAGTGTAAGAATAGATTAGAATAATATAATACTTTTTATTGGGACTATTATAACATCCTACTGCTAAAATATTATAAACTAGCGGCCCGCCCCGGCTTCGCACGGTAGCAGAAGTAGGTATAGTGAACGTTTAACAGGAGTAAATTCGTGATACATTGTATTTTAATAGATATAACCCTAATGGTTTACGCAGCGCACGCAAATTAATGACTATTTATGTTACAATGACCAAACCTTAACACATGTATAAATTTATCGTGGGCTATTTTGAAGATATTGATAAGTACTACAAACCCCTAGTACATTACTTTAATCTACCACCAATAGTTTTCACACTGCATGAAAAATAATCACTGCTTCCATTATTGTGACTAAACCAAAAAAGATGGATATAATCTATGTATACTGTTTTGTAGGCATTGATAAGTACTACAAACCCCTAGTACATTATATTATTCTACCATCAATGCATTTCACAGCGCACGCAAATTTATGAATATGGTAATTATATTATGTGACACCTTGGTTCACAATATTGCAGTTTTCTTACGGATCCCTATTTTTTTTCAAAATCTCATATAGCCTATGTCACTTACACTGAATTAAGCTATTCATAAGTGAAAGAATTTTTAAAATCGGTCCAGTAGTTTCGGAGCCTATTCGTTACAAACAAAAAAACAAAAAAACAAAAAAACAAAGTTTCTCTCTTTATAATATTAGTATAGATATAGATATGAAAGTTGTAAGGATGGAAGGAAGGACGTTTGTTACTTTTTACGCCAAATCTACTGAACCAATTGGGTTGAAATTTGGTATGTAGGCAGCTTAGACCCTGAAATAAATAGTGATTATTCACTTTTAAATTCGACATTCCCACGGGAACGAAGACTACGCGGGCGAAGACTATGTATAGCAGTGGACGTCCTATGGCTGAGGTGATGATGATGATGAAATAAAATTAGAAGGCTTGAAATATACAAAAAAATATTAAACGGATAATGAAAAGTACATCAGAATCCGTTGCTTGGTTTAGGAGGATTTAGGGAATTTGCAGACAACCTGGCGATTTTTATTTAAATACCTATAGGTGATATGTAAAGAATTAGTTAATACATAGAGAACAAAAAATATGACGCCTGGAAACTTCTGCATATCCACCACGCGGCACCTTTTAAAAAATATGTAACCGAACCAAATATTGTAAATCTGATAGTAGATAAAAATGAAGCCCTACAAGTTTCTTGTGCGTTCTTCTTGTAGAGGTATCTTTCCTAGCGCATTGCTTATTAACTTCGTTAACATAAAACAGTATTTTTAAGGTATATTTGATGAATTTTAGTATACCTACAAGAACCATTTTTATCTTTGACGAAGTACTAAATAAAGCCAATGAATCAAAATCATCATGCAATTTATTACTAACAAAAACTAAGTTTATTAGATAATTCTTTATTTTATGATGCTTATATCCTTGAGCGTTTTTCAGTTGTAAAAACTGCTATAACATAAAATTAAAGTATTTTTAGTATGTATAAAATTTAATGAATTTTATTTTGTGTCAAAGTTGTGCTGTGTCAAGATCTAGCTCATGTTCCACCACACAAATTCTATTACCCCCTAAAGTGCAATTAGTAAGCACTAAGAGCATATCTAGCTACCATTGATTTAAAGAAAAGGGGAGATAGGGTACGTTCTCTCAGCGCTTACTCAACAACTGGCACGTGCAATTTGCTTAGTGTGAAGTTTGCACAGTGACATCATATAATGAACAACAAAGATAGAAAGACGTACCTAAGACCGAAGTGCGATCGAGACAACAATATTATTCGCTCGTACGACCTTATTTTACTGACGTACGTGGACCTTATTGGACCTAATTTAAGCTTGCCATTTTCTCCCCTTCTTTATATCAATGCTAGCTACGAGAAATTAGGTTTACTTATAAGGAAATTTGACACAATCCAAACTCAAACTCAAACTCAAACAGATTTATTCAAATAGGTCATAATCTGACACTTTTGCACGTCAATAAAGATAAACAGTACTGAGTCTACCGTGCGTTCGGAAAGATACCTCTACAAGAAGAACGCACAAGAAACTTGTAGGGCTTAATTTTTTCAACGGATAGTTTTACAATATTTGGTTCGGTTACATTCGTTTTCTTTGAAGGTGCCGCGAGGCGGCTTTGCAGAAGTTTCCAGGCATCTTTGTCCTCTATGTACTGATTGACTTTATAATAAGCCTTCTTTAGTAAAGTAGATTTTATATAGGTTTTGAATTTACCCTCTGAGAGCCCAGTTATCTCTTTTGGGATTTTATTATAGAAACGTACACTATTTCCTAAGAATGTCTTTTTATTTGTTTTAGATAATCTAAAGCTAGGTGCAGCTATTTTGTCTTTATTCCTAGTATTAAAATTATGAAGGTCACTATTTAATTTGAATTTATGTAATTTTTTACGCACATACATGATGTTCTCATAAATGTATAAGGATGGTAGGGTCAGTATGTTTATATCTTTAAATAATTCCCTCAGGGATTCGCGTGGACGCATCTCATAGATGGCACGAATCGCACGTTTTTGTAGTATAAAGATAGTTTCTATATCTGCGGCTGACCCCCACAACAGAATCCCATAAGACATCAAGCTATGGAAATATGCAAAGTACACTAATCTCGCCGTGGCTATATCTGTTAGTTGCCGAATTTTATAAACCGCGTAAGCTGCAGAGCTCAGTTTCCCTGAGAGCTCGGTGATATGAGTGCTCCATTGCAGTTTAGAGTCTATATTTATGCCAAGGAACAAAGTTGCATTGTCAATATTGAGTCTTTCACCGTCAAGAACTATGATTGGTTCTATACTTCTGACGTTAGGCAACGAAAATTTCAAACATTTAGTCTTTTTCGCATTCAATAACAGATTGTTTGCTGTGAACCATCTGGATATACTTGCTAAAGTATTATTAACATGTACTAGTGAAGTATCCTTCCTATCAACTTTAAAAATCAATGACGTTTCATCAGCAAATAGAACTATATCTGCTAGACCGTGGACCATGTAAGGCAAATCGTTAATATATGCCAAAAACAGGAAAGGACCCAAAATTGATCCCTGTGGGACTCCCATCTTGACAGGAGAACTAGCAGATGTGACACCATTGACGCTAACCTTCTGCTGCCTACTAGACAAGTATGATTCCACCAGGTTCAAGGCATTCCCATGAATTCCATATTGCGCAGTAACGTGCAGTGTTCTACACAGTCGAATGCTTTGGAAAGATCACAAAACACTCCAATGGCATCCTGTGTACTCTCCCAAGCCTCCAAGACAAGAGATGACAGCCCGCATTGGTTGTTGATCTGCATTTGGTGAAACCATACTGGTTTGAATGCAGTATTCTATTTCTATTGAAATGTGACAGCAGTTGGTTTAGCATCAATTTCTCAAAGATTTTACTTAATACTGGCAAAACAGAGATTGGTCTATAGTTTGAGGGATCTGTCTTACTTCCCGATTTAAAGATAGGAGTGATTTTACTTATTTTCATTAGTTCTGGAAACGTGCCTTTATCTATGCATAGGTTAAATAATTCTGCTAAGTAAGGAGCAATTGTGTTTATTATAGAATCTAGAATTTTTACAGATAGACCCCATAGATCTTCAGTAGCTTTAACATTTAAACTCTTGTACGTCTTTTTGATATCAATTAATGAGATGTGTTCGAACGAAAATTCAGGTATGGTGCATTGGAAGTTTTCTTTAAGAAAAGTCTCTGTCAAGTCTGGGGATGAATCAAGTGACTTGGTCGCGTTCAGGGCTATGTTAGAGAAGAAATCGACAAAAATATTAGCGACCTCCTCAACATTTGTAATGTGTTCATTATTAATTCATAATTTATATTCAGAATCTCTACATTTATCTTTACCTGTCTCTACATTTATTGTTTTCCAAACCGTCTTAATTTTATTACTTGATTTGCGAATTTTGTCTCTAATATTTATGGCTTTTGCTTGGATGCAAACAGCTTTTAAAATTTTTGAATAACATTTAACATACTCATGAAATGATTCTGAATTAGAATCCGTGTGTGGAAGTCCATATAAATAAAAAAAATCCAATGAAAAATTTACCAAATCGATGTTTTGTATTTCCCTGTTTCGTCCTCATTCCTGTTAAGTGGTAGGTAGTGATTCGCAATCGCTACTGCCCATTATGAGGGTTCGATCCCCAGGTCAGGCAAAAATACTATTGGATTTGGACAGCCAGGAGTCTGGAACTGTGCCTTGTGGATGGCAATAGGCTCACTAAAATCATGAGGTGTGGGTCTACATGAATGACTAGCTCCTGCCTACCCCTTCGGGAAAAAAGCGTGATGATATTATGTGGCACATTAAAACCGCATAATAAACCCTAATTAATATGTAATGAATACTCACAGCGATATTATCGTGTCTAGTAAATAAATTAAATTGTCAAAGCGATTGGATTGTGTTGTAAATTGTAATTACTTTTGACGTCGTTATTGTTTCATGATATTTATTGCCATGTAATTATAATTAGAAATAATGATAATATTAATGATGCTTACCATCAGGCACCTGATTTGCTCGTCTTGTCATTCATTATCATAAAAAAAAAATAGGTTGGCTGTAAATTAACAAAAATAATTAAGAATATAAATTTGGCGTCCGTGAACCAGCTGAAATATGCCTGACATTAAATACGGAGGCCCTGGATTGACCCTAGAATAACACATAGGGTACTTTTATCCCGGTATTGTTTTCGAAGACTACGCGGGTCAAACCGTGGGGCAGTTTAATTTATATGGGTTGTAGTGGTAGGCCTCTTTTGCAGGAGGCCGCCTGGGGAAGTACCACACCTTTGCCAGTTATACCTTTACCTTTCTACCTTAGTACTACCTTTCTTTATCTTAATAATTAACTATATTAGGTATTATTATTGATTCACTTGTTATGTACCTATATTATGTATGATATGTATAATTATGTATAATTATATATTATAATATGTATTGTATTTGTATGTATTGCATCTTTTATTATTTATTTATTTTGTTTAGTTTTATTAAATAAATTATGTATTAGTTTTATAGAGATATTTTTTTGGTATAGGTTTAAAATTTATTAATTTAAATTGTGAAACCACCGTCCTTCCAGCATTTTGGTATATGTCCTGTCACCGCATGGTTGCCTGGAAGAGATCGCTCTGAGCGATAAGGCCGCCAATTGTTACACATTTTCTAGTTATATTATGTGATTTTACTGTTTTTTTGTACTAGTTGTGATAACAATAAAGAGTTTTCTATTCTATTCTATTCTATATTCATCCGCCAAGCAGTAATGTGCAAACATTACTGTGTTCCGGTCTGAAGGGCAATGTTACCAGCGAAATTACTGGGCATGATGAAATTCAACAACTCATATCTCAGGGTGGCAGGCGCAGTGCAGTGCCGTGCAGAATTTTGAATTTTAAAACACTGGGTGGCACTGTGTGGGCAATCATGATGCTTACCATCAGGCACCTGATTTGCTCGTCTTGTCACTCACTATCATAAAATAAAATAAAAATAAATAAAATAAAAAATGTGGACAACCCATACAGGTTACAGGTTACAGGTCGCCAAGATTCCTATGCAAACTTCACACTGAGAAAATTGCACGTGCCAGTCGTTGAGTAAGCGCTGGGAGAACGTACCCTATCTCCCCTTTTATTTATATCAATGCGCTACAATGATATCTTTGTATTGCAGCAACTAGAGAGCTACGTACCCGATGAAGACTACCCTGTATACACGGAAGTCCCCCTGGGCCTCTCGTTCACCTGCGATGACAAGATCCCGGGGTACTATGCCGATCCCGAGACTAGGTGCCAAGTAAGTATAATTACGACTTTACGAACTTTTTTTAACAGAACGGGTTACCCAATTACACTGCTCGAGTCAATTCAGATGGGTTATGTGGACAACACATATTGTCAGAGTTTCAGGTCGCCAAGATTGCTACGCAGCCTCCGACATGACCTAACGACTGCCCCCTACATATCTTATAGGAAACTATAGGGACCTAGCTAGAATTTAACTAGCCATCCGAAAAGGAGGGCCCGTAGCTACTACGTCAGCTGGTCTTGGCGAGGAGCCTGTCTAATTCCCTGCCATCAGATACGTATGTTGAAGGAAATAAGCAATCATATTTTGGTAAAAATAAATAAATACAGTAGCGCCCAGATGAAAAGTTCACATGGTGGGATTCGATCCAGGGACTCCGGATTTAAAGCCGGGCATATTCCCGCTGGACCACGGAAACTGCGGACTCTAGTAAGTTACTTTTTAGGGTTACTTACCTCAAAAGAACAAAGAAACCCTTAAAGTATCACTTCATTATCCGTCTGTCCGTCTGTCAGGACCATTTTTCTTGGGACCGTGTTGAGGTGTCAAATTTAAACTCATATTATTATTAACAATTCCACGGTCAAACTTCTAAGTCAATGCAATCAAAAGATAACGGCTATTTTACCGCGCATTTCCATACTTTGCGTAACGCGCTAAATTCCTATAGGACACTTCCCGTTGGCCTAGCATTATAAATTAGGCAAGAAACAAGATCACAAGTAAAGAAAAAAATCCAAAAATCGTAAAATTACAAAAATATATTGTGCTCTTTCCTGTTGGCGGTATCTAGGTATGGAACCGTAAACTATGCATACCTACTTACCAAGGTATGCTTTAACAGGATACAGGACCTCTTAGCAGTTTATCACAATCATAGCCCCTCCGAAATTACGTAGTTGAAATTAGTTGGTTTCCAAAACCATTTCTATGTGCAAGGCTATGCTAAAAGCCAACCTTGACTGCGACATGTTTGCGGATGGATGGAAGGTGTTTCTGGCTGAATGTTTGAATTTTTGTGAGAAGAATGATAGGGTAGTATCGTCTATTAATTGTCAAAATGAATGTTATTAGCTAAATTGTATTTGTAAACTTTTTGTTTGACAGGTTTTATTTTGTTTATTTGAATTTTAAATTATTATGACATTGTATTTTTAGCTAGTTTTTAATATTTTGACATTTTTTATATGATTGACCGACTGCCTCGGTGGCGTAGTGGGCGGATGCTCGACTGCCAATCAAGAGGTCCCGGGTTCGATCCCCAGGTCAGGCATAGTGCTAAATATTGGATTTTTCCTTTAGGAATTATCTCAATAGCTGCCTGGAGTCTGGAACTGTGCCCGGTATATGGCAATAGGCTCGCCCCCTATTACATGGGACCAATAACATACTGGCGAAATGTGGGTGTATCTACTATGGGACTGAGTCCTGGGTACACCTCTGCCTACCCCTTCGGGAAAAAGGCGTGAATGTATGTATGTATATGTTTTATATGATTTGATTGAACGTGTTATTTGAATGTTTTTTTGTAATTATATTAATTAGGTAATTGGCAATAGCCGTCTAATTGATTGAATAAATAAATAAATAAATATGCGACAGTGGATTTCCAAAATCTGAGATGATGATGATGATGATAAAATCCAATAATGAATAATAATAATTCCAGGTGTGGCACTGGTGCGTGCCCAGTATCGGAGGCAATGAGAAGTACTCCTTCATATGCGCTCCTGGTACAGTCTTCAACCAGCGTACCAGGGTCTGCGATTACTTCTATAAGGTAACTTATAAACTACATGCATAATCACCACCCGGCGCCTTACAAACAAACACTTGCGATTGGTGTAGAAATAGGTCCGTCACGGTTTAATAGCGCTGACCTTGAATGCGCAGAAATCGATTTTTAGATCTGTTTGGTAACAGGAATAAGGTGCGACGGGAGACGCGCTGCATTGGTCGTCTTTACTCCGTCTTACCCCGTTCAGGCGCCTCAAGTGTCCTGCGAACTGTCGCGCGCACATTTCGTAGTGGAGTGTGAGCGATGACAGCTAGGATAATGAAGACAGTCCAGGTTGAAGACTCCAAAATTTTATTATTACATCTCACGAAAAGACGTGTTATTCTGAGTCTATTACTCTCTCAGAATATAATTTGACGTGTCCTCTTGATTAAAAATTTAAAACCTGTTCAATATATTTAATTTGCGCATGCCCAAACCGCTTATTCTACCATCTTTCATAATACTTGACAAATTAGGTTGTTACTAAAAAAACACGCTCCGCTTTTGCCGAGCGCTATTAAACCGTGACGCGACCTATAATAAGTACTATACCCTAATAGTTCGTAAATTTATATTAATTTTCATATATCATATTTCCAGGTGGATTGTCCGAACGCGCCTTCGTACTACAGCATCAATGAAGACCTCTACAAAGACGAAGCTGGCAATTATATCAACGGCAAAAAGTAGATAACATACCTAATATAAAATTTAATTAAAACACTTTTGTATATATTTTATATTATTTCTATAAAACACGTAGAAAAAGTGCACCCTGTATTATTAAGATTAATTTTAATATTAGGTACCTATAGCCCATCGAATCTAAGAAGTATTGTTTGACGTTTCATCTTTTCAGGGAATTTTCAAACCAAAATAACTTTGCATAGGCGTAAATTACACAAAACGACAATTGTACCAAAAATCTGTCTTTTCAACAAACTACTTTTATTTAATATATTTGTAGCCAGCCAAAGGACAAAAAAGTGATAAAATAAAAAGTATCTTCAGTAATATCCGCTTTTGACTACGATAATATGAGCCACTATGACAGTTTCTATCACTCAATAGCACCTATGGAGTTTGATGAAAAAAGATTGGTCATAGATAGAACTCAATTAAAAATTAACAAATGAATAAAAACTTTATGGTTGAAGTGAAGTATGTTGTAATGGCGGAACCTTTTGGAATAGTAACTCTGATAATGTCGTTTTACATTTAATTTCAAGATTTTTTCGGTTACAACTTTTATGATATGTTACCGGTTAAAAAGTGTTATTTAATTTAATTATTAATATTCATATACGTCACAAGTCTGTTCATTCGTGGCCGAAGGCTCATAGAAAGAGGACAGAAGGCTTTAAATACAAATCCTATTCAAACATGAACTGTCAAATGGTCCATCTTAGATTTGATAGGCTATAGTTTTAATTTGTTTTCCTTTCTATTTTAAAAGTCTTTCAGTATCTTCATATGAATCAAAAATTACCTTATCTTATTGCACTTACTTTGAAAATTTAATAAATATAGGCAGTTAGAAATTTCCAAGGAATTTAAATGTATAAAATTAGGTAAATGAACCCAGATCAAAAATAAAAGGTCTTTTACGAATTTCCATCGACATAAATGAATAGACGTATGACTGACTCGCTTTGATTTGTCGGTCCTACTAAATGTTGTCGAAAACATTCACATTGATTGACTTCAGCCGCGCCTGATTATGTCGTGTTTTTGGGCTTCAATAGACATGCCTGCTTCCATGAACCTAGAAAAAAAGTGGACGGAGTCTTACAAACCTGATGGCACGCATATATGCACACTCATGAACCTAGGAAAAAGGTGTGAATGTGTGCTTGCACACAAGCAGTTAGGGGTCAGCTTAAGTGGTAACTGATCGAGCTTTTCGTCCACTCAAGGTAGGCCTCCCCAAACAAGCGTGCATACACAAAAGCACATGTTACATGGTAAATAATTAAGCCTCAAAACACTTGTGTGATCATAATTTGAAACTCTCCAAGGCTCGTGTTTTAAGGACCCTCACCTGTTTTTCAATAAAAATACTGTTTTTGAACGCATTACAGAGCAATTATATGCGCGTAGATAAAATGGTATAAAATATTAAATGTTTAAAAATTAAAGCCCAAGTTTTATAATCACAATGTTAGAACGTCACCCGTCTATCTCCCTATAAAATTGTCATTGGCTTTTCTCTAGTGATAAAAGTACTACATACTGTGTTACCATAATACCCATCTTGGAACAAAATAAAAACAATAAAATTATGTGAAACACAATAAAATTATGCAAAGATACAATAACCTGCAATACTCGGGTCCATAAAATTTTATGCGAAAATCTTCCTTCCGCCGTAATAATATTATGTCATTACAAACTTCTGCCTTAAGGTGGACGCACATTTATGAGCTGAACATGACGACTCAGGCGAACGAACCGAATTTTATACTTAATTCTTTATATCATTGACGTATATTCTATGATAGACAAAAAAGTTCTTAAAAATATTTACTCAAATTCTGTTACTTAGTTCAGTTGCGTTTATTTGTTAAAGTCAAACTCGTTAACAATAGTTTGTAATCAAATCAAACGAAAAATAAATACTCGATTTGTTTTCCCGTAATATTAGTGGTAGGCCTCTTTTGCAGGAGGCCGCCTGGGGAAGTACCACACCTTTGCTAGTTATTCATCCGCCAAGCAGTAATGTGCACACATAACTGTGTTCCGGTATGAAGGGCAATGTTACCAGCGAAATTACCGGGCATGATGAGATTCATAACTTATATCTCAGGGTAACAGGCGCAGTGCAGTGCCGCGCAGAATTTAGAATTTTAAAACACTGGGTGGCACTGTGTCTGATATGGACAATCATGATGCTTACCATCAGGCACCTGATTTTGTCGTCTTGTCACTATTTCACTACGCGTTCACACTGCATGGATGTCGAAGCTACGCTAAAGTAAGGTGTACGGATTGAAGTGCACTAGTCGAGCAAAGTGAGTGTTCGGAACGCGAAATCTAGTATGTAGTACAGCACACCACCGATTTTGACGATTCAGGGGCAGGGATGCGTGATTTGAGATTTCATATAAAGAATTCTAAAATTCGTTTTGTTATTAAGCAATTCGACGTCATTGTTCGGCTCGGATAAATGTGCGTCCACCTTTAAATGGCCCTTACCATGACTTTCTCTTGCCAATTTAGCGGCAATTTAGCAAAGGATACCATTTTGAGCACCATCTAAGAGCCCTATCACATGACATTTCAAACGTAATTTTTTTAAACGGTCAGCTTTGGCGTAGTTTATTTAAGAAAATAAAGGACTACGATATTTTAAATTTAGTGAAAAATTGAGAATACTTACTAGTATTGAAAATAATAGCCTCGCTTTTTTTAATTTTGTCTTAACTATTTATAAAAAGTCAAAATTGCGAAGCTAGATTCTCGTAAAGTGTACGACGGCACTTTAAAATATGGGATATCGAAGTTTTTTTGCGAATTTCAAATTATTTCTTTTGCATGTTGATTAGGCAGATACACTCCTGTCAGTATTATTACACCTGATATGTATATTATTACATTTCCCCCGATGCTTTCAAAAACAGATGGAATTGTTTCCTCCAACGCTTCCATGCGTCAGCCCGGCTGACGGAGTTGCCTTCCAGACTCAGTTCTGGCGGTGGTCGGGCGTGTTCCATTACGAAATAATAAGAATCGTACTTCTTACGACACTAATACGCGAAATACTGCACGTAACTACACTTTTAAACGCTTTTTTCAATTAAAAAACCACCGCTGCCACCATGTAATGTATTGAAACGACCAAGTACCGTTGACAACTGTTTATTGATAAATATTGAAATACCCTCAACAATAGCGACGAGACAGAGCGATTTTTTAATGACAATTTGTCAATTTCAGGGACTATTTTTACAATAGCAATTTCGACAATCGACGGCTAACTGCGAGACTGAGACGACAACAAAACGTTAGAAAATACAGGCCAAGGACTGACAGATCTGACAGAAGTTTACGATACTGACAGATAACTTTGACAAGTTGTTTATTGACAAGAGACCTCTGATAAAATGAGATCTTATATAACATGCAAAAATAGAGATGTCGTAACATAAATCCAACATCAAATAGCACTGAATAATAATAATAATATGGGACAACTTCCACACACGGTCATCTGGTCCCAAACTAGGCTAGAAGCCTGTACTATGGTAACCAGATGACTGATATACATACTTATATAAGCTTATAACACTCAGACACAGATCAAACAGACATGTTCATGCACACAAATGTTTGACCTGACCGGGGATCGAACCCGGGCCCTGCAGCACAGAAAGCAGAGTTACTACCACATGAGCCATCGAGGCTGTCAAAATAAATAAATGGAATAAATGGGTTGCTCTGTTATTTTTATCGTAAATGAAAAAAAATTGTGAAAAAACGCAATTATTGTGCGCTTGTGGTTACTGTTACATAGTAGTACTGCAAAACGTCTCTTTATATTATAAGACCTCATGGAATTCGTCAACATTGCTTTTTAACAACAATTTTCATAAATTATTATTATTTTTAATAATACTTTATTCAGGCTGTACTGTCACATTGCAGGGCAAAGGCCTACGTATGTACCTAAATTACATAAAAAAAACTTTTTTTCAAAGATTAAATTGTACGGTCGAGTTTGAAATTGAAGGTAGAATTTGAAAGAAAACTTTAATATTGCGTTGGTTTCAAAGATAAGTAAAAAGATAAGTACGAAGATGTGAGATCAATATTGCGATTGAAACCTTCAGTTATATACTCGACAGTACCTAATTTTAGAAATATTTGCCATAAAATGTTACCATGAATTGTGAAGTCAAATTGTAAATAGTTTTTAATCTTTTTATACTTAAAAATAAATAATTCTACATAATATTATGTTTTGTTTTATTTTAATAACATAACATCATACATTTTTCACAAAGGGGCAGCCGCAGACTTTTGCTCAGGACTCAGTCCTATAGTGGGTACACTCACACATTGCCAGTTATGATTGTGGTCCTATATAAAAGGGGGCGAGCCCAACTATCGGGCACAGTTCTAGACTCCAGGCTACTAATGAAAAAATACAATAACACCTTTTGTATGACATGGGGATCGAACCCGAGATCTCATTATTGGCAGTAGGCCTTGCGACCACTACGCCACCGAGGATTAAAAAAGATTTAATACATTACAAATAAAACACATCAAAAAGTCCTACTTAATATTAATAAAAGCGAAAGTTTGTGAGGATGGATGGATGTTTGTTACTCTTTCACGCCAAAACTACTGAATCGATTAGGTTGAAATTCGGTATATACATAGTTTAGACTCTGGAATAACACATAGGATGCTTTTTATCTCGATATTCCCACGGGAATGAAAACCATGCCGGTGACTCCGCGGGGCACAGAAAGATTTCTATAAAAAAGACTTCAACGCGCTAATCAGCCTCGATGGCTCAGATGGTAGTAACTCTGCTTTCTGTGCCGCAGGCCCCGGGATCAATCCCCAGTCAGGTCAAACATTTGTGTGCATGAACATGTTTTTTTGATCTGTGTCTGTGTGTTATAAGCGTATATAAGTATGTATATCAGTCATCTGGTGACCATAGTACAGGCTTCTAGCCTAGTTTGGGACCAGATGACCGTTTGTGGAATGTATGTTATATTACATGCACTCATTAGAGGAAGAATATTTTCAGGAAACTACTCGCGTAAAATTGAACTTTCAAGCCTGAAATATCATTTGACCATTTATATAATCTTTGAGGAAGAAGAAAAATATGTCAAATGATAAATATTGCGATATTGAATTGCGTGCGACCGGATCGCTGTTTCGTCAAAGTCTGACCCAACCTTTACCTGGCGACATGGACACAGAAAATAAAACAAACAGAACGAAAACTTTATAAGAAACATAATAGCAACATCATAGCATTCAAAAAATGATTACTTTGTCATTTTGATCGTAAATGAAAAGAAATAGTGAATAAACGCAATTATGGTGCGCTTGTGGTAAATTGCCTCAAGGTAGTTACGGTTGACAAATGTATTAATATTATGAACTGTATTCAAGTGTATATGACTTATTAAAAATTATGACGTAAGAATTGATTCTAATAAAAATAAAACAACATAACATAACATACATTCATGCCTTTTTCCCGAAGGGGTAGGCAGAGCCCAGGACTCAGTCCCATAGTAAATACACCCACATTACGCCAGTATGTTATTGGTCCCATGTAATAGGGGGCGAGCCTATTGCCATCTACCGGGCACAGCTCCAGACTCCAGGCAGTTATTGAGATAATTCCTGATGGAACAATCTAACATTTAATTCTTTGCCTGACCTGGGGATCGAACCCGGGACCTCTTGATTGGCAGTCGAGCATGCGCCCTCTACGCCACCGAGGCAGTCGGCAGTGAAAAGAAATAGTGAATAAACGCAATTATGGTGCGCTTGTGGTAAATTGCCTCAAAGTCGTAAATGTTACATTGTACTACTGCAAAACGTCTCTTTATATTATAAGACCTTATTGAATTCGTCATCATTGCTAGTTTTATAACAACAATTTTAGTAAAGTACTTATATTATTATTAATAATAATAATTTATTCAGTTCAATACAAGTTCAGTTCAATACAAACAGAAAGGCGACTTTATAAGCACGAATAGACGATTGAACTTAGAACAACAGTAGCTAATCTGTGACCCGAACTTGATTCGCCACCGTACCATGTTCGATCGTCTGGCGCACTGTCCGGCGAACATTATTATTACTTGGTACGGTCGTACATTAAAGCGGTTCCATCGTGTGGAGTGAACACTGTACCGAACGGTACGGGTCACAGATTAAGTAGTACAGTGGTACGGCCGTACCATGTTCGATCGTTTATTCGTTGACGGATTCATGGATATGTTTAACTCTGCCTGAAGATGTCAAACTCAAACTCAAACTCAAAGAAAGTTTATGTACCAGCTTAAGGGTTGACCTCTTAAGTTTGATCGACGATAAACTGATAACAGTTCTACCAATCTTAATTTAACTTTGCGGATATGTAGTTTACAATAATAGAATTTTTAAGTGACCTAATGAGTCAAAGCGGCCGAAGGTTTTCAGATATATTATAAGGGTAACGAGGTTTTAATGATAGGTCTGACGATAATTTAAACTGCCGTCGCCTTTCTGTATCTCTTTAAACTGTGGCATAGAGGTCCGCTATTGAAGTCAGTAGCCATAATAAACCCAGTCAGTTCGCGTTTCAAATCCCAAGCGAACGGCCGCGCGTCGCTTTAAATAACAAAAAAAAAAAAACAAAATAAGAAAAACGCGAGTGACAGCTGTCAAAAGTGCAGTGACATTTCAAGTGATATGAACGCATGGTTTGTTTTTTTTTTATTTTCTGGCGGTTACGTAATAAGTTTTGTAATTTTAAGGTGTACCGTGAGTTTGTTAGGCTACTTTCAAATGAAATGAAACACTGTTACTCGATCACGGCAATGCCGAATAGGAAGGGTTATGTTTTATCAGTCTAATTTTCAATTTCAATTTCAATTTCAAACCATTTATTTCAATCAACATAGATCATAGCATTTTAGAACAGAATTAAAATAATAAATTAAATTAAATCAAATCAAATTAAACTAAATTAAATCAAATTAAACTAAATTAAATCAAATTAAATTAAACTAAATCAAATTAAATTAAATTGAATTATTAATATTTGAAATACATTAAAAATTCCCCTGCCTCTGCGTCATTTGTTTGTTTGTCAGTACATTAACCATGTAGCAATGATTAATGTATGTAGTAGGATGTAATGTATGTAGGATGTGTCTACTTTTCTACCTACAGAGCATATATTATTTTAAGATTAAAATTTAATATAGACTTCATTTTTTTCTTCTTTCTGATTAAGTATTTTCCAAAAACAATATAACCAAACCAACAGCTAATAAAACAATTCATAAAGTTATACAAACAAAACCAATTTTTACAAAACACTTAAATTACTTGACCAATTTTGATGAATCAAATGTCAATCGATCCGTTATTTTATTACGGGTAGTTACATACTATTATTTATAGTTTTTAGTTCCTCATATATAAGTATAATATGTTGTTAAAAAGTAGAAAGTTATACAAACAAAACCAATTTTTACAAAACACTTAAATTACTTGACCAATTTTGATGAATCAAATGTCAATCGATCCGTTATTTTATTACGGGTAGTTACATACTATTATTTATAGTTTTTAGTTCCTCATATATAAGTATAATATGTTGTTAAAAAGTAGTTATGTTCTGTTCTATAAATTTTGACCATAGGGGAATGACTGTCGCTCATTAGAAATCTATAACTTGTACGTCTTTTACCATTACTTCAAAGTCGATCTCTTTCTCACTTAAGCATTTATTATTTCTAAATGCTATTCTTGTCTTCCGGCTGTTTCCTACGAGCTATGTAATTACTCGTGAATCTAGAAATAACGAATGAAGTCTTTTATAACAAAAAGTAAACAAACTCGCTAATACAAACATTTTTCTTTAGGACCAGTAGTTAGCATATGTCGGAGCCTTGTAGCCTTTATCGACCTGAGACTACGCCATTACAAGACATTACTTATTAATGTAAGCTCAGCGCTCAAACTCAAACTCAAACTCAAACAGATTTATTCAAATAGGTCACAATCTGACACTTTTGTACGTCAATGAAGATACAGTACTGAGTCTACCGTGCGTTCGGAAAGATACCTCTACAAGAAGAACGCACAAGAAACTTGTAGGGCTTAATTTTTTCAACAGATAGTTTCACAATATTTGGTTTGGTTACATTCGTTTTCTTTGAAGGTGCCGCGAGGCGACTATGCAGAAGTTTCCAGGCATCTTTGTCCTCTATGTACTGGTTGACTTTATAGTATGCCTTCTTTAGTAAAGTAGATTTTATATAGGTTTTGAATTTACCCTCTGAGAGCCCAGTTATCTCTTTTGGGATTTTATTATAGAAACGTACACTATTACTATTGCGCTTTGCATAACATAACATGAAACATACATTCACGCCTTTATCCCGAAGGGGTAGGCAGAGGTGTACCCAGGACTCAGTCCCATAGTAGATGCACCCACATTTCGCCAGTATGTTATTGGTCCCATGTAATAGGTGGCAATTATGAAATATGGGAGTTTTACACAAAAAAATTGACGCCCTTTTTGCACACGTCTTTAGCACACGTCTAGACAACGAAAATAATCTACATTCCAAGTTTCAAGGCTCTAGGATCAGGTTTGGGCTGCGTTGCATGTCAGTCAGTGAGTCATTTAGGATTTTATAATTTAAAGTGATTATTATAAACTTTGCTGTGATTATCTAATAATTATAAAACAAAAACATACATTCACGCCATTTTCCCGAAGGGGTAGGCAGAGGTGTACCCAGGACTCAGTCCTATAGTAGATACACCCACATTTCGCCAGTATGTTATTGGTCTCATGTAATAGGGGGCGAGCCTATTGCCATCTATCGGGCACAGTTCCAGACTCCAGGCAGTTATTGAGGTAATTCCTAATGGAAAAATCCAAGATTTAACACTGCCTGACCTGGGGATCGAACCCGAATTATAATAGATTGTTACCACTAGAAGCTAAAGAGACCCATTATACGAGGTGGTTTTACTTTTTCGTTAATAGAAACCGAGTTATAATGTGTTTTAGCGCCGTGTGTTACTCCCAACTTTTCACTACGTCTGCGAGAAAATTGTTAATTTCATCAAAACATTTCGGTTACTAACGCGCGACACCAAAAAATATGAACTCGTTGGCAACAGACAAACATTAAACAGAACTTTAACCTCTAGAATTTGAAAAGTTATTTCAGCCCCGCTCTGGTACGCAAAAAACGGAATTTATGAGCAATTAGCATTAACTGATTAACTGTAAGGCTCCCCGCGATACAGGCCAGCCCTAGTGCAGGAACCACCAGTAAACTTTTGTAAAACTAATTGTTGGCAAATAAATTTTTTTGTATTTTGTATAAGAGGAGAGAAAAAGCTAATTTTAAGTATAGTAAAATATGATGTAAGGTCTATTGAAGTAATGGCTAATAAGTCAATGGCTAATCACATTATCTCTTTCTTTCATTCGATTCAATAATAATCAGAGTCATTATTTATTGTTATCGACTTATTTATAGTTTGATATTCTTGATACTTTCGCTTTAGATCACAAAGCACCTCACAAAAGGAGTATACTAAGCATTGATAGTACAGGCAAAATAGCTCATTTTTTTTATGATAGTGACAAGACGAGCAAATCAGGTGGCTGATGGTAAGCATCATGATTGCCCATATCAGACACAGTGCCACCCAGTGTTTTAATATTCAAAATTCTGGGCGGAACTGCACTGCCCTGAGATATTAGTTGTTGTCATGGCGAGTAATTGCGCTGGTAACATTGCCCTTCAGACGGGAACACAGAAATGTTTGCACATTACGGCTTGGCGGATGAATAACTGGCAAAGGTGTGGTACATCCCCAGGCGGCCCCCTGATAAAGAGGACTACCACTACTATGAGTATGACCATACTCCGGACACTCGACTCAATTCCATACAAATGCCGCGGTCTACCTACCTATTACACAGACACTGCACACATGGAGTTTTGTACACGCACAAGAGGGTGCGTGAAGTGCGTTCCGAGCTCCGTCGGCTCTCATCGGAGCTCAATCTCACTTGTGGGGTGAGGCAGGCTCGATTGGTGGGCGGATGACAGTGTCCATTCTATACGTAGTATTATTATCTGTTCTTTGATATGACATTGCATTCTACAGGAAACGTTTTATGACATTCACATCCGCATAAAAGTTCCCACTGTAAGTCCGATATTAATATCATTTATTATACTTTTGGCTGCGTCGATAGCGTAAGCTTGACTGCCGATCAAGTCCCGGATTTGATCCCCAGGTCAGGCAAAGTGATAAATATTGGAATTTTCCATTAGGAGTTATTTCAATAACTGCCTGTAGTCTGGAACTGTGCCCGGTAGATGGCAGTAGGCCCGCCCCCTATTACATGAGACCAATAACATACTGGCGAAATTGTGGTACTTACTATGGTTCTGAGTCCTGGTTACACCTCTGTCTACCCCTTCGGGAAAAAGGCGTGGTTGTATGTTATATTATGTACGCTTCGACTAGATACCGGTGTCATGTCAAATAATAATAATATCCTTCCTATCCTACTAATAATATTATAAATTTGAAAGTTTGTGAGGATGGATGGATGGATGTTTGTTACTCTTTCACGCCAAAATTGAACCAATTCCCGATATTCCCACGGGAACGATGACTACGCAGGTGAAACCGCGGGGTTTTTCTTATTGATTTATATTATCAAGATGTTATAGCCAAAACTACTTTTTCAAGTTTATATCAACAAAATATTGTCCCATTAAAAAACCCCTTATTGTGTACCATAATAATTTTTTTCTTGATTACATTAACATTAATATTTCCTATATGAATTACTTAAAAATATGTACATAAATTAATAAATTTTGTATCATCTTCACAAACAACTTGAAACTTGTATTTAATAAAAAAAAAACATATTTAAAAGTCAATTAATTCCAAGGAATTCCGACTCCAAATTTGTACGAAACCCAAAAACGCAACGCAACTTGACCGTTATTCAAAAACTCGTTGAATTGAGGTCGCTTGTTTTGTCTTAACAAGTTTTCAACAATAACTGTTATAACTGCATGCGGTAACTGAGGACGTCGTGATTGGCATATTAATTAACAATCCATAGACAATTTACACATACATACATACATTCACGCCTTTTTTCCCGAAGGGGTAGGCAGAGGTGAACCCAGGACTCAGTCCCACAGTAGATACACCCACATTTCGCCAGTTATTGGTCCCATGTAATAGGGGGCGAGCCTATTGCCATCTACCGGGCACAGTTCCAGACTCCAGGCAGTTATTGAGATAACTCCTAATGGAAAATCCAATATTTATCACTTTGCCTGACCTGGGGATCGAACCCGGGACCTCTTGATTGGCAGTCGAGCATGCGCCCTCTACGCCACCGATCACCGCAGTCATAGACAATTTAAGCTAAAGAAGACGCTGTATTTGGTATACTATCGCCTAGGTTATGCAGTAAAAGCGTTTCGTCGGAATACAGTCAGGAACAAAAACTTAAGGCGCCTATATGAGTCAAACTTCCATCACGCTCGCGAAATTATTTTTTTTTTATGAAAATGAGTGACTAGTCGAGCAAATCAGGTGCCTGATGGTAAGCATCATGATTGCCCATATCAGACACAGTGCCACCCAGTGTTTTAAAATTCTAAATTGTGCGCGGCACTGCACTGCGCCTGTCATCCTGAGATATTAGTTGTTGAATCTCATCATGCCCAGTAATTTCGCTGGTAATATTGCCCTTCATACCGGAACACAGTAACGTTTACACATTACTGCTTGGCGGATGAATAACTGGCAAAGGTGTGGTACTTCCCCAGGCGGTCCCCTGCAAAAGCGGCCTACCACTACAATTTACATTGAATTATTGATGATAATTCCAAAAGCGCTCTTTCTATTTGTTAATCTTTGGATTAATGCGTTTTTAAGTATGTTTCGTTTTTTTTTTTCTTTTTATTTGATGGAGTAAAAAAAAAAGGAAATAACAGTGTTTTTTCTATCTCTTCTGTTATTGCAATGTCGAGCGAGAGGGATGTTCGGCTCCTAGGTGGGTTCCCATCCTGTCACACTAAACAAGTCACACTGTGATACGTTGGGATGCATGCTTTGCGCAATGGGTTAATAACTTCTACGGGACTTTCCGATGGCCCAAAGCCAGATCTGATATCACAAGTAAAGGAAAAAAGTCAAAAAGAATTATTCAAATAGGTCACAATCTGAAACTTTTGTACGTCAATGATTAACAAAAAGTAATGTGATAACCCTGGTGGGGAAAATTCCACTCGGCTTCTCGCGTGCCCCACCGAGACAACTTAGTGGGGCATATTCCGCTACACAATTTATAGCATTCCACTATGCCCCACCAGTGGGGCGGCTTGGTGGGGGAGGGTGGAACCATCCAAAATAAACAGTAATGAGTCTAACGTGCGTTCGAAAAGATACTTTTACAATAATCCCAAAACCGAAAAATTTTATAAAAAAAAATGTGATTACTAACATGTCTACGGTATTTAGGTACGAAACCCTACTATGCATATTTTTCAGCGCCTTAACACTTTTTTTCAATAAAGGCACACATAAAAATAACACACTGATTGGAATAATTTCAGTGTGTGAAGCCGCAGGTATTCACACAGACAGATATATTCTTCTTCTTTTCGAGTCAAAATTGCTAGTTTTCAACATAAAATTTTGAAATCAGAAATTTTATTTGCATAAAAACATGGATACTATATAGATCTTATAATATTACAATTTTGTTCCTCACTTTGGTCCAGTATTTTGCTAAAACAGATCTATTAATTTTGTAATTCATCAAAATTTTCATAAAACACGAATAATAGCCAGGCGGCGATGTTAATGGGCAATTTCTCGCTATTACAAGTAATCTAACGTCGGTACACTTTCTATTACGTAATGATTACTCTTTTTACCGTTTTTAGCTCAAAATTAACATAGTATTTGGACTATTATATCATCACTGTCTATGGACATTATGAATGTGTCTGTGGGCGTTATAATATGTCTATTTAAATCCTAATATTAATGTAATGACTGCCTCGGTGGCGTAGAGGGCGCATGCTCGACTGCCAATCAAGAGGTCCCAGGTTCGATCCCCAGGTCAGGTAAAGTGTTAAATATTGGATTTTTCCATTAGGAATTATCTCAATAACTGCCTGGAGTCTGGAACTGTGCCCGGTAGATGGCAATAGGCTCGCCCCCTATTACATGAAACCAATAACATACTGGCGAAATGTGGGTGTATCTACTATGGGACTGAGTCCTGGGTACACCTCTGCCTACCCCTTCGGGAAAAAGGCGTGAATGTATGTTATGTTACTGGATATTTTCTATTATATCGCACATTGTTCTATTTTCTCGTTCTTTTCTGCCATATACGTACAAACTGTGGAATCACTATACTATATTATAAAATCCTAAATGAGTCACTGACTGACATGCAACGCAGAGCTCAAACCACTGATCCTAGAGACTTGAAACTTGGAATGTAAGTTGGTTTCGTTGTCTGGCTAAGATAGGGTTTTTTAAAATTTATATTCAAAGGGCTCCAAAAAGTCATAATATTACAATATATAAGTTGAGGAACTGTGCCCGGTAAATGGCAATAGGCTCGCTCTCTATTCATCATGCAGCCGTTGGAAGTCCACTGCTGAACATAGGCCTCCCCCATAAGGGGGGTTGTTGTCAATACTCGCCACGCATGGCAGGCGGGTTGGCGAGCGCAGTTTGATGGTTTACACAGAGGACGCTGCTGCCCGTTCTCTGGATCTCATAACCCTTAGCCGGCTCTTACGGCAACCACGGGTAGAGAGGGTGAGGTACTATTCTAAAGCCGGGAACCCCACGGCAAACGTTCTCTATTACATGGGACCAATAACATACTGGCGAAATGTGGGTGTATCTTCTATGGGACTGAGTCCTGGGTACACTTCTGCCTACCCCTTCGTGAAAAAGGCGTGAATGTATGTTATGTTAAGTTATATAAGTTGAGAAATGTAATGACTTACCTTATGTATAAACTGACTTACCTGGTGCAGCTGATGTTACAAATTGGTCAATAAATAATAATAAAAAATAAATAAAAAAGAGCGTCAAAGTTTTTGTTTCGTAATAGCGAGCGGGCAAAACTGCTTTGTTTACACTAGTCTTTATATTTCATAGACTAAGCGGTCTAATTAGCTTGAAATACAATATGAATTAGAAAGGAAAATTTCACCCACGGCTGGGATTTGAACCACACACCCTCCGCACCATTCCGCGTGTTGGGTACTCTAGCATTTGGTTACCGTGGAAGCACACGCCCCTTTAGGCGTTAGGTAGCTAGGATAGAAAAAGTTCGCCGATGACTAGTTTTAACGTTTCATCTTTTAAAGCAATTTTCAAGCCGAAATAACTTTGCATAGGCAATAACTCACACTATTTCAGTAACCTTCGCCGCAAAACCAAGGATTTATGAATTTTATCACAATATGTACAATTCTTAATCTCTAAATTAAACAGGAAAGAGGACCTCTTAGCAGTTGGACACAATGATATGGAAATTAGCTAAATCGATGTTTTGTATTCCCCTGTTTCCTCCGAATACAGTAAACCTATTTGATATATTTATATAGACATTTTAAAGTTGAAGTAAAGTATGTCCCTATCATTTTATTTTTGTTTATAACTCTACATTTTTTGTTGTAAACGTCCAATCACGCGAGTAAAACTGGGATTTTTGGAAGTTCACTATGAAAAATCCAAGGGTTTATAAGAAAAATTAAAATGATAGGGACATAGGTTACTTCACTATAAAAATATCAGGATATTAGTTTAAAGAATGGGTTCATTTTATTCGGAGGAAACAGGGGAATACAAAACATCGATTCGGTAATTTATCACAGGATTGTGTCAAATTTATCGTAGCTCTTAAAAGAGACTTCAACGCGCTAACGTAACTAGCTGCGCCCCGCGGTTTCACCCGCGTATCCAACGTTCCCGTGGGAATATCCCGGTTCAGTAGTTTTGGCGTCAAAGAGAAACAAACTTCCATCGATCCGTAAATCCTCACAAACTTTCGCATTTATGTATTAGTTGGATTAAATAGATTTACAATATATGATTTGGTTACATTCGTTTGTTTGTGTCGATGTCGCGTGGTGGCTATGCAAAAGTTTCCAAGCATCTTTGTCCTCTGACTGGCCCTGGATTCGCCATTATTAACATCAGACTTTTCAACCTAACAACGAGTATTTAAACAGTAACCGAAGTACCAGGCTTTCATAAGCGCAGTGGAGCATACAGCAATGTTGGTGCACTTATCAATATCGCTTATAGTCGTTATGCAACGCTTGGCAAACGGTTTCGAAACGCGGCGACATACTTGCGACTCAAGGTCAGCTGCGCAACTGGTCGGCCGGTCGGTTGATACCAAGGCACCAGATATTGGTAGATGTTGGATAAATTTATCTATAATAAGCTAATTAAACTTGTGGAAGCGTTAATCGCGCGTATTTCGATTTGCTACCGCCTGGCACCTGTTTAATATGACCCGGCAGCGATACATTTGGATGGATCTTTGTTACTCTTTCACGCCAAAACTACTGACCCGATTGGGCTGAATCTCGGTATGTAGATAGTTTAAACCCTGAAATAGCACATAAGGTACTTTTTATCCCAATATTCCCACGGGAACGAAGACTACGCGGGTGGAACCGCGGGTTATAGCTGACTGAATGGGATGCCTCGGATGACTGCCTCGGTGGCGTAGTGGGCGCATGCTCGACTGCCAATCAAGAGGTCCCGGGTTCGATCCCCAGGTCAGGCATAGTGTTAAATATTGGATTTTTCCATTAGGAATTATCTCAATAGCTGCCTGGAGTCTGGAACTGTGCCCGGTATATGGCAATAGGCTCGCCCCCTATTACATGGGACCAATAACATACTGGCTTAATGTGGGTGTATCTACTATGGGACTGAGTCCTGGGTACACCTCTGCCTACCCCTTCGGGAAAAAGGCGTGAATGTATGTTATGTTGAATGGGATGAAATCGCGGGAATTACGCTAGTATTCTATTTTTTATGCCTTGCACGATGGATGCATGATGGCTTGCGATTACCGCCGCCTATGAATACCTTTAGCACCAGGGGTATTGCCAGTATGGTGCCGACTCGACCAACATTCTATTCACTCTCCTTATGAAGAGCCCCATGTTGCAGCATGCCATATTGTTGTCATATTGTTCAATATAATTTAGCTTTAAACTGAAAACTCATTTACCTGTCGAATTCGCGACTTTCACCACTGGTTACGCAAAACTAAGGCGGTTACTTCGTACAACGAATAACAATTATTACGAGCTGAGAATATCTATTCACTATTACACTGAATTAAAACGAATTCAATGTATTACTGTAACTACTAATCGATTAATTCGTTTTACTTATGTGGTGAGATTCAAACTTAATAGGAAAGGGGACCGCGGGACAGTTTGACACAATCCTATGGAAAATTTACCAAATGGATGTTTAGTATTCCCCTGTTTCCTCCGAATATAGAAACCCTATTTGATATATTTATATGCTGATATTTTGAAGTTGAAGTATAACATACTTTGTCCCTATCATTTTATTTTCTTTTATGAACTCTTAATTATTTTATTGTAGTGAAAGTCTAATCACGTGAGAATAACTTAGATTTTTAGAACTTTACTATGAAAAACCCGAGTGTTTTAAGAGATATTTAAATGACAGTTACATAGTTTACTTCACTTTTAAAATATCAGGATTTATAATATTCGGACGAAACAGTCCCCTGTTTCGTGCTCAAGGTACTCTTTAGACACTCAAGAACAACTATCACCCAGCACTAGTGATGGTCGTTATGACTAAGTAAGATGTTAAATTATATGTCATGAGGTCCATCTGTCGCCTTTTACGACATGCTAGGTAAGAGATTTAGACGTTTCTGTCCCGGATCGGCACGGGCAGGTGGTTTAAGGTTTAAATATTGGTACTTACTTTCACTCTACAAAGTCGCCTATATAGATCTAGGTATAGAATGTGCAATACCTAATAATTTAGAGCGAGGCTTAGGCAACCTAGGTCTTGCTAGCTCACGACATCTAGTTTATGTATTTCAATGTGATATTTCTGTTGATTTTGCTATTTTCAAATGATTTAAATAACCCATTCGATTTTATATCCTGATAATATTTTTAAGATGAACTATGTTCTTATAATTTTGTTTTCGTTTATAAATTCTTGGAAATAAAATGTTAGAGACATAGTAGCGAAGCGTCCGTGGTCCAGCGGAAATATCCCCGGCTTTAAATCCGGAGTCCCTGGATCGAATCTCATCATGTGGACTTTTCGCCCGGACGCTACCGTGTTTCGGATGGCACGTTACACTGTAGGTTCCTATAGTTTCCTTTAAGATATGTAAGAGGCAGTCGTTAGCTCATGTCGGAGGCTGCGTAGGAATCTTGGCGACCTGAAACTGTGACAATATGTGTTGTCCACATAACCCATGTGAATTGACTCGAGCACTGTAATTGGGGTGACCCGTTCAGTTAGAGTATAACTATAAAAATTAAAAAAAAAAACTACTTCACTTCATCTTCTTCATCGTGAAAATATCCAATCAATCCTACTAATCCTATTTCCTACCAATATTATAAATGCGAAAGTTTGTGAGGATGGATGGATGGATTGTTAATCTTTCACGCCAAAACTACTGAACCGATTGGACTTAAATTCAGTATGTATAGATAGTTTAGACTCTAGAATAACACAAAGAATATTTATCTCGATATTTCCTCGGGAACGATGACTACGCGGGTAAAACCGCGGGGCGCAGCTTATACGAGTAGTTTCATTAAAATGTGGAGTATCCCAAGGCCTGCCCAATGGTCACAGATCATCCGTCCAGAACAGAAACGCAACGCGAAACCTGCAATCAGATTGTCATTAATTATTGAAATGGTTTCGCAAAAGATTTGTTAATAAGTTTTTTGTAACTAACGATGGAACTTAGTTGATTCCAGTAACTCTAAAAATGACACTATGTTTGACAAACAAAGATTTAAATTGAAACAAGAATTAGACATTAAAATAGAATTAGAAAATAAATAATGTTTAATGAAAAGAAATACGAATAAAATAAGTTTATACAATACTGCATAGATATAAGTCAAATTGTAATAAATAGAAATAAGTAAGCTAAGATAAAAATGATAACTCAATATTTATAGCATGTTGATGAATTATCATTGCACATAAGGAAAGAGTCAATGAAGAGAGAAAAAAAATAGCAACCTTAATTTATTGTTCCCACTTCCCACTCCCCAAAATATATTTTATTGTAGTGGTAGGCCTCTTTTACAGGAGGTCGCCTGGGGAAGTACCACACCTTTGCCAGTTATTCATCCGCCAAGCAGTAATGTGCAAACATTACTGTGTTCCGGTATGAAGGGCAATGTTACCAGCGAAATTACTGGGCATGATGAGATTCAACAACTAATATATCAGGGTGACAGTGCAGTGCCGCGCAGAATTTTGAATTTTAAAACACTGGGTGGCACCGTTTCTGATATGGGCAATCATGATGCTTACCATCAGGCACCAGATTTGCTCGTCTTGTCCACTCATTATCATAAAAAAAAAAACAAATAGATAGATCAGGTAGAAATTCCTTGATAAAAGATGATTGTATGACAGGTCACAAAATTACAAGAGGCATAAAAGCGAGAACTGGAATTTTAAGAGTAAAGCCGAGAATAGTCTCTGACACAGGCAGAGGTTCGATAGAATATAAAAAAAAATAAAAGTATCTCTATACGATCAACTTTATTAGGAAAGGCTTATTATAAAGTTAACCAATACATAGAGAACAAAGATGCCTGGAATCTTCTACAAAGCTACAAGCAATCAATTGAGTATTAAAAATAATTTAAATCGTATTTTTTAATTTATTTAGAAAGTTTAATGAAAATTATGTATCATCCGATTCTAAAATCATTTTAAAAATATATTTTTTTAATTAATTATGAGCAATTCAAAATTGGTAAAATTCCAATAAGAGTGATCACGAACGCGCTACGATTGGTCGCCATGATTGTGACGTCATTATGTTATAGTTATGTATGGTACTCTATAACATTGTGACGTCACTACAGGTCACGAGCTCGTTCGGGTACAATCGGCGTGTTTTCGGTACTGGATTAATAATGTGTTTTTTTTATTTGATATACTTAGTAATAACCGCTAATAAAAAAAAAATTATTGCTATGAAAAATTTACTAAATCGATGTTTTGTATTCCCCTGTTTCCTCCGAATATAATTAACCCAAAATATACATTTATATTTTGATATATGTATAGTGAAGTAAACTATGTCTCTGACATTTTAGTTTCTCATATAAATCTCTTGAAACAGCGTTCGAAATGATTATTATTTAAGTAAATCAATGAACTGCATTTTAGTCATAATTTAATTTTAATTTTAATATCGATATTTTAATATTATGAAATGATGGATCTTTTTTTTTTTTTTTTTTTTTTTTACCCGGGGAAATGCCTTATGCATATCTCCTGCGCTTCGAGGGAGCGCAGTAGGGTATGTGGGACTCGCACCCACTAAAACCCCGGGATGGTTCCTCCTCTCGCCATATTGAGGGGTCGCGGGATCACTAGACGTGCATCCGTAACCCCTGCAGCTATTGCCTATGTGCGGGCTCTTCTTAGGAGGGCAGGACCCTCCCTCCATCTGCGCTTAATGCGTTTCATTTGCGGACAAAAGGAAAACGCCTTTCAGCTCGGAGCACTTGATTAGGTTGGCAAAATCCTCGATTTGTCATCCGAAAGCACCCCATTACGGCTGCATTTGCTGGGCGTAAGCCAAGCGCCTGCGGCCGGTTCTTCTGCGGCGGATTGGGAGCGAAAGAACATTGTTTTCCCGTTCTCTCTCCGCCGCTTCTTTCTCGCGCATGACCGCCTCAGCAAAGGCGGACATTGCGTCCCATGCTTCCCTGCTTTCAGCCATGGCGCTGACCATGGCAGGCAGGGAGAGGTCCCGTCCTATAACCGCCGCGAGAGCTGCGCGCGGTATTTCCCATGCGGGACACACGACGCGGGTGTGTTGCGCCGTATCTTCCTCTCCACTTGCGCAGTGGTGGCACACAGTACTCGGCTCTCGCTGCACCACCCGACACAGGAATCTACCAAAACAGCCGTGCCCGGTGATAATCTGTGTCAGGTGGTATGTGAGTGCACCGTGCCGACGATCAACCCATAACATCAATATGGGTCGAAAAGCGGCCACCACTTCCCGGCTAGCATCCGGGTTCTCCAATTTCACCATCCACTTTCGAAAAAGGTCCTCCCGAGCCTCATCCCTCCAATGTTTTACTTCTTGCGGAATTAGTCGATCACAGTCTCTAGCCTTAGTCTCCGCACACCTCTGGTACACTCTGGCCAAGCTCTCAGCTTCCAGGTCCCATGGAGGACTACCAGCCAGAATGCACGCCGCCTCAAACGAGACAGTGCTATACGCTCGTGCTGCACGCTGCGCCATGACTCGTTGCGGGCGTCGCAATATTCGCCTGTTTTTGACGTTCAGGGCACCTGCCCAAATTGGCGCCCCATAAAGAGCCTTACAGCGCACAACTGCACTGTATAGACGGCGGCACTTTAGACTGGGCCCTCCTAAATTTGGCAGAAGTCTCCCAAGAACACCCGAAAAAGCAATTAGTTTTGGAACGAGTTGCTGGAAGTGCTCAGTAAATTTCCATTTACTATCGAGGATGATGCCCAGGTAACGCATCGTAGACTTTACTTTAATAGGAATCCCGCTAATTACTATATTTATGCCCGGTGGTGGGACATGCCGAGATCTATGAAAGAAAATGGCTTCAGATTTCTCAAGAGCCACCTCCAAACCAAGAGAACGTATCCTGCGAACCACTTCAGCCACGCCTGCAGTAGCCAAAAGTGCTGCATCCCTAAAAGTACGCCCGCGGGCCGTCACAAGGGTATCATCTGCATAACAGATGATCCCAATACCATGCGGATATTCACTTCTAAGCACGTAGTCATACCCGATATTCCACAGGAGCGGTCCTAGAACAGACCCCTGTGGAACACCGCATGACATTAATCTTCTAGGCCACTGCCTCAGCCGTGCCGGATACGTCACAGCCCGATCTACGAAGTAATCTGTGATGACATTTCTGAGGTAATGGGGCACGCCATAGAACCGAAGCGCCTCCATTATGGTGGCCCAGGGTAGGGTGTTGAAGGCATTCGCAATATCAAGCGAAACCGCCAAAACCACGTTGCCCTGCGTAACTGCCTCCTCAGCAAGGGCCTTGACACGAGCGATGGCGTCAACGGTCGAACGCCCATGCCGAAATCCGTACTGCCCATTGTGGAGATTGGGCCCGACCTCCTCCAAATGGCTCATGATTCGAGATGATAGCACTCGTTCAAAGAGCTTGCTCATTTCTCCGAGCAAAACTATGGGACGATATGCGGATGGAGACTCGGGCGGACGCCTATGCTTCCGAAGCAGCACTAGCTTGCCCGTCTTCCATTGCCGAGGGAAACGACCCTGGGATACGCACGCTGTGAAAAGACTCCTTACTTTTTCGCCCAGCTCACTCATCGCCAGTACAACGATCCGCCCAGGTACTCCATCTGGGCCGGGTGCAGTATTCTTTGACTGGAGCCTCAGAATAGCTGCCCCGAGTTCCGCTACTGTCACCTCCGGTATATCTGTCTCCTGCTGTGTAACCTCCATTGCAATCATAGTCGGTGGCAGCCACTGTTCTCTAGTAGGGAAAAGAGAAGCCACCACTCGCTCTAGTAACTCTGGTTCGAGACTCGTTGTCAGCGGTGGGGCCCAGGGGCGAAGTTTGCCGCTCACGGTCTTATAGGGGCGCCCCCATGGGTCACGATTAAGGGTCTCAAGCCACTCACTCCATGCAGACTCTTTTGCCTCCTTAATGGCTACCTGGAGGGTTTTGCAGGCCGCTCTATAATTAGCGTATAGCTGCCTTTCTCTCTCGTGATCGCGGATATGTCGTCTTCGAGAACGTGTGTAACAACGGCGCGCCGCAGCACAAGCCCTTCTCATGCGGCCGAGTTTTGGTGTCCACCAATATATTCGTTGTCGTGGTGGGATCGGTCTTACTCTCGGCATGCTTGCGTCGCAAATGCGGGCCAGAGCCTCGCCAAGCTCAACTGCGGTGACATCCACATTATCATGTTCAGTTCCAGAGTCAGACGCCCACGCTTCCACAATTGCTGCTTCTTTAGCTAGTTCTCTGTCCAGCTGCTTTAAGGACCAGCGAGGACCACTGCCAGCAGGCACCTGTGTTCCATCCTGTCTGCTTAAAGGCACTGCGGAGACATCGAAACGGATATAGCGGTGATCCGATAATGTCTCAACGTCTACCTTTACGTTCCATCGCAGAACACGGCGCGCCAGAGAAGGAGAAGCGAAAGTAATATCCACTATGGATCCACCTTGTTGCCGCACGCACGTTTGCTCTGAGCCTCTATTGAGGACTTCTAGACCCAAGGCTACCGCCCAATCCTGCAGTGTCTCTCCCCGTACATCTGTTGATGGGCATCCCCACGCCACTGATTTAGCATTAAAATCTCCAGCGATAAGAACGGCGCGAGGTCGTACTTGTGCCGAAAGGGCTTCGATTTCAGCGAGAACTTGCTCAAAATCAGCGAGACCCCTATTCGGTGAACAATATACGCCTATTACAACCATACCGCAATTTAAAATAGCCATCACGCATCCTCGACCCTGCACTGTTCTAACGAACGCCGGGAGCTAGCGGTTACCTGACTAATGATAACAACCGAGCCCTCTTGGTCTCCTACCCAGTTATCCCTCTGAGGAACATGATAAGGCTCGGATACTACTGCAATTTCTATGGACCACTCCGTCATGCTCTGTAGCAACAGGTCCTGAGCTCTAGCACAGTGATTTAGGTTCGCCTGTAAGAAAGGGATGGCCATACTATATTATAACAGTCTCTGTTCCATTTCTCTCGTGCACTGTGTCCACAACCGGGTGCGAGGGGGCCCTAGGACCTACGCGAGCCATGTTCTTCCTCCTTTTTAGAGCCGCAGCTGAGCACACTTTTGCTCCGACTCGATGGCTGGCTTTTGTGCCCGCCGTTTCACATACGGGGCAATGCGGCTCAGCAGAACATTGAGCTGCCACATGCCCTGGTTTACCACAGCGATGGCAGAGCTTACTGCGATCAACGCTAGATGTGCACATTCTTCCTACGTGTCCAATCTCCAGACATCGATAGCACCTTAACGGCCTGGTCTCTAATATTGTGGCTTGAGCGGAAACCCAACCCACCAAAATCCTTCCTTCAACCGCTTTTTTGGCAGCAGCAATTGGGCAACGCAGCCACATTGTTCCTTGTCGTCCTGGAAGGCGAATAATTTGTCCAGCCTTTATGGCGTCTACAGCACAGCCACCGATCTTTGCGACAGCTGCAATAGCCTCTTCCCTAGTGGCCGAGTCATCCAATCCAGTTATGCGCATCTCAGCGCATTTCTCGGGCCTGGACACTTTGACTATATCGTCACCAATAGTCTCCTTAATTTTTTTAGCCAGGGAGTCAGCCGCTTCAATACCAGCAGAGGCTGGGAGCTGCAATACTCGTGCGCCGGTGACAGCCGTGCGAACTCTCAAGCCAGCACCAATGCCGAGAGCTGCTATGTCAACATGATTTCTAGCGTCGGTGAGAACTTGGCTGTAGGTAATCCCTTTTTCGACAGCGCTAGGCTGCAGAGTGATCACTACCGCAGTTGTTCGTGGCGTGCGCAGCTTGGACTGCGGTTTTGCCTTCCTTTCTGGTTGAACCTGCGGCCGAACGGCCGATGCCTTGGATGGTTTTTTCTTCTTGGGTTTATTCCCAGCAACCACATTCCAGTTCAAGTCAGATCCTGACTGCGATGGTGGCAGTAGGGATGGCAGCGTCTGCGACGGTTGTAAAGACTGTGGCTGAGATGGAACTGTGGGTGTCACCTTAGTTGTCTTTTTAACTGGCTTAGTTTTGGCAACTATACCGGAAGAGACCGGCGCAGTCGAAAGGAGCTGGTCCTGCGTTCTGCCAATACTGGCGTTGATCATGGCCGCACACTCGTCCATTATGACACGCCTTATTTGCTCCAACGTAGGACCTTGAGCTGGTGTAGAAACAGGCTGTTGCGAGCGGGCTTTCAACTCACTAAGCTCCTTGCGGAGTTCACCCACTTCTTTGGCCAGCTTATTGTTGACTGTTTCAAGGCGTTTAATCTCCTCGGTAGTTGTACGTGCTCTCATCTCCTCGAAAGTTCCCTTCAGACCTAGCGTCGAATCCTTTAGGATCTTCAGGTGGCTTCCTTTAATGTGGCCAGAGGTAGTGGCTACATATGTGATTTTGTCGCAGAAGTCCTGGATTTTCTTGTCTAAGTCAACGTGACCACAAGTAATCTCCGTCAAATCCGGATTTCTGCGGAAGGCAGCGGCGATGCGTTTTAGCTTCCGTGGCTGCTCAATCACCTCTTCATTATCAAGCTCTGGTTCTGAGACCTTGGCCGAAGTAGGTTCAGCTTTACTTTTTGGTGGGCGACCCCGCGGCTTCCTAAGCGGTGATGGCACCGGTAAGTTACTATAGTCTCCCAAATCGAGGGTGTCATTCCTTTTAGTTTTTCGCCAGAAACGGGTAGCAGACGTCCCTGACGTTGCAGTCTGGCAACTCATATCAGAGTCAGTATCCGACATCACAATCTGCTTCGATGTGATATGCATGGTTTCTGTGGAGGTGCATTGCGCTAAGGCGATGCCCTCCTCCTTCTGTGTCTCCTGCTCATCATTTGAAGATAGCGCCAAAGGCGCGAAGCGGTTGTTGCCCCCCCCAGAATACGAGGGGCTGCCTCCTACAGTAGGAGGATGGGATCCTCCTACTGTAGGCGAGTGGGATTCTCCAACGGTGGAGCCGGTGGTACCCACCTGGGGTAGTTTATTTTTACAACTCGCTTTCATAGTTTTAATACCAGTTTAGAGGCTTGGTGTAGCCTTTGTACCCTTGGGACGGCACTCCCTGCCGCCATTCATCCCATAACCAGGTACCGAGCGTAGGATTGGGGTCTCTACAAATAGTATATACACTCTATATTATATACAATACACCCTAAAATTTATTTACACAGTGGAGCTTACTAATAATAGTGAGCTCGCAACGCTTTTAAAAGCGTCTCATCACGGGTTTCGTTTTGCTTCACCGGGCAAACAACGCAACGGTTACTGAGCCCCCCCGCCACGACAAGGCGGAAACCCACGGGGGGGGGTCCAGTCCCAGTTTTACTCGCGTAATTAGACGTTCACTATAAAAAAATTAAGAGTTTAAAAATTATCATTGGAACATAATTTACATCATCTTCAAAATATCAGGATATAAATATATCAAATAGGTTTACTGTATTCGGAGGAAACAGGGGAATACAAAACATCGGAGATTGTATTAAATTTCTAAGAGGTCTCGTTTCCAGTTGATTATTTGCATAAATACTACATTTCTAGGTCTTATAAAAACACCAAGGGCATAAAAACAACTCAAAAGTAGGTTTTAACCTATTACGTAATTAAAAAGAGATGTGCTTTTATACCTGCCAGATTGATAATTGCATAATCCATCTATGTTACGGTGAAGGTGTGAATTTGAAAATTGGTTAGTTTGGAAAATGTCAGATTTTTTAGGTCGTTCGTTGGTAACATTTATATATGTGCTGAAACGGTAATTATTATTTTATAGACATCAACCTGCAATAATATTCACAGTCTCTTTCCCTCACGCCACAGTAACCCTGCTTTCTGTGCCGTAAGGCCCGGGCTCGATTCCCGGCCAGGTCAAACATTTGTGTGCAACATGTCTGTTTGATCTGTGTCTGGGTTTTATAAGCTTATATAAGTATGTATATCAGTCATCTGGTTGCCATAGTACAGGCTTCTAGCCTAGTTTGGGACCAGATGGCCGTGTGTGGAAGTTGTCCCATATTATTATTTTATTATTATTACGTTAGTTTATTTATTCTGTGATATATAATATTAACAATAGACAAAAGAATTATACTTTATTGCACACCAAATTAACACAAAAAAAACAATTACGCCTTTTCCTATATATAGGACTGAGTCCCATAGTAGGTACACCCACATTTCGCTAGTATGTTATTGGTCCTATAATAGGGGGCGAGCCTATTGCCAAAGAATACTAAGTATTACCATGTAAAGAAGAGGCACTCACCTCCCCCCGCCCTTTTACGTCACCTGCGAGCAGGCAGTCAACGAGGCAGTAACGCCTGTACTTGCGCATTTGACGCGTGTACACACGTTATGTTTTCTATGTAAAAGTTGTTGGCTATTGCACGCGGCCGATTGCATGGAGTGACGGGTGTCTGCTATTGGCTATTGCCATTAACCAAACACAAATACAGACTACAGGCTGCTATTATTAGATAATTCTATTAGAAAATTATTTAATCTAATGACACTTTGCCTGAGCTGCGAATCGAACTCAGGTCTTCAAGCACCATTACTGCTTGCAATCACCAACCCAGATGTTACTGAAACTATTTTATTATCATATTCTTTAGAATATTTTTATCAGTTGGCCTAAAGTATACAAAATTGAGCCTTTTAAAAGACCCGTCATAAAACCCAGATAAAAATATTAACCTATTCTATAAATTTATTTCCTAATATTTTTTTAAGTGAAGTAGCCTATGTCCCTGTCATTTTAATTTTTCTTAGGAAGAAGCAATTCAACGTCATTGTTATAAGCCCTTGGTTTTTTCATAGTGAACTTCCAAAAATCCCAGTTTTTACTCGCGTGATTGGATGTTCATTATAAAACACCATGTATGTGCGTAAAAATTTACATAAATTCAAATTAAATAGTGACCTTCATAATTTTAATACTAGAAATAAATACAAAATAGCTGCACCTAGCTTTAGATTATCTAAAACAAATAAAAAGACATTCTTAGGAAATAGTGTACGTTTCTATAATAAAATCCCAAAAGAGATAACTGGGCTCTCAGAGGGTAAATTCAAAACCTATATAAAATCTACTTTACTAAAGAAGGCTTATTATAAAGTCAACCAGTACATAGAGAACAAAGATGCCTGGAAACTTCTGCATAGCCGCCTCGCGGCACCTTTAAAGAAAACGAATGTAACCAAACCAAATATTGTAAAACTATCTGTTGAAAAAATTAAGCCCTACAAGTTTCTTGTGCGTTCTTCTTGTAGAGGTATCTTTCCGAACGCACGGTAGACTCAGTACTGTTTATCTTTATTGACGTGCAAAAGTGTCAGATTATGACCTATTTGAATAAATCTGTTTGAGTTTGAGTTTGAGTTTGAAAAAATGTAGAGTTTATAAACATAAATAAAATGATAACGACATACTCGTACTTTACTTCAACTTTAACAAAAATAACAATATCGGGATATAAATATTTCAAATATGTTTACTGTATTCGGAGGGAACAGGGGAATACAAAACATCGATTTAGTAAATTTTTCATAGGACTGTGTCAAACTGCTAAGAGGTCATGTATCCTGTCAAACAGCAAAAAACAAAAAGTCGCAAGCTAATAATTAAATACTCTGTATAAAAATTCTACAAAAACTAAACCAAATCAATTTAACCTATGAACTAACGAAAGTCCATATAAAATACGTAATATCGTAGTAAAAAGCTTATCTTACATAATTATTAAAATTCCATTCATGGTGTTCCGAGTTAATTCCCAAATAATTAAATATTTATGAGAAATTTATCGGGTGAAAGTCAGAGCATGTCTTATTTTGTCG
Source organism: Hemistola chrysoprasaria (assembly GCA_947063395.1). Lineage (NCBI taxonomy): Eukaryota > Metazoa > Arthropoda > Insecta > Lepidoptera > Geometridae > Hemistola > Hemistola chrysoprasaria. Next base: position 1,113,434 of record OX346734.1, on the reverse strand, counting down.
CTTCTTCACGGCCATAATTGGATGTGTGACCATTTAATATGGAACTATATAAACCTTCCTTTAGAGTTATTCTGTCTATTGATAAAAACTGCATTAAAATCTGTTGGGTAGTTTTTTCAAAAAACTCAACTCAAACAGATTTATTCAAATAGGTCATAATCTGACACTTTTGCACATCAATAAAGATAAACAGTACTGAGTCTACCGTGCGTTCGGAAAGATACCTCTACAAGAAGAACGCACAAGAAACTTGTAGAGCTTAATTTTTTCAACAGATAGTTTCACAATATTTGGTTTGGTTACATTCGTTTTCTTTGAAGGTGCCGCGAGGCGGCTATGCAGCAGTTTCCAGGCATCTTTGTCCTCTATGTACTGGTTGACTTTGTAATAAGCCTTCTTTAGTAAAGTAGATTTTATACAGGTTTTGAATTTACCCTCTGATAGCCCAGTTATCTCTTTTGGGATTTTATTATAGAAACGTACACTATTTCCTAAGTTTAAAAGATCTAACTGTACTAGCTGTGACCCGCGGTTTCACCCGCGTAGTCTTCGTTCCCGTGGGAATATCGGGATATAAAGTACCCTATGTTTTATTCCAGGGTCTAAGCTGTCTACATACCGAATTTAAGCTCAATCGGTTTAGTAGTTTTAGCATGAAAAGGAAACAAACATACACACAAAAAAACAGCGCTAGATGGCGTTGGGGTCGAGTTAGAACACGCTATCTTTATGTTTACCTATACAAGGGTCACTTTTTATATTGTACTGAGATTTGAGATTACACTACAAATACAAGTGCCTCGCAAAATTTTGAATTTTAAATTACTGGGTGGCACTGTGTCTGATATGGGCAATCATGATGCTTACCATCAGGCACCTGATTTGCTCGTCTTGTCACTGTCTATATTTAAAAAAAAACTGCTCGGGTTAAACCTTTATGAATTGTGTGGTAAAGTATTAGATTTGGAATTACGCCGTTTGTGGCAGAAAGCTATAGCAAGCTATAGCGAAAATTTTGGAGCTTCAGGTCGACAAGAGACCTACAAGGCCTCTGACATGAGATAACGACTACCCTTTACACATCGTCGCTTTCTGCAAGAAACGGCGTAACTCCAAATCTCATACTTTAAGCGTGCTATAGAGTGTAAAAATAAGCAGATAAAAAGTTTTAAATACGCTTACTTAAATATCAACAGCTTTTCTGAATGTCAGTCCCAATTGTGATTTGTTTGGTGATGTATGGAAGGTTATCTTGACGGAATGCTTGAGGTTTTTTGAGAAGGAAGAATGGGTGGTGTCCTCTATTAAATAAACTGACATAAAATATGATCAATATTGTTATTTTGACATTGTATTCTTTATTATTTTTAATTTTATTGTTAGTTTTTGACTAACGTATTTTTTATTTTTTTTATTACTATATTTCTATTTTTGTACTTAATACTTATTATTATTTTATTTATGTTTTTGGATTTTTGTATAATTACTGTTTTGTTTTTCTTTACTAATTAGGCAGCCGTTCTAATTAAGTTAAATAAATCATTTAAGCGTCGATTTCTTATGTGTGAGATGACGAGACAGCTACAGTTTAAAGTGACACCCGAATGACGATGAAAATTATGTTTTGAAAGGAAATTTCTTAATACATCAAAGTTTTGTATTATGTAAGTATGGCGTTAACTTTTGCCCTCATAACATAGTATTAATCCATAAATAACTCTTTTTAACTCTGAAGAAATCAATATAATTCATTAAACAAAATGTCACAGATACTATTTCAACAAGCAACCATTTTATTGACTAATATTACCGATTGACCGAAACATGCTCTAATTTGTAATTTGTTAACATTTCTTTAATTTATTCAAATGTATAATTAAATTATGGATCTGATTCGTTCAAATAACATCTTTCGTGTTGGCTAACTGGTTACTTAAAAAGAAATGGATATATCAGATATTTTTCCTCATTGCATGTTTTATATAATACAATCCCACCAAAAACATTCTGTAAAAAAACTAGCCAAGTCTCGATGGAACTGCTTGTTTATCTCTAAAAAGTAATGAAATCTAGACAAAGTCGTGCCAAGTCTAAGGTTCCTTACTGCGATTTCTTTATTATTATAGTTATTTAGTTAGTTATTATCCCAGTAACAAGTTTAAATCGTTTAGCCTCAAGCAAAGTAGATTAGGAGAAAGATCAACCGTGAATTATTATTTTAATTGACTCGAAACGTCTGTCTATATTATTAAAACCAGCTGTGTCCGAGCAGCACCAGTGGGCGTAAGTGCTTCTACAGCATGAGATCCTGGATTCTATTGTTAAGCCAAAAAAATGGCTATTATATTTTTCATTGATAATATTCCTAATCCCCTTTTCTTTTTTTTATGATAGTGAGTAACAAGACGAGCAAATCAGGTGCCTGATGGTACATCATGATTGCCCATATCAGACACAGTGCCCCCCAGTGTTTTAAAATTTAAAATTCTGCGCGGCACTGCACTGCGCCTGTCACCCTGAGATATGAGTTGGTGAATCTCATCATGCCCAGTAATTTCGCTGGAAACATTGCCCTTCATACCGGAACACAGTAATGTTTGCACATTACTGCTTGGCGGATGAATAACTGGCAAAGGTGTGGTACTTCCCCAGGCGGCCCCCTGCAAAAGAGGCCATCCACTACTAAAATATAGTGAATATAGTAGCCTTTTGAATATAGTGAATTACTATAAATTATAAAATCCTAAATGACTCACTGACCGACATGCAACGCAGAGCCCAAACCACTGAACCTGGAGACATAAAACTTGGAATGTAGAATTTCCTCGTTGTCTGGACGTGTGCTTAGAAAGGATTTTTGAAAATTCAAATTCTAATAGGTCCAAAAAGAGCGTAAAAATTTTGGTATAAAACTCTCATGTTTCGTAATTGCGAGCGGGCAAAGCTGCTCTGTTTACATTAGTATAAATTATTATAAAGAACCATCATCATCATCACCTAAGCCGTAGAAAGTCCACTGCTGGGAATAGGCATCCCCCATATTTGGGGAGGGGAGGGACACAATCCTATGAAAAATTTACCAAGTCTATGTTTTGTATTCCCCTGTTTCCTCCGAAAATATTGAACCCATTAAATTGATGTATTTATTTTCGGATATTTTGAAGACGAAGTAACCCATGTCCCTGTCATTTTAGTTTCTCTTATAAACGCTCGGTTTTTTCATAGTGAACTTCTAAAAACCCAGTTTTACTCGCGTCATTAAACGTACTCCAAAAAATAATGAAGTGTTTATATGAGATAATAAAATGATAGGGACATAGTTTACTTACATAGTTTAATAGGTTTAATATATTCGGAGGAAACAGGGGAATACAAAACATCGATTTGATAAATTTTCTATAGGATTGTGTCAAACTGCTAATAGGTCCTTTAGGCTCTTTCCAGTTTGTCTTCTTTAAATACACAGGTTATAAGTAACTTTTTACTGCAAGTTACATCTTGTTATTTAATAATGGTTTTATCACTTTAGGAAGGATAGTCTCAAGCTTTCTACACGTATTGTTCAAGACAATGCCATGAAATCCGCTGGTAATGACCGACGATGGTTGATAATAACAAAGCAGCCTTATAATTACTTACATTATTTGTTTTGAGGTAAATAGCCTTGTATCTAAGTAAAAAGATAGGTGGGTTGATGTAACGGAAGCATAACTGTTTGCTGTGCTGTTCTCTCGTAATGCAGCGAGTGTCAACTCTCCTCTCCATGACCCATGTTCACAGCACTCAATGCTCTCCTGGACTCCGGTCCAGGAGAGCACGCCCACATGTGTTCAAATGGTAAAAGTTTAAAAATTACTACAAAAACTAAGATAATAATTAATATCGCAAAGGTCATCTAAGCGTCGAAGGACGCAAAGGTAACGCAAATTGATTTTCTGTTTATTTTCGTCTAATTTAAATAATATAATAATCTTAAAACGAGTTTCCATACATTTTCTCTAATAAAAGCAGATGACATAAAGAAGCTCGACATTGAATTTCTTTCCATTATTTAAATATATATTAATTTATATCAGAACAGGTGTTTGAATAAATGATAATAATAATCTAATTTATATAAAACTGGCTACATATCACTATATATTTATAAAATCCTTAATGACTCACTGTCAGACTCACGGGGTCAGCTGCAGATATAGAAACTATCTTTATACTAAAAAAACGTGCGATTCGTGCCATCTATGAGATGCGTCCACGCGAATCCCTGAGGGAATTATTTAAAGAAATAAACATACTGACCCTACCATCCTTATACATTTATGAGAACATCATGTATGTGCGTACAAATTTACATAAATTAAAATTAAATAGTGACCTTCATAATTTTAATACTAGGAATAAAGACAAAATAGCTGTACCTAGCTTTAGATTATCTAAAACAAATAAAAAGACATTCTTAGGAAATAGTGTACGTTTCTATAGTAAAATCCCAAAAGAGATAACTGGGCTCTCAGAGGGTAAATTCAAAACCTATATAAAATCTACTTTACTTAAGAAGGCTTATTATAAAGTCAACCAGTACATAGAGGACAAAGATGCCTGGAAACTTCTGCATAGCCGCCTCGCGGCACCTTCAAAGAAAACGAATGTAACCAAACCAAATATTGTGAAACTATCTGTTGAAAAAATTAAGCCCTACAAGTTTCTTGTGCGTTCTTCTTGTAGAGGTATCTTTCCGAACGCACGGTAGACTCAGTACTGTATCTTCATTGACGTACAAAAGTGTCAGATTATGACCTATTTGAATAAATCTGTTTGAGTTTGAGTTTGAGTTTGACTGACTGACTTGCAACGCAGAGCTCAAACCACTGATCCTAGAGACTTGAAACTTGAAATGTAGGTTCTTTTCGTGGTCTGGACGTGTGCTAAGAAAGCATTTTTAAAAATTCACTTTCTAAGGGTTCTAATAATATGGGACGACTTCCACACACGGTCATCTGGTCCCAAACTAGGCTAGAAGCCTGTACTATGGTATCCAGATGACTGAAATAGTATTATCAACTTTGTGAGTAGCTCTATGCCGGATATAAGACTTATACTATACGCAGATGATACAAATGCTGTCATCTCAGCGTCCAATATGCAGGAGCTTAAAATTAAAACAGAAAATGTTTTTGATTTGTTTAAGTTATGGTTTAAAGTAAACCACTTACAATTGAACATTAAGAAGACACAGGCCTTGTTATTCAGAACTACTGCGCAGGAGTGCGATACAATTGAATTTATGAGTGAAGGGGAAATGTTAGCATTATCTAAGAGCGTTAAATTTCTTTGAGTCCATGTTGATCAGTCGTTAAACTGGAAAGATGAGTTGAGGCACATAGAAAACTCGATCAGCTCAGCATGCTATGCCATCAGAACCCTGAGAGATGAGGTGACCGTGTCTCAGCTCAAAATGGTCTATTACGCCCTAGTAGAGTCAAAACTTAGGTACAGTATAAATTTTTGGGGGAATAGTTATGCGTATAACATGAAAAGGGCATTTATTTTGCAAATAAGGGCAATCCGGACAATAATGCGCATACCCCCCTGGGAATCTTGTCGGGAACATTTTCATAAACTTGAAATACTCACAGCTCCCAGTTTATATATATTAGTTACGGTTCTGGATGTCGTAAAGCACCCGTATAAGTATGAAAGGAACAGAGAGAAGACAGACTTGATACGAGACGCAAGGATCTTGAAACTGGGTTATTTCCAAGGCTGAAGGTCTCTAGGCATGCGTCTCGTTATCAGGCTGTAAAACTCTTCAACGTGCTACCTACCGACATGAAAGACTATATACATGATTGTAAGACTTTTAAAAGTAGACTCCAAAAAATATTGTTGAAGGGGTGTTTTTATACAGTAGAGGAGTTTTTGACATGTAAAAATTTTGAAAATTGACATATGAATTAATATAATATAATTAACATTAGATTATTAATATAATATTTTAATTGGTTTTTAATTTATCAAATTGTATTTTTAATTTTTTGACGGTTTTTTATTATTTTATTACGTATTCCATTTTAATTAATGTTTGATTATTTAATTTGAATACTTATTTTTGTGCATGTGCCTACATTTCAAATACAATGTTATATTGTTTGATGAATAAATGAAATGAAATGAAATTATTATTATTAATCGTTTATGTCGACCAACAAGGATCATAGATCAGTACACAATATTAATTACTAAATTTAATTTAATTACAATACGAATTAACAAACAAAAACTACAAAATAATATGAATCAAAATAAATGAATGACTGAGAAAATAAAATAAAATGAATGAATGATAAACATACTTATATAATCTTATAACAGACACAGGTCAAACAGACATGTTCATGTACACAAATGTTTGACCTGGCCGGGGAAGGACCCAGGTCCTGCGGCACAGAAAACAGAGTCCCTACCATGTGAGCCAACGAGAATATTGGCCACTAACGTGCAGATTTACCGATCAAACGAAGCATATCCTAGAGAGGTGAAACTCTATATCATTCTGTTAGATGAGCGTGTGTGTTCTGTGTACATAATATTACACTTACTTTCCACCACTGTATACTAACATACGTGTAGGATATTGTTGTTTTATAGATTTCATAACATCAGTAACTATAGCATCGACATCATTTCCCAAACAAACTTTGAGGAACCGATCACGATTATAGAAAAGATATATTTCTTCATAAACGGGGCGGTGAGGTGACCGACGAATTCCCCATATAAACATAATACCTACCGAAATTATTTAAATCAGCAACATTATATAACATAACATACATTCACGCCTTTTTCCCGAAGGGGTAGGCAGAGGTGTACCCAGGACTCAGTCCCATAGTAGATACACCCACATTTCGCCAGTATGTTATTGGTCCCATGTAAAAGGGGGCGAGCCTATTGCCATCTACTGGGCACAGTTCCAGACTCCAGGCAGTTATTGAGATAATTCCTAATGGAAAAATCTAATATTTAACACTGCCTGACATGGGGACCGAACCCGGGACCTCTTGATTGGCAGTCAAGCATGCGCCCTCTACGCCACCGAGGCAGCAACATTATAATGACGTTATTCGGAATGAGACACTAGTTATCTAGGTTCATAATTATATTTCAATCCAAAATATATGTACATTGGACTAAAATATGATAAAAATCCAAATGAATGGGTATTTTGACAAAATATAGGTTTAATAGCCTGGTTGGCTCAGATGGTAGTAACTCTGCTTTCTGTGCCGCAGGCCCCGGGTTCGATCCCCGGCCAGGTCAAACATTTTGTGTGCATGAACATGTCTGTTTGATCTGTGTCTGGGTGTTATAAGCTTATATAAGTATGTATATCAATCATCTGGTTACCATAGTACAGGCTTCTTTCTAGCCTAATTTGGGAGCAGATGATCGTGTGTGGAAGTTGTCCCATATTATTATTAATAGGTATAGCTCCAAATTATAATTAAGAACCTACATAACTAGTGTCTCATTCCGAATAACATCTTTGAATGTCGGAAATATGCTCTGATTTTAAATAATCTAGGTATTACATGTGTGGGGAATTCTCCGGACGCCGCCCGGTTCCGAGTTAACTATTTTTGAAGCAAAAAAGAGAAGGAATTGTCGATTTGGTAGATTTTCATAATTTGTGTCTTTCTGAAAGGTCCTCTCATCCTGATAAACATAATACTTTATCGAAAGGGCTCATTATTTCGAAAACAGAGGAATACAAAACATTGATTTGGTAAATTTTTCATAGGATTGTGACGAAACGGTTATCAAAAAGGGAAACTACATAACATAACATCACACCTTTTTCCCCAATGGTTAGGCAGAGGGGCGAGCCCATCTACCAGACATCCTTGTCCTCGATGTTATGGTTAAATAATGGAACAATCCAATAACACTATTTGCCTGACCTGGGGATCGAACCCGGGAGCTTATGAACCACTACGCCACTGAGGCAGACAAAGAGAACCTACGGGGCGCGGCTAGTTAACAATAAACCTAACAATAATCAGTTATAATTGTATAAAACTTCCGATTGCCAATGAAGTGTTCCGTTCTAAATCTATACGTAACATAAGGAAGGAAGCCAGTAACACGTAAGGAAACGTATTGCTGGTAAAAGTCTGTTAATAGGTCAGGCTTCATTGACCTACCTGTTCTACATTTTATATAACTACTAGTGCCACGCGGTTTCACCCGCGTAAACATCGTTCCTGTGGGAATATCAGGAAAAAGTACCCTATGTGTTATTCCAGGGTAAAGCTAAGCTATCTGCATACCAAATTTCAGCCCAATCAGTTTGCAGTCTCGTTGGCTCAGGTGGTAATAATTCTGCTTTCTGTGCCGCAAGCCACGGGTTGGATCCCCGGCCAGATCAAATATTTGTGTGCATGAGCATGTGTGTTTGAGTGTTTGGGTGTTATAAGCTTATATAAGTATGTATATCAGTCATCTGGTTACCATAGTACAGGCTTCTAGCCTAGTTTGGAACCAAATGACCGTGTGTGGAAGTTGTCCCATATAAAAAAATATATACCTATATATAAAAAATTCAAACTAAAACTAAACTAGAATAAAGCCTAAATACCTAGCTCCAAACTATCTTAAATCTAGTTCTGCTCCCTTGGTGGAGTGGAAAATGGCTAAAACGCTGGCATTGCTCCGTTGAAATTCTGTGTGCCAGTCCCGGGTTCGATTTCCGGGCAGGTCAAATATTTAATACGAACATGCACATGCCAAACTTAATGGACAACAGTGGTTTTTTTTTATGATAGTGAGTAACAAGACGAGAAAATCAAGTGCCTGATAGTAAGCATCTTGATTGCCCATATCAGACACAGTGCCACCCAGTGTTTTAAAATTCATAATTCTGCGCTTCACTTCACTGCGCCTGTCACCCTGAGATATGAGTTGTTGAACCTCAGCATGCCCAGTAATTTCGCTGGTAACGTTGCCCTTCAGACCCAAACACAGTAATGTTTGCACATTACTGCTTGGCGGATGAATAACTGGCAAAGATGTGGTACTTCCCCAGGCGGCCTCCTGCAAAAGAGAACTACCACTACAAAAACTAATACAAAAAATACTGTACTGCACAGACTGCACAGACACTGCACACATGGAGTTTTGTACACATGCAAGTGTGCATGAAGTGATTTCCCATAGAAGCGGGACTCGTGGAGAGCTCAATCTCGCTCGCGGGGTGAGGAAGGCCCGATTGGTGGGCGGATGACAGTGTCCATTCTATACGTAGTATTATTATCTGTTCTGTGTTCACACTATACTGTCGACTATAGAAGTATAATCCACGTCAAGTAAATAACTATTGAACAGCTTGATTTCACGTGCAACTGCGCAAGAGTGTCTCTACCTTATTGTGTGAGCGAGCGCACGCAATGCTGTACGGTGACCAACAGGTTTCGACGATTAGGACATAACGTTACATACAATACATACATACAACTTTTTCCCAAAGGGGTAGGCAGAGATGTACCTAGGACTCGGTTCCGTAGTATTTTTTTATAAAAAAATCCGACTTATATATCGAGAAAATTATAGTCCATTCCAAACCTATACAAAAGCAAAGAAATCATCAAAATCAATTAATATGTAACTGTCGGAGTAATTGCGTCACATTCCTATTATATACAAAAAAACACAGTCAAATTGAGTTTGTTTTGAAGTCGGTTAAACATAATATAGCATGCCTTTCATAGTTAGGCAGAAAAGAAATGTACTGTAGATAATAGATCCACCTTGTTTTATTAGTAAGGTAATACGGTTTGGATTAGTTTCATTACTTCTACATATTTACCGTAAGTAGGAACGTTATTGTGTAAATTCCAAGTAAAAAAATACGATTACACTTTTGCTTGATTTGGGGATTGAACTCGTGATCTCATGATCGGCAGTAGAGCTTGCGAACCACTACGCCAAAGAGGAAGTTTTTGACTTAACAGGTAACAAAGAAAATATAATATACAGACATGCTTTCGCATTAATAATATGAGTGGGATGGATTACGATTCATTTATTTTTATAAAAAATAACCTGCTTACCCTTTTACTGAATGCGGAACTTTTATTAGTGATTATATTAATTGAATTAAATATAATTTGCAATAATAATTGTATTAATTAGACTGAATAATTACATTATATTATTTAGTTATGGATGTGGATCGATTTCCTAGGTATTAGAAACGTATTTTTGTTTAATTTGTTTTTCGTTTCCATTGGGCTACGTAACATCTGTAACATGTTTTTATAGGTTTGCTGAGATTTTTTTTCTATCTGTTATCCTTATTTTAAAAACCTTTCTCTTATAGAATGAGATCAGAAGTTTATAAGCATAATTATTGATTGACCAGTCAATGACCGAGGTAAGCAAGGCAACGAATTATAAATTCCAATCGGGTCTTATTAGCATGATTGATATTTTCGATTATATCTTATGCATTTTTTTGTAATATTTGTTTATAACACTTATATCAATGTTTAACATTTACATGGGTCAGGAGGTCCCAGTTAAACTAAACATAATTTATATATTCATAAACTTTACAAAATAGTCACATGATTAAGTAATATTCGACCTTCATACATTCTAAATCCACAGACTTTTTCGACATGGTCACCCTACCTCGGTCTGTAACCGGCCAGTGTTACATTGGCGTCTATACGAAAGTGCCGTTTGGTTGGAACCTCCTTGATTGGAATTTATTTTTGTAACGTTGGTACTTCATTTGTTTGTGTTGGTTTTTGTTTTTTTTTTGGGTTGTGTTGTTTTCGTGTCAAGTTTATTTTGGTTATTTTAGAGGGTTAATCTGTGTGACCTTTTTTCTAACGATGTTATAATTTTAATTAATAAGAAAATAGTAAGATTAAATTTTTGTTCGTCTATTTAATTTCATTTGAAAGTAGCTATTAATAACAATGGTTTTTGGGTCTAATATTGTTTTTTACCTGTAATTTATTGATTTTTAATATGTTATTTCAAAATTTATTGTTACAGGTAATAATTGGCAAAGTAATGTAAAATCAAGAATAAATGCCCGAAACCACTCAGAGCGAAAAGAGTGTAACCCAAATAATTGTTAAATTTTTTAAGGACATTCTTTATTTGTATTTTAAATTCGCATTATACGCCGTAGCAATTTATATTTTATTTTATTATTATGATTATTATTTTGGTTGAGTGTTTTAGTGTTTTTTAACAGCAATGTGAACATCTAAGCGAAAAAGTAAAGTGATTGATAAATAATTCAGACTAAGTGATTGAGTGTTATCAAAGGAGACATTTTTGGTAAGTTTTATAGATTTTTTTTAATTTTTCTTCTGGCATAATTTATCTCTGTTTAATGATACCTACAATGATTTATTATTCTTTGAATATAGGTAGATACACACTGCTACATGGATCTTATATAAAAAATTAAGATCTCTGTCTGCTAACTCAGCTTAAAGAAAAGCAATAAAATTAAATCATAATACGATAATTAAAATCAAATTTATATACAATAAATTAATTAAACTTCACTAAAATTCTGACATAAATGATGAAAAGTTATCATAATATTGATTTTATTCTCAGAATAAGGACTGTCATAAGCTTGGTCGAATTGAGACTTATTCTTAATAACGTAAGAAAATAACTAATTTTTACACTAAGTAACTACGGCTTATTCCCAAGTTTCTAATATTATAGCAATGTTTTTTTTATTTTGTTTGATTTTTTTATGTTTTCAGCACAGGTTCTGAGTTAAATTTTAATATTTACCCTTAAAATGCTAAATATTTCAAATTTTTTTAATTTTACAAAATTAACCTAAAAAACATAATATTAACACATTTTGAATACAAAAACATAACAAAAACACACATTAATCAAATCGACCTATTAAATAATAACCAGTTCTTTCACAAAATCGTTTTAATTTCGATATTAAAAGTCTGTCAACAATCGTATGACGTAATGCATCCGAGGTCAATCGATTATCGATTAAACATCGATTGGCTGCGGAATCGGTAACTTTCGATTTATTCGACTTCGTAAGACTACTGTAATTGTTTGATTGGACTATTAAAAACAGTAGTACATTTACTATTAAAAAGTATTTGTGCTACTAAATTAATAAAACTTCTTTTTGTAATTTCTATTGTATAATATAATAAAAGCTTATTAAAAAACAAAACATAGCATAAATAGCATTACGCCATTATTTCAAAAGGGGAGGCAAATGGTACAGTCGCGTACACTAATATGTAATCATAGCCAAAGCAATGTCCATCTCAGTCACAAATGAGCAGCATGCCGGCAAAAAGACAATTATACAAAAAAAATGTCTTTTCAACAAACTATTTTTCATTTAATATTTGTGTAGCCAGCCAAAAGATAAAAAAGTGATAAAATAAAAAGTATTTTCAGTAATATCCGCTTTTGACTACGATAATATTATGAGCCACCAATAAAAACTTTTTTGTTAAAGTGAGGCATGTTGGAATGGCGGAACATTTTCGAATAGTCTGATAACGTCGTTTTACATTTAATTTTAAGATTTCTTCGGTAACTTCTTCTGTGACCGGTTAAAAAGTGTTATTTTATTTGAATATTAATACATATACTACATATAATACATATAATATAATTCATATACGACACAAGTCTGTTCGTTCGTGGCCGAAGCTTCATAGAAGAGGACAGAAGCCTTTGTACATCTCTTTCTGCTGTCTCTGATTCTGCTTAACCTATATTATGACCCAGTCACATAGAAGATAAAAACCCACACTTCGCCAGTTCTGTTTTTTGATTATAAACAGGGGACAAGACTGTTGCCATTATCTGGACATCATTCTAGACTCCTTTCACTGACTGAGACTGTCATTAAGAAAATTCCTGATGAAAAAAATTGGTTGTCTGTAAAGTCGGTTTACTGACGATAGTTGAACGTGACAACGCGCTCACTCAAGTAGGAGAGAGACGGATGTCGAACGCTGCCGAACGCAAAGGCCGATTGTGCTTCTTTGTCGCTCGTTCCGCGCTCTCGCTTGCACTTCAAGCCTTACATGGAACGCCTCAGAGCGAGGTAACGCCGCATGAGTCATGTTTTTTCGTGCGTGCAGCTGGCTCTATCGAATTATAAGACTTTGTCACGTCAAAAAATGTCGAGTAAAAAATGAGAGACGGCAAAACTATGTATTAGGTAACGTTTCTGCCATCGTGGCTCTTAAACTAAACGTTCAATTTTGATGAATGATGTATCAATCGATGAGTTATTAGCCGACAAGACATATTATGCTAAATTTAGTAATAGTTTTAGTTTTATTGTTAGTTTTTATCTTGTAACAAGTATTTTTTGTCCTCGGGGATAATAAATTAAGTATTTTTATTGTCGAAGTCTGAATGCCATGAGAATCTTAAAGGTTACTCGATTCACAAGAAACAAGAATATCTATACCTATATATAACAGTATGTACGTATAAACGATATGTGCCCTGACAGACAACAAACTACTACCTAACTATAGACAGATAATTATTTGTTTTCATGGGAATAAGTTTTTTTTTATGTATAAGTCATGTTTTTGTCTTTCAATAATTGCAAAATCAATTGTTCATTCTAAAGATTCCTTTACATAAATGGGAATTAATATAATGACCACCAAAAAACGTTGACCCTAAGCTCTGTTACCGAATAACACAAATGAAAACGAAACTTTTACCGATGAAATAGTTGAAAGAAATAGGTAGGTACTCTTAGTTTTCTGAATTTAGAAATTTTTCATACCAAAAAAATACACATTTCTCTAAATATATTATTAAGACTTTAAAAGCAGATTTAATTATAATAAGTCCAGCCGTTAGGTAAAAATCTTAAACGTTTTTATTAAGGTGCTAAGCTAATTCGCCCTCTCTCCCACCCACACTTTTGTAAAAAAATATAAAAAATACTACATGTAATTAGGTAAAATAAAGAAAATTAGGAACTATAAAATAACAATAAAAAGATTCAGTGAAAATTCCAATTAAATCCAAACAAGTTTTCATGTATAAAAACCTGCATAAAAAAAAGAAACAAAAAAATAAAAAGGCACTTAAAACTTATTTGAATTAAATTGGATTTTTACCGAATATTTGTACTGTTATTTTCTAGTTCCTATAGTTGTCGTTTTTCACGTAATTACATGTAGTGTTTTTTTTATCTTCAAAAATGTGGGTACGTGTGAGCGAGAGGGCGCATTAGCTTAGCACCGCGCCTTAATAAAACAAAATACCTAACGAGATTCCCATCTTGTAGTAAATACATGATTATAGGTACCTACATGTATCTAGTTGGCCTTCAATCTGACTGTCCACACAGACAAGGCCATCGGACGCTTATAACTACGATGAAATTTTACTTTAAGTTAATTATGTTTAAGCTTAACAAGACATATTAAAATAGAGGAATCTTACACAATCCTATTAAATATTACCAAATTGATATCGCGTATTGCCCTGTTTCTTCCAAATATGATTAGGGATCTGTTTATCATAAATCATAAATTATTTATTTCGACCATACACAGTGAAGTTTAAGTGAATATGCACTTAAAATTATTACAAACATAAAATATAAAATACATAACATAACACATACATTCACGCCTTTTTCCCGAAGGGATAGGCAGAGGTGTACCCAGGACTCAGTCCCACAGTAGATACACCCACATTTCGCCAGTATATTATTGGTCCCATGTAATAGGGGGCGAGCCTATTGCCATCTACCGGGCACAGTTCCAGACTCCAGACAGTTATTGAGATAATTCCCAATGGAAAAATCCAATATTTAACACTATGCCTGACCTGGGGATCGAACCCGGGACCTCTTGATTGATATCTATCAACCTATCCTATAATCTTACTAATAATTTATAAATGTGGATGTTTGTGAGGATGGATGGATGGATGTTTGTTACACTTTCACGCCAAAACTACTGAACCAATTGGGCTAAAATTCAGTTTGTAATATATGCCACTTTAAATTATTAAATCTTGTCTGGATGTGTGCTAAGAAAGGATTTTTGAAAATTCACATTCTTAGGGGTCCAAAAAGATTTGACAGTCAAATTTTAAGTCAAAGATTTGACATAAAACTTCCATATTTCACAGTTGCGAGCGCGGGCAATGCCGCTGTGTCACACTAGTGCATCTCTAAAACCTCTTGGCCCATGCGAAGTCGGGGAGGGTAATCAATCATTAAAAGTTAGGCAATACAAAGGCCTGAAAGATACACAAATAAGCACTAGGTATATAGGATCCAAGTATATGATCTAACTTGGTATTATGTAATGTAAGTAACATAGTATTCAAAGCCAGCATATTGCAATATGCTAAGCTGTCAGAATAATATAGGTAATTTAAAAGTCTATTCTATAATTATACTAGCTTCCGCCCACAACTTTCCCCTGATCATTTCGGTTTTCCTGGAAAACTTGTCTTTTCTGTCGTAAATGGATAGATTGGGTTTGATGAGACGTTTACTGATACATTTTTTTTAAACATAACATACCATCACGCCTTTTCCCGAAGGGGTGGCAGAGGTGTACCCAGGACTCAGTCCCATAGTAGATACACCCACATTTCGCCAGTATGTTATTGGTCCCATGTAATAGGGGGCGAGCCTATTGCCATCTACCGGGCACAGTTCCAGACTCCAGGCAGTTATTGAAATAATTCCTAATGGAAAAATCCAATATTTAACACTTTGCCTGATCTGAGGATCGAACCCGGGACCTCTTAATAAACTGCATCATGTCATTTTAGCTAAGTATACTTAATAATATTATATTCTTGACCTAAATTAAACAATAGGTAATAAATTTTAATATATAAATGTCAAAAATATGGCGGCTAATAGTTAAATAATTCATTGACAAATGGTCGAAACTCGGTCAATGTCACATAAAATTGACAGTAAAATAGTGACAAATAAACAAACATAACAGGTATTGCATTATGGTGTAAATTGTTATTTCATATAGATACTCAGTACTAACCACTTAAACTATTTGGTAGATACTGTATTAACAGTAACTCAACTTACGCCAGGTACAAAAATAGCGAAAATAAATAAAATTAAGGATTTAATTCTTGTAGTGGTAAGCCTCTTTTGCAGGGGACCGCCTGGGGAAGTACCACACCTTTGCCAGTTATTCATCCGCCAAGCAGTAATGTGCAAACATTACTGTGTTCCGGTCTGAAGGGCAATGTTGCCAGGGAAATTACCGGGCATGACGAGATTCAACAATTCATATCTCAGGGTGACAGGCGCAGTGCAGTGCCGAGAATTTTGTACTTTGAAACACTGGGTGGCACTGTGTCTGATATGGGCAATCATGATGCTTACCATCAGGCACCTGAATTTCTCGTCTTGTGACTCACTATCATAAAAAAAGTAAGATATCCATCATAGACGTTACCGTCGAAAAACTGACAAA
Organism: Hemistola chrysoprasaria; assembly: GCA_947063395.1. Lineage (NCBI taxonomy): Eukaryota > Metazoa > Arthropoda > Insecta > Lepidoptera > Geometridae > Hemistola > Hemistola chrysoprasaria. The sequence goes on along the minus strand of OX346734.1, from coordinate 1,096,905 downwards.
AAAATTGGTTGTCTGTAAAGTCGGTTTACTGACGATAGTTGAACGTGACAACGCGCTCACTCAAGTAGGAGAGAGACGGACGAACGCTGCCAAACGCAAAGGCCGATTGTGCTTCTTTGTCGCTCGTTCCGCGCTCACACTTGCACTTCAAGCCTTACATGGAACGCCTCAGAGCGAGGTAACGCCGCATGAGTCATGTTTTTTCGTGCGTGCAGCCGGCTCTATCGAATTATAAGACGTTATCACGTCAAAATCTATCGTGTGATACGCCTTACAGAAAATTTGTAATTGGCCTATAATTTTAAATGCAATAATGGCGGATCTCTTATTTATCGGGATAATATCGGGATAAAAAGTTCCTATGTGCCATTCCAAGGACTAAGCTATCTACACACCAAATTTAAGCTCAATCAGTCCAGAAGTTTTAGAGTGAAAACGAAACAATGATACTCATACAAATATCAGCGCTAGATGGCGCTGAAGTCAAGATAAAACTCACTAGCGTTCTGTTTTTCTGTTACAAAGGTAACTTTTATAAATTGTACTAAGATTCGAGATTTATAATATTAGGAGGATAGATTTAATCAGAACTTTTTTTATGATTTTGAGTGACAAGACGAGCACACCAGGTGCCTGATGATAAGCATCATAACATAACATACATTCACGTCTTTTTCCCGAAGGGGTAGGCAGAGGTGTACCCAAGACTCAGTCCCATAGTAGAAACACCCACATTTCGCCAGTATGTTAATGGTCCCATGTAATAGGGGGCGAGCCAATTGCCATCTACCCGGCACAGTTCCAGACTCCAGGCAGTTATTGAGATAATTCCTAATGGAAAAATCCAATATTTAACACCTTGCCTGACCTGGGGATCGAACCCGGGACCTCTTGATTGGCAGTCGAGCATGCGCCCACTACGCCACCGAGGCAGCATCATGATTGCCCATATCAGACACAGTGCCACCCAGTGTTTTAAAATCCAAAATTCTGCGCGGCACTGCACTGCACCTGTCACCCTGAGATATTAGTTTTTGAAACTCGTCAGGCCCAGTAATTTCACTGGTAACATTGCTCTTCAGACCTGAACACAGTAATGTTTGCACATTACTGCTTGGCGGATGAATAACTGGCAAAAGTGTGGTACTTCCCCAGGCGGCTTCCTGCAAAAAAGGCCTGCCACTACAAATGTTTTATCATTCCTTAATTTTGTGATAAGTTATGTTACTGCATATTATTTTAGCAACGCTACCTACTAACCAAACAGTTGCTGACCTTTTTGCCTAGATTCTGTTACGCGTGGCCTGAAAACTACGAAACAACCACGTACTAACGTTATGCAATTTTAAATGGACATAATTTAGTCGCAAGTTATGTGGAAAAAAATACTTGGAAACTTTTGTATGGGCACTGCGCGGCCCTTTACAAACAAACTACTGGACAAATTACTGGGCATGACGAGTTTCAACAACAAATATCTCAGGGTGACAGGCGCAGTGCAGTACCGTGCAGAATTTTGAATTTTAAAACACTGGGTGGCACTGTGTCTGATATGGGCAATCATGATGCTTACCATCAGGCACCTGATTTGCTCGTCTTGTTACTCACTATCATATAAAAAAACCAATAAATGTAAAAACCAAATCCGACTTCTAACTAATATTATAAATGCGATAGCTTCTAAAGATGGATGGATGGATGTTTGTTACTCCTTTACGTAAAAACTACTGAACCGATTGGGCTGAAATTCGGTATGTAGATAGTTTAGACCCTGGAATAACACATAGGGTACTTGTTATTCCGATATTCCCACGGGAACGAAGACTACGCGGATAAAACCGCGGGGCACAGATAGTAATATCATAAATGCGAAAGTTTGTAAGGATGAATGTATGAATGTTTGTTCCTCTTTCATCCAAAAACTACTGGGTGGATTGGGGTGAAACTGATTTTTTTTTTCGATATTCCTTCGGGAACGATGTCGACGCGAATGAAACCGCGGGCACGGCTTATCACTATATATTATAAAATCCTAAATGACTCACTGACTGACATGCAACGCAGAGCCCAAACCACTGATCCTAGAGACTTGAAACTTGGAATGTAGGTTTTCGTTGTCTGGACGTGTGCTAAGAAAGGATTTTTTTAAATTCACATTTTAAGTAGTCCAAAAAGGGCTCAAAGTTTTGGTATAAAACTACCATATTATATAAATGCGAGCGGGCAAAGCCACATTTCTTACACAAGTAAATAATATAACATAACATAACATACATTCACGCCTTTTTCTCGAAGGAATACACCCACATTTCGCCAGTATGATAATAATGGTCCCATGTAATAGGGGGCGAGCCTATTGCCATCTACCGGGCACAGTTCCAGACTCCAGGCAGTTATTGAGATAATTCCTAATGGAAAAATCCAATATTTAACACTTTGCCTGACCTGGGGATCGAACCCGGGACCTCTTGATTGGCAATCGAGCAAGCGCCCGTTACGCCACCGAGGTAGTAGTAAATAATATAATTACTTATATCAGCACACCTTTTGTTACCTCTAAATAAAAACATCGAAAACACCTCTTTATCTTTCTAACCTACAAATGAACAAAAACGCTATTGAAAAAAGCTCACGTTTGACCGACTTTGAAACAAGAGGTTATATAATAGGTACAACAATAGATTGATGATGTTATAATGATATTTATTCTGCGGTTCGCGGCTTAACCGACTTGAAAAAAGAAAGGTTGTATTTTTTGTCATATTTAATGATGTTTTTGGGTCGTAAAATCTTGATAAAATGCTTTGTGGTTGAGACTAATAAGACCTGCGGTTTCACCCACTAAAAAGTACCCTATATGTTATTATAGAGTCTATATATAATATAATATATAATAATATAATATAAGCTCCTATATATAAATTTTAGCCAAATCAGTTCAGTAGTTTTGACGTGAAGGGGTAACAAACATCCACCCATTCATCTAAGCTTTTGCCTTTCATTTATAGGTAACAAGTTAATTATGAAATTTAAAAAACCCCGCCTTCCCCTTCTTCCTGCTCCATCATCAAACCCTTGGTCTCCATCTATCTGTAACATATTCATTAAGACGATTCCTATGAGTCCAAACACGATATATTAGACTACTGGTCCATCTAAACCTGATGCTGCAGCGTCAGGAAAAGGTTACCAAATCAAGCCAGCCAACCAGCCAATATGGCCAACTCCAACACGATCCTGGCAATGATTGCCAACAGACTGGACTGCCCCTATATAAGAAACTGTTGTAATAAACATCTGACTATCTCTAATTTAACGCAGTGACGAGTATAGTGGCATTATAACATAACATAATTTTAATTTATCTTATGTTAATATATTTGATAACTTTTTATTCAATTTCAGTTTTAAGTTGATGGTTTTATTTTGATTCTTCTTAATAAATTGTCTTTTGATAAAATTGTAATTTTTATTTCATTTTAATATTTTATTTATTTATTTAAATCGTTGCAATGTTGTTAAAGAATAGAATAGAATACTCTTTATTATCACCATAATAACATAATACATATTAAACTAAAATAATATAAACATAATTCTTGGTTGACAATGGGCGGCCTTATCGCTTTAAGCGATCTCTTCCAGGCAACCAGTCAGTTATAGTAACAGGATACCAAATTTCGGTTCGATCAGACCACTGGAAGTTGCTCATATCCTTTCAGCCATTAAAAACGAGCTGATAATGTTCACAAGGCTGAACGGAATTCATAAAAACTGAAAGATAGCTCAGAACACCACACCACCAATTCTGCTGCGGTCTTCACGTTGAGCTACAACATAGGGCTCTTCAAGAGGAAAGTGAATAAAGTGTTGGTCGGGTCGACAACATACCTACTGGCATTACCCCTGGTATCCATAGGCGGCGGTAACCGCGAGCCATTACCGCACACCGTCTGCGCCTGCCCCCACCTAAGGCATAAAAAGAGATAATTCTGGTTCAGGTCAGCTACCTAACAGAAAATAAATGGTTAAGGCATACGTTGGTCAGTATGCTTAGTGGATTCCATACTTAGATCAAAGAATCATCATCATCAGCCTGTGTTAGTCCACTGCTGGAAATAGGCCTCTCTTAATTTGCGCCACTGAACTCGGTCCTCAGCTCTACTAATCCAGAAGCTCAGCTTATCTCATCAAAGAATCAAAGAAGATCAAAGAATAAAAACTATCAATTACTATGCCTAGATACCGCAAACATGTTAGTATAAAAAAATACGGTTTTGGGATTTTCTCCTTTACTTTTGATACAAGATTTGGCTCTTGCCAAATTTCATGATGGTGGGCCAATGAGAAGTATCTTAAAAGTTTTTAGCCCGTAAAATCACATAAAAAGCGGTATATACTCGTTTAAGAGCTACGATGCACAGACAGACACACATACACATGTCAAATTTATAACACCCTTCCTTTTCGGTCGAGGGCTAAAAACCGATATCCCTGCGCACCGCGTTTTGGCGATTTTGTTTTTATACTCAAATTCATGAGACGGACCTTTAGTTGGAGCTGTGAACTCGGCCTAACACTGGTTTCTCATTCCGAAGTTACCAACGTTCCATTAGATGGAGTCGGTTAAAAACCAATTAATCTTGAATTAAAATGAAATGGAGCGGCATTGCAATGACAAATGGTTTAGTAAGATTAGAATCGACGGTTTGTTTCCATTGTGAAACACGGCACGATCATTTCTAATTTAAGTACTAAATATTTTTAGCTATGACATGGATTTATGATTACATAATTATTTTCATGAATTTAAGAGCATCGAGTTGGCATTTTACATCTAGCTATTCCAATATATTTATCAATAATAATAATCATATGAGACAACTTCCACACACGGTCATCTAGTCCCCAAACTAGGCTAGAAGCCTGTAATATGGTAACCAAATGACTGATATACATACTTATATAAGATTATGACACCCAGACACAACAAGATAAAACAGACATGTTCGTGCACACAAATGTTTGACCTGGCCGGGGTTCGATCTCGGGGCCTGCGGTACAGAAAGAAGAGTTACTACCACATGAGCCAACGTCGCTGGCTGTCAACTTAATAAATACTAAAAGCATTATCATTTTTCCTACAACACCATATAAAACATGTAACAATCGCAACAATTTACACAAATGAACTTATCATCATCATCATCTCAGCCGTTGGTAATCCACTATCTGAACATAGCCTTACCCCATAAAGGGAGGTTTTGACAATACTCGACACGCTTGTTGTGCGGGTTGTCGAGCGGAGTTCGATGGTTCTACGCAGAGGACGCTGCTGCCTCCTCTAGATCTGCTAACCCTTAGCCGGCTCTTACGGCAACCACGGGTAGAGAGGGTCCACGAATTTGAATAACTGTGATTAATTAAGATATAATTCGATTTTATTGAATTTATAGACATGGTCAGAAATAAAGATAATTGGAAATGAAAAATTTACACAGTAGACATATTCTGTCAATAGTTTATCATCTTCAATATACCCTATATATTCAGTAAACTATACCTATATTTTGCAGTCAAACAATGGAAACAAACTTATTCCTTACGCAACCGCGCACTGACTCGGAGTAGGACCACAGGTAGGACGTTCACCCGATACAGCGATGGTTAGCGCCATGCCACGGTTGATAAAGCCGCGTGACTTGAGGCAACCTTAAGAGAAAAATAAAAAGGCATACGTATGTATGCATAGTGAAGCGTTCCATATCTCGATACCAAGAACATACAGCGCCATCTATTAGTTCCTTGCGCAAACTATGGAAATATGCAGTAAAATGGCCATAACTTCTGATTGCGTTAACTTAGACTTATGATTTTTTTACAGCCGCAAGGGTGCGCAGATCTGAATCGTTGATATCAATTCTTGATATCTCCACACGTTCTCGTTAAAAATTGTCCTGATAGATGGACAGACAGATAGACAGACAACAAATGTAGCGTCCGTGTGCCAGCAGGAGTATGCCCGGCTTTAAATCCGGAGGCCCTGGATCGAATCTCACCATGTGGACTTTATTCCAGGGACCGCTACCGTGTCGTATGTCACGTTAAACTGTAAGTCCCTATAGTTTCCTATAAGATATGCAGCGGGCAGTCGTTAGCTAATGTCGGAGGCGGCGTAGGAATCTTGGCGACCTCAAACTCTGACAATATGGGTTGTCCACATAACACATATGAATTGACTCGAGCACTGTAATCGGGGTAACCCGTTCTGTTAGAGTATACATTCAAAAACAAACAAAAACAACAGTGTTCATGTAAGGGTTCCTTTTTTACTTTCGAGGTACGGAACCCTAACCAACTTATACAACATCTCATCCATCGGCCCTTCGGTTTAAAATTATTCTAGTCACGAATTCTGTGCTTTAACCCTCGGCTTTACAGGAACCTATAAAAAATTCAAATATTCCTTTGTTCAATGTCTTGCGATTTTTATCACATTTTCTTAGTGTGGTTTTTCGATAAAACAATCGAGAATTGAATATAAAACATGAATACAATTTACATAACATATTATTATTATTATACTAGCTGTGACCCGCGGTTTCACCCGCGTAGTCTTCGTTCCCGTGGGAATATCGGGATAAAAAGTACCCTATGTGTTATTCCAGGGTCTAAGCTACTTACGTACCAAATTTCAGCCCAATCGGTTCAGTAGTTTTGGCGTGAAAGAGTAACAAACATCCATACATACATCCATACTTACAAACTTTCGCCTTTATAATAGTATATATATATATATAGGATATAGGATTAGGATTAGGATATATTTTTTATGATAGTGAATAGTGAGTGACAAGACGAGCAAATCGGGTGCCTGATGGTAAGCATCATGATTGCCCATATCAGACACAGTGCCACCCAGTGTTTTAAAATTCAAATTCTGCGCGGCACTGCACTGCGCCTGTCACCCTCAGAAATTAGTTGTTGAATCTCATCATGCCCAGTAATTTCGCTAGTTACATTGCCCTTCATACCGGAACACAGTAATGTTTGTACATTACTGCTTGGCGGATGAATAACTGGCAGAGGTGTGGTACTTTCCCAGGCGGCCTCCTGCAAAAGAGGCTAGCACTACAAAAAAATATTTTTATAAGTACATGTAATCAGTAGGTTCTTCTTTTCGAGTCGAAAAAGCTTTAATGTTTTTTTTTTATATTTACATCACTTTGGTCGAGTATTTTGCCGTTGACAGATTTATATCGTTAAGGGTTGATTGGACAAGGTCCTTCATCGTACATGGTGGGACAGTTAGGACACTGCAAAAGGTGCGCCATTGATTAGACAGCCCCACAGTCGCACTTGTCATCGCTAGAGAAACCCCACCTAACCCGGTTTTCTTTGGAGATTTTTTGACTGACCGTACTAAACAACCTTTGGCCTCGACTGGCGATCGTACTGCGTCGGTACACTCAAGCTATTGGATAATATGGCGGGCGTCCCGCATCGGTACGGTTCCATGCGCAAGTTTTGGCGCTTTTAAATTATTCAAACTGTTACTCTTATTACGTGCTTAGAAACTGTTTCGGTCACTAGATACATTTATGATCTGTTACATGCAGCATTATTTAATATATATATATTTTAATAGAACTTTATATTTTTCGAGAACAATGGTTCTTTGGAAGAAACTGAATAACCCAATTCGAGGTGTGGCACTCTACCTATTGAAAATTTTAATTGTGAATTTTGTTCTTTCTATATTCATATTGTATTTTAAGGCGCTGTCCAAAGCAAATTCGCCCTCTCGCTCACACGTACCCACATTTTTTAAGATATAAAAAATACTACATGTAATTACGTAAAATATGGACAACTAGGAACTAGAAAATAACAATACAAATAATTCAGTGAAAAATCTAATTTAATCCAAACGAGTTTTCATGTATACATGTATACAAAAAATACCTAATAAATAAAAAAGGACTGAAAAGTCACTTCACTTTTTAGCTCTTACAAAATGTGGGTACCTATTTTCTAGATTAACCTAATTAGAGGTTACCAAGGTTTCAAGGTCAATGACATCGTTAAAGAATAGGTTAATGGGTTTGCTTTACTACAAATGGAAGCAAATTGTACACACAACCCTTTTTGGACTGAAACTTTTTACGTGCACTGAATACTTATTAAGCAACGGCATATTTCGAGGAGCGGCGTCGTACTAACATTTGTCGCCCTTACAGCGGAGTCAGAGTCTATTTCCTGATGATGCGTCGTGTAGACGCGAAACACGTGTCGATATATTAATGAATGGTGTCACTAACTAAAATAATACCTAATAGCATTTCCTCTTTTCATGCAGTTTTGCAGGCGGGAGGGCGGTGCACTGTGCATGTTGTTTTTGACACTAAAAATCGGAACTAAAACATAAGATTCTTGTTCCAGAAGTCTACAATGGAGTTCCGAAAAATAATGCCTAGTTCAATTATGTAATTATTTCTTTTTTATTTAAAACGATGTCCGTGTGGTTCCCGGCTTTATACCTACTTATTTGTATTCTGTGTCTAGAGTGAGTTTTCGGTACGTTAGTAGGTACTAGGTATTATTTATACTGTGGAAGAACCGACCAATTAAAACGAGTCACATATCTTACGCCGTGGAGTTGCCGGCTTTAGAATAGTGTTTCATCCTCTCTACCCGTGGTTGCCGTAAGAGTCTGCTAAGGGTTAACAGATCCAGAGGACGGGCAGCAGCGTCCTCTGCAACAAACCATCGAACTGCGCTCGACAACGCGCCTACTAAGCGTGTCGAGTATTGGCAAAACCACCCCTAATGTGGGACGCCTATGTTCAGTAGTGGATTACCTACGGCTGCGATGATGATGATGATGACATATCTTGATTTAAGTCGATAATAATTACATCAAAATTAGGGCTACTTTAGTAAGCCATTTGCATTGAACAAACCAGTTTCACAATAGTATTGAATATAATGTAGGTCTACTACAGCAAGCCGATCACGTCTGTCTGTCTGTCTTGCATAACAGTAGGTTACGTTTTTTTTATAATATTATCTATTTAAACGACGGCATTGTTATGTGACAGCAAGGGATCTCTAGGGTGGGCAACATTTGACATTGACAAGTTATCAGTTATCTAAATTATCGTGCGTTCCCCTGGGCTGGCGATAGTCCTGGGTCGATACACATTATCTGGCGGGCGTCCTGCTTCGGTACTGTTACAGTCGCCGGATTTTGGCGCTATTGGTCACTAGATTTATTTATAATCTGTTACATGCAAGATTCTATGAAAATACCATAAACAATTTCTATTTTTCTATTCAATACGCCGACTCGGCGCGGAATTTGCGAGTATGTCAATTTTTAAATAATTTTATCCGCCTGTATGTTATTGGTTCCATGCAACACTTTGCCTGAATGATTTTTTTCCAGCCACAAGGGACCGCAGATCTGAGTAGTTGATATTAATTTCAACTTGATACCTTATCACGTGTTCCTGATATAAAGTGTCTTGTCAGACAGACGGATAACAAAGTGATCCCTATAAGGGTTCTTTTTTCCTTTTGAGTTACGTAACCATAAAAAGAAGTCTATAAACATAATAAAATTAGGGACATACTTTACTTCATCTTGAAAATATCAGGATATAAATATATCAAACAGGTTTACTGTATTCGGAGGAAACAGGGGAATACAAAACATCGATTTAGTAAATTTTCCATAGGATACTCCTCAAACTGCTAAGAGGTCCCCTTTGCTGTTAATAACAGCAAACTCACAATCTAATGATCAGCAGAGTACTGCTCGCGAGCACTATAAGGCTAGTCTGTACGAGCAATGAATTGAACCTAGGATATCAAGCTGCGAAGAATGTCGAGCAGTGAAAGTGACCATCTTAGCGTGACGAGCCGCGGTATGCACGCATGTCTGTTTGTTTATAGCACATTTATTGCGAACTTACATCGAATTTACTATAACTTGTATATTGTTATTACACGGTTTGTTTTTTAATTTTAACAGAAAATGAGACCTCTTAGCAGATCGACACAATCCTATGGAAAATTTACCAAACCGATGTTTTGTTTTCCCCTGTTTCCTCCGAATATAGTAAACTTATTTGATATATTTATGTCCTGATATTTTGAATATGAAGTTAACTGTGTCCCTGTTATTTTATTTATAATAATAATAATATGGGACAACTTCCACACACGGTCATCTCGTCCCAAACTAGGCTAGAAGCCTGTACTATGGTAACCAGATGACTGATACACATACTTATATAAGCTTATAACACCCAGACACAGATCAAACAGACATGTTCATGCACACAAATGTTTGACCTGGCCGAGGATCGAACCCGGGGCCTGCAGCACAGAAAGCAAAGTTACTACCAAGCCAACGAGACACATTTCCACGTCAATGAAGATAAACTGTAATGAATCTACCAAGCGAGCCAGTGAGCCAATGAGGCTGTCGAATGTTTATATTGTTTGAATGTGTCGTTATGTTTATAAACTATTAATTTTTTTGTAGAAAATGTCTAATTACGTGTGAAAACTGAGATTTTTAAAAGCTCACCTTGAAATAACGGTATGTTTATAAGAGAAACTAAAATGAGAGGGACATAGGTTACTTCACTATAAAAATATCAGGATATAAATTTATAGAATGGGTTTATTATATTCGGAGGAAACAGGGGAATACAAAACATCGATTTGGTAAAATTTTCATAGGTGTGTCAAGTTTCTCGTGGCTAAAATACGCTCTTCAGCATAACTACATTTTTTTGTAATAAAACATAACATAACATACATTCACGCTTTTTTCCCGAAGGGGTAGGCAGAGGTGTACCCAGGACTCAGTCCCATAGTAGATACACCCACATTTCGCCAGTATGTTATTGGTCCCATGTAATAGGGGGCGAGCCTATTGTTGTGATTATTATTGAGATATTTCTTAATGGAAAAATCCAATATTTAACACTACCTGACCTGGGGATCGAACCCGGGACCTCTTGATTGGCAGTCGAGCATGCGCCCTCTACGCCACGGAGGCAGTTTTTGTAATACCTTGTTACTTATATTGAATGTAAATGGTCACGCAACAATCTAAGGAAATCACATAAAATACAGCTATTGTTGTGTCTGTACGTGTGTTCTAGGGAGGGGAAATTATCAATAAACTAGCTTAAATATCGATATCGATTTAATACTAAAAAGATTTAAGCAATTATGTTCATGATAATAAAAAGATATTCTTAGAAAATTATGTATATCCTAATAATAAAATCTGAAAATATATCGGGCCTCTCAGAAGGTAAAACCTATATAAAATCTATTTTACTCAAGAAGGCTTATTATAAAGTCAATCAGTACATAGAGGACAAAGATGTCTGAAAACTTCTGCATTAAAGAAACAGCCACCACGCGGCACCGACACAAACAAACGAATGTAACCAAACTAAATATTGTAAAACTATCAGAAAAAAAAAAATAAGCCGTACAAGTACGTGGAACACATTTCCATAATAAATATTTTTGAGTATTTTTAAACTAAATGTTAATAAAGAGTTTATCTGTTTATCAATTCTTCTTTAAGAAATAACACATGAACTCAAACATAAATATGTTTTTTTTTAATCACATATCACATATCGACAACGATGTCTCAACCCTACAATTTGTTTAGAACAAAGCAAGGTCCCAACCACCATTTGACTTTCAAGTAAAATTCTATTTATCTAAAACTAACCTTATATTCGACGTAATAAAGCTTATAACATAACATAACATATCACAACATACAATCACGCCTTTTTCCGGAAGGGGTAAGAATGATATAACAAAAATTTACTTACGTTGCGTAGTCATTGCCGACGCTGTCGTACTTGTCAAATGCGCCAACTCAAACTACGCCTAAATCGGTGTACCCGAGCCTGTCCGACAATTTTTCACGCGCACAAGGTGCCCTTACGAACTGTTTTTACGCACTCTAGAATTGTGTTACAGACACTACAATTTGTAACTTGCCGCATTTACTAAGCTTTTTTTTGGTAGTGCCGTATCTAGTCGGAGCGCGCGCGGAGACTTATCAAAACTCTAAGGATTCATTATTAATCTTACCTAGAGTTCCGTTTGAAATTAATTAAGGTTTACCTATTCGTATTAAATTTCCATTAAGACTAGCTGTGCCCCACGGCTTCACACATGTACATAGTCTTCGTTCCCGTGGGAATATCGAGATAACAAGTACCCTATATGTTATTCCAGGATCTAAACTATCTACATACCGAATTTCAGCCCAATCGGTTCAGTAGTTTTGGCGTGAAAGAGTAACCACTCATCCATCCATCCATCCTCACACGCTTTCGCATTTATAATATTATAAGAAGTAGGTGGGATATTAGGAAGAAGGATATCCTTACTAAAAGGAACTTGTCACGATCCTATGAAAGAATTACCGAATATTGTAAAAATTAGCCACGCGTCATGTTTGGGCCGCGTGGTTCACGGCTATATGGCATAGTCTAAAAATCCCCACGGAAAATTATATAGGGTCCCCCTTTCTCACCTGGTGGGAGCCGTGAGACCCGGCAGAGGGTCATATTCGGAGAGTGAGCAGCAGCGCTCTCCGGCACCAAGTATTCCAACTACTGCGATCACCAAGCCGCACAACAAGCCTGCTGAAACTCCCCCCATATAAATAGTTAATTTCTATAGAGGAGGCATATGTTCAGCAGTGGATGTCTTCCGGCTGATACACATCATCAGTCAGAAGACGTCCACTGTGTGTGTGGGTGTAAAAATAAGACACTATGTACTTATTTCTACGTATATCTTGGTTTCAAAGGTATCTTTGAGATCAATGCTAAAATTACATTTTTCTTTGTTTACAGTTCACACTGGCAGAATGAAACGATCAAGGCACAGATGGCTGGGACTGAGTTTGTTTTGTAAGTACATTGTTTTTTTATTAGTTTTTGTAGTGGTAGGTCTCTTTTGCAGGGGGCCGCCTGGGGAAGTACCACACCTTTGCCAGTTATTCATCCGCCAAGCAGTGTGCGCCATGTGCAAACATTACTGTGTTTCGACGAGATTCAACAACTAATATCTCAGGGCGACAGGCGCAGTGCAGTGCCGCGCAAATTTAAAATTTTAAAACACTGGGCGGCACTGTGTCTGATATGGGCAATCATGATGCTTACCATCAGGCACCTGATTTGCTCGTCTTGTCACTCACTGTCATATACATAAATCATTTACATAAAATTTTAGGAATCCGGGGAGCGAAGCGGGAATTTAGGTAGGTATTTTTCGAGCAGTGCAAATCGGGAGTTGTGCTAAACGGGCCTTACCCTGCTAACTGCCTACCAGTATGGCATAACGATTTATTCTACAAAATATTCCATCTATCGATAAATCTTAATATTCCGTAGGCAAACTTATTTAGTATGCACATAATATTAATCTAAATTTAGTTTTTAAAAGTTCGTTTATAGATAAACGCCTTCCTACTTCGAGCCTTATAAAACTTGTTTTTTTGGTAATTTGTTTTGTTTTTAAATGTAAATATCACTTTTAATATTATATTATGTATATAAATTGACTGCCTCGGTGGCGTAGTGGGCGCATGCTCGACTGCCAATCAAGAGGTCCCGGGTTCGATCCCCAGGTCAGGCAGTGTTAAATATTGGATTTTTCCATTAGGAATTATCTCAATAACTGCCTGGAGTCTGGAACTGTGCCCGGTAGATGGCAATAGGCTCGCCCTCTATTACATGGGACCAATAACATACTGGCGAAATGTGGGTGTATCTACTGTGGGACTGAGTCCTGGGTACACCTCTGCCTACCCCTTCGGGAAAAAAGGCGTGAATGTATGTATATAAATGACAAACATAATATGAATCATAATCAATTACTTAATTATAATATAGCTTGTCAGCGAGGTCTTCGTTCCCGTGGGAATATCAGGAAACAAGTACCCTATGTGATTTTCCAGGGTCTAAGCTACCTACATACCAAATTTCAATGCAATCGATTCAGTAGTTTTGGGGTGAAAGAGTAACAAACATCCATCCATTCATCCTCAAAAACTTTCTAATTTATTAAGATTTTATATTTGACTAAGGCTGGGTTTTTTGATCACTGGTTAAGTCGACCAATGGTTATATTTTTTGACAAATAGTTAAAATTTTACAAAATTCGTTTTTTCATCCCTGGTTAACTATTTTTTTCCACACGATTTAACCATTGGTTAGAAATTTAACTATAGTTAGTTTGACAAATGGTTAACTTAACCGTAACTAACGATCAAAAAACCGGCCCTAAGCGGTCCATTCGCTTAAATACAAAATGAGAATGCCAATGGTGGGTAGAATGCGAAATGCATCACCTATAGATAAACACACACGCCCTTTAAGGGATAAAGTAGATCAGATAGAAAAATTTCGCCGACTAGTGCCTCCACGATAGCTCAATTTGTAGAGTACCCACTACGCGGAATGGTGCGGAGAGTGCGTCGTTCAAATCCCGCCTGTGGGTGAAAATTTTCTTCCCATTTCATATGCAACACCTTTGCCAGTTATTCATCCGCCAAGCAGTAATGTGCAAACATTACTGTGTTCCTGTCTAAAGGGCAATCAGAGAAATTACTGGCCATGACGAGTTTCAACAACTAATATCTCAGGGTGACAGGCGCAGTGCAGTGCCGCGCAGAATTTGAATATAAAAACACTGGGTGGCACTGTGTCTGATATGGGCAATCATGATGCTTACCATCAGGCACCTGATTTGCTCGTCTTGTCACTCACTGTCATAAAAAAAAGTCTTATTAACAATATAAAAGTGTATTAAAAAGTCCTTGATATTTCGAATCAAAAACAAACCTTCGCATTTCACAAAGTATGGGTATATATAAATATATATATATTTCTCTCACAATGCTTATAGAATAAAGATGAGATCAGGTTCAGATCCAAATGTCAAGGATGTAGATTGGTTATTCCAGTTATACAAATGTCGCGGTGGATCCGCACTATAGGCGACGACGGTGTTTTGTAAGCTATCGATAAAACTTAATGTCCAATTCAGGCTACAAATAAACAAATTTTCCCTTTTTAGGGTTCTGAACCTCGAAAGGATTATAGGATCATTTTGTTGTTCGTCTGTTTATTTACGGAACGCGTAGCGGTGTCAAGTTAAAATTAATATCAACTACTCAGATCTGCGGTCCCTTGTGGCTGTAAAAAAATCATACTTCTAAGTTAACGCAATCAAAAGTTATGGCCATTTTACTGTATTTCCAAACTTTGCGCAAGGAATTTTTAGATGGCGCTGTATATTCTTGGTATTTAGGTATGGAACTCTACACTATACATACATATGTATTCTTTAACAATGTATTTATATTTGTTTTTACATATTGGCAGAAATTTAAAAAGTGTCGAGCTTCAAAATGGATCATTTTCTCTTGTGATCGACAACAGTTTTTTCAGTTACTGCAATCGACTTCAAATCGCCGCAACTAGCAACTGTTGCATTTGTACTATTGCTGTGTCAAGTTGCTAGTTTCCTCTATCAGCAGTCGTGACGAGACGAACGATTTTAAAAGTTTATTAAAAATTACGGCAATCGTAAATTGGGGATTTTAATCGTTACAACTGACAACTTTTAACGAGATTTTTATATAGTAGACAGGTTTTAAAATAAGTTGATGGTTTCTTCAACTGAAGTTGCTCGGTATACGGTTCGTTTAGAGACCGGCGACCGACAAATTCCCGATACAAACTTTATACCAAATCATTTGCAATCAGAGTTATTTCCAACATAATAACCTATAATGATTTTGTGTGTATGAACATGTCTGTTTGATCTGTGTCTGGGTGTTATAAGCTTATATAAATATTATGTATATCATCTATATAGTCATCTGGTTACCATAGTATAGGCTTCTAGGCTAGTTTGGGACCAGATGACCGTGTGTGGAAGTTATCCCATATTAAAATAAAATGATATTTATTACTCGGAACAAAACGCTTGTTATCTAGATCTCTAATTATATTTTAGTCCATAATACTTATTATTCGGATTGAAATATAATTAGAAAACTAGATAACTGTTATCTCATTCTGAATAACATCATTTTATTTTGGAAACATAGTCTGATTTTAAATAATTTATGTATTATAATATAATAATAATATGGGACAACGTTTCACGTTCCACGTTCCACACACGGTCATCTGGTCCCAAACTAGGCTAGAAGCCTGTACTATGGTAACCAGATGACTGATATACATACTTATATACGCTTATAACACCCATTATTAACACCCATTATAGCACCCATATTACGTTTGTATGGAGTAAAAATATTTGTGATGCTTATATAATTAAGAGAAGTTTTAAGTGCCCAAAACATGTGTTTATTGACATTACCAGTAATAAACCCGAGATATTCCAAGAAAGATTGTCTAAACACGATAGTTGAGGAAAATCACTGGATATTACGAAAAACGAAGGCTAACCAGTAACCAGTATATCAATCAATGTTATTATGAATTGTGAATACCAAACGATGTTTCGATATAATTTATAAATGTCTTAATAATCTCTATAAAATACAAGGATTCTCGTAATTAATTAGCATCTTCATAAAGGCTAATTGTAACGTAGAAGGGGAAAGCAGAAATGTAAGCAGGACTCAGTCCCATAGTACACACACACTTCGCCCGTTATGTATTTTGGTCCCATGTAATAGTGGGCGAGCCTATTGCCATCTACCGGGCACAGTTCCAGAATTTAAGCTGTCAAGGAGGAAATCTTAATGGAAAATTAAATATCAGTTTTTCTGACTTGTGCTTAAGAATGATAGATGAGAAGTTTGAGAAGTACGACTGGAGTGACCTTGAAAGACAAAATGAGGAATAATATGATAAAGGAACACTGTGGCATGTTATAAGATGTAGTGACAATCTATACTATCTATACTTCTATACTAATATTATAAAGAGAGAAACTTTGTTTTTTTGTTTTTTTGTTTTTTTGTTTTTTTGTTTTTTTGTTTTTTTGTTTGTAACGAATAGGCTCCGAAACTACTGGACCGATTTTAAAAATTCTTTCACTTATGGATAGCTTAACTCAGTGTGAGTGCCATAGGCTATATGAGATTTTGAAAAAAAATAGGGATCCGTAAGAAAACTGCAATATTGTGAACCAAGGTGTCACATAATATAATTACCATATTCATAAATTTGCGTGTGCTGTGAAATCCATTGATGGTAGAATAATATAATGTACTAGGGGTTTGTAGTACTTATTATCAATATCTACAAAATAGTCCACGGAAATTTTATCCATCTATTTTGGTTTAGTCACAATTATCGAAACAGACATTATATGCATGCGCTGTGAAAAGTATTGGTGGTAGAATAAAGTAATGTACTAGGGGTTTGTAGTAATTATCAATACCTACAAAACAGTATACATAGATTATATCCATCTTTTTTGGATTAGTCACAATAATCGAAGCAGTGATTATTTTTCATGCGGTGTGAAAACTATCGGTGGTAGATTAAAGTAATGTACTAGGGGTTTGTAGTAATTATCAATACCTACAAAACAGTATACATAGATTATATCCATCTTTTTTGGTTTAGTCACAATAATCGAAACAGTGATTATTTTTCATGCGGTGTGAAAACTATCGGTGGTAGATTAAAGTAATGTACTAGGGGTTTGTAGTAATTATCAATACCTACAAAACAGTATACATAGATTATATCCATCTTTTTTGGTTTAGTCATAATAATCGAAACAGTGATTATTTTTCATGCGGTGTGAAAACTAACTTTTGGTATTGTAACAGAAATAGTCATTAATTTGCGTGCGCTGCGTAAACCATTAGGGTTATATCTATTAAAATACAATGTATCACGAATTTACTCCTGTTAAACGTCCACTATACCTACTTCTGCTAGGTTCTGGTACTGGCTTCTCGAAAATGGCAAGCACGAATTAGGTCCCATTAGGTCCACATGCGACAGTAAAGTTAGATCGTACGAGCGGATAATATTTTTGTCTAGGTCGCACTTCGATCTTACGTACGTCTTTCTATCTTTGTTGTTCATTATATTATGTCACTGTGCAAACTTCACACTGAGCAAAATGCACGTGCCATTTGTTGAGTAAGCGCTGGAAGAACGTACCATAATATCTCCCTTTTTCTTGGTATCAATGTGTGACAAAGATAGAGAAAGGAGTGCTCAGGTGGTTCGGACATGTGGAGAGGATGGATGAAAGGAGATTAACAACATAGATTTACACCATCGCCTTTCTACCGAACTATTAGGCAAACGGAAAAGCGTCACCACTATTTGGTGGATTTACCAACCGCTCGCACGAAGCGATTTGCCTCATCATTTTTCATGAGAATGACCAAGCAATGGAACTCACTGGGTTTGTTCCACTCAAGAGTGATGAGGTTTTAACTGAACACCTTAGGCCGCATCATCACTTACCAGCAGGTTATTATTGCAGTCAAACTCCTGTTTAGTGTGAATAGTCAAATCGGTAGAGGTCGACCTAGGCATTTTTCATGAACGAATTGATGTTATATTAAGGAAAGGCCAAGTCAAAAGTAGCTACAACCGACGAGCATGAATGAAGAACATAATATGAAGTGGACTAGGCGACATCTGTATGTCAGGATCATAGAAAGTGGAGGAAAATAGTCTCTGCCTACCCCATCGGGAACAAGTTGTGACTGTATGTATATATGACCTGTAAATCTGACCCGGGATCTCATGATCGGCAGAAACGCTTGTAAACCACTATTCCACCTGGGCAGTCATTTTAGAATTACTTTAGAGGTATTTTTCCTCTTTATTCCAGGTATCACCCTTCTAGTCCTGTCAATAGACCTGCCCACCACGTCAGCAGTGAAGGCCACCTCACTCTTCTTCGCAAAGACTACCAGCACCACCGCCGCGCCGGAGGAAGAAGTTGATGATGGCGATAAGGTACCGACTTTATATTTCTTAGCTTGTCAAAGTATTACCATGTCTGTTTGATCTATGTGGGTGTTAGAAGCGAACATACTTGTAGGTATTTACCTTATACAAGTATGTATTTCAGTCTTCTGGTTACTTCTTCCCCTCCGCCCTCGCAACGTCCTAGACGACCCGGAAGACTCTATCGCC
Source organism: Hemistola chrysoprasaria (assembly GCA_947063395.1). NCBI lineage: Eukaryota > Metazoa > Arthropoda > Insecta > Lepidoptera > Geometridae > Hemistola > Hemistola chrysoprasaria. The sequence goes on along the minus strand of OX346734.1, from coordinate 1,077,685 downwards.
GCCACATCGGCAGCGCTAGGCTCGCCCGATCCTACTAATATTTGCAACAGTCGCTCCGTTTTCGGTACTGGTGCCAGATACCAGATCCACCAACTCACACAATCACAACACCGACCTCGCCGGCGAGGTCGAAGATCTCTCAGATCCTTCAGATCGGTTAGTTTCTCTCCTAATAATCAAACAGATTAAACCATTGATAGGGCTCTAGGACACTCCCCTTCTGGGTCGCCAGGGCAAGTCTGACTCCACGTATTCTGGTGACGGCCCAAGCCGAAGTTCGTACCGTCTAGGTGCCCTTGTGCTAGTCGCCTTCAAACTTAAACTTTGGTCGAGCGTCTCCTGCGCTCACCACTGCCCAGTAAAGCTGTAGAGGCCATCTGAAGCCAACAGCATAGGTCATTGAAAAATAAAACCTGGTTGCCAAAGTACAGGCTCTGCCTAGTTTGGGTGCTCGGAACCGTGTGTGGAAGATGTCCAATATATAAAAATATGCCCACGGGTATATTGATATTATATTTTATTTAATCGGACTTGTTACATCATTTTGACCAATCCAATAAATTAAAACAAAATACATCCAATTAAGATGACAACCAATGAAATATAACAAAACTTTCGCTACGACACTGACTAACCGACGTAATATTATAGGAAGGGAAAAGTAAATCACCTTGACAGGACCGCCTTGGGTAGAGAACGTTATAAACAACTGTAGGTCTTATATACTAACTAGATTGTAACTTACATTAAAAGACTAAGTATGATTATAGACCATAGAACTCTTAATAAAGTATAGAAGTCACATGACCTTGTCGCCGCACAGGTGACTATACTCAGCTCGCTTTAATATGGTACCTGTGACATTTGACAAATTGTTCCGCTTCACAATTTTTTTTTTTTAAAACATAATATACCAATTTTTTCCCGAAAGGGAAGGCAGCGATGTACCCATGACTCAGTCCCATAGTAGGTACACCCACATTTCACCAGTATGTTATTATTATCCCATGTAATAAAGGGCGAGCTTATTGCCATCAACCGGACACAGTTCCAGACTCCAGGCAGTTATTGACATAATTCCATTACAGACTCCAGGCTGTAAATGTCCCATATTATTATGAAATTATTATTATTTAATTCAAGATTCCTTGTTTGTAGTGTAATCATAAATAGTTTATAAAATTATTGGTTACTGTCATATTATGACACACGTGATATTCACAATATATGCTCAATATAATGTCACAGTTACCATCCTACAGCAAACACAGTATGAGCTATGTTTAAAGTATGGCTCGATGGCGTAGAAGGCGCATGATGACTGCCAATCAAGAGGTCCCGGGTTCGATCTCCAGGTCAAGCAAAGTGTTAAATATTGGATTTTTCCATTAGGAATTATCTCAATAACTGCCTGGAGTCTGGAACTGTGCCCGGTAGATGGCAATAGGCTCGCCCCCTATTACATGGGACCAATAACATATTGGCGAAATGTGGGTGTATCTACTATGGGACTGAGTCCTGGGTACACCTTGTCTACCCCTTCGGGAAAAAAGGCGTGAATGTATGTTATGTTATGTAAGAAAAAATAAATTGCGACGTAAGACATTTCTAGATACAACGACTTCTGTGTACGTAGGATGTTCTAACGTTGTAAATGACAAAGGAAACTGGTCAATTAGTATGAGCCATAGGCCCAAACGAAACAGGTTTGAGTTATTTGATTATTAATATTTGAATAATAAAACAACAAATAACCGGTAATACGAGTATATTAATTAACATACAATTATTAGCAGAAAAAGCCTTTAAATGTCACCTCATAAATTATTAAGCGTAATGTCAGTTGTATCATTGTAATTATTAATTACAATGATACAACTGACATTTTATTATCAGCCGGAAAACGTCCACTGCAAAACAAAGGCCTATCCAAGAAGCTTATACTACAACTCTGGTGATTGCATTGTGAACAACGCGTTGAAGGCGGTGCTTTTCGAGTACCGGGTGGCTTAGGTGAGCCAAGACCTATAAGAATAGGCCCAAGAAGCTCATATAACAACACTGAAGATTGCATTGCCACAAAAGCATTTGTGATAATAACGACAATGAATATCTGTACCTTACTATTAAAACTAATTATTATTTTAAATTAATACTACTTATATATAAGAATTTTGACTTTTTAGTTCCTTTCTGAAAAATCTTATTTGAATCAACATTGAAAAGACGTCGTCACTTCTACCTACTTACGACATAAAGAAAGTCGTCTGCATTATTGGAGTAGCCCACAGAACTGCTGCGTCAAATTAGAATCACGGATGCACACGGAAGATAAATGATATATGTGTACATAGAGTTAAGTAGTATTTAAGATCAACGTATCTATCAATAAAGTTAGACATCACCATACACTCTCTGGTTTTGATTTGTCTCGCCCGCTACCTGCGGCCGAGCCATTAATAGCCGCCATTGCAGTCGGCCCTGGCAATGTTCCTACTGAAAGTTGACAGACCGCTACCCTCCTCGTACGAGGGTTGCACCCGGACCTTACAGCGGTCCTGACTTGGCGCAAATCTTTTGTTCAATCTATCTGGGCCTTTAATAGACATTAAATTTTACCATTCCAGATGGACGGCGCGCCCGATGTCGAACCACCAGCGAACACGACATCAAAACTGACAGGCATCCCGCAAATAGACTACATTTACGACCCGAATCTCCCAAGAGAACTGAACGGGTTTAATTTGTCCGAGTATCCATTCTTTGAAACCGTGCCTCCTCCGGAGACCATAGACTTCAAGTGTGATGGACTTCATGATGGGTTTTACGCCTCTGTGGTTCATAAATGCCAGGTAAGGAAGTAGTATACGTTTTGGTGTATTAGAAGATGTAGTGACAAATATAGAGCAAGGAATGCTTAAATGGTTAAAACGTGTGGAGGATGGATAAAAGGCATTGTATATAGTAAATTGTATGTAACTTTGAAAGTTGTATGTCAGGATCGTAGGAAGTGGAAAGAAATAGTCTCTGCCTACCCCAACGGAAACAAGGCGAGACGGTATGTATGTATGTATGTAACTTTCAACACCGAAAACCACTCAGTATGCGCAAACACATCGGATCTCTCAGTGTTCTGATGAACTTTTCAACCTGATACCAGCGTCACGGTTCTATCACAGTACTTGTAGTGGTAGGCCTCTTATGCAGGGGGCCGCCTGGGGAAGTACCATACCTTTGCCAGTTATTCATCCACCAAGTGATATTAGTAAAATTATGAAGACAAATCACAAAAAGACAAAATTCTAAGAGGGCTACTAGGCCTATGCATTACCTGTTCCATAGGAATATTAACCCAGTGTTTCCATGTGGAACAGTCAGGTCTGTCAGCTAATACGTTTATGATAATGGTTTAGTACCATCATTTCATATGATTATCGTTCGCGTCAACGCCGCTGTACGTCGTTTCTATCGATAGGGTCGATAGATAGAGAGACAGAATAGTTGATTGCTATTCTGTGTTCGTTGCACAGCAAATGCCTCTCGCAGCCGTAACCATTATGCTGACGTCTTTTTTTATGATAGTGAGTGACAAGACGAACAAATCAGGTGCCTGATGGTAAGCATCAGGCATCTTTATACTACTTATATTATAATATTATATACCTACAAATACAATTTTACTTCTTCTGTCACACTACCGACCAAATGTGATTTACTGTACTCTCCTCTCCCTGCACGGTTGTCTGGAAGAGATCGCTCTTAGCGATAAGACCGCCAATTGTTACATTATTTGTTATAATTGTATATTTAAATTTAAGGTTTCATGTTTGTAGTGTAATAATAAAGAGTTAATCTATCTATCTATTTATCTAAGCATCATGATTGCCTATTGTTAACACAGTGCCGCCCTGTGTTTTAAAATTTAAAATTATGCGTGGCACCTGTCACCCTGAGATATTAGTGGTTGAAGCTCGTCATGCTCAGTAATTAAGCTGGTAACATTGCCCTTCAGACTGGAACACAGTAATGTTTGTACATTACTGCTTGGCGGATGAATAACTGGCAAAGTTGTGGTACTTCCCCAGGCGGCCAACCTTAACCGTATTGCTAGAGACCGTGGTTAAAGTGACAGAGTGAAGTTACATGGTAAAGTGGCATGGTGCGCAGAAGCTGATTGTTGATGATGATGATTATTTTTCAGCTATATCACCACTGCCTATACGGAACGCGATACGATTTCCTGTGCGCCAACTATACGGCGTTCGATCAGAGGACGTTCATCTGCCATTTCGCTTCCGAAGTGGATTGCAAGAACTCGCCAAATTTTTTTAGTAGGTAAGTTTTAGACCGTGTCTAAGTGCCGTGGGGTTAACGGCTAGGTAGAGTAAAATAGTACCACAGTCTCTCCGTGGTTGCCGTAAGAGCTGGCTAAAGGTTATCAAATCTAGCGCAGACAGCAACGTCCTCTGCGTAAAATCATCGAACTGCACTCGCCATCCTGCGTAACAATCGTGGCGAGTATTGGCATAAGCCCCCCTTATGAGAAAGGTATATGTCCAGTAGTGGACTTGCAACCGCTGAGATGATGATGATGATGTGATGATAATGGTTCCATTATGAAATTTCACAATAGTGTGGGCGTCAATCAAACATGAGTGTTACTGAATAAATTATAAGTTATAACGGGAATAGCAATAATACATATTATTTTTTAAACATTGCCGATGTAACAGTCGGATATTATTTACTAAGTATACATAATATAGATAATAATGACTGTCTTTTTCGATTAGCGGTCGCAAGCACGACATAGATTCGATTCCCAGGTCAGGCAAACTATGTTATTGGATTTTTCCATGAGCAATTTTCTCAATAACATCCTGGAGCCCAGAACTGTGCCTGGTAGTTAGCAATAGGATCGCCCCCTATTACATGAGACTTAAAATATATCTGTCGAAGTGTGAGTGTACCTACTATGGGACTGGGTACACCCATGTCTAACCCTTTAGGTCACAAGTCGTGCTGTTATGTATTTAAATTATGTAACCCGTCTATTTATAAGTAGTCAAAGTACCAGGAGAACATAAATACAAAGGAGATCTTCCTTCCAGAAACGATGCTCTATACAAAGCTACGACCACAATGGCTCCGCCGACCACACCTTCGACCACAACTACAACCACCGCCCGACCGCGACCACAGCCTGGTGGGAGACGCCGGCCTTATTATTATGATAATTATGACGATGACTATTATTATAATAATAGGGAATATGACGAATATGATGACAGGTAAATATTTTAACCAACAAATTAAACATTCTTAAAGTATTGACAGGTATCCGCGCGCGCACCGACTCGATACGCCGTCGTTTTTGTCAAACGCGGCAACAAATACTATGCACAAATCGGCGTAGCACTCCTTGCAACCTAAAACAAGTAACCAATGAATTATTTCTATATATTTTATTCAGAGACTACCCCAGAAGAAGACCAAGGCCGCGTCCTTCAGGCAGAGAGAGACCAGGAAAGAAAAGACCAGCCGTGGACGAATATGAAGATGAAAGGTATATAATTTTTTTTTTATGATAGTAAGTGAAAAGACGAGTAAATCAGGTTCCTGATGGTATGCATCATGATTACCCATATCAGACACAGTGCCACCCAGTGTTTTAAAATTCTAAATTCTGCGCGGAACTGCACTGCGCCTGTCACCCTGAGTTATTAGCTGTTGTAACTCGTCATGGCCAGTAATTTCGCTGGTAATATTGCCCTTCAGACCGGAACACAGTAATGTTTGCACATTACTGCTTGGCGGATGAATAACTGGCAAAGGTGTGGCACTACCCCAGGCAGCCCCCTGCAAAAGAAGCCTACCACTACAAAAAACTATTGGTCGGTTACCGAAATCTCTGGCGATGCCTAAGTCCAGTTACCACTAACTTCTTCTAACGGCTGAGATGATGATAATGATAATGATGAACGAAAGCTTCATTTATTGTCCTAATGACCTATGTACGGTACCCAATATTTAGGCCAAAAATTTATTTTAAAATTTTTAGTGAGTAAAAAATATCAAATTGCAATTAGACCCAATGCCTTGTTAATCAAAAATGGATTGATTATCATATTAATACACACAGGTGAAGAACATTCTCGATATGATCACCATATAAACTAAACTTAGGCTTAATTTCTTAGGCTATACAACTGACACTGTATAGCCTAAGAAATGACATAAATTACCTACAGCACAAGAGTAATCTTAATGTGGGTCTGTAGGTTACCAATTTACTGAAACTCAGTTAAAACAATGTGCACTTAGCTTTATTAGCTGCTAAATTTATTAATATGCATGATTTAATATTTGTAATAACCACTAAGCATCAGGTATATAACTGTAATATTTTTTTGAGAAAGGAGTAATAAACAGGCAATCATGAAAATAAGTCTTTTGTAGTGGTAGGCCTCTTTTGCAGGGGGCCGCCTGGGGAAGTACCACACCTTTGCCAGTTATTCATCCGCCAAGCAGTAATGTCCAAACATTACTGTGTTTCGGTATGAAGGGCAATGTTACCAGCGAAATTACTGGGCATGATGAGATTCAACAACCCATATCTCAGGGTGATAGGCGCAGTGCAGTGCCGCGAAGAATTTTGAATTTTAAAATACTGGGTGGCATTGTGTCTGATATGGGCAATCATGATGCTTACCATCAGGCATCTGATGAGCTCGTCTTGTCACTCACTATCATAAAAAAAAAAAAAAAAAAAAAAAAAAAAAATAAGTTAGCTGTGGAAGTGCCCTATGTGGTATACCAAGTTCTTACTTAAGCTTACCAAATTCCAGCCCGATCGGTGCAGTATAGTTTTGGCGTGAAGGCGTTACAAACATCCACACACGTACCGACCAACATTCGCATTTGACATTTGCATTATAGAAGGACAACTATAGTGTTTGGTCGATGGTTAAACGTATGTGTTAATTTCAGAACCGACACCCGTCGCAGGCCCCTGCCAACAGCACGCGACGAAGACGAAGAATTCGACCGTCGCAGACCACTTGCAAGACCTGGAGCCAAAAGACCATATAACAGAAGACCATACGAAGGACGCAGCGGCGCAAGAAGACGACCCAGACCCAGAGATGATGACGAGGAAGACTACAGACCTACCAGACGTGATGAAAGACCAGCGGATGATAGACGAGTTGATGATGATAGACCGAGAAATGAATATAGGTCAAGAGATGAAGCTCCTAGGGCGAAAGACGAAGCTAGGTCAAATAGAGATGAAATTAGACCCAAGGATGAAGTGAGACCAGTACGAGATGAAGCTCCTAGGGAAAAAGATGAAGCGAGATCAAATGGAGATGAAATAATCCAAAGAGATCCAAGAGACGAAATAAGGCCAAGAGATGAACTAAGACCAAGAGATGAAATAAGAACAAGAGATGAAATAAGACCAAGAGATGAAATAAGAACAAGAGATGAAATAAGACCAAGAGATGAAATAAGACCGAGAGACGAAGTCAGAACTAAAGTCGAAAACAGGCCTTACAATTTTAGATCGCGTGATGAAGTCAGACCTCCTAGAAATGATGATAAATCTTTAAATGATAGGGGTTCCTACACATACTCCCAAGGTAGGAGACCCATTGATGACACACCAAGAAGACAATTCAGAGATAGGTACGAAGACGAAGAAAAAAAAGAAATCCCCACAGCGCCTGAAGCTACTGGACTAGTCAAACCTAAAGGGCACGGAATTTTTAGTCAACCTCGAATGCCACCCAAAATCAAACGCCCAGTACCACTTGCAGAGAAGGAAAAGTATGACTACAAAACTGTAGGAACAACTAAACCACCGCCAAAGTATGATGATGATGATGATTACTACGACTACGAAGACGATGAAACTAGTAAACCTTCATCATCAGGGAAATTTAGCTCAATTCAAAGACCTAACGCACCAGAGCCAATAGAAAAAGAAAGGTTCAAGCCAACAAGAGCTATAGGTAGACAGACCAAAAGACCTATAGATTATGAAGAAAAGATTGAGACGAAATTCGCTGATGATGATTATTATTATGATTATGATGATAGAAAGCATAAAGAAGTGGAAATTAAAGTGAGGGAGCTAAGGCCGATGGTAAGGGTTGTTAAACGTCCTTTTTTACCGTCTAGGGGTGGTAGCAAGTACCTGCCAAGAGGGTTACGTCCAATCAATGGTAGGGACTTGACGGCGCCAATAAAAACCACCCCGAAACCAACTACTACTTCCACTACTACGACCACTACAACTACCACCACAACTACTACTACAACACCTGCACCAACGACAACAACAACTACAACTGAAGAACCAACAACTACACCAACTACTACATCTACAACTACGACAAGACCAACTACAACTAAAACAACCACAACTGAGGAACCAACTACAACGAGACTGCAAACAACAACAACCAAACCGACAACTACTATCACAACTGAAGCGACAACGACAGGCGTGAAACTGGAAGAGGAATACGAATATTACGATGAAGATGACACCGAATATGATAGGAAAGAATCAACCACTTACGACACAACATCCAAAACTGAGACAACAACGCAACCAACAACAAAGAGACCTACAACAACCAGAACAACAACTACAAGACCGATAACAACTACTCGGTTGCACACAACTAAATTAACTCATAAACCTAAAACTAACGTCGATTATGAAACTTCAGAACAGGCAAAAAAACTAGCAAATCAAGTTTTAAGGGTTTACAACGATAATTACGAAGCAATTAGAGATAAATTAGAATCCACATTAACACCAGGAGAATATGTTAAACCACATATAACCCCAAAACCACTACACTACAAACAAATAACAGAAAGTAAACCATTCCAATATAAACCAAAAGAACATTTAAATTTCAAACCACAGATAGCACACATAAAACCAGAGCACTACAATTTAAAACCGGAGATTGCACACGAAAACCCAGAAATTTATAATTTAAAACCGGAAATTTTTAATATCAAACCGGAAATTTCGAAACCTTATACAGCAACGGGCAAACCGCTGCCTGACATATCAATTAAGCAAAACTTGGCTGATTCTGTAGAAAATGATGATTATGATGTTAGACTAAATGAGGCGATCGCGCCTATAAATCCAAATATACCAGTACATCGAATCCCCAGTGGTTTCATATCCCAAGATAGAGATTACACATTTTCTAGATTTAGGAATAATTTTAACGCAGAACCACATTTCGCAGCGTCAGATATAACTAATTATCAAGTTAGGAAAAGGCCGATCCAAGGGGTGAGCTTAAGAACCCCTAATTCCTTTTATCTTCAACCTCAAAGATTTTACCAAGACGAGGGTAGATTTCCGCGGCAATTATCACATTTGCAATATGACCCGTTGATGTATAGGCCAGTGGAAATGTACTGAGCGGTCGGGCAGCGTGGCGTTTTGCGTTTTTAAGTGTAGCGTTTTTATCCAAAACTGAACTAGAGTCATTTCCTACGGCTTTACTTTTCTACTATCATAATACCGTGGTTCCTTTGAAAATTTGCATAACTATTTCTCTTGTTAGATTTTAGAAGTTAGAAGTATTACAAGTATTACAAGTATGGATGATTGTCCATACTTGTAATCCTTACAGGATTTTTCGTCAAGCTGTTTAGGTTATTTTTTATCATACTTTTACTTTATAACAGTGGTTAATCTCGTGGAAAATGCAACATTAATGCCACACAACCCATATTGGTTTGATTCGAGCTGTGTATTATAGAAACCGTTGAATATAGGTAACGCTGTAAGTTTTTAGAACAGGCCAGAAAATTTGCCGATGAAAAATAAAAGTATTTGGGATTCATTTGTTTTTACAAATTGGCAGCAATTTTAAAAGTGTCTGCCTAGCTTCAAAATGCATTTGACTAGAGAAAATGATCCAGTCTGACGCTTGTTAAATTGGTGCCAATTTGTAAAAACAAATGATTCCCAAAAAATTTCATTTTTCATCGGCTGCTTTTCTTACTGGCCTATTCTAAAAACTTTCAGTGTTACCTATATTCAACGGTTTCCTTAATTATACTGCTCGAATCAAATCTCTCATTAATTTATTGAAAACTGGTATATTTTTCATGCTAAATGATTTTAAACCTTTAAGATTGATCAGTTATTAATATTCTGATTTCTGATTGATGATAAAAACGCTACGCTCTATAAATGCGCGCCCTATTGTGATTAGTAACCTAGGTAACCTAATCGGAAACCTTTGATTTTCATATGAAAACCTGTAGGCGTATGTTTTTTTTACCATTCTCAGAAATACAATACGTATATAGGAATGGTGCGAAAGGTGGTTCAAAACCCGCGCGTGGGTAAAATATACTTCCCATAATTCGTATTGTTTTTCAAGTGAATTTCGGTTAGTCTATAAAAATATAAAATATTATGAAATTCTCCGAGTTTAAATTTAAATGTCGTTGATTTATTACAATATAAATTATTATTAAATTTTGTAACATATTTAATACATTAAGTTCTTTATTATATTATCTCCTCCAATATACATAAATTATATATTTTTACAGATAATCAAAAATTCGGTGAACTATTTAAAAATAATCAATTTACCCTACAGGTTTTCGTAAATATAATATAAAATTAATAATACTCTTATTTTAATCAGAAATTTTAATCACTTTAACTGTAACTTTCATCTTATTTTAAACCCATATAAATTATGAAAAAAAGTAAATGTATATAATATAAAAAAATCTGGTACATAATTCTTTAAATTATAACTATAAAATTAACATTTTAAATTCTATAAATTTACAAAGTTTTAATTTAAAGAATTGCCAGTAAAATAAAACATTAGTTACCTTTATATTAAGAACTTTTTTGAAGGTTACCTATCATTAAGTGCAATGTTTTAAATAAAAAAGGAAATCGGAGAAATAATATATTTAAGAGAAGAGAAATCAGAGAGATATAAGGAATAAAAGAATAAAAGGAAATCAGAGAATAAAAATGTTAAGAGAAGATACTCGTAATTAAGCATTTTTCTCAAAAATCTCATCAATTTGTAAATAAATTTAAGGATTTTGTATATTATAATTTAAATACTATGAACAATTTTTATACTTGAAAATAAGATTTTTGTACAATAAAAATCAAATAATACATGTTTTTTTATTTTATTATTAAATATTTTTTACAATCTACTGACTGCTTCAGTGGAGTAGTGGTTTGCAAGCGCTAATACCGGTCATGAGGTCCCGGGTTCAATTCCCAGATTAAGCAAGGACAATGACTACCTGGAGTCTAGAACTGTGCCCGTAGATGGTAATAGGCGAGCCTATTTACAATATTAGATGGGTCTTAAAGGGTGGCACCCTTCGGAATGAACTTTTAGTGATTATATTTATTATTGCAATAAATTAAACAACAAAATATTATTTAGTTTATATATATTTCGTTTGTTTTCATAAATATTTCTAATCTTTACATACCTAATATCATAATAATATGAATTAAAAAATGTAAAATAATAAATGATAAAAACTAAACTAAAATTCACTAATAATAATTATAATTTCTATATTATATTTATTATCACACCTCTTATTATTAATATATATCTATAATTATTACGAGAAATAGCAATGCCATTGACATTTTTGGTATTTTTTAACTAGGTCTTAAAGATTTAATAAACTGTAAAATATGTATTTTAAAGTCAGTTAAAATTGAAATGAAGATCGAGATGAAGTCAGTTATTTTTATATTACTTTTTTATCATAGTGAGTAACAAGACGAGCCAATCACGTGCCTGATGGTAAGCATCATGACTGCCCATATCAGACACAGTGTGACCCAGTGTTTTAAAATTTAAAATTCTGCGCGGCACTGCACCTGTCACCCTGAGATATTAGTTGCTGAAGTAATTTCGCTGGTAACATTGTCCTTCAGACCGGAACACAGTAATGTTTGCACATTACTGCTTGGCGGAATAACTGGCAAAGGTGTGGTACTTCCCCAGACGGCCGCCTGCAAAAGAGGCCTACCACTACACATATTATATTATAATAAGTAATATTGTTTATGACGGTTTGTACTATTTGAAAATTAATTTGAATTTGAAATCGTCTCAAATAGGAGTAAAACTATACCAATTAAAATAAATGTGTAGATCAGCTTATTTTCAAAATCTTTCACCAAAAACTTAAATTCAAATAACTTTTTTTATTTTAATCTTATCACAAATTTGAATTTTCAATCTGTTTCCCCATAGTTCTATGCTTCAAACTCCAAGGTTTAGTCTTGAGAGTCTCATTCTTCTGTGTTGTATCTTCTGTGTTCTTCTGTTCTTCTTCGGCTTCTTCTCGATGGAAAAGTCTGTCAAATAAGAATTTAGATTATTATTCTACAAATTATATCCAGCTTATATTAAAAATGCGTGAGTAAAAGTTTGTGAGGTTGGATGGATGTTTGTTACTCTTTCACGCCAAAACTACTGAACCGATTGGGCTGAAAGTCGGTATGTTGATAGTTTAGACCCTGGAATAACACATAAGATAACTTTTTCTCCCGATATAGACTAAAATATAATTAGGAACCTATTTAACTAGTGTCTCATTCCGAATAACGTCATTAAATGTTGGAAATATGCTCTGATTTCAAATGATTTGACTATTACGTTTGTATGGGGAATCCCCTTAAGCATACTTACCAAGGTATGTTTTAAAGGCAAATGTATGTATTGTACTTCTTTATAAACTCTCCACACTGGCGCGCGAATCGCGTGCGAGGTCGCGGCGTTAATCGCGGCGCGGATCCCGAGCGCGGTCGCGCCGTGAATCGCGGCGTGAACTGCAAACCGTCTCGACACTCGCAGTTCGCACCTTGTTCGCGGTTTCGCTCGCGAGTGTGGAAAGCCCAATAAAGTCAAAATAGATAACTATTTTCTCACCTATTAATAGGGAACTGTAGATAGTAGAAGATGAAGGTGGAAGCCCAGATCAGCATCTGATATAAGCAGACCTGCCACCAAGTCATGATGCCGAAGACTCCATACAGCCATCGGCGGGTGAAGAAGTAGATTGTGTAATATCTAGAAAGAACAGAACAAACAATTTACATATTCATCATTATTCCTATTTTATACACTGTCCAAAGCAAATTCGCCCTCTCCCTCACGCGTACCCACATTTTGAATGATCTAAAAAATTACTACATGTAATTACGTAAAATAAAGACAACTAGGTTCTAAATAATAACAAAACAAAAATTCAGTAAGCAATCCAATTTAATCCAAACAAGTTTTCAGTGCCATTTTATTTTTCTAAGTTTTTTTCTTTGTGCAGTTTTTTATAAAGGATTAAATTAATTTTTTTACTGAATCGTTGTATTGTTATTTTCTACAACAAACGGGCGTTTTCTAGAACAAATGGAAAAGTGGCGACAAGCTTGGGTGTGTGGGTCGTTTTGTTATTTTCTCAGAGAATTTATCGATTAAAAAAATACAAGTCAACTTACACAATAGCATATAGCACGCCTACAATAGCAACAGCCCACAACTCGACTTTCTTATCTCTCGGGAACCTCCTCGCTTGCAGCACCGTCTCGACCACGATCACAATAGTGATGTTGGTGTGGACGCAGTGGTTGAACCACCACGGGACTATCTGGTCGTAGACCACTGGGAAGACCAGCTCACGGTCTATCGTGTAGATACTCCAGAACATTGAGGATATGAACTGGAAAAGGAAAAATGACACGAATATTATGCTGCATTAGTAAAAAACCCAGCGACTTTTCCCGCTCGAAATTTCGTATAACACTTTGCCTGACCTAGGGATCGAACCTGGGACATCTTGGTCGACAGTCGAGCTTGCTCCCACTACGTCACCAAGGCAGAGGTGTTTTTTAAATAGCGTTTAATAAGGGGTGAGACTATAATTATTGCCATCTGGCCCAAAGCATTGCAATCTAACTTAAGAATGCCGCCAGTATCTTGGTTGCAGAGATAGAAAATCCAAGTATTTGCTACATGCAGGCATGTCAACCTGTGATTATTCGAAGACATCTATACGCTGCTCGTCCTTTGGATCATATAACACTTACCCGGCTCTTACGGCAACTTAAGGTAGAGAGGGTGCGGTACTATTCTATAGCCGGTTCAATACCACAGATATCCTAAACAGAAATGTTTGATCTGCCCGCCGGGGTATTGAACCCAGGACCTGCGGCTCAGAAAACAAAGTCTACCACACAGTTAACCAACAGTCTAAAATATTTAAGAAACACTTACCAGTGTAAAAGGCACCACCAGTCCACAAAAAGTAACGTCCCTATAGTACTGCAATTTTTTCCCGAATTCTGTTTGATGCTTGTCCACCCATTCGAGTATATCGTATAGGAGTGAAAGAGATAGGAATATCGTCTGGAACGCCTGGAAAAAAAGAGATGGGTGAATGTTAGTGAGGTACGTTTTCATCACTCCGTAATATACTTAAATAATAGTACGTTAGAGTTGGGCAACAGCTCGACCAACAACCGTACCGTACCGTACCGTAACCGTAAATAATAAGTAAAAAAAATACGTATTGTACATTGTAAACAGGTGACTGCCTCGATGGCGTAGAGGGCGCATGCTCGACTGCCAATCAAGAGGTCCCAGGTTCAATCCCCAGGTCAGGCAAAGTGTTAAATACTGGATTTTTCCATTAGGAATTATCTCAATAACTGCCTGGAGTCTGGAACTGTTCCCGGTAGATGGCAATAGGGTCGCCCCCTATTACATGGGACCTATAACATACTGGCGAAATGTGGGTGTATATACTATGGGACTGAGTCCTGGGTGCACCTCTGCCTACCCCTTCGGGAAAAAGGCGTGAATGTATGTTATGTTATGTAAACTGGTAAACAAAACGATAGCGAGTTCTAACTCGACTCCAGCGCCATCTAGCGCTGTTTTGATTAAATGGGTATATGTTTGTTACTCTTTCATGCCAAAACTACTGACCGATTGGGCTGAAAGTATGTAGATAATTTAGACCCTCGAATAACACATAGGATACTTTTTCATCCGATATCCCCACGGGGAGAAGATTATGCGGGTGAAACCGCAGGCCACAGCTAGTATAATAATAAAAATAAAAAAAATATTAAAAATAAAAATCACTTAAGTATTTCAGACTTAATCCCTATTTTGCGACTGTTACTTTATTTTTTAAAACTGGAAAAATACTAATTAAATTGCATGAAATTGCAGCTGCCATAGCATGCGCCTGCTATAGCAGATGCGTCATTGGTAAATAGTTATTACTATACGACATATAAGATGTACCGAAATATATAAACGTCTATATATTTTGTAGTGGTAGGCCTCTTTTGCAGGGGGCCGCTTGGGGAAGTACCACACCTTTGCCAGTTATTCATCCGCCAAACAGTAATGTGCAAACACTACTGTGTTCAGGTCTGAAGGGCAATGTTACCAGCGAAATTACTGGGCATGATGAGATTCAACAACTCATATCTCAGGGTGACAGGCGCAGTGCGGTGCCGCGCAGAATTTTGAATTTCAAAACACTGGGTGGCACTGTGTCTGATATGGCCAATCACGATGCTTACCATCAGGCACCTGATTTGCTCGTCTTGTTATTCACTATCTTAAAAAAATAAAAAAAAGACGGCGCGTCACCTTAAGTATAGAAGAGAGTAACTGACGACTGCTATAGCCATCGCATCCGCGAACGTATTAACTACATATAATGGTTTTGTAGGTCCATCCATTGTCCATAGTGTGGACAATAAAAAAAAAAAGTGTTAACTACATACATACAATGCCATATTTATTATTATAATATTATAATAACCCTCAATATTACGCTGATGTAATTAACATTATCAGTTAATTAATATAGTTCAGAGTTCATTATAATTATTATAATAATATTAGAATTATGTCTGGCCGGGTGTCTGTCAGATGATGATAGCGTGATGAGGTGGGGTGGTAGTGTAAGCGGTAAGGGTGTGGCCCGAGTGACGAGTGTCAGCGATGTAATAAATATAAGACAAAACTATATTTGAATTAGCCATTTTCCTCTGAAGGCTTCATTAATTCGCTAGAGGTAACGCTTTGGGGGGTAACAAATGATTTGGTTTCTATTGGCAGAAATGTGGAATGCCCTTATTGTTACATACATACATACATACATACAGTCACGCCTTGTTTCCGTCGGGGTAGGCAGAGATTATTTCTTTCCACTTGCTACGATCCTGACATACAACTTTCGCTTCTTCCACTTTCATCACATTCTTCATGCATGCTCGTCGGTTGTTGGTACTTTTGACCTGACCTTTCTTTAAGATAACATCAACTTGTTCACTAGGTCGACCCCGACCGACCATTCACACTCGCCTTATAAATCTCCGTTAGTCCATCCTCTTCACATGTCCCTTATTGTTATTGTTATATAACTAATATAAATAATAAAAGGCGACGCGTGATCAAAATGCTGGCGTTTATCTGGCTCAACATATTATAAGCATTGCTATTCAACGTGGCAATGCCGCCAGTATCTTGGGTACGCTGCCATCTGACAGTGGTTTAGAGCACTTGGATTGTCTATAGGCGGACATGTCGGCCTGTGGATTTTCGAAGTGTTCCATGGTATAGTGTATTTAGTTAGGGTAGATAGTAAGTAGGTAGCTCTATTGTTTAGTCTTTTTTCAATAAAGGCACTCTGCCCTTAAAAACTAAAAAAAAAAATATAATAAATAAATCATTTATTTCAGGGAATAGGTACTACAGTAAACTTAAATCTGTAGTAACAAATGTTCATATAAACATATATCTTATAGACTAACATACATAATATAATAATAATTATACAGTTATTTTCGGTAATAATTTCTGTCAATAATAATTCGCTCCAGTTTTGCATGAACAGTAACCCAAAGTTAATATATCATAATATGAAATGGTATCATCATCATCAGCCGGGAGACGTCCACTGCTATACACAGGCCTCCCCTATAGTATAATTATTCATATGTGGACATAATTTAGCCTGCAGCATTCTGACCACCTACCCTTTCTCCAAGGGTTTAATAGATTATAGTGATTAGTTTTTGTATATAAAATGTAAATAGCGGAGGTAGTGACTTTTGTAAATAGTGTTTTGTGTGTTTAATTTAAATGTTACTTTCAGAATAAATATAATTTAGCCTAGAGAGGAACATATTTTGCCAGTTATTCATCTGCCAAGCAGTAATGTGCAAACATTACAGTCTGAAGGGCAATGTTACCAACGAAATTACTGGGCATGACGAGATTCAACAACTCATATCTCAGGGTGACAGGCACAGTGCAGTGCCGCGCAGAATTTTTTACTTTAAAACACTGGGTGGCACTGTGTCTGATATAGGCAATCATGATGCTTACCATCAGGCACCTGATTTGCTCGTCTAGTCACTCAATATCATAAAAAAAATATATATTCGGAGATTGGGCAGCGGTGCTCACCGTTTCCAAGTCTCAAAGATCTTAGCAGTTGGAATTGCTATGATCACCAAGCCGCACAAGCGTGGTGATTACGGCAAAAGCAGCCCATATGAACTGTATTAATCATCGAATAAAATCCCTTCGATCGGGCCACATTGATCGGCATACTTTCAGGCTATTCGCAATTCCAATATTACGACCGTACACATGGTGCAGCTTTCCACCGCCAAACTATCCGCAATATATCATATATTTATTTTTCCGTATAGATTCATTATATTATCTTTCATTATAATTATAATTACCGTCTAAGACCTTAATAATGTGTATGGTTCAGCTTATGATATTATGTAAAAACTGATTGTTATGATCATGGAGAAACGCTGACCCCTGAAATACAAGTCTTACGGACTTAGTTCAGGGGCCAGAGATGCCCATAAACAACAAAGAATCATCATCATCATCATCTCAGCCATAGGACGTCCACTGCTGAACATATGCCTCCCCCTTAGATTTCCATCCAGTCCGGTTGTAAGCGGCCTGCATCCAGCGTGCTCCTGCCGTACTTATCAGATCGTCTGTCCACCTTGTGGGAGGACGTCCTACGCTGCGCTTACCAATCCGTGGTCTCCATTCAAGAACTTTACGGCCCCATCGGCCATCAGTTCTACGTGCTATGTGCCCTGACCATTGCCACTTCAACTTGCTAATCCGCTGGGCTATGTCGGTAACTTTCGTTCGTCTACGGATCTCCTCATTTCTGACTCGATCTCGCAGAGAAATCCCGAGCATAGCCCTCTCCATAGCTCGTTGTGCTATTTTGAGCTTACTTATAAGGCCCACAGTCAGGGACCACGTTTCAGATCCGTAAGTCATCACTGGTAACACACACTGGTCGAAAACCTTCGACTTGAGGCACTGAGGTATTTTGGACGAGAAGACATAGCGCAGATTTCTGAACGCCAAAGAACAACAAAGAATGATAATTATGTATTAGTTCATAAGCTTGTAACTTGTTTGTTTAATATTGTACTGTACACCTTTTTTAACATACATTCACGCCTTTTTCCGAAGGGGTAGGCAGAGGTGTACCCAGAACTCAGTCCCATAGTAGATACACCCACAATTCGCCAGTATGTTATTGGTCCCATGTAATAGGGGGCCTATTGCCATCTACCAGGCACAATTCCAGACTCCAGGCAGTTATTGAGATAATTCCTAATGGAAAAATCCAATATTTAACACTTTGCCTGACCTGGGGATCGAACCCGGGACCTCATGATCGGCAGTCGAGCATGCGCCCATCGAGGCAGTCACACCTTTTTTGGTTAAATAAATATTATTATTATTATTATTATTATTGCTTCATCATAGGAGATATAATTAGTGCAGCTCTGAACCCCTCATTCCACGATTCCCTGTGTAAACACAGACTCCCCAATAGTTTATGGCGTGCTGTTGGGGAGGCCTATGTTTAGCAGTGGACATCTTCCGGCTGATGATAATGCTAAGCAAAGGCTATTCGATAGAGATGTAAGTAAGAGTCAGCCCCGAGTGCGGTGTTCATTTGACCTTGTGTCAACTGTCAGAACTGATAATGTAAAAAAGTGTCTAAGTCCAAAACAGTCGCGTGATTTAACGGATGCCCTAATATATAATATCTGTTACATTACAAGCCATTGACCACTAGAGATAAAAGAAACTGATTATTAAAAAAAGGGCACACGTGTTTGATTTGTGTGTTACCACCATATATATAAATAAAACGGGAAGATGAGATGTTTTTTATGATCGTGAATGACAAGACGAGCAAATCAGGTGCCCGATGGTAAGCATCATGATTGCCCATATCAGACACAGTGCCACCCAGTGTTTAAAATTCAAAATTCTGCGCGGCACTGCACTGTGCCTGTCACCCTGAGACATTAGTTGTTGAAACTTATCATGCCCAGTAATTTCGCTGGTAACATTGCCCTTTATACCGGAACACAGTAATGTTTGCACATTACTGCTTGGCGGATAAATAACTGGCAAAGGTGTGGTACTTCCCCAGGCGGCCCCCTGCAAAAGAGGCACAGAATATTAAAGGATAGAAGTCCAGGGAAGGTTTTGAGACATAGTTCAGCGGGTCATCATGTAAAAGTTAAATCCTTATATCACATAAACATAATATATTATTATATACCTAAGGAGCAATATAGTTACCAACGTAATTAAAAACTAGTTTTTAATGAAATAAAAACCAACTGTAATAAACTCTGACTTGTACGCAAAAACTACAAGTTTTATTTTATAAATCATTCATTATAATATTTATACGAGTCGTATTATTATCATAATTTAAAATTATTAAGTATATATAGTTTTTGGTAACCATGTTCTTTTTTAGTCAAATGACTTCAAATTATAAAACAGTAATAATAGACTTAACCAAAGACGTGTAACTCGCTCTGATTGGTCGGTCCTACTAAATAATGTTACCTTGGCAGCATTTACATTATTTGACAAGCGCGCCTGATAATTTGCATTTTTGTTATATATTAAAAAAATCATCACCCCATCAAAAACGTCTTGCCACGCCTTCGGAACTTTAATTAAAGTAACTGAGATCCCAAAATAAAAATAATGCTATGTTTGATATAAAATTAGAACTTACCGTTTAGCAATAATACCAATCAAAATCAAATCAAAATCTATTTGTCGCTAGAATATAGGTATACATACACTTTCTATAAATAACAATACAAGTGCCATGTATATTCTACTCCTTTCTGGAGTGTGCAACATACATTTTACTTAGATAATGTCATGCATTAAATGTTTCTAGTTCATATTTTATGTCAGTTATTTTCGTTCTTATAAAATTCTATAATATTCTCTTAAGTCGTCACTGTTGTTTGTTTATAAAATATATGTCATTAATATTATTAAGAATTATTTTAAAAAAAAGAATTTATATTGCAATATAAATTAGATTAATATTCGAAGTGTTTAAGGTTATTTTAGTTTCTAATTTTTTTGCGTGATTTTGAAATTATAAATAGTCCTTTGTTGAATAAAAGCAGTGGATTAGTAGACACATTTTCAGTTTTGACTTAAATTTATAATAATAATAAACCAGTTAGGTTAGTAACAATCTTTACATCATCGTTACACCTAACAATCTTTATTAGCATCTTTATTAGCACCTACGATGGGTACCTACCAAAAACTTGCCAATTCTAAGTTCAATATTATTTTATACAAAATTCAAACTTGGCATAATATTTAGGTATCTTGTATCTCAATTGTTTTTGTCCCCAATTGTATTTGAATCCCAAACGGTTATAGTGGTGTAAAAAGATAACAAATAGTAAAAGTATACCTATGCATTCATTTAAGCAAACTTTCGCATCAAAATATTTTAAATATTAATTGAGAAATAGAACAACAGTTAGGTAACATAAAATATTATTGCTTAAAAATGTAAGACCAAGTTTTTGAATTGCAATGTTAGAACATCTCCCGTCTATCTACCTCCCAACAAAACTGTCATTAAAAAATAGCCTAAAAGTGTTATATGCCTTGTAAAAATAGCTTGATACGAGACAGATGAACTAAAATCAATTTGGTCATAGCTACCGTAAATTAAGCTTGCTAAAAAAAATCCCAAAACATGTAGGGAACCAACATACTTACAAAATTCCATCCCGTTAAATATCCCAGCTTATATTTATACAAATTGTCCAAATCCACAAACAAACTCGGCTGTAAATTTATATTATTTGCACTAACACCGACATAATAATGATGTAAAGTACAAAATATATGAATAACTGTCTTCCAATATAACTTGGCATCACTTTTATCGAATAACTTCTCGTTTTCCGTTATTAAAAAACATAATATATTGTAATAAATGTTGTAATCTGTCCAAAGCACATCCATTTCTTTAACTTTATGCGAAAATTGTGTTAAAACAACACAAAACTTTAATTATGTAATTATTATTTTTAAAAATGGTAGATTATATTTAATAATTATATGATTTTTGTAAATAAAACTGATTATGTAGGTATGTTAAGCGAAATTAAAATTTCAAATTAATTTGAATAAGACGCCCATTCACGATAGTATAATTTGGGCTACTATATTATAATTTATTTATTTCACTACCCTCAATGCATTTTATCATCTGCAGGGATGCCAGTGCTAGCTAAAAAAATCCCCAATCTATCATTGGCAGCATTTCCCAGTATAGAGAAATAAATATTGTATGTATGGTTGTATTATATTATGTATTATATTGTTATATACTTTAGTATTAATATACTCTTTATGTATCTGTTTAATGTAAGATGATATTTCTAACTAATACGAGTAAAATGCCATATTATCCAGATATTGTCTACTTATTGCACATCTCCGTCATTTAATGTTTTAACTCTCCGTTTCCATCCCCAGATTGTCGGTAAGAAATTGCGATAAGCCGGTTGTTTACCGTGATAAATATTTTTTGTATCTTTTTGTATATTGTATGTTTTCTAACCTTGTTATTTAATTTATTTTAAAATTAAAAAATCCTTCTAATAATAATAAATATAAAAAGCGTTGTTCGTGAAGATTAACATAATATTATTACAAAATTCGGTTCGTTGTTTACAACAAAACCATTTTTAAAATACCTACGTATTTACTGATTAATATCTTAAATAATTATTAAATAATAATTTAAAATAACAAGCAAATATTTTAAACAATCATAATATCAAGAACATAAGATAAACGTGACTAATATAAATATAATGTATTATTATGCGAAATTACTGGACATGACGAATTTCAACAGCTAATATCTCAGGGAGACAGGCGCAGTGCAGTGCCGCGCAGAATTTAAAATTTTAAACCACTGGGTGGCACTGTGTCTGATATGGGCAATCATGATGCTTACCATCTGGCATCTGATTTGCTCGTCTTGTCACTTACTATCACAAAAAAAAGAAGTATGATTTTTTACAGCCACAAGGGACCGCAGACTTGAGTATTTGATATCAATTTCAATTTGATACCTCTACGCGTTCCCATTAAATAGTGTCGTGACAGACAGACAGACAAACAGACGGCCAACAAAGTGATCCTATGAAGGCTCCTTTTTTCCTTTTAAGGTACGGAACCCTGAAAAGATCTTCAAGTTTTCTCATTATTACCTATTTTACAGCCAACTATGAATTTTTTATTTTTAAATATTATAATAATGAGAATAAATTATTAGTACCTTTTAATATAATGGAATTTCCCTACAATCGACATAGCTGAAAAGTCAAATTTTTTTTTTATGATAGTGAGTAACAAGACGAGCAAATCAGGTGCCTGATGTCAAGCATCATGATTGCCCATATCAGACACAGTGCCACCCAGTGTTTTAATATTCAAAATACTGCGTGGCACAGCAATGCGCCTGTCACCCCTAGATATTAGTTGATAAAACTCGTCATGCCTAGTAATATCGCTGGTAACATTGCCCTTCACACCGGAATACAGTAATGTTTGCACATTACTGCTTCGCGGATGAATAACTGGCAAAGGTGTGGTACTTCCCCAGGCGGCCCCCTGCAAAAGAGGCCAACCACTACCAATTCATTTTATTAATCAACTTTATCTATTTTTAAGCAGATGTATAATTTATGTTTTTATACAATGCAGTTCGACCAGACTTAATTAGGTACGTTAGGTACCTGCTTATGCAATCTCTTATGCACATTTAAAAATAACTTATTAATAATTGAGGTAAATTAATTAACATAACATAACATACATTCACACCTTTTTCCCGAAGGGGTAGGCAGAGGTGTACCCAGGACTCAGTCCCATAGTAGATACACCCACATTTCGCCAGTATATGTTATTGGTCCCATGTAATAGGGGGCGAGCCTATTGCCATCTATCGGGCACAGTTCCAGACTCCAGGCAGTTATTGAGATAAATCCTAATGGAAAAATACAATATATAACACTTTGCCTGACCTGGGGATCGAACCCGGGACCTCTTGATTGGCAGTCGAGCATGCACCCTCTACGCCACCGAGGCAGTCAATAAATTAAAACAGTAAATTAATTACCCGTAAAAATAGGTAATAGTAATTATTGTACACTGGCATCCCTGTCAACGATCTTTGCTACAGAATACCTTCGAGATAAGAAACTAACACAATTTATATTTGATAATATTAAAGTAGGCGTCATATTATTTACTATAATATATTTCTTTTTACATAACATATATACATTCACGCCTTTTTCCCGAAGGGGTAGGCAGAGGTGTACCCAGGACTCAGTCCCATAGTAGATACACCCACATTACTTTCTTTTTAGTATTGAAATATTGGTTGAAACTTAGACCAAAGTTTTACAAAGAGGTAAAGTGATACTCAAGGGGTTGCATTTACCCCTGAAACTGAATGACTCTTATAAACATAACATAACATACAACCACGCCTTTTTCCCGAAAGGGTAGGCAGAGGTGCACCCAGGATTCAGTCCCATAGTAGACACACCTACATTTCGCCAGTATGTTATTGGTCTGGTTGAGATAATTCCTAAAGGAAAAATCCAATATTTAACACATAAAAAATCAAATATTTAACACTGTACTGTCACCGTATACTGTACCGTGTTTGTATTTTTTTTTCCTAGTGTCTCAACGCAAAGTTGATTCACTCGCCCAAAGTTAAAAATATATATTTACTAGCGACCCGCCTCGGCTTCGCACGGGTAGCAGAAGTAGGTATAGTGAACGCTTAACAGGAGTAAATTCGTGATACATTGTATTTTAATAGATATAACCCTAATGGTTTATGCAACGCACGCAAATTAATGACTATTTCTGTTACAATGACCAAACCTTAACACATGTATTAATTTATCGTGGGCTATTTTGAAGATATTGATAAGTACTACAAACCCCTAGTACATTCCTTTATTCTACCACCAATACTTTTCACATCGCATGCATATAATGACTTTCGATAATTGTGACTAAACCAAAAAAGATGGATATAATCTATGTATATTGTTTTGTAGGTATTGATCAGTAACAAACCCCTAGTACATTACTTTACTCTACCACCAATAGTTTTCACACCGCATGAAAAATAATCACTTTTTCGATTATTGTGACTAAACCAAAAAAGATGGATATAATCTATGTATACTGTTTTGTAGGTATTGATAAGTACTACAAACCCCTAGTACATTACTTTACTCTACCACCAATAGTTTTCACACCGCATGAAAAATAATCACGTTTTCGATTATTGTGACTAAACCAAAAAAGATGGATATAATCTATGTATACTATTTTGTAGGTATTAATAAGTACTACAAACCCCTAGTACATTACTTTACTCTACCACCAATAGTTTTCACACCGCATAAAAAATAATCACTTTTTCGATTATTGTGACTAAACCAAAAAAGATGGATATAATCTATGTATACTGTTTTGTAGATATAAGTACTACAAACCCCTAGTACATTATTTTATTCTACCATCAATAGATTTCACAGCGCACGCAAATTAATGAATATATGTGACACCTTGGTTCACGATATTGCAATTTTCTTACGGATCCCTAATATTTTTCAAAATCTCATATAGCCTATGTCACTCAAACTGAATTAAGCTATCCATAAGTGAAAGAATTTTTAAAATCGGTCCAGTAGTTTCGGAGCCTATTCGTTACAAACAAAAAAACAAAAAAACAAAATATCAAAAAAACAAAAAAACAAAGTTTCTCTCTTTATAATATTATTATTATTATTATTATTATTATATTATTAAGTATTAAGTATAAGTATAGAAGTATAGAAGTATAGATAGTATAGATTAGTATAGATATAGATTTGTTGTGGCACCGCACTGTTAACATTCGCGACAGTACTTTCCATCAACGAGTTAAATAATATTAACGTGTTCTTTATTAACAATAAAGATACGCTGGTATACGAGTAACAGAAATAGGTACCTAGTGCTTATATAATATAAGTCTATATAACCGGTTTGTAGTTAATAATTGCAGTGTTTAAATAATTATACTGATCATATAACTAGGTCCAAGGTTTAACCTATAGATGGCTTGTTATCTAAGCTTCATTATTTTAATTGAATGCCTCTGTGGCGTAGAGGGCGCATGCTCGACTGCCAATCGAGAGGTCCCGGGTTCGATCCCCAGGTCAGGCAGTGTTAAATATTGGATTTTTCCATAAGGAATTATCTCAATAACTGCCTGGAGTCTGGAACTGTGCCCGGTAGATGGCAATAGGCTCGCCCCCTATTACATGGGCCCAATGACATACTGACGAAATGTGGGTGTATCTACTATGGGACTGAGTCCTGAGTACACCTCTGCTTACCCCTTCGGGAAAAGGCGTGATTGTATGTTTATGTTATGTTTATTATTTGACTCTGTATAAAGTACCTACTTAGGTCATTTTACGAGAAATTTAATAATAAATAATTCAATGAATAAAACCTAATCGATGTTTTGTATTCCTTCGTTCTCTCCGAATATAATTAACTCATAATTTATTTTATTTTATCTTTTCCTTTAAATCTGAGTAAGACGGTACGTGCTGAAAAACAGCGTTGTGCACGGTTAGCCGAGCGCAGCACATGCTGAGCACAATCCGATTACCACTATCAACGTTGGAATATTATTATTTTTTTTTACAGGGTATACTTAGTGCCTTTATTGAAAAAAGACTAAACAATAGAGCTACCTAATTACTGTCTACCCTAACTAAATACACTATACCATAGAACACTTCGATAATCCACAGGCCGACATGTCAGCCTATAGAAAATCCAAGTGCTCTAAACCACTGTCAGATGGCAGCGTACCCAAGATACTGGCGGCATTGCCACGTTGAATAGCAATGCTTATACGTTGAGCCAGATAAACGCCAGCATTTTGATCATATGTCGCCTCGACCAAGCGCTCAGATATATTTTTGAAAATGCGGTGAGCTCCCGGACTCACGGTCCCAGAGTCTCGACTCCAAACGGTTCAAAAATGCAACCGCTACCGAGGTTTGCATATTTGCTCCGCTTGCAATTTGAATATTATTATACTACTTATTAATATAATTACGTGTTGTTATTAAGTTTGGGCAATACACGTTGTTTTCTTATTTTCTTTCCTTCTTTACCTTACAATAATTACTAATAATATTATTCAAACTCAAACTCAAAACAGCTTTATTCAAATAGGTCATAATCTGACACTTTTGTACGTCAATGAAGATAAACAGTACTGAGTCTACCGTGCGTTCAGAAAGATACCTCTACAAGAAGAACGCACAAGAAACTTGTAGGGCTTAATTTTTTCAACAGATAGTTTCACAATATTTGGTTTGCTTACATTCGTTTTCTTTGAAGGTGCCGCGAGGCTATGCAGAAGTTTCCAAGCATCTTTGTCCTCTATGTACTGGTTGACTTTATAATAAGCCTTCTTTAGTAAAGTAGATTTTATATAGGTTTTGAATTTACCCTCCGAGAGCCCAGTTATCTCTTTGGGGATTTTATTATAGAAACGTACACTATTTCCTAAGAATGTCTTTTTATTTGTTTTAGATAATCTAAAGCTAGGTACAGCTATTTTGTCTTTATTCCTAGTATTAATATTATGAAGGTCACTATTTAATTTTAATTTATGTAAATTTTTACGCTCATACATGATGTTCTCATAAATGTATAAGGATGGTAGGGTCAGAATGTTTATTTCTTTAAATAATTCCCTCAGGGATTCGCGTGGACGCATCTCATAACGCGGGGGAAACCACGGGGCACACCTAGTATAACATAATTATATATAATTTATATTATATATATAATTTAATTATTACCTACATACGAACAGACACCAACCAAAAACCAAATGCTAAAATATAAAAAAAAAAGTAATTATCATTGCAAATTATTAATTAGTAATTTGAACCAAGGACTTAGCTGCTTAGAGAAGTAAGTTTTTGCAGGATTGTTTTTATGTTAAGGTTAAACGTCAGCCATACAAAATGACAATACATAGATATGAAGAAATAGGGAATAATTTTCCACTCAATTGTTTGGAGTTGGCTCTGGATCTGGCCTTTATCGGCGCGAAAACATATTTGGTTATAGAAAATCTAACAGTTTCTTCGTATTTAAGAAAATTGTAAATAGGTAGTTTTAGGTTATGTAAATGATTTTTTTAATAGCAAAAAAACCATACGGCCTTTTAACAAAATTAGTTTTCGCGTTAATAAAGGCCAGATCCAGAGCCAACCACAAACAATGGAGTGGAAAATTATTCCCTACTTCTTTATATCTGAATATTTTTATTTTTTATGGGTGACGTTTAACCTTAAGTACACCTAAGTACTTGATTATCTTAGGTTGGTAGCTACCTCTTAAAGAAGAACTCTTGTAGAGGTGTCTTTCCAAACGCACGGTAGAGTACTGTTAATCTTCATTGACGTGCAAAAGTGTCAGATTATGACCTATTTGAATAAATCTGTTTGAGTTTGAGTTTGAGTTATCTTCGTTCCCGTTGATATATTTTTTTATGATAGTGAGTAACAAGACGAACAAATCAAGTGCCAGCATCATGATTGCCCATATCAGACACAGAATTTTGAATATTACACCTGCACCTTCCGCACCAATCCTTGTGGCGCCACCTAACCAGTTGAGCTATCGTATCAATTTCGATATGAATTCTTATTGTCACATTAGATACGAAATTGCAGTTTAAATGCAGTTTAGTACGACTGCAATAAAACTGCAAACCAACCGTGTAGCCCGATTGCAGTTGATTGCACACCGACATTCATTGCAGTCATATTAACTGCATTCAAACTGCATATTTGCAGTCGGATTGCAGATTAAATGCAGTCAGTATTCAGTATGTCTACTAAATAATACGGGTTACCACAATTACACTACTCGAGTCAATTCAAATAAGTGGTCAGGCATAGTGCTAAATATTGGATTTTTCCATTAGGAATTATCTCAATAGCTGCCTGGAGTCTGGAACTGTGCCCGGTATATGGCAATAGGCTCGCCCCCTATTACATGGGACCAATAACATACTGGCGAAATGTGGGTGTATCTACTATGGGACTGAGTCCTGAGTACACCTCTGCCTACCCCTTCGGGAAAATGGCGTGAATGTATGTTATGAGTCAATTCAAATGGGTTTTGTGGACAATGGACAACCCAAATTGTCTGAGAGAGGTATCGAGGAAGAGCAGTTACAAAAGCTTACCAATCTTATAATATTAATTTAAGGGTTTTAAACAACGTCGTATGAAACACGTGTACCATGAAAATTTTGCTACTCGGTATCTCTTATTCACGCTCGCCTTCGGCTCGCGCGATCAATACCACCTCGTGGGTAATGTTCAACTTAGCACACTTGTACCATAATGTACTATTACATAGCATTTTATTTCAAAGTAATATAAGTACCAATAACATACTGGCGAAATGTGGGTGTATCTACTATGGGACTGAGTCCTGGGTACACCTCTGCCTACCCCTTCGGGAAAAAGGCGTGAATGTATGTTTATGTATGTAATATAAGTTTATAATAGTTCAATAATTATACACTATTTTATGTAAGTGCAAACTACATATAATTATGATAATAATATAATATTACTTGTATGACGTTTGCGTATTATACAAGGCTACAAAATAGGTATAGTAATAACAAATAAATAAATAAATAAAGGTAAGAGAGTCGAGTTTTCATGTATTAAAACCTGCACAAAGAAAAAATCCAAAGGCACTAAAAACTGGTTAGAATTAAATTGGATTTTTTACTAAATCTTTGTATTTCTTTTTTCTAGAACCTAGTTGTCTTTATTTTACGTAATTACATGTAGTATTTTTAAGATCTTCCAAAATGTGGGTACGTGTGAGCGAGAGGGCCAATTTGCTTGGACAGCGCCTTAAGGGGATACATCTAAACGTTGACCAGAGCAGCTCCATAGACGAACGAAAGTAACCGACATAGTCCAGCTGATTATCAAGTTAATGTGGCAATAGGTGGCACATAGCACGTAGAACTGATGGCCGATGGGACTGTAAAGTTAGAGAATGGAGTCCACGGACCGGCAAGCGCTGCTTAGTATATATACCATTTTATATATTCGGATATATATTTATATATCGGGAACGGTAAGGTGTGGGATTCATCATCATCATCATCTCAGCCGTTGGTAATCCACTACTGAACGTAGGCCTCCCTCATAAAGGGGGGTTTTGTCAATACTCGACACGCTTGTTGTGCGGTTGTCGAGCGCAGTTCGATGGTTTGTTGCAGAGGACGCTGCTGCCCGTCCTCTGGATCTGTTAACTTTTAGCCGGCTCTTACGGCAACCACGGGTAGAGAGGGTGGAGCACTATTCTAAAGCCGGTAACTCCACGGCACAGGAGCGGGATTGCCTTTAATTAATTTGCGATCTTTACTCATTTTAGTCTCGTTAGTGTCCCCTCTTTGGGAATGGGTGTGTACTCATCTTTAACCTCCTCAGCCTCAAACTTCGGGAAAGAGGCGAGTGTTATTTTATATACCTAAAATCTTTTCGTGAACACTCAGCCGATACTTTAAGATATAATTATGTTTACCTATTTACCATTAAAATTTCAAGTGACTTTTTTATGCTAAAATTATTTTTAAATAGGTAATTACTAAGTTTCAAGGTAATCAACTAAATATAAACCAAATAATAAAATTACACGTTAATATACACAAAATTAAAACTAAACCAGAAAAAAGCCTACATACCTAACTAAAAACTATTGCCGGTCAGTTAAACTATAGTTAGACTGGCGGGTTGGCTCAGTTGAGCATGTCTGTTTGATCTGTGTACGGGTGTTATGATCGTATACCAGTCCTCAGGTTACCATAGTACAGGCTCTGCCTAGCTTGGGGACACATAAAAGAAACATGTTTTTTCATCGGTTTAGGCTCCACTTATCATAATCATGGTAACAGTAGATACTCTAAATTTTCACAGAATATGTGTATACTTATAGCCACTATAACAAAAAATTATAAAAAATAATAATTTCAAAATTTAAAGAAAATTACCATAGAATGTATTCTTTTCTGTTTTTTTTGGAAAAGTATACTTTTTCAAAAAAAAAAAGCCATGACTGATGAAAAGTCTCGGAAAAAGATCTAACTTCCCCGCTATTATTTTTGTGTGTTTTGAAACGAGTCACACTGTGACTCGTTGGGATATTTTTTATCCCATCGTGTCACACTGTTACCCGTTGACACCTTTTATTTTTTAATCCGTCGCATCCAGTCACACTGTGACACAAGTGTTACTCGATGGGATTTTTTTCCCCGACGTGTCACAGTGTGACTCGTTTAGTGTAACTCGTTGGGAACCCACCACTCAGCCAATTATTTATTTATCATTTGCTGTGTTAGGTACATTTAGTAGGTGGTGAGAGGAGGTGATATCTGCAGGTGCAGGTAGGTATATACGAGTACATGCGATGGTAACTGGGCTCTCAGAGGGTAAGTTCAAAACCTATATAACATCTACTTTACTAAAGAAGGCTTATTATAAAGTGAACCAGTGCATAGAGGACAAAGATGCCTGGAAACTTCTGCATAACCGCCACGCGGCACCTTCAAAGAAAACGAATGTAACCAAACCAAATATTGTGACTATCTGTTGAAAAAATTAAGCCCTACAAGTTTCTTGTGCGTTCTTCTTGTAGAGGTATCTTTCCGAACGCACGGTAGACTCAGTACTGTTTATCTTTATTGACGTGCAAAAGTGTCAGATTATGACCTATTTGAATAAATCTTTTTGACGGTTAGGAACCCTTTAAATGTGATTTCCGCGCTGCCAAGTTTATTTATGAATTGGTTTGATTAATGCTATATTCAGATATTTAGGAAAGACCTGTTTCTAGAGATAGGTTTATGACAAATACGATTTGTCATAATTTGTAATTTACTTACAAATCCTCGGACTAAAGACTCGGATTAAAGACTGCCTCGGTGGCGTAGTGGGCGCATGCTCGACTGCCAATCAAGAGGTCCCGGGTTCGATCCCCAGGTCAGGCATAGTGCTAATATTGGATTTTTCCATTAGGAATTATCTCAATAACTGCCTGGAGTCTGGAACTGTGCCCGGTAGATGGCAATAGGCTCGCCCCCTATTACATGGGACCAATAACATACTGGCGAAATGTGGGTGTATCTACTATGGGACTGAGTTCTGGGTACACAGAGGTGTACCCAGAACCCAGAACCTACCCCTTCGGGAAAAAGGCGTGAATGTATGTTGTAATTTACTTCGTTACTTAAATGGATTAAAATATCGATTGAAGTTTTTATAATATTTGATTGAGACGTTTGTTGTTTTATTAATCCCCATAGTTTTATTTTACTTATATTTGCTATCTTTTTTTATTGTTTAATTACTTTTTATTATGTTATATAACGACTAAAGTCACGTTTAAAGTCGAAACCGCTCGACCTAGGTTTCGGACAACTCGGCCCCCTTATTACGGACGCAACAGAAGTGTGGAAAGCGTTTAAATTGCTAAATGTCTGCTGTCAAACATCATTTTTTGTATATCTTTTGACAGCAGATATTAAGCAATTAAACGCTTTCCACACTTCCGTTGCGTCCTTAATAAGGGGGCGGGTGTCATGCATCAGGAGTTCACGCGAGTGCGGGATCGCAACTCGCGACGGACCTTAAACATGAGTTAAGTCGTTATATACCATAATAAATATGACTCACTTTTTTAATTTATTTGTGTTTATTAATATACTATTCCGGCTAAGTTAGATTGGTAACCATTTCAGCTTGGCACGAAATCCGGATAAGTATGTGATCATTATTTTCGCAGACCAGTAAAGCCTGTTTTTTTATAATGTATTGAAGTAAAACTAGTCCTATTGAATATCAACTAAGTGGCAATACTAAGAAGGAACCGCTAGGTTTACCGAAGAATAAAGGATTAAATGATACGCCGTAGAGTTACCGGTTTTAGAATAGTGCTCCCTCTCTACCCGTGGTTGCCGTAAGAGCCGGCTAAGGGTTACCAGATCCAGAGGAGGCAGATGCGTCCTTTATGGGGGAGGCCTATGTTCAGTAGTGGATTACCAACTGCTAAGATGATGATGATGATGATGATAAGATTAAGAGTTATTCGTTTTTGGGCTACGTTGACCTTACATTATACATTTGACCCCGCGGTTTCACCCGCGTAGTCTTCGTTCCCATGGGAATATTGGCATATAAAGTACCTTATGTGTTATTCCAGGGTCTAAACTATCTACTTTTTATGATAGTGAGTGACAAGACGAGCAAATCAGGTGCCTGATGGTAAGCATCATGATTGCCCATATCAGACACAGTGCCACCCAGTGTTTTGAAATTCAAAATTCTGCGCGGCACTGCACTGCGCCTGTCACCCTGAGATATGAGTTGTTGAATCTCATCATGCCCAGTAATTTCGCTGGTAACAATGCCCTTCAGGCCGGAACACAGTAATGTTTGCACATTACTGCTTGGCGGATGAATAACTGGCAAAGGTGTGGTACTTCCCCAGGCGGCCCCCTGCTAAAGAGGCCTACCACTACTACACACTGAACCTACATCTACAGAACCTACATACCGAATTTCAGCTCAATCGGTTCAGTAGTTTTGGCGTGAAAGAGTAACAAACATCCATCCATCCATCCATCTATATTATAAACTATCTTATAAATGCATTTATAATATAAGTAGAAAGTGGGATTTATATTTGATAGGCCTGATAATAAGATTTTCTTGTGTTAAATAATATTTTTAGTTAAGCCATTAATCTATATCTATATCTATATAATATATAAAAGAAAGTCGTGTTAGTTACACCACTTATAACTCAAGAACGGCTGAACCGATTTGGCTGAAAATTGGTGGGGAGGTAGCTTAGAACCAGGAGACGGACATAGGATACTTTTTATCCCGGTAAAATTGATGTCAAAAAATAAAAAAAATATCGGTTAAAACATCAGTCTAGCACAGACAACGGAGATTTACATATAGTACCAGGCTCTCATAATGATAAGGAGATATTCTCAGCTGATAGAGCAAGGAGCTTTATATAATACCAGGCTCTTATTATAAACATGAGGAGATATTTCCAGATAGATGAAGGTGATACGGAGTTTACCGGGTCAGCTAGTTTATAATGAAATAAGCAAATGTTCTACTATAATTTGCACGCGCGACGTCATTTATAAAATACTTGAACTTAACCTCACTTTATTCAAATCAAATCATAAATTAAACGGCGATAATTAGTGATACTATGTTTGGAAATGTTAATAGTAGATTAGTAGCCAAGGGCTGTAAGGCATCAATTGCAGCCCGAGATATTTAGGCGCACGAGCGCAGCGAGGGCGCCTATACTTCGAGGGTGCAATTGATGCTTACACCCGAGCTAACTACTCTGCTTTACATCTCGATTGTGAGGTAAGTAGAAAAACACCGGCATTACAAGAATAAAACATTTTAAAGTAAAAGTTTTCTATTCCCGCCTTTTTTCATCTCTTTTTTAAATTATTTTTTTCAAGAACGAAATTGAGCTTCGTAGTTCGATATTTAAAATTGATGACTATTATACTCATACGAAGACAAGGAATAGCGAAGCGACCTCTTTTGTCATTGGCCTGAATGCATGATGTTTATTGCCAGTATGATGGTTAGATGTACGCAAACTTTTTGAAAGAGTGAAGTTTTTTTTTAATTACTTACCGCCCTAGGGCTTTTCTAGCTACATTATTACCCTAGAGCGCTAATTGGTCACTTACAAGCCCCATTTGGGGGTAATAAGGACCTACTTACCGAATATGAGAGATGTAAATTACGATTAACATTCTCTACCCGGTAATATAATAAAGATAGTGTAAGGTTTTCTGGTCCTAGCTTCCTTGAATTCCAAGCTAACTTCCTTAAGAACGTTCATGGCCTTCTAGGAATTTGATATAATACTATGAAAAATTTACCAAATCGATGTTTTGTATTCCCCTATTTCCATTAATTTGTAATAAACCCATTCTATAAATTTATATCCTGATATTTTTATAGTGAAGTAACCTGTGCCCCTGTCATTATAATTTTTCTTATAAACTCTTGGTTTTTTCATAGGCAACTTCCAAAAATCCCAGTTTTACTCGCGTGATTGGACGTTCACTACAAAAAAATTTAGAGTTTATAAACAAAAATAAAATGATAGGGACATACTTTACTTCAACTTTAAAATATCAAGATAAAAATATATCAAATAGGTTTACTGTATTCGGAGGAAATAGGGATTACAAAACATCGATTTGGTGAATTTTCCATAGGAGATTGTGACAAACTGCTAAGAGGTCCTATTAAGAGTTCTAAGACGTATTGAAAAAGGGACCAAATTTTGGTAGATATGGTATTATATATGAAGATAATAACTAAGCTATATAATCTAGCGACATGCGATTGTTACACCAAAATATTAAATAAATCTACAATCACACAAAAACATAAAACATACATTCACGCCTTTTTCTTTCTGAACGTGCGGTAGACTCATTAGTTATATTGACTTGCTAAACTGTAGTTTTAGGAACTATCTTAAATTAAAAATAAAATTGGATTCAAGATTTATCTAAATCGATACCCATTTTTCAATATTGAAATGATATATTTTTGTATAATTTCATATGTATAATTTATTTATATATTCATTTCGCATACCTTTAAATCCACAGCCATTTTTTAAGGTATTTGAAATGAATATATAAATAAATTAGGTACACATTTTTTTTTTATAGTGAGCGACAAGACGAGCAAATCCGGTGCCTGATGGTAAGCAAAAAAGCATGGTAAAGCAATAGTGCCACCCAGTGTTTTGAAATTCAAAATTCTGTGCGGCTCTGCACTGCGCCTGTCACCCTCAGATGTAAGTTCTTGAAACTCAGCATGCCCAATATTATTATAATTTCGCTGGTAACATTGCCCTTCACATCGGAACACAGTACTTAATCGCACACATTACTGCTCGGCGGGTGAGTAACTGGCAAAAAAAATTGGCACAATGGCTAGCTGACAAATGTTTTTATAATTTAAAAGAATTTTTTGACTTACGTATTTAATTATAATTTTATTTATTAATGAATTATTGGAATTATATTACTAGAATTTATATTATTATTATGACATTGTAATTGAATATTATTATTATTTAACTACTATGACATAAATTGAGGTTGAGTGACTTGTTTGTGTATTGGAATTTGTTTTAAATGTTTTAATTAATTATGACGTATTTTTGTTTTATGTATTATTTTTTGTTTTGTATTGCACACCGCACTTATGTGGTAGAATGTATTGGACATATTTAATATTATAACACCATTTTGTACGACATTCTTGCAATAAATTATTCTGATTCTGATTCTGATTCTGAAAGGTTCTGGTTCTCCCCCAGGCGGCCCCCTGCAAGAGAGGCCTACCACTACAACTAATGTAGTGTGGTAGTATATGTGTTCCACTGATGAACATAAGCCTCCCCTATAGAACGCCATAAACTATTCATATCGGGATATTTAGCTTAGATCAGCACGCTTGTTGTGCGGCTTGGTGATCGCAGCAGTTGGAATACCTGGTGCCGGAGAGCGCTGCTGCCCTCTGCCGGGTCTCACGGCTCCCACGAGATGAAAAAGGGGTGGCTCTATTGTATGGCCGGGAACGGCCACACGGTCGCGGAAATTACACTAACGATATATATATATACTTTTTTTTATATACGGCATAGTGCCTTTATTGAAAAAAGACTAAACAATAGAGCTACCTAATTACTATCTACCCTAACTAAATACACTATACCATAGAACACTTCGATAATCCACAGGCCGACATGTCAGCCTATAGAAAATCCAAGTGCTCTAAACCACTGTCAGATGGTAGCGTACCCAAGATACTGGCGGCATTGCCACGTTGAATAGCAATGCTTATACGTTGAGCCAGATAAACGCCAGCATTGAACACGCGTCGCCTCAACCAAGCGCTCAGATAGATTTTTGAAAATGCGGTGAGCTCCCGGACCCCACGGTCCCAGAGTCTCGACTCCAAACGGTTCAAATATGTAAAATAAATAAAAATAAATAAATGTAACCTCTACCGAGGCTTGCATATTTATATATTTATACTATATTAATGTAAATAGGGTTTAAACAGTACTTACAAGGTTCCAATTCGTCCCGAATCCCAAAGAAAATTGACTTAAGAATCTCAGAGTAGGTATTTCATGATAAAAATTAAATATCATTATTTGCAGTCCAAAACACACTACATACAAATACAAAACACACATACATAAATGAAAACACGTTTTTAAAACACTAAGAATTAAAAATGAACATTTCCTATTTTGTTTTTCGCATATATTTTGCGCATCGTGATCTAAAGTCACTTCCATTTTAAACTTTTTATTAAATTAAATAAATTTTTATTAATTTATATAACTTTTTTTACATTTTTACATTAATATAAAAACTAATTTATCATATATTTTTAATTGACACACGAAAGAAGTCCACTTCCTTCAGATTGTTTAGAACTATTGAATATTATCACCTTCAAATTAGAGTAAATTATACAATTCGCAATAATATTCTCGTTTCATGCGGTTATAATATATAAATTTTGCGGAAGCGAGTATATTAATATATTCTTTACGTCTATTATGAATAAATATACATTTTACACGTCGCTATAGCCTAAACTTCAGACTTTGAATGAATTCTTGAACACGGAATCAAATCAGGTTTTATTTAGGGTACGGACCTATTTAGCAAACAGTTGGGGGCTTGACGGCTATTAATTTTCTTCGTAATGTCATCATCATCCTGCGGTCTTTACAACGTCATATGTCCACCTTGTGGTTAGACGTCCAAAGCTACGCTAGCCGGCCCGTGGTGTTCAATCAACAACCTCCCAACCCCATCTGCCATCATTTCCTCATATCCTCATCATGCAACTTATATTATGATTTAAGATGCTATTTGTGCCGTTCTATTTACTGACTCATTCAGTTAGAGGCCAATAAAGTACAGTTTAAGCCAGGAAACTAAATAATTATTACGAAATTTAGCATAAATTTCATGAGATTAATTATATCTATAAGAAATAGAATAATCAAGTAGCACGCTTACGGTCGCAGAAATATGGTAAGTTACATAAAGACATGAAATTGATTGGTAAAATATAAACCTTCGTTTCTGTTTGGATGTAGTCAAATAAAAAAATATATATGCATAAAAAACACGACCAAGTCGAATAAAGTAATAGTATTATCACTGACGATACTTTCAATCCAAACTATAAAAAACTAAAACTGTCCAACAACTAAGGTCAACGTTCATGACCAATCGATAGCAGATATTATATTTCCATAGAATTTGGTCACTACATCCAACCGCGCGTTTGCTAAATGGGTCCGCAGGTTTAATACCTGGATATATTACCTGTAATGTGGTCCATCTGGTTTTGTTACTATATTACTGAATGTATATTTACTAGACTATTGTTAAAATAAAAAAAGGTCTTATTACTGAGCTGCTGTGTTTTTAGCTAGGTAAATGCCGCTTGTACATCATCACTATAAATTATAAAATCCTAAATGACTCACTGACTGACATTCAACGCAGAGCTCAAACCACTGATCCTAGAGAATTGAAACTTGGAAAGTAGGTTCTTTTCGTTGTCTGGACGTGTGCTAAGAAACAAATTTTGCAAATTTCTATTCTAAGGGGTCCAAAAAGGGTGTCAAAGTTTTAGTATGTATTTAGTATATAACATCCCTTCCGTTTTGACGTGACAACGTCTTATAATTCGATAGAGCCGGCTGCACGTACGAAAAAACATGACTCATGCGGCGTTACCTCGCTCTGATGCGTTCCATGTAAGGCTTGAAGTGCAAGCGAGAGCGCGGAACGAGCGACATCCGTCTCTCTCCTACTTGAGTGAGCGATGCGTCTGCGTGGACAGCTGCTATACTATAGTACATTTACATGTTTTGATCGAGTATCAAGTGCAGTGAAAAGTGAAACAACAGAAATTAAAATTTTCTTTTGAAAAATGCTACCATTCCATCAGTATTTTCTTAAGACGTTGTCACGTTCAACTATCGTCAGTAAACCGACTTTACAGACAACCTATTTTTTTGTTCGGGGGCTAAAAATCCTATCCCTACTTCCCTACTAATATTATAAATGCGAAAGTTTGTCTCTGTCTGTTACCTCTTCACGCTTAAACCGCTGAACCGATTTTGATGAAATTTGGTTTATAGACAGTTTGAGTCCCGGAATAGTTTTTCCTATAAAAAATTCCACCCCCCTTGGGTGGAAGTTTGTTGAGCTGAAATTTGGTATGTTTGTTTTGGCAGACCCTGGAATAACACATAGGGTACTTTTTATCCCACGGGAACGAAGACGGGAAGAAGGGGCACAAGTTTACTGTATATAAAATACAAACAATATCAACAGATTTTGTTCAATTTTGGCAAAACAAAAATAATCGTGTTCCGGCACGGCAGAGGCGGAAGACCGCGTTGCTCGAAGGCACATATTAATAGTCTAGACCGGAATATACCTATATCTATTTTAATGACTTGTGAGCAATAACATTATAATATACTTTAATTTCCACTTAATTACATGTACAGATCTGTTCACTCACGAAGGCGCGCCCTTCCACACCTTTTGAATGTAAAAAGTTCTTTTCAATAGTTAGTTTTAGTGTTTAGTACTTTTATTATTGTATTAACAATAGTTAGTTTAGTGTTTTAATGTAAATTGAATTTTTAATTTCAAACCTTATTAATGCACACCGAAAATTTACCCTGGAGGGGCGCGCCTTCGTGAGTGAACAGATCTATACTTAGTAAAATATTTCAACTAATTAACAAATGAAATTTAGATTTTTTTTCATCACGTTTATGATACAAGGCATTTAAGATCATTTAAAAATAAGATTATAATCCCCTGAGACCTTGAGGTAATTTCTTGGAACAAAATTAAACATTTCGCTGAAACCGGAGTTTTGAAAAACACGATGAATGTTCCAAAAATAGAACATTTTTTTTTTCTATCACTCCTATTAAAATCTAAAAAAGGAACAAAATATTATGTTCTTTTTTAATTAAGCTGTATGTATTCCTTATGAAGTCATTATGAAATGTACCTTATGAAGCATTAATAAATCTGTTCCTCAACAGGAAAGAAGATCTCTCAGGAGTTCGACACAATCCTATGGAAAATTTACTAAATCGATGTTTTGTATTCCCCTGTTTCCTCCGAATACAGTAAACCTATTTGATATATTTATATCCTGATATTTTAAAGTTGAAGTAAAGTATGTATTTAGCATTTTATTTTTGTTTATAACAATTTTTTTTTGACGTGACAACGTCTTATAATTCGATAGAGCCGGCTGCACGCACGAAAAAACATGACTCATGTGGCGTTACCTCGCTCTGAGGCGTTCCATGTAAGGCTTGAAGTGCAAGCGAGAGCGCGGAACGAGCGACAAAGAAGCACAATCGGCCTTTGCGTTCGGCAGCGTTCGACATCCGTCTCTCTCCTACTTGAGTGAGCGCGTTGTCACGTTCAACTATCGTCAGTAAACCGACTTTACAGACAACCAATTTTTTGTAATGAATGTCCAATCACGCGAGTAAAACTGGGATTTTTGGAAATTCACTATGAAAAGACCAAGGGTTTATAATCTATTTATCAGGATATAAATTTATAGATTGGGTTTATAAAATTCATAGGAAACAGGGGAATACAAAGCATCGATTTGGTAAATTTTTCATACGATTTCGTCAAATTTCTAGAAGGCCATGTACGCTCTTAATACGGACATTCAGTCACACTGCAAAGTACGATTTTCAAAATGCCAGGGCTTAGGAGATTAAATAAATGTTGTAGACGATATATCGACAACTGCATCGAAGAATGTTGTAACAGAAGTTCAGTTACTTCAAAATATCCCAAAAAACTAACCTAACCTTCTTCAATGCGGGTGTCGTATAAACCTTCAACTTTATGCAATATTTTATCAACATATTTACTAGCGGAAATAGCACGAGAGCTGACGAAACCTTGAAATCGAATTGATTATAATATTTAGAGGTGCATGATAATTATTATATTAAGAAGCCGGCGACCAACGAATTCCCGAAACAAACGTCATAAGTACCTAAATAATTTACAATCAGAGCGTATTTCCAACATGCAATGATGTTATTAATCATTATAAGCCAGACAGAATAACCTTTGCTATTACATATAGTTGACAGCATAATTGGCTCAGATGGTAGTGACTCTGCTTTCTGTGTCGCAGGCCCGGGTTCGATCCCCGGCCAGCTCAAACATATGTGTGTATGAACATGTCTGTTTGATCTATGTCTGTGTGTTATAAGCTTATATAAGTATGTATATCATATCCTATACATATCCCACCCACCCAATTCGCCGTCTTCCGTAAACTCAAGTCTACTAGGAACTAGAAAATAACAATACAAACTTTCAGTAAAAAATCCAATTCAATCCAAAACAAGTTTTCATGTAAACCTGCACATAGAAAAAAATCTCAGAAAAAACACGAAACTGATGACTTGTTCAGATTAAATTGGATTTTTTACTGAGGGTTTGTATTGTTATTTCTAGTTTTTAGTAGACTTTATTTTACGTAATTATTATTACATAAAATATTTTTAATATCTTCAAAAATGTGGGTACGTGTGAGCGAGATGGCGAATTGGGTGTGCACCACGCCTTAATATAAGTAATAAGTAATATCTTTAACAGGATACAGGACCTCTTACCAGTTTGACACAATCCTATGGAAAATTTACGAAATCGATGTTTTGTATTCCCGTGTTTCCTCCGAGAATTATTGATTTTTGTTCCTAAACTCTTCATTTATTTCTAGTGAACGACTAATTACGCGAGTAAAACTGGCATAGTTTTTCATGTTTTCAAAGGGCCATATTTCATTTAACAATGAGTTTGTAGAAAAATGAAAATGACAGGGACATTTTCACTGAAGACCTAGATTTTATATTTAAAAAAAATCATTGCTCTGACGCAGTGACACGGTAATACGTTTGTATGGAAAAATCATCCCTCATGTAACCTCTTAATGGTAGGTATACCCTATATTACACTAGCTTAGTGCCTAGTACATGCATAACATACGGCTGTCAAACATAGGCACTAACGGCAGACTCAGACAAAAACTAGCTTATACACAAAGAGCAATGGAAAGAAGCATTTAGGGAGTTAGACTTAGCGATGATATCAGTAATTTGGAAATAAGGAGCAAAACTATGTAACCGATTTAGTAGCTCGTATCGATCATTTAAAATGGACATGGATTGGATTATGGGACATATGTTGCGCTGCAAATTGAACAAATGGAGCAAGCAAATAACTCTATGTGTACCCAAAATTCTGGCGGAGCTGAAGCTGTCGAGTTCTAATTAAACCACCAAAATAATTTTTAAATATATAATCCAAACATTACATAGGTTCCCGAAAAATATAATATAATATAATTGACGCCTTCACCTTTTTTCTTTTGTTTTTTGTTCACTGACATAAAACCATCGATAATTCGTAATAGTTCTAAAAAGGTGTTAAATCCTCCAACATTCCGCCCACCAAGGACAAAATGATTTATTTGTCCTTCACACAAGGATGTTATCTATATCTGAACTGACTGTCCGCCCACCGTGAGAGAACCCATCAATTGCAACGGTTGCAATTGGACCAGTGGTTGGCCCTTTGTCCTTAGTGGTAAAACAAATTACATGATTATTATTAACCCCCAAATAATACAGAAGATAACAAACAAAAATAAACCAACACAAGTAACATAATGAACCATCCATTTGTAACAAAAAATAACATAGCTTTACCTAACTAAAATATCCCATAACAACAAGCAAAGCCCAACCTCACGTGTCTAAACTGTTATCGGCAAGAAGCATAGTTTAGATACGGGTCTCTTCAAGGTGCCATTTTTAGTCTTTAGCGTGACTACTCTAGCAATGTTATCTCTACCCTTGTGGACTGTAATAATGCGACCATATAGCCATCTACATGGTGGCAATCCATCCTCCTTAATAACTACCACATCACCAACCGTAGGGTGATGATCAACCTGCTTCGACCATTTGTCCCGTCGCATAAACCGGGTGAGGTACTCCCTAGACCATTGCCGCCAGAAACCCTGTAACATGCGTTGAGTATGCTGCCATCTCCGTAACGAATTCTCATTGCAAGTCTCGAAGTTGCGATCTGGTGCAGTTATCAGAGGTTCCCCGACAAGGAAGTGTCCTGGTGTTAAAGCACTCGGATGATCTGGATCCTCGACGTGAACCGAAAGCGGCCGCGAGTTGAGACACGCCTCAATTTGAGCAAGGACTGTTGCCAACTCTTCATATG
The DNA here is from genome assembly GCA_947063395.1 of Hemistola chrysoprasaria. NCBI lineage: Eukaryota > Metazoa > Arthropoda > Insecta > Lepidoptera > Geometridae > Hemistola > Hemistola chrysoprasaria. The sequence goes on along the minus strand of OX346734.1, from coordinate 1,034,614 downwards.
TCAAAGTAGAACCGCCGAGTACTCTTTTGAGATGATACTTGACAGATTTCACCCCGGCCTCCCATAATCCGCCGAAATTAGGTGAGTGAGGTGGTGTGAAATGCCACTCGCACCCATTGGTTGCTACTGACTCGGCCACTTGTTTGAGCATGGCGTGATGCTCTGATTTACCGAGCCTGGTTAATTCCCCTGCTGCCCCAACAAAATTCGTACCGTTGTCACTCCACATTTGTGAGCAACGGCCCCTTCTGGCGACGAACCTTTTATATGCTTGTAAAAAACCCTCTGAAGTTAAGTCGCTTACGACTTCTAAGTGCATGGCACGGGTTACCATGCAAACAAACACGCATATATATCCCTTATATGACTTATGTCCTCTTCCCTTGGCAGTCCGGACCTGTACGGGTCCTGCAAAATCCACACCGCTGCAGCTAAAGGCCCGGGCTGGCGTTACGCGAGCTGCTGGTACCTGTCCCATTAAGGGCGCCTTCGTTGCTGCAGTGTACTTTGCGCATATAGCACATTTGCGATACATCCTTTTAACTAGTGGTTTTGCCCCTAATATCCAATACTTAGACTGAATAAAGTTCAGCATAAGTTGCGGACCGCCATGAAGTGTTTGCTGATGAGCATCAGCGACTATAAGATCCGTTAAGTGCGACGACTTTGGTAGGATAATGGGGTGTCTTTGACTAGCTGCCAAAGATGAATGATCCAGCCTACCCCCAACTCTCAATACCTCGTCAATATCCAGATACGGATTCAGCGCTCTGAGCTTGCTTCGCTTGGGTAAGTCTTTCCCCTGTTTGATAAGATCGATTTCTTGGCCAAAACCATTTCGCTGAATATCTTTGATGCAGAGTGTAAGCGTATCGCTTAATTCCTTACTAGTGAGATAACCAGTTTCCCTACATCTGCATCTAGTCTTCTTCGCATTATTAGCGAACCTCTTACACCAAGAAATGACTCTAATCATCCTTGTCAGAGAGGAAAACCTCTCCACGATTGGCGTTTGTAACATAGCACAATTACATAATTTAGTTTCTTCCAGATTGGTCGAAATGTGCTTGGGCTTTACGTATTTTATTTCAGGCTGCTTCAAGAAACCGGGCCCCGAAACCCACATTTCTTCATATAATAAAGTGGATGGGGGCATCCCTCGTGATGCACAATCTGCTGGATTTTGCTTAGACTTGATATGCGACCAGTTAAGCGGATCAAGAGTGGTCCAAATTTCCGAGACTCTGTTGGCCACGAAAACGTTCCATCTGCTTGGATGACTGTTTAGCCAGGCCAGAACAACAGTTGAGTCTGTCCAAGCGTGGAGATTTTCCTTCTTAACGTTCATCACTTTTCCTATCTCCGCCATTAGTCTGGATAGCAGCACCGCGCCACACAGCTCCAACCTCGGTATCGAAACTTGTTTCACTGGGGCTACTTTGGTTTTTGAGGAAACTAAAGTGACATGAATTTCCCCTGCAGAATTAAGCACACGGGTGTATACCACCGCTGCATACGCTGCCTTGGATGCATCGCAGAAACCATGTAATTCAACCAGTTTGTCATCATTTTTAGTTCCAGTCCATCGTGGAATTTTAATCTGCGACAGCGTCCTCAATTCTTCCCGATAAGTAAGCCATTCCTTTAAAATTTCATTCGGTACCTCTTCATCCCAAGCAATCCCTGCCAACCATAGCTTTTGAATAATGATTTTCGCTATGACAATGCTAGGTCCTACCCATCCCAGAGGATCATAAAAACGTGAAATGTCCGATATTATTCTTCTTTTTGTTACAGGTTGCTGCAACTCTGGAAGCGTTATTGTATAGCGGAAAGTGTCGTCGCTGCGATTCCAGGTAAGTCCCATTACTTTCAGAATTTCATTTTCTTTGATCTTGATCCCATCCTTTATATCTTTACCTTTTTCCTGGCTTTTCATTTCTGTTAGCAAATCATCATTATTACTTGACCATTTCATCAATTCAAACCCTCCCATTGCTAACAATTCATTCAACTGTTTATAAATTTCGATGCCTTCTTCTTTACTCTGGCATCCCGTAAGTAAATCATCCACATAAAAATCACTTTTTACTCTGTTACAGGCCAGAGGAAACTTTTCGCCTTCGTCTACCGCGACTTGCTGCAACGCCTTGACTGCCAAATAAGGCGCTGATGCTGTACCAAATGTTACCCTCAGAAGTCGATAATGCTGTGTTTCAGGTCCATCCCTCCAGAGAATTCTCTGGTAATCCACATCTTTCGTATGAACCTTAACTTGGCAATACATTTTGGTAATGTCTGCAGTTATGCAAATCGGCTGACTTCTCCAACGCATCACTATATGGCGAAGTTCTTGTTGCAAGGTAGGTCCAACCATCAGATGATCGTTGAGCGATAAATTATTCCTTCCTTTGCAGGATGCGTCGTAGACCACTCTGACTTTGGTCGTCTCCTTATCTTCACGAACTACGGCGTGATGCGGTGAGTACACTGCTTGAGTATTATTTATATCTTGCGGTGGTACTAATTCCATGAGATTTAATCTTACATATTCATTTATAACTTCTTGATATCTCTCTCGCAATGTATTATCCTTCATTAGTATAAATTCTAATGACTTCAATCTTTTTTCAGCTATATCACGAGAACTGGTCACTTCGGGTTGGTCCGTTTTGAATGGAAGACACACGACATATCTGCCTTCTGCATCCCGATGTGTAGTCTCGGCAAAATACTGTTCACAGCATTTCTCTTTATCTGTGAAAAGCTTTTCCTTCGGCATTTGAACATCCGATTCAATTTCCCAAAATCTCTTGAGGAGATTGTTGTCATCGTCAATGTCGGTGACTTGACAGTGCATCGCCTTGATGTTTGAAGATTGATTGCCTGTAGTATTTACTACCCCTGACAAAATCCATCCCAGGCTCGTGGACTGCGCAACTGGTGATCCCCGTGGACCCTTCTTCAAACCATCTAGCAATACTTCCCCGTAAACCTCTGCACCTAACAATATGTCAATTTTGTTAGGAGTGTGGTACTGAGGATCGGCGAGTGTAAGCTCGTCGAGCTCCTTCCACTGAATAACCTCCAGTCTCTGTGCTGGCACGAGACTGGTTATGCACTTGAGTACATATGCCTTAACTGTGATGATCACCTTTGGATCAACACGTGACCTTATGTTGATTGACACCGAAGCCTTGGAGGTAAAGTTATTACCTCCACCCAAGCCAGATATCTGACTTTGTACCTTGGACTTCTTCAAGCCTAGGTACTGCACTGTGGATTCGGTGACGAAAGATGACTGCGAGCCTTGGTCCAACAAAGCTCGAATCATGTACCCTTCTCCTGTTCTCGACGTGGCCTCAACTAGCGCAGTAGCCAGCAGGACCTGATTATACATGACCTTCCCTGTCGAGAAACATGAGACCACTGCTGTGGTACCTCCAGACTCAGCGCTCTTCGAAACGACGTCCGCAGGCTGTCTGGACGTCCCGTCCTGTTCACTGATGGCCTTGGCTTCAGGAACTACCCCACCCTTCGGGTGTAATAGTGAGTGATGGCTACGTCTGCAAATTGAACACTTGTTGGTGGTGCGGCAGTTCCTCGCTGTATGGTTATTGCCTAAACAATTGTAGCACAAGTTACCATCAAGTACAAACTTGCGTCGCGCCTCAACCGTTTCCTTCTGAAATGATTTGCAGACATTTAATTTATGTTCCTCGGAACAGAATGGACACGTGAGTTTAGTTACATGTAGTGATTTCACTTTATTTACAGAGTTTGACTGAGTTGGATTCCGTTTGATTGAAGTGGATGCAGGTTCCAGAAATTCTATTGCGCGATATCTGTTGATTATGAAATCTTTGAATTGATCATAGGTAGGCAACTCCTCCAAAGAACCGTTGTTGACGCTAAATTCCCACTGCCGCCTGGATTCTGGATCCAACTTCAATGTAACAATATAAATGATCATTACATCCCAACTCTTTACATCAATGCCTATGTTGGACAGTGCATGCATGTAATTGTTTGTAGTGTCCAACAATTCCCTTAAATATTTTGCTGACTCTACTACTATGTTTTTCTGATTGAACAATTTAGACAGTATTTGATGACAAATATACCTCTTGTTATTATACCGTTCTTCCAACAACTTCCAACAAATATCATAATTTGAGTTGACTATAGGTATATTTCTCAATAACTGCTCCGCCTCTCCGGTAAGGTAAGCTTTTAAATAATGAAGTTTTTGTACTTCATCGAGGCCATCGTTGGTATGCACTAACGAGGTGAAAAGATCCCGGAAAGTGGACCACTCAGAATATTTTCCGCTAAACTTAGGTATATCAATTTTTGGAAGTTTGATCTGAGACGATTTTCCATTCACATTGGATGAGACTGAACGCGTCGCCTGGATACTGAACTCGGACAAAGCAGTTTTCATTAAGCACTTACTATCCATATAAAACTCCTCAGTTTTATCGTAAATCTCGTCCCTAACATAGCTACTCGATTTAGTTTCCCTTGTATAATAAGTGCACATGAATGTTTTATGACCCCCCAAAAACTCTGCCCACAACTGTTCAACCTGGTCCAATCGCGTTTCAATGTATTCCTTAGTTAGTCTATCCTTAGGAGATTTTTTATAATTGACAAGTGCTTTGTGCAATCGCTCGCTCAGTTCTACTTGAAACTCCAATAAACCCTCCATTTTAAATATACTCAAATTCTATAGCTACTTCCAAAAATCTACAACTGAGTTCCAAAAATATCTACTCAATAAAGTCCCAAAAAATTATCAAAAATAAAATTGCTTCGCAATTGTTCACTCACAAGTGTCAGCTTGACTTTTCACTAGTTTTCACTGCTACCAAATAATGTTCAAAAGTAACTCACGGTTTTCCCCTATTGCACTGCAAACCTTATGCCTCACATGAATATTATGCTCACTATTATCACTTTAGCACACGATTACCCCTTTGTAATCGCACATGCCAATGGCCTTGTATGTGTTCCACTAGGAACTCCCGGGAACTCGTATGTCGGCTTCAGTCCGCCCCTGCCGATCCTGCCTTGCTCCTCTGCAAGGCCATCCGCCAAAGAAGGACCAAGAGATGTACCCAAAATTCTGGCGGAGCTGAAGCTGTCGAGTTCTAATTAAACCACCAAAATAATTTTTAAATATATAATCCAAACATTACATAGGTTCCCGAAAAATATAATATAATATAATTGACGCCTTCACCTTTTTTCTTTTGTTTTTTGTTCACTGACATAAAACCATCGATAATTCGTAATAGTTCTAAAAAGGTGTTAAATCCTCCAACACTATGGTACCCAAGAGTGGAAACAAGACAGCAACGATGTCAGTGAGTAAGATGGAGAGACGACATCGGCTTAACATTGGATCCAAACTGGACCAGAGTCGCAGACGACAGTGCTCAATGAAGGGAGCAGGAGGAGGCCTATGCCAAGAGGCACACCGAATTGCGAGACATTATAAAATAACAAATCATATTAAACATTGTAGTGGTAGGCCTCTTTTGCAGGGGGAACTTCCCCAGGCGGTCCCCTGCAAAAGAGGCAGCCTTTGCCAGTTATTCATCCGCTAAGCAGTAATGTGCAAACATTACTGTGTTCCGGTCTGAAGGGCAATGTGACCAGCGAAATTACTGGGCATAAAGAGTTTCAACAACTAATATCTTAGGGTGACAGGCGCAGTGCAGCGCCGCGCAGAATTTTGAATTTTAAAACACTGGGTGGCACTGTGTCTGATATGGGCAATCATGATACTTACTTACCATTAGCCACCTGATTTGCTCGTCTTGTTAGCTTGTTACTCACTATCATAAAAAAAAAACACACTTATTTGGATTTTGTAGCACTTTCGGAAATAAAAAGGCTTTATTATTATTATTATACAAAGTATTTATTCAAGTTTCATGGTTATATTATTGGTCACAATATTATTGACACAACTGTTTCAAATAAGAACTAGGTATATACATTTTATTGTTATTCGAAACCATTTAATTCACATACTCTCTCATACATGTCATCCTTCATTTAATATAAGTACATTTTGGTTTGTTTTATATAAGAACATTTTGGTTTGTTTTATTTAAGATCATTTTGGTTTGTTTTACATAAGAACATTTTGGTTTTAATACCTTATAAAAACAAATATATTATATTAGCTGTTAGCTTAACATTATCTTAAACAAATAAAAAGTCTTTATAATCCGGCACCTTACAAGCAAATACGCGTAGGTACAAATGTAATCAAACCAAATATTGTAAAACTCGTAACAAGTTTCTTGTGTGTTCTTCTTGTAGATGTTTATTTCTGAACGCGCCGTATATTCAATTACATACTAGCTATTGATATTATATTTTGACGTTTAAAATGTCTTTTTAAGACTTATTTTAAATAAATTTTCTTTGAGTTTAGGTTTGAGTTTGGTAGAAGTAGTCAAAAACACGAGTGTAGAGTCTCGACTATTTGGAGACTCTGCATACATTGATTTTATAGTTAAGTTATAAGTTAGAGTTAATAGTTAATTGTTTGTTAGTTGTTGAGTACGGGTGCGCGACGCCGGGACGCTTAGATCCTAATCCTAATCCTTCCTAATACTATTATAAAGGCGAAAGTTTGTAAGTATGGATGTATGTATGGATGTTTGTTACTCTTTCACGCCAAAACTACTGAACCGATTGGGCTGAAATTTGGTACGTAAGTAGCTTAGACCCTGGAATAACACATAGGGTACTTTTTATCCCGATATTCCCACGGGAACGAAGACTACGCGGGTGAAACCGCGGGTCACAGCTAGTAAAAAATAAAAGAGCAGTGTGCTCTGAACGACGCCTTTATTGGTACTATTGGTTTTACCAAACTTATGGCTAAAGAAATCTGTAGAGTTATGTTAAGTGTTAAGTTTAGCGTGGGAACTCAAGTGCTCTGTATGGTGAGCCCATACAACGAGAGCAGATCATAATTTGCATTTTTATGTATATAAAAGAGGACGTCTGCAACTGTGTCTTCAGTTTACAATATTTTTCTTTCTTTTGATAATGAAAAGGATTTTTTTTTCGCAAGATGTTAAATGTACCTAGTCCCCACATAATTTAAGTCTTGCCCCGCCACTGGGGCTCCACACCGTTGTCACCCGGTCCCGTTTTCACCCGTTCAGTTCTCCCCCGATTTGGTTTAGGTATGACCAATTTCATCCAAAGCTATTTTATAATAAAAGTACCTACTGGCAGGCACAAAATGGTTCGTTGTAATTAAGGTATAAGTAAAATAACCTCAAGGAAGGAATAACAACAAGGAAAAATTATAATATGACTAGCTGACCCGGCGAACTTCGTACCGCCATATTTTATTTCTCTAATCGTAACTGAAGAAATAAAACCCTTCCGGTAAAATCGAATTAGCTAAATTGAAAATAAAACTGAAGTAGGTACTCAATTGAAAAATTCATATTGTTGTACAAAATGCGTGCTTATTATAATTACTACAGATACCAAAGCTTTTGGACATTCAAACCAGAGATGGCGACTCGATAGAATTTGATGGCCAGATCTTGAAACTTTGATTAAAATTTGGCGCCAAGACTTTAATAATTCTCTAACAAAAATAGTACAAATTTTTTTTTTGTTATTAATGGTAATAATATTGTAACATAATACGCAGTATAATTATAAAAATATCAGTCACAAACCATTAAAATAATACGGTTATATCGTGAGCATAAATAAATATTACGTGAAATACATAAAGTAATAGAATTTATATTCTAAGAAACAGAACACAGCGCCATCTATTGGGTGTATTTGCAACCTAGATGTCAAACAATATCGAAGAATTTTATCGATGAATCAACGTACACCGCCATCTATGAGAACTTCATAAAACTAAACCATAAATAAACACTTGCTTATGAAACAATGAATTGATACATTTTATTTGTTTACATTCACGACATAAGCGAATAATTGAGATGATAACTATCCTATCCAGTAAGTTAGACCAAAATACGGGTACATGTGAAATTTGATTGAAATCGGTTCAGTAGGTAGTTTTGGAGTTTATTGGCAACATACATCGTGACACAAGATTTTTATATATATAAAGATGTAATAATTATTGTGTAATTAATTAAGGTTTTGTGTAGATTTAATAAAATAATAATAATATGACGATACATGATGAAGGTATCGGAAAAATCCTGCCGACTGGTAGCTTTACTGATTACTGAAGTACGGTGCGAAAATAAATACTTAGCTTATTTTTTGTTTATGTTTTCTGTTTTTGTTTAAATGAATAATGATATGCTGTCTGTCCCCGCCAAATCTAACCGGACGGGGGCAAACGGTAATAGTTATTACCGTTGGCCACCATTTCATGAACGTGGCGGCAGACAGTAGTAATCATTACTTTCCACCACGCATCTACGTATTACCGTTTCCCTGAAGGTGGCAGACGGTCAATTTTATAACAGCCTGCCACCATTTTTACGTGGAGGCATGCAGTAATTACTACCGTCTGCTACTTCACATTAATTACCGTTGGCCCCCACGGTGGCAGTTGGTAATTTTTATTACCGTCTGCATTCATTTAAATGGTATAGCTTCAAATAAATATATTAATAGTAGTAATAAATACTTACAAAATTCCATGTAGTCCCAAATGCTAAAAAATATTGGCACATATATCTCAAATCGAGAGTTTTATGATAAAAATGCATAAACATTATGCCAAAGACACCGAAATATAGAACATAATGATGGTGAATAAATGCAATTATGTGAAAACATTTCATAAATGTATCACTGATAAACGTTTTCGTGCGTTTTTTACACAAAAATTCATCGCTTTCTTTCACATATAACGTCTCCATTTTTATTCAGTTGAAAACACAGATAAATATATCTTTAAACATAATTTAAAGGCAATTTTCGAGATTAATCTGTCTTCTTGTTGATGTAGTAGAATATTAAAACACAATTTAACGTTCACTAACATAAATATACATTATTATAAATAATTACTTCTAAGTTACTTATTGAACCATTTGCACTTTATTGCGAATATGTTTATAGTATATACTAGCTGTGCCCCGCGGTTCCACCCGCGTAGACATCGTTCCCGTGGGGATATTGAGAAAAAAGTACCCCATGTGTTATTCTAGAGTAGAAGCTACCTACATTCCAAATTAGTTAATTTAGCCCAATCGGTTCAGTAGTTTTGACGTGAAAGAGTAACAAACATCCATCCATCCATCCATCACAAACTTTCGCATTTATAATATTAGTAGGATTATATGTTGGTTAATTATAACATACTCATAAAACATTTATTACAATATTTTATGGTTACAAATGTATATTGTCATTTGTTATTATTTATACTATATATGGATAACGGCGATTTGCGGCGATTTATTTTACTTGATTTACTTTTTTTTGGTTATATTATAAAAAATATAATAAAACAAAATAAAAATAAAATAGATTTTATTTAGGCAACATAAAAACAAAATAAAATCAAAAAGTATTAGGTATTAAAATTAAGAATGAAACCAAATTAAAACTGAATAAAATAAGTGAAATTTAAATAATAATTCAATTAAATAATATAAAATCAAAATATAATATAAAATCAAAATATAATAATAATAATTCATTTATGTCAATTTAAATTAAAAATAAAAAAAAATATCTATTCTGACTATATTATATACTATATGACAGCCTCGTTGGCTCAGATGGTAACTCTGCTTTCTGTGCCGCAGGCCCCGAGTTCGATCGCCGGCCATGTCTAACATTTGTGTGCATGAACATGTCTGTTTGATCTGTGTCTGGGTGTTATAAGCGTATATAAGTATGTATATCAGTCATCTGGTTACCATAGTACAGGCTTCTAGCCTAGTTTGGGACCAGATGACCGTGTGTGGAACGTTGTCCCATATTGTTATTATTATTAGTTATCTAGGTTCCTAATTATATTTTTGTCTATCCCGGGTTCGATCCCCAGGATAGGCAAAGTGGTATATGGATTTTTCTTTAGGGAATTATCTCAGTGACAGAGAGTCTGGAACTGTGCCCGGTAGATGGCAATAGGCTCACCCCCTTTTACAAGAGACCAATATCATACGGACCGGCAAGCGCAGCGTAGGACGTCCACCCACAGGTGGACAGACGATCTGATAAGGACGGCAGGGACACGCCGAATGCAGGGTGCTTACAACCGGACTGGATGTAAATCTATGGGGGAGGCCTATGTTCAGCAGTGGACGTCCTATGGCTGAGATGATGATGATGATGATGAACAACATGCTGGCGAAATGTGGGTGTACCTTCTATGGGACTGAATCCTGGGTACACTTCTGCCTACCCCTTCGGGAATAAGGCGTGATTGTATGTTATGTCATAAACAGGAAAGAGGTACCAGTTTGACACAATCCTATGAAAAATTTACTAAATCGATATTTTGTATTCCCCTGTTTCCTCCGCATACAGTAAACCTATTTGATATATTTATATCCTGATATTTTAAAGTTGAAGTAAAGTATGTCCCTATCATTTTATTTTTGTTTATAAACTCTACATTATTTGTAGTGAACATCCATCACGCGAATAAAACTGGGATTTTTGGAAGTTCACCATGAAAAAACCAACGGTTTATAAGAAAAATTAAATTGACAGAGACATGGGTTACTTCACTATAAAAATATCAGGATATAAATTTATGGAATGGGTTAATTATATTCGGAGGAAACAGATTGTGTAAAATTCCTAGAAGACCGCGTACGCTCTATCTCTATATGGTAGGTAGGTCAAGACAAAAACATAAATAACATAAATTCACTCCTTTTTACTAGAAGGGTAGGCAGTGATGTAACAGACCTAGTGTAGTAGGTACCTGGGTATTATGTACTTACCTACTTATATATTTAGATCATAAGTAGTGGGTGAGGCTAATGCCATCTACCGGCCATCACAAAAAATGCTATAAAATCGTCACCTGGCGGAAATGTTTCGAACTAAACTCATAAGTAAGCAGATCATAGACAAAGTAAAGCAAGCATACGCTTATGTCAATGTTATTTCAATAAGGTTTCGATAGGTGGCGCTAAATGTAATTTAAGCAAAATATATATTTTTCATTATAATGAGTAACAAGACGAGCAAATCAAGTGCCTGATGGTAAGCATCATGATTGCCCATATCAGACACAGTGCCACCCAGTGTTTTAAAATTCAAAATTCTGGGCGGCGCTGCACTGCGCCTGTCAACCAGAGATATATATAGAGGGCAATGTTACCAGCGAAATTACCGGGCATTATGAGATTCAACAACTCATATCTCTGGGTGACAGGCGCAGTGCAGTGCCGCGCAGAATTTTGAATTTTAAAACACTGGGTGGCACTGTGTCTGATATGGGCAATCATGATGCTTACCATCAGGCACCTGATTTGCTCGTCTTGTCACTCTAAATCATAAAAAAAAAGTATCTTGCAGCCGGTCCTAAGCTGGTTATGTTGTAATAATTGAAGTTTTTTTTATATATTTTTAAAAAACGATATTAAATATTTTTAGCAATTAACTCTAGAATAGACAGAAGCCTTGCGATTTGGTTCAAAGTAAATGGAATCATACTGCAATCTTATTTTAGACAACTCGTTTATATCATAATAAGTATTTAAAGAAATGACTCACCTACATTTAGAGATCCGTTATCAAACAAGATAGACCATTTTTAGGGATCCGTATCCAAAGGGTGCCAAAGGAACCCTAATACAAGCCTGCGCTGTCCGTCTATTCGTCCGCTTGTTACAGGGTTCTATATCATAAACAGGGACTACTCCTGTTTATGTACACTTGTAATTTTCACAAAAAATAATTTATCGCTGTTACCCCCTACAGCAACAAATAGGTACTTAATAAAAAAAGAGCTCAAAATTAATAGTGCTCAGTCATACTCTCCATATAAGCAACGTGTTTTATAATGTTAAATAATACTATTACATAAAAATAATACACACAATAACTATTTTATTGAACACTGTCATCCGCCCACCAATCGGGCCTTTCTCACCCTGCGAGCGATTGAGCTCTCGACGAACCCCGTTTCGCTGGGAAATCACCTCACGCACACTCTTGCACGTGTACAAAACTCAATGTGTGCAGTGTCGTAGTAGGTAGCTATATCGTGACTTTTGTATGGGAATGAGTCGAGTGTCCGGGGTGTGACAGTGGTTTAACAGTGGTTTAACTTTTATTCTGAGAGTAGATTCTAATTAATTTCTAATACTGATACTGAAACGAGTGGGTTGGTTTTATGACCTTACATAATTTTGGTTTTATTTGATATAATAATAAGGTTTTCAAATGTGCATAAATAATATTTCTTAATATCGCTATTAATTATAATATATTAAGCAAATGTTCTACTAATTGCAACGCGCGTCGCCATTAAACTTAGTACTTAATATGTAATAATATAAATAAGAGGAAATAGAAGAAATCACCTATATAGTACTAGGCTCTCATAATGATAAGGAGATATTACCACATAGAGATATTATCACTAGCTGACCCGGCGAACTTCGTACCGCCATATTTTATGTCTCTAATCGCAACTGAGGAAATAAAACCCTTCCGGTAAAATCGAATTAGCTAAATTCAAAATAAAACTGGAGTACTCAATTGAAAAATTCATATTGTTGTACAAAATGCGTGGGGTGCTTATTATAATTACTACAGGTATACTAAACTATCGTTAAAATATTTACATCAATATAACGTGAAATAAAGTAATAGAATTTATATTCTAAGAAACAGAACACAGCGCCATCTATTGGGTGTATTTGCAACCTAGATGTCAATCAATATTGAAGAATTTTATCGATGAATCAACGTGGTGTACGTTGATTCATCTATGAGAATCAACGTACACCACGTTGATTCATTCATGAGAATCAACGTATGTTGAGCCATCTATGAGAACTTCATAAAACTAAACAGTAACACTTGCTTAAGAAACAATTAATTGATACATTTTATTCGTTGACATTCACGACATAAGCGAATAATTGAGATGATAACTATCCTATCCAGTAAGTTAGACCAAAATACGGGTACATGTGAAATTTGATTTAAATCGGTTTAGTAGTTTTGGAGTTTATTGGCAACATACATCGTGACACAAGATTTTTATATATATATATAACATAACATACATTCACGCCTTTTTCCCGAAGGGGTAGGCAGAGGTGTACCCAGGACTCAGTCCCATAGTAGATACACCCACATTTCGCCAGTATGTTATTGGTTCCATGTAATAGGGGGCGAGCCTATTGCCCCGGGCACATTTCCAGACTCCAGGCAGTTATTGAGATAATTCCTAATGGAAAAATCCAGTATTTAACACTGCCTGACCTGGGGATCGAACCCGGGACTTCTTGATTGGCAGTCGAGCATGCGCCCTCTACGCCATCGAGACACCGAGGTATATATATATAAGATAGATAGTGTAAAGGTTTCTCGGCCCAGCTTCCTTGGATTAAATGCCCGTTTCCTTTGTAAGTGCCAATTTAAACCTCGACGTAAAGTTAATCTTGGTTTAGTTTTTGATTATTAAAAGCAGTGTTAGTATGGGAACCTTATATATATACGAGTCCCACACGCATTTGACCAGTTCATTTGAGAAATTATACAAAAACTCATATAAGAACCTATTTATAGCTATGTTAATTATGTGCATGTTTCACCTTGATCGAACTATATATTTGTTAATTTTATATTAATTCACACTGTGACTCGTTTAGTGTAACTCGTTGGGAACCCACCATATGTAACAATTTATAAACCCACGATGGCTTGATTAATGTGTTGAGGTTGAAGTATTCTATTATTGATCGTTATCCGCGCGTCCATCGACTAGATACCTAAGTCATACTTGTCAAATACGGCAACTAAAACTACGCTGAAGTCGGCGTACCCTAGACTGTCCAACACATTTTTCACTAGCACTCCTTTATATGCACACTAGCTGTGCCCCGCTGTTTCACCTGCGTCTTCGTTCCCGTGGGAATATCGAGATAAGAAGTAACTTTTTCAATTGCGCTGAGATTGGAGTTGAACTTAGGTTCGATATTTATAATAAGAGTGAGATTAGCATTGTGTTACGTACACTACAAGACTTGAAAGATACTTGAAAGATGCCGCATTTTTGAACCTTTTGTTTTTAGTTAGTGCGGTATCTGGTCAGAGCGCGCGCGGAGACTTAGGTACCTATCTATAATCTAAGGCTGATATATTAGTTAAGTCTTATTTCATTACCTTGGTCTCATCTAGAATGTTCTCTGAGTTTTAAACCTTTAGTTTGGTATACAATCTGGACTGAGAAGAAAAATTTCACCCACGGTAAATTTTTGGAAAAATTTCCTGTCCGGGCGCTACCGGCCCGGCCCGCGAGCTAAACTCCCTAGACCGCTAGGGGTCTTTTATTTATTAAATTATTACATCATTTTTGTGTTTAAATTTAATCTACAAAAGTGGCTACTAGATAAATGATTTTATTGTGTACAGGAATATATAAATTTGAAATGGACTAAACGAAATGTATATTATGCAATCTTTCTGACATTCATATATTTTTTGATTATAATTGACATAAGAATAATTAATAATATCATGACTGAAATATTTGCTTTAAATTGACTTTTAGTTTTTTAAGATCCTATATTATAATGTATATGTGTATTCTGGCAAAATTTGATTTGATTTGTACTCATCAGGAGTAATGATTAGACTAGATTATAATAGATTGGATTAGATTAGATTACTATGAAGATTTTCTTTAATATGACGTCGCATCTAGCATTGCAAATTTGGGTGATGGGCAGGCATTGTTAAAATGGGTTAGAAATTGCTAGTCTTTTTTTGTTTTATTAAGGTAAATTACCTACTTATGAAAATTCGAATACCAAACTCATCGTTTCTGGTACCTTAAGTTCATTGATGCATAATATAAGTAAGTATTTAACATGAAATATAATAATATTATTCGAAATAATAAGTATTTTAGACTAAAATATAATTAGGAACCCAGATAATTAGTGTCTCATTCCAAATCATTTAACACCTTGCCAGAGTCATTGTTTCTGAAAAGTACAATTTGGAGGTCTTCAAGTCAAGAGTAAATAGGTATCTTCTAGGCAAGCACGCACCATCGTCGACCGCGTCGTCACTTACCAGCAGGTGAGACTGAAGTGCTTGGCTATTCAGTAATAAAAAAAATTGGTTGTCTGTAAAGTCGGTTTACTGACGATAGTTGAACGTGACAACGTCTTAAGAAAATACTGACATTTAGCATTTTTCAAAAGAAAATTTTAATTTCATTTGTTTCACTTTTCACTGCACTTGATACTCGATCAAAACATGTAAATGTACTATAGTATAGCAGCTGTCCACGCAGACGCATCGCTCACTTAAGTAGGAGAGAGACGGAGGTCGCTCGTTCCGCGCTCTCGCTTGCACTTCAAGCCTTACAGCGAGCGCCTCAGAGCGAGGTAACGCCGCATGAGTCATGTTTTTTCGTGCGTGCAGCCGGCTCTATCGAATTATAAGACGTTGTCACGTCAAAAAAAAACTACATTGCATGTTAGAAATATGGTCTGATTTTCAATGATTTAGGTGGCCACAGGCAGTGCCGGTTTTAGTACTACCAGCGCCCTGGGCAAGATGTCTACGGCGCCCTCTAAATGAAATTTAAACCGATAGGAAATAAGGGCAACCGATTTAGGACAACCATTCATTTAAATACTTTAGACGTCACAATGTGTGGCAGCTTGCTCCGAGCGAGGTATAAAAATGTACAACATTTATAATGAAAACACGAGCCGCTTGCTGCGAGCGCGGCAAAAACAAATAAAACTTCGATATAAAAAGGCGCGCAACTTTCCCCGAGCGAGGCGAAAAATTTTAGAATTTCGACAATGAAGGTGCGAGCAGCTTACGGCGAGCGCGGCGAAAAATTTTAAAATTTTAGTAATGATGGCGCGAGCAGATTATAGGGGTGGCTGCGGCTCTTTTTATATAATGTGGCGCCCTGGACGGTCGCCTATCCGCGCCCTAACCTAACGCCGCTACTGACCGCAGGTATTATAATATTTGTACGTGGAATTCGCCGGTACGCAGTACGCTAGGTCAGCCAGCTAAGAACTAGGAACTAGTAAATGATAAAAATAAATTGCGCAACTTAATTTATTTGACCCTGGTATGAGCTTTATGTCATTTTTTGTGTAAAGTTTAAAATTCTGTGCTCAGTAAGATTTTAAAAACTGGTTCCACAAGAATACTTGGACAATTTTGTATAATTTAAATGTTAAATTTTTCCTCAAACATGTTGATTATTTAAAAGATAATAATAATTTATCATAATATCTTTGGTTAACTCTTTTGAACAATACTCTTAATTATACGTTCACATTAAAAATACTCGCTGTGCCCGCGGTTTCACCCGCGTATTCTTCGTTCCCGTGGGAATATAGGGATCAAAAGTACTTTTTGTGTTATTCCAAGGTCTAAGCTATCTACATACCAAATTTTAGCTCAATCGGTTCAATACTTGTAGCGTGAAAACGGAATAAACATACAAAAAAAAATTGTTTGTCTGTAAAGTCGGTTTACTGACGATAGTTGAACGTGACAACGCGCTCACTCAAGTAGGAAAGAGACGGATGTCGAACGCTGCCGAACGCAAAGGCCGATTGTGCTTCTTTGTCGCTCGTTCCGCGCTCTCGCTTGCACTTCAAGCCTTACAGCGAGCGCCTCGGAGCGAGGTAACGCCGCATAAGTCATGTTTTTTCGTGCGTGCAGCCGGCTCTATCGAATTATAAGACGTTGTCACGTCAAAAACTGTTGGGGCGGAACGGACGTAACGGGCTGTTTCTTTTGTGCCATCTAGATGGCGCTGGCGTAGAGTTAGAACTCGCTAGCGTTCACCTGTTACAAACGTAACTTTTTTACATTGTACTCAGATTTGAGATGAATAATATTAGTGAGATGCGATGAGATAAGCATTGTGTCACGTACACTACAATTCTGGTCTGAGCGCGAGCGAAGGCTTATAAATAATCTAAGGTTGAAATGTTAGTTGAGTTTTATGGCCATCATCACCTTGGTTTTCATCTAAGGTAGCTGGGTGATAAGGCCCACCGTTTTGTAAGGCCCATAAATTTTGTAATATTTATAATATTCGAATAAATATTAGTAACATTAGAAGGTCTTCGACCAGTGTGTTACCGGTGAAGACTTATCAGTAAGCTCAAAATAGCGCAACGAGCTATGGAGAGGGCTATGCTCGGGATTTCGCTGCGAGATCAAATCAGAAATAAGGAGACCCGTAGACGAACGAAAGTTATCGACATAGTCCAGAGGATTAGCAAGTTGAAGTGGCAATGGGCGGCACATAGCACGTAGAACTGATGGCCGATGGAGCTGTAAAGTCTCGTATGGAGAGCACGGACCGGCAAGCGTGTGGATTAAATTACATTTTTTACTGAATCCTTGTATTGTTATTTTCTAGAACCTAGTTGTCTTTATTTTACGTAATTACATGTAGTATTTTTTATATCTTCAAAAATGTGACGTGTGAGCGAGAGGGAGAATTTTCTTTGTACAGCGCCTTAATTCAAAATACTTTTATAACAAATAGTAATTGAATAAAATACTAATTTAACCTGCCTCGGTGGCGTAGAGGGCGCATGCTCGACTGCCAATCAAGAGGTCCCGGATTCGATCCCCAGGTCAGGCATAATATTAAATATTGGATTTTTCCATTAGGAACTCAGAGTAAGGATACCAAAGAGAACCAGTCGTGCAAAAATCTGTTCCAAGCCGCGAGTCTGGTACTAAATCAATAAATTACCAGACTATATGGTTAGTTCCATGGCAACCGTAGGCCGTGCGCGTGATGCCAGTGTTAGGTAAAAAGCTAACCGAATAACAACAGATACGTGCGTGAAAGCGATAGCTTTTCATAATTTAGGCATGTATTTACAATAATTTTAGGAATTTATGTATCATCATTGCGTGTTTCTATTTTATTTTATTTTTTTTAACACAATAAAATGGACAACAGCGCTTTGTTCGAATGAAAAACTATGAAGTCGATTACATTTTAAATATTTTTGGACAATATTATCCGAACATAAATATATTTTCTTTACATAACTTAAGGTTTGGCATTAATTACCTAGTGGATTGATAACATTTTAAACATTAAATTAAATATTTGTTTATTTTATCTCAATAACGCACTGTGCATTATAATGTTATACTCTTTGTTTCTAATTGGTTTACATTGCATAGTCCTCGTTAATTTTTGCATTTATGATAACATTTTAATATTTTTGTGACTTTCGACTATTTATTATGAGTTTAAAAGTATTCATATCACGTAAAAATTTAGAATAATATCGTCAAAGGCTCTTTCTACGTACTAGAATCAGGCCCACGAACCTGTACTCACTATTAAACCGAGATTCTATCATGTAAATTAAATATCTTTACAAACATAAATATATTTTAATTTGAAAACTTTTTGACCCCTTTAAATTTTAATTCTTGTAATATATATTTATTAAAGTTAAAAAGTATGTGTGATTAATTTATTAAAAAAATTTAAATATTTAAATCACTTAATATTTTAGTGCATATACTCCAATGCTTCTATGTTCGCCCGCGTCGCTTAGTGTCAAATTTAACATTGAACATATTCATAGGGTGAAAAATCGTTCAATCCAAATTAGGCTTTAAAACAATCAGGTAAATAGAGTTTAAATTCAAATAATAGAAAGTCAGTAGATGTCATAGCGCGTAATTGTCAGTGATGGACACTTTTTTGTGAAGCTTGTTCAGGGATTGTACGTCTGTAGTAAGAAGCAATTCAACGTCATTGATTAGGAATTATCTCAATAACTGCCTGGAGTCTGGAACTGTGCCCGGTAGATGGCAATAGGCTCGCCCCCTATTACATGGGACCAATAACATACTGGCGAAATGTGGGTGTATCTACTATGGGACTGAGTCCTGGGTACACCTCTACCTACCCCTTCGGGAAAAAGGCGTGAATGTATGTATGTAATTTAACAATACTTACATAATTCCAATTAGTAATGTACGCCGCAGTATATTTTTGTGTAAACATAATTAATTCATCATTAATTTCCAAAACTTTTTCATCGAACGAAAATGTTAATCCCCATTGCAAAGCAATACAACAAACACACAAATTAAATAAATGGTAAGCGGATCTTAAACACAAGTTTTTTTTATTTATTTCTAGAAAATATATAAAAAAAATTACGTTGAGCACGTAAATCATATATATTTCACGGATATAAGACATTTTAAATATATTTTTTTTGACTAAAATATTTTTTGTCCTTACGTTGTTCTCACAATTTGAGTATTTACTTACTGACTGTAATTAAGGGCATAATTTATATTCAAATTGTGATAATCATATACTTATATAACAATAATAAAATTATACCTATACACTAGCGATCCGCCCGTGCTTCGCCTGGGTAGCAGCAATAAGACCGTATTGTGGATACAAGAAATATGACACGATCCTTTGAAAAAATTAACATATTATCTCAGACGCATATTAATATACTCGTAATTATGAATGAATGACCTTACATGAACCGGATTTTTAAACCGGATTTTTAATATTATAATATTATGAATATTTTGTATTTTAGAGTTATTGTTTAGTGTAACAATAGATATAATGTACATACATACATACATTCACGCCTTTTTTTTCCGAAAGAGTAGGCAGAGGTGTACCCAGGACTCAGTCCCATAGTAGATACACCCACATTTCGCCAGTATGATATTGGTCCCATGTAATAGGGGGCGAGCCTATTGCCATCTACCGGGCACAGTTCCAGATTCCATACAGTTATTGAGATAATTCCTAATGGAAAAATAATGTCTATAATGTCTAGCAAAAATTATTAATATATTCAAAATCTACAACGACCTAGGCGTACCTTTCATGAACAAGTTGATGTTATCTTAAGGAAAGGCCAGGTCAAAAGTACCAACAACCGACGAGCATGTATGAAAAATGTCATGAAAGTGAATGAAGCGAAAGTTGTATGTCAGGATCGTAGCAAGTGGAAAGAAATAGTCTCTGCCTACCACAACGGGAACAAGGCGTGACTGTATGTATGTATATGTATGTAAAATCTACAAGCTTAAGAGTAGAGGTGGAGAAAAGCGTTACTTTCCAATCACCGTGACTGTAGTTGCAATTTAAAAAAATACATACCTACATACATACATACAGAAACGCCTTGTTCCCGGTGGGGTAGGCAGAGACTATTTCCCTCCACTTGCTACGATCCTGACATACAATTTCGCTTCGTTTACTTTCAGACATTTTTCAAACATGCTCGTCGGTTGTAGGTACTTTTGACTTGGCCTTTCCTAAGAACAACGTCAACTTGTTCATGAAAAGTACGCCTAGGTCGACCGCTACCGCTTTCCAAAAAAATAATCGTGACTAATCATCGTGACTGTTACATCGATCACTTGCATCACGATAAACTATATTGTTATTGGCATTATGGGATTACTAGAAATTTTGCACCACGATTCATGATAATATACGATTTTGTTACTGGTACAGGGCGCGTCAGGACCTTGAATGCGCAGAAATCGATATTTAGATCTGTTAGGACTTTTCGGAGACTGCCTCGGTGGCGTAGTGGGCGCATGCTCGACTGCCAATCAAGAGGTCCCGGGTTCGATCCCCAGGTCAGGCATAGTGTTAAATATTGGATTTTTCCATTAGGTTATCTCAATAACTGCCTGGAGTCTGGAACTGTGCCCAGTAGATGGCAATAGGCTCGCCCCCTATTACATGGGACCAATAACATACTGGCGAAATGTGGGTGTATCTACTATGGGACTGAGTCCTGGGTACACCTCTGCCTACCCCTTCGAGAAAAAGGCGTGAATGTGTGTTGTTAATCGCATCTCTGGGCCCTAAGATACAGGCTCTCGCCTAGTTTAGGGTTCCGCCGAAAATAAAACAGATTATAATAATAATGTAATATTTATGCATTTGTACCTACTATTATTGTTTAATAATATTTGTGTAACTAGCATAAGTATTTTGATGAATAAATTTTGTTTGTTTGTTTGTTGTTGTTGTTTTAGGACTTTTTTCTCTCTCCATTTTTGCCGAGCGCTATTAAGGCGCTGTCCAAAGCAAATTCGCCCTCTCGCTCACACGTACCCACATTTAGGAAGATCTAAAAAATACAACATGTAATTATTAGTTGGTGCAAATAATATTTATGTTTATAACTTTATTATTCTGCGACTGACAGCAACAAATGAAAGATCAAAAAAATGGTGACAGCTATTACAGCTAGAATAACTATCTCAAATTTTATAAAAAACCAACGCGACACTTCTATGAAAAACCCGAGATATGGTTAGACCTTGGATTTTACAAACAAGTGTCGCGTGAAGACTAAGAAGTATTCTTCCACGTAGGCTCCTTGCTCGCAAATATGATCAGCCCGCCTAGCGTGACACGGGGATAACTAATTTTCCCCGTTTTTTCTTTCTTTCGCGCCCGAACAAGTCATATCAGCTGTCTCGTTCTAGCCCCTGGGACTTCGTTTTCCCTGCTCACTGTGCTACCGGGGCAGAAACTTATCGTCGCGAATATAGTCACATAATAATAAATAGTAGGTACTGATATAGCGTCAGGCTTGGGAATTGATAAATTCTCAAGGTCACCTGTATACCCGTCAATTTAAATATTACTAAACAATAATGAAACAACAAGTTGTAAGTATATCATGAAATATTTCAGATGAAGTATTAAAACTATGTTTTTTTTATGATAGTGAGTGACAAGACAAGCAAATCAGATGCCTGATGGTAAGCATCATGATTGCCCATATCAGACACAGTGCCACCCAGTGTTTTAATATTCTAAATTCTGCGTGGCACTGCACTGCGCCTGTCACCTTGAGATATTAGTTGTTGAAACTCGTCATGCCCAGTAATTTCGCTGGTAACATTGCCCTTCAGACCGGAACACAGTGATGTTTGCACATTACTGCTTGGCGGATGAATAACTGGCAAAGGTGTCTCTAAAATCCGAGTTTTACTCGCTTGAATGTTGACTATAACAAATTTTATATTCGGAGAAAACAGGGGAATAATCTAAACATCGATTTGGTTTTTCATACGGTTGTGTCAAATGCATTGTGTCATTTCGTCTTAAGTATAAGGTATGTTCAAAGTTCAAAGGTTATATTACATAATATTATTGTAATGATGTATGTTTTATTTTTAAATTATTCTTTAAATTATTAATATAATTATTATAATTTATTCAATATATATTTTGTTACCATGCTGGACCTCCACGAACTACTAAGTAACATAGTAATAGGTATATAATATTTTAATTAAAATAACATTATCATCATCATCATCTCAGCCATAGGACGTCCACTGCTGAACATAGGCCTCCATAGATTTCCATCTAGACCGGTTGTAAGCGGCCTACATCCAGCGTGATCCTAGTGTCTTTATCAGATCGTCTGTCCACCTTGTGGGTGGACGTCCTACGCTGCGCTTGCCGGTCCGTAATAATATTAATTAATTGTAATTATAATTGTAATAAAAATAATACTATAATACCTAATTATTTTTATTATAATTATATTACCTCTCCCTTGGTGCCTCGGTGCTGTAAGCTTGACTGCCGATCATAAGGTCCTGGGTTCGATACCCAGGTCAGACAAAGCGTTATTTAACATTTCCCCAGTATGATATTAGTCTTATTTTATAGGGGGCGAGCTAATTGCCATCTACCGGACACAGTTCCAGACGGAAACGGAAAAAGTCCGGAAAAATCCAATAATACTTCCCGACCTAGGGATCGAACCCGGGCCTAATGATTGGCAGTCGATTTGCATCAATTATGTATAATATAGTTATGTATAAGTTATGTATAATATACGCCACCGAAGATATATTATACATACATACATACATACATACATACATACATACAGTCACGCCTTGTTCCCGTTGGGGTAGGCAGAGACTATTTCTTTCCACTTGCTACGATCCTGACATACAACTTTCGCTTCATCCACTTTCATCACATTCTTCATGCATGCTCGTCGGTTGTTGGTACTTTTGATCTGGCCTTTCCTTAAGATACCATCAATTTGTTCATGAAAGGTACGCCTAGGTCGACCCCTACCGACTTGACCATTCACACTATATTATACATAAATACATAAATCCTCCTTCTTGAATCGTTTCCCCAATGCTGGGATTCGTGATCACGTCACGTCACGGAAATCGGGATGATCGGGATAAACAAATTACCTACATTATTTAATGATCTACATAAATTAATAATTCTTAAATGACCTACATAAATAAATTAATACGAATTCAAGTACAATTTTTTTTTTATGGTAGTAAGTAACAAGACGAGCTAATCAGGTGCCTGATGGTAAGCATCATGATTGCCCATATCAGACACAGTGCCACCCAGTGTTTTAAAATTCAAAATTCTGCGCGGCACTGCACTGCGCCTGTCACCCTGAGATACGAGTTGTTGAATCTCATCATGCCCAGTAATTTCGCTAGTAACATTGCCCTTCATACCGGAACACAGTGATGTTTGCACATTACTCTGCTTGGCGGATGAATATCTGGCAAAGGTGTGGTACTTCCCCAGGCGGCCCCCTGCAAAAGAGGCCTACCACTACAAAAAAAAAATTAATACGAATTCAAGTACATATTATATATGTTTTAAAAATATATGACATCATTTTATTAGAGAAACAATAACGTTATTACTCGTATGTACCTACCTCAAGGCAAATTGGGGTTTTTATAAAGTATATACTATATTTAGAGTTGGCTATCGTCTATGGTTTATTATTTAACCTGTAGGTATCATTATACGAAGGGAAAATTCCGACAAATTAAGCTATTACGGCGTCTCGAACATAATATACTTGTACCTATTATTTATCTGTTTATGTGGGTACTGACTACTGACCGGTGTTATAACGTGTAACGTAGCATAACTAATAACTAAGGTGAATAGGACGACATCATCATCATGTTGGTTTGTTCCCGTTTGTTCACCTGGGTGAATTAGTGGGAAAATAATTTCCCACTAATTCACCTATGCATCAATTCACCTAGGTGAATTAATGGGAATAAAGGTAGTTGCGTTTGTTCACCTACGCACTTGTTCACCCAGAGGCACACATAGGCGGCTTTTTTATTAGGTATATAACATGTTGCGTCCGTGGACCAGTGAAGTTACGCCCAGCTTAAAATCCGGAGTCCCTGGATCGAATCTCACCATTTCGTGGACTTTTCACCTTGGGCGCTACCGTGTTTGACATAGGTCCCTATAGTTTCCTATAAGATATGTAGGGGCAATCGTTAGCTCATGTCGGAGGCCAAGTACCTACCAATAATATTCAATCTGTTAAAATTACGTCATATAATTTATTCGTATATTATTTCGTCATAATTTCAAAAGTTATAATTTCGTCATATAAATTACACCGCTGACCAAATGAGATTTACGGCACTCTTTTCTCCCTGCACGTTTGTCTGGAAGAGATCGCTTTTAGCGATAAGACCGCCAATTTTTACACTATTATCATATTTTTGTTATACTTAATGTATATAGAATAGAATAGAAAATTTTATATTTAAGGTTAGTTTTTGTTTGTGATGTAGCAATAAAGAGTTTATATCTATAACTATCTTGTAAATGTAGAAATTTTGCCGACAATATGGGTTATCCACATAACTCTTATGAATTGACTCGAGGAATGTAATTGGGGTAATCCGTTCTGTTAGAATATAAATTCATATTATTATTATTATCATTTCCCATACAAACTTTAAGGAAACAATGACGATGATAGAAGAGATATAACTTCTGAATTAGTGTTATATTGTAACTAAAAACTAATTACAAATAAGATGGGAGACCCACAGGGATCAATTTTGGGGCTTTTCCTGTTTTTGGAATATATTAACGATTTGCTTTACAACGTCTAGCAGTTAAAGTTAAAATTGATAGCAACTAGGTTGAATTGCTTCACGCAGATCGCAGGTTTATAGGAAGGATACCTCACTAGTACATGTTAATAATACTTACTATGTTAATAATAGTAAAGTAAGTATATCCAGATGGTTCACAGCAAACAAGTTGGAAATCTTCGTTGCCTAACGTCAAATATAATACAAAACCAAACATAACTATAAGTGAAAACTTGTAATTGGCCTTCTATACCGGTGTCTCTTCCTATTTGTACACTAGCAGTAAGTTTTCCTAAAACTAATAAAATAAAATAAAACTAAAATAGCTCTTGGCGGTGAAAGACTCAATATTGACAATGCAACTTTATTCCACGGCATAAATATAGACTCTAAACTACATAATGGAGCACGCATAATATAACCGTACTTGTAGGGAAACAAAATTAGGCAACTAGCTGATATTTATAGTCACGGCGAGATTAGTCTACTTTGCATATTACCACAGTTCAATGTAATTTTAAGGGATTTCGAAGCTATCTTTATACCTACTACAAAAACCTGCGTTACGTGTTATCTATGAGATGTTTCCACGCGAATCCCTTAAAAAAATATTTATAGAATTCTTTAAAATATAAACATTATGACCCTTCAATCCTTATACATTTATGAGAATATCATATAAACGTTCGTAAAAAATTACATAAATTCTAATTAAATAGTGACCTCCATAATTTTAATACTAGGAATAGAAACAAAATAGCTGTATACCTAGCTTTAGATTATCTAAAATAAATAAAACGTCATTCATAGGAAATAGTGTGTTTCTAAATAGAATCCCAAAAGAGATAGGAGACGACTTTTTGTCTATACCTACCTATAGATAGATAGATAATACTTTATTGTACACCACACTTAAAGAACCAACACAAAGGATACAGAGAAACTATACTTTTTTTTTTATGATAGTGAGTAACAAGACGAGCAAATCAGGTGCCTGATGGTAAGCATCATGATTGCCCATATCAGAGACAGTGCCACCCAGTGTTTTAAAATTCAAAATTCTGCGCGGCACTGAACTGCGTCTGTCACACTGAGATATGAGTTGTTGAATCTCATCATGCCCAGTAATTTCGCTGGTAACATTGCCCTTCATACCGGAACACAGTAATGTTTGCACAATACTGCTTGGCGGATGAATAACTGGCAAAGGTGTGCAAGAGGCCTACCACTATTAACTATACTTTAATGTACAAGCGGCGGTCTTATCGCTAATAAGCGATTTCTTCCAGACAACCGATGGATGGAGAGGATTCATTTGCAGCAAAAAAACTATATATTATATAAAATAAAATATAGCTACGATATAAGTATATCTATATTATATATGTAAGTAGATATATAATATTACTTACGTAATTCCAGTTCGTCAGAAAAAATGGCGTCAAATTCAACATATCTCTCAAGAAAGAATTCTTTTTGAGCTCTTCTGAAGCAGTAATTGTAATATATATACCAAAAATTAGAACACAATAATGTAATCCACTACAAAAACTATGGAAAATAGTCCTTAGAATCAGTCTCACTTTGCTTTGCACTGGTGTTTCTGGCACATTTATTATAACTTCACACATTTTAACAATTTAATATAAACAATTATTATATAATTACAATTTTTTACACAATTAAATTAATTATTCATTGATTTTTATTGACTTTATAAGTTTTCAATAATACTTATGTTAATTGTATTAAAAACACGTTCTTTTGTCTTAAATATAAATTCACCGTTTAAATTTCCCTGTCGTAGTTTTAGATTTTACACGCGTAATTTTAAAGTTTAAAGACTAATTTGAAATGCGTAAACACTAAACTTAATTGTAAATTTATAATTAATTATTGAATGTTCTAATGTCACACTTATTGAATTTATTTGAATTAATATTAAATATTGAATTAATTTAATAGTTACTCAAAACCACAAACACTGTTTAATTAGTTTTTTACGTTAAAGATATTATTTCAATCGTTCGTTTTTTATGTTACATTTTAGTTGTTTATTTAAGTGTTTCATGTAGGTATATATTCCATTAGGCAAGAATACGATTTATCGGTCCATTTATTAATAAGTATATTATTGTGTATGTTAGCACGTCATGCACGGGTCAGACAGTCACAACGGTTTGTGTATGGTAGACGGTAGCATAATGTGTTCAAACCGGAGTTACTTTTTAGAGATCCTTTGGAATTTCCATGACTACTTGTTATAGGGCTATTATTAGTACTTGTTTTTTATATCTCATACTCATTTACATGGGTATAGTCTAGATTATTCTAAATTTATTACATACTAGCGACCCGCCCCGGCTTCGCACGGGTAGCAGAAGTAGGTATAGTGGACGTTTAACAGGAGTAAATTCGTGATACATTGTATTTTAATAGATATAATCTTAATGGTTTACGCAGCGCACGCAGATTAATTACTATTTCTGTTACAATGATCAAACCTTAACACATGTATAAATTTATTATTATTATAGGGCTATTTTGAAGATATTGATAAGTACTACAAACCCTTATAACATTACTTTATTCTACCACCAATACTTTTCACAGCGCATGCATATAATGACTTTCGATTATTGTGACTAAACCAAAATAGATGGATATAATGTCCGTAGACTATTTTGTAGATATTGGTATATTACTTTAATCTACCACCAATAGATTTCACACCGCATGAAAAATAATCGCTGCTTCGATTATTGTGACTAAACCAAAAAAGATGGATATAATCTATGTATACTGTTTTGTAGGTATTGATAATTACTACAAACCCCTAGTACATTACTTTATTCTACCACCAATACTTTCCACAGCGCATGCATATAATGTCTGCTTCGATTATTGTGACTAAACCAAAATAGACGGATAAAATTTCCGTGGACTATTTTGTAGATATTGATAAGTACTACAAACCCCTAGTACATTATATTATTCTACCATCAATGGATTTCACAGCGCACACAAATTTATGAATATGGTAATTATATTATGTGTCACTCACACTGAATTAAGCTATCCATAAGTGAAAGAATTTTTAAAATCGGTCCAGTAGTTTCGGAGCCTATTCGTTACAAACAAAAAAACAAAGTTTCTCTCTTTATAATATTAGTATAAATATAGATATAGATTACATTGAAAAGCGATTAATAAGGTTAGTATTTCATTTTAGTGATTCTTCAGTTAATAATTTTTAAGCGTTCTTAAAGACGCATCGCGGCGGCCCGTACTGTCTGAATTATATTTTTCAATTGATGAACTTAAAAAGCTAAATGTCTCAACCAACATTTTTCATTGATTCCTAAAATAACATTTTTAAGGCGCTGTCCAAAGCAAATTTGCCCTCTCGCTCACACGTTCCCACTTTTGGAAGATATAATAAATACTACATGGTATTACGTAGGTTGGTTTTTGTAGTGGTTGGCCTCTTTTGCAGGGGGCCGCCTGGGGAAGTACCACACCTTTGCCAGTTATTCATCCGCCAAGCAGTAATGTGCAAACATTGCTGTATTCCGGTATGAAGGGCAATGTTACCAGCGAAATTACTGGGCATGATGAGATTTAACAACTAATATCTCAGGGTGACAGGCGCAGTGCAGTGCCGCGCCGTATTTTGAATTTTAAAACACTAGGTGGCACTGTGTCTGATATGGGCAATCATGATGCATACCATCAAGCACCTGATTTGCTCGTCTTGTCACTCATTATCATAAAAAAAAAAAAAAAATTATAGCTAATGCCGCCCCTTAGTACATTTGATATGTCCAATAAATATAATTCGTAAAATAAATAATGTGTACGGAACCTCGGTGCCGTAAATAAAACTCCATTCAATCAAGAGTTTCAATGTCATTGGCGATTTTGCGGTCACTTCGTAAAATACCGGTTCTTGTGATGCATTTAGGTATCAAAGGTTTTACAAGTTACAAATACTTATTTATTAAAACATAGCGTAACAAACCTTAAATTTAAAATACAATTATAACAATCCCGGGTCAAATCTCATTGAACATACATTCACGCCTTTTTCCCGATGGTACCATAAGAAGAAAAAGACCTCACCTACCATTTTCATTTTGGAATCAATATTATGTGGAAATGTATTGTGTTTTTTATTAATTTGTATTTAATTTGGATAAAGAGTAGAAAGCTCCAAAAAAACTGCACAGAAAACGGCTTATTATTATTATTTTTATGGCAACAAGTCCTTATGATGACAGGACAAGCAATCACAAATAAGGTTAAAAAAAATTATTTTTTAAGAGAAAATATAGTATAAAAATTTTCACGCATAATGAAATAAATACATATTATATTGGCAAACCTAATTTAAAACAAGTGCAACTTGCAATCGAACCGTTATGTAACAAATTGCAACACTGGCTCACCTTCAGGATGTGGTAATTAGCAATTACTGGCAACCCATTGTTATATTGCAATGGAATTGATCTAGAACTATTTTCTACATGTGTGTTAAGGCAGTTGCTCTTCCACACAAATAGAATTTTCCCAGATATGGAAAAAGGGGGAATAATTTTCCACTTAGTTATTTATGGCCTCTCTTAATCTGGCCTTTATTTGCGTTTTATTTGCCTATTGCCATCTACCGGGCACAGTTCCAGACTCCAGGCAGTTATTGAGTTAATTCCTATTGGAAAAATCCAATATTTAACACTTTGCCTGACCTGGGGATCGAACCCGGGACCTCTTGATTGGCAGTCGAGCATGCGCCCTCTACGCCACCGAGGCAGTCATAGTAAAAGAAGGAAATGGTCATAGTTTTTTTATATGCCACCTGACCCAACAATCGTTGTTTTGTTGTAATATAAATTATTTCTAGTCATTTATTTAAAGAAAAGGGGAGATGAGGTCCCATTGGGCTCACGTACGTCAGTAAAGTAAGGTGCTCGAGCGACTAATATTGTTGTCTCGGTCGCACTTCGGTCTTTATGTACGTCTTTCTATCTTTGTTGTTCATTATATGTCACTGTTCAAACTTCACAACGAGCAAACTTGCGCGTGCCAATTGTTAAGTAAGCGATGGCAGACCGTACCCTATCTTGCCTTTTCTTTAAATCAATGTTTCTAGTAAATTTTTGGTAATAAAATAAAAAAAAACTACTTGATTGTGTGTGGGGAAATGGTATTGATTGAAAGAGAAATGGAGTCCATTTAAAAAATGAGGATTGGTGTTGAAGGGTGAAAACTAAGGATTATATCTATTTTTTAATGCCAAATCATAAAAAAATATATGTCTATCAAAAAATTAGTCCCAAAAATAACATAAAAATAAAAATGGGTGGGCCACTCTATCACCTAGGGGTATAAAAATAGTTTATGACCATTTTCATTTCATTTCATTTATTTAATTCATTAACAATCAGTGTTGTATTTGAAATTACATAATAATATAAATATAAACAAAGTAGAGACAAAATAATTAAAATTAAAAATAAAAGATTCAATAATATTACTTAATAATAAATTAATTAATCAATATAAATGTCATAATTCGGATACCTATTAAAAATGTCACAATTCATTCAAATAATAATAATCATTAATATGTCACAACTATCTAATTAAAAATGTCACAATTCATTCAAATAATAATAATCATTAATATGTCACAACTATTTAATTAAAAATGTCATAATTCATTCAAATAATAATAATCATTAATAGGTCACAACTATCTAATTAAAAATGTCACAATTCATTCAAATAATAATAATCATTAATATGTCACAACTATCTAATTAAAAATGTCACAATTCATTCAAATAATAATAATTATTAATATGTCTCAACTATCTAATTAAAAATGTCACAATTCATTCAAATAATAATAATCATTAATATGTCACAACTATCTAATTAAAAATGTCACAATTCATTCAAATAATAATAATCATTAATATGTCACAACTATCTAATTAAAAATGTCACAATTCATTCAAATAATAATAATCATTAATATGTCACAACTATCTAATTAAAAATGTCACAATTCATTCAAATAATAATAATCATTAATATGTCACAACTATCTAATTAAAAATGTCACAATTCATTCAAATAATAATAATCATTAATATGTCACAACTATCTAATTTAAAATGTCACATCTCATTATCTATATTATTATTATAAATTCTTCCACTGAATAAAAACACCCCTTCAACAATAATTGCGTTAGTTTGTTCTTAAATTGGCGTTAATTATCGATTTCCTTTATATGAGACAGTTTTACTGCCTGATACCGCGACGCATAATGAGCTACCTTCAGCTTAAGGCAAGAAGTGAACTTTACTTAGTCTTTACGTCGTGTATTTAATCTCTCTTCTCTACCGAATATACATAAAAAAGTCATAAAAATCGGTCAAGCCGTTTCGGTTACAAACACTGTGACACGAGAATTTTATATATTGCATATTATATTATATTTATATTTTAATAATGTAAACCGGTGTAACGCCTATTAAAAATGAATAGCTAGGTACATTTACGAAGCAAAATTAAGTTAGTGCCGCGCAAAGTAGGCGGTTAAACATTTAATTTTCAAAACCAAATTGTTTCGTCCCGTTGCTCCTACCGCATAATTAAATTTAATATATTATAAGTAATTTTTTTCTTTTAATCATATGTAAAAAAAAAATATTTATTAATTTTAACTCTAGTACCTACATTATAGTAAGTATTGATAATAATAATACATTAATTTATTTCAGGCAATAGTACGTATAACAATAAATTATACGCACCAGAGGCCCATATTAATAAATACCTTACAGACTAACATACACAAAATATTTAATCACAATACATATAATACATTACATTACATTACATTACTATATTAAACACTAGGTAGGGATTATTTTCGGTCTCGCCTCCCTGAAGCGCCGGAACACAATTCCTTGAGGCCAAAATTCAGGTGACAGGAAAGTATCCTTATATTTCACCGGAAGCCGGAGCACGTAGGACTTGAAGTTCTGCGTCCTCGTTGACTCCAGCCTCGACAATGAGATCTGGGAGAGTTCCTGTCCTGGAACTCGCCCTTGGCTCTTCTCCGTGATGTAGCGTACTATCTCCTCACCGGGTGTGCTCTTCTCAAACCGGGAGAGATAGATCGCTATCGTGGGCTCTGCGACTCGAATGTTAGTCAACGTAGCGGGAGCGATGCCGCGTTGATTGCGGACGGGAAGAGGTATTAATTATTGATTAATTACTTATATTGAAAACATTTGTTTTACTAAGCATATTTTGTTGAATCGAATTACCACGGGTTTTTTTCACATAATTTGAAGTCTGAGTGAGGTAATTTTCTATTTGAGATTTTCTTATTACTAAAAAAATTCAATAATTTTTTTTGTAGTTTTACTATCAAATTAAATTATTTAATAATTAGTTATTACCCAGCGTAACTATACCTATCTAACATAGCACCACGCCTTTTTCTAAAGGGGTAAGCGGAGGTGTCTTAGCAAAGACAATCCCATAAATAAGAATACCCATGTAATAGCGGGCGAGCCTATTGCCGGGCACAGTTCCAGACTCCCTCGTGCTCCTCTTCGTTCCCGTGGCAATAACGGGATAAAAAGTACCCTATGTCTTATTCCAGGGTCTTAACTATCTACATACCTAATTTCAGCCCAATCGGCTCAGTAGTTTTGGCGTGGAAGAGCAACAAACATCCATCCATCCATCCATCCCCTCACAAACTTTCGCATTTATTTTTAATAGTATATAATAGGATTGACCATGTAGGTCACAAGAATATTATGATTGCCACTCCTTTAAAAAAACGACATCCTTGGTAGGTATCACGTTTTTTAAGCAAAAAACGTATTTTTAATAAGTATTAAAAATAATAAAAAGGTCATACCAACTTAGTTAAAACATGTAGGTACTTATATATTTTTAAACAAAGGTCGCTCCACTTAACCTTTGATTGCCAATCTTTCTCAAAAATCACTCAAACACCAATTGCACTGGATAATGTTCAAGATGACAAACCGGTTAAAAAGAAAGTAGGTATAAGCGTATTCATTCACACAATCTTCACAGTGCAACCTTGATCGTGTATGTGAAAGCACGCGCTTTAAAAAAAGCTACTTACTAATATATAAAAAGTTTTTAAGGCTTAAAGAACATTTTACATTGAACGCGCAGAGCCATATTGTAATAAAGTTTAAAAAAATTAAATTTTTGTTAATTTTACAAGCAAATAAATTAACGTGTGGCGACACAGTTAAAAATAAAAAAAATCAATGTTATAAAATGACGACCAAAAAGTTGTTAATACCGATTCTATTACTAGTTTTTGGTAGTAAAATTGAGAGTGCAAGTATTATCGAAAGTTCATACGAATATGTAATTAATTTAGGCAAAAATTTCGCGCCAAGTTTGATGTCTATTTTCGATTGTATGGGAGAGCAAGAAGTTTGGTCGTGTGCTAGAGAAAAGGCGGGAAAGATTCTGGATGGATGGAGCGAAGAGGTCAACAAAGAAAGGAGGAGCTGGCAAGGTAAGCTTAGAATTTACAGAAAGCTTCTAGAATAAAAAAAATAGTTTTTTAATATATAGGCCTGTTGTTTCAATATTATTTAGTTCAATCATTGAGATGAGAGTTTTGGGGGGAAGCCGAAGACCATAGATTGGCTCCCGTATCTTTATCAATTATCGGTGCATTTTCGAGTGTTTTACGTGTAATAATCGTGGAATATTACGTGTTGAATGTTTTCGAAGTTACACAAGTCTCTTGGCAAGTGATGCGAGAGGTGAAATGTGATTTTTCGTGTTCCCACCAAAATCCGGCAGCTTATTGTCATAACTTTTATTAGCATGATAGTAATGAAGCATAATTTTACAGAGGAGATGAAAGAGATCCTGATCTGTGAATTTTATAAAGCATAAGATTATAAATGCATAATGAATGATATTTACACATAATCTTCATAAATATAATAAAAGTTATGCGAAACGTTATGCCATAAAATTTGATGCCTAAAAAATTATGCCAAACGGAGGAATCCCTTTTTTTTATCTACGTACTTATTTGCTGCTTCAGATTATCCACGTCATCAATGGGCGTTTATCGTTTATCGGGTCCGAGCTACTGAGTTGTTGGTAATAGGGCCACATCGACCTTACAATATGCATTTGGTTTTATTTGATAGAATTTGGGTCTAATAATAAAATTTTCAAATATATATAAATAATATTTTTTAGTATTGCCATTAATTTTAATAAATTAAGCTAATGTTCTACTTAAATCGGAACGCGGGTGTATCTACTATGGGACTGAGTCCTGGGTACACCTCTGCCTACCCCTTCGGGAAAAAGGCGTGAATGTATGTATATGTAAATCGGAACGCCCGTCGCCATTAAAAATACTTTGTACTCGAATCAAATTACAAATAAATCGGTGATGTTAAGAGGGATACTATACTCGTAAATATTATTCTGAACAACATTCTCTACCCGGCAATATAGGATAGATAGTGTAAGGCTTTCTAGGCCCAGTTTCCTTGGATTCCAAGCCCGTTTCCTTTAAACAAGTCGTTACTAAAGATGCCACGAATAGTGAATTGGCCGATTACCGAATACCGAATATTCGGCAACGCTGTCGGCCGAAGCGCCGAATATTCGGCACGAAATACATACTTGTCGGGGGCGCGTTAGCTGGATTAAGACAAGTCGCTAAAGTTTATCTTTCTTCTCCTGGACGTAGCGTGTATAGTGAGAGGTTATTTTCTGAGGCTGGTAACTAATACGATGAAAAGCGTAATCGTTAGCTACCAAAAAATGCTGAAAACTTATTTTTATCCATCACAACTTACCACTGATAAATTTTAATTACTAAAGTGTTGTAATTTGGAAATAAATACATAAATTTGAGTAATATAACGCGTCTTTTTTACATGATTTGGTATTCGGTATTCGGCCGAATAATACGTACTATTTGGCCGAATAGGCTGAATACCGAATAGTAGCCGAATATTCGTGACATCTCTAGTCGTTACTTTTAAAATTTAAATACCTGAATTGACATCACCCGCTCTCTAATAACTAATCGATCGACACCTTATTAAAATCAGACCAGTTGCTGTGATCATGTAAAAGTAGACAGCTGTGCTCTTTAAACATACTGCCGAAATGTGGTTGTACCTACTACGGGACCGGATCCTGGGTACACCTCTGCCTACCTTCGGGAAAAACTGTAAGCGGTGAAACCGCGGGGCATAGCTAGCTCTTAATAAACATGATTAAGTAAAATAACTCTGTTTGTTTTTGCCGCGACTAATAATATAATAATATTTTATTAAGTACACTTACTCGGGTCGTATTTTGCAATGATTTGTGAAAGTTCGTGTTTGTAACCTGACCACGTTTGCTGTATCGATTTCGATGAATCCATTTCCTGATTCGTACGTTCCGTGTGAAAGTTGCTTAGTATATTTAGTTTGTTTGAAACAGTAAAGTAACGTTTAACATCATCATCATCATCTCAGCCGTTGGTAATCCACTACTGAACATAGGCCTCCCCCATAAAGGGGGGTTTTGCCAATACTCGACACGCTTGGCAGGCGGGTTGTCGAGCGCAGTTCGATGGTTTTTTGCGGAGGACGCTGCTGCCCGTCCTCTGTATCTGTTAACCCTTAGCCGGCTCTTACGGCAACCACGGGTAGAGAGGGTGGAGCACTATTCTAAAGCCGGTAACTCCACGTTTAACATAAGCTAAGTTATTTGGATGAATTACCACTATTAGGGTTACTTCAAAAGGAACTAAAGGAACCCTTATAGGATAACTTCGTTGTCTGTCTGTCTGTCCGTCTGTCAAGACCCTTTTTCTCGGTAACTCGTTGAGGTATCAAGTTGAAACTCACATCAACAACTCACGTTCATGGTACCTTGCTGCTGTCAAAAAATCAAACTTCTAAGTCAATGCAGTCAAAAAATACTGCTATTTTATCGGACATTACTGGCTAAAAACCTCTTTGGCCTAGCATCATGAAATTTGGCAAGAAGGAAGATCTTATATCAGAAGTACAGGAAAAAATCCCGAAACCGTAAAATTGTATACAAGGAGAAATTGTGATTATGACATGTTTGCCACTAGATGGCGCTGTATGTTCTTAAAACGCGGTAGCGTTTTGATCAGGTATCTAGGTATGGAACCCTAATTAGCATACTTAACAAGGTATGCTCTAGCCACGAGAAACTTTACAGTCCCATTAAAAAAAATCCAAATCGACGTTTTCTATTCCCCTGTTTCCTTCTTAAAAGCTAATTCTATAAATTTATACCTTAATATTTTTATAGTGAAGTCAACTATGTCCCTGTCATTTTAGTTACTCTTATAAATTCTCGGTATTTTCATAGTGAACTTCAAAAAATCCCAGTTTTACTCGCGTGGTTTGACGTTCACTACAAGAAAATGAAGATTTTATATACAAAAATAAAATTATAGGGTCATAGTTTATTTACTTCAACTTCAAGAAATCAGGATATAAATTTGTATATCAAATATGTCTATTATATATATACTCTTTTTATGATGTTATTTACCAGACGAGCAAATAAGGCACCTGATGGTAAGCATCATGATTGCCCATATCAGACACAGTGCCATCCAGTGTTTTAAAATTCAAAATTCTGCGCGGCGCTGCACTGCGCCTGTCACTCTGAGATCTGAGTGGTTGAATCTCGTCATGCCCAGTAATTTCGCTGGTAACATTGCCCTTCATACCGGAACACAGTAATGTTTGCACATAACTAATAACTTTGATTCTATTTTTATTAGTGATATTTTTTTTTATTATTGTTCTTAGTTTTAATGTTCCTAGTATAATAATATTCTTAGAATTTATTTCTCATAGATGTCAATTATTGTAATTGGTTCCGGCTGTTATAATTGAAAATAAATAAATAAAATAAAATAACTGCTTGGCGGATGAATAACTGGCAAAGGTGTGGTACTTCCCCAGGCGGCCCCCTGCAAAAGAGGCCTACCACTACAAAATTTTGGAGGAAACAGGGGAATACAAAAAATCGATTTCGTAAATTTTTCATAGGATTGTGTCAAACTGCTAATAGATCACTTTTACTGTTAACATCATCATCATCATTATCCTGTTAACAACTTATTTCAAAATGGCAACCCTGTAAAAGATCGTGTCACTCTCAGCCTACTTGCGGAAGCGTTAGAATATAATGTAATTTCATCCTTTCTAGGCACACCATAGTGAACATGGCAATTTAACGCCATCACTACCGCATGGTGCTGTTATCTTATGGTTTAAATGGTTTTTATGGTGCTAAGGTGATAGATTATGGGATTTTCTCATTGTGAAGGCATTGTTTGGTAGAAAATTCTTTTTATTTTTAGCATTTTTCTTAATTTTCGTATATTTATTTTTTCTCTTGTTCAAAAAGTCCGTCATCGTTGCGTACCAGAGCGTACATAACTTTACAACCTCTAGGCATTGATTTAAAGAAAAGGAGAGATAGGGTACGTTCTCTCAGCGCTTACTTAACATCTGCAAAGTGCAATTTGAAACAACAAAGGTAGAAAGACGTGCCTAAGACCGAAGTGCGAACAAGACAACAATTAACTGTTACTTTACTGACGTACGTGGACCTAATGGGACCTAATTTGAGCTTTCCATTTTCGAGAAGCCTTTATCTCCCCTTTTATATAAATCAATTCCTCTAGACTCTAAGGGATAAATTAAGTCAAGTAAAGTCAATGACAGCCTGGAGCCTGGAACTGTGCCCGGAAGATGGCAATAGGCTTGTCCCCTATTACATGACACCAATAACATACTGGCGAAATGTGGACCTACAATGTGACTGAGTCTCAGGACTCAGTAATACACCTCTGTCTAACCCTTTGGGAAAAAGGCGTGATCTTATGTTATGTTATGTAGTGCGTATGTTTATTTCTAAAGCTTCGGTGCCTCCGGTATTGCCTCGGTTGCGTAGTCATTGCAAGGTCAACTGCCGATCTTGAGGTCCCCGGTTCGATCCCCAGGTCATGCAAAAATCTTTATTAATTTTTCTATCAGAAATTTACAAAAAAACATAACTGGGATGTGTGGGTTTACCTTATACTGTGGGTCTGGATCCTGGGTACATTCCCAGATGTCCCCAGTAGGGACGAAGGAGTGGGGACCAGCGGGAATGATCCCTTCGGAAAAAGGCACTGTTATATTGAATTTATATCGATATTGTATACCGAATGTGGTCCAGCGAGAATATGCCCGGCTTTAAATCCGGAGTCCCTGGATCGAATCTCACCATGTGAATTTTTCACCTGAACGCTACCGTGTTTCGTATGTCACGTTAAACTGTAGGTCCCTATAGTTTCCTATAAGATATGTAGGGGGCAGTCGTTAGCTCATATCGGAGGCTGCGTAGGAATCTTGGCGACCTGGAACTGACAATATGTGTTGTCCACATAACACATATGAATTGACTCGAGCAGTGTAATTAGGGTAACTATTAGAGTATACCTTCAATTATTATTATTATTATTATTATATCGATGGTAAATATACCTAAAAAATACATATACAGACGAACATAGTAACCTCCATTTTGAAGTCAGTTCACAACTAACACCTCATCTTTCGATAATTCTCGTTAATTCTCACAGCAAACAATCACAAAGTTGTCTGAGAAAAGTGAAAACTCGCGCTCTTTGCAATTTCACTTATTTCACTGAGAAGATGAAACATAATTCATCAATGTAATCAGTTATAAGTATAGTTGTAGGCACAAAAAACTAACAGATATTTAAGTTATTACATTGGAATGAGTGAGGAATTTGCCGTGGCAGTAACGCTGATTCCCACTCCGTTGCCCCGCTGAGGACAACTGAAAATAAAATTAAAAAAAGTTGTCCCAATTGACACCATTGGTGACATGTAGGACAACTTTTCCCAGGCTCCCACACGTCCCACTCGTCTCAGGCGACACATCGTCTGTGGAGAGTATTACACAGACGATGTGCCTTTATGATAGTTTTTTTTTTTATATTGACAAGATGAGAAATCGGGTGCCTGATGGTAAGCATCATGATTGCCCATATCAGACACAGTGCCATCCAGTGTTTTAAAATTCAAAATTCTACGCGGCACTGCACTGCGCCTTCACCCTG
Organism: Hemistola chrysoprasaria; assembly: GCA_947063395.1. Taxonomy (NCBI): domain Eukaryota; kingdom Metazoa; phylum Arthropoda; class Insecta; order Lepidoptera; family Geometridae; genus Hemistola; species Hemistola chrysoprasaria. The sequence goes on along the minus strand of OX346734.1, from coordinate 995,238 downwards.
AGATATTAGTTGATGAAACTCGTCATGGCCAGTAATTTCGCTGGTATCATTTCCCTTCAGACCGGAACACAGTAATGTTTGTACATTATTGCTTGGCGAATGAATAACTGGCAAAGGTTTGGTACTTCCACAGGTGGGCTCCTATAAAAGAAGCCTACCACTACAAATTCTGAACAGCTTAAGGAAACATAAGGTTTGTCCAGAGACTGCACCACCCTCTCGACCTCACTGGCTGAATACAAAAAAATACAAAATACAAAAATCTTTATTTGCTAAAATTTTCAGTGACATATGATTTCCGGTGGACTCCGCACTAGGGCTAGCCTGTATCGCGGGAATCCTGACATGGTTACAAACTAACAAACTATTACCTATATAACAATATACAGTTATTTATATTTATACTTAATCACTTAAAAAAAAAACATTAATTAAAGGTATATAAAGTATCTGCGGGTCTGCGTCTGCAGTCTGAATCTGCAGGAACATGTCGATACGTGCGGAGTCAGTTTGGTTGAAGACTGCCCCTTATTTCAGGTTGTACCCTACTCGCGCCTGACGTAGTCCCCATTCCGGGTTTGATCGATTTTTCCATCTCTAGACGGACCAACATAAAAGGGTCAATTCCGTTTCCTCCAAAAAACGATTAGTAGGTATAATTTTATAATATATATGGGATATAATATATATATAATAGATAATATAATATATATAATAATAATATAGGACAACTTCCACACACGGGTCTGGTCCCAAACTAGGCTAAAAACCTGTACTATGGTAACCTGATGACTGATATACATACTTATATAAGCTTATAACACACAGATACAGATCAATGCACACAAATGTTTGACGTGGCCGCGGATCGAACCCTGGGCCTGCGGCACAGAAAGCAGAGTTACTACAATGTGCGCCAACGAGGCTGTCATAACCTTATCATTAAGTGATAGCATATTTATCATATTATATTACTAATTTTTTTTTATCATTAGACCATTACTTCAATTTGTTACAACTGGTTCCATTCTAAATTTCAAACTAGTTATTAAAAGCTATATAATATACGGAAAAGATTATAAGTAGGTAGGTATTAGGCGAAAGTATTCAGTTTTCTGATCTCACAAAATAGTGTTCAACTTTCATGCCTGCGTCTATACTGTTTGAAATTACAAGCTTATAAATATTTAATAGGTTTATTACACACACAGATCAGTCGTTTCTTGCTTAGTTATAATTATTATGATTATAATTTATGATTCGTGTACGGTCTGTCAATCAAGTTATCATTATTTGCGGTAAAAATTATAACTTTAACGCAGGGGACGATAACCTGCTTTTTCAATATAAAAGTGGCGGCTATGCAGATTCGTATGCAATCTAACTAATGTTATAAATGCGAAAGTTTATGAGGATGAATAGATGGATGTTTGTTATTCTTTCACGTCAAAACTACTGCACCGATTGGGCTGAAATTCGATATGTAGATAGTTTACATTCTGGAATAACACATAGGGTACTTTTTATCCTGATATTCCCACGGGAACGAAGACTACGCGGGTGAAACCGTCGGCCACAGCTAGTAATTTATAATTTTACTATCAAAACTACTTTAATTTTTTTTAATTGTTATTGGATTTTCCATAAGGTTTTCCATTTTTCAATGAGAGCTCGCCTCCTATTACATGTGACCAATAACATACTGACGTAAAGTGGGTGTACCTACTATGGGACTGAGCCCTGGGTACACCTCTGCCTACGCCTTTGGGAAAAAGGCGTGATTGTGTGTTATGTTAATGTTGTGTTTTGACTAAACTTTTTTTGTGCTTTTAAGGCTCATTTGAATAGCTAAATAAATTTAACTACTTAGTAAAAAATAACCTTTTAACCGCCACAAAAGGGAAATGATTTAATTTGACAGTGACTTGAAGAGAAAGCTATGTAAAAAAAATAACGCAAGAATGCCTAGAATCGATACTTATTAACATTCAAGCCCAAGGAATGCATAAAATATATATTTTCTTAAGAAAGTTCAAATTAAAATATTAATGAATGGAAATCGTGAATAGTTTTAATTTATTTTTCATCCTACTATCTTACTAGATGCGAAGGTTTGTGACGATGTTTGTTACTCTTTCACGCCAAAACTACCGAATCGATTGGGTCAAAATTGGTATGTAGATAGTTTAGACACTGGTCTAACTGCACATAGGGAACTTTTCATCCAGAGAACGAAGACTACGCGGGTGAAACCGCGGGGTACAGCTAGTTTATTATAATTTATTTCTAATAATGTATAATTGACCCTGGTTTCTTATTTTAAGTACCTATAAATAAATAAAGAGCCAATCAAGAGGTCCCGGGTTCGATCCCCAGGTCAGGCAAAGTGTTAAATATTGGGTTTTTCCATTAGGAATTATTTCAATAACTACCTGGAGTCTGGAACTGTGCCCGGTAGATGGCAATAGGCTCGCCCCTTATTACATGGGACCAATAACATACTGGCGAAATGTGGGTGTATACTATGGGACTGAGTCCTGGGTACACCTCTGCCTACCCCTTCCTTCCTTTCCTCCTTCTTTCCTGTCTTCCTTCTTTCCTTGCCTTCGGGAAAAAGGGCGTGAATGTATGTTATGTTATAAATAAATATTAAGTATTTTCCTGTTGAGCCAATGGGTATGTAAAGTTCTCGAATGGAGACCACTGCTAAAATATTGTATTTTTATAAGTTTTAATAATGCATTTCGGACTCTACTCTCTACTCACCGACAAGTCTAATATTACCATTAAAATTCCCATAGAAATTTATAACTCAACTTTATTTCATAATATTTTATTAATTAACTTGAATTGTCTTGTTTCAGAGCAAGCAGACGCTGAAGTGAGGACTTCAGGCAGATCTCTGGAGGAGATGCCATCGAAGATCGGAGAGGACGTTGAGAGCACCCTCGGTTCCTTGGCCGACATTTTCAACCATGCTATGGCCAGGTTACACATAAATCACTACATAGTATAAACAAAGCTTCCCGTCGTCTGCACGATTAGATCTTTTAAATTACGCCACGGATTTTAGAGGTCGTCCATTAATTACGTGATGTTATTTTAGCATTTTTTAACCCCCGGGATCCCCCCTGGTGATACGTGGTGAGATTTAAGACTAACCCAAAATCAGGTGTATTTTTAGTACCTACAAAGAATCTTAAAATTTTTAGAATATTATCTTTAAATACAGGTAAAAGGTATCTAATTTTATTCGTATTTTATTCTAAATTAAGGACCATGATAAAAATGTCTATACTGAGAGGTTGCTAGTACATTGTTGGATAATGAACATTGTCCTCGGATGGATTAGCAAGACTTTTTTCAATACTAACAACTGGATAAACATCTTGCAAGTCAGTTGTTAGCACTGCTTTGTTGAAGATCAACGTCGGTTTCATCGAAAAAATAAATACACGTGATATCTTACTACACCCCTCTCCCTCTTTGTGATATTTCGTGATTTTTGCCGACCCCCCCTCCTCCCCTCCCCGCTTACGTGATTAATGGACGGCCCCTTAATGCGGTTTTCATTAATGGATTGAGTGATTCAAGAGTAAGGTTTAAATGTATAATGGTACGCAGAGCGAAGCGAGGTCGGATCGCTAGTTAATAAATATTACGTGTTAATGTAATGTATTCTTACTCTAAGGCCGTGTGGATCTCGGCTATATAATAACCCCTTTCTCATCTGATGGGAGCCGTGAGATCCTGCAGAGACACATTCTGCGAGTGTGCAGCAGTGCTCTCCGGGACTGAGTATTCCAACTACTGCGATCACCAAGCCGCACAACAAGCGTGCTGATTACGGTAAAATCCCCCCATGGCGTTCTATGGGGGAGGCCTATGTTCACCAGGGGACGTCTTTCGGCTGATGATGTGCATGATACTCCATGGAACATTGTGTTGTATCAGAAGATGTAACAAAGATAGAGAAAGAACTGCTAAGATTGTTCGGACATGTGGAGAGGATGGATGAAAGGCGATTGACAAAAGAAATTTATAAGGCGAGTGTGAATGGTCAAGTCGGTAGGGGTCGACCTAGCCGCAAATTGATATGGTTTTTGAGATATACTTACAATGATTTTGTAACCACTGAAAAAATTTAAAAAGGTACATTCAATTTAGGTATGAAAACAATCCTTTTGGTTTGCCATCGTAGGGCAAAATATCAAAAACAAAGTATCAAAACCACATATTTCGCCCCCAGTACTGTCTGTCACTAGTTCAAAGCTCCGGTGGTTTTACCATTGATTTAAAGAAAAGGGGAGATAAAGAAATGCTTCTCAAAAATGGAAACCTCAAATTAGGTCCCACTAGGTCCACATTCAGTAAATTAGGTCGTGCGAGCGATTAATATTGTTGTCTCGGACGCACATCGGTCTTAGATACGATTTTCTATCTTTGTTGTTCATTTTATGTCACTGTGCAAACTTCAGACTGAGCAAATTGCACGCGCCAGTTGTTGAGTAAGCGCTGGGAGACCGTAACCTATCACTCCTTTTCTTTAAATCAATGGTTTTTACACAATTAGTGGTCGACTTCTTTAAATACCTCCATGACATGTGGGTTATGTAGGAACGCCATACATTTTGTAATTTTCTCTTATATCTATATTTGTCATTCAAAAATGTTCAGATGAGTCAAAACTCACACATTAATATGTGTACAGAACACACATACAAAACGTGTTGTGTATGTGTGTCAGAGAAACTTGTCCAAATTGGATGGGCAGTGGTCGGATTACCACATTTCTAGCAAATCACGTAAGAGAAATTTTTGAAATTTACATCATGTTAGCAATTTCACAATTGTTACGCTTGTAATTGAAAATTTTATGGCTTAAGAAAATTGTTAATGATTTATGACGCATCTACATGAAACTTAAATTTTGTTAAATTATAATAATTTTACTTGGAATAATAATATAATAATAATAAAATTCTGTATTCAGACCAAATTATCCAATGATTATTAGTAGGTATATATATGAAATCTTATAAAACTAATGTTAGTTAAATTATTAAGACATATCACAAAAACACAAAATTCTAACAGGACCACCAAGCCCGCCTGTTCCATATGAACACCAACCCAGTGTTGTCATAACAGTCAGGTCTGTCAGCTAATACGTTCAGGATGCTATTAGAGCTCCCGCGCACCCGCCTCATCACTGATGCAATCCTCGAGCGCAGAATGATATAAAAACCATTCACCGAGACCTCTACTAGCATACCCGAAGCACTACATCTACGCGAGAGCCCCACAAACACCCTAATATTTCATTTAAATTTGTAGAACCTAATTAATAATTAAAAAAATGAACTCACTTTTAAGATCATAATTGAAATGATCTTATAAGATCATAAATTCATGTTATGCATTAAAACTTAAAAATAGAGTATTTGAACAGTATTAAAAATAGAGTTTTTTTAATAGGTAGTATAAAGAATACAAAATCCACGTAAAATTTACTAAGTACGTATTTAATACGTAATTAGGTAATTATAATATAAAATACATATTATTGTACTAACTTTAAATTTGTGTATTAACTTTAAATTATGAACAATTATAACGTCGTCTGTTAGTAACAAATTACATTTAATAAGAACATAATTTAAATAACACTAAACAATTAACGTAACACAACGTAAATCATATAAAACAGAGTAACATAATGTTCAAGTCAAGTGAATATTAAATTAAAGAGAAGTAGGTCGAAGAAAGTGCCCAAATCGGTGCAAGTCTCAAGTCTAACATTCGACATGATGTGATAATCTTAGTGATTGTGCATAAGAGTAGCTTAAATTTCTTTTATATGTATGTAGTTAAGATATCTCTAGATCTCTCTACAATTAGAGATTGAGTTTTATATGTATTTTATCTGCGATCAGAAAAGTCAACGTCATTTTAATTAATACAAATTTTATAATAGTAAATATCACATGCCTTGTTCTCGTTGGGGTAGATATAGTTTATTCTTCCCCACTTGCTACCATCCTGACATATGACTTTCGCTTCAACTACTTTCACCACGTTCTTCTCGTGTGCTCTTCGGTTGTAGGTGCTTTTGACCATACAAAATATGGTAGGTTAATTCTACTATTACTAATATTATAAATGCGAAAGTTTGTGAGGATGGATGGATGAATGGATGTTGGTTACTCTTTCACGGCAAAACTACCGAACTGATTGGGCTGAAATTTGGTATGTAGGTAGCTTAGACCCTGGAATAACACATAGGAGACTTTTTATCGAGATATTCCCACGGGAACGATGTCTATGCGGGTGAAACCGCGGGGCACAGTTAGTCTTATATAAGACCAACCGGGGCCTATATTTATTGAAACTTGTTGAAACCCACTTTTTTTTATACCTTTCTATATAGCCACCACGCGGCACCTTCTAAACAAACGAATAGTATTTAACCAAACAAAATATTGTAAAACTATCAGTTGAACAAATGAAGCCCTACAAGTTTCTTGTGCGTTCTTCTTGTAGAGGTATCGCATGAACGTACGGTAGACTCATTACAGTTGATCTTGACTTGCTGAGTCAGTTGCTGATCATATTTTGACCAAATTGGTTTTTATTATGACCAAATTTGACCCGATGAACAGTATCCCCCCATATGAACAGTTTATGGCGTTCCATGGGGGAGGCCAATGTTCAGCAGTGGACTTCTTCCGGCTTATGATGATGATGAAACAGTATAATACAAATCATGAAAAATCTTGAAATTCCAAAAATATTTTCAGAGCATTTTCGTCTCGCAAAAAGCACGAAGGAGGTGGAATCGACAGCATAACCATATCCACTGGAGGAGACAAGAAGAAGATGAAGAAGAAGAAGCAGAAACCACCTAAAATCCACCTAGTTCACCCAATCATGGTCCCCATGAGAAAAGCACACCACAAACAAGAGAAAGGTCGCAATTTTCCTAACGGAAGACAAACATGGGTGATCGGTGACAAGGTTTCGGAAAATCATGACATGACCAATAGGGAAAATGACATGACTAATCAAGAAAATGACACGAATGACAATAGAAATGGCAGGATGGAAATCAGTGACATGACTGATGCGGAAGATATGACTCATGAGAAAAATGACATGACTTATCAAGAAAATGACACGAATGACAATAGAAATGGCAGGATGGAAATCAGTGACATGACTAATGCAGAAAATTTAATGACTAAAGGGGAAACAGGCATGACTAGTCCAGGAAATGTAAGGAAAGGAAGGGGAATGATGGGAGATATGTGGAGCATGGGGGAAGAAGCATTAGATGTCCTTGCAGAGCATGCTTTAGAGGCAGAGAATAAAGAGAATGGCATACAAGATAAAAGTTCTTTTGAAGGTGATGGTGTATTCTTTTTCTTACTTTGCACTTAGGTTTATTTCTTATATCTTAGATTTTCAATCGTTACATTTTTTTTAATAAAACATACTTTGATTTGTAATCGGAAGATGTCTTGAGAATACTCGTTTATTTTTAAAAAGGGTACCAACAAAAATTAACTTTTAAAGTTACTTAAAAAATTGACTAACTTTAGGGCGCTGTCAAACTTGCCCTCTCGCTCACACGATTGAATTGAAGATATAAAAAATACTACATGTAATTACGTAAAATACTACAACAACACGGTTCTAGGTGACAACTAGGTTCTAGATAATAACAACACAAAGATTCAGTAAAAAATCTAATTAATACAAAACGAGTTTTCATGTATAACAAGCTGCACAAAGAAAAAAAATCTTAGAAAAATAAAATGGTACTGTAAACTAGTTAAGATTAAATTAATTTTTAACTGAATCTTTGTGTTGTTATTTTCTAGAACCTAGTTGTCTTTATTTTACGTAATTACATGTAGTATTTTTTATATCTTAAAAAATGTGGGTACGTGTGAGCGAGAGGGTGAATTTGCTTTGGACAGCGCCTAAAACTGAATCTTCTTTTTACAATACTTTATCGCCAGGTACTTTGAATACTAGGAAAAAGTTATGTAGATCTATAATTAACGGATTTTGATCTTATAAAAAGAACGGACCCATAGTTTTGTTATTTTACAAGTGTAAGGTTTTGTCAAAAATGAGTTTCATGTTTATTTACCATTGATTTAAAGAAAAGGGGAAAAAGGGACGTTCACTCAGTGCTCACTCAAAAACTGGTACGTGCAATTTGAAACAACAGAGATAGAAAGACGTACCGAAGATCGAGGTGCGAACGAGACAACAATTAACTTTACTGACGTACGTGTGAATGGACCTAATTTGAGCTTTCCATTTTCCAGAAGCCAGTACCTCATCTCCCCTTTTCTTTAAATCAATTTATCAACGCTGGTTTTTTCAGCTAGTTTTAAAATGGAAGAATCTTTTTAAATTGTTATAATTTAACTTGTTTTTGTTTGAACATATAATACTTTTAAAATGTTTTTTCCAGGACCCTAGATTTCGTATTTGGTTACCTCATAGTACGATGGTTTTAAACTTCATTTTTTTGCACGTGCATTGGAATGTTATTTATTGAATTTGCACATTTGTATGAACTATTTTATTAAGTAGTTGCAAGTTGCATGCATACATATATGTTGAATTATAAAATACTACATATTTTTTTATTAATTAAAATGTAATTTAATTGATTAAAATATTATTATAACAATTAAAAATCATTAATACCAGACGATGATATATAGTATAAAAATCATTATTATTTTTGAAGGTCTTATAGCACTATACAGTAAGTTACAGATAGTAAAAAAAAAAATGTTACTTCGCGTAACTTGAATAAAAAATTGTAAAATGCTAGAACGATAATAACATTACTGGCGAAGTTTGGGTGTACCTACAATGGGACTATGTTCTGGGTACACCTTTGCCTACCCTTCCCGGACAAAAGCGTGATGTCATAATTATGATAAATAATGTAAAATAAATATAAATTATACTTAGCTTACTAAGATAAATGCATGAGCAATAAGCATGATTTTATTAGCACGATAATATAATATTCTAAGTTATTATAAGTCTTCGAGTTTATTAAATAAATATAATTATTCTAGAACAAAGAGGGAAGAAGAAGAAGAAGAAGAAGGCAATCCTGAAGCTTCTCATTTTGGGCGCAGTTCTTAAAGCTAAGATTGGCACTTTACTGCAGATTCTGTCGTTTAAGTTACAAGTAAGTTAAAAAAAAACTAAGTTAAATACTTAATTTCATCCATAACTGTATTTCATCCATAACATAGTGACAGAAGTCACTATCGGTGGCGTAGTGGTTCGTAAGAGTTACTGCCGATCATGAGCTCCCTGGTTCGATCCCCAGGTCAAGCAGAAAGTGTTGATGGATTTTATGATTAGGATTTTTCTTTACCAAGCAATTCAACGTCATTGGATTTTCTCAATGACTGTCCAGACAGTCAGAGTCTAGATCTGTGCCCGGTAGATGGCAATAGGCTCACCCTTATTACATGGAACTTAAAAACATATCTGTCGAAATGTTGGTGTACCTACGATGGGACTGGGTAGACAGAGTTGTACCCGTTCTGGGTACCCTTCGGGAAAAGGCGGGATATTTTGTTTATCCCGAAATTTTAATCAGTCAAAAATAAGAGAGAAGGCCGCGTACTTCTTGGAATTTGACACAATCCTATGAAAAATTTACCAAATCGATGTTTTGTATCCCCTGTTTCCTCCGAATATAATAAACCCATTCTATAAATTTATATCCTGATATTTTTATAAGTAACCTATGTTCCAGTCATTTTAATTTTCATATAAACTCTTGGTTTTTTCATAGTGAACTCCAAAGAATCCCAATTTTACTCGCGTGATTGGACATTCACTACAAAAAAAAATTAGGGTTTATAAACAAAAATAAAACGTTAGCGACATACTTTACTTCAACTTTAAAATATCAGGATATAAATATATCAAATAGGTTTACTGTATTCGGAGGAAACAGAGGAATACAAAACATCGATTTAGTAAATTTTCCTTAGGATTGTGTCAAACTGCTAAGAGGTCCACTTTCCTGGGTATGTTAATGTAAATAAAGTGTCATTCAATTACACTTTTACATATGTAATTAGTATTATTTTGTTGTAGGTGAAATTCTTCATAGTAGCAGTCCTAGGTCTTGCCATCAACTTGGCTAGACTATGGATAGACTTGAAGAATAAACATAGTCATCAACCACAGAAGGTAAGAATTATACATTTTACAAATAGGCGTAGAATTGTCACAGAATACTAAGGGACAGAAGGGGCACTGCTCATAATCATTTAAATTTAACAGCCTTAAATACAATGTTGACAGCCTGGTTGGCACAGATGGTAGTAACTCTGCTTTCTGTGCCGCAGGCCCCCGGGTCGATCCCCGGTCAGGTCAAACATTTGTGTGCATGAACATGTCTGTTTGATCTGTGTCTGTGTGTTATAAGCTTATATAAATATGTATATCAGTCATCTGGCTACCATAGTACAGGCTTCTAGCCTAGTTTGGGACCAGATGATCGTGTGTGGAACGTTGTCACATATTATTATTATTATTAAATAAATAGCGACTCTAGCCCCGACGCAATAAAGTGCAATTCAGATCGCACAACACCTAACTTATTACCGTTATATTAATATACAAGCTGCCTCTCTTTCTACCGCATATCTCTCTATCTGTTCTTTCTGTCTAGTCCATAGAAATTGTCCCGTCCAGACGGACGCCCCGGCTACTTGTAGCTTCATACCTCTAATGATGAGTGTCCCAGGGCTGTTAATACCACATCCCGGACACGACACAATGACCATACAAAAGTCGCGATATAACTACCTACTACACAGACACTGCAAACATTAAGTTTTGTACACGCGCAAGAGTGTGCGTGAGGTGCGTTCCGAGCTCACGGGGGCGCGTGGGTGAGGAAGGCCCGATTGGTGGGCGGATGTCAGTGTCCATTCTATACGTAGTATTATTATCTGTTCTGTGGTAATACATAAAGAGGTGTATCTACCTGTCGAACTGAACAACTTTCAAAAGTTGAAATGCCAAAGAAATTTCGACTTCCCATACAAAATTAATCAGCTAATTGGCAAAGTATGGGAAGTAGACCTCTTTTGTAGTGATAAGCCTCTTTTGCAGTGGGCCGCCTAAGGAAGTACCACACCTTTGCCAGTTATTCATCCGCCAAGCAGTAATGTGCAAACATTACTGTGTTCCGGTCTGAAGGGCAATGTTACCAGCGAAATTACTGGGCATGATGAGATGATTTCACAAAATATGTAATTCCTATTGCTGCTACAACAATAAAAAATAAAAAGAATCTACCTTGCATTCAACCCCCTCGTAGTCCAAGCCTCGAACTACTCGATAGTTCAAGCTGGAACTCCTCCCCTCCTAGGCCACACTAGCAACGTCCTGGACGACCCGGACGACTCTATCGCTGCCGACACATCGGCGGCGCTAGGTTCGCCCAATCCTATCAATATACGCAACAGTCGCTTCGTTTTCGGTACTGGTGCCGGATACCAGATCCACCAACTCACACAATCACAACACCGACCTCTCAGATCCTTCAGAACGGTTAGTTTTTCTCCAAATAATCAAACAGATCAAACTATTGATAGGGCTCTAGGACACTCCCCTTCTGGGGTGCCAGGACAAGTCTGACCCCACGTATTCTGGCGACGGCCCAAGCCGAGGTTCGTGCCGTCTAGGTGCCCTTGTGCTAGTCGCCCTTAAACTTTGGGTCGAGCGCCTCCTGCGCTCACCGCTGCCCGGTAAAGCTGTAGAGGCCATCTGAGGCCAAGAGCATAGGTCATTAAAAAAATCTTCAAAAAGAACGTACAACAAACTTGCAGGGTTTATTATTTTCAACTGCGAGTTTTACTATATTTGGTTTTTTACATTTGTTTGCTTATAAGGTGCCGCGTGGTGGCTATGCAGAAGTTTCCAAGGATCTTTATCTACTATGTATTGGATAATTTTATAATAAACCTTTCTAATTAAAGTCGATTTTATTAAATACAAGAGGAACCCTTTATATGCGAGTCCCATTCGCATTTCACCAGTTTATTTAACATCTGTCTATAATTAAGTCTAAAAGATACTATTATCTTACAAGCTTACTTAGCAAGATGACTAAGGTCTTAGTGACATAGTAACTAAAGGCGGTTGGTAATTAATATGTCATGAGAGGAAAGTCGGAATACCTCAGGCTGTAGGGTCAGTGTGCCGCGACGCCGGTTTGTGCACACTTTTTATAAGAAATAGGGTGTGGAACTGGATATACTGGTAGACACGGTTGATTCAATGGTAGACCCTGTCTCCTGATACTAGACCCGCTCGCCGACATGCACACTTTAACAGGAAAGGGACCTCTTAGCAGTTTGACGCAATCCTATGGAAAAATTACCAAATCGATGTTTTGTAATCCCCTGTTTCCTCCGAATAAAGTAAACCTATTTGATATATTTATTTCCTGATATTTTGAAGATGAAGTAAAGTATGTCCCTATCATTTTATTTTATTTTATAATCTCCGACGCGAGTAAAACTGGCATTTTTAGAAGTTCGCTACGAAAAAACCGAGAGTTTATAAGAGAGACTAAAATGACAGGGACATAGTTTACGTCACTATAAAAATATCAGAATATAAATTTAAAGAATAGGTTAAATATATTCGGAGGAAACAGAGGAATACAAATATCGATATGGTTATTTTCCATAGAGTTGTGTCACATTTCTCGCTGCTAGGAAACGCTCTAACGTCGAGTTCGATGTTCGGTGCGATAAAATTAAAATCGACGGTTGCTCGATGTTCTATTCTCAGACAAAGATAGTCCTTTGCACTTTGTATGGGCTCACCATACATAGCACTTGAGTTCCCACGCTAAACTTAACACTAACACAACTCCACAGATTTCTTTAGCCATAAGTTTGTTATAACAAACAGTACCAATAAAGGCGTCGTTCAGAGCACACTGCTCTTTCATTTTTAAACCAAGCGTCCTGGCGTCGCGCAACCGTACTCAACTAACAAACAATTAACTATTCATTCTAATTTATAACTTAACGATAAAATCAATGTATGCATAGTCTCAAAACAGTCGAGATTCTACATCCTTTTCGGCCGGGGGTTAAAATGTATAAATTTAATTTAAATAATTTGTGTATAAGTTTGATAATTAAATATTATTATGGTAACAAGACCGGATTACACTAAATTCCCACGGGAACGAATTATAATATCGATGCCTGATAAATATCGATCGTTCGATATTATAATCGATATAGTAACCTACATTCTATATCGGTATAATGTAAACCAGGGCAATGCTATTCTATTGCATTCTATCGCATTGATTTTTATTGCTTTGTTGTTGCTGTGACTCCCCGTTTTACTTACTATAGGTTGGTTTAGGAAAATAGGAAAATAATATTTCAATAACAGCCTGGAATCTGAAACTGTGCCTGGTAGATGGCAATAGGCTCGCCCTCTATTCTTTTTTTAAGTTTTTCCAATAAAGAAATGTTGAATTTGAATTTTTTGAACTGAGTCCTGTACAACGCTGCCTACTGCCTACCCCTTCGGGAAAAAGGCGTGAATTTATTATGTTATCTATGTATGTTATTTGCAGCGGTTAGTAACTTATATAATATAAGAAAATCTCATTTATTAATACAACAAAAATTACTTTAATTTTTTTTAACAAGTTCGTAGCAGAAGAGCCTGTCTCTTTTGTTTTAGGGGTTGGTTTACATTTAACACACTGATACAGAGAAAGGGGATAACCCATTACTTACCTATATAATAATATATTAAAAAAAATACTAATGAAATAAAATATATTAAATAGTTAAAGCATACCTTGGTAGATAGGTATGCTTAGTGTTGGGTTCCATACCTAGATAACGCGAACATTAGTAATCACAATTTTGTAAAATATTACGGTGTTTCGGGATTTTTCCCATTACTTGTGATATAAGATCTTGCTTCATGCCAAATTTCATGATGCTAGCTCAACGGTAAGTACCCTAAAGGTCAGTCCCAGTCCGTTGCGCAAAGTGATATGTGAGCTTACTTATATGTGAGATACGAGCTCTTACAGCAGTGAGAGACCGTATATCTGAGTTGTTGATATGAGTTTCAACTTGATACCTCAACGCCTTCCCGAGAAAAATGGTCATGATAGACAGACAGACACCAAAAATGCTAAAATTTAGATGGATTTGTACATCGGCTGCCTCTTGAAGCCAAAACTATTAAAGCCGATTTTTTTGGAGTTATGGAGTTAGCTTAGTCTATAAAAACATAAAATGTTAATCTTGAAAATCTGGCGTACGTGGTCCTGCAGGAATATGCCTGGCTTTAATATGTGGACTTTCCACCTGGGCGCTACCGTGTTTCGTATGTCACGTTAAACTGTAGGTCCCTATAGTTTCCTATAAGATAATATGTAGGGGGCAGTCGTTAGCTCATGTCGGAGGCTGCGTAGGAATCTTGGCGACCTGGAACTCTGACAATATGGGTTGTCCACATAACACATATGAATTGACTCGAGCAGTGTTGAGGTAACACGTTCTGTTAAATTAATATATTCAAATTATTATTTGAAATAGTGTCTTAAAATTTTGAAAAGTAAAGACACACCCCATTGACTATTACTTCTAGATCTTGTAGCTCATCCCTAATTTACCCCATATAAAGCAGTCTAATGAAAAAAAGCAGCTCGTGAGTACCGGGTCGTTGACCCTCAGGTCGCTCAGTAAACAGAGAAAGTGCACCGACAACGTCGGGTGAAAAGGATGTAAAGTTGCTAGTTAATTATGTTACTTTTACTTTGGCGATGCCGATTTTGAGTGATGTCGATCGCTGAATTATATGACTAACTGTGCCCCGCGGTTTCACCCGCGTAGACATCGTTCCTGTGAGAATAACGGGAAAAAGTACCCGTTGTGTTATTCCAGGATCTAAGCTACCTACATACTGTAATGTATGTTAATATTTATGTATTGTAGGTAGATATCACCTACCCTCATTATGGTGCCTGACGAATAAATCAGTCTTGAGTTTAACAAATGGTGGTTTTATTGTGCAAATTTCAGGCTAATCGGTTCAGTAGTTTTGGCGTGAAAGAGTAACAAACATCCATCCATCCATCTATCCTCACAAACTTTCGCATTTGTAATATTAGTAGGATGCCTAATGTTAGTTTTCATTCCTCTAGCTGCTAGTTCAAAAAGTCCGTAATTACGTACGCACTTAAAAGGTTTCCTGTTAAGTCTGAAGAGGAATCAAATGCTTAACTAAATCCCTGTAACCCTATAGATACAACAAAGTATATGGTATAAACCGTAAAGGTCACTGACCTATAATGCCAACCACAAGGCAAGCTGAGTATTTATAGATGTAGTTACAGTAGCTTGTACACGATTAGGGTCAATAGACACCACATCCGAGAGCTTACTGGTTTTGAAAAGACGATTACACATTGTACAATATAAACAAAGATAATATGACCCGCGGGCGGGATTTGAACCAAGCACCCTCCGCAGCAATCCACGTGGCGGCACTATATTATAAAATCCTAAATGACTCACTGACTGACATGAAACGCAGAGCCCAAAACCACTGATCCAAGAGACTTGAAACTTGGAATGTAAGTTGTTTTCGTTGTCTGGACGTGTGCTAAGAAAGGATTTTTGGAAATTCACATTCTAAGGAGTCCAAAAGGGCGTCAAAGTTTTTGAATAAAACTCCGATATTTCATAATTGCGAGCGGGCAAAGCCGCTGTCCTTACACTTAAGCCGCTGTCCTTACACTTAAGCCGCTGTACTTACACTTAAGCCGCTGTCCTTACACTTAAGCCGCTGTTCTTACACTTAAGCCGCTGTCCTTACACTTAAGCCGCTGTTCTTACACTTAAGCCGCTGTCTTTACACTTAAGCCGCTGTTCTTACACTTAAGCCGCTGTCCTTACACTTAAGCCGCTGTCCTTACACTTAAGACGCTGTTCTTACTTTCTCAGGTGATCTACTACGAACACGCGCAGCATCAACATCACTACGACCACGAGGAGGAACACGACCACGGCTGGGGGCCATGGTCCAGGAGTATGGAACCTGAGGTAGGACACTACAATATCATATTACTAGCTGTGCCGGCGGTTTCATT
Source organism: Hemistola chrysoprasaria (assembly GCA_947063395.1). NCBI lineage: Eukaryota > Metazoa > Arthropoda > Insecta > Lepidoptera > Geometridae > Hemistola > Hemistola chrysoprasaria. The sequence goes on along the minus strand of OX346734.1, from coordinate 979,025 downwards.
CGCGTTGTCTTCGTTCCCGTGATATATCGGAATAAATAAATAAATACAAATTACTTGTGTGTTATTATTCCAGGATCTAAACATATCTACGCAATTTTAGCTTAATCGGTTCAGTAGTTCAACATCTATCCGACATATGACAGTCTCGTTGGCTCAGATGGTAGTCACTCTGCCTTCTGTGCCGCAGGCCCCGGGTTCAATTGGGGATTGAACCAGGTCAAACATTTGTGTGCATTTTTTTTTATTATAATGAGTAACAAGACGAGCAAATAAGGTGCCTGATGGTAAGCATCATGATTGCCGCCCATATCAGACACAATGCCACACAGTGTTTTAAAATTCAAAATTGTGCGCGGCACTGCACTGCGCCTGTTACCCTGAGGTATAATTTGTTGAACCTCGTCATGCCCAGTAATTTTCAGACCGGAACACAGTAATGTTTGCACATTACTGTTTGGCGGATGAATAACTGGCAAAGGAGTGGTACTTCCCCAGGCGGCCCCCTGCAAAAGAGCCCTACCACTACATGAACATGTCTGTTAGATCTGTGTCTGTGTGTTATGAGCTTATATAAGTATGTATATCAGTCATCTGGTTACCATAGTACAGGCTTCTAGCCTAGTTTGGGACCAGATGACCGTGTGTGGAACGTTGGCCCATATTATTATTATATAAATATTTCCAGGAACAAACAGACGTAGAGGTAGACATGGACTTCCAGAACTCTCCATACAGAGGTCAGGAAAGGAACCAACCGATCTACCGACCACAGATTAATGTTTAAACTATATTATATTATTACTGGCCAGTCATAGTTTCTAATTATTTGTTTCAATTAGAATTATAGAATTTGTGTTTTTAATGAGTATTTTGCAACATCAATGATTAAAAAAGAAACATGATTTTTTGACCCAAAATATACCATGTAGCATTATATTAGTCAAAATTAAAAAAAGTAATATAAAATCAAAGTCATAAAGTCGGTGGCGTAGTAGACGCAAGCTCGCCGATAATGAGGACCCGGGTTCGATCCCCAGGTCAGGCAAGTATTATTTGGATTTTACATTAGGAATCTTAATGGCAGCATGGAGTCTGGAAATGCCCGGTAGATGGCAAGAGTCCTGGGTGATTGTTGTGTTATGCAAAATGAAGTCAAAATAAATGATATTTATGTAATAAAAATTGCCCATTGTCCATAGTTCACCATTAAACAGTTAAATAGATTAAATCAAAATTTAAAAAATTTAGTTAAGTAATTCTTAGTTAATTTTTAATTTCATTATATCCAAAACTCTACCTCTATACAGTAAAAAAAATATATAAAAAAAGTAAAATTCGTATGTAACAAAAAAAAATAATTATTTTTAATTTCGTCAAAATTGTCATCCCTAAAGTAAATATTGATTTTTTTTCGTCATATATTTTGTTGATATAATAAATAATCTTAGCAACTTAAGGAGGCGGCGACCGTACAATCCCCCTTACAAACGTAATAGTCAAATCATTTGAAATCAGTGCATCTTTCCAACGTTTAATGACGTTATTCGGAATGAGACACTAGTTATCTAGGTTCCTAATTATAATTCAATCCAAAATAGAAATACTTTGGACTAAAATATGATACTACTACCTACTTCTATTCTACGTCTACCCCTTCGGGAAAAAAGCGTGAATGTATGTTATGTTTTAAAATATGATAAAAATCCAAAATATAGGTATTTTCAAATAAAACTCCAAATTATAAGTATTTTAGACTAAAATATAATTAGGAACCTATATAAATAGTGTCTCATTCCGAATAACGTCATTAAATGTTGGAAATATTATGTTCTGATTACAAATGATTTACCATTCGTTTGTATGGGGAACTCTCCGGTCGCCGCCCCGTTAATAACAAATATACTACCTACCTGCCTAGTTTTATGTAAAAAGCTTTATTATGTATTATCTAATAATTATTGTTATCATAATATAAATTTATTTTCGAATGGTTTTATTTCAGCCATAGTTTGTATGGATGTAATTTATTTGTATGATTGTTTTGTATGATTAGGAATAAATTATATTTTATTTAATACATTCTTGTGTCTGTATATTTTATATCCCATAACCGATTAAGCGGAAACATAAACCCCGTTAACGGATTATCAAGCCTGGAGAGCGAGCATTGAATTGAACGTTTTCTAAGTAGTCGCACTCTTTCATCAAATGTACTTAGTAGTGCAACAGAAAGAGACGTCACACTGCAATCGACTTGGCATTCCAATCCACATGTAGCCATTTTTTGACGTGACAACGTCTTATAATTCGATAGAGCCGGCTGCACGCACGAAAAAACATGACTCATGCGGCGTTACCTCGCTCTGAGGCGTTCCATGTAAGGCTTGAAGTGCTAGCGAGAGCGCGGAACGAGCGACAAAGAAGCACAATCGGCCTTTGCGTTCGGCAGCGTTCGACATCCGTCTCTCTCCTACTTGAGTGAGCGCGTTGTCACGTTCAACTATCGTCAGTAAACCGACTTTACAGACAACCAATTTTTTATTTCAAGATTAAGAGCATATTTCCAACATATTTTTTGTTTATAAAACATATAAAAATCTTAGCAACTTAAGGAGGCGGCGACCGGAGAATTCCCCATACAAACGTAATAGTATGTAATAGTATTAATAAGTATTATCACAGTATTATGGGGAATTCTTCAGTCGCCGCCTCTTTAACAATTAATTCTAAATGAAACCCACACATATAAAACCAAAAATATATTCATCTTGACATAAACATATACATTATATACAGGCACTCAGCGTGGGGAGTACTTAGGATTCTCAGGCGCGTACGTGAAACTCCTTAACTCATATGAAACGCCATCTTGGTTTTCAAAGTCGCTCTCTGAATCAAATTCGCTGGACCCACCGAAAACTCTATTCGGGGCTCTCTTGACATTTACTTGGTCTTTTTGGTCAGTTTTATTGTCGTTTTTATTCGGAATATTGTCAGTTTTGGTCGGAATGGGTCGAAATAGTGCGGAATGCGCCGTGGCAGTGTCTAAGTCGGCCTTACGTGAAACTATTAGGCGGATGTCGGTGTGTAGGTACAGCTTACCCGACTTCGATGTCATGAATCTGTGAAAAGAGAGGGTTTTTAGTTAGCTATGTTGGTGAGATGTTTACTCTACATAGAGTAAGTAATTTTGGATAAAATGGCAGAAATATGATGGATTTCTAATGTGAAATAGTGTAGATATCGTGGCCACCGATATAACACATATAAGGCCACCGAAATTTTTTTTTTGTTTTTTTTTTTTTGACAAGACGAGGAAATCAGGTGCCTGATGGTAAGCATCATGATTGCCCATATCAGACACAGTGCCATCCAGTGTTTTAAAATTCAAAATTCTGCGCGGCAGTGCACTGCGCCTGTCACCCTGAGATATGATGAGTTGATGAATCTCATCATGCCGTATGTATTTCTCAGGTACATTAATAATTTATGTGACTTTGTTGCCGTTGGTAAATGCCTTTCTTTAACAGTCAAGACTAAAGAACTTTTTAATAAAATAAAATTTAATTATTAGCTTCAGTGACATATAGAACTGCTTTTTCAAGACCAATTTGAGTAAATGAATTTGAATTAACTTTTTTATTTGAATTTTACTGGCGAAATGTGGGTGTATCTACATGGGACTGAGTCCTGGGTACATCTCTGCCTACCCCTTCGGGAAAAAGGCGTGAACGTATGTTATGTTATGTTATGAATTTGAATTTAAAAATACTGTCACACAGAGATCATATAAAAACGGCCACCGAAATGACAAAAAGGTCACCGAAACACGGCCACCGAAATAACAAAAAAGCCGAAATTAGTCAAACCCACCTGAGATGTATGAGATACCGAAGCCACCTCTGAAGACAAGCACGCGGGGGCTCCGCCCCGCCCCCTTGAGCTGGCATGTACAACGTTCTTTGCCTCAGGAACGTTCTAGCCATGGGCGGCATACATGTCAAGTCATATAATACTACGAACATCTTGACTAATGTCCCGTGGGGGTTGAATAGGGATACTTGGATTGTGCCCGAGCGGGAGACTCGGTAGCCTTGTGGGCCTAGGTTTATGTGACCCTGGAATAAAAAAAAAGAGATATGCAAGGTGTTAGAACTAGGTGTTAGGGTTCGATCCCTAGGTCAGGCAAAGTGTTAAATATTGGATTGTTCCATTAGGAATTATCTCGATAATTACCTGGAGTCTGGAACTGTGCCCGGTAGATGGCAATAGGCTCACCCCCCATTACATGGGACCAATAACATACTGACGAAATGTGGGTGTATCTACTATGGGACGGAATCCTGAGTACACCTCTGCCTACTCCTTCGGGAAAAAGGCGTTAATGTATGTTATGTTATGTTTATATGCAAGGTTTTAGAACAAGGTGTTATTGTTAAGGAACAGTGAGTGACACTGGATGACTTTCGATAGAAGGGAATTATATTGCGTATATTTATTACTTCGTTACGCCACAACTACTAAAACGATTGGACTGAAAGCTACAAATGAGCAGCATGCTGGCAAAACGACAATTACTTATACCAAAAAATCTGTCTTTTCAACAAACTATTTTACTTTAAATATTTTTGTAGCCGGTCAACAATGACGTTGAATTGCTTTCTTCTACAGACGAACAATCCCTGAACAAGCTTCACAAAAACGTGTCCATCACTGACAATTACGCGCTTTGACATAATATACTGAATTCCTATTATTTGAATTTAAACTCTATTTACAAGATTGGTTTAAAGCCTAATTTGGATTGAACGATTTTTCACCATATGAAGTTTAATGTTAAATTTGACATTAAGCGACGCGGGCGAACATAGGAGCATTGGAGTAGACTTATATGCACTAAAATATTTAGTGATTTAAATATTTTTTTTTTAAATAAATTAATCACACTTATACTTTTTAACTTTTATAAATATATATTACAAGAATTAAAATTTCAAAGAGTTTAAAATTAAAATGTATTTATGTTTGTAAAGACAATTAAGTTACATGATAGAATCTCGGTTTATTAGTGAGTACAGGTTCGTGGGCCTGATTCTAGCACGAAGAAAGGCCCTCTGTGGATATTATTCTAAATTGTTACGTAATATGAATTCTTTTATACTCTTAATAAATAGTCGAAAGTCACAAAAATATAAAAATGTTATCATAAATGTAAAATTAACGAGGACTATGCAATGTAAACCAATTAGAAACAAAATGTATAATATTATAATGCACAGTACGTAATTGAGATAAAATAAACAAATATTTAATTCAATGTTAAAAATGTTTTTATTTCACTAGGTAATTAATGCCAAACCTTAATTTATGTAAAAATATATTTATGTTCGGATAATATTATGCAAAAATATTTAAAATATAATCGACTTCATAGTTTTTCATTCGAACAAAGCGCTGTTGTCCATTTTATTGTGTTAAAAAAATTAAATTAAAATAGAAACACGCAATGTGGATACATAAATACCTAAAATTATTGTAAATACATGCCTAAATTATGAAAAGCTATCGCTTTCACGCACGTATCTGTTGTTATTCGGTTAGCTTTTTACCTAACACTGACATCACGCGCACGGCCTACGGTTGCCATGCAACTAACCACATAGTACCAGACTATATTGCGGCGGTACCAGACTCGCGGCTTGGAACAGATTTTTGCGCGACTGGTTCTCTTTGGTATCCTTACTCTGAGCCGGTCAAATATAAAAATTGAATAAAATAAAAAGGATTTGCAGTAATATCCGCTTTTGACTACGATAATATTATGACAGTTTTTATTTCACAATAGCACCTATGAAGATCGATGAAAAAAGGTTGGTCACAAAAGTACTCAATTAAAAATTAACAAACGAATAAAAACTTTTTTGTTGAAGAGATGTATATTGTAATGGCGGAACATTTTCGAATAGTAATTCTGATAATGTCGCTTTACATTTAATTTTAAGATTATTACGGTTACTACTTTTGTGATATATTACCGGTTAAAAAGTGTTATTTAATTTAATTATTAATATTCATATACATCACAAGTCTGTTCATTCGTGGCCGAAGGCTCATTGAAAGAGGACAGATGCCTTTGAAAGAAAGAAAGAAAGAAAGAAAAATTTATTTATTACCCAACCTTAATACGCTATTACAATTTTTTTAGAACATATATTTAAACAGTGGTTGCAGTAATCAGCTTGTGCTCAGCATGTGCTGCGCTCGGCTAACCGTGCACAGCGCTGTTTTTCAGCACGCACCGTCTTATTAAAAAATTTTTTTTTTTACATCCTTGTGGCATATGCATACCATGCCAAGCGACTTAATATATTGTCTACATAATATATTTTTACATAATATTATATTTGGTGTGTAGCTTTGGATAATACAAATCACTCACCATATAAGGCGCGTTGGTGCCGCCCGGGGCGTAAAAGAACACAGTAACAGGGAGCCGCTTGTGTGGCGGACAGAAGGCCCCGGAGGCGCCCAGCTCCGCCGTGAACCCGTGCACCGTGGCCACCGCCTCCAGCCGGCCCTGCAGGGCTGACTCCTCGAAACTGCCTGCACGCGAACATACAGCTCAAACTACGGTATCACTACAAACAGGCTTATTATAAAGTCAACCAGTACATAGAGGACAAAGATGCCTGGAAACTTCTGCATAGCCGCCTCGCGGCACCTTCGAAGAAAACGAATGTAACCAAACCAAATATTGTGAAACTATCTGTTGAAAAAATTAAGCCCTACAAGTTTCTTGTGCGTTCTTCTTGTAGAGGTATCTTTCCGAACGCACGGTAGACTCAGTATAATGTTTATCTTCATCGACGTACAAAAGTGTCAGATTATGACCTATTTGAATAAATCTCTTTGAGTTTGAGTTTGAAACAAATACTATTATTAGTAGAAAACTGCATGAACGTGTGAAACTCCTTGAACAAAACTCTACAAGAATCCGACCTCTTTGGATTTAAACTTCGCGCGCTAAATACTCTGTGGTCGCCGACCGCGCTCCTGTGACTTTTGCTTGAGACGCCATGTTGGATGGATGTTAAATTATTGTCGTGTTACTTTCATTTGTTTGTTTTGGTTAATTCCTGACGTTAACTTTGTAATAACATTGGCATTATACTTATTTTCCTATAATGTCATTTCACTTCTTTTTGCTAAAACTATATATAACGAATTTTATATCGAAAAGCCACCGTAATTGACTAAAAGCCACCGAAATGACATAAATCGATCAAATACGATTTGTAGTGATAGGCCTCTTTTGCAGGGGCCCGCCCGGGGAAGTACCACACCTTTGCCAGTTATTCATCCGACAAGCAGTAATGTGCAAGCATTACTGTTCCGGTCGGAAGGGCAATGTTACCACCAGCGGCATTACTGAGCATGACGAGTTTCAACAACTAATATCTCAGACGGGCGCAGTGCAGTGCCGCGCAGAATTTAGAATTTTAAAACACTGGGTGGCACTGTGTCTGATATGAGCAATCATGATGCTTACTGTCAGGCATCTGATTTGCTCGTCTTGTTACTCACTATCATAAAAAAACAAGGTTGCTTACTATTAAAATCCATACATACCAAGTAGTCCAGTGCTGGGAGGTATCTTAATCTTGTGGTCCCTTTTAACCCGCGGCGTGAGGGGCGCGGGGGGAGACGCGGGCGAGGCGGGCGGGGCGGGGGACACCGGGGATATCGGGTGGAATAATGCACTGAAATATAACATTATTTAAGGTGGTTGGTCCGACATAATACCATACAAACTTTGAGGAATCAATGATGATGATAGAACAGATCGCCGTTATACTACGAAAACCAGTTAAGTGTCCCAAACAATATTCTGTTTTTAATGAAATTTAAACTTCCGAGTAAAATATTTTTATTAAAATACATAGTTTTCCATGTTTTGTACTAACAAAATGATTTTCCATTTTATGTTCTCTTGAAAATTATAGAGTTAAATGGCATGCTGCTTATAGTTTTCAAGCAAATGTATCTTTACTTGTAAAAGGTACCATACATAATTGTTTTTTCCTGATGAGGTAGTATTTCTATAAATTACGGATTTATCGGTGAATACTAAGATAATATTGTAAAATTAATAAAACATAGACTCATAATAACTTAACATAAAAAACGTTTTTCTGAAAAAAAAAACATACTTAACTGGTTTTCGTAGTATAACGACGAGATATATTTTCTGAATTAGTGTTTTATTTTAAGTAACAACTAATTATACACATACATACATACATTCACGCCTAGGGGTAGGCAGAGGTGTACCCAGGACTCAGTCCCATAGTAGATACACCCACATTTCGCCAGTATGTTATTGGTCCCATGTAATAGGAGGCGAGCCTATTGCCATCTACCGGGCACAGTTCCAGACTCCAGGCAGTTAATGAGATAATTCCTAATGGAAAAATCCAATATTTAACACTGCCTGACCTGGGGATCGAACCCGGGACAGTAATTATAAAGTGGCAATTTAGGTTTTAGAAGTACTGCATAAATAAATAGTCAATATTATTGTTATTTTTTTTATTTTTTTGTATCTTGATTGACTTTTCTATTTTCTGTATGTAATTTTTAATGGCAATAAACACTTATTTTATTATTTATTTTATTTATTTATCATTATTAACCCATTCTATTAATTGATATCCTGATATTTATGTAGTGAAGTAAACCATGTCCCTGTCGTTTTAGTTTCTCTTATAAACTCTCGGTTTTTTATATAATGAACTTCTTAAAATCGCAGTTTTACTCGCTTCGTTGGACGTTCACTACTAAAAAATTAAGAGTTTATGAACAAAAATAAAATGATGGGGACATACTTTACTTCAACTTTAAAGTATCAGGATATAAATATATCAAATAGGTTTACTGTATTCGGAGGTAACAGGGGAATACAAAACATGGATTTGATAAATTTTCCATAGGATTGTGACAAACTTTTAACAGGTCTACTTTCCTGTTAATTATTGTTATTAAGAATTTCACGTGATCAATATAAAATCCGCCCATAATCCTACTAATATTATAAATGCGAAAGTTTGTGTGGATGGATGGATGTTTATTACTCTTTCGCGCCATAACTACTACGCGCATCATTAGCACTTGCGACTTAAACGTTGGTCTAATGGAGAACGGTTCGTTAAGAATTCTATCAGTCGGAAAAAAGCAAAAAGACACTCACCTTTTAATACCAGAGATTCCATTAATAGAGTCATCGAAATCGAAGCAATTGTTCCCCCGCCTCAAAGGAGCGGGGCTAGAAGTCAATGGCAGTCCAGTTTTGGTATGAAACACCATCGACGCGGCCGAATCGAACCTCCACCGAAACTTATCCATTTCACTCGGAGACGGAATATTTTCACTGCCTTTCTTTGGATCGGGGAATATAAACCCTTCTTTGATCGATTCACCGTTCTCATACTCCAAATCGTGATACTGATGGGGCAAAGCGAACTTGAAGTCTGGTTCCTTTGGAGATTCTAATTCGTGACGGTCTATTGTTCCATAATCACATTTCTCATATAAAACGTAATCATCATCGCTTATCGAAAACGTTTTCTGTCTCTTTGAATCTTTTGGCACGGAGAAAACTGAATCGTCCGTGTTTAAATGTAACTCTTTTATATCTTTCTGCTGTCTATCGGTGACTATTTTATCTAGTTTCGCGGAAACTACGCGCCTTAATTTAGGTCTTTTAATTAAATTACTTATACTATTATCACATTTTAGTTTTTTCAACGCCTTATCGTCATCTTCGTCCAGCTTGCGTCGAGCTCCGTTTTCTGAATTTTCAGAACCTAATGAAGCCAAATTATAATTGGCTTCCGATCTGACCATGCCTTTCGTACAATTATCACATTTGATTTCGATCAAATTCCCGCATTCGCAGTAAACTTCATCGGTTTGAGTGCCGACAGTGTTCGTCCTACGAAATTCGGGTTCGACGAAGTCAGATTCGACGAAAGGTGATTTCGTTTCGATCCTACTGGCGGGTAACGTTAAATAAGTCTGATTTCTATAACAGCCTATCGCTCGGAATCTGTCGAAACGGGACGCTTGCAAAATCGGTATCGACGTCGTCTCTTTTAACTTTCCATCTTCAGACGAAGTGCTCTCACAGAGATGTTTCATTTTCTCCTTTCTGATTCTGCGTTTGTATTTGGCGATCTCTTTTATTCTTCTTTCGTCTAGTTTTTTGCCTTTCTTATTGCTATCTGATTCGTCGTCACAACATTTATGTTTACCGTTTTCGCTGCAAGGTGTTAGCATTCTATCATCAAGTACTTTTTTGTTGGAAGAGAGCAAAGCATTTTCGTATTTCCTAGAGCCTATGTTGAGATCGTTTAATTTCCCGACCAATTCGTCGGGTATATTTTGACAGGGACATTTTAGATTGGGTATATCATCGATTCGGGGTAGACTTTGTAACGTTATTTTGAGGTACATATTGTTTCCTATATCTGTTAGGGGGAAAATGTGGTCGGTTGAGGGTTTAGTGAAGTCGCTTTTGTCGGAGTTTATGGAGTAGACGATGTTCAGTTTGCGTTTTTCGTCGAAGTTCCCTTCGAGTTTTTTGAAGTTGCACTGTCCGTTGCTTAGCTTTCTCCTGAAATATGGAAAAATATATCATAAGTACAGTCGATTTTTGTGAATTGTGATGTGATAATTAATTATAGAATCCTATAATTAATTATCATACCTACATAATTCTGAACACAATCGTGTTCAGAATTATGTAGGGACTATCTACTAAACCGCGGGGCACAGCTAGTCATAACATTATAATCTAAAGCTCACCCCCGAATTGCCAAAACGCCCATTCCAAAATAGTATATAAAATTGCATATGCATCAACAAGAATTAGCTGACATTCTGGGACCATCAAGTGCCTATTCAAGAATTGACACAGTTCTCATTTCAGAATTTAATGCTCACCTCAAGTGCCACAGAATTTTAAATTAGTCACTTGATAACATTGGGATAGAATATACAATTCTAGAATGAGCACTTGACAATAATTCTGGAATGAGCACTTGACAATTCTGGAATGACCACTTGACAATTCTGGAATGAGCACTTGGCAATAATTCTGGAATGAGCACTTGACAATTCTGGAATGAGCACAACAATAATTCTGGAATAAGCACTTGACAATTCTGGAATGAGCACTTGACAATTCTGGAATGAGCACTTGACAATTCTAGAATGATCACTTGACAATAATTCTAGAATGAGCACTTGACAATAATTCTGGAATGAGCATTGACAATTCTGGAATGAGCTCTTGACAATTCTGGATTGAGCACTTGACAATAATTCCAGAATGAGCACTAGAACAAGTGAGAGTGAGATCAAGTTATCGTCCATTATAATACTGTACCTAGGTTCAGGTGGCTGTAAGGTGGCGAGCCACGCGGAGAGCTGTGAGAAATGAAGCTGAGACCGGACCGCGTTCAACAACCACTGAGAGTTTATAAACGCTGGTGATTCTTGACTTCTGCAAACAAGATAATGGTTATTTAATCATTAGACTAGGTACAGAAAATACTTCTTTATATTTTAGGGCCTCTACACATGATGCATCTGGTTTAGCCCTCAGCACGTTTGTTGGCGAGTGCAGTTCGATAGTTTTACGCTGAGGACACTGCTGCCCGTCCTCTGGATCTGATAACACTTAGCCGCCACGGCAACCACGGAAAAGGTAGAAATAGTACCCCACGCACTATTCTCTGCTATCGTCTACAGAGATTCACCAGCTGCGTTCGATTTAATTTAATAGAAAAGTCTGCGACATTAAAAACCGTCGTATGCAGAGGCTTTTTGTCTTTTATAAATTGAATTTCGGCCATATTACGCTATTATACTGCAGACTTCTTTTGGCAGTTAAAGACTTAAACAGCAAAACTTTTTAAACACTTCATCATTTCAATCTATGTAGATTTCAATCTGGAGTCCCTGGATCGAATCTCACCATGTGGACTTTTCACCTGGACGCCACCGTGTTTCGGATGTCACGTTAAACTGTAGGTCCCTATAGTTTCCTATAAGATATGTAGGGGGCAGTCGTTAGCTCATGTCGGAGGCTGCGTAGGAATCTTGGCGACCTGAAACTCTCACAATATGGGTTGTCCACATAACCCATATGATTTGACTCGAGCAGTGTAATTAGGGTAACCCGTTCTGTTAGAGTATAAATTCAAATTATTATTGTTATTATAAGCACCCCGCCCATTTCTGAAATGAAAGTTTTATTTTAAGTGACTTCTGTAAAGTAGTAAGTATCGAACATACTTGCTAACAGAAGTGGTCATGGTCCACCGCTCGAGCAGCAGCGCAGAGTGTCGCTCGCGGGAGTACTCAGCGCTGCAGTCGCTGCATTCAGCCGCTAGCAGGACCTGCATAACAATCATTAATATCATCATTATGCATCAGATTATGATGTAGATACAGATACAGATATTTAAATCCGGAGTCCCTGAGGTGAATCTCATTAAATGTGGCCTTTTCGCCTGAGCGCTACTTTAGTTTGAGATGACACGTTAAATAGGTAGGTTCCGGCTGTTTCCTTTAAGATATGTAGGGGCAACGTTATGTCAGGTCGGAAGCCTTGTAAGAATCTTGACCTGAAATTTCTGTTAATATAGGTTGTTATCCACATAACCCGTACGAATTGACTCGAGCAGTGTAATTGGGGAGACTGAACGAGTTTCCCCAATTACAGAATTAAAATGTCTGTTTGATCTGTGTCTGGGGGTTATAAGGATATATAAGTATGTATATGCAGTCTTCTGGTTACCATAGTACAGGCTTCCAGTTTGGGACCAGGTGAAAAAAAATATAACACTCGTCGGGGTCATCATCATTGCCGTGAAGTTTATAAAGTTGATGAATGTAATTTTAACTTTTTTAACCATTTCTGACCATTCCTACCTCTACGAAAGTGAAAGGACCTCCCTCCAAGTCCTTTCTTACATAAACTCGTTCCTGTGATGTGACCAGCCCGAATGTTACGCGTCTCACGCCATCTCTCTCTGGGCCGGCCTCGGCGACGATGTCAGTCTTCAGGCCCCATGCTGTGGTGATATGTTTACCAACCTCGATACATAATGATTCCATGTCAGTCCATAGCGCGTGTACACTCCGGCTGAGCTCCTCCTCTAACGCCGCACCTTCATCCTCGTCACACTTTAACTGCGGTTGGGCTTGGAGCTGGAAACCATAGATATACGGAATTATATAATGTTTGCCAAGTGACACAACATGTGATCATGCACAAGGATAGGATAGGATACAGAATAAGTGGAGGAGAAATAGCTCTTGTACCAGTACACTCAAAAGTTTTTTAAAAAGTAATCTGGAGTAGAATATGACTTTTGAAAAACTACTATTTCACAGGAAAAACAGATCTATCAATCTCAACAACATAATACACCATGTCGTTACAAAAAGGTTTAGAAATATTTAAGGGGGTGCACTTAACAGTCAAACTGAAAAACTTTCAAAAGAAAGTATTCTTAATTCACTTGACTCACTTAACTCACTTCAACAAAATGCATCAGATGATCATCAAATTTCTATAGCAAGTTTTTTAACACATTGTATAACTTTCTAGAAGCAGTTATGGTCTATCTGGTCTAGATAAGAAATATTTTTTATCAGTACTATAAATACATGGACTTGACTAAAGCATTTGACTATGGTAACCTCTTTACGCTATTATACAAATTGGAGTCATACGGTATGCAGCAGAGGTAATGCCTTAAACCTTGTGTAAAACCTTATTTGAGTGACAAATTCAACAAGAAGAAACCACTTCCACGTCTCAGTACAGAAAAGTCTAACTAGAGCTTCCTCAAGGCAGTATCTTAGGCCCTCTGTTTATTATTCCCTACATCAGCGACCTTACAGAAATGACTTCATGATATTTAGTATGCAAGGAGAAGTTTGAAAGCAGCACCAGTGACTGAGAAATAAAAGAGTGGAAGACTAGCCTGGTATGGAGACGTTATGCGGAAGGATGAAAGTCAATTGGTCTAAAAGAACTGAGAAAGAATGTAAGTAGTTATGTGAGGAGGTGGCATCCTAAAAAAGAACTGTGTGAATGTGGATAAGCGTGATAATGAGGAATGAGCAGTGTAGTTTGTTTAGTTAAAGTCCAAATGTCGGGATAATTAGCGTTTATTGCTTTTAACTATACATAGGTTAATCACGCAACGGCCGGAGGATGACTGTAGAGGCGAGGGAGCGGCGTGCGAGCTACAACTCCAAATCGCTGACTTTGCCGTCCTTTACCCCTACAAGAAGTGAGTGTAGAAATGGTGGATAATAGACTGGTATGGTGGAAGAGGAAGTGCTGTGCCGACCACATTTAGTTTGGGTTAAGGGCAGGAAGATGATGACCTTCCAGATTGTACTTTCGGGATGTATAGTAGAGGTCACCTGGCTAGTGGAAGGCGGCAGCTTGGCGGCAGGCGAGGGAGAGGGGCTGGTGCTGCGCGCGCGGATGATCAGCCGACCGAGCTGCTGCAGTAGGAGCGGGCCCGACTGCACCGCGGTCGGCTCCGAACTGTGCATCTGGAATGAGGAGAAACCATCTATTACAGCAGTTGAATATTAAGGACTGACGATGAAAACGATGAACCTTAGCCAGACAGATACAACTTCTGATTGGGCTGAAATTCGGTATATAGTAATATAGTTTAGACCCTGGAATAACATATAGGGTACTTTATATCCCGATATTCCCACGGGAACGAAGACTACGCGGGTGAAATCTACCATGGGTGAAAACTACTCATGCCTAGCCCTAGAAACTTCACAAATTTATTTTTTTGCCGGAAATTTAGGCAAATTACAAATTTATTTATTCATAAATTTGGTCACAATACGACACTTACCCAAGTCAATAAAGATAATGAGTAATGAGTCTACCGTGCGCTCGGAAAGAAACCTCTACAAGAATATCGCACAAGAAACTTGTAGGGCTTAATTTGTTCAACTGATAGTTTTACAAATTTGGTTTGGTTACATTCGTCTGTTTGAAAGGTGCTGGGTGGTGGCTACGCGGAAACGTCCAGGCATCTTTGTCTTCTATGAATTGACAACTGACTTATAAGCCTTCTCAATTTACCCCTGTAGCGCTGACTGTCACATTGCTATCACAAAGTTCGTAATAAGTTGATTTCAAGTGAGGTTTAAATAAATCGTTGGATTATATATAACCTTTTCATAATCCATTATGCTCATAATGGAGTCAGATATGAAAATAAATGTCGTCAACGTGGAAAGGTGGTCTGCTCACCTTTGCAACCTGTTCGCAACATTATAAACATATTTTTTACTCGCGGTCAGTGAAATCTGATTTATTCTGCGAGTTTACTTTTTACAAGGTGTTTATAAGTTTGAGGTCTCTCTCTGTATCTATGTTTTTTCGTGATCTTCTAAAACCCCAGTTTAATTCGCGTGATTGACGTCAACTAAAAAAAATTTAAGGGTTTATAAACAAAAATAAAATGATGTGGACATAGTTTACTTCATCTTCAAAATATCAGTATATAAATATATCAAATAGGTTCACTATATTCAGAGGAAACAGGAAAATACAAAACATCGATTTGGTAAAATTTCCATAGGATTGCGTTGAAGTAAAGTATGTCCCTATCATTCTATTTTTGTTTATAAACTACATTTTTTTGTAGTAAACTTCCAATCACGCGAGTAAAACTGCGATTTTTGAAAGTTCACTATAAAAAATCCAAGGGTTTATAAGAAAAATTAAAATGACAGGAACATAGGTTACTTCACTATAAAATATCAGAATATAAATTTATAGAATGGGTATATAATATTCGGAGGAAACAGGGGAATACAAAACATCGATTTGGTAAATTTTTCATAGGATTGTGTCAACTTCCTAGAAGGCCGCGTACGCTCTTAAGTATTACAACACCTTTTTGAAATCCGTTGTATAACAAGTAGCATTTGCCAAAAACTAACAGGAGGAATGTAAACAATGACAAAGGTCTTTGTTTCCGTATTCGTGTCACGTTAGATAAACTGGGTCAGGAGGTCAAACCGCGCCGGGTCAAGGGCTCACGCTGAAGGGGACACACCCACGACACGGTACCTTAAGAGACCTTAAGAAGGATTTTTGCTAACTAAACTAACTGCGCCCCGCGGTTTCGCCCGCGTAGATTTCATTCCTATGTGTTATTTTAGGGTCTAAATTATCTACATACCTAATTCCAGCCCAATCTGTTCAGTAGTTTTGGCGTAGTAGAGTAACAAACATCTATCCATCCATACACATCCTTACAAATTTTTGTATTTATAATATTAGTAGGATATCATGGAGTATCGAGGAGTGGTTGTGTGTGTGTTTTTTATACGGTTTTCAAGAATGTAAATTATCTTTTTTTTTTGTTTGTTATTTTATAATAAATATTAATAAAATAACACAACTTATATCAATACCATTTTATAATACAATTTTATAACGTTTGTGATCCGTAACTTATAGTAAAAAATTTTATATAATTTAATTATTGCTTAATTTTTACTTAGTCGTAACTTGCCCAATATAACTATATATTAAATGCTGTCTTCGCCTGTAATCACGATAACATTAATCATGTATAAGGAATAGTTTCATTTTTATTTGAATTTAAAAATGTATATATTTTTTTTTTATGATAGTGAGTGACGAGACGAGCAAATCAGGTGCCTGATGGTAAGCATCATGATTGCCCATAACAGACACAGTGCCACACAGTGTTTTAAAATTCAAAATTCTACGCGGCACTGCACTGCGCCTGTCACCCTGAGATATGAGTTGTTGAATCTCATGCCCAGTAATTTTGCTGGTAACATTGCCCTTCATACCGGAACACAGTAATGTTTGCACATTACTGCTTGGCGGATGAATAACTGGCAAAGGTGTGGTACTTCCCCAGGCGGCCCCCTGCAAAAGAGGCCTACCAATACAATCGTGTCAATCGTACAATCTACAAAATGTGTTGGCGATCAATAAATAAAATAAAAAAATAAAATGTACGGAGTGCTTCGAGATGAATTTGAGAAATTTGAGAAGAAACATAAAATCACGCCTTTTTCGCGAAGGGGTAGACAGAAGTGTACCCATGATTCGGTCCCATATTAGACAGTAGGCAAGGCACACCCACGCACAGCTATTATTCTTTTTTGGTCGTGCAAGCCTATTGCTATCTCATCTAGCAGGCATATTCCAGACTCCAGGCTAAACACTCTTTGCCTGACCTGGGGATCGAACCCACAGTGTACCTTAAACTGAATGATTCCTCTAAGCTTAATACCTTTTAACTTATTCTTTGTTACTAGCCATGTGAATCCAGGGCCAATAGCTAGTTCCAGCATAAGTACATATAAATCTTCACCAAGTCAGGGTCTAATGATGAAATGGCTAATGGCAGTATCGAAGATCATATAAAACTCTCATTTCTTTGAAATCCGTTAACTTTTAAACTCGCTTAGAGAAATATAGATATCACTTCTCGATATAAATAAACAAACCTAATCTAAATATTTTCCTTAATACGTTAGTGCGAACACGTTTCTGGAATCGCGCCAAAGTTTGTGAAACTCTGGCCTATAGGTAGATCTGAAGGGCCGGAGGTAACTTCCTAGTTTCTCTTGAACAGGGTCACTTTGCATTTACCACCATCTTAATCTCATCTCTCTTTTTTTTATGATAGTCAGTAACAAGACGAGCAAATCAGGTGCCTGAGGTAAGCATCATGATTGCCCATATCAGACACAGTGTCACCCTGTTTTAAAATTCAAAATTCTGCGCGGCACTGCACTGCGTTTGTCACCCTGAGATATTAGTTGTTGAAACTCCTTATGCCCAGTAATTTCGCAGGTAACATTGCTCGTCAGACCGGAACACAGTAATGTTTGCACATTACTGCTTGGGGGATGAATAACGGGCAAAGTTGTGGTACTTCCCCAGGCGGGCCCCTGCAAAAGAGGCCTACCACTACAACTCATCTAAGGACCACCCTGCGCTCATGTATAAATAATGTTAAAGTGGAAGAAGTGAAAGTTGTATGTCAGGATCGTAGCAAGTGGAGGGCAATTGTCTCTGCCTCGCAACGGGAACAAGACATAACTGTATGTATGCATATTTACAACCTGAGACATTTGTTACTTGTTAGCATTATCCGGATGCACCAAAACCCAAGAATAATACGTCACAGACAATAATAACCTAATTGAGCGCCCGTATCAGGTACGTTATCGTTATCAACAGCTGTTATCATCAAGGCCGTTACAGCGGTGCGACTGCTTCGTGAAATTCTAACATTCGTTAAAAGCTTCGAGTAAAATCCGATTGTCGGCTAACAAATGTAATTTTGCTTAAGGTGATTCGTCTTCCATGCAAAATGAAAATACACAAATACGAAGATATAGAGAAACGTTTTCCACTCAATTGTTTGCGGCTGGCTCTGGATCTGGCCTTTGCGCGAAAACATATTCTGTTAAAGAAAATAGTATGGTTATTTTTATATTTAAAAAAACATTAACATAACCTAAAAACTACTTTATAATTTTCATAAATACGAAGAAACTGTAAGGTTTACATTAACGAATTATGTTTTGGCGCAAATAAAGGCCAGATTGAGAGCAAGATTGAAAACAAACAATTGAGTGGAAAGTTATTCCCTATTCTTTCATATTTGTGTATTTTCATTTTGTATGGAAGACGAAACACCTTAACAAGTGAAAATCAAGTGTCAAGAGAGTCAAGACATTTAAAAAACCCCCTCCTCCACTTCTTGCTCTATCATTAGATTCTAATACCATACTTATTGAGACGATTCCAATGAACACAAGAGGCTTATTAACTAGCTTATTAAAACTTAGCTTTAATAAGCTAATGTCTAAATAACATTGAAGTGGTAGGACTCTTTTGCAGGGGGCCGCCTGGGGAATTACCACACCTTTGCCAGTTATTCATCCGCCAAGCAGTAATGTGCAAACATTACTGTGTTCCGGTATAAAGGGCAATGTTACCAGCGAAATTACTGTGCATGATGAGATTCAACAACTAATATCTCAGGGTGACAGGCGCAGTGCAGTGCCGCGCAGAATTTTAAATTTTAAAACACTGGGTGGCACTGTGTCTGATATGAGTAATCATGCTGCTTACCATCAGGCACCTGATTTGTTAGTCTTGTCAGACTCACTAGAATAAAAAATAAAAAAAACATCTGTATTAGACCTAACACCTGCTGTATTAGAACATTTTATATTTTAAGGTCTCAGACTGTCATCGAAAAAATTCCTAATAAAATCTAATAAGTAAGACGTTTTGCCTGATCTGGGTTGCTGCGATGATTAATCATTTTTTTACACTCAAATCATTTCTTTTAACTTATAAAATATAAATAATATATTATACCTATCATGCAAAAACTAAAACAACGGGAAATCATCAAGCATAATATAATCGTAATCTACAATGATAATACATAATGGACACGCGCACGGCGGCCATCTTTGTTTGGGTGTGCGAGCGGGATGGAAGATACAACTATATTACATGAGAGAGCGGGATGGAGTACTGTTTGACAACATTGAATATTTATATTTGGATCGCGAGTCTTCCGCATGCCCCGAGGCGTTATTCTGTTTTGATCACAGATAATATAGATGTTTTGGTGGATAGTGGGTGATGTTTTTTTTTATTGAACTACGAGTACGTATAAGTACTGCCAACTAAAATAACAAAGTTGAAATAAGATATATATATATATATATAACTTTTGCAATTCTTACTTAACAGTTGTAAAAAAACATGCCGTCTTTGCTTTGCACTACCTTTGCCAACGAATCAATTATCAAAAACGTACCTATTTATAATTCTAATGAAACTGTGCCCGGTATATGGCAAATGGCTCGCCCCCTATTATATAGGACCTAAAAAAATACACAGAGGTGTGGGTGTATCTACTATGGGTTTGTGTCCTGGGTACACCACTGCCTACCCCTTTGGGAAAAGACGTAATTTTCTGTAATGTATCGCATTTACTATTTTTTAGAGTTCCGTACCTCAAAAGGAAAAAACCCTTATAAGATCACTTCGTTGTCCGTCTGTGTGTCTGTCCGTCTGTCAAGACCCTTTTTATCGGGAACGCGTTGAGGTATCAAGTTAAAACTCTATCAACAACTCAGGTCCACGGTCCATTGCTGCTGTAAAATAATCAAACTTCTAAAAATTGAATTCAAATTCTAATAACTACGGTTAGTCGCGCAAACGACTCTCTTGTACCTACGATATAAAGGTTCAAGTAGTTAGTTACCTATATACATAGTTAGTGACGGTATATAATGTAATAAGTTAATAAGTATGTATAAATTAAATTAAATAATCATTTATTTCAAGTTTCTAGAACTCATAACTTACAACATTCATTAAGTCACTCTAAGTCTAAATATTATTATTATAATTAAATTATTATTAGGTACATCAAAATGTCAAGATATATTATCATTATTATTTTAAAGCTAGTCTCATTGGTCTCATTTTCCCCCTTTTGTGATCACTTTGTGCAATGTGCAGATTACCACAGTGATTAATGTATGGACAGTCCAGCCTATCCGCGAGAACGGCCAGCATGTTGTTAGTGCTCCCCCTCACTTTTTGTACCAGGGAAGTGCCCCTCTTACGCATCGTCGTGTAGAAACAATCCACTCTCTGTATAGTAAATAATTGTTGTATTATATTGTTTAGTAGTTCCTAGACACATAAACTTGTCACGTAGGTATTCTTAGTACTATTTAATTGCAGAAGTTGTTTATTTTTTGGTGTTCTTTTTTACTTATATGTCAATGGAAGGAGGGAATAAACTTTTTTTTTTTAAAGTCAACGCAATCTAAAGCCATTTTACCGCACATTTCCATACTTTGCAACGTGCTAAAAACCTCTAGGGCACTTCCCGTTGGCCCAGCATTATGAAATTTGGCAAGAAGTCAGATCTTTTATCGCAAGTAAAAATCCCAAAACAGCATAATATTACAAAAAAAAACATTTATAAGCCGGTTCAATAAAGAAACAAATCTAAAATCCGTCCTTCCAGTATATGCCTTTCCTCTTTCCGAATGAAGGAGATCGCTCTGAGCGATAAGACCGCCAATTATTGTAACTCACGTTTTAGTTTTTTAAGTTTCATTTTGTCTATTTTCTGTATTGTGTATCAATAACAGTGTTATCTAATCTAATCTATAATGGCGGGGCTAATCATGTCCTCTCGCTTGCACACTGATTGTTGTTTACTTGCACATGATTTTTAGAGACCATTTTAGTCTTTGTAGCTTTGGCTTTGTAGTCAAACTCAAACTCAAACAGATTTATTCAAACAGGTCATAATCTGACACTTTTGTACGTCAATGAAGATAAACAGTACTGAGTCTACCGTGCGTTCGGAAAGATACCTCTACAAGAAGAACGCACAAGAGACTTGTAGGGCTTAATTTTTTCAACAGATAGTTTCACAATATTTGGTTTGCTTACATTCGTTTTCTTTGAAGGTGCCGCGAGGCAGCAATGCGAAGTTTCCAGGCATCTTTGTCCTCTATGTACTGGTTGACTTTATAATAAGCCTTCTTTAGTAAAGTAGATTTTATATAGTAGGTTTTGAATTTACCCTCTGAGAGCCCAGTTATCTCTTTTGGGATTTTATTATAGAAACGTATACTATTTCCTAAGAATGTCTTTTTATTTGTTTTAGATAATCTAACATGTTAGCGGTATCTAGGTATGGAACCCTACAGTAATTATTTCATATTCTGTCTGATATATTTATGTATACCTATAACATAAGCGCTCGGAAACGAAGCGATGGTGAATGTATATCCAATTTCCATTCACCATTGCAGATGACGTAATAATTATTACGCAATATAACTAACGTGATCGTTATTTCAGTTTATACTAGGACTTTAGTTTTCCACTATATAATAATAATAATAATAAATTCATTTATTTCAGGCAATAGTGCGTATAATAAATTATACGCACCAGAGGCCCATATTAATAAATACCTTACAGACTAACATACATAATAATATTATATTAACTATATCTATGCTTTAGGGATGATATGTTTCGGTCTCGCCTCCCTAAAACGCCGGAACACTATGCCTTCCGGCCAAAATTCTGGCGCCAGGAGAGTCTCCTTAAATTTCACCGGAAACCGGAGCACGTAGGACTTGAAATTCTGCGTCCGCGTAGACTCCAGCCTCGACAGTGAAATAGAGAATTCCTGGTGTGGGACTCGTCGTTGGCCCTTTTCTTTTATGTAGCGGACTATCTCCTCACCGGATGTGCTCTTGTCAAACCGGGAGAGATAGACCGATATAGATAATTGTGCTAACTAACTAGTATGTATAAATTACTAACATTATTCGAATTAGATTATGTATGTTTTGACATCATTGTTATAATTTTTGTGATCCGTTTCCAATAATTTACAATTTACATTGACAAAGTAATTTCAATTTATAATAATAATAATTTGAATTGATACTCTAACAGAACGGCCCCCTTATTACGGACGCAACAGAAGTGTGGAACGCGTTTAAATTGCTAAATGTCTGCTGTGAAACGGCATTTTTTGTATACCTTTTGACAGCAGACATTAAGCAATTAAACGCTTTCCACACTTCTGTTGCGTCCGTAATAAGGGGGCGGGTTACCCCAATTACACTGCTCGAGTCAATTCATATGTGTTATGTGGACAACACATATTGTCACAGTTTCAAGTCACCAACATTCCTACGCAGCCTCCGACATGACCTAACGACTGCCCCCTACATATCTTATAGGAAACTATAGGGACCTACAGTTTAACGTGACATACGAAACACGGCGTCCAGGCGAAAAGTCCACATTATGGTGAGATTCGATCCAGGAACTCCGGATTTAAAGCCGGCCATATTCCAGCTGGACCACGGAGCGCTACATCATCTATCATTATAATATTAGCTATCATGATTACCTATCATCTGATTATCAATATCGTTATTTTATTTCTCTATATAATTATCGCAATTTATTTAAAATTTTGTTAGCATTATGTAATTTATGTTATAATAATTATTACTGAAATTGCATAACTGAATCTAATGACATGCCACTGTAACAATAATTTTATTGTTAGTTATAAATGAATCTGACTATTTAAGGAAGTCTATATTCCTCAAGCTGGCGGTTACACCGTTCTGCTATAGAGTGGTCGAATGCAGTGTGACGTCACACGACCTCGCGGCCCTTCTAACCCAGTTTCTGTTGCTAGCCGGAATATAGAAGTACCTATCTATACCTATATATACTTTTGCAGGGTTATTGGTACTATTATTTACTCTGTGGTTAGGTACAGATAATCCTATCCTACTAATGTTACGAATGCAAAAGTTTCTGAGGATGAATGGATGTTTGTTACTCTTTCACGCCAAAACTACTGAACCGATTGGGCTGAAATTAGGGTTATTTTTATCCTAATATTCCGACGGGAACAAAGACTACGCGGATGAAACCGCGTGGCACACCTGTTATAAATGCGATAGTTTGTGACCATGGATGGATGTTTGTTACCACAGATATAGATCTAAAAAATCACTAAACCGAATGGGCTGAAATTCAGTACGTAGATAGTTAAGACCCTGGAATAACATGGAGGGTACTTTTTATCCCGATATTCCGACGGGAACGAAGACTACTAACGCAGATGACACCGCGGGACACAGCTAGTCGATAAATAAATCTGGGTTTAAAAGCGTATACGTGATGCATAAGATGCACAATTTATGTAAGTTTATGGACATGGTCTGAATTAAAGTTATTTGAATTGAATTGAATTGAATAAGGGTGTGGTAATACTTAAGGGGTGCATCTACCCGTTAACATTAATAGCGTATAAAAGAAAAAATGCAAAATTAGCAAAAGAAATTTGACGAATTTTGACTTGTCCCAAAAGAGATAACTGGGCTCTCAGAGGGTAAATTCAAAACCCAAATAAAATCTACTTTACTAAAGAAGGCTTATTATAAAGTCAACCAGTACATAGAGGACAAAGATGCCTGGGAACTTCTGCATAGCCGCCTCGCGGCACCTTTAAAGAAAACGAATGTAACCAAACCAAATATTGTAAAACTATCTGTTGAAAAAACTAAGCCCTACAAGTTTCTTGTGCGTTCTTCTTGTAGAGGTATCTTTCCGAACGCACGGTAGACTCAGTACTGTTCATCTTCATTGACGTGCAAAAGTGTCAGATTATGACCTATTTGAATAAATCTGTTTGAGTTTGAGTTTGACTACAAAGCCGATCAGCTGGTCCATATTAAGTACTATTTTTTGTAAACTTCGCAATTCTTTCTTTTACATGCTGTAGTCAGTAGTTGCAAGCTGTACATTTAGTAGATTAATCCACTTCAAACTTAGTGTATAGGTACCTATAAATACCCAAAGCGATTTATTTATCTGAAACTTCAAACTGCGCATCCGCTGCGCTATGTCGGTAAAATTCGTTTACGAATCTCCTCATTTCTGATTCCGTGTTACCTATCGCTCGAAAACATTGGCTAACTTCCCGGTCTTTTGATAGGCGTACACGGAGGCCTATTTTTAGAGTTCCGTACCTCAAAAGGAACCCTTATATGATCACCCGTCTGTCTGTCTGTCTGTCAAGACACTTTTGAACGGGAACGCGTGGAGGTATCAAGTTGAAATTTATATCAACTAATCAGATCTGCGGTCCCTTGTGGCTGAAAAAAAATCATACTTCTATGTTTTCGCAAGGAACTAATAGATGGCGCTGTATGTTCTTGGTATCTAGGTATAGAACCATGCACTATGCATACATACGTATGCCTTAACAATTTATTTTTTAATTCCAACGTCCAGAGCTCCCTTTGAGGTTTAATCGAAATGGATGGCACCTATCGGGGTCCATCTCTGAAACCATCTACAGAAGATGTGCTCAAAGACAGCCCCCGCTAGGTGCAAGAACTATTGTGAATGGATGGATACTATTTGATTTGTCTATAAAGATGTGATTTCTAGATGGATGGTACGAGGCTATTGTTAGAGACTCCAGCACTTGCCACTTCCGTCTCATGGTGAATTATTACTATCATATCATTCCCTATTATTCTTTCATCATCATTAGCCGGAAGACCACCACTGCTGAACATAGACCTCCCCCATAGAACGCCATAAACTATTCATTCGGAAGATTAAGCCGTAATCAGCACGCTTTTGCGGCTTGGTGATCGCAACAGTTGGAATACTTGGTGCCGAAGAGCGCTGCTGTCCACTCTCCGAATATGTGGCTCTATAAGCTCTCACGGCTCAGGGTCTCGGCGGATGCCAGCTGTAAGTATCGGTGGTTGTAATTACAGATGTAAGTAGACAGTTACGTACACGTGACGTAAACGCAAGTCGATCTCAGATGCGTGCCAAGGTTTGGATTGCGTCAACAAATCTCTACGAACACAGACTTGGCGACGCCTGGTTGACATGATCTTCTATTGTTTTTACCTTTAAACTAATTGTATTATTAATCTTTGAATTTACTCTCGACTTTGCCTGCCTCGGTGGCGTAATGGGCGCAAGACTCGACTACCGATCATGAGGTCCCGGGTTCGATCCCCAGGCCAAGCAGTGTTATTTGGATTTTTCATTAGGTCACCGAGATAATTGAACATAGGCTCTGCGAACTTTAGCGCACGTAAATTCGTGAAGAAAACTGTTATGATTGAAATTATTATGATTGAACTGAACTGGTCATTACATTTGCAATATACAATTGTTCGTATATTTATTTGTCTATAACGGTTTTGTTTACATGCACCAAAGTTCGCAGAACCTATGTTCAGATTCGCCGAGATATAACGACCGTTCTGTACTTACTTACATACATATTGCTGATAAATTTATTTATTTTTGCCTATCAAATACATTTGAGAACTGACCAAAACCACTTTACAGCTGACAGTTTAATTTATAGCCTTTTTTAATTATAGCTAGTTATTGGTGACCCCAATAATGTTTCACAACCGGAATAGTCTTAGAACATAGAGTTTAGGAAGTGCCAAGCACTAATTAATTGTAATAAAAAAAATGGTCTCGGTTTTCGCGAAGGGTGAGGTAAATAGTCACAGAAATTCAAATTCAAAATATATTTGATTCGCACAACATGAGATTTATTGTGTTAGTATTTAAAATAGGGAATGACTTGTAAACTATGCTTAGTAATATACTAGATTAATAATAATATATTACAATAAAAAAAACATACGTTTTGTAAAAGTTTTTAGGTTAAGTAATAATTTTTTTAATAATTCCAATTAATTCATTACGAAGAAACACAATAAAAATATATTCAACCAGAAAAAGTTGCCTTTTGAACGTTTAATAATATTAAAATACGTTTTGGTTTGAAATTCGCAACATATCCGCATAAAATATTGCAGATGCTATAACGAATATTGAAAAAGCTCAGAATATTTGCATTTAATATTTTTAAATAGGAATATTCGCTACGTCATTAACAAGTAAAAGCCGACATAACCGGAAAACAAGCACACAAATAAGATAACGTAGGAGAGAGAAGAGATATATGTACAGAGAGTACAAATAAGATACGTAAGATACGTACATAGGAGCTTACGCTTGACACATTCACTTCTGAATGCTCTACGGAAATGGTTATTGATGTTTGTCACTAGTCACTAGTCATGGCGTGTTATATATAGATGTGACGTCATTCCAACGGGTGTTGGTCTACATACTGTCCATAACATAATTTGTTTAGTATTGTAGGTATTGGTAGAATTGGTATAACTACTTAAGAGGTTACATGAGTGGTGATTTTTCCATACAAACGTATTCCCGTGTTTCCTCCCTAGATAACTGCGTCAGAGCAATGGTTTTTTTTTATAATATAAATATATAATAATATATATAAATCTAGGTCTTCAGTGAGCATGTCCCTGTCATTTTAATTTTTCTGCAAACTCATTTTTAAATGAGGTATGACCCTTTAAAAACATGAATAACTGTCCCAGTTTTACTCGCGTAATTAGTCGTTCACTAGAAATAAATGAAGAGTTAAGGAACAAATAACAGGGACATAGCCTAATTTATTTTTTAATTTACAAGATATAATTTTATGGATAAAATCAATTATTCTCGGAGGAAACACGGGAATACAAAACATCGATTTCGTAAATTTTCCATAGGATTGTGTCAAACTGCTAAGAGGTCCTGTATCCTGTTAAGTTTTATAATTCGACTAGCTGTGCCCCGCGATTTCACCCGCGTAGACATCGTGCGAAGACGATCTTGTCAGTATGCCTGGAGTTCTGTGAGACGAATGTGTGAAAGTTTTTTTTGAATGATAATATATTTATGCAAGTATAATACTCGCCGTGGAGTTACCGGCTTTAGAATAGTGCTCCACCCTCTCTTCCCGTGGTTGCCGTAAGAGTCGGCTAAGGGTTAACAGATCCAGAGGAGGCAGCAGCGTCCTCTGCAAACAACCATCGAACTGCGCTCGACAACCCGCCTGCCAAACGTGTAGAGGATTGGCAAAACCCCCCTTTATGGGGGAGGCCTATGTTCAGTAGTGGATTACTAACGGCTGAGATGATGATGATGATGATGTATAATAAATTTATTCACTTTTGTTACCTATATATATTCATATTCATATTCATATTCATAATCTTTATTGCATAATATTATTATTTAATACAACAGTTTACAGGTAACAGGTATTACTGTGTTACATAATATTATTTATACCCTGCAAGGGTGCCGCAATGAACAGATGTATTGTAAATGCATTGTAAATTATTTTAAAATTTCTATTATGTTTGTATTTATATTATTCGCATTATATAAACATGTCTTATGTATTTTATATTAAACTTATACTGAACTATTAAAACTGTAGGTCAACATTAAAAAATAAAATAGAATTCATAAGATATTTTACAGTTTTCTTCTAAATTATTGTAACTTCGGTAGTGTTATTGGGCAACCGTTCTTTCGAAGAATATAAAATAAAAAATAAATCGCTCCCGTGGAAATATCAGTAAAAAAAGGGTCTGCGGGAAACAAGGGCCCACATTTTGAAATATCTTGTCTAGGAACAAATAATAGTAGATACACAAGGAGCTAAAGTTTTACTGACAAGCTCTAGCGAGGGAGCAAATAGAACATAAAACACACATTCACGCCTTTTTCCCGAAGGGGTAGGCAGAGGTGTACCCAGGACTCAGTCCCATAGTAGATACACCCACATTTCGCCAGTATGTTATTGGTCCCATGTAATAGGGGGCGAGTCTATTGCCATCTACCGGGCACAGTTCCAGACTCCAGGCAGTTATAGAGATAATTCCTAATGGAAAAATCCAATATTTGACACTTTGCCTTTGCCGGGACCTCTTGATTAGCAGTCGAACATGCGCCCTCTACGCCACCGAGGCAGTAAATAGAAACCGAGCTATAATCTGTTTTAGCGCCGTGTGTTACACTCTACTACTTTTCACTACGTTGTGAGAAAATAAAATTATTAATTATTTTGGCTATTTGGCCATGTACATCTTAAAATGTTATTATTATTGAAAGTAGCAACACAAAATATGTTATATTAAGTTGCGATAGGTAACATATAACATAAGTACTATAAACGTAATAATAAACACTTATGAAAACTCCTAGAACAAGAGTATTTAGTTTTTAGTTCCGATATTTTAGTGTCAAAAACAACATGCACAGTGCACCGCCCTCCCGCCCGCAAAATTGCATGCAAAGAGGAAATGCTATTAGGTGGTGTCACTAACAAAAAATAATACCTAATAGCATTTCCTCTTTGCATGCAATTTTGCGGGCGGGAGGGCGATGCACTGTGCATGTTGTTTTTGACACTAAAAATCGGAACTAAAAACTAAATACTCTTGTTCTAGGAGTTTTCATAAGTGTTTATTATTACGTTTATAGTACTTATGTTATATGTTACCTATCGCAACTTAATATAACATATTTTGTATTTATAAGGTACACCAGTTATTAGCGAGTAACACTGCTCTGCTCTCTAAAAATGTAAATATAGAACGTAAATCCGTTATTGGAGATTATATTAAAAAAATAAAAAATAAAAAAATATTTTTTTTTTTTTGTAAAATAAAAAAATTATAATATAATATTAGACACGTGCGACACCAAAAAAAATCTCATTGGTAACAGCCAAAAATTAAAAAGAAAACGCTATCTCAAGAGCTTGAATAGATATAGCCCCGCTCTGCGCAACAACGACGGACTTGAGGAAGAGGAGTGAACAGTTAAGTCCTCATCGCTCGTTATTTTATCGTCGACAGTACCACAATACAAGCGATTCAATGAAACGGTTGCAGTACAGCTCATCCGTAAACAAACGGCTCAGCAACGGGACACACCATGGACCGGCAACCGTGGAAACTATTGCGTATATATAGCTAATGCAGCACTTATCAATTTATCTATTTATTTACACTTTGACAGAACGGTTGCTCAATAACACTACCGAAGTCATAATAATTTCAAAGAAAACTTTAAAATATCTTACACTAGTGGCCGGCCCCGGCTTCGCACGGGTAGCAGAAGTACGTATAGGGAACGTTTTAACAGGGGTAAATTCGTGATACATTATATTTCATCACATTAGAAACCTCTAATATTATCAGTGTTTCTCTACTATGTTATGCATGTATTATACATATAAACCTTCCTCTTGAATCACTCTATCTATAAAAAAAACCGCATCTTTCCTTCCGCTATTTCCCTAAGGGGTAGGCAGAGGTGTAGCCTAGACTCAGTCCCATAGTAGGTACATACACCTACACTGCGAATTGCCTATTGCTATCTGATTGTTCCACCCTGCCCCACCAACTGGCGGGGCATAGTGGAATGCTATAAATTGTGTAGCGGAATATGCCCCACTAAGTCGACTCGGTGGGGCGCGCGAAAAGCCGAGTGGAATTTACCCCACCAGGGTTATCACATTACTCTACCAGGCACAGTCGATCTCTACGCTGTTATTGAGAAAATTCCTAATAACACTTTTTGCCTGACCTGGGGATCGAACCAGGGACCTCATGATCGGCAGTAACGTTTACGACCACTACACCATTGAGTCGTTTAAAGTTTGAAGTTTGAAAATCCTACTAATATTATAAATGCGAAAGTTTGTGAGGATGGATGGATGTTTGTTACTCTTTCACGCCGAAACTACTGAACCGATTAGGTTGACATTCGGTATGTAGATAGCTTAGACCGTGGAATAACACATAGGGTACTTTTTATCTCGATATTCCCGCGGGAACGAAGACAACGCGGGTGAAACCGCGGGGTACAGCCAGTAACAGCGTACATTGTAGTGACAGGAAAGGCTGTGTTAAAATTTAAAATAACTGTTATCACAGCCTCGATGGCTCAGATGGTAGTAACTCTGCTTTCTGTGCTGCAGGCCCCGGGTTCGATTCCCGGCCAGGTCAAACATTAAAGTGCATGAACATATCTGTTTGATCTGTGTCTGTGTGTTATAAGCGTATATAAGTATGTATATCAGTCCTCTGGTTACCATAGTACAGGCTTCTGGCCTAGTTTGGGACCAGATGACCGTGTGTGGAAGTTGTCCCATATTATTATATCTATACTAATATTATAAAGAGAGAAACTTTGTTTTTTTGTTTTTTTGATTTTTTGTTTTTTTGTTTGTAACGAATAGGCTACGAATCTACTGGACCGATTTTAAAAATTCTTTCACTTATGGATAGCTTCATTCAGTGTGAGTGACATAGGCTATATGAGATTTTGAAAAAAAATAGGGATCCGTAAGAAAACTGCAATATTGTGAACCAAGGTATCACATAATATAATTACCATATTCATAAATTTGCGTGCGCTGTGAAATCCATTGATGGTAGAATAATATAATGTACTAGGGGTTTGTAGTACTTATCAATATCTACAAAATAGTCCACGGAAATTTTATCCATCTATTTTGGTTTAGTCACAATAATCGAAACAGACATTATATGCATGCGCTGTGAAAAGTATTGGTGGTAGAATAAAGTAATGTACTAGGGGTTTGTAGTAATTATCAATGCCTACAAAACAGTATACATAGATTATATCCATCATTTTTGGTTTAGTCACAATAATCGAAGCAGTGATTATTTTTCATGCGGTGTGAAAACTATTGGTGGTAGAGTAAAGTAATGTACTAGGGGTTTGTAGTATTTATCAATACCTACAAAACAGTATACATAGATTATATCCATCTTTTTTGGTTTAGTCACAATAATTGAAGCAGTGATTATTTTTAATGCGATGTGAAAACTATTGGTGGTAGAGTAAAGTAATGTACTAGGGGTTTGTAGTACTTATCAATACCTACAAAACAGTATACATAGATTATATCCATCTTTTTTGGTTTAGTCACAATAATCGAAGCAGTGATTATTTTTCATGCGGTGTGAAAACTATTGGTGGTAGAGTAAAGTAATGTACTAGGGGTTTGTAGTACTTATCAATACCTACAAAAGAATATACATAGATTATATCCATCTTTTTTGGTTTAGTCACAATAATGGAAGCAGTGATTATTTTTCATACGGTGTGAAAACTATTGGTGGTAGAGTAAAGTAATGTACTAGGGGTTTGTAGTACTTATTAATACTTAATTACAAAACAGTATACATAGATTATATCCATCTTTTTTGGTTTAGTCACAATAATCGAAGCAGTCATTATTTTTCATGCGGTGTGAAATCTATCGGTGGAAGATTAAAGTAATGTACTTAGGGAATTGTAGTAATTATCAATATCTACAAAATAGTCTTCGGACATTATATCCATCTATTTTGGTTTAGTCACAATAATCGAAAGTCATTATATGCATGCGCTGTGAAAAGTATTGGTGGTAGAATAAAGTAATGTACTAGGGGTTTGTAGTACTTATCAATATCTTCAAAATAGCCCACGATAAATTTATACATGTGTTAAGGTTTGGTCATTGTAACAGAAATAGTCATTAATTTGCGTGCGCTGCGTAAACCATTAGGGTTATATCTATTAAAATACAGCGTATCACGAATTTACTCCAGTTAAAACGTTCACTATACCTACTTCTGCTAGCCGTGCGAAGCCGGGGCGGGCCGCTAGTTGTTATATAGAATTCTTTGATTAAAACCTTCAACATTGGAAACACAATACAATCTGCATGATCCTTGGTCGCTGACCATAATGACCGCAAAATATAAAGAATCTACTTGTATAATATTATGTATTATTTAATAAATATATAATAAGAAATCTTCACACACGGCCATCTGGTCCCAAACTATGATCACAGAACAGATAATAACACTACGTATAGAATGGACACTTTCATCCGCCCACCAATCGGGCCTTCCTCACCCCGCGAACGAGATTGAGCTCTCGACGACGCTTCGCTCGGAAATCACCTCACGTACACTCTTGCGCGTGCACAAAAGTCCATGTGTGCAGTGTCTGTGTGGTAGGTAGTTATAGCGCAGCTTTGGTATGGGATTGAGTCGAGTGTCCGGGGTGTGCCAAAACTGATTATACTTATACTAACACGCGGTTTCTTCGTTCCCGTGAGAATATCGGAATAAAAAGTTCCCTTTATGTTATTCCAGGGTCTAAACTATTTACATTCCGAATTTCAGCCCAATCGGTTCAGTAGTTTTGACGTGAAAGAGTAACAAACATACATACGACATATCCATCCATCCATCCTCACAAACTTTCGCATTTATAATATCAGTACGACTTATTTAATAGGATAGGATATTTACACTTTTCCATACATTTTTTTCGTCATTCTTTATATTCTAAATTGTTCAGCTTAATGGGTAAATGCACCCCTTAAGTATCACTACACCTTTCTATAACAACTTGTTTTTTTAACACCCCTTCTTTAAAGTATTAAGGCGCGGCGTTAACAAATTCGCCCTCTCGCTCACACGTACCCACATTTTTGAAGATATAAAAAATACTTTATGTAATTACGTAAAATAAAAACCACTAGGATCTAGAAAATAACAATACGAAGAATCAGTAAAAATCCAATTTAATCCAAACAAGTTTTCAGTGGCTTTTTATTTTTCTGAGATTTTTTTCTTTGTGCAATTTTTTATACCTACATGAAAACTTGTTTGATTTAAATTTGATTTTTTACTTAATCTTTGTATTGTTATTTTCTAGAAACTAGTTGTCTTTATTTTACGTAATTACGTGAAGTATTTTTTATATCTTCAAAAATGTGGGTACGTGTAAGCGAGAGGGCGAATTTGCATAGCACCGTGCCTTAAGCAATATTGAGCAAGTGGCATAAAAATGACAGCCTTTCGCTCATCCGGCATCGACGAATCTTCGTTCGACCTGGTTCTGTAGGCAGTTGAAGCCAGCTCTTTCTTAATGACCCAGTTTCGACTGCTTTCTCATATTTGTATGGGCGTGGCTTCATGATTGAAGATTTCACGTGTTGATTCTGTACTTAATTAAGCTCTTGTTAATTAAGACCCTACCACATATCAACGTAATTTTTGTATTAAACTGTCAACTTTGACGTTCTTTATCTAAGAAACTAAAAGACAACGATATTATTAATTTATTGAATAATGAATAATACTTATTAGTATTGACCATAAAGGCCTCGCTTTTCTTAATTTTGTTTTAAGTATTTATAAAAACTCAAAATTCCGAAGCTAAGTTTCTCGTAAAGTGAACGACGGCACTTTTTTGAGCTCTTAGTTTGAACTATAGATTAAAATAAAAAAATTTATAATCATATATTTCATATAGTACATAACGGCCTCCTCATCATATATATATATATATATATATATATATATATATATATATATATAGTTTTGATATATGTATGGAATACCTAAAAAAATTCAAAAGCGTGAAACTACTAAAAATACTCCGAAGTAGCGTCAGTTCATAAAGAAATCGATTTTTCTATTTATTTATAGATAATAAGTAATTAAAACAACTTAAAAGAAACGTAATTACAACTACTAAAATGCTATAAATTGCAATGCGATGAGCGCCGCCAGTGAGCGCATGGAATTTCGTGATAGGGCTCTAAGCTAGGTTTGACAAAACTATGAAGAAGTTATATAATCTCCTCTTTTATTTCTTCATTATCAAACTCTGGTCACCGGTCTGTAACATATTCATTGTTACAATATCGATGAGCCTACGACTCCCACAGGGGGATGCGAATTGAGTATTTGAAAAAAAAAAAAGTCGTATTTATCAAGTTATTTTGTAAATTTAATGAAAATTATATATTATCCGATTCAAAACTTTAAAAATTTTTTTTTTATTCATTACAACCAATTCAAAATTGATACAATTCCAATAGGAGTCACGTGTTCACGAACGCGCTACGAGTGGTCGCCATGATTGTGACGTCATTATGTTATAGTTATGTATGGTACTTTATAACATTGTGACGTCACTACAGGTCACGAGCTCGTTTGGGTACTATCGGCGTGTTTTCGGTACTGGATTAAAAATGATTTTTTTTATTTGATATAACTTTGTAATTATAGCGAATAAAAGAAAAATAAAAATAGTTTTGGTACGAATCTTATATATTATTTATTATGATCTTTCCATTTATGCCAAAAGAAAATAAAATTCAAATACTCAATTCTAGCCCAGCATCCCTCAGGAATGCTGATTATAACAGGACAATTATAAAAATATCCTCCAGAGCTACGAGAAAGGTTTCTCAATTAAAGTTACCTTCGGTTTATGAGCCGTCAGGTCCTCCTTAAAACGCGGTGTTTCCACCTTCTCCTCGCCACATATCTGCAGCAGTTCCACACATTTACCTGGGGAAGACATACAATATATTGTTAAAATTTATCTTTCACGTAAAGCCAGCTCAAGAGTATTTCAACCCAAGAGCGTGTATTATGAAGAATGTCATTTATATTATAACCCTCGACCGAAAAACGAAGGGATGTTATAAGTTTGATGTGTCTGTATATCTATGTCTATCTGTGGAATCGTAGATGCGGATGCAGATTTTTAATTTTTTATTATATTTTTCATAGGTTTGTGTCAAATGAAATTGCTCGTAGGTAGGATATCCTTAACAACGCCCTAATTGAACCTTGGTCTGATTAGAGTCAAGGGCCGAGCGCCGCTGCACTGGGTGTGGGCGATTCCTTTGTTGAAGCTTGCCCATGCGTTACACTAGGTATACTTATTATTGTTTTAATCACTTTTATGGTACAATCAGCATCAAAAGTCGATGAACACATTCATCATCATCATCATCATCAGCCGGAAGACGTCCACTGCTGAACGTAAGCCTCCCCATAGAACGCTATAAATGATTTATATGAACAGTTAGCCTAGATGCTGACGCTTATTGTGCGGCTTGGTGATCGCAGCAGTTGGAATACTTGGTGCCGGAGAGCGCTGCTGCCTACTCGCAGAATATGTCCCTCTGCCGGGTCTCACGGCTCCCACCAGGTGAGGAAGGGGTGAACACGTTTACCATATTATAGTGTTCAGTGAACTTTGAACATTAAGGTTAAAACGTCAGTCATATAGGCTCGCCCCCTATTACATGGGACCAATAACATACTGGCGAAATGTGGGTGTATCTACTGTGGGACTGAGTCCTGGGTACACCTCTGCCTACCCCTTCGGGAAAAAGGCGTGAATGTATGTATGTATGTATGTATGTCAGTCAGTCATACAAAATGAAAATACACAAATATGAAGAAATATGGAATAATTTTCTACTCAATTGTTTATGGTTGGCTGTGGATCTGGCCTTTATTCGACAAAACATATTTTTTTAAAGAAAACCTAACAGTTTCTTCGTATTTATGAAAATTCTAAAAAATATTTTTTTTGTTATGATAATGTTCATTGTTTTTTTTTTGGTATAAGCCCCAAATATGGACATCAGAATAAAAAATGTATATTTTTAAATAGCAAAAAAACCATACGGTTTCCTTTAACATAATATGTTTTCGCGCTAATAAAGACCAGATCCAGAACCAACCGCAGACAATTGTGTCGAATATGATTCCCTATTTTGCTCATATCTTTGTATTTTCATTTTGTATGGGTGACGTTTAGCTTTAATGATGTTCATTCCAATTTAACTGAACTATACATTAATATAATATAGTGGGATATGGTATGCGGCGATTTAAAAAAAATTTAATGTAGTCAATGACTTTTGATGCTGACCGTAAATCATACAAACAGTATCATTATAGCTACACTAGTATAAACCCAGCGGCTTCGTCCGCTCGCAATTTTGTTTTATACGCATCTTTCTATAATCTCGACAATTTAGAACCGGTGGTTCCTTTCTTTCTGACTAGCGGCAAAACGTATTTGGTTAAAGAACGTTGGCTTTTTAAGTTATATTAATATGAAATATGAAAAAACCATTAGGTTTTATTGAAGCAAATATGCTTTGCAGGAAATAAAGGTCAGATCAAGAGCCAACCACAAACATATGTAAAATTGTTCTCGCTTTCTTCATATTTGCATGGAAATCAAACCACCTCAAGGATTGCTTTACGACAATTTTAATGGAGGCGAGCCTATTGCCATCTTCGGGCACAGTTCCAGAATCCATGCTGTCATTGTTAAAATTCCTAATTTATTTATTTATTTATCATACAAGTAGAAAGCTAACAGTATTAAGCGAAAACGCTTCCTACCTTAATTAAACACATAACATACATTCACGCCTTTTTCCCAAAGGGGTAGGCAGAAGTGTACCCAGGACTCAGTCCCATAGTAGATACACCCACATTTCGCCAGTATGTTATTGGTCCCATGTAATAGGGGGCGAGCCTATTGCCATCTACCGGGCACAGTTCCAGACTCCAGGCAGTTATTGAGATAATTCCTAATGGAAAAATCCAATATTTAACACTGTCTGACCTGGGGATCGAACCCGGGACCTCTTGATTGGCAGTCGAGCATGCGCCCTCTATGCCACCGAGGCAGTTAATTAAATACAATGACTTAAATATATTCTTAAATGGCTAACAATTACATTCACAGGATCCGTAAGTACGAGTAAGTCTAGGTTGGAACTCTTGCGCAAACGAGTTGAAGAGCTCCAATGCTCGCTGAGTAATGATAAAATCCAACAGTTTTTGCCTGACCTGGGGATTGAACACGGGACCTCATGATCGGCAATAGTGCTTGCGACCACGCCACATCTGTTTCATCCTCGAAAACCTAAGGTAGAAGGAAATAACAGGTAATTGACCTAAAGTAACTCGAACTAAACCAAAACACAGACCGTCCTAAGTCTAGACTGCTCTTCCGTCTAGACTTGCATCCTGGACCTAGGGCAACGTGCAGACTACAAAGCGTGAGAGCATTCACTTCCTTATATTATTACCTTCTCTTTATATATACCAGGTGTTGCAAAAAGGTATAGGTATATTTAACAGGATACAGGACCTCTTAGCAGCTTGACACAATCCTATGGAAAATTTACCTAAACGATGTCTTGTATTCCCCTGTTTCCTCCGAATACAGTAAATCTATTTGATATATTTATATCCTGATATTTTAAAGGTGAAGTAAAGTATGTCCCTATCATTTTATTTTTGTTTATAAACTCTTAATTATTTTGTAGTGAACGTCTAATCACGCGAATATAATTGGGATTTTCAGAAGTTCACTATGAAAAAACCGAGAGTTTATAAGAGAAACTAAAATGTCAAAGACATAGTTTACTTCACTATACTAATATCAGGATATAAATTTATAGTGTGGGTTAATTATATTTGGAGGAAACAGGGGAATACAAAACATCGATTTGGTAAATTTTTCATAGGATTGTGTCAAACTGCTAAGAGGTCCTGTATCCTGTTAAATATAGCTATACCTTTTTGCAACACCTGGTATATATAAGGCTCTTAAGGATCTACCTATCTATAGACGAAACACTAAAGAACATGCAAAAGAAATAATGTTTCTTTGTGATTTAATTATGAACTAAACCGTTACGGCACACCTTGGAAGGTATGCTTAGTGTTGGGTTCCATACCTAGATACCGCAAACATGTTAGCAATCACAACTGTTTTTTTGTAAAATTTTACATAAAACATAACATAACATACATTCACGCCTTTTTCCCGAAGGGGTGTACCCAGGATTCAGTCCCATAGTAGATACACCCACATTTCGCAAAGCTATGGAAACGTTTAGTAAAATTTCCGTATCTTTTGACTGCGTTGACTAACAAATTCAATTTAAACTTGATGCCTCATCGCGTTCCCGAGAAAAAGAGCATTACCTATTTATAGGTTGTCACCTTTCCTCACCTACCAAATAAAATTCCTATTACTTATATTTTAATTAGTATTAGTATAAGAGTTTGTTCTTATTGCAGTAAAAGTCTTATAAAACGATTTATTAAACACGTTAGTTGTACGGAGAGCACCTTTTATTAAATAACATACATTCACGCCTTTTTCCCGAAGGGGTAGGCAGAGGTGTACCCAGGACACAGTCCCATAGTAGATACACCCACATTTCGCCAGTATGTTATTGGTCCCATGTTATAGGGGGCGAGCCTATTGCCATCTACCGGGCACAATTCCAGACTCCAGGTAGTTATTGAGATAATTCCTAATGGAAAACTCCAATATTTAACACTTTGTCTGACCTGGGGATCGAACTCGGGACCTCTTGATTGGCAGTCGAGCATGCGCCCACTAAGCCACCGAGACAGTCACCTTTATTATTTGCCTTTTATTATTTGTTGTTATAGCGGCAATAGATATACATATATACATATATTGTGAAACTTACAAGTACCTAGCTATTACGGTTTATGAGATAGAGCACTGTGACAGACGGACGGAAGGACTGGCGGACGGACTGGGCGGCGGATGCTAAGTAATAGGGATTCTTCGCACCCTTTGGTTACGGAACCCTAAAACCATCAAGATTGCAAATCAAAAACTTAAAAAAAAGAACAGCATTATTATCAATTAATTCGTATAGCACTTCAAACTTTTTTTTGCCGGGGTTAAACAGGGACCAGATACACGGTTAATTTAAAAAGGGAGCGGGGTGGCAGTCTAACAGCTGTCTAGACTCATATTCTAGACCTAGGTCAATGTGCAGACCGCAGACAAAGCTGGTGGTTGGTACCTAGTACATTCACCTATACTTTAGGTTACCTAGGTATCACGAATAGGTTCAAGATTCACATAAATATTGCAAAATTACCCGAAAAAGCATTATTTTTTCAAATAACGTTGATGATACTAAAATAAGGCAGCAGTTTAAACTATAAAAAAGCTAAAAAAACTTTTTTAAGTCTCAAAAGGACATTTTAAAGCTTAGTCAATTAAGGCATTGATTTAAAGAAAAGGGGAGATGAGGTACTGGCTTCTCGAAAATGGCAAGCTCAAATTATTAAATCCCATTAGGTCCACGTACGTCAGTAACGTAAGGTGTTACGAGCGAATAATATTGCTGTCTCGGTCACACTTCGGTCTTAGGTACGTCTTTCTATCTTTGTTGTTCATTATATTGCACTGTGCAAACAGCACACTGAGCAAATGCTGAGTAATTGTTGAGAAAACGCTGGAAGAACGTATCCTAATTAATGTACCGCTATCACAATAAGTATACTTACTTACCTACTTAAAAACTTACAAAAACAATCTTTTTAATATATGTTATGTTATGTTTAATACTTACTCGGACTAAACAAGCAAAACATTATCAGAAACAGCCTATCAACTATATCACAGAACTATTACGTATACGTTTGGAAAAATCACAGAATCTCAATCACATCAGTTTAAACAATCAAATGGACCAATTTCTTGTATTTTGCAGTCAATGAATTTTTATTTGACCACAGAATAAATTTAAGTATGCATTGACCGCTTATTATAAAACTTTTTGTTTTTTTATTTTTTATTTTTTGTTTCATTACAGCCAGCTTTATTACAAAAAGTTGAGGATACAATATTTTAAAAGTCACTTTTACATTTTAATTTGATAATTAAATTTTATTGCATTTTAATTTTAAATCAATAAGCACCGTAATAAGCCTAACCCAATATTAATTTGCACTATGTACCTGCAGTATTCTCAATTTAAATTAACTCAAAAATATAAAACACTTGAGCACGTCCGCTCGCGCCCGCGTCCGGAGATCAACTGCGCGAAATCATCCGCCATTAATATTGTAAACAACGCAACAAGTTTACGATTTTTTGTCGGACT
Organism: Hemistola chrysoprasaria; assembly: GCA_947063395.1. Taxonomy (NCBI): domain Eukaryota; kingdom Metazoa; phylum Arthropoda; class Insecta; order Lepidoptera; family Geometridae; genus Hemistola; species Hemistola chrysoprasaria. The sequence continues at coordinate 938,586 of OX346734.1, read as the reverse complement.
ACCCACACTCCCGTCTAGACGTGGGGGGTGAGAAACTTCAATATCAGACTATTGGGTCTGTGCACTTTGCGTTTATAGAATTTTGCGTGTGATTCTGGGTTTTGGAAAGGTGTTCCGTATAATATTAAACCTAACTTTTTTTTACTAAAAACTGTCTGAAATAATGATAATGTCAACATATCGAACCATAAAATACATGCATTGATATGTTACCTTATAGTGCAACAGTTTTATTATAGACTAGCTGTGTTCCGCGGTTTCATCCGCTTAGATATCGTTCCCGTGGGAATATCGGGGGAAAAATACCATATGTATTATTCCGGGCTCCAAGGAATGTAAGTAATTCTAAATTTCAACTAAATCGGTTCAGTAGTTTTTGCGTGAAAAAGTAACAAACATCCATCCACACAAACTTCCGCATATATAATATTAGTTGGATGTGTAAATTATTGTGTATCTCTCGCGGCAAAACTACTGATGCAGTTGGCCTGAAATTTTGTATGTAGATAGCTTAGACCGTGGACTAAAGGGGGTTTTTTCTATGATAGTGAGTAACAAGACGAGCAAATCAGGTGCCTGATAATAAGCATCATGATTTCCCATATCAGACACTCTGGGTGGCACCCAGTGTTTTAAAATTCAAAATTCTGTGCTACACTAAACTGCGCCTGTCACCCATATGAGTTGTTGAAAACATTGCCCTTCAGACCGTAACACAGTATTGTTGGCACATTACTGCTTGGCGGATAAGATGCAAATAACTGGCAAAGGTGTGGTACTTCCCCAGGCGGCCCCCTGCTAAACCCTCTTCTCCTATTTAGGTAGGGTAAGTGAAAACAAGTTTCTTGTGCGTTATCTTTCCGAACACGTGATAGATTAATTAATAAGTAGCTTCATTGATTTGCAAAGTTCAACATAATATATACCAATTGGAACAAAAGTATTTTAGTTTCAGGAACCACGGGACAGAACTAGTCATGACAATGTAAAGAACATTTATAAACTTAAAACACATCTCTTGACACCTTTTGACAACCTCGTTGGCTCAGATGGTATATTTGTGTGCGTGAACATGTCTGTCTGATCTGTGTCTGGATGTTAAAAGCTTATTATATAAGTATGTATATCAGTCATCCGGTTATCATAATACAGGCTTCTAGCCTAGTTTGGGACCAGATGACCATGTTCGGTAGTTGTCCCATATTAAAAAAATTAATAAATATCAATCAGAAAGTACATGCGACAGTAAATGGAACCAACCCATCATTTTGTTCCTACGGTTTGCAATGGAACCGTTTTCGCGGCCTAATAAGGAACCCTAATTGTTCGAGACCTCATTCACCGAACCGACAAAGGCAGGTCAAGAAACCTTTATAATTGAATGGACATGCGCGTATAAAAAGCATTTTATGTGTTGCAAACACCGACAACTGAACATAAAAGAATCCTACCAATATTAAGTACATTATTTTATTCTACCATCAATAGATTTCACAGCGCACGCAAATCCCTAATATTTTTCAAAATCTCATATAGCCTATGTCACTCACACTGAATTAAGCTATCCATAAGTGAAAGAATTTTTTAAATCGGTCCAGTAGTTTCGGAGCCTATTCGTTACAAACAAAAAAACAAAGTTTCTCTCTTTATAATATTAGTATAGATATCAAACTTCAGTACAATGTAAAAACTTACGTTTTTAACAGCGCCACCTAGCGCGGTTTTGGTTAAATTGACGGATGGATGGATGTTTGTAAGTCTTTCACGCCAAAACTAATGAACAGATTGGGCTGATTTTGTATGTATTCCCACGGGAACGAAGACTACGCGGGTGAAACCGCGGGGCACAGCTAGTTACCTATACATATTCAAAGCTTGAATTCTAGCTTGAATTATTCCCTCTGCTGGGCATTATTATGGTGCTTTAGTCTTAGTAACCCATAACCCCACGCGTTCCCGTTAAAAGTGTATTGACAGTCCGACAGACAGACAGACGAACACATGGAGAACAAAGTGATCCTACAAGGGTTCTTTTTTCCTTTTGAAGTTCGGAACCCTAAAAAAATATAATAAAATTAATGAGTAGGTCAGCCGATCCCGCGGGATAAGTTCGAGGCGGCCTCGTTTGACGTAAAAGCCCAACCGCTGTTTGCGTGATTATGTATATGTGTGCTGTATAACCTATTAACCCCCGCAACAATTGAAAGTTAAAAATCAGTACCTATACTGAAAGTAGTCTACCTTTTTTTATTATGCTAGTGAGTGACAAGTCGAACAAATCAGGTGCCTGATGGTAAGCATTATGATTGCCCATATCAGACACAGTGCCACCCAGAGTTTTAAAATTCAAAATTCTGCGCGGCACTGCACTGCGCCTGTCACCCTGAGATATTAGTTGTAGGAACTCGTCATGGCCAGTAATTTCGCTGGTAACATTGCCCTTCAGAACGGAACACAGTAATGTTTGCACATTACTGCTTGGCGGATGAATATCTGGCAAAGGTGTGGTATTTCCCCAGGCGGCCCCCTGCATAAGAGGTCTACCTGCTACCGTCCCTCTTAATTATTGCCCTAGAACGAGCTACATTACGGGAAATACAGTGACTTGCAATAAAATGAGTCAAGTTTTCAAATAGGTATATATACAAGCATCATCGGTTGAATGTTCGTAAGAACAATTCTGGAAACACCACGATGATTCAGGACTTACTCGAATTCGGCTAAGGCTACCCGGACTTAATAGGCGTACACGGAGACCATTTTAACAGGATGGAGGACCTCTTAGCAGTTTGACACAATCTTATGGAAAATTTACTAAATCGATGTTTTGTATTCCCCTGTTTCCTCCGAATACAGTCAACCTATTTGATATATTTATATCCTGATATTTTAAAGTTCATTTTATTTTTGTTTATAAACTATACATTTTGTTTTGTTGTGAACGTCCAATCACGCGAGTAAAACTGGGATTTTTGGAAGTTCACTATGAAAAAACCAAGGGTTTATAAGAAAAATTAAAATGACAGGGACATACGAGTAGGTTATTTCACTATAAAAATATCAGGATATAAATTCAAATAATGGATTTATTATATTCGGAGGAAACAGGGAAATACAAAACATCACATTTGGTAAATTTCATAGGAATGTGTCAAATTCCTAGAAGGCCATGTACGCTCTTAAGAGCGTCTGCACATTGGACTTAAGTCCAACGTGCAGAGGCCCAATTGAGCTTTTAATCTAAAGGTAATGGATAGCACCTATCGGGGTCTATCTCTGAAACCATCTACAGAAGATGAGCTCAAAGACAGCCCCCGCTAGGTGCAAGAACTATTGTGAACGGATGGAAACTGTGATTTCTAGATGGATGGTGACCGGGCTATTGCTAGAGACTCCGGCACCTGCCACTTCCGTCTCATGTTACTTATTATTATTCTCTTTATTCATTTATAATCTTAGAACTAAGTTTTTAGAAGTTCACTTTGAAAAAACCAAGGGTTTATTAAGAACAATTATAATGACAGGGACATAGGTAATTATTCTGTATTCTTATAATTCTTATATTATTCTTATTATTATTGGTATAGACTTATTTAAAGTTAATGAATAGGTATCATATCTACAGTGAGTTAGGAATGATAAAAGAAAGAAGGACGCACAAAAAAACTTGTAGGGCTCCAATTTTTTAACTGATCTTTTCTTTGTTTCAATTAAAAGTGTCTAGCTATTACGGTTTATGAGATAGAGCCCTGTGAGTCTGTGAGAGACCGACGGTCAGCGGAGGATTAGTAATAGGATTCCTTCGGCACCCTTTGGGTATGGAACCCTGAAAATATGATAATTTGAAGCTAGCAACTATAGGCGAGTGATATGGCTACATCTTTTTACATGTAACTTTTTGCTAAAGGTGTTCGCACTCAGTGAAGTCAAGGTTACTTTGTTCTGGTCAGTTTTTTGTGTAACAACGTATCGTCCTTTGGCTTGGTGTCGGTCACCTCGCCTATACCACAGAACAGATAATAATACTACTATAGAATGGACACTGTCATCCGCCCACCAAACGGGCCTTCCTCACCTCGCCAGCGAGATCTCTCTCTCGAGCTCTGGACGAGCCCCGCTTCTATGGGAAATCACTTCACGCACACTCTTGCACGTGAACCAAACTCCATTTGTGCAGTATCTATGTAGTAGGTAGTTATAGCGCGGCTTTTGTATGGGATTGAGTCAAGGGTCCGGGGTGTGACTATACGCTGCCTATTCCTGTTAAAATACACCATAATCTTGAGGTATTCATACAGATGCTCAAGATGTACATCATCCTCTTAGCTGTCAGAAGTCCACTGTTAGACATAGACCTCCCTGATCCTGCTATCTTTATTAGACCGTCTGTCTATCTTGTGGGTGTACGTCCTACATGTTGCTTATCGGTCTGTAGTCTTCATTCTCCAACCTTACAGTCATCGACCATCAGTTCTACGTGCTATGTGCCGCCCATTGCCACTTCAACTTGCTAATCCGCTGCGCTATGTCGGTAACTTTCGTTCGTCTACAAATCTCCTCATTTCTGAATCGATCTCGTCGACAAATTCCTAGCATAGCCCTCTTCATAGCTCGTTGTGCTAATTTGAGCTAATTGGCCGTGTATGGTAGGAGACTAAAAAAGAGATTTATAAGGCTAGTGTGTATGGTCAAGTCGGTAGGGGTCGACCTAGGCGTACTTTTCATGAACAAATTGACGTTGTTCTTAGGAAAGGCCAAGTCAAAAGTACCTACAACCGACGAGCATGTATGAAAAATGTCATGAAAGTGAACGAAGCGAAAGTTGTATGTCAGGATCGTAGTAAGTAGAGGGAAATAGTCTCTGCCTACCCCACCGGGAACAAGGCGTGACTGTAAATATGTATGTATGTATGTAAGGCCGTGTAGTTCCCGGCTACACCCCTTTCTCATCCCGTCGGAGCCGTAAGACCCGGCAGAGGGATATTTTCGAAGAGTGTGCAGCAGCGCTCTCCGGCACCAAGTATTCCAACTGCTGCGATCACCAAGCCGCACAACAAGCCTGCTGATTACAGCAAAATCCCCCCATATGAATAGTTTATGGCGTTCTATGGGGGAGGCCTATGTTCAGCAGTGCACGTCTTCCGGCTGATGATAATGATGAACACGGCCCACAGTAAGAGACCAGGTCTCAAAGCCATCCGTAATCACTGAGAACACACTGGTCGAAACACTCATCCCTAATTACCTACTAATTTTATCCAAAATATCTTGGGAGACAAAGAGTCTAGGTACATCCTGGGTAGGACATTAAACTTCAATGACTCGATTCCATTGCTCCTAAAATACACCTTATACACATAAACATACGAGCGTGGATGGGTTGAACGGCTCCAGGTGTTATTTTAGGCCTGGAAGGTCAAGTGGTTCTTGTGGAATTCGCTCACTAGTTGCGCCCCGTGGTTTCAATGTAACATAACAGCACGCCTTTTCCCCAAAGGAGTAAAGTATGTCTTTTGGTCCCACGATTACGTGGGACCAAAAGCCCCTATTAAGGGGCGAGCCTTTTTCCATGTACCTAGCTTAGTTTCAGACTCCAGGCTTTTTTTTAGAGTATTGCCAACAAGTTGTGCCCCGCGGTTTCTCCCACGTAGTGTTCGTTCCCGTGGGAATTTCGGAATAAAATCTTTGTGTTATTCCAGGATCTACTAAGCTATCCCCCCCTCTTCACCCCCGTAAATGATGATTTCTGTGATAATAACTATCATATGTCCATTCCCGGGACTAAATCTATCTCTATACCAAAATTCAGCGGTTTAAGTGTAAAAGAGGAAACAGACAGACAAACAGAAACACTCGCATTTATATTATTAGTATAAATATTAAAAATCCTGAACACTGATTATAGATACCTATTAATTATACACGATTACTAGCTGACCCGGCGAACTTCGTACCGCCATATTTTATTTCTCTAATCGCAACTGAGGAAATAAAACCCTTACGGTAAAATCGAATTACCTAAATTTAAAATAAAACTGGAGTACTCAATTGAAAAATTCATATTCCTGTTCAAAATGCGTGGAGATTTTACTGAGACTATCACTTTCCGGGAGATACCTAGTATTAATTCACTCGTTTAAAAAGGAACTGAACTGCGGTGACACTCGGCGCCAGTATTTATACCTGAACCTTGAATTTCCCGAACGTTCTAGTTCGCAAGAAGAAACGATTGATCGATTGTTCGAAATAGTGGGTCTCGATGGTTCGAGAGGGAGCTTTGTTTACGCTCAGAGGAGGTCTCGAGAACGAATGAGATACCAAAGCTTTGGACATTCAAACCAGAGATGGCGACTCGATAGAATTTGATGGCCAGATCTTGAAACTTTGATTAAAATTTGGCGCCAAGACTTTAATAATTCTCTAACAAAAATAGTACAATTTTTTTTTTGTTATTAATGGTAATAATATTTTAACATACGCAGTATAATTATAAAAATATCAGTCACAAACCATTAAAATAATACGGTTATATCGTGAGCATAAATAAATATAACGTGAAATAAAATAATAGAATTTATATTCTAAGAAACAGAACACAGCGTCTATTATTATCTATATATATATATATTATCTATTGGGTGTATTTGCAACCTAGATGTCAAACAATATTGAAGAATTTTATCGATGAATCAACGTACACTGCCATCTATGAGAACTTCATTAAACTAAACAGTAAATAAACACTTGCTTAAGAAACAATTAATTGATACATTTTATTCGTTTACATTCACGACATAAGCGAATACATGAGATGATAACTATCGTATCCAGTAAGTTAGACCAAAATACGGGTACATAATGTGAAATTTGATTGAAATCGGTTCAGTAGTTTTGGAGTTTATTCGGGACAAACATCGTGACACAAGATTTTTATATATATATAAGATAACAAACAGACATGCTCATGCGCACAAATGATTGACCTGCCCGGGGATCGAACCTGGGACCTGCGGCTCTCAAGACATTCAGAGCCGCAGGCGACTGAGGCAAACTGCGTTTAGAATAGCAAATTATAAATAAGAAGTGTTTTTTTGGCCTGACCGGGTGAATGATCGGCAAAACGAGAACGGGGTCATTGCACCCACAAATGCATTGACCTATATATCCTTTAACATGTACGTACTACTACAGGCACAGATAGCCTCGGTGGCGAAGTGGTGGCAAGCAGTACTGCAGATGAGGTCCCGAGTTCGATTCCCAGGTCAAGCAAAGTATTATTGGATTTTTTCATTAGGAATTTTCTCAGATGGACTGGAGTCTGCAACTGTGCCCAGTAGATGGCAATAGGCTCGCCCCTATTATATGTGACATAAAAACATAACCGACGAAGTCTATGATTACCTATTATGGGACTGAGAAGGCTGACCCCTACGGGAAAAAGGAAGAGATGTTATGTATGTATGTATATACTTTATGACTGGCCGGTTGGGTCAGCCGGTAATGCTCCTGCCTTCTGCGCCGCATGTCCCGGGGTCGATCCCCGGCCAGGTCAAACATTTGTGTGCATGAACATGTCTGTTTGATCTGTGTCTGTGTGTTATATAAGCGTATATAAGTATGTATATCAGTCCTCTGGTTACCATAGTACAGGCTTCTAGCCTAGTTTGGGACCAGATGACCGTGTGTGGAAGTTGTCCCATATTATTTATATTTATTATATTATGTTTCCAGTAACAGTAATAGTAGAGTGAGGGGGAAAGTAGTACCTAACTTACTGTTACTGCCACGTTACTTTTCTGCGGGCGAAACCGCAGGGCGCAGTAAGTCACACAGCAAATAAAAAAATTGGCCTTTAGTCTTAACATAAAATACTTGACCACCTTTAGTGCTCGAAATAGACCTACGTCCTACGAGTCCTAAGTTTAAAGACCTATTGAGTTCAGAGACCTAAAGAGGGCTACGACATTTTGTATTGTGAATAGTGATGGGGTACGTATCGATGAAATAAGTCCGGATTAAATATCGATTAAAATTAACGACTCGGTAAAGTTACGGATTTATACGGATTATTTTCTGCGTTGTTTTGATAAATTATTTTATATTTTATGTTCGCTCTATTTATTTTATGTGGTAAACAATAAATACGTTTAAAAAACGAATTTTTATATTATAGTTATTTATTGGATAGAATTCAATTCGGTGTGGTTATTCAACTTATTATTAATATTACACGGTTGGAAGAGGTCGTTTTAGCGATAAGTCCGCAAATTGTTACACTAGATATGTATTGTCACTTTTTAGGTTTAAGTTTTCTATTAAGTGATGGAATAATAAAGACGTTGAGTAATAAAATTAACATATTTTACCTAAAAATATTTTATGATAATATAAGGCTCGTGGAAATCGCTTTACGAGCTTTTAATATTATTGTTAATTTAACTAGCTATGTAATAAAAGAATGAGAACAGATAAGGTACATATAAAATATCAGTACAATTTTGATTTTGTACGAGTATTTTTATATATAACGTCTTTTAAATTATATATATAGGTTATAAGTTATAATATACATATTGTATGTAGATACAAGGTATAATATTATAATTAAACAGGTTTCTTTGTTAATAATTGCGTAATATATTTCAAATAAGGACAGAATACAAAACAATCTTGTCTTATTATACGTGTTGAATACTGATATATGAACTACGCATTTACGTGACTAATCTTTATTCCTACGTTATTTTATACGTAATATTTCTATTATAATTTTGACATTCTAGATAAACCTCACGGCTTTGCCCGCAATTGCTTAATTCCGTGGGAATGAAGGGAGAGTACCCAAAATTCTTTGAAAAATACCTGCAATACCTACGATGAAGCTGAAAAAATTCAGCTTCATCGTAGGTATTCGCACTGTCACTGGATGGATGAATGGAAGAGATCGCTCTGAGCGATAAGGCCGCAAATTGTTACACGCTTTCTATTATTAATTTTGTTATTTTCTGTTTTGTGATACCAATAGAGAGTTATCTATTCTATTCTTTATTCGTAGCTCTCGTACTTAATTTTTATTGTCTTTTAGTACTCAATAAACATATTTTCGGTTACTTTTCATCACCCATTTTTACTCATACAAAAGTTATGGTCATTTTACTGCATATTTCCATACTTTGTGCAAGGAACTAATAGATGGCGCTGTATGTTCTTGGTATCTAGGTATGGAACCCTACATTATGAATAAATACGTATGCTTGAACAAATTATTTTGTGTATAGGTGTGTTCCGTATTCACGCTAAAACTACTTAACCAATTGAGCTGAAATTTGGAATGTAGATAGCTTAGACCCTGGAATAACACAAAGGGTACTTTGATCGCGGTACCTATGCCGACGGAAACGAAGACTACGCGGGAAACCGCGGGACACAGTAGTTATTCAAAGCCTTTTATATCTAAAAATAATATTATATCACGTAACATCGTGGGTGTTAACCTAGAACATAATATTATGTATGCAGTCTTCTACATTATATATGCGTGCGAGGGCGCTCGTGTCTATGCGTTAGAACGTTATCACAGCTATTCGTTATAGTAGACGTTAGTTCCATTTTTAGCCACAACATACATTGTTGTCGTAGACAGATGTCGTATGACCTTAACGATTGCACGGTGTTTGCTACACGTGTTCTGTTCGCAGGTGAGATTAAACGGATATACGTATGATTTATATAATTCTGCAGCTGTAAGAATAATAAACTTTACATAATACATATCTGATTGAGAAGAATTTTATCCACCCATTTTTAATCGTTACATTAGATTTGTCGGTAGGTAGAATGCGAAATGCATCACCTATAGATAAACACACGTCACTATAGGTGTTAGTTAGATGAGATAGAAAAATCTCACCGAGGACTATTGCCTTCACGGTAGTTCAAGTGGTAGAGTGCCCACCACGCGGAATGGTGCGGAGGGTGCGTGGTTCGAATCCCGCACGTGGATAAATTTTTCATCTCATTTTAGATTGTATATCAAGGGATTAGACCGCCTAGTCTATAAAAATGTAATATATAAGACATATCATCATATTTATTTTACAGGGAGAGGGGGTTATTTTTTATATTTCAAAAAATACAAGGAATGCAACTTGTCCCGTTCCGCAACACTTAAATCTGATTTAAGTGAAGACTGTGCCTCGACCCGAGCCATCGACACGAGGCACGATCTCCGTTAGTACAAGTCTGTTTCGATCCGAAGCTACCACAAGTCTCAAGTGGATACGTGGCCTAAATTTTGATACCAGATGCTAATCTCTTTTTGCATAGACTCCACCTAGATACTGTAGAAGTCTCCACTCTTGATACCCGTGTTTCACTTGTCAAACTTAAACTACGCTGAAGTCAGCGCACCTGACCGTGTCTGCCATTATTTTTCTACTAGCTCCTTACCACTGTTTTTTACGCACACTATTTTGTTTCGCGTTTTTAGGTAGTGCAGTGTCTGGTCATAGAGTCAGAGCGCGAGCGACACTTATCAATTATTTAAGTTAAAGCACAACCCGGACACTCGACTCAATCCCATACAAAAGCCGCGCTATAACTGCCTACTACACAGACACTACACACATGGAGTTTTGTACACGTACAAGAATATGCATAAGGTAATTTCCCATAGAAGCGAGGCTCGTGGAGAGCTCAATCTCGCTGGAGGGGTAAGGAAGGCCCGATTGATGGGCGGATCCATTCTATACGTAGTATTACTATCTGTTCTGTGGCTATAGTCATTTAGGTATTGCAGGTAGCAACAGCCACGTCATAACAAGTCTTAGCACTTGTTTTATCGTCCTAATCGACCTACAGACTGAACCTAAGTCAATGTCAGCTGGTTTGCATGAAACGTAGATTATTTCGTCACGTGTGAACGGGCTGCGACGAAGGCCAACGTATTCATGATTTTGTAATTAATTACGCCACAATTTATACCTTTGTTCTTTAGTTAATGGTCGAGAATACACTGCCGACCACTTGGCTAGTGATAAAACTTACTACGAATTAGAGACGGTCGAACATGGTTCGACGGTACCACCGTACCAAGTTTTTTTTTTATAATATTGAGCGACATGACGAGCTAATCAGGTGCCCGATGGTGAGCATCATGATTGCCCATATCAGACACAGTGCCACCCAATGTTTTAAAATTCTATATTCTGCGACACTGCACTGCGCCTGTCACCCTGAGATATAAGTTGTTGAGTCTCATCATGCCCAGTAATTTCGCTGGTAACATTGCCCTTCATGCCTGAACACAGTAGTGTTTGCACATTACTGCTTGGCGGATGAATAACTGGCAAAGGTGTTTTACTTTCTCAGGCGGCCCCCTGCAAAGGAGGCCTACCACTACATAAAGCAGTTATAATAATAATATTAAATGCCTCGGTGCCGTATGGGGCGAGGTACCGAGTTCGATCCCCAGGTCAGGCAAAGTGTTGAATTTTGGATTTTTTCATTAAGAATTATCTCAATAACTGTCTGGATATGTACCCGATAGATTTTTTTGGCGGATGAATAAGTGGCAAAGGTGTGGTACTTCCCCAAGCAGCCCCCTGCTAAAGAGGCCTACCACTACTAAAATGATAATGTATTGATTAAAAGATAGCGAAATGTGGGTGTACCTACCGTGGCTACCCCTGGAAAAAGGCGTGATTATGTGTTATGTTATGTTCGCCGGATAGTGCGCCCGACGATCGGACATGGTATGATGCAGTATGATGGCGAGCCAAGTTCGTTGTACAGCCGTACCATGTTCGATCGTCTATTCGTAGTATAACGAATAAGTAACGTACTTATGGTACAGCTTTCCATCGGGCGTAAAGGAAGTGTAAAGGTTGCTTCACATATCAACGCGGGCGCGTATCAGGCGCGAGACGGGACAAGTTGTATTCCTTGTATTGTTTTAAGACAACACAATGGCAGCGTGAACGAGTCGTATGTCAATATAAGGTAACGTGGCCTTACGTATTTTCTTTCCTTCTTTTTTATGTGTGCATCAACGTTTATTGCCGAAACCGCGGAGCATGCCTAGTTTTATACACTATACTAAAATTTACCAACGTTAAGTGATGTCTTCATTGAGTATCGATAGAATGTCGATAGAGCATCGGTGGTGTGTCTTTCTACATAATACCATAGCATAATAATATCTATAATATACAGTATGTAATCTCCATTGATAAACGTCAAAATACTGCAGCTGTAAATTCCTACGCTATTACTTTAGTACTATTATTTATTCTGTGGCTTTTATTATTATTATATTTGATAATACTTTATTGTAAATACGTATATATCACACGAAGATATGACACAGAAAATATACATAAATGAACAAGCGGCAGCCTTATCGCTAATACGCTATCTTCCACACTGTTAATGTGAATGTAAAACAGCGCGTGTCGTCTAGTTAACGATAAAAATTACAACAATATTAAGATAAATAACATAAGAAAGGTAGAAAGTAAGATAAATTCACTCACTTTTACAGACGCGTGAAAATATCTAGATCAGTTGAAACAGTTGTTTAGTTCACAAAATTCGAATGTACCAGAACAAAACAATATAATGAAACGTCTTATCTTGGCTCTCGAGGTAATTATTTCCTTGATTACTGCTCATTACTAAGTTGTTATCGGTTGCAGTAGCACGTTACCTATAGGTACAAATATCAACTTGTAAATAATAATAATATGCACTTTACAACTACGGTTTGACCCTGAACCCTTTAGTTATATTCAAGTCGTCACTTTCTTACCATATTCATCCTATTAATATTATAAATGCGAAAGTTTGTGAGGATGATGGATGGATGTTTGTTACTCTTTCTGACACACTGCTTTCTTTTTTTCCACTTTGATGTCATTCTTAATACATGCACAATGCACGTCGATTGTAGATAAATTTGACTTGGCCTTTCCTTATGATAACTTTAACTTATTCATGAAAAGTACTTTAACTTATTCATGAAATTGTAGGGACCCAGACGGGTCGACCCCTACAATTTTGACCACTACACTTTGACACTAGCCTTATAAATCACATTAGTAAGTCTCCTTTACTCTATCCTCTCTATATCTCCAAACCACCTGAGCATTTCTTTCTCTATTTTAGTGAAAATGATTACAATAAATAATCGCCCAAAAACTGCAGGTCAAATAAACAGTTCCCAAGTTATCAAAGTAGCGAGTGGAATCCAAAACTTCTCTTTGCACTGTTAATTAAAAATCTTTAATACCTAAAGACCTGATGACCTGTATACTGTATAATTATCTAAAATAATAAACATGTTATGCTAATAAAAATATCATTAGGTAAATAAATACTAACTTTTAGTAAATAACACAGATCTGCAGTTTACACATCATTTTGGTCAAAACAAATGTTATCTAGAATATGCCAGAAATAAAAATTATTACAAGATTTTATAATAATTGTGGAACAAAATACTTATTGTGATCAAAAGTTTACAAACGATGTAATATGATATGAGTATACATAGTATGTACTCGTATAGCATAAGATTGTGATTGGTTTAAAAGATGGATAGATAGTAGACAGTGATTGACTTCAATAATCACGTTATGCGGAGGGATGAAAATCATGTGTGCAAAAGGACCATGAAGATGAATGTAAGTGGTTACGTGAGGAGGGAGTGTTCTAAAAAGACCTGGATGAACTGTGTGAATGAGGATATGCGTGAAAAAGGAGTGAGTGCAGAGATGACGGATGATAGACTGGAAGCGGGAGATGACGTGCTGTGCCGACCCTACCTAGTGTAGGATAAGGGCAGGAAGATGAAGGTTCACTTAAATAATACCAGACTATACAGAAGCATCGTTTCATATAGGAAATGGTACATAAAATGACAATATTGGTAGCAATGTGTTGACAGTCTCGTTGGCAGAGATGGTAGTAACTCTGCTTTCTGTGCCGCAGGCCCCGGGTTCGATCCCCGGCCAGGTCGAACATTTGTGTGCATGAACATGTCTGTTTGATCTGTGTCTGGGTGTTATAAGCTTATATAAGTATGTATATGAGTCATCTGGTTACCTTAGTACAGGTTCTAGCCTAGTTTGGGACCAGATGACCGTGTGTGGAGGTTGTCCTTTATTATTATTATAATAATATGTCAGAGTACACTGTCGCTAGAACAATGAAGAAACCCGAAATATTGGCAAATAGGGGCTTACCTAAAAACTTGTGATGATATATTTCTGATAAAATTCTCTTTCTGGTATTCTTCTTTTCGTCCCAAAAGACCGAACATGTTTAATGACGAAACGCAAAACGACAGTGAAGTCGTTAAACGTAAAGCTATTTTTATAGTGACGATGACTAATAAGTTCTTTTTATCAATATTTATTTAACATGGACATTTCGTCGATGACCGTGTTACATTAAACTCGTAATTATCAATCAGTATGCTACACCTAATCACGATCGAGGTCGTGGACTAAAAGTGTACCAGTCTGGGCAAATTAACACGATAATATTTAACTGTGTTTCTACTATTAATGCTTGCTAATTGGTCTGAGACGAATTAAAACTTGTATGCCATACTTTAATCTGTTATATAAATAGAAATAAATCGCTAAATGTGTTGCTAACCACAAAATACGAGATCGACTGGACCAATTGAGCTAATTTTTATTACCGTCCCAAATAATGCCTGTCACTTCTTAAGCGCTGAAACAATTTAGATGGAGATAGTCAGGATCTTGAAAAAAGACAATGCGATTTGTCGCAATAATAAAACTAGTCATAAGAGACGAAAGTTAGTATGGATGAAAAACGACCACAAATACTAAGTCAAGCTAACTAGCTGGTGCTTGCAGCAAGTTACATAAATTAATTTGAATATGCTCTTACGGGCCTGCCCAATTACATTGATCAAATGACGCAGTTTCAGGTCACCAAGTTCTTTACAAGGCCTCCGACATGAGCTAACGACTGCTCGTATCCATGTATGGGGTGTGTAAACATAATCTAAAGTCTACTCAACATAAGCAATATTCCTATTCTCAGTAAACTGGGTTCATCATCTTCTATCTTATATATATCTTCTCTCTTCTCTTCTATCTTCTATAAAAAATCATTCTTAGGAAATAGTGTACGTTTCTATAATAAAATCCCAAAAGAGATAACGGGGCTCTCAGAGGGTAAATTCAAAACCTATATAAAATCTACTTTACTAAAGAATGCTTATTATAATGTAAATCAGTACATAGAGGACAAAGATGCTTGGGAACTTCCGCATAGCCACCACGCGGCACCTTCTAAACAAACGAGTGTAACCAAACTAAATATTGTAAAACAATCAGTTGAAAAAATTAAGCCCTACAAGTTTCTTGTGCGTTCTTCTTGTAAAGGTATCTTTCCGAACGCACGGTAGATTCGTTACTGTTTATTTTCATTGACGTACAAAAGTGTCAGATTGTGACCTATTTGAATAAATCTTTTTGACTTTTTTTTTTTTGACTTTCTATCTGTGGGGCATAAACAATATAATTACTATCTCTATTTTTATTGATGCTAAAAATAATAGTTCAAGTTATTATTACCACGGTTCAAGATAAGCGTTGAGTTATACACGCCCGTGAGCGCTAAGCCATTCTTGATTGACAATTGACATATATCTCCCATACAAAGCTAATCAGCTGATTCATTTTGCATGGAAAGGCGAAATGTTTTTTTAAACTACACAATTCTTTATTTTGAGAGTTAATCAGTTTGACGGGTAGATGTACACCCTTAAGTATTACGAAACTTATTTTAACACATTATTCTACATAATGGAATATGGACAGCAGAGCGCAAATCCTTGCGATGATTTCCACAGTTATTCAATGATTAGATATGTAAGGGGCAGTCGTCAGGCCATATTAGAGACCTTTACCATGCTCGACCTGACTACTCCGACATAATATAGGTCACAAAAACAACACACACGCAGTGAATCTAGCAGAGTACGTGAGGAATCCCAATCTGTTGGACGTAAAAACGGTGATTATTACTATTTTCTCGCTGTATGTTGCAATTTTCTTGGCTATAATGAATTATTTCATGTTCAGCAGCTGAATGAATTCGCTTTATTGCATCGCAGCTCGCGTGTATTCAAATTACTTTCCCTATATAGTTCCATTACGGCAATGCATCTAACTTTCTTTTCGCGAAAGTTATAAAATAATATAAAAAAAATCAATCTAGAATCTATTAAACGGTACAGAAAAGTTAGGGAAATAGCTTTTAAACTAATTAATTATAAAACCTACTACCAATTTATAAGACTATCGAAACATTTTACGGATACGCGGCACAACACTATAATTGTCATTTTTACTTAGCAAATTCACAAAACGTGCCAGAAGAAATTTAATTACAGGTACAGGTAAGTACATTACAGACAATGGTAAATGGGAAAGGCAGTAAATTATTTATAGGTGAGTGTTCTCTAAGGCAATCGATCGCATACGCTTAGCAAATTTTTAAAGTCAAATAGGTACCAACCTTTTATTATATTTATAGGAAAACTGTTTGCACCTATAAATATAATGGCACTTAGCATCTACAAATTATGAATATTTTAAACTTAAGCCACGGTGTACATTGTGTTGGTGTTCTAATAAAAAAAAAACTGTAACCACCATTGATTTAAAGAAAAGGGGAGATAGGGTACGTTCCCCCAGCGCAATTTGCTCATTGTGAAGTTTGCAAAGTGACATATAATGAACAACAAAGATAGAAGGACGTATCGAACCGAAATGCGACCAAGTCAACAATATTATTCGCTCGTACGACCTTACTTTATTGACGCACATTGACCTCATCTCCCCTTTTCTTTATATCAATTGGGACCACCACTAAAATCCTGGGGAATCATAAAATATTATCAAGCACTACTTAAAGGCACTACTTAAAGTTTTGAATCAGCTTTTATGTCTCTATTCTCTATCATCATCCAGTCGAAATGTGGGTGTATCTACTATGGGACTGAGTTCTGGGTACATCTCTGCCTACCCCTCGGGAAAAAGGCGTGAACATATGTTTTATGTTGTCTCTATAGAAATTGGAAATGTAATCACAAGAATTTCGTCTTTGCTAGATATATGGTAAGCACAAGCACAATATATATTCTACTAATATTATAAACGAAAATTTGTGAGGATGGATGGATGTTTGTTACTCTTTCACGCCAAAACTACTGAACCGATTAGGTTGAAATTTGGTATATAGGTAGCTTAGACCCCGGAATAACACAGGGTACTTTTTTAAAGATATTCCCACATATATTCGGAGAGTGGGCAGCAGCGGTCTCCGGCTCCAAGTATTCCAACTACTGCGATCACCAAGCCGCACAACAAGCGTGCTGATTACGGCTAATCCCCCATATGAATAGTTTATGGCGTTCTATGGGAGAGGTCTATGCTCAACATAAATTGACTGAAAAAAAAGAATGCTGGAAGTACCGTCACGTTTTTACTTATTGCTCAGTATATATTCAGACTTGAAGTTATAATACAGAATTTCATATTAATAGGTTTAACTAGGAAAATACATACATACAGTGACGCCTTGTTCTTGGTGGGGTAGGCCAGAGACTATTTCCCTCCACTTGCTACCTGACATACAACTTTCGCTTCGTTCACTTTCATGACATTTTTCTAAAACAGGAAAATATGTACTTTTAATACGTATGAGATGGAATAAAAGGAAACCAACAAAATTTTGTTTTTCCAAAATACCTGACTGATGACATACTCCGTAAAAACGTAATTATTTCATAATAACAAATGATTCATCACTGCACGGGAAATCATTATAATTATGAACCAACATTTAATGTTATCATTAACTCGTAATGATGACGGTTTCAAGTCTTAGATAATCGACAGGTCTCTGCGCGCGATACGATACCACTGTCATGCCTACTAGTCAAATGCGGCAATTAAAACTTCGCCTAAAACGGCGTAACTGAGCCTGTCTAACATAATTTTTCACGCACACAACGATTTGGGTCATTCCCGCCGCTTTCCACTCCTCTGTCACCACTGAGAACAGGGATTTTTTTAAAAAGTAAAGTTGTCACCAATGGGGACTATTTATGACTAACATCTGGGTAAACAAGTTTCGCTCGGCGACAACAAGTCTAGGAAAACCTACTGATAAAATATACTACCGATAAAATATACCTACCGATAAACCGACAACTGATAATCGTCCCCTTTTCCTTTGTCCTCAGTGCTGACCAGCGGGAATGACCTTCAATCTGAATGTTGCCGCTTTTGATTTGTAGTGCCGTATCTCATGGCCGTAGGCAAGGGTTGGTTTTAGGAATTCAAATCCTAGAACCCCGAAATGCCTAGAAACTGTGTAATAATATAAAAAAAACTTCGCCACCTTCACTGTTACAACCATACAATTTTTCGTCGCACTCGCAGCTGGTTGCTTGCGCCTTCATTGTTATAACCATAAACATTTTTGTCGCGCTCGCAGCAAGCGAGCAGCGTATTGTCAGGACTGGGTTTTATCTGCTCTAGAGCTCGACCTCTCCGAAATGAAATTCTGGCTAAGGCCTTGCGGTATCTGGTCGAGCCCGCGCGGAGACTTATCATTAATTAAAGTTTCTAGTATTTTCTAGATAAACAGGTTTACAATAGTCAAACATTCTCCATTGTTCTCATTACAAAGGGTCCCCTTTATCTCATATTGTAAATACATAATGAAACGTAATTACGTAAGCACCATGTCGTGATTAATAGACGAGTGTGGTCCTTCGAGTTCGAACGTGATTCATAGGGATTGTTATTCCAACATATTCGTTGATCTGATCACCTGTTATTGGAATGGACAATGCTAGCGATGCCTCACGGTTTCACCCGCGTAGTCATCGATTCAGTGGGAATATTGGAATAAAAAGTACACTATGTGTTATTCCATCTACATACCTAAATTCAGCCCAATCGGTTCAGTAGTTTTGGCGTGAAAGAGCAACAAACATCCAACCATCCATCTAACCAAAACTGACCTAGATGGCGCTGGAATCGAGTTAGAACTCGCTAGCGTTTTGATCACCTGTTACAAAGGTAACTTATTTACATTGTAGTGAAATTGAGATTTATAATATTAGTGAGATTACTTATTGTAGACAAAGTATTTGTTAGACAAAGGCATGCTATGGAAACTTATTTGGACGGCTATGTAGGTACTTAATCGTTAAAAATAACTTGATATTTCAAAAGATCGGTAGAGAAGTCGAGGAAAACGGTTATGTAATTACAAAAGTAAAAGAAGTATATTGGTAGGTATAATTTTACTTTAGCATAATAAATTGGGCAACACATTGTTTGTGTAAGAAGAAAAGACTACTGCGACTTGCGACAGAGTTCTAAAATGTCTAAAACAGTTAGGTACTAATTGCTACGATAATGAATTCAATAATTATAAAAATTTTAAATCAGAACGCTATGTTTTTAATCACTTTTGGTGATAGCACCTTCGTCCGTTTGCGGTGAACTATTATTTTTTTATTATTTCCCATACTATTTGCGGTTTTATAGTATTAAAAAAACAATTTTAATGTGTAAATAAAAGACAGGAACATGATAATATTTATAAACACTAGCTGTGTCCCGCGGTTTTAGCCGCAGTGTTCATTCCCGTGGGAATATGGGGATAACATGTCGTATAATGTACATGAAAATGTACACTATGTGTTATTCCAAGGTCTAACCTATCTAGATACCAAATTTCAGCTCAATCGGTTTAGTAGTTTTAGCGTGAAAACGGAACTAACATACACACAAAAATAACAGCGCTAGATGGCGCTGGGGTCGAGGTAGGACAAGCTAGTTTTATTTACATGTTACAAAGGTAACTTTTTTACATTGTACTGAGATTTATATTATTTTAGAATGTTATTTTTTTTAATACCTGCTACATATAATTATGAACCTGCTAGATATTAAAGTAAAATAAACTACTAAGTAGTTAACGGCACAGAGGTCAAAAGTCAAAGAAATGCATTTACTCAATTTTCCTGAGACTTCATTATCATTATTTATTAGCAAAAGCATGCAATTAATACTATTGATTTAAAAAAAAAGGGAGATGAGGTACTGGCTTCTCGAAAATGGAAAGCTCAAATTAGGTCCCATTAGCTCCAAGTACGTCAGTAAACTAAGGTCGTACGAGCGAATAATATTGTTGTCTCGGTCGCACGTCGGTCTTAGGTACGTCTATCTTTGTTGTTCATTAAATGTCACTGTGCAAACTTCACACTGACCAAATTGCACGTGCCAGTTGTTGAGTACGCGTTGGGAGAACGTACCTTATCTTCCCTTTCTTTAAATCAATGAGTAATACTAAGTACCTATATCGTAACAGATAATGTTTTGTGCCAAATAAGATACATTCCTAAGTAATTTACGAGTCTAAAAGTATCATCAAATCATATTTTAATACACAACTTTTATCCTGACCTGGTCCTGACCATGTAAATATTTTAGAAATTGATCCCCAATTGACACGAAAACTGACAATTACGATCGATGATGCAATCGGAGGCAATATTGAAGAGCGGCCATTTTGAAAATTATTTACCTATATGTAAATAATGAAACTCTTCACTGCGGACTTCCTTGTTTTTGCAGTTTATATACCTAGTTAGGTAACATAAGTATAGTTTCATCATAAATATAGCCCATTACTGTAGATGTCACTTTCTATACCTCCTTTTGATCTAACTAGGTTTATAGGCCAGAGTTGCTAGGTGCAACTTTGTCAGATAGTGTTACCATGCCATTTAGTGAAGATAGCTTACTCCACTACGTCTTTATGGGTCAATTTAGCTGCCAGAATCACATTGGACCGACAATTTAACTGCAATTATTTTACGAACAAGACAAAGTATGCCTATCCTACTTCCTGCTATCCTAATACGAGGAAAGTTTGTGAGGACGGATGGATACATGTTTGTTACTTCTTCACGGCAAAACTACTGAACAGATTGGGCTGAAATTCGGTATATAGATAGTTTAAGCGCTGACCTTGAATGCGCAGAAATCGTTTTTAAGATCTCTTAGGACTTTTTAGACCAATACACCTGCGCAAATCCCCCTTCCGCTTTTGCCGAGCGCTATTAATCCGTGACGCAACCTGTACGTAGGTACAGGTTCTTTCTATTCAGATATTACCACGCGAACTAAGAATACGCGGGTGAAACCGCGGGGCACAGCTAGTATATAATATAACTTAGAAACAACCTAGTATCTGCAAGTTAGCCTATATTTAGGTAATAGTATACTAATCACCACTGCCTAAAACATGCGACATTATAATAAGCTACGAGTAGTTACCCTTGGCACTACATACAATGTTATTAAATGTCATACGATTACTTAATAATTAACAAGTAGAGAAGCCCTTGAAGAATTGCTAATCTGATTGCATTAATTTGCACTGTCACCTACCTGATAATAGTATAATATACCTATTTTGAATCCAGGTAACTGATTATCTTTATGATTGAGGTGTATCTCAAAATGATCTAGAGTGCGCTAGATCACGAGAATAGTTCTTTCTTCTCCTATTTTAAATGAAAAAACATCTGTGTATTTACTTTTTATAATAATGTTGTGTAGCGACATGACTATTAAGTTCTTACTATATGGATACATAGATAGATTAAAACTTTATTGTACACCTTACGGCAAACAAAATATTATGAAAATAAAGTAGGTACAGTTTGTTTCAGGCTAGTACAAGTGGCGGTCTTATTACTTGTTATAATATCCATTATAACAAATAATAAGAAGATTTCAACCGCTTGAGTGCAGAGTTATCTTGCGCGCACATAACATAACATAACATAACATCACTCCTTTCTCAAAGGGGTATGCAGAGGTGTACCCAGGACCCAGTCCCATAGTACGTACACCCACACTTGGCCAGTGTTTTAGTTTCCATGTAATAGGGGGTGAGCCTATTGACATTTACCGGGCACAGTTCCAGACTCCAGGGTAATTTCTAATGAAAAATTCAAGTACCTTACACTTTCTGCCTGACCTGGGGATCGAGCCCGGGACCTCATTATCGACAGTAGCGCACACTATAGGTACCACCACTTAGTAACGACCTAACTCACATAATATTTAATCTATTTTGATTGTCGGATTGTCAATAGTCAAAATACGTCACAATTTGGCAAAACAATAGATAACTACTTCCAAGTAGGTACTTTTCCGTTCGCGTCGCCAAAAACCGGAAGTGACAAACAATCCGTATTTATCCGAACTTTTTTATCGACAGATCGAGTTCATAGTATCCCAACACTATGAACAAGTCCAAGGGCCAAAAGTACCTGCCCGACCCGTTATTAAACCACACACAAAAGAAAAAAAAGTGATGCTATCCTACTCCCTCCGTCCAGCGCTCTTTGTTCAAAAAACGAAAGGTCCTAAAGCCTTACAGCACAGCTGAGTTTTTTTACTCAAATAAAATTATAGAAAACAGCTGATTTCTGACGTGGCTTTTTTACTGCGCTTGTAGTTAAGCCCGTGCAAGTATTTACGCAACGAGAAAAGTAGTTCTTTGCGGAATTAACTCCATTATTTTACCCCTCTAAATAGAAACTGCCTTTGTTGACTCACAAAATTAACTAGGAACGCGATTCTCGCAATTAATCGGGTTATAACACGAATGAACTCGTCAATTAACTTTCTAATTCACAGGATTACGAATAAAACTCGAATACACCACGTTTCACGACGAAATTAAAATAAAGTTGTAACAAGAACTTACCTTTTTTAGCTGCGAACGGTAATCGTCTCACTCCAAAGTAAAACACCTGGGCTATAATATAACACTTTGATAATCGTTTCTTTTTCTCTTCAAATACATTATTACACTGTAACAATATGTCCGGACGCTCAAAAGCAGTCCTAAATTGAGATTTTTTATGCAAATTCGATGAACGCGAAAGCAGCGAGCGACTTCTTTCCGCTCGCCTCAATCACACACTGAAAATGTCAGAATGTCAGCTGGTAACTCCGTTCTCATTGGTCAATCGATTGAAAATCACAATAGCACACATGCATTTTCATATCTCCATTTCTTTCTATAGCCGCTTTCTCGCTCTAAGTTTAACGACCTTGATAAGGTTTTTCGCCAATCTCTTTCCGAATTTTGACCCAATTTCTTTATCAACTATCTAGTTTGGACCGCTGCTATAGAATTTATATAGCTTCACTAGGATACATGGTCTTATTTTATCAAAGTAGATCATATGGGAAACAAAGCAGTGTCAACAAGTATATGTGTGTGTTTGTACGGAACAAAGAAAACAGAGATCGTATTGACATTTGGATGTCAATACGATCTCTGTTTTCGTCGTTACCGTCGTGATTGGACTGTGTACAGCTGTTTTTGACAGCAGCTGGCCTTCTAAGAACTTTGTAAGCGTAATAATAGATGGCAGCACATTCTGACTAACATCAAGGTAATTATTGAAGTTACAATTATGACTTTATTTGCATAAAATAAAATATTTTCTATTTATAAAGCTTTCACTACAGACATCTCAAAATGAAGTGGAACTGTTACTAATTTTGTATTAAAAGAAGCAGTCTTGAACACAATAATTACACGAAACAGATGTGAAACGATCGACACGCCCTGTAACTATGGCAACGCACTATTATGTTTACTGTATAACCCACCCAAATTGAAATAGCGGTCGAAATTGTATTTTCTTCAAAGTAGAATAATTTCAATAAAATGTCAGATGACAGATATGGACAGTTAATTGACAGCAGATGTTTGTTCGAAGTTTTGAAACAGAAAAGCTGTTTTTACTTGTAAAATTGTGAGAAAATACGATTTAAAATGGATGCAGTGGAGTTATTAGCGCGTGAAGATGAATTCAAGAGGTTAAATAAACAGTTAGAGAAGAAAACTGAGAGTTTGATGAAGGAAATCGAACAAGTTATGGTGTGTAAATTTCTTGAACATTTTCGTAATGTTTTCATTGAAAGTTAATTAAATTAACTCATGAAAGATACAATTATGGTCATAAATAATATACTGAATCATTTTTAAACCAAATAATAATAATAAAATCTAGATATTGAGTAACCTATTAACTTAGTTAAGGACTGCAATATCGCGCATATCAGGTTCCGGGTTTGATCCCCGGCTCAGTCTATTAATACGGTTACCGTACGAACAATTTATTATTATTGGTACAGAAGTCGGACGAATAATTTTATTTTATCAAGAGAGTGCGAAAAAAAAGAAATAAAAAAAAAATACCTTAAACCTATTACAGAAGTCGGCCGCCTTTAAAATGAGCATTCATTTTGTCTATATATCTTAGTAATATTTACAAAAAACTTTAATCCAATAAAAGTATTTATTACTTACATTGTCATACATTATATATTAAATCAGAAATAGAGGCTCTATCTCTAATTTGTATATTCCAATCTAAATTTTAATGTGATTTTATTTTCTATTAAGCTAATCATCCAATAAATGTATGAATAAATATAATTTATTCGTCCAGTACCCGTACAAATAGTCGCTTCGTTGATCCCCAGGTCAGGCAAAAAGTGTTATTGAATTTTTCCGTAAAATATTTCTTAATTTGGAGAAGAGCCATGTTGTTATTACATTTGTTTTATAATTATTCACTTTATACATGAACTCAATTTTCTATTGTTCACAGCAAAAGCAAGATTTTTTCTCTGATTTTTCACCAACCCTCCTGGCAACACCACAAAATAAGAAGAAGCATTTCTGCACACCATCCCCGCCGGCGCCAGAAACACCAATTAGAAAAAATATAAAAAAGAAAATAACTAAACTCGAATCACCAAAAAGTTTGGAATCTGATTCTGAATTTGAAATTAATCCAAAGAATTATAAATATAATAATACACAGAAGGGTCAAAGCCTAAACTCAATAAATAACACACAAACTAGAATCAAATGTGATTGCTGTCCACATTCCAATAATAATATAAGTAATGAAATGGAATTTTTGTATGCATTTGTTAATATTAATGTTAAGGATAAAGTTTTGCCGCCATCTTTTTCAAAAGAAGGTGAGGTTTATTTACAAATTATTTATTATTGTGAATCTAAAGCATCCACTACATAATAGGTTCGTCAGTCAAAAACCATCAATCATGATTCATACTTCAGACATATTCATACATGAACACTAATTTTTTCCTTGATTGACATATCAATACATTGTAGGATAAGAGGCAGGGGACCAACTAATTCCCCATACAAACGTAATAAGTACCTAAATTATTTACAATCAGAGCATGTTTCCATCATGCATGTGGCTGTGTGGTTTCCAACTATATAATACGGACACCCCTTTCTCATCCGGTGGAACTGACGAGCATGTATGAAGAATGTCATGGAAGTGGACGAAGCGAAAGCTTTGTGTCAGGATCGTAGCAAGTGGTGAGAAATAGTCTAGTCTCTGCCTCCCACAACGGGAACGAGGCGTGACTGTATCCATGTATCCAACTTTTTTTTTTATAGTGAGTGACAAGACAAGCAAA
This sequence comes from Hemistola chrysoprasaria, assembly GCA_947063395.1. Lineage (NCBI taxonomy): Eukaryota > Metazoa > Arthropoda > Insecta > Lepidoptera > Geometridae > Hemistola > Hemistola chrysoprasaria. Next base: position 912,958 of record OX346734.1, on the reverse strand, counting down.
TCAGGTGCTCGATGGTAAGCATCATGATTGCCCATATCAGACACAGTGCCATCCAGTGTTTTAAAATTCTAAATTCTGCGCGGCACTGCACTGCGCCTGTCACCCTGAGATATGAGTTGTTGAATCTCATCATGCCCAGTAATTTCGCTGGTAACATTGCTCTTCAGACCGGAACACAGTAATGTTTGCACATTACTGCTTGGCGGATGAATAACTGACAAAGGTGTGGTACTTCCCCAGGCGGGCCCCTGCAAGAGAGGCCTACCACTACAAACTAATATTATAAAATTTTAAATCTCAGTACAATGTAAAAACGTTGCGTTTGTATCAAGTAAACAAAACGCTCAAGTTCTAACTCGACTCCAGCGCCATCTAGCGCTGTTTTGGTTAGATGGACATATGTTTGTTACTCTTTCATGCCAAAACTACTGACCGATAGTTTAGACCCTGGAATAACACATAGAGTACTTTTTCTTCCGATAACCCCACGGGAGAAAATTATGCGTGTAAAACCGCGTAGCACAGCCAGTGGTCTATAAAAATATATTTTATTTTTCAGAAAGAGTGACTATAGAAAGTGTTTGCAAGTTTTTGTCATCAAAAATCAAATTAATGCAAGAACAAATTGATAAACTTCAACATGCTATTGAAAAAAAGGTAAACTAATGAATTTCACATTAAATAACATAACATAACATCACGCCTTTATCTCGAAGGGGTAGACAGAGGTATACCCAGGACTCAGTCCCATAGAAGATACACCCACATTACGCCAGTATGTTGTTGGTCCCATGTAATTAGAGGGCGAGCCTATTGCCATTCTCCTGCACTGTTCCAGATTCCAGGCTCTCTTTGAGATAATCCCTAATGGAAAAATTCAATAACACTGCCTGACTTGGGGATCGAACCCGGGCCCTCATGATTGGCAGTCGAGCTTGCGACCACTACGCCACCGAGGCAGACATAATTAGTTATTTTAATTTTATATTGCCGACCGGTTGGCTCAGCCGGTAGTGCTCCTGCCTTCAGACTGAGCCGCAGGTCACGGGTTCGATTCCCGGTCAGGTCAAACATTTATTTGCATGAACATGTCTGTATGATTTGTCCCTGTGTGTTATAAGCATATATAAGTATGTATATCAGTCATCTGGTTACCATAGTACAGGCTTTAGCCTAGTTTGGGACCAGATGACTGTGTGTGGAACGTTGTCCCATATTATTATTACTTAAAAATAAATAGTTAAGGCATACATATATATGCATAATGTAGGATTCCATACCTAGATACCTGAACAAAACGCTACCGCTTCTAAAAACATGCAGCGCCATCTAAATGCAAACTACAGCAAACAACTAGAGGTTTATAGTTCCTTGTGCAAAGTATGGAAATATGCAGTAAAATGGCTAAAACTTTGGATTGCGTTAACTTAGAAGTATGATTTAATTACAGTCACAAGGGACCGCAGATCTGAGTAGTTGATATCAATGCGTTCCTGTTATAAAGTGTCTTTTGTTATGATAGTGAGTGACAAGACGAGCAAATCAGGTGACTGATGGTAAGCATCATGATTGCCCATATCAGACACAGTGCCACCCAGTGTTTTAAAGTTCTAAATTCTGAGCGGCACTGCACTGCGCCTGTCGCCCTGAGATATTAATTGTTGAAACTCGTCATGCCCAGTAAGTAACTGCTTGGCGGATGAATAACTGTCATGACAGACGGACAACAAAGTGATCCTATATGGGTACCTTTTTTCCTTTTAAGGCAGGGAATCCAAATATTTGTTTTTGTTTTTCAGGCGTCACAATGCGAGTCCCATTTGACTCAACTAGCGGAACTGGAAACAGAGAGAATGGGCTTACTCAATAAGACAAATAACATGAAATCTAATACAGCAGACATCAGGGCCAAGTATATGGCGCTACAGAAACGATTCGATGTAAGTTACTTACATATATATGCAAACAATGCGCCGACGGCGAGAGCCGTAAAAATTCTAAATACTTTTCTAAATGAGGTCCAAGATGCTAACATACATTTTTTTTTATGATAGTGAGTGTCCAGACGAGGAAATCAGGTGCCTGATGGTAAGCATCATGATTGCCCATATCAGACACAGTGCCACCCAGTGTTTTAATATTCTAAATTCTGTCACCCTGAGATATTAGTTGTTGGATCTCATCATGCCCAGTAATTTCGCTGGTTACATTTCCCTTCAGACCGAAACACAGTAATGTTTACACATTACTGCTTGGCGGATGAATAACTGGCAAAGGTGTGGTACTTCCCCAGGCTACAAAAATAAGAAAAAGAGATAAAACTTGAAAGGCTTTATTTTTCAATTATTAATTGACTCCCGCTGACCTGATCCCTATATTTTTTATTTATTTATTCAAGGTACAATTATGAGCTTACAGCTAAACCAAAATACTCATAATGCTATTACTTATATACAACTAATAGCTCAGGGTGACAGGCGCAGTGCAGTGCCGCGCAGAATTTCGAATTTTAAAACACTGTGTCTGATATGTGCAATCATGATGCTTACCATCGGGCACCTGATTTGCTCGTCTTGTCACTCACTATCATAAAAAAAAGATTGTTTTTTTTTTTTTCAGGATAAAGAAAAGCAATACAAAGAGCAACGCAGCGAGACAGACAGACTGACGTCAGAACTGAAAAGGTTAAGATTGAAGAACGTAAATTTAGAGGCGAAGTGCTCGTCTCAAGAACAAGTGGTTGATAACTTGAAGCAACAGGTTGACTTATGTAAGCGATCTGAAAAGGTAAGTAGCTCATTAACATCTTCTCAGCCGTTGGAGTCCACTGCTGGAAATAGACCTCCCCCATAAGGGCTAAGGGGAGGTTACAATAAATAAAAAATAACATCAAAATAATTAATATCAGCTCTAAGCCCATATATGACAGTTATTTACGATACAATTAATAAATATCGTTATAAAATACGTTTTATTTTATACGATAAAATTACATTAAATTTTCCAAAATAAATTAAAATGAAATTAATAAAAAACCAAAGAAAAACCTTTTTCCTATTCCTTATATACATGGGACCAATAACATACTGGCGAAATGTGGGTGTATCTACTATGGGACTGAGTCCTGGGTACACCTCTGCCTACCCCTTCGGGAAAAAGGCGTGAATGTATGTTATGTTATGTTATATTATAGTTATTCCTAATCGATTAACAATTCTATCATTATCATCATCTCAGCCGTTGGTAATCCACTACTGAACATAGGCCTCCCCCATAAAGGGGGGTTTTGCCAATACTTGACTCTTGGCAGGCGGGTTGGCGAGCGCAGTTCGATTGTTTCTTGCAGATTCTATTGTCCACGGTAATTATTGCTGGCACCATAAGGAAAATGGCATGTTATGTAATAAAATGGTCAAATGCGATTGGGACTCGCATATGAAGGGTTCCTACCCACTTACCATGTACACTTATATATATCTATCTATCTTATAACCTAGGTACCTATTTATAGGTGTCACCTCTCCTCACCTAAAAAGTATTAAATAAAATTGTTATTACTATTTTTCTGTTGGCCGTGTGATTCCAGGCTCTATAGCCAGCCCCCCTCCCCTAGTGGCAGGGGCTCCCCCCTATAGAATCACATACAGCAGTCATGTGCAGCCCCTCCGGCTCCAAGTGTTCCTCCTGCTGCGAGCAACAAGCGACACAACAAGCGGCTCTATCTAGGATACATGTACACATATCTATAGATTATGTTCTGTGGGGGAGGACGACGGTCAGCAGGGGACGTCTCCCGGCTGATGATGACTATTATTCTAATTTGTATAAGAATTTATGTATATATCTTATATGATATTTTAAATAATACGTTAGTTGTATGGAGAGCACCTCTAATTATGAATTTTATTTTATTATAATATGTTGTTATAGCGGCAATAGGAATACATATTTTTAGTGAAAATTCTCTAGCTATTAGGGTTTATATGATAAAACTGTGTGACAGACGGACTGACGGACAGCGGAGGCTTAGTAATAAGGTTCCTTCGGCACCCTTTGGGCATGGAACCCTAAAAGTGTATCAACTTTTCGAGTATTTCACAGGAGCTCCGTGATTCAACACGTATCCAAACGTCATCGTACGACAGCGCCATCTCTCGTTTAGAGTGTGAATTATCGACGCGCGTCGCTCGCAGCGACCAGCAGATGTCGCTCATACATAACCTGAGGAAACAGATCGCTTTGTTGACTGCAGAGGGCGCTGTCAACGCACTTAGTATACACTACTCGGAGTTTTTGAATAAGGACTTGTAATTTGGTTAAAAAGCACTTGTAATAAAGAACGTGCGGAATAAAAGACTTATGTAAAAGTGTTTTATTATAAAACTAGCTACTACAATTCGTGAGCGATTATTACACTATGTAACGGCTTATATTCCGGCTATGCTTGGTGAATCTTAGTATTAAGGCTCAAATTCCCATTTAAGCTGCGTGGGTTCATTTGTTTGACAACGTGGACTTACGTTTCTACTGCAGGACACGCTATAACATGCACCGTGTACCGCGTGCACAGTGTGCATGGCGTTGACAACGCTAAGTACGTGAACGCCATATTCGAGCTAGTACGCGTGTACCAACGTGTACCGCGTACACAGCGTGCATGGCGTTAAGAATTGTTTGTGGTTGGCTGTAGATCTGACCTTTATTTGCGCGAAAACATATTTTGTTAAATAAAACCATACAGTTTCTGCGTATTTATGAATATTGAAAAAAGTAGATTTAAAAATATGCAAAAAAAAACCGGTTTCCTTTACCGGTTAACAAAATATGTTTTCGCGGAAATAAAGACCAGATCCAGAGCCAACCACAAACAATCGAGTGGAAAATTGTTCCCTAGTTCTTCATATCTGTGTATTTTCATTTTGTACGGGTGACGTTTAACCTTATCATGCTTTGGACAGCTTGTATATCGATGATAAAATTACAGCGTCCGTGCAAAAAAAAAGAACAGAGCGCTCTATTACTGAATCTAATTAAAAATTCCCTTCGGGAAAAAGGCGTGAATGTATGTTATGGTTACCAAAGTACAGTCTTCTAGCCTACTTTGGGACCAGATGATCGTGTGTGGAAGTTGCACCATATCAAAAAAAGGAGGTAGGGTTATCGTAGTGGGTGAAATTGATCTTTCCATTTTGATATTGTATCAGTAGTCTTCGTTAACATAGATGCCTATATCGTAGCTCATGCCACGACCGCGTTCGCTCTTGAGCCGTAAGTTAACGAAGGAACTGCCGAGGCCGCCCGCCGTTACCTTGACCGACGATTTACTATGCAAGTTATCTAGTACTTGGATACCCTGGAAAATTAAATAATACTGAGTTTAAAAGTGTTTATCTGCCTCGACTGCCAAATCTGAGGATTTCCAAATCCCGCGAGTCCGGCACAAAGTGTATTGGATTATTTTTACTTTTATGGACCCACACGAATGTATTGCCAGTGTCAAGTTATATAAATTTTAATATGGTCCATTAGTCAATTCATAGTCAGGGCAAGCCCAGTCAAGTCACAGCTCTAGTAAAGTGGTGGTCTCTACAAGAAGCTGCCGGAATTTTGACGGGAACACGAAAAATCAGATTTCAACTCTCGCATCACTCGCCATGAGACTTGTGTATCTTCGATAACACTGAACACGTAATATTCTACCATTATTACACGTTAAACACTCGAAAATGCACCGATAATTGATAAAGATACGGGAGCCAAACTGTATTCTACGATCTCCCGCCAAAACTCCATTGGATTTTTTCATTGGGAATTATCTTAATGACACCCTGGAGCCTGGAACTGTGCCCAGTAGATGTCAATAGGTTCGCCACCTATTTATTTAATGGGACCTATAACGTACTGGCGAAATGTAGGTGTGTAGGTATGGGACAGAGTTTTGAGTACAGAGTTTGCCTACCTCTTCGGGAAAAAAGCGTGATTGTATGTTTTTTTCTAAGACCAATTTTTTTAATGGAATGGTACCTATACTGACATTGACGTATATTCTACGATAGACAAGAACGTTCTTAAAAAATATTTGCTCAAATTCGGTTACTTAGTTCATTAAAATTGCGTTGATTTATTAAGGTCAAATACGTTAACAATAGTTTGTAATCAAATCAAACGGAAAATAAAAACTCGATTTGTTTTTCCGTAATATTAGCACAGCTCCGTACGTGTTCACAACACTGCAAGGATGTCAAAGCTACACTAAGGTAAGGTGTACAGTTTGCAGTACAGTTTAGTCGAGCAAAGTGAGTGTTTGGAACGCTTGTATAATGGTAAAACTTACTCTTGAAACGTGCCAGTAAAATCAAAGGTTACTAAAGGAAAGCCAAGGATGACTGGCAGAAAGCGTAGGTGCGGCCTTATTATAAATAAGCTTGGTATTATTAAAAATAAAAATAACTCACCTGAATAATTGTATTATTCGGATTCGAATAGAAATAAAATTTAACACGTTTCTTAAGTGGAATCGGGTAATATTCCACTTTTTCTTGATGCACCACCCTCACTCTATTTGCGACATTACCTTTCACCAAATGTTCACAGTCGACTTTCAACATCAATAAAATGATAACAAAAATTGACAAATGCAACTTCATTTTTAATGCAGAATTTTTTTTTCTAAATAATTCAAAATAGGTAACTAAAAATGGCGTCCTATGGCTTAAAAATTAAGGAGTAAATGCGAAAAATAACTAAATCACAACTAAAATGCGTATGCTTGGATAAATTCTGAGTGAGTGTGCTTGCAACTTATCTTGTTTTCTTGAAAAGGTCAGAATGCTATCTTAGCTTAGCAGTAGTAACCTACATTGACCAACCAAATAAATGTTTGATTTTCCTTCTTTGTTGAGCAATTATCAACATCAGCTAGAATACATCCACTGAACACAGGCCCCCATAGAACGCCATAAACTATTCATGTTGAGGCAAAAATATTCTAATGAAAGTTGATATCTAGGCAACTTTTCCAATGGCATTATTAATAAGTAAGTTACCTTAGGATTTATCCCATTGGCTAAGGGTAAATTTCGACCGTTATTGAAACTCTAATCCCCTGAAAATTGTAGTAAGTACAAACTCCAACTTTTTTCTATAATGCATTCTTTATAACCGATCTGTGAACTCGCCTACGCATCGCTTTGCATTTGTTAGTAAAACATAACATACATTCACGCCTTTTTCCCGAAGGGGTAGGCAGAGGTGTACCCAGGACTCAGTCCCACAGTAGATACACCCACATTTCGCCAGTATGTTATTGGTCCCATGTAATAGGGGGCGAGCCTATTGCCATCTACCGGGTCAGTTCCAGACTCCAGGCAGTTATTGAGATAATTCCTAATGGAAAAATCCAATATTTAACACAATGCCTGACCTGGGGATCGAACCCGGGACCTCTTGATTGGCAGTCGAGCATGCGCCCACTACGCCACCGAGGCAGTCAATTTGTTAGTATCTATGTGAAAGTATACCTCAACTATTAAAGTGATCTGTGGAATACCTATAGGTACTTTATTTACCTACTAAACTCAGCGTACAGACTTTAGCGAATTAATTTTATTTTGTGACTGCACTGCAAGTAGGTATTATAATATTAAGGTATTGTACGTTAAACTAGGCCGTATTATTATTATCTGTGTTCTGTGACTAGGCGCTTATCATTAAGTATTATTCAATGTTTTTTTACATTAAAATCACAATAGTTCTCATCAACCACTCGTACATAAACTGAAGACAATAACAGGATCACTTTAAGAGCGATGTTTTTGAGTTTCTTGATAATATTTCGACGCAGTTTCATGTGCCGTGATCACAAAGAACTGACCACTGAGCATATAAAGGACACTGAGATTATTAGGAATTATCTCAATATCTGCCTGGAGTCTGGAACTGTGCCCGATAGATGGCAATAGGCTCGCCCCCTATTACATGGGACCAATAACATACTGGCGAAATGTGGGTGTATCTACTATGGGACTGAGTCCTGGGTACACCTCTGCCTACCCCTTCGGGAAAAAGGCGTGAATGTATGTTTGAGATGATGATTTATTTAATTATCATACAAGAAGAAAGCTAACAGTATTAAACCAAAACGCTTCCTACCTTAATTAAATACTATGACCTAAATGTATTCTTAAATGGCTATCAATTACATTCACAGGATCCGTAAATAAGTCTATAATAGATGTTGGAACTCTTACGCAAACGAATTGAAGAGTTCCAATGCTCGCTGCGTAGGAGCATTCCGAGCATAACGTGCTGATGATGGTGATGGTGATGAAATCGATCGAATCGATCCCTTTTTCGTTTTTATATAGTTTTTTACTCCGAGGAATGACACTACCATCTGTTTCACTTCCAAACGTACTTATATTTATTTATTTATAATTCAGCACAACGCTAGGGCTAACTTAATGCTAAATATAATTTTCTACCAGTTATCCTGGAAACTGGAGAAAATGTAACATAAATCGAGTGGGGTGCAGACAAAGGAATAAGTATGTTTGAAGACAATTTTGTATAAAAACAAATAACTTGCCGGGAAACTAAAAATTAACACAAACAGATATTTTATAAATAATATATGTGACTATCAAAATAAACTTAGTACACACGCAAAATACCTATATAATATAATAAATATATAAGTTTATTATAACTTGATCACGGCACACAACACTGACGGTACGGTGTCAGAACGCGTCATTTACACGGTCATGGTACATTTTCTATTGGTAATTATCTTGTAAAGTGATCGTATTGTTTACAATCATGATAGCTGAAAATCAATAGCCTTCGTTAACATAAATGCCGATGTCGTAACTGATCCCACGACCGCGTTCGCTCTTGAGCCGTAAGTTAACGAACGAACTGCCGACGCCGCCTGCCGTTATGTTGATCGACGATTTAGTGTGCATTGTGTCTAGTGCTTGGATGCCCTGAAAAGAATATTGTTTTATTTTAAAATATATCAAAAAAGTCCCATGACGACACAAGGATACAAAATACAAAAACATCTTCAGACACTGGCGTTACTACTATGGTGCTTCTCAAATGTATGCGGAATCCCGATAGATTCTTTTAATGCTATACAGAGACGCCGAATAGCATCTTTCATGTACATAAAGATCATAAAGATAAAACAGTTATCTTTTGAATTTAAATTTAGTGGCGCATTTATAACATAATTTATCAGAAAAATATATATTAAGTACCATGATTACGTAAATAATAAGGTAACTTAATCATTATTCTTAATTATTATTATGGGTTCGATTCCCAGGTCAGGCAGTGTTAAATATTGGATTTTACCATTAGGAATTATCTCAATAACTGCCTGGAGTCTGGAACTGTGCCCGGTAGATGGCAATGGGCTCGCCCCCTATTACATGGGACCAATAACATACCGGCGAAATGTGGGTGTATCTACTATGGGACTGAGTTCTGGGTACACCTCTGCCTACCCCTTCGGGAAAAAGGCGTGAATGTATGTTATGTGTAATCATTATTGAAAAGTTTTAATTTGTAGTAAAATACCTTCTGTGTTCTATTCTAAGTATTCTTTGACCAAATTCACTATAGTGATTATAATAATAATTATGGTATTTTGCTTATATAAGTACCACACGCGTTTGGAACGGGCTAAAAATCACAAGAAAAGGCAAGGATAACTGGCACAAAGCCAACTGCGACCTTAGCATTATTCAAAATTAAAAACACTCACCTGAATAATTTTATTATCCGGATTTGAATAAAAATACAATTTTACTCGTTTCATAAACGGAATAGCGTTGTATTCCACTTTTTCTTGGTGCGCCAACCTCACTCTATTTGCGACGTTACCTATCACCAAATGTTCACACTCTACTTTCAACATCGATAAAATTATAACACAAATTGGCAAATACAACTTCATATTGAATGCAGAAAAAAAATAACTCTAGAAATGGAGCACTAGCGCGTAGAAATGGAAAAAATAACTCAGTTTTAAATAAAATGGGTGTATTTGCTGCTTATTTATCGTGCTTTACTGGCAAAGGTCAGAATGTTATCTTAGCGTAGGTTGACCAAGTGTATAAATCTTTGATTTTCCTTGATCAACACTATTTGAATGACAAATGTGTGACTCATTTTGCCTTTAGACTGAATGAATTAATATTAGTTACTACCTATGTTATTTATAATATGTTTCTGATAAGCGTTCTAGTTTTAACACAAATATACTTACCTATAACTTTTTTTTTCAAATTATAAGGAAATAAAGAAAGAAAGAAGAAAAAAAAACGTTTATTCGACGCTTATAGGTAACATTGTGGTTAATTCGTTCAAGGTAACATTACATACATACATACATACATACACAATCACAAGATATTATTCTAAAGTATAGTTAAAACTAACGGAAGGTACCTACATTATATTATACACACAACATGAAGTGTGAGAATAAAAAAAAAAGAAAAAAAATAGTTTAATATAAAGAGAAGGGAAATTAAAAAAAACAGTTTAAGATTAAAATATCATTAGGTACCTACTCAAGTACTAAATAGGGGGGAAATTGTGTGCCAGCTGGTCAGTCACCATAAAGTCGCCGAAAAGGCACTGACTCAGCGTTGTGCTGAGTGTAAGTATAAATAGTCAGCGCTGATATTCTGTCAGCACTTGTGAGAGGGTAGTTAACGAATTACACTTAAATTAATTACCTAGTTTGGGACCAGATGACCGTGTGTGGAAGTTGACCCATATTAAAAATATTAACAAAAATGTATACTTAAAATGTATTCCATCCTGAAAAATGTCATGTCTATAGCATCTAAAATATCACGTGAAGTTATATAAGAATGCACGACACGCAAATGAATAACACAGCAGTAATTACTTTATAACAATAATACTGATTTAACTGCAAGATGGTTCGTCGGGTTGATATAAATTAAAGCGACAAAATAATTAGCAGCATTTTATATCCAACCTTCAACATGATAAACCAATTTCTCGAAAGCTTAGAAGACCCAAAAATACCTCTCATGGCTCCAAATTATTGGATATTGACGCGAATGGGATTTTTGCTACCAAACAATATTTTCGGCAAGATCCTGTATATCATAATTCATGAGATCGTTACAGTCTTTGTAATAACGCAGTACATGGAAGTCTATGCCGTACGGTCGGACCTAGATCTAGTACTAACCAACTTGAAAATCTCAATGCTGAGCATCGTCTGCATATTTAAAGTCAATTTCTTTATCATCTGGGACAGAAGTTGGCGTGAAGTGATAGAATACGTGAACGAGGCAGATAAATTCGAAAGAGAAGATCGAGATGAGGTGAAAGGAAAGATAATAGACTCATATACAAAATATTGCAGACGCATAACGTATTTCTACTGGGTGCTTGTTTTCATGACATTTTTGACTACTTGCGGACAGCCTTTGATTACATATTTGACTTCGTCAACGTTTAGAGAAAACTACAAAAATGGGCTCGAAGAATTCCCTCACATCTTCAGCTCCTGGATGCCTTTCGATAAGAATGTCTCTCCTGGCTGCTGGCTCACTGTGATATGGCATACTCTCCTCTCCGCTTACGGTGCAGGTATCATGGCTTCCTTCGATACAAGCGTTGTAGTTATAATGGTGTTTTTCGGAGGAAAGCTTGATCTTCTAAGAGAGAGGTGCAAGCAAATGCTAGGAGCAAAAGGTGTTACAATAAGCGACGATGAAGCTTTAAAAGTGGTTCGTGAGCTTCATAACATCCACGCGATGATAATCAAGTGAGTAAAATGTGATACATTCATATTTATAATTGGAAACAAATTATAAGTATATTTGTTACTAATAGTAGTAACTATAGATACTAAGGTAGTACAGTTGCATGCGCCATGATCACGGAATATGAAGGCACATGCAACCGCGTCGAATTATCGGGAAACTCAAAAAACGTGGAATCATGGTAATTATACTATAAAAAGTGATGCTACATTTAATCATGTCATGAGGAATATTTTATTTTCTATATACATACATACATACAGTCACGACTTGTTCCCGTTGGGGTAGGCAGAGACTATTTCTTTCCACTTGTTACGATCCTGACATACAACTTTCGCTTCTTCCACTTTCATCACATTCTTCATGCATGCTCGTCGGTTGTTGGTACTTTTGACCTGGCCTTTCCTTAAGATAATATCAACTTGTTCATGAAAGGTATTTTCTTTATGACACTCCCATAAATTCCCATAAATTCGACAGATTATGAGCGGGTTCTAAAAATGGAAAAACGTGCAATTAGAATTCTTGGTGGAGGGTAAATATAGAGAACACTTGTAGAGAGCATTTTAAAGAATAACAAAATATTAACATTGGTTTTAAAATATATTTTTGAAATTATTAAATTTTGTAAGAACTCATTTATATAAATACAAACTAAGACCAACTGAAAATAAAAGGAACACAAGAGAGAAAATATTTTTAGAGCCTCCACCATTGACGAACTATAGTGGTTTATATATAAACTAGCTGTGCCCCGCGGTTTCCGTTCCCGTGGGAATACCGAGAGGCTCGTTGGCTCAGACGGTAGTCACTCTGCTTTCTGTGCCGCAGGCCTCGGGTTCGATCACCGGCCAGTTCAAACATTTGTGTGCATGAACATGTCTGTTTGATCTGTGACTGGGTGTTATAAGCTTATATAAGAATGTATATCAGTCATCTGGTTACCATAGTACAGGTTTTTAGTCTAGTTTGGGACCAGATGACATGTGTGTGGAAGTTGTCCCATATTAAAAAAAAAATCGGGATTAAAAGTACTCTATGTATATATGTTATTTCAGGGTCTAACATACCCCCCCCGATGGGTTCCCGCCTTCTCGCGGCGGTGGGGGTCAGTAACCGTGGTAGGGGCCCACGGTGAAGCGAAGAGGAGCCCGAGGTGGTCGGCTGCTCCACTTAGTTCTCCAGGCTGAGTGTGAGTAGCCGAGTAGGTTGCGGTTCGGTGTGGGACGAACCGCAACTGAGGCGGACCGCGATGCGGTATGGGACGCATCGCGGTCGAATGGTGGGGCCGCGGCGGGAGAGAAGTGCCGGTATTGCGGTGCGCCGCTCTTCCTGCCTTCCGCGGCCCAAACGGGGTCGCCACCGTTAGATGGCGAAGGCGGTGGGGTCGCAGGGGAAGAGGAGTGTCGGTATTACAATGCGCCGCTCTCCCTATCCTCTGCGACCGAATTGGGGCGGAAAACCGACGGTTTGCCGCGGTGTGGGTTGCGCCTCCGCGTGTCCCTATGAAGTCAGCATAGGGCACAGTGGATGGCGCAGGCGGGGCTCACTTGAGCCCTGCGGTGGTGGTGGGCGGGAATGGGTCTTCCGTGTCCTCTCGCACGTTCGGTAGGCGTTCGAGAGGGCACGGAACACCCTTCCAAGCCCAAGATGTGGGGCCCGGGCAACGGATGCGGGGGTATCCGTTGCCCACCTAAAGGGCCCGCGAGGAGGCGCGCGCGTGTTTCCGCGCGCCCCTTGGGAGGGTTGGGGTGAAGGATTATCCTCACCCCACCGTGGCGGGGTCCTCCACGGAGGACCAAACGCCGTCGGGGCCGCGGATGAGTGCTTCGGCGTGCCCGCAGCCCCGACACATGGCGGCGCAAAGGAACACCCCGGGGTTTTTTAGTGGGTATACCCGCCGGCACAGCAACGTACCGACGTACGGTGCTGTGTCGGCGGGGAGTCCCACATAACCACCCTGCGCTCCCCCGGGTGCGGGTGGTATGCGTCATGCATTTTTCCCCGGGCACCAAAAAAAAAAAAAAAGGGTCTAACATACCAAACTTTAGCCCAATTTGTTCAGTAGTTTTAGCGTTTTTTTTTATTATATATATTTTATTTTATTATAATTAATTTGCAGTAAATAATAATGAAGTTGCAGCGGAAAAAATCAGTATTCGCATGCGTGTGGCACAAACTCTTTCGCTTGTTCCACTTTTTCTCAACCAATCAGTACATTGCACACTTTCAAGAACCATTACTTTCGTCTTGCTTACATTCACTTTCATCCCTTTGCCTATTAAAGCAGCATTCGTGATATTAACCATCGCATCGCTTGCAACTCCTCCTCTGATGATTAGTTATTTTCTGTTTCAGACATTTGAAATTGTTCGACTCTTTGCTATCACCTGTAATGTTCCTTTATATGGTCATGTGTTCTGTGATGCTTTGCGCCAGTGCCTATCAGTTAACGGTTAGTATTGTTAAACCCTGATCAAAAACGGAAGGGCTTTTATAAGTATCACGTGTAACCTACCTAGCTGTCTTTGTCATCACTGCTCCTAAACGAATGGACCTATTTTAATGCGGGTTATTTTATTTGAAAGGTAACAGGATCTTAAAAACTGTTTTCGTCATCTAACGGAAGAGGCGTCGAGCCACAGAATAAATATTTTATTTTATAAGTTTGCGACCAGTTAGTCAATGAGACAGTAACGCATACTTTTCTAAAAAAAAATACCCATTCTTATCTTGTCCTGCCCTCTACTATTCTTATACCAAGAGCCAACATCGAGAAGCAAGCAAATAGAGGAGAATTTAACAAAAAAGAAGAGAATTTAGTTGGACAAGACAACGAAAACACTTGAAGTTGGCAAATGCATAACCTGCGGCCAAGCAATACTCCAAGGAGGAGATAATAAACCTCGATGGAGTAAAAGAAGAAAGTACTTACGCACACATTTGACGCGTGTCCACACGTTATGTTTTCCACGTAGTACTACCACTGCCCTTCCAGCATCTTCGTATAAGTCCTGTCACCTGTCACTGCATGGTTGCCTGGAAGAGATCCTTCTGAGCGATAAGGCCGCCAATTGTTACACGTTTTCTTGTTTTAATATTTGTTTTAATTTTTGTTGATTTCTGTACTAATTAAAAATATTAATAATATGGGACAATCCACACACGGTCATCTGGTCCCAAACTAGGCTAGAAGCCTGTACTTTGGTAACCAGATGACTGATATAGGTACATACTTATTTTTTTTTTTTTTATTATATTGAGTGACAAGACGAGCTAATCAGGTGTCTGATGGTAAGCATCATGATTGTCCATATCAGATACAGTGCCACCCAGCTTACTTATATCAAACATACATGTTCATGCACACAAATGTTTAACCTGGCCGGGGATCGAACCCGCGCCCTGCGGCACAGAAAGCAGAGTTACTATAATAATAATTTGAACGTATACTCTAACTGAACGGGTTACCCCAATCACACTGCTCGAGTCTATTCATATGTGTTATGTGGACAACCCATATTGTCAGTTTCAGGTCGCCAAGATTCCTGCAAGGCCTCCGACATGAGCTAGCGACTGCCCTCTACATATCTTATAGGAAACAGCCATCCATCATACCATCTGAGTCAACGAGGCATTGTGATACCAATAGAGTTTTTCTCACTGAATAGGGAATATAATGTAAAAAAAACAACTTTATATTCCCTATTCAGTGGTTTTTCTATTCTATTTTAATAGTAGGCTATTGCGCGCGGCCGACTGTATGGAGTGATGGGAGTCGTACAGGCTCTGGCTAGTGTGGGACCAGGTGACCGTGTGTGGAAGTTGACCTATATTATTTATTTATTATTTTTATTTTACTTGTGCTTAGTCAAACAATACAAATGCTGCTCAGAAGCTTTTATTGGCGGAGTACTTGATTTTTGGGATAGCACAACTTTTTGTATTCTGCTGGCATAGCAATGGTGTTATCATAAAGGTAAGTTTAAAATAAATTATTAAGGCATACCTTGGTAAGTATAGCTCGACATAAAAGAGTAGAAAATAATGGGGGCGCCACTGTATTTATCAATTAGAAAAACTTTTAAGTCAAGACGTACACTTTAAATTAGTTCCGTTTCTACTCTTTTCTGTCGAGCTATATGCTTCGTGTAGGGTTCCATACCTAGATACCTGAACAATACCACAGAACAGATAATAATACTACGTATAGAATGGACACTGTCGTCCGCCCACCAATCGGGCCTTCCTCAGCCCGCGAGCGAGATTGAGCTCTCCACGATCCCCGCTTCTATGGGAAATCACCACACGCACACTCTTGCACGTGTACAAAACTCCATGTGTGCAGTGTCTGTGTAGTAGGTAGTTATAGCGCGGCTTTTGTAGGAGGGAATTGAGTTGAGTGTCCGGGGTATGCCTTCGGGTAAGGTGTGATGCTATGTAGTTTCCTTTTACAGAGCGAAAAACTGTTAATGGGTCCTTACGAAAGTCAATGGTGGAACGCCAGTCTTAAGCAGAAGAAGAATGTATTGATTTTATCTGGACAACTGGCAATTCACAACATTTTCTCAGCTGGACCATTTGCAAAGCTCACGTTACCCACATTTATAACGGTATGTTCTATGGTTTCATGCAGAGGACGCTGCTGCCTTCTCTGGATCTTTTTTTTTATGATAGTGAGTAACAAGACGAGCAAATCAGGTGCCTGATGGTAAGCATCATGATTGTCCATATCAGACACAGTGCCACCCAGTGTTTTAAAATTCAAAATTGTGCGACACTTCACTGCGCCTGTCACCCTGAGATATTAGTTGGTGAATCTCTTCATGCCCAGTAATTTCGCTGGTAACATTGCCCTTCAGACCGGAACACAGTAAAGTTTGCACATTACTGCTTGGCGGATGAATAACTGGTAAAGGGTAGCGGTAAGGTGTAAAGTCCACATGTTAGGTTTGATCCAGGGACTCCAAATTAAATCCAGGCATAAATCCGCTGGGCTACAGTTGCAAGCATCTATATAGAACAAAATTCTGATTTCTCTTTTATGTTTCAGATATTGAAGGGAGCTTACAGTTATTACACTTTAGTTAAGAAGTAATTTCTGTGACTGCTTCGATGGTGTAGGGCTGCTGCTGATCAAATGAGGCCCTGGGTTTCATTCCTAGATCAGGCACAAAGCTGAATTTCATTAAGATCTTTCACTTAGCAGGGATTTGTGGCCATTTCATAGCATAGACTCGCCCCCTACACCTATTACATGAGACGTGGGTGTACCTGTTATGGGTACCGGTACACCTGCCAACTTACCGCGATAGCGCAGCGGATTAGCAAGTCGAAGTGCTAATGAGCGGCACATAGCACGTAGAGCTGATGGGGGATGGTTGTAAGGTTGAAGAATGGAGACCACGGACCGACAAGCAATGCGTAGGACGTTCACACACAAGGGAGACAGACGATCTAATAAAGTTAGCAGGAACTCGCTGGATGCAAGCCGTTTACAACTAGATTATTTGGAAATCTATTGGGGAGGCGTATGGTAGGTCAGCAGTGGACGTCCAACGACTGAGATAATTATTTTATGTTTTTCTCTTAAAAATAATTTAAAATGAAATTTATATTATTTATTACTATCTGTGCCCCGCAGTTTCACCCGCGTAGTCTTCGTTCCCGTGGGAATATAGGGAAACAAAGTACCCTATGTGTTATTCCAGGGTCTAACAAAATGACATGCAACCCAGAGCCCAAACCACTGATCCTAGAGACTTGAAACTTGGAATGTAGGTTGTTTTCGTTGCCTAGACGTGTGCTTAGCAATGACGTTGAATTGCTTTCTTACTAGTATCCTTACTCTGAGTTGCTAAGAAAGGATTTTTGAAAATTCTCATACTAAAGAGTCCAATAAGGGCGTCATAGTTTTGGTATAAAACTCCCATATTTCATAATTGCGAGCGAACAAAGCCGCTGTTCTTACACTAGTACATAATAAATAAAAAAACGATTTTGAATTTTAATAATTCCTTTTATTAAAAATTTTTCTAGCACAGAATATAATATTACAATCAAATAAGTACTAAACAATAAAATAAAATAATAATGCACATTTCATTATAATTAAAAATAAAGACTGATTACCTTTTACAGGTCGCGTCACGGTTTAATAGCGCTCGGCGAAATTAAAGACGGGCTTTGCGCAGTTGTATTGGTCTAAAAAGTCCAAACAGATCTAAAAATCTATTTCTGAGCATTCAAGGTCAGCGCTTTTAAACCGTGACGCGACCTGTACTTAATTTTAAGATTGAATTCTGAGACTGCCTCTGTAAACTGTAGACTATTGGGCGCAGAGCATGAGGTCCCGGATTCGATTCCTAAGCCGGGCAAAATGTTTAGATTTTCCTTTAGGAATTTCTCAATGACAGGCTGGTGGAATCTGGAACTGTGCCCGATAGATGACAACAGGCTCGCCCCCTAGTACATGGGATCTAAAAACATCTTTTTGGTACACCTCTGCCTACACCTTCGGGAAAAAGGCGTGATGCCATATTTCAAAACGTTCCCGGCACGATTAAATCGATTAAAAATTTTATATAATGTTAGTATGTTTGTTTGTTTGTTTGTTTGTCACTCTTCATCGGGGGGAGGAGGTGGAGGGGCTGGTTCATCCCCTCGTGGGGGACCGTTACCCAACTCTGAAAAAAAAACCTCTGTTATATGTTTATCAATGCGTAGGTATATCAATACTTAAGAAATTTTTGCATGCTAGATAGAGATCATACTGGCAAAGTGTGTTGAACTAAGTATAAATAACCCAACAACTGTATACCTACCACATTTTTAGCAAATAAATTATTTCATTTCATTTCATATGATGGATACTATGTTTGGGAATGTTATTGCGAATAACATGCTCTACCCCGCAATATAGAACACAATGTAAGATTTTCTGGGCCCAGCTTCCTCCCAGCAGGATCCCGAGTCCGTTTCCTTTATAGAATGGGTTTATTATAAATAAATAAATTCATTTATTTCAGGCAATAGTACGCATAACAAATTATACGCACCAGAGGCCCATATTAATAAATACCTTACAGACTAACATACATAAAAAAAAACACACATTAATTATATTCGAAGGAAACGGGGGAATAGAAAACATTGATTTGAATTTTTTTTTTCATAGGAATTCGTCAAATTTCTCGTAGCGACAAACTCACCTATGACGGGATCAGCGGTGGCCTCAGCCAAGTTGGTGACAGACTTGGACTTGAAACATTGGAAGTCAACGTGGCGACTCTTGGCCTCCTCCTTCTCCCAGGACATGTGGATGAAAGGCCTCTGCACGTAGTTGTAGATCACTTCGGCGCGCCCACCGGGACGGTTGCGAACCTATAAATATATAAATATTCATTTAGGTGGCTTGATTACCATACAAAATGAAATTGAATATTTGCATTTTTTTTTGCTTTAATGGAAAGATCATATATAACTTTTTTTTTCTTTTATGGACCCACACGAATGTATTGCCAGTTTCAAGTTATATACATTTTCAAGTTAAGAGTCAGGGCAAGCCCAGTCAATTCACAGCTCTAGTAAAGTGGTGGTCTTTACAAGAAGCTGCCGGAATTTCGGTGGGAACACGAAAAATCACTTTTCAACTCTCGCATTACTCGCCATGAGACTTGTGTATCTTCGAAAACACTCAACACATAATATTCTACCATTATTACACGTTAAACACTCTAAAATAGACCGATAATTGATAAAGATACGGGAGCCAAACTGTATTCTTCGGTCTTCCGCTAAAACTCCATTTATAAGATTTGTGACATAACTATTTTTAGTTCTTTTTTATTCGCTATTATTAAGTTATATCAAATAAAAAAATCATCTTTGATCCAATACCGAAAACACGCCGATAGTACCCGAACGAGCTCGTGACCTGTAGTGACGTCACAATGTTATAAAGTACCATACATAAATATAACATAATGACGTCACAATCATGGCGACCACTCGTAGCGCGTTCGTGATCAAGTGAATCTTATTAGAATTTTATCAATATTGAATTACTTATATTTAATTAAAGATATATTTCCAGTGATTTTTGAATCGAATGGTACATTAAAATTTCAGAATAAATTAAAAAATACGTAATAATACTCAATGGAATAATCCAATAACACTGCCTGACCTGAGGATCGAACCCGGGACCTCATGATCGGCAGTCGAGCTTACGAAAACGACGCCACCGAGGCAGTCAAAAAACATTAAAAAAGTAGAAAAAAGTAAAACCTTCTCTTTGTATGTCGGGTAACCTTCGACGCCGAGACGAATCTTCTTAAGTCCTCGTTCTTTCATCACTTGTTTGGCTACATCTCTGAAAATAACATACATTAATTTATGATTTAACTAGCTGTGACCCGCGGTTTCACCCGCGTAGTCTTCGTTCCCGTGGGAATATCGGCATAAAAAGTACCCTATGTGTTATTCCAGGGTCTAAGCTACTTACGTACCAAATTTCAGCCCAATCGGTTCAGTAGTTTTGGCGTGAAAGAGTAACAAACATCCATACATACATCCATACTTACAAACTTTCGCCTTTATAATAGTAATAATAGGATAGTAATAACATAAGACTTACTGAACTGGGCATCATTATAGTTATTAAGGTTAAACGTCACCCATACAAAATGAAAACACAGATATGAACAACTAGGGAATAATTTCCCACTCTATTGTTTGTGGTCGGCTCTGGATCTGGCCTTTATTTGCGCGAAAACATATTTTGTTAAAGAAAACCGTATGGATTTTTTGCTATTTAAAAAAAAAACAACATAACATAACATACGTTCACGCCTTTTTCCCGAAGGGGTAGGCAGAGATGTACCCAGGACTCAGTCCCATGTAGATACACCCACATTTCGCCAGTATGTTATTGGTCCCATGTAATAGGGGGCGAGCCTATTGCCATCTACCGGGCACAGTTCCAGACTCCAGGCAGTTATTGAGATAATTCCTAAGGGAAAAACCCAATATTTAACACTGCCTGACCTGGGGATCGAACCCGGGACGTCTTGATTGGCAGTCGAGCATGCGCCCTCTACGCCACGGAGGCAGTCATAACCAACATAACCTAAAAACTACTTTTTTAAAATTTTCATTAATACACGACCCACCCGAAAACTTGTTACTTACTAATAAGATTACATTTTTTTTTTTTTGGTGTCACAGTAAAGAATGTTAGCCAAAATGTTTTGATGAAATTTTTTTTTTTATGGTAATGATTGACAAAATGAGCAAATCAGGTGTCTGATGGTAAGATGGTATTGCCCATATCAGACACAGTGCCACCCAGTGTTTTAAAATTCAAAAATTCTGCGCGGCACTGCGCCTGCCACCATGAGATATTAGTTGTTGAATCTCGTCATGCCCAGTAATTTCGCTGGTAGTAATTTTCTCACAATCTTCGTGAAAAGCAGAGTGTAGTGCGTGTACTTTTCTCCGAGTCTTATCTAATGTTACTTACTAACCTGTTCTCAATATACTTGAAGAATCTATACAGCGGCGTGGAGAGGACAGTCTGGGTGTACTCATCTCCCATCTGCGGAGGATATTGTTCGTCCCACTCTACTGAGTCCTCGTCTAGGAGGACTACCACGTGACATTCTCTATAAACAAATAAATAATATTCTGGTTACCATAGTACAGAGTCTAAGTGCGGAAAAGGAGTCCACTTTACATTACATTACATTACATTACCATAGTACAGGCTCTGCCTAGTTTGGGACCAGATGACCGTGTGTGGAAGTTGTCCAATATCGCACTCTTAATAAAATAAGGACCGAACTCATAATTTGTCCAAAATGTGAAATAAATATGTGTTATAGTGAAATATCAACTTAAAAAAGCAAGTACTGTAACCTACTGTATATTAGTTACAAAAGAGATTTATAAGGCGAGTGTGAATGGTCAACAGTACTACAGTCTTCACGAGAAGCTTGCTCCCAAAGTTAGGATTGAGCGGTGGATGAAGGATTACCTTCCCCCGTCAGCTACTACCTTCCCACCTGAAGAGAAACTACCACCGGGTGGCAACCTTCCCTGGCTAGTTTGGAAGTCCTTAAATAGACTTGGTTGGGTTGGTTGGGTTAGTGTAACTGTGGGGCTGTCCAATCAATGGCACACCTTTTGCAATGTCCTGTTTTGCAATGCAACCCATAACGCTGTAGATCTGGCAAAATACTAGACCAAAGTATTATAAATGACCAGCTGTGCCCCGCGGTTACACCCGCGTACACTTCGTTCCCTCAGAAATATCGGGAAACAAAGTACGCTATGTGTTATTCTAGGGTCTAAGCTACCTGCATACACAATTTAAGCCCAATCGGTTCAGTAGTTTTGACGTGAAAGAGTAACAAACATCCATCCATCCATCCTCACAAACTTTCGCATTAATAATATTAGTAGGATAAGATATTACAGCCATCTACCTAAACAACTTGCACAGAGCAGAATTGCAAAATTAGCAAAAAGAAAATTCTACTACCATCAATATTTTTACTAAATCTAAATCAACTTTACCTTGCGTGCGTGACTCTTATTTCAAATTGTAATAATGCAGTATTAGTTGCAGTGCAGTATTAGTGCAGCATCAAAATTGGTCACATGACTTTAACATTTTCGAAATTCATCGTAGTTTCAGAGTTGGCCATGAAGATCCTTTTTAGGTGATTCGTCTTCCATACAAAATGAAAATACACAAATACGAAGAAATAGAGAACCACTTTCCACTCAATTGTTAGTGGTTGGCTCTTTATTTGGTTAATGAAAACCTTACAGTTTCTTTGTATTTATGAAAATTGTAAAAAGTAGTTTTTAGGTTATGTTAATGTTTATTTAAATATCAAAAAAACCGTTCGGTTTTTTTTACCAAAACTTGTTTTCGAGCAAATATAGGCCAACCACAAACAATAGAATAGGTTGTCAATAAGAAATCTGTAAGAAATTTACGCGATAAGACCGCCGATTGTTTACTGTGTCTTATGTATTGTGTCTTTTGTAAAATTGTTTCTTTTTTTGGGATGCAATAAAGTATTATTCTTTTCTATTCTATTCTAATAGAGTGGAATATGGTTCTCTATTTCTTCGTATTTATGTATTTTAATTTTGTAAGGAAAACAAATCACCTTAATATAATTCACCTCACCCTGTTGTTCGCACGTACCTATCGCCACGTTGAGCAGACTCGACCATGAGCGGTAGTATGAGCCGCTCGAGGAAACATTCGAACTGGCGCCGCGCGCCTTCATTGGACAACTCGTGGAGAAGGCCGCGTAGGTTCTGAAAATATGTATATAATATTATTATGGCGGGTACAGATTTGCGAAATGTAGCATGCAATGTAACACGCAATGAAAGAATTTGCCGTCCACATTGTCGCAATGTATCATGCAATGTAACAGAATTCCCATAGTGTGGACGGCTTGCGCACACGAACCATGCTCACTGTGCGCACAAACAGAGCATTTCAACTCGTGCGCGCCTCGATCCGCCATTTGTCGGTTTTTTCGCCGAACACAAAGGGGCGCGCATGCCGGAAACAGATGTGAGTACGTACATGCTCGGTTCGTGTGCGCTTTGCGTCCACACTTATGAAATGCTCCTTTCACGTTACATTGCATGCTACATTTCGCAAATCTGTACCCGCCTATAGAGTTCCATTTTTCAGAGAGAAAAAGAATAGGCTTTTTTTATGATAGTGACAAGACGAGCAAATCAGGTGCCTGATGGTAAGCATCATGATTGCCCATATCAGACACAGTGCCATCCAGTGTTTTAAAATTCAAAATCCTGCACGGCACTGTACTGTGCCTGTCACCCAGAGGTATTCGTTGTTGAATCTCGTCATGCCCCGTAATTTCGCTGGTAACATTGCCCTTCAGACCGGAACACAGTAATGTTTGCACATTACCGCTTGGCTGATGAATAACTGGCAAAGGTGTGGTACTTCCACAGGCGTTAATATATAAACACAGTTTCCTAAGATATATTACCTGACATCTGACAGTGTTAGCATCAAAAGGCACCAGGAGATAGTCGCACGCCTCTCTCAACTCCTGCACGGAGACAGTGGGCGGGCATCTGATAGTGCCACCTCTATAGAACTCTAATATGGCTCGAAACACTGTTGCCGATATGCCCTCGGCGACTTCGTACTCCCCGCGTTCGTTTGGGTGGGTGAATTCTAGACCTGGAAAGAATGTTAATCATATTGTAACAATTACATGGGGTAGGCAATAGAATAGTACCCCACCGTTTCTACCCATGGTTGAATTTGAAATTTGGTATCCTAATGGTAATTTTATAATAATTATTATTTATTAATGACTGCCTCGGTGGCGTAGAGGGCGCATGCTCGACTGCCAATCATGAGGTCCCGGGTTCGATCCCCAGGTCAGGCAGTGTTAAATATTGGATTTTTCCATTAGGAATTATCTCAATAACTGCCTGGAGTCTGGAACTGTGCCCGGTAGATGGCAATAGGCTCGCCCCCTATTACATGGGACCAATAACATACTGGCGAAATGTGGGTGTATCTACTATGGGACTGAGTCCTGGGTACACCTCTGCCTACCCCTTCGGGAAAAAAGGGCGTGAATGTATGTTTATGTATTAATGCACTAGCAGCATATTATGCTGATGCGTGCCATATCACTGCACTTGTATATTAAAAAGTTTATTAGTTTCAAAATGGTTATTTAGTCTGTTTTCAATACTGTTCACTGAAGTAGCAATAATACCAGTCTCTGGCAATTTGATCCACAGTTTTGGTACACGGTTCGGCAAGAAGTGTTTTCTTGGGTTACTCACACTTGGTTCTTGGATTCAATGAGATCATCCCTCTGCCTATTATTTTATTGTTATTTTCTCTAATTGATTTTCTACTTGATACTACTATCAATAAAGAGTTACCTATTCTATCTGCAAAAAGTGAATAACAAAAATATTGTAATACATTGTTACTTACCAGAACTAAACATCCTCCCCAGCATAGTATTAGGATGAGCAGTGAACTGCGCGGGATCAATCACAAACCTGGTGTTATCTACCACGAGTGTGATCCGATCATCATTTAGGTTTTGTTTGGGGCTGTTCTTGGGCTGGTCCTGTGTGCCGGACGTTGAGGGGGTGGAGTTGGCTGGTTTGGGAGCCATCATGGAGCGTGACGAGTTGCGGACGTGTTGGCCACGTTTAGATAATCTCCTGTATTTATAATATAGAAGGTAGAATTATTTTTGTTATTTCTGTTAATGTTGACAGATTCATTATTAGTTGAGATTATTAATTGACATATAAAAATGTCTTTCTAAGACTTTTTATTTCAATAAATTTTCTTTGAATATGAATTTATTCTTTGAATATGAATTTTAAAGTGTTATTGGATTATTCTATCAGAAATAATATTAATAATAATATGGGACAACATCCACACATGGTCATCTTGTCTCAAACTAGGATAGAAGCCTGTACTATGGTAACCAGATGACTGAGTTGCATACTTATATACACTTGTAACACCAAGACACAGATCAAACCGAAATGCTCATGTACACAAATGTTTGAACCTACTGGCTGAGCCAACTGGACAGTCAAATGGAAAGTTCTCAATGACAGCCTGGAGTCTGAAACTGCGCCCGGTAGATGGTAATAAGCTCGCCCCTTATTACATGGGACAAAACACTTATGGGACTGAGGCCTGGGTACACATCTGCCTACCCCTTTGGGAAAAAGTCGTGGTGTTTTGTTATGATAATGTAAAGTGGACTCCTTTTCCGCACTTAAGACTTAAGTATCTGGTCCGTTGTACGAGATTTTTTTTGTTATGAAAAAAAAACATTTGTTCTTTGAGAGATAGATTGCAGATTTTCCCTACCTGCGACGCTCTTCCTCCTTCCTATACTCCTCGGTATCACTGCTGCTGTCCGGATAGAAGAATCTCCGCTCGGTCATGGCCTGCGGGCCGCTTGCTTGCGAGTCGGACATGTGCGCGCGCTCGTCCCGAGCCCTCACATCGCGGTCCACGCTGCTGTGTCTCCTGCCTTTTTGCAAGGATGGATTCGTTGTGGAATTTTATACTTTTCTGTTTTTGCAAAACGTACGACGTCGTTCTATCGCTTTGTTTGAGTTTTTGACAGCTGTGTAATCTGTCAAGGTGTCAAATTTTTAATGCTCAATGCCACAGATCACTATAATTAGTACTACTCAATGCTCACCACTCACCACAGAATAAAGATGCTTACAGCTAGTGGTTAGCATAGATATGCATAGATAGAGCCTCGGAGCAAATATAAAATAGAGCAATAAAGCAATAAAGGAATAGAGAAGGCATAAAGCAAACTAAGGATTTAGTAGAAAATCCTTGAACCAACCATTTAAAGCTCATAACGTGGCATCCAGACTAACGTTCTACGTTTTCATAGAAACTACAAACTACAACTCCACCAAGCTAAGTTTGCACCTCGCTGCAATGCGGCGCCCCGGCCGCTTACCCGCCACTTTCCCGCGATCGCCCTGTCGCGTCAGTACGGTTAGCATCTATGTCGCTGACACGCGTCATACGAGTTTTCGACTCCCTATCCGATGAATTTTTTTAACTAACCCTAACCTCAACGATTAACGAAAGATTCCTATAAAAGTAATTGCCAAATTTTAAGTATAAATATATATATAAGAAGAAGAAGAAGACGTCGAAAGGCTTGAGCGCCAATACTGAGAGAGCGACCACCTAAAGGTTAAATACATACAGTCACGCCTTGTTCCCTATGGGGTAGGCAGAGTCTATTTACTAAAGGATAAATCGACAAGAATTAAGCATATCTCTTGGAGGAGAAGCAAGCATTTTTTTTTGTGTATATTTTAATGTACCTATGTATAATATTTTTTTTTTTTTTTTTTATATGTAACTAAACAGGCGTTTGACCGCAATCTCACCTGCTGGTAAGTGATGATGGTAAGTGATGAATGTTAAGAACAATAAATCAAAGTAAAATCTGACAAAAATTTGTTTACTTTTTTAAAGTCATAGCGAATCCTTTTTTGCCGACTGTACCTAAGCGTCATTGTAACGTAATTTATGCGAGGTGCTAACTTAGCTTGGTCGAGTTGTATCTTGTTTATGTATATGTGTTCTGTGAGTTGTATTGCGCTAGTTTCTATGAAAACGTTGCATTGATTTTTCAGAAATTTCTATAGCATAACTTTAGCTAAGTATGTACCTAGTTAAATTTTTCGCCAAATGCCATGTAAAATGCATGCGAATAAGCGAAGAACTCCTCGTTCTTTATGATTTTTTCATGAAGGACGTCATCGCACGGTATTGCATGTTTCAAATAAAGATTAAAGATGCGAAAACTGTGCTAAACATTACACATTATGAAGTTTGTCCTTGTCGGTGTTTTTCTTTGCCTACTATAACTACTATAACCTAGAACTTCTAGACAGAACTTCTAGGCGTAGGCAGAGAAAAACAATACAAATAACTATTATAATGTTCTAGGCTACAACATTATAATATTTATTAGGTACTAAATACAATATATTAAATAATGTAGCTCCGGACATCAGAATCTTATTTCTTCGTTTTCCGTTACGTAGCGTAGGTCTAGGTCAAACTTTTACCGGTCTCGCTAATAACATGTGTTTGTCAGCTGTTAGTTAGTAATTAGCTTTTCTTGAGATAAAACACACTATTACTCATTGATGGCATAAGTGACTCATATTATGGACTGTGGACTCACGAACTACTACAAATCACAGAACAAGCTACAAATATATGAATTTATAAATAAAAATATGAAAGTTCAAAAAAAATTTAATACTTAATGAATCTGTCATCGGTTGTTGACCTTTCTCCTGTCAAAAAATCATAAAATGCGGAATTGGTTATTTTTTATTGTTTTGTGGTTAAATATACTAAAAACAAATTACCTACGTAACGGAGCTGTGTAAATGTGATATTAATATTGATACCAAAGTGCCGTGACGTCTGTAACCGTGTTAAACCAGTGAGAAATACCAGTTATTTCGCTCGAACGCCAAAAGGGCGTCGGTCGTTATTATAAGTGTAAAAATAGCCATAAAATGGATCATAATATGGAATATCATGATCCTGATTACCCGGAGGCTGCGGTGCGTGTTGTGGAGGAGCCTCCGAGGCTTACAGATGAAGAGAAAATTGACAAAATCAAGTCGATAATAAGCCGGGAGTTTTCGAATGAATTGGAGATTAGAGAAAACGAAGTAATGCTTATAGAGCAACGGTAAGAGGCATTTTAGCCTTGAAACTATATAATAAACCTTCTTTCATGGGTTTCGTGCCCTAATACTGGCTGCAGCTGGCTAAAAATAGGAAAACAAGCACCATGTGTAAATTTCGCTAAAGATTATAACTTTTGGCGCTCATAATTAGTCGCAAAACTATTAGAACAAACACGTAATAATAAGCTGTTAACACAAAGATATTCTGTGAACAGTAAGCTTTAACATAAATTGCATATTTTGTAAATTGCAAAAACTATAAACATAACCTATATACTAAAGAATATATTGCATCCACATAATATTATAATACACTTGAATTTTAACAGCAGAATGCTGATTTTAGTACCTACAGATCTTTCACAACATTCTCTGTTTACAGCTTTGTAATTAAGAGACCAGTGATCCACAAACTCCATACAAATGTTATTATACCTAAATGATTTACAATCAGTGCATTTTTCCAACATAAAATGATGTTATTCTGAATGAGACAGTAGTTATCTGGGTTCTTAATAATATTTTAGTCCAATATCCTTAAATTTTGAAAATAGATATATTTTGTCAAAATACTTATATTTTAGGTTCAAATATAATTTAGAACCTTTTTAATAAAGGCACTCTGCCTAGATAAAAAAAAGAACCATTCCCATAGGGGTAGGCAGAGTCAATTTCTCACCACTTGCTACGATCCTGACATACAACTTTTGCTTCTTTCACTTTTATGACATTCTTTATGCTCATCGTTTGTAGGTACTTTTGACATGACTTTTCCTTAGAACAACTAATTTAATTAATTAACCTATAGTACATCAAATCTAAGAAGTACCATTTGACAGTTCTTATTTTATTTATTTACTAGCGACCCGCCCCGGCTTCGCGCGGGTAGCAGAAGTAGGTATAGTGGACGTTTATCAGGAGTAAATTCGTGATACATTGTATTTTAATAAATATAACCCTAATGGTTTACGCAGCGCACGCAAATTAATGACTATTTCTGTTACAATGACCAAACCTTAACACATGTTATAATTTATCGTGGGCTATTTTGAAGATATTGATGAGTACTACAAACCCCTAGTACATTATTTTACTCTACCACCAA
This sequence comes from Hemistola chrysoprasaria, assembly GCA_947063395.1. Lineage (NCBI taxonomy): Eukaryota > Metazoa > Arthropoda > Insecta > Lepidoptera > Geometridae > Hemistola > Hemistola chrysoprasaria. The sequence continues at coordinate 883,720 of OX346734.1, read as the reverse complement.
TAGTTTTCACACCGCATGAAAAATAATCACTGCTTCAATTATTGTGACTAAACCAAAATAGATGGATATAATCTATGTATACTGTTTTGTAGGTATTGATAAGTACTACAAACCCTAGTACATTACTTTACTCTACCACCAATAGTTTTCACACCGCATGAAAAATAATCACTTTTTCGATTATTGTAACTAAACCAAAAAAGATGTATAGAATCTATGTATACTGTTTTGTAGGTATTGATAAGTACTACAAACCCCTAGTACATTACTTTACTCTACCACCAATAGTTTTCACACCGCATGAAAAATAATCACTTTTTCGATTATTGTGACAAAACCAAAAAAGATGGATATAATCTATGTATACTGTTTTGTAGGTATTGATAAGTACTACAAACCCCTAGTACATTACTTTACTCTACCACCAATAGTTTTCACACCGCATGAAAAATAATCACTTTTTCGATTATTGTGACTAAACCAAAAAAGATGGATATAATCTATGTATACTGTTTTGTAGGTATTGATAAGTACTACAAACCCCTAGTACATTACTTTACTCTACCACCAATAGTTTTCACACCGCATGAAAAATAATCACTTTTTCGATTATTGTGACTAAACCAAAAAAGATGGATATAATCTATGTATACTGTTTTGTAGGTATTGATAATTAATACAATCCCCTAGTACATTACTTTAATCTACCACCGATAGTTTTCACACCGCATGAAAAATAATCACTGCTTCGATTATTGTGACTAAACCAAAAAAGATGGATATAATCTATGTATACTGTTTTGTAGGTATTAATAAGTACTACAAACCCCTAGTACATTACTTTACTCTACCACCAATAGTTTTCACACTGCATGAAAAATAATCACTTTTTCGATTATTGTGACTAAACCAAAAAAGATGGATAGAATCTATGTATACTGTTTTGTAGGTATTGATAAGTACTACAAACCCCAAGTACATTACTTTACTCTACCACCAATAGTTTTCACACCGCATGAAAAATAATAATTTTTTCGATTATTGTGACTAAACCAAAAAAGATGGATATAATCTATGTATACTGTTTTGTAGGTATTGATAAGTACTACAAACCCCTAGTACATTACTTTACATTACTTTACTCTACCACCAATAGTTTTCACACCGCATGAAAAATAATCACTTTTTCGATTATTGTGACTAAACCAAAAAAGATGGATATAATCTATGTACACTGTTTTGTAGGTATTGATAAGTACTACAAACCCCTAGTACATTACTTTACTCTACCACCAATAGTTTTCACACCGCATGAAAAATAATCACTTTTTCGATTATTGTGACTAAACCAAAAAAGATGGATATAATCTATGTATACTCTTTTGTAGGTATTGATAAGTACTACAAACCCCTAGTGCATTACTTTACTCTACCACCAATAGTTTTCACACCGCATGAAAAATAATCATTTTTTCGATTATTGTGACTAAACCAAAAAAGATGGATATAATCTATGTATACTGTTTTGTAGGTATTGATAAGTACTACAAACCCCTAGTACATTACTTTACTTTACCACCAATAGTTTTCTCACCGCATGAAAAATAATCACTTTTTCGATTATTGTGACTAAACCAAAAAAGATGGATATAATCTATGTATACTGTTTTGTAGGTATTGATAAGTACTACAAACCCCTAGTACATTACTTTACTCTACCACCAATAGTTTTCATACCGCATGAAAAATAATCACTTTTTCGATTATTGTGACTAAACCAAAAAAGATGGATATAATCTATGTATACTGTTTTGTAGGTATTGATAAGTACTACAAACCCCTAGTACATTATATTATTCTACCATCAATGCATTTCACAGCGCACGCAAATTTATGAATATGGTAATTATATTATGTAACACCTTGGTTCACAATATTGCAGTTTTCTTACGGATCCCCATTTTTTTTCAAAATCTCATATAGCCTATGGCACTCACACTGAATTAAGCTATCCATAAGTGAAAGAATTTTTAAAATCGGTCCAGTAGTTTCGGAGCCTATTCGTTACAAACAAAAAAACAAAAAAACAAAGTTTCTCTCTTTATAATATTAGTATAGATTAGATACACAGAATGCTGTGTATTACACAGAATGTATAATACATGAAACGCGCCATGCTATGTATGGCTTAGTAATAATAGCCTTAAATTAGTTATTAAGGTACTTGAGACCATAATATGCTGCCTTCTTAGAATGTGGACACAATCCTAAGAAAAAATATCAAATCGGTGTTTTGTATTCCCCTGTTTATATCCTGATAGTTTTATATAGTGAAGTAACCTCAAGTAGTGAAGTCCCTGTAATATAATTTTTCTTATAAACCCTTGGTTTTTTCATAGTGAACTTCAAAAAATCACAGTTTTACTCGCGTGATTGGACGTTCACTACAAAAAAATGTAGTTTATTAACAAAAATAAAATGATAGGGACATACTTTACTTCAACTTTAAAATATCAGGATATAAATATATCAAATAGGTTTACTGTATTCAAAGGAAACAGGGGAATACATGGTTTTACAGCTAACAATTTACATACATAACATCTCACTCCTTCTTCCCGAAGGGGTAGGCAGATGTGTACTCAGGACTCATAGTAGATACACCCACATTTCGCCAGTATGTTATTGGGACCACGTAATAGGGGGCGAGCCTATTACCATCTACCAGGCACAGTTCCAGACTCCAGGCAGGTATCGAGATAATTCCCAATGGAAAATCCAATATTTAACACTTTGCCTGACCCGGGGATCGAACCCGGGACCTCTCAACTGGTAGTTGAGCTTACGCTCATTATGAGAACGGGGCAGTTACAGCTAAGGATATTGAAATTTTTTGAGTAACGCCTATGCAAAGTTACTTTTATGACAGCCTATGCAGATTTGAAAATATGATACTTCAAATGGTACTACTTAGATTTAATGGACTGTAGTTTGTTTATGTTTGACATTTGTATATTCCAGTATGACAGCATCAAGAAGGCTACTCCATCGGTTGAGATATGCTCTAGTGAACAAATACTACACAGACCAGAAGCTGCAGCTCACCAACACACAGATACAGGATGAGATCGCTGCTCAGAAGGATCCTAGGGCTTGTGCTGAGGTTTGTATCATAAAGATTTTTAAATAAAGAAACGAATCCAAAATGGCGGCGCTAATCATGTCATCTCGCTTGTACACTAGCACAGAACAGATAATAATACTACGTATAGAATGGACACCTGTCATCCGCCCACTAATCGGACCTTCCTCACCACGCGAGCGAGATTGAGCTCTGCAAGAGCCCTGCCTTATTGGGAAATCACCTCACGTACACTTGCGCGTGTACAAAACTCCATGTAGTGTGTAGTGTCTGTGTAGTGGGTAGTTATAGCGCGGCTTTTGTATGGGATTGAATTGTGTGTTCGGGGTGTGGCACTAGTGCTCCATTAGTGTGCAAGCGAGAGGTCATGATTAGCGCCGCCATTTTAGATTCATTTCTATAATATATATATAGGATAATCCTACTTATATTTGAGATCTCAGTACAATGTAAAAAAGTTACATTTGTAACAGGTAAACAAAACGGTAGCGTGCTCTAACTCGACCCCAGCGCCATCTAGCACTGTTTTTTGTGTGTATGTTCCTTTGCACGCTAAAACTACTGAACCGATTGGGCTTAAATTCGGTATGTAGATAGCTTAGACTCTGGAATAACACATAGGGTACTTTATATCTCGATATTCCCACGGGAACGAAGACTACGCGGGTGAAACCGCGGGGCACAGCTAATTCAATTTGACGGCACGCACACATGTCATGGCCTTTTTTACGTGAACTATTAGTGTTTCTATGGTGTGAATGTGTGCATGCTGTCATAAATAAATAAATAATTTGAATTTATACTATAACAGAACGGGTTACCCCAATTACACAGCTCGAGTCAATTCATATGTGTTATGTGGACAACACATATTGTCACAGTTTCAGGTCGACAAGATTCCTAGGCAGCCTCCAATATGAGCTAACGACTGCCCCCTACATATCTTATAGGAAACTATAGGGACCTACAGTTTAACGTGACATACGAAACACGGTGGCGTCCAGGTGAAAAGTCCACATGGTGAGATTCCATCCAGGGACTCCAGATTTAAAGCCGAGCATATTTATGCTTGCAGTAGCAAGCTGGCTTACTATGTAGCTTTACTTTTTGTTAAGTCTCCGCCTGTTTCTAGGTTCATGTTATGTATTATGTCATCAGGTGGCAAGTCAACTGCGAGAAAGCCAGCGTCAACTCCACCCCTCAGTGCGCAAGCTGCTCGGTAAACAAACAGTTGATATTGACGAGATCTTCCGCACCAGGGGACCTCGCAACAAAACTAGGAAAGATTATTCTGTAAGTATTATTTGGGGACCACACAGACTTATACATCTTGGGCGGGATGTGGGCCGGCGTCGCCGGCAGCCGGGACTCGTCCGACTTCATGTCCGACAGCAACTCTTCCAGCTGGTTCAACACCTGACACACGCACAACCTTAAGCCGGGACTACAGCTACGTGTTAGCATGTTATATAACAATATTCTGTTATATAACACCAAAGCCACGCCCACTTTTCATGTTATTGTGTTAGGTAACACAAAAACATGCCGCTGCGGACCCGGCTTACCATGGAAAGTGGGCGTGGCTTTGGTGTTATATAACAGAATATTGTTATATAACACGCTAACACGTAGCTGTAGTCCCGGCTTTACATTAACACTCACTGCGACATTGCCCGCTTGATAACAATAGGCTAGCCTTCTATTACATGGAACTAAGAACACATAAATGGCGAGAAGTGCAAGTGTATCTACTATGAGGGTGGGTTCTAACACAGAACAGATAATAATATAAATAATAATAATATGGGACAACTTCCACACACGGTCATCTGGTCCCAAGCTAGGCAAAGCCTGTATAAAAAAAAATCTGATTAGAATCAACTTACTAATATTGTAAATGCGAAAGTTTGTGAGGATGGATGGATGTTTGTTACTCTTTTACGCCAAAACTACTGAACCGATTGGGCTGAAATTCGGTATGTTAGTTTAGACTGGAATACTCATAGAGTAGTAGGTTTTTATTTCAATATTCCCACGGGAACGATGACAACACGAGTGAATCCGCGGGGTGAGTATACGTGTCTACAAAAAATATGTACCTACTATAATATTAAGGCTACTATATTAAGTAAATATACGCGAAAATCCTTTAAAAGTGGTTTGATTCACATACGCTCACGCCTTTTTCCCGAAGGGGTAGGCAGAGGTGTACCCAGGACTCAGTCCCACAGTTGATACACCCACATTTCGCCAGTATGTTATTGGTCCCATGTAATAGGGGGGGTGTTTGATTCAATGAGTAATAATCATGAAAACCAGAAAATAACTTATATGATTAACAAGCTGTGCCCCGCGGTTTCACCCGCGTAGTCTTCGTTCCCGCGGGAATATCGGGAAACAAAGTACCCTATGTGTTATTCCACGGTCTAATTATCTACATACCAAATTTTAACCCTATCGGTTCTGTATTTTTGGCGTGAAATCCTAACATCCATCCATCCATCCTCACAAACTTTCGCATTTATAATATTAGTTGGAAGTAGGATAGGATAAATATCTTATAATAATAAATAATAATAATATAAATAAATAATATGGGACAACGTTCTACACACGGTCATCTGGTCCCAAACTAGGCTAGAAGCCTGTACTATGGTGACCAGATGACTGATATACATACTTATATACGCTTATAACACCCAGACTCAGATCAAACAGACATGTTCATGCACACTAATGTTTGACATGGCCGGGGATCCAACCCGGGGCCTGCGGCAAAGCAGAGTTACTACCATCCGAGCCAACGAGGCTGTCAATAAAATGTAATAATAATATATCCAAATTTACTGTTTTTTTCCAGGCAATGCTACAAAAGCGTAACTACACAATATCGGCCGACGCAACCAAGTCCCTGCGGCCCGACGACGCGGCCGAGCCAACAACCAGCACCGTGCCTAGCTTACCTAAGAAAATACCTAGACATATAGACCCTAAGATCACTAACGTGGTCACATTGGCCGAGGCTACCAGGAACAAGATGAAACATCGCTATAGGATTATTATTGGTGAGTTAAAGTGCCTCTACTTCACCACTATAGTACCCTATATAATAACCTAATAAAAACGGTCAATATTATTAAAAACTTTTTCTAAAAATTATAAAATCTGAGTATTTCTATATTTTCTATATAATTTTAGCTTCTATTTATTTCTTTCTTGTTCACCCAGGTGAATAAACGGGAACAAACCATTACTTTTATATAAACAATATTATAAGATTCATACTGAGAGATATTCCTGGGCATGCTGTGCTCACCTCTAGAAAGCATTCAACAAGGCGAAGTGTATCTATATCCTACTTTTAAGTTTATTGTAAGCAAATGTTGTAATGTCCAGCTGGTGAGCCTATTCATTTAAAAAAAAAACCCCTACAAGCATGAAAAAAAGTACCTACTATTTCCCTCCAGTTGCTACGATCCTGACATACAACTTTCGCTTCGTTCATTTTCATGACATTTTTCATACATGCTCGTCGGTTGTAGTTACTTATGACTTGACGTACAAAAGTGTCAGATTATGACTTATTTGAATAATTGACGTACAAAAGTGTCAGATTATGACCTATTTGAATAAAGCTGTTTTGAGTTTGAGTTTGACTTGGCCTTTCCTAAGTCAATTCGTTAATGAAAAGTACGGGTACTAGGTCGACCGCTGCCGACCTGACCATTCACACTAGCCTTATAAATCTCTTTTGTTAATCTCCTTTCATCTATTCTCTCCACATGTCCGAACCAACTCTGCATTCCTTTCTCATTCCAAAATCGTTAATAAAATAATTTATTCAAATAAAATTCATTATTTATTTATTTATTTATTTATTTAGAAACAAAAAATGTGTAACATAAAACATCATAAAAGAAAGAGTGGTATTAACTAAGTACCTAGGTATACTAGGTAGGTACCTACCTAATTTCATAATTTACTACATCAAATTAATTTTACTTAAAGAATTTACCAAAAAAGCTTCGTCTCTATAAAAGTATAGGTAGGTACACTATTACTATTACAAATTATATTATCAAAAATTAAACAGTAATTAGTGTTTCGTGCATACAAGAAGAACGCACAAGAAACTTGTAAGGCTTAATTTGTTCAACTGTTAGTTTTACAATATTTGGTTTGGTTACATTCGTTTGTTAGTGTCGGTGCCGCGTGGTAGCTATGTATAGGTTTCCAGATATCTTTGTCCTCTATTAAATATAAAATATGGGAAAATTTCCACACACGGTCATTCTGTCCCAAACTAGGCTAGAAGCCTGTACTATGGTAACCAGATGACTGATATACATACTTATATAAGCTTATAACACCCAGACACAAATCAAACAGACATGTTCATGCACACAAATGTTTGACCTGGCCGGGGATCGAACCCGGGGCCAGCGGCACAGAAAGCAGAGTTACTACCATCTGAGCCAACGAGGGTGTCAAATTCCAATTGGCTATGTACTGATTGACTTTATAATATTTTGTATATATATATAATGTTATTTGTAGGTAACACATCAAAGTACGTGCCGGCCGCTTCCCGGCTCGATCGTTCCACACACAAATGGTTGCTCTACATCAGGAGCGCGCCGTTCGTCACCGGAGTCACGGTCACCTTGCACCATTCTTACTCGCCGCACCATATCGTTCATCTCAAGTTAGTTAATATCATCTTTTTACATAATATTCCGTTTTTACTAGGTATATGTGCTATATAGTCTGTAAAATGTTTCTTGATACCTGTGACAGCTGGAAAATAATTTCCGAACGCTGCCCAGCCTGAGCCACACCTGATATAAATAAATACATATCATTATTTCACGGTTGTCTGGAAGAGATCGCTTTTAGCGATAAGACCTCCAATTGTTACACTATTGGTTAAGATGTATTTTTGATTTTAAAGATTACTTTTTGTGGTGTACCAATATTTATCTATCTATCTATTTCGTTATAGTAAGCCACCGTATCACATAAGTCGTCGCGGTTGGGGCGAATTCCCAGCCAAAATAGAACTGCACTTCTCTCTGCCGGAGAGAAACCGACCCGTCTGCCTGGAACATACCATAAAACTGGATAGGAACTATACTGGAATGCAGATGTTGGGTAAATATAAAAAATTGTGTTATATAAAAGTTTGTTATGCTAAAGATGGTTGGATTGACATCATTTCCCGTACAAACTTTGAGAAACGACGATGATAGAAGAGATATAAATTCAGAATTAAGAGCGTACATGCCCTTCTAGGAATTTGACATAATTACAAATGACTGCCTCGGTGGCGTAGTGGGCGCATGCTCGACTGCCAATCAAGAGGTCCCGGGTTCGATCCCCAGGTCAGGCATAGTGTTAAATATTGGATTTTTCCATTAGGAATTATCTCAATAACTGCCTGGAGTCTGGAACTGTGCCCGGTAGATGGCAATAGGCTCGCCACCTTTTACATGGGACCAATAACATACTGGCGAAATGTGGGTGTATCTACTATGAGTCCTGGGTACATCTCTGCCTACCCCTTCGGGAAAAAGGCGTGAATGTATGTTATGTTATGTTATGTTACAAATGACATTTTAAGGAAGTAACTGAAATACAAATACAAATACGTATTTGTATTTCAATTTGTACTCGTAGTTCATTTTAATTACAAGTAATTCAAATACTGCCCAACCCTGCGTGCATGTATGAAGAATGTGATGAAATTGGACGAATCGGAAGTCTTATGTCAGGATCAAAACAAGAGGGGGGAAATAGTCTCTGTCTACCATAACGGGAACAAGACGTGACTGTTTGTATGTATGTACGAGCATGTTTGGAGAATGTAATGAAAGTGTGTGTTCAATACATCAAACTAGAAAAAGGCGGTCAGAGTCTACTAAAACAAAAAGTGAAGCATCATAGTAAGCCAGCTCGCTCATACATGGCATGCACACATTCACACCCATGAACCTGGATAAATAGGTGTAAATGTGTGCGTCACAAGTAGTCAGGGGTCAGCGTAAGTGGTGCCTGATCGAGCTTGTAGTACAAACATCCTTTCCGTCCTCTCTAGATAGACCTCCCTAAACATATGTGTGATCTGGCTTACTATGTAATATGTTACTTATTGTATTAAGAAGACTCCGTCCGCCATTTTTTTTAAAGTCATGATTCAATATTCATTTATTTTAAAATCGTCAGATTAATATTATATTATTATTTAAAGGTTCGGAAACAGTGGTAGATGTATGGCTTTATAGCACACCAGATATGCTCCAACACGAATACAAAGACGACGACACACAGACAGACACGCAAGAAACCAAGCCCGTACTGCCCGAAATAACTCCCGCCGACGATAAGACCGACGAGTGGATGGATTTCTTCACTAAAGCCCCTCAGGAGTTAGACGTCGACGAAATGATAATAAAACCTGTCAAAACGGAACCCATAGAAAGTAATGAACCGAAAATGATAGATCTCAATGATGGATTAAGCGCTGATAATCACATAGAAGCACCAAACGAACTGGTTCAACCAAACTCTGTGAAAAAGAGAATTATGAAATATATTGATCCTACCACAGGGAAAATTTACTATCTAGAAATGGATAGGCAATTAGATTTGACTAAGGTTCAAGAAATAGTGATAAACAATAAAACAACCAAAATTAGTCCAATTAAAACGAACGGCTTGAAAAGTTACAGAAAGAAAAAGTCCGGTGGCATTTCACTATTGAAACCGGAAGTTAAAAATTTACTGAAATGCGAAAACAAAGACAAAACCAAGCCCAATTTGACGCACATAGAAAACGATCATTGTTACATAGCAACACCGAAGAGTTATCAAGAAGTTGCCAGTGAAATTAAAAAGGAAAAGTCGAAATACGCCAATCTTTGTGCAGTTTTACCTAAATTGTGTTCAATTAGAGCCGCTGTGAACTATTTAGTGAAAAATATACCTTTAATAAGCGATGATGTGAGAGATCCGGATTTCGTGAAGCACTTTCCGTTTGTCGTTGAAAATTCTGAGAAATATTGGAAGTTGGACTTTGCTAAACGAAGAAATATTGAAGTAAGTAATAATTATAATAATAACAATATGGGACAACTTCAACAACACGAAATCAATTACAATTATCATACAAGAAATAAATTATCATCATTAGACGGGGGACGTCCCCTGCTGACCGGCGTCCTTCCCCATAAAACATCGTAGATGGTGCCGCTTGTTATATCGCTTGTTGCTCACAGCAGTTGGAACATTTGGGGTTGGGGGGGAGCACATGACTACTGTATGTGGCTCTATAGGGGGGAGCCCCTCCCACCAGGGGTGGGAGGGGGGACTCTATATGAGCAACAAATAATAGCTCGAAAAATATGCAATAAAAATTAGAAAAAGCTATTAAGCTCGCCCCCTAATACGTGAGACTAAAAAAACTGTCTAACCGTGGGTGTACGTGGGTGGGTACACTTCTGCCTACCCCTTCGGGATAAATGCGTGGTATTAAGTTAGGATTTATTGTTATTTCAGTGGTCAAGAGCGAAACTAATACAGCGATTGTTAGTGGAACATTTTCGGCATACAGAACAAATATGGCGGACGAAACAAATATTGTTATATGTTAGATTACACGGACATTACCCTGTTAGAAACGACATTTCGCCTGTACAGGTAACTTATCTATACTAATATTATAAAGAGAGAAACTTTGTTTTTTTGTTTTTTTGTTTGTAACGAATAGGCTCCGAAACTACTGGACCGATTTTAAAAATTCTTTCACTTATAGATAGCTTAATTCAGTGTGAGTGCCATAGGCTATATGAGATTTTGAAAAAAAATAGGGATCCGTAAGAAAACTGCAATATTGTGAACCAAGGTGTCACATAATATAATTACCATATTCATAAATTTGCGTGCGCTGTGAAATCCATTGATGGTAGAATAATATAATGTACTAGGGGTTTGTAGTACTTATCAATATCTACAAAATAGTCCACGGAAATTTTATCCATCTATTTTGGTTTAGTCACAATAATCGAAACAGACATTATATGCATGCGCTGTGAAAAGTATTGGTGGTAGAATAAAGTAATGTACTAGGGGTTTGTAGTAATTATCAATACCTACAAAACAGTATACATAAATTATATCCATCTTTTTTGGTTTAGTCATAATAATCGAAACAGTGATTATTTCTCATGCTGTGTGAAAACTATCGGTGGTAGAGTAAAGTAATGTACTAGGGGTTTGTAGGACTTATCAATACCTACAAAACAGTAAACATAGATTATATCCATCTTTTTTGGTTTAGTCACAATAATCGAAACAGTGATTATTTTTCATGCGGTGTGAAAACTATTGGTGGTAGAGTAAAGTAATGTACTAGGGGTTTGTAGTACTTATCAATACCTACAAAACAGTATACATAAATTATATCCATCTTTTTTGGTTTAGTCACAATAATCGAAACAGTGATTATTTTTCATGCGGTGTGAAAACTATTGGTGGTAGAGTAAAGTAATGTACTAGGGGTTTGTAGTACTTATCAATACCTACAAATCTGTATACATAGATTATATCCATCCTTTTTGGTTTAGTCACAATAATCGAAGCAGTGATTATTTTTCATGCGGTGTGAAAACTATTGGTGGTAAAGTAAATTAATGTACTAGGGGTTTGTAGTACTTATCAATACCTACAAATCAGTATACATAGATTATATCCATCCTTTTTTGTTTAGTCACAACAATCGAAGCAGTGATTATTTTCCATGCGGTGTGAAAACTATTGGTGGTAGAGTAAAGTAATGTACTAGGGGTTTGTAGTACTTATCAATACCTACAAATCAGTATACATAGATTATATCCATCTTTTTGGTTTAGTCACAATAATCGAAACAGTGATTATTTTTCATGCGATGTGAAAACTATCGGTGGTAGATTAAAGTAATGTACTAGGGGATTGTAGTAATTATCAATACCTACGAAACAGTATACATTGATTATATCCATGTTTTTTGGTTTGGTCACAATAATCGAAAGTCATTATGCATGCGCTGTGAAAAGTATTCGTGGTAGAATAAAGTAATGTACTAGGGGTTTGTAGTACTTATCAATATCTTCAAAATAACCCACGATAAATTTATACATGTGTTAAGGTTTGGTCATTGTAACAGAAATAGTCATTAATTTGCGTGCGCTGCGTAAACCATTAGGGTTATATCTATTAAAATACAATGTATCACGAATTTACTCCTGTTAAACGTCCACTATTCCTACTTCTGCTACCCGTGCGAAGCCGGGGCGGGTCGCTAGTTCATTATAATTATATAGGTATACTAACTTGCTGTGCTCCGCGGTTTCACCCGCGTAGTCTTCGTTCCCGTGGGAATATCGGCATAAAAAGTACCCTATGTGTTATTCCAGGATCTAAGCTATCTGCATACCGAATTTCAGCTCAATCGGTTCAGTAGTTTTGGCGTATAAAAGTAACAAACATCCATCCATCCTCATAAACTTTGGCATTTATAATATTAGTAGGATAAATAAATAAAAAAATGATTTACTGAGTGACTATGCCAAGCCCAAACCCAAACCAAGGGACTGTATTTGTAGAAGTGATACTCTATTACACTGGCAAATTCGTGAACCGTGTGACGCCAAAACAAAAGAGAATAAGCAACATTTTAAGGTCTACCCACATTATAGTATTTTTACATAAGTTATGATTGAAACGTAATCCAAAAATAAAATAATTTTTCATCATGAAATGCACTATTCAAAAGCATAATAATATGTATAATTTCCTTCGTTTGATCGTTTATCTCCCTACGCGACATTGGCAAAGTTGTGGTGTCAAAGAGCACTTGATCAAGCCACAAAATAAGAATTGAATTGAATTAAAAATACATTTACAAACAACAAACGATGTATTGACTAAACATAATTTTTTAGACGGAAGCCGACGAATGGTCATCATGGAACGATCTAGAAAACCTAAAAAAGCTGGAAACAAGTATAAAAGAGACCTACCCCCGCGCGTCCGACATCAACACTTTGACAGCTTTCAACTTTGACATTGACACATCGAATGAAATACACGAGCTGTCAGACGACGAGGAGATCGACATATTGGCAGATGTCAAAACTGACGTGAAGAGGGAAATGGCGGGAGATTTGACGTTGGAAGTGTTGCCAGTGGAAAAGGAGGATGATCGTTTGAGGTTTTTGTTTATAGAAAAACAATGTTCTGATATTGGTATCGAGTTGAGGAATGAGGATGTGGGCAGCGGATATTCCTATAGGTAAGTGTTAATTAAATCAACTAAATTGTATTGATTTTTAAGTATGTGTTTGGCATAGATGAAAAGATCATAATATATGTTTCTTAACAAAACTATTTTTAGTTTTTTTTATTCGCTATAATTACAAAATTATATCAAATTAAAAAATCATTTTAATCTAGTACCGAAAACACGCCAATAGTTCCCGGACGAGCTCGTGACCTGTAGTGACGTCACAATGTTATAAAATACCATACGTAACTATAACATTAAAAAAATAAAAAATAAAATAAAATAAGCCTTTATTGCTGTAACTTTTAACTTAATAAACAAAACATATTAAAGGTTAAATAGAGGTAACAAAATATCATTTACTTGAACTAACTAGGTGCTATACTATCGTCGGCATTCGGTTATTCTCCCCTCACAACAGCTTGTCTTTCGACAAAGGCCTCCTCTAAGGCTTTCCACTGGTCTCTATCTTTTGCTATACGTAACCATTCTGGGCCCGCTGCTTTCTTAAAATCATCTTCCCATCTCTTTGTTTGTCTTCCTCTGCTTCGTCTGCTTTCTCTAGGGTACCATTCAGTTATAGTTTTGGTCCATTTCTCTTTCTTTTCTCTCAACATATGTCCTGTCCAGCGCCATTTCAATTTTCTGTATATTGTTTGAACTTTTTTGAACTTAGTTATCCCTTTTATCTTTTTTATCTGTACTCTATCTCTTCTCTTTACTCCCAATACGCTTCTTTCTATCCCATTCTGACATGTATTGATTTTATTTTGTTGCTGTTCTGTTAAGGCCCAAGTTTGGCATGCGTATGTCAGACATGGGAGGATGCAAGCATTAAAAACTTTGCGTTTTTCAGACATTGGCATCTCTTTGTTTTTCATTATTTCACTTAATGACCAAAATCTCTTCCATGTGTTAGCTATTCTTCTTTCAATTTCTTTTTGCATGTTCTCTGTTGGTGATACTAATTGCCCTAAATAAATATATTCGTTTACATATTCTAATGGCTGGTTATTTATGGTAATAGCCACTTTTGCTGAAGAATTGCTCATTATTTTTGTTTTCGCTACATTCATAGAGAGACCTGCATTTTCACTTTCATCTGATAATTGTTGTAGCATTTTTTCCAGGTTATTTGGACATTCGGAGAACAGTATTAAATCGTCCGCAAATCTCAAATGACTTAATTTCTCTCCGTTCACGTTAATTCCGAATTTATCCCAGTCCAGTCTCCTAAAGATCGTCTCCAACACAGCTGAGAATAATTTCGGCGATATAGGGTCACCTTGACGGACGCCTCTTTCAATTGGAAACTCGTTGCCTGTTGTTTCCAATTTTATTTGTGCTGTGCTTTTCTGGTAAATGTTTTTTAATATACGTATGTACTTTCTATGGATCCCTTGTCGCTCTAATGATTCCCATATATAGTGATGTTCCAACGAGTCGAAAGCTTTGTTGAAGTCTACAAAACCCAGATAGTATACTTTATTGTATTCCTTATATTTCTGAAGTATCTGTCGTAGGACGTGAATATGATCTATAGTCGAGTAGTTACTCCTAAATCCGGCTTGCTCCTTAGGCTGATTTTCATCGAGAATATTAGTAAGTCTAAATAGTAATATTTTTGAGAAGATCTTATATATATTCGACATTAAGCTTATCGGCCTGTAATTGCCAATGTCTCCTTTGTCCCCTTTTTTGTGTAACAAAACTATCATAGATTTCGCCCAATCTTCTGGAATATATTCTGTCTTTATAATTTCGTTAAATAAATTGGTTAATTTTGGTACAATTACTGGCATTGATATCCTAAGAAGTTCATTAGTGATTTGATCGGGACCGGGCGCTTTTCTTAATTTCTGCGTTCTAATAGCTTTTTCTGTTTCTTCTTCTAGAACAGGTGGTATATGTTCAGATTCCTCTGTGTCGTCAATCACTATATTATTGAGATTACCATTTTTGCTTTTATATAGATCCTTATAATATTCCGTAGCAATATTTAATATTTCCAATCTCTTGCTAGTGCATTTTCCCCGTTTATCTTTCATATTTGGCATCCAATTTTTCTTTGTTTCTAACTCTTTATATGCTTTCTTTGTTCCGCCTGTTTTCTTAATGTGATATTGAAAAGTAATTGTTCTTTTTTGCTTTCTGTCTTTCCTTATTTGTTCGTTAATTTTTTTACTTATTTCTGCAATCTCTTTACGTTTCTCTTTACTTTTCGAGCTTTGTATAAGCAATTTTCTTTCTCGAAGTAGTTGAGTTGTTTCTGTAGATAGTATTCCTTTATTATTTGTATATACTTTTCTGGCTTCAGTTTTTAGGATATTTACAAAATCGTAATATTTCGATTGAGTTGATTTATTGTAATCTTTTCCCTCACTTCTATCCAGAATTTCTTTCAGGTTGTTCTTTATTTCCGCCTCATTTTTAATGCTCACACAGGGTACTGATTTAGTTTGCAGCTTTCTACTTTTCTTTATATTTGTTCCTCGTAATGTCGCACGAATCATCTTATGGTCCGAGTTAAAATTTAAATTATGTATAATTGACAGATCTTTAAAAACTCTTGGTTTATTTGTCATAATATAATCGATTTCATTTCGATGCAGCCCATTTGGAGAAGTCCACGTCCATTTCTTGCTCTTTTTCTTTTTGTAAAAGCTATTCATGATACTTAGTTTGTTTTCTAATCCAAAGTTTACCAATCTTTCTCCGTTTTTACTTCTCTTGCCATTACCGTGTTTTCCTACAGTATACTCTTCGCCTTCGTGGCATTCCCCAATTTGTCCGTTAAAATCACCCATTATTATCACATTCTTGTGAGCATAATCCACCGTTTCTTGTAACGTTTGATAGAAAGCTTCTATTCTGTCTATATTATCTTCTTTTTTATCTGCTTCCGTCGGTGAATATGCCTGAATAATTGACCAATGTTCATCTTTGCTATTCTGTATTGGAAGTTTAATGTTAAGAATTGCTATTCTTTCGGATATTCCTTTTAGTTCCACTATTCGGTCAGTATATTCCCGTTTTATCAAAAATCCCACACCATATTGCCCCTGCGTTTCTCCTTTGTAATGTAATACATACTTTCCGTGGTCTTCTATTCCTTCCCCTATTCTTCTCACTTCGCTTAATCCTATAATATCCCATTTTATTTCATTTATTGCTGTTTCTAGTTCGATGAGTTTCTCTGGGGTTCTCAATGATCGTGTGTTAAGCGACGCTACGTGTATGTCGCAAATTTTTTGTCTTCTTTTATTAACTATCCTTAGAGGGTGTTGGTCATTATCCTAACTATAACATTACTACGTCATAAATATGGCGATCAATCGTGGCGCGTTCGTAATCAAGTGACTTATAATGGATTTTATCAATATTGAATCGCTTATAATTAGTTAAAAAATATGTTTTTAAGGAGTTTTTGAATCGTATGATACATAATTTTCATTAACAGGAAAGGCAAACTCTCAGCAGTTGACACAATCCTATGGAAAAGTATGTCCCTATCATTTCGTCGTCCAATCACGAAAGTAAAACTGGGATTTTTTGGAAGTTCACTATGAAAAAACCCAAGGGTTTATAAGAAAAATTAAAATGTCAGGGACATAGGTTACTTCACTATAAAAATATCAGGATATAAATTTATAGAAAAGGTTCATTATATTCGGAGGAAACAGGGGAATACAAAACATCGATTTGGTAAATTTTCCATAGGATTGTGTCAAATTCATAGAAGTGTTTTTTTTTCAAATACCCAATTATTGGTCAACTTATTATAATATATAATATTCCCACAGTGCAGTTCACGCAGTTCTCTTGTCAGCGATGCGCAGTTTCGCCGATGAACTACTGAGGAGCGCACTCGCGAACAAACGATACCGGGAGAATACCCACAGGGCCGTCTGGACCGGGTATGTATTAAACTAGACTAGCTGTGACTGTGTAGACTGCCTTTTACCATTAGGAATTATCTCAATAACTGCCTGGAGTCTGGAACTGTGCCCGGTAGATGGCAATAGGCTCGCCCCCTATTACATGGGACCAATAACATACTAGCGAAATGTGGGTGTATCTACTGTGGGACTGAGTCCTGGGTACACCTCTGCCTACCCCTTCGGGAAAAAGGCGTGAATGTATGTTAATGTAATGTTTATTATGTAATGTAATGTTGACAGCCTCGTTGGCTCAGACGGTAGTAACTCTGCTTTCTGTGCCGGGTTCGATCCCCGGCCAGGTCAAACATTTGTATGCATGAACATGTCTGTTTGATCTGTGTCTGTGTGTTATAAGCGTATATAAGTATGTATATCAGTCATCTGGATACCATAGTACAGGCTTCTAGCCTAGTTTGGTACCAGATGACCGTGTGTGGAACGTTGTCCCATATTATTATTATTATTTATTGAGTGTTTTTGTTCCCACAGCTGTTCATCATCGAAAACAACAATATCTTTGTGCGACTTATATTCCGGAACTAATTCAACGAGATTACGTTTGTTGTCTGCGAGAGACACGGCCACTAGGAGACATAGACCACATGCTATCTAGTGGGCGGATACTGGCTGTATAGTGGACCGATACTGGCTGTGTTGTGGTCAGTTACTGGCTATATTGGTCAGTTACTGGCTGTTTTGTGGTCAGCTTCTGGCTATTATTGGTCAGTTACTGGCTGTTTTGTGGTCAGTTACTGGCTGTTATTGATAAGTCACTGGCTATTTTGTGGTCGGTTTCTGGCTATTAAGTGGTCGCATTCTGGCTGTTTCGTGGACGGAAAATGAATAGACTAAGTGAAAAGTAGCCGGTTACTTGTCAGAAATGTGCAAATATTGACATAAATCTATCTAGCTTAGGTTATTGACAATTTTCCGCGCGCCGTTCCGATCAGATACCTATTTAAAAACAAAAGCTTCGAAAGTGCGGCAACTTTTAAATTGTAGTGTTAAGTGTTTAAAAAAATGTTTGCAAGGAGTAACCTACGTGCGTGATAAATTGTTTCGGACAGGCTCAGGTACGCCGGTGTTGGCGTAGTTATAGCTGTCGCATTTGACAGGTATGATAGCGGTATCTAGTCTGAGTGTGCGCGGAGACCTGTCGATAATTCAAGCTTTTCGGGAATAGGCATGAAACTTGTATGCCGAAAACATGAACCTAGAAAAAAAGTCACGGAGTCTTCTAAAAGAAAGTGAAGCACCATAGTATGCCAGAAGTAACCATAGTACCAAACATGTAAATAAGGTGTGAGTGTTGTGTGTATACAAGCAGTTAGGGGTCAAAGTGGTTACTAATCGAGCTTTTGGTACAAAAATTATTTCCATCCACTCAAGTTAGACCTCCCTTAACAAGCGTACGAGCTGGCTTACTATGATAGATAGATAAATAAACACTTTTTTGGTACTTTACAAAAAATAATCCTTAAAATTAAAACTTAAACAAATAGTGTAACAATTGGCGGTCTTTTTTAGTGGTAGGCCTCTTTTGCAGGGGCCCACCTGGGGTAGTACCACACCTTTGCCAGTTATTCATCCGCCAAGCAGTAATGTGCAAACATTACTGTGTTCCGGTCTGAAGGGCAATGTTACCAGCGAAATTACTGGGCATGACGAGTTATAACAACTAATATCTCAGGGTGGCACTGTGTCTGATATGGGCAATCATGATGCTTACCATCAGGCACCTGATTTGCTCGTCTTGTTACTCACTATCATAAAATAAAATCTTATCGCTAAAAGCGATCTCTTCCAGACAACCGTGCTGGGAGAGGAGAGTAACGTAAATGACATTTGGTCAATGTTTTTTTTTTTCTATGATTGCCCATATCAGACACAGTGCCACCCAGTGTTTTATAATTCAAATTTCAGCGCGGCACTGCACTGCGCCTGTCACCCTGAGATATGAGTTGTTGAATCTCATCATGCCCAGTAATTTCGCTGGTAACATTGCCCTTCATACCGGAACACAGTAATGTTTGCACATTACTGCTTGGCGGATGAATAACTAGCAAAGGTGTGGTACTTCCCCAGGCGGCCCCCTGCAAGAGGCCTACCACTACAAAATTATAAATATACATAATAAATATGACTGAAATTGGTGCTTCGCCTATTGTTTTAGACGTCTGCCCGTTTTCCTAGGTTCATGGCCGAATATAATACAAAATGGTTGGTTCCAAACGAACACAGACATTAAGAATAACAATATGTTTGAAATCTGCTATAATTTATAAAGACATTTAATTTAAATACTCCTTAATCCCATCGTTTACTTCAAAAAATAATTTTAATAATACAAAATACATACGTGATAATATTATAAAAATGAATAGGGTGTCAAATAAAAAAAAACCAAGTAAAACAGTGCATTGACTTAATAAAATGATAAAAGATGAGTCAGTTTTTGACGTGACAACGTGTTATAATTCGATAGAGCCGGCTGCACGCACGAACAAACCTGACTCATGCGGCGTTACCTCGCTCTGAGGCGCTCGCTGTAAGGCTTGAAGTGCAAGCGAGAGCGCGGAACGAGCGACATCCGTCTCTCTCCTACTTGAGTGAGCGATGCGTCTGCGTGGACTGCTGCTATACTATAGTACATTTACATGTTTTGATCGAGTATCAAGTGCAGTGAAAAGTGAAACAAATTAAATTAAAATTTTCTTTTGAAAAATGCTACCATTCCATCAGTATTTTCATAAGACGTTGTCACGTTCAACTATCGTCAGTAAACCGACTTTACAGACAACCAATTTTTTTTTTTTTTTAATCATGTAAAATTTTTTATATCTGTGTGCGCGTGAATTCCTCTTAATGTCGCATTATTACACTGCCCAATATATCGGTGCGATATAGAGCCGTAATAAACGAATTTGAACTCTAAAATGTCTGACAGAAAGTTGATTTTTGAATGCACATGTCAGAGTAATATACGCCGTGATAAGCATTGGGATAAACTTCAATGTGAAAAAGGATGCCGATAATATAACTTCCAAAAAGAAAGAGACAACCGTGTCGTTCGTTAGACTGTCCGTAGAGGGGTTTACGTGTAAACTAGAGTCGTGAGAGTCGACGGATTCAACTAGTCGATGAACGGTTAAACGGTCTAGTTTCGTCTACGACAAATGCGTCGACGACCCATCGCTACCCATTGGTTTACAGTATCATTCGATAGTTGACATACCCAATCTAAAGAGTATAATATTATAAATCTATGCGCGAGGTACACCGTTCTTAATCGCCTGGTCGGATACGTTCATTTATTTATTTGACACCCTATTGAAAATGACATTATTCCTTCAAATACCATTTGTGGTAAAAAGAGCTTTAATTTTGTACGCAAAACGTCGAACTTCTCAATCTGCATATTGTAAGAATAACAGTTTATAAGTTTATAAATACTAATTACACTATTTTTGTATAATTGAAGAATGTAAAAAGTGAAAAATAAAGTTTTTCTACAAAACTTTTGTTTTATTATAAAAATGACTTGATGTGTGTAAAAGTATGAAAAATTTGACACAACCCTATAAAAAATTTACCAAATCAATGTTTTATATTCCCCTGTTTCCTCCAAATATGATTAAACCCAAATAGTTTAATTAAACCTATTTCTATAAAATTATATTTACTGATATTTTTATAGTAAAGTATACAATGTCCTTGTCATTTAAATTTATCTTATAAAATCTCGGTTTCTTCACAGTGAACTCGAGTGATTAGACGTTCACTTCAAACATTTTAGAGTTCAAAAAACAGAAATAAAATGATAGGGACATAGTATATTTCATCTTCAAAATATCAGGATATAAATATATCAAATAGTTTTACTATTTTCAGAGGAAACATGGGAATACAAAACATAAATTTGGTAAATTTTCCAAAGAATTGTGTCAAACAGCTAAGAGGTCCTCTTTCCTGTTAACTGTCAGGTGGCTCAGAAAACAAACAGACCACATAGGTATTTTGGCAATACTCGCCTATGCTCAGTAATTCTCGCCACGCCTGGCAGGCGGGTTGGTAAACGCAGTTCGATGGTTTTACGCAGATGACGAAGCTGCCCGTCCTCTGAATTTGACAAACCTTAGCCGACTCTTACGGCAACCATGGGTAGAGAGACCCTTATGGAGGAGGCCTATGGTCGAGAAGTGGTAGTCCTATGGCCGAGATGATGATGGTGACATAACTCATAGCATTTATGTAATCCTGTATAAGTATGTAGGTTTTTTTTAATGATAGTGAGTGACAAGACGAGCAAATCAGGTGCCTGATGGTAAGCATCATGATCATCGTTTGATGTCCAATCTCCCAACGTGTTATTGGCAAAGTTGTGGTGTTAAAAACACTTTCACAAGCCACAAATTAAGAATTGAATTGAATTGAATGATTGCCCATATCAGACAGTGACAGAATTTTGAATTAGATAATGACAATATAAGGATTCTGTAAAAAATCTAATTTAATCCAAACGAGTTTTCATGTATAAAAACCTGCACAATAAAACAAAAATCTTAGAAAAATAAAAAGGTTCTGAAACTTGTTTGGATTAAATTGGATTTTTTACTGAATTTTTTGCTATATTCTACAATTAGAATTCAGTAATTGTTTGTAGTACTTTTTATATCTTCGAAAATGTGGGTACGTGTGAGCGAGAGTACGAATTCGCTTTGAACAGCGCCTTAAGTACAGTTCGCTTATAGATTCTCTGCGCTAGTGAAAATACTACGGTACTGAGTACTGAGGAAACATAATATAATAAAAGACCACATAATTATTTTTTTTCAATGTCATTTATTTAACAGATTATTACGATCTATAAGTATGTATAATGTATAATATTGTAAATTATAACGCATAAGATGAAAACCAATTTTGATTAGAGAAATAAATAGATTTTGTACTAATCTATTTAACGTTTTGAATATAATTAGTGTTCTTATAAAGTATAGTGGCAGTTGAACAAAGGATCGTTCCAAACGTTATAGTTAAACACAAACGAAGTTACTCTAAATGAGTCACATTATCTGGAGGTTTGGAATCACACTGAGATAACTTGCTTTCCCCGTCGTTTTTTCTTCATGCATATCTGCTGTCTCGTTCTAACCCCCTGGGACTAACACCCGTATTCAAGAACAATACATATGTTAGGTCCTGGGCCAAAAAAGGAATTTCTCAGCGTTTTTTTTTTTATGATAGTGAGTGACAAGACGAGCAAATCAGGTGCTTGATGGTAAGCATCATGATTGCCCATATCAGTGTTTTAAAATTCTTAATTCTGCGCGGCACTGGACTGCGCCTGTCACCCTGAGATATTAATTGTTGAAACTCGTCATGCCCAGTAATTTCGCTGGTAACATTGCCCTTCAGACCGGAACACAGTAATGTTTGCACATTACTGCTTGGCGGATGAATAACTAGCAAAGGTGTGGTACTTCCCCAGGCGGCCCCCTGCAAGAGGCATACCAATACAAAAATTGCTTCCAATTGGATTTACCGGCGCTATGCGTTCGGGCCATCATAGTATTGTTCTTGAATACAGGTGTTATTAGTTTCCCTGGTCCTCTGCTGCCCAATAAACGTTATCAATAAAAACTATTTACTCAATAAAAAAATAAGCTATTTTTTTTCAAATACTCAATTATATATTATCTTCTATCATCGTCATTGATTCATCAAAGTTTGTATAGGATATGATGTCGGCCCAACCATTTTAAAGTAATCCAAGTCTTACAACAAATTCAAACTACAAAGAAAACGACATAACTAAATACCAGATTTTACTTATTTTTATTCGGTGTTTAATTTTACATTATTTATTTGTCGCCTGCAAAATTTTCAAGACACAGTTTTGTTTGGTTTTAAAGTTAAGGAGTTATAACTTCGAACTAGTTCCTACTCTATACAGGTTCTTGGAAGTTGATTATCCTAATGTAGGTATGTACCTGAAAGTAATAATGTTCATTAATTAATGCGCGTTGCTAAGCTAATTCGCTGTCTCGTTCACACGTACCCACATTTTTAACGATATAAAAAATACTACATGTAATTGCGTAAAAAAAATCTACTAGGAAGTAGAAAATAACAATACAAACTTTCAGTAAAAAACCAATTGAATCCAAAAAACTTTTGATGTAAAACCTGCACAGAGAAAAAAAAACACTCACAAAAGACACCAAAGACTTGTTTGGATTAAATTGTATTTTTTAAGTTTGTATTGTTATTTTCTATTTCCTAGTAGATTTTATTTTACGTAATTACATGTAGTATTTTTTATATCTTCAAAAATGAGGGTACGTGTGAGCGAGAGGGCTAATTAGGTTTGCACCGCGCCTGAAGAGCGTAAGCGGCCTTTTAGGAATTTGACACAATACTAAGACAAAATTACCAAAGCGATGTTTTGTATTCCCCCGTTTCCTCATAATGTAATTAACGTATTCTTTATATTTATATCCTGATATTTTTATAGTGAAGTAAACAATGTCCTTGTCATTTTAGTTTCGCTTGTAAACTATCGGTTTTGTCATAGGGAACTTCTAAATATCCCAGTTTTACTCGCGTGTACAAAATGGCGGACGGCACAAGATGGCGAACTAATTTATTTATTTATTTATTGTGTACGTTCATGATATGAGTATCAAATAAAAGGGATTTCTAAGAAAACGGATAAGTTTCATTTTAAAAAGTATTTCTATATTAAATAATTTATTAAAATATGACCAGTTTACCCGACTACGCAGGTTGGTTAAGCGGCGCGGCGCCCAGCAGTGGGCCAGGGCTGGGGGTGGGCGTGGGCGAAGCTTCCTTGGACGTTCTGCCGCCGCGCTCCATCTTGGTCTTATCGCCGTTCATTACTGCCTTTATGTCATCCGCGTCGAGGGTCTCATATCTGTAGAGAACAACACATACATACAATTACGCCTTTTTCCCGAAGGGTTAAGCAGAGGTGTATTCAGGACTCAATCCCATAGTAGGTACATCCTCATTTCGCCAGTATGTTATTAGTCCCATGTAATAGGGGGTGAGCCTATTGCCATCCACCGGGCACAGTTCCGGACTCCAGACAGTTATTGAGATAATTCCCAATGGAAAAATTCAATATTTAACACTATGCCTGACCTAGGGATCGAACCCGGGACCTAATGATCGGCAGTCGAGCATGCGCCTACTGCACCACTGAGGCAGACAACCTAAAGTTCAAGAGAATACATTGCTTTTAATATAATTTTATATGTACGTCAGAATGGCCGGTCACTTTTTTAGTCGTTTGAAGTGTTGAAAAGATGATCAATATTTGCGTGGTACTTCCTAGCCGCGCCACAGTCAGAATTTGAATTGAAAATAATTTTAAAAATATGTTCTTAATATGTACATTATTGTACATATATTAAAAAAAATTGTACTATAAAAGTTCGCAAGAAATTAAACAAAATCAGTGGCGCGGCCAGGTACTATGATTCCTAGCCGCGCCACCGCGTACACTGTAATAAATAGTCTAACTAAGCACCAAATTACTGTCAAATAATTGTACGTCTATTGTTCGCTCTACCGATAGTGAGAAATACCGCGAAAAATCATTATCTTCATGATCAATATCGAAAGTAAAATAAGTCGACTATGGCGATTCTGTCAGGCGTTCGGCCCATGGATTTTATATAAAAATGAGAATAAGTTTGTTTGTAAACAGAGAAAGTACTAAATCACGGACAAAAAACGCTTTTCCTATTTATTGTGTTGACTTACGAGGTTGATAATTTTCACGGCACCAAGTGACTACAAACTTGAGTATCTATGTAATTCGATAAATTTTAATACGTCCACGCGCGTTTTAGAGATAAAGTGTCTTGACCAACAGATTGAAAACCGAATAAGTGATCTCATAAGGGTTCCTATTGAACCCTAAAATAGGTTTGCTTTCAAATAAATTACAGGCGTTTGTCCCATAAACAACAATAATGTATCGAAAATGGTACGGCGCGGCCGTACCACGAATTCGATTCGCCACCATACATTCACGTCTTTTTCCCGAAGGGGTAGGCCGAGGTGTACCCAGGACTCAGTCCCTTAGTAGATACACCCACATTTCGCCAGTATGTTATTGGTCCCATGTAATAGGGGGCGAGCCTATTGCCATCTACCGGGCACAGTTCCAGACTTCAGGCAGTTATTGAGATAATTCCTAATGGAGAAATCCAATATTTAAACACTGCCTGACCTGGGGATCGAACCCGGGACCTCTTGATTGGCAGTCGAGCATACGCCCTCTACGCCACCGAGGCACCATACCATAGTAAAATAAGTACTACTAGTATCTCAACTCCTTTGATAGACCGCAAAATACTTACACGGTTGTCGTTGTTAAAAATATTCAAGGGTTGTCACAAAAAAAAGAAGCCTGGGGAAGTACAACACCTTTGCCAGTTATTCATCCGTCAAGCAGTAATTTAAAATGTAAAGCAGTAATAAAACTGTTATAGTGTATAAGTACTAACCCTATTACATAAGTATACTAATATATAGTTCTTAAGCTTATACTGTGTTGATCAGAATAAATCCTACTTTTATCCGAAGCTGTCGTCCATCATTTGTTCTCGCCCTATATGGCGACCGCGCCGGGATTATTCGAGACGCGCATTCCGATGCCCAAATAAAGATGCGAACTTCGACCGTGCCGTTAACTTGTGATGAACTATGATGTCCCCTACTATTGGTTTCGCGAAGTGAAAATTATATTATTTGGAGATTTTATTTCGGCGTAATTTTTTTTCTTAACTAATATCGTCTACCCGTCTTCGTGCACTACAAAATGGGAAGTCAACAATCGACCGAAAAAGAAGAGGTAATTATAGCCCAGAATGCGGCTGGTGGGAACAATGACGCGTCGATAAACCAGTTAATGAAGCATACCAGTACTTCCAATATTATTCTTGGAGTGATTTGCATTGTCCTGCTTCTCGGAGGTCTACTCTGGTTGCTGAAATTCTACAAGAAAACCCACAGGCAATGGATCCAGCGAGAACTTAACAATTTTGCTCTACGGCGTTCGACGAGGTCACCACGGGTCCCGGAACCAGTCAGTGTTTAAAGTGCGTTTTAGTGAGGCGACATAATAATTTGCGAAGTGAAGTGCGTAAAAATAATAAAGTGCGTTATCCAAATAATTTAGTAATAAAAATAAATAATGGACTAGAAAGACTATATAAATTAGAGACATTAAAAATAGTTTATATGGTACCGGTTAAAATTGTTTGAGGTTTTTAAAATATGTACTATATTAAGGGGTAAGTTATGTATTTAACTGCTAGTGTAACTTTTGTTTAGTTAAAACGTAGGTATGTCTATTGAATTAAACGAAATACATGATAAAATAAAATCATTGAGGGATTATCTTGTTAAAATTGGTCCCAGTCGTAGGTCAACTAAAGTTAAAGAGGAAAAATATTTAGAGGCAACTATTTTGTATGATAAATTTAATAACATTAAGGAAGTTATAGATAAGGATATAGCTGCGGAAACAATAAAATCATCAGATATAGAGAATATAGGATTATTGTATAATAGTATAACATCTTTTTATACGAAAATTGTGGAACTTTGTTCGGTGGCTGAAGATAAGATAAACACATATATAAAAATGGAGCAATTTAGTTTGAAAACTGCGGTTTCACTGCTTCCGATGATGACTGATGATGAGAAGGTCACGAAACAATTAATTTCGAATATCGAGATGTATGACCAAATGTTAGATGATAATGGGAAGAAACTATTGATCACATTTGTGTTAAAATCGAGGCTATCTGAGGGTGCAAAATTGCGTATGTGCGAAAATTATTTGTGTGTTTCAGAGCTTATAGCTGACATGAGGCAGAATCTTTTGTCAAAAAAATCTGACACCACGATCCAGCAGAAACTACAACGTGCCAGACAAGACAGGATGAGTATCGAAGAGTTTGGTAAGCAGATTGAGCAAATGTTTGTAGATTTAACTATTTCTCAGGCCAATGGAGATTCTAAAAAGTATGATGTTTTGAAACCAATTAATGAGCGAAATGCTATAAAAAGATTCTCTGATGGACTGCGAAATACTCGACTAAGTACCATCGTAGCGGCTAGAAATTATAGCAGCCTAAGGGAGGCTATACAAGGAGCGTTGGATGAAGAGTTGTCAGCGTGTCCAGAAGGTCAAGTGATGAACTTTGTGTCTCCACGAGGAAGAGGTAAGTGTCACAATAATTACGGACGTGTTAATTTCCAGCAAAGAGGCCGTAGTACGTTCAGAGGCCAACCTAGAGGCAATAATTACAATCGCGGTTATAGTAATAATAAGTGAGGGATTTTGAATTATTTTGTAAACAAGTATGTGTAGATGAAGTATTTATAATGAGAAACGATGAAAGTAAAAAGTATATTGAATGGATATCCAATGAAGTAGTAAATAATGATAAATGGACCGGCCCACGCGTTAATATAATAAAAGATATTAAGAGAATAGATAACGAAGATGACAAAAAAGTTATTTTAAATGATTTCCACTTACTTCCAAGTAGTGGACATGCCGGTATGAAACGAATGCTAAATAATATGAAGAAGTATTATTTTTGGACAAATATGGACATAGACGTCAAAAATTTTGTAAATAAATGCGAGAAATGTCAGAAACAAAAGCATTCTTTGCATACTAAAGAACCGATGCAAATAACGACTACTGCAGAGTCGGCATTAGCAAAGGTATTTTTAGATATTGTAGGCCCATTAGATAAGGATTATTATAATCACTCATAATATATTCTCACTCTACAGTGTGAATTAAGTAAGTATGTAGAGGCATATCCTTTAGAATCTAAAGATAGTGTAAGTGTAGCTAGAGCTTTTGTAGATAATTTTATACTTAGGTTTGGTATTCCAGAGGCGATTGCGACAGACAGAGGAACGGAGTTTATCTCGACTACGATGAAAGAGGTCTGTAAGCTATTAAATATTGATCAAATTTCTTCTACAGCTTATCATCATCAATCAATTGGCGCTTTGGAAAATTCTCACAAATCTTTAAATGCTTTTCTTAGAATACAATGTGACAATGATCCCAGATATTGGAGCAAATGGCTTCCATATTGGTGTTTCTCTTATAACACTTCAGTCCACACCGAAACAATGTATACACCCTACGAACTTGTTTTTGGAAAAAAATGTAATATACCATCTAATTTGAAATCTGATTATGTAGAACCATTGTATAATTTTGATAATTATCCTTTAGAGTTAAAATACCGATTGCAAAAGGCTCAACTTGATGCCAGAAACAATTTGTTAAAAAGTAAAGAGAAAAGAAAATTAAATTATGACACATATTTAAAACCAGTTATGTACAAGAAAGGTGATTTATTATTAGTAAAAAATGAAACAGGAAACAAATTCGATTCAATTTATTTAGGACCTTTTCAAGTTTTATGCGACTTATCACCTAATGTAAAAATCTTAAAGAATGGAAAGGAGGAAATTGTTCATAAGAATAGAACTAAGAAGTATAATACTTAAAAAAAAAAAAAGTTATTGTAAAAACTTTTTTTTTCTCTTTTTAAGAGGAAGATATAGTGTATAAGTACTAACCCTATTACATAAGTATACTAATATATAGTTCTTAAGCTTATACTGTGTTGATCAGAATAAATCCTACTTTTATCCGAAGCTGTCGTCCATCATTTGTTCTCGCCCTATACTGTGTTCCGGATGAAGGGCAATGTTAATCGAGAAATTATTGGGCATGACGAGTTTTAACAACCAATATCTTGGTGATAGGCGCAGTGCAGTGCCGCGTAGAATTTTAAATTTTAACCACTGGGTGGCACTGTGTCTAATATGTAATAACAGAGTAATTGATTATCTTGCAAAGATTTTGTTTCGATATCTTTTTGGATATAATATAGAATATTCATCATATTTTCTGATTAAATAAACCTACCTAATTAGTAGTATCATACTGCGACTTAGGTAGGGTAACAAGGTAAAGATACATAATAACTGATGTACATACCTAGTACCTAATAATCATAACCATGGTGATCGTGATCGATATATCTAGGTAATAGTTATAAATTGTCATTCATTTTGCATTTCATTTCCTGTCTTACCTATGTAGGAGATACCTACTATTTTTCAAACGAGGGGTAGTATATCTACCTAAATAATAGGTTTCATGTCTAGTAGATATATAATATACCTATCACAAATAAATCATAGTATATGTACTACATAATATATATATATATATATATATATCTATAATATACCTATGTGCTTCGTCTGTCCACGAAGAAGTCTTGTGGGTAAACGTCCTACGCTACGCTTGTCAGTCCGTGGTCTACATTCTAATTCGTGGTACGGCCGCACCGTACCATTTTCGATACATTATTGTTGTTTATGGGACAAACGCCTGTAATTTATTTGAAAACAAATCTATTTTAGGGTTCAATAAGAACCCTTATAAAATCACTTATTCGGTTTTCAATCTGTTGGTCAAGACATTTTATCTCTAAAACGCGCGTGGACGTATTAAAATTTATCGAATTACATAGATACTCAAGTTTGTAGTCACTTGGTGCCGTGAAAATTATCAACCTCGTAAGTCAACACAATAAATAGGAAAAGCGTTTTTTGTCCGTGATTTAGTACTTTCTCTGTTTACAAACAAACTTATTCTCATTTTTATATAAAATCCATGGGCCGAACGCCTGACAGAATCGCCATAGTCGACTTATTTTACTTTCGATATTGATCGTGAAGATAATGATTTTTCGCGGTATTTCTCACTATCGGTAGAGCGAACAATAGACGTACAATTATTTGACAGTAATTTGGTGCTTAGTTAGACTATTTATTACAGTGTACGCGGTGGCGCGGCTAGGAATCATAGTACCTGGCCGCGCCACTGATTTTGTTTAATTTCTTGCGAACTTTTATAGTACAATTTTTTTTAATATATGTACAATAATGTACATATTAAGAACATATTTTTAAAATTATTTTCAATTCAAATTCTGACTGTGGCGCGGCTAGGAAGTACCACGCCAATATTTGCTGCCAATTTGCTGTCATCAACAAGAGATTTGCTGTCTCTCTCTCTCTCTCTGTCTACTTTATCTCACCTTCAACTAACAATATTGTAAGACTAGTTTAAGAACAGCGGTTTTGCCCGCTCGCAATTATGTAACATGGGAGTTTTATATCAAAACTTTGATGGTCAGGTCAAACATTTGTGTGCATGAACATGTCTGTTTGATCTGTCCCGGTGTGTTATAAGCTTATATAAGTATGTATATCAGTCTTCTGGTTACCATAGTACAGGCTTCTAGACTTCTAGCCTAGTTTGGGACCAGATGACCGTGTGTGAGTTGTCCCATATTATCTTTATATATATAAAAATCTTGTGTCACGATGTTTGTCCCGAATAAACTCCAAAACTACTGAACCGATTTCAATCAATTTTCACATGTACCCGTATTTTGGTCTAACTTACTGGATAGGATAGTTATCATCTCAATTATTCGCTTATGTCGTGAATGTAAACGAATAAAATGTATCAATTAATTGTTTCATAAGCAAGTATTTATTTACTGTTTAGTTTTATGAAGTTCTCATAGATGGCGGTGTACGTTGATTCATCGATAAAATTCTTCAATATTGTTTGACATCTAGGTTGCAAATACACCCAATAGATGCCGCTGTATTGTGTTTCTTATAATATAAATTCTATTACTTTTACATGCTCACGATATAACCGTATTATTTTAATGGTTTGTGACTGATATTTTTATAATTATACTGCGTATTATGTTACAATATTATTACCATTAATAACAAAAAAAATGTACTATTTTTGTTAGAGAATTATTAAAGTCTTGGCGACAAATATTAATCAAAGTTTCAAGATCTGGCCATCAAATTCTATCGAGTCGCCATCTCTGGTTTGAATGTCCAAAGCTTTGGTATCTCATTCGTTCTCGAGACCTCCTCTGAGTGTAAACAAAGCTCCCTCTCGAACCATCGAGACCCACTATTTTGAACAATCGATCAATCGATTCTTCTCGAAGCATGCGAACTAGAACGTTCGGGAAATTCAAGGTTCAGGTATAAATACTGGCGCCGAGTGTCACCGCAGTTCAGTTCCTTTTTAAACGAGTGAATTAATACAAGGTATCTCCCGGAAAGTGATAGTCTCAGTAAAATCTCCACGCATTTTGAACAAGAATATGAATTTTTCAATTGAGTACTCCAGTTTTATTTCCTCAGTTGTGATTAGAGAAATAAAATATGGCGGTACGAAGTTCGCCGGGTCAGCTAGTATATATTATATAATTTTATTTATTAATATAATATAGTGATGATATACTTGAGTAGAGCCTCGGCCAGCGCCTTGTGTTCCTTGGCGTGCGCGCGGAGGATCGACTTCGCTCGCTCGTAGCTCTCTGATAATATCTTCTTGATTTCGCCGTCCACCTGACGATATTATTATTATTAACCAATATGCTTAACAGGAAAGAGGACCTCTTAGCAGTTTGACACAATCCTATGGAAAATTTACCAAATCGACGTTTTTATTTTTATGATAGAGAGTGACAAGACGAGCAAATCAGGTGCCTGATGGTAAGCATCATGATTGCCCATATCAGACACAGTGCCGCCCAGTGTTTTAAAATTCTAAATAGTGCACGGCACTGCACTGCGCCTGTCACCCTGAGATATTAGTTGTTGAATCTCATCATGGCCAGTAATTTCGCTAGTAATTTCGCTTCAGACCGAAACACAGTAATATTTGCATATTGCTTGGCGGATGAATAACTGGCAAAGGTGTGGTACTTCCCCAGGCGGGCGCCTGCAAAAGAGGCCTACCACTACAATGTAGATACAATAAAACATTCTCACCAGTTCATTAGTATAAGGTCCCAGTATTTCAGACTGTGACAATGCATTCTTCTGATCTAACGCTCGGAGACCAACCTGAAATTACAATTTACTGAATGAATGAATGAATGATAACGCTTTATTGGTACCACAATAATACAGAAAAAGACCAAAAGAAAACTTAAAACTAGAAATAGTAACAACTAGCGGCCTTATCGCTCAGAGCGATCTCTTCCAGACAACCATGCTGGGAAAGGAAATACATATGACGGGACGGTGGTATCAAAAACAAATACTTAAATGATAAATAAATAAATAAAATACATAAAAATAATATATAATACATACTTATAATACCATACTATATAATAATAATAATTCATTTATTTCAGGCAATAGTGCGTATAATAAATTATACGCACCAGAGGTCCATATTAATAAATACCTTACAGACTAACATACATAATAAAATATAAAACACTTAATTTAATTATGGCTTAGGGATATTATTGTTCGGTTTCGCCTCCCTGAAGCGACGGAAAACGATGCCTTCAGGCCAAAATTGTGGATCCAGGAACATCTCCTTGTATTTCGCCGGAAACCGGAGCACGTATGACTTGAAAGTCTGCGTCCGCGTAGCCTCAAGCCTCGACAGCGAAATCTTGGAGAATTCCTTTCCCGGAGCTCGTTCTGTGCGCTTTTCGTCGATGTGGCGAGCGATCTCCTCACCGGATGTGGTCTTATCAAACCGGGAGAGATATATCGCCATCGTGGGCTCTGCGACTCGGATGACTGTAGTCGCAGCGGGAGCGGTGCCGCGTTGGTTGCGGGCGGGTCGAGGTCATTATATACTAAGATTATAGATACATACATAACAATATAATATATACTATACAATATTACAAAGGTACACAATTTACTTGTAGACATTATTGTTTTATCTTTCGATGTCCATTGCAAGTGAGGTTTGGACTCTTGCAGCCGAATGCGTTGAAATATTCGCTCATTTCTAATCTATTCATATTGCAACCAAATATTCGAAATGACGATCTACATAGGGACCTAAATGTGGACCACGTCACTAGTGAAACAAAAAAATTCGCTGGAGCCCACGAACGTAGGCTCCATTATCACGTGAACGTAGAGGCCATCCAGTTTGACAATACGGACCCAGTAAGGAGACTTAGGGTCGGTTTTTTGATCGTCAGTTACGGTTAAGTTAACCATTTGTCAAACTAACTATAGTTAAATTTATAACCAATGGTTAAATCGTGTGGAAAAAAATAGTTAATCAGGGATGAAAAAAGGATTTTTTCCGAATTTTAACAATTTGTCAAAAAATATTAACAATTGGTCGACTAACCAGTGATCAAAAAATCCAGACTTAAATGGACAAAACCTTTAACACTGCCTGACCTGGGGATCGAACCCGGGACCTCTTGAGTGGCAGTCGAGCATGCGCCCTCTACGTAATTTACTTATCAATATCTACAAAACAGTCCACGGATATTATATCCATCTATATTGGTTTAGTCTCAATTATCGAAATCAGTCATCCGGTTACCATAGTACAGGCTTCTAGCTTAGTTTGGGACCAGGGGGGCTATTGGTGTTCTTGGTGACTATCACTTTAGTGATTATTAACTTGATTTGACATTAACTACAAATGTCAAAGTCCGGTTACTAACCAAAGACATTATGATAAACTTACTAAGTAGATTGTGCACTGTGTCGGTGCCGAGTGAGAATCACTCGCAGTGTCTATCCTTTTCCTTTTCTCTCCTCCAAATTTGACAGTGCATAGTCTTGTTAGAAGGGTAAAACGTCTTTGTTACTAACTCAAGCCACAGAGCATAAAGACTCAAGCCTGATAGCGACTGCTGATTATGAAGAACGCAAATAGCCCCCCAGATGACCGTGTGTGGAACGTTGTCCCATATGTATATTATTACTTAAAAGTATTATATGACATGTAAGGTCACGCACCTTCTCGCTCATCCCCCACTCCCGCACCATGTGGCAGGCGATGGAGGTGGCCTGCTTCAGGTCGGAGGAGGCTCCGGACGTGATCTTGTCTGGGCCGAACACGAGCTCCTCGGCCGCGCGCCCTCCCATCATGGTGTCCATCATGGCCAGGAGCTGCTGCTTGGTCACGTGGTATCTGCCCGTTGTCGACACATTACAATTAACTTCTTTTATTACATTTTTATGTCAAATCTGTATAAATTTTGGTCTCAATAAAGAGTGTGTTGAAAGTAGGACTAAGGCCCGGTTTTTTGATCGTTAGTTACGGTTAAGTTAACCATTTGTCAAACTAACTATAGTTAAATTTCTAACCAATGGTTAAATCGTGTGGAAAAAAAAGTTAACCAGGGATGAAAAAACGAATTTTGTCGAATTTTAACTAATTGTCAAAAAATTTAACCATTGGTCGACTTAACCAGTGATCAAAAATCCCAGCCTAAGTCTTATTATGAATTTTGAAAGTTTGACACATAAATTGATTTTATAAGAAATAAATGAACTATTGTATTGTATCTGGGTTGTGACGATACGGGCATATTTTTATTTCATGATAGTGAGTGACAAGACGAGCAAATCAGGTGCCTGATGGTAAGCATCATGATTGCCCATATCAGACACAGTGCCCCACCCAGTGTTTTAATATTCTAAATTCTGCGCGGCACTGCACTGCGCCTAATAGACAAAGAAATAAGAGTAGGACGGGAATTATTGATATTATTACAGATTAAAAATTAATAACGAAATAGTGGATAATAAAAAAGATATAGCTGACATTTTTCTAAAACATTTTGACAAAACTTCAAATAATTTTGACAGTAAAAATAAAGAGCAGGCATTGACATTTATAAATAGTAATTTTGTTAGAGTTAATACTGACATGGAATTTAGACTAACAAATAAAGAAGAAATTAGCGTTATAGTGAAAAGGATGGCTTTAAAACATTCTTACGGACATGATGAAATACCCATTAATATAATTAAAGAAAACATTAAAGATCTCGCAGAACCCTTATGTAATTTTTTCAATAAATGTATTAGCTCGAAAATATTTCCAGAACAACTAAAAATAGCAAGAGTTATCCCAGTTTATAAGAAAGGTACCAAAACTGACCCACAAAATTTCAGACCCATCTCCTTGTTACCAGTTTTTTCCAAGATCTTTGAAAACCTTATTAAAAATAGGTTGTTATCACACTTATTTAAACATAGCATTTTAAATGAACGACAATTTGGATATAAAAAGGGCGTAGGAACCGTTGATGCTGTCGATTTTCTGATAAATGATGTTGTTAGCAATCTGGTAAGTAAAAATAAAGTGGCTGGATTATTTTTGGATCTTTCAGCTGCATTTGATATGGTGGATCATGATATTTTGATTGCTAAGCTGGAGCATTATGGCGTTAGAGGTGACTCGTTATGTCTTTTTAAATCATACCTCACAAACAGAAAACAATTTGTTGAGTTGAAGAATATTGTAGATGGACAAGAAATTGTAACAAGGTCTAAGATAGTAACTGTGAGACGGGGTGTTCCACAAGGGTCAATCTTAGGACCTATATTTTTTGTGATATTTCTTAATGACATTATAAATTTTATAAATAATTCAATTCCTGACATTAAACTGGTAATTTACGCTGACGATACAAATGCAATTATACCAGCTTCTGACATTGATAAACTCAAAATTAAAATGAATGATGCGCTTAAATTGTTTAATACATGGTTTCAAGTAAACAATTTAAAATTAAATATCGAAAAGACTCAAGCTTTGCTATTTCGAACAACGACACACAAGCATGACACAGTAGAAATATTATGCGGGGGAAATAAAGTGGAGTTTTCCAAGAGCGTAAAATTTCTGGGGGTACATATTGATGAGTTCTTGAACTGGAAGGACGAATTAAAGTACTTGGAAAACTCAATTAGTTCAGCCTGTTATGCTCTAAGAACATTAAGGGACGAGGTGAATGTGTCACATCTCGTAATGGTTTATTATGCTCTTGTGGAGAGTAAAATAAGGTATAGTGTAAAATGTTGGGGAAATAGCTTCGCTTACAATATGAAAAGAGCATTCATATTGCAGAAAAGGGCAATTAGAACTATTGTACGTGCACCGCAGTGGGATTCATGCAAGGAGTATTTTAAAAGTCTCAAAATTTTGACTGTCCCCAGTATTTTTGTATTAATAAGTCTCATGGATATTGTTAAAAACCCGCTCAAATATGAGAGTATTGAGCAGAGAGAAGAGAGGCTAAAGACACGTCGAAAAGACCTTTATACATTCTCATGCTTGAGGCTAAACGTAGCTAAGCATGCGTCGAGGTACCAAGCGGTCAAACTTTTTAATGTTTTGCCAACGGATCTAAAAGTCATAGATAATCCCCACATGTTTAAATGTAGGCTATCGGGAATGTTGTTGAAGGGGTGTTTTTATTCAGTTGAGGAATTCATAAAATGTAATTTTAATGATTTATGATTTTAATTATTTCCTGTTTCATTAGGTTTATTGATTTATGGACATTAAGTTGATTTTATTTTTGACATTGATTAATTTTTAGTATTATTTAAACTTTTATTTTTTTGACATTTAAATTGTTTAAATTAATGTTTCTGACTGATGTGATTATTTTATAATTTTATTTTTATTGTAACTTAACTTTTTTTATTTTTTATTGTATTATTTTTTAATTGTATTGTAGGTTTTAATGTTTTATTAATTTCAAACACAATTGTATTGATTGTTAATGAATAAATAAATGAAAAACTCGTCTTGGCCAGTAATTTCGCTGGTAACATTGCCCTTCAGACCGGAACACAGTAATGTTTGCACATTACTGCTTGGCGCATGAATAACTGACAAAGGTGTGGTACCACCCACTTCTGTTGCGTCCGTCATAAGGGGGCGAGTATAACCCGTGTTATCGAGCGACATAATAATAATATTAAAATAATATAGATACCTTTCCTTAGCAGGAATATATGCAGTATGTCCTAGTGAAGGGCCGCGCGGGATTATTGTCACTTTATGTAGCGGGTGCGAGTCCTGTTGGCGACAATCATGTTTTTACTATCTACTAATTATATATAGAATATTCTTCGTTCCCGTGGGAATATAGGGATAAAGAGTACTTTTTATGATATTCCAGGGTCTAAACTATCTATACACCGAATTTCAGCCCAATCGGTTCAGTAGTTTTAGCGTGAAAACGGAACAAACATACACACAAAAGAATAGTGCTAGCGCTGTTTTTTTTGTGTTAACTAGATGGCGCTGGAGTTAAGTTAGAACTCGCTAGCGTGTGTTAGAACTAGCTAGGTGTTCACCTTCTACAAGTTTCTTGTGCGTTCTTCTCTAAAAAGGCACGACTGGTACTGATCCCTACACTTATGTATGGTAGTGAATGTTGGGTTTGGCAGAAGAGGCATGAAAGTAAGATTAATGCTGTGGAGATGAGAAGCATGATTAGAGTGACCTTGATGGACAAAATGAGGAATAGTGCGTTAAGGGAACGCTGTGGCGTGGTAGAAGATGTAGTGACAGAGATAGAGAAAAGAATGCTGAGGTGATTCGGACATGTGGAGAGGATGGATGAAAGGAGATTAACAAAAGAGATTTATAAGGCTAGTGTGAATGGTCAAGTCGGTAGGGGTCGACCGCGGGCGTACTTTTCATGAACAAGTTGACGTTGTTCTTAGGAAAGGCCAAGTCAAAAGTATCTACAACCGACGAGCATGTATGGAAAATGTCATGAAAGTGAACGAAGCGAAAGTTGTATGTCAGGATCGTAGCAAGTGGAGGGAAATAGTTTCTGCCTACCCCACCGGGAACAAGGCGTGACTGTATGTATGTATGTATTAACTAGTAATTATGATATTTCCAAACGCAATTATCTCCGTAACGGCTGGACAGATTTGAATCAAACTTCCACCAACAGATAGGTGACGGAACACACAACGCACCTTGGTATAGTAGGCGACGACGGCATGGCCCCCCTCGTGGTAGGCCGTGATAGTGTTGGCCTCCTCGTCGGGGAGGCGCGCGCGTCGCTCGGGGCCCATGAGGACCTTATCTCGCGCGTGCTCCAGGTACTTCATTGTTACTACTTTGGCTCCGTCTATCGCAGCCCTAAACAGGAGAATACGTGTAAAATAGTATGGTGTGTATTTTAACGAAAAGAATTTATGTAAGCTTCAATATAATAAAATAACTAAGTCACTTGGCATAGTGTGCATATGCCACAAGAATAAATATGTACAAATATGAATAAGACGGTACGTGATGAAAAACAGCGCTGTGCACGGTTAGCCGAACGCAGCACATGCTGAGCACAAGACGATTACCACAACTTATGTCTAAATATAACATAACATACATTCACGCCTTTTTCCCGAAGGTGTAGGCAGAGGTGTACCCAGGACTCAGTTCCATAGTAGATACACCCACATTTCGCCAGTATGTTATTGGTCCCATGTAATAGGGGGCGAGCCTATTGCCATCTACCGGGCACAGTTCCAGACTCCAGGCAGTTATTGAGATAATTCCTAATGGAAAAACCCAATATTTAACACTATGCCTGACCTGGGGATCGAATCCGGGTACTCTTGATTGGCAGTCGAGCATGCACCCACTACGCCACCGTGGCAGTCTAAATATATATATATATATATATATATATATATATATATATACGAGCATAATATGTAATAACGTATTTGTTGTTAAGGTTGGGTAATACACTAAAATACAGCCGAAAGACGTCCACTGCTGATGGGGATTTAGTCTAGATGCTGACGCTTGTTGTGCGGCTCGGTGATCGCAGCAGGTGGAATACTTGGTGCCGGAGGGCGCTGCTGACCACTCCATGAATAAATCCTTCTGCCGGGTCTCACGGCTCCCACGGGATGAGAAAGCGGTGGTCCTATTATATAGTCGGGAACCACACGGCACTCCTCATCATTAATTTGTTCCAACAAAATTAGAAAAAATTTATTCCTGAGGCCGTAGGTGCTGTTGCACTGACTTTTCGCTAGTATATAAAATCATCTTATAAAATGAACAGTTAAGTTAACAATGAGTTAATCTTAGCTTATCATAATACATACATACAACAATACATACAATATATAATACAAGTTGTAATACATACAAGTTGATGTCATCTAAAGGAAAGGCCAAAAGTACCAACAATCGACGAGCACGCATGAAGAATGTGATGAAAGTTGTATGTCAGAATCGTAGCAAGTGGAAAGAAATAGTCTCTGCCTACCCCAACGGGAACAAGACGAGACTGTATGTATGTACATAATAATTAATTAATTAATTATTATGTTTTGAATTACTTTATTAAAACTCGCCCAATATAATTGAATGTTGTCTGCACCTATTATTACAATAGCATTGACCATGTACAATCCTTTATGTAATTTATTCTAATGAAATAATGTATATTGTGTTGATGTACAATAAATAAATAAAATAAAAAAATATGTATGTATCGTAATACATACTTGAGTGCGGCCTGGTTGACCATACTCTCGAGGTCGGCGCCGGTGAAGCCCGTGGTCCCCCGCGCGAGGACGTCCACGTCCACGTCGGCGTGTCTCACGCGCGCCAGGTACAGCTCCAGGATCTCCTTGCGCCCGCCGTAGTCCGGCGTCGGCACGTTCACCTGTGAGCAGTACTAACTTACTACATCTGAGCGATAAGACCGCCAATTATTAAACGATTTCGAGATTTAATTTTTGATTTTGACGTGACAACGTCTTATAATTCGATAGAGCCGGCTGACTCATGCGGCGTTACCTCGCTCTGAGGCGCTCCATGTAAGGCTTGAAGTGCAAGCGAGAGCGCGGAACGAGCGACAAAGAAGCACAATCGGCCTTTGCGTTCGGCAGCGTTCGACATCCGTCTCTCTCCTACTTGAGTGAGCGCGTTGTCACGTTCAACTATCGTCAGTAAACCGACTTTACAGACAACCAATTTTTTGTTATTTTCTGTTCTGTGATAGCGATAAAGAGTTATCTTTCGTATTCATATACTGATTTATTTAAACTCTGCACGTTACATATTGAAACTTATATTTTTGTATGGAGTTGAGGGTTTAGGGTCTCGCCGAAATTACATTATTATTATTATTATTATTATTAGACGGAGCTTACACAGACTGGTTTAACATCGAAAAAGGTGTTAGGCAAGAATGTGTAGCTTCACCGTGGCTGTTCAACGTATTCATAGACAATTGTCTGAAAGATTTGAAAGAAAGTACGTACGGGTTAAGAATGAATGGGTTGACCGTCAAATGCCTCCTATACGCTGATGATCAGGTCATATTGGCATCGTCGGAGGAGGAGTTGCAAGCGATGGTTGATATTACGAATGCTGCTTTAACAGGCAAAGGAATGAAAGTGAATGTAAGCAAGACGAAAGTTATGGTCTTTGAAAGAGAGGAAAGTATGACAGTTTGCAATATTCTGATTGGTGGAGAAAAAGTGGAACAAGTGAAAGAGTTTGTATATCTGGGTTCTAAGTTTACAAGGGATGGAAAGTATGATTGTGATATTGAACGAAGAGTGTTGGCAGGGAATCAAGTGAATGGGGCGTTACATACCTTTATGAACAGTCAGAAAGTGTCTAAAAAGGCACTACTGGCTGTCCATAGAGGGGTACTGATCCCTACACTTATGTATGGTAGTGAATGTTGGGTCTGGCAGAAGAAGCATGAAAGTAAGATTAATGCTGTGGAGATGAGAAGCCTGAGAAGCATGACTGGAGTGACATTGATGGACAAAATGAGGAATAGTACGATAAGGGAACGCTGTGGCGTGTTAGAAGATGTAGTGACAAAGATAGAGAAAGGAATGCTGAGGTGGTTCGGGCATGTGGAGAGGATGGATGAAAGGAGATTAACAAAAGAGATTTATAAGAC
Source organism: Hemistola chrysoprasaria (assembly GCA_947063395.1). Taxonomy (NCBI): domain Eukaryota; kingdom Metazoa; phylum Arthropoda; class Insecta; order Lepidoptera; family Geometridae; genus Hemistola; species Hemistola chrysoprasaria. The sequence goes on along the minus strand of OX346734.1, from coordinate 842,422 downwards.
TAGTGTGAATGGTCAAGTCGGTAGGGGTCGACCTAGGCGTACTTTTCATGAACAAATTGATGTTGTTCTTAGGAAAGGCCAAGTCAAAAGCACCTACAACCGACGAGCATGTATGAAAAATGTCATGAAAGTGAACGAAGCGAAAGTTGTATGTCAGGATCGTAGCAAGTGGAGGGAAATAGTCTCTGCCTACCCCACCGGGAACAAGGCGTGACTTTATGTATGTATGTATGTATTATTACGAGCCATTATTGTCCCATTGCTGGGCAAAGGCTTCCCTTTCATCGCGCCATTCAAGTCGGTCGAAAGCTTTGTTAGGCCAGTCTGTACAGTGGGAATCAAGTTCGTCCCGCAAAGTCTTATTGGGCCTGAATTACAAAAAAAAAAATACCGAAATTACATTATAATTTTAATTTTACTTGTTAGGTCTAAATATGATTTCGAAGTGCGCTTTAATAATATTTTTTAGCATCGCCATTAATTATAATAAATTAAGCAAATGTTCTACTAAAAACGCGCATAGCTATTCAAAAAACACTAAATTCTCACTTTATTCAAAACAAATTATATTATGGTTTTCTGGGCACAGCTTCCTCGGATGCCAAGCCTGTTCCTTGTCAGTATGTATGTACAGACTTTGTTACTTATTCACATCTAAACTACTGAAGCCATAGGCCTGTTTGATACGTATCTACATATTAACTTGACCCTGAAATAACACATTATAAGACACAGACTGCCTCGGTGGCGTAGTGGGCGCACGCTCGACTGCCAATTAAGAGGTCCCGGTTTCGATCCCCAGGTCAGGCAAAAGTGTCAAATATTGGATTTTTCCATTAGGAATTATCTCAATAACTGCCTGGAGTCTGGAACTGTGCCCGGTAGATGGCAATAGGCTCGCCCCCTATTACATGGGACCAATAACATACTGGCGAAATGTGGGTGTATCTAGTATGGGACTGAGTCCTGGGTACACCTCTGCCTACCCCTTCGGGAAAAAGGCGTGAATGTATGTTATCTATACTAATATTATAAAGAGAGAAACTTTGTTTTTTTGTTTTTTTGTTTTTTTGTTTTTTTGTTTGTAACGAATAGGCTCCGAAACTACTGGACCGATTTTAAAAATTCTTTCACTTATGGATAGCTTAATTCAGTGTGAGTGCCATAGGCTATATGAGATTTTGAAAAAAAATGGGGATCCGTAAGAAAACTGCAATATTGTGAACCAAGGTGTTACATAATATAATTACCATATTCATAAATTTGCGTGCGCTGTGAAATGCATTGATGGTAGAATGATATAATGTAGTAGGGGTTTGTAGTACTTATCAATACCTACAAAACAGTATACATAGATTATATCCATCTTTTTTGGTTTAGTCACAATAATCGAAAAAGTGATTATTTTTCATGCGGTGTGAAAACTATTGGTGGTAGAGTAAAGTAATGTACTAGGGGTTTGTAGTACTTATCAATACCTACAAAACAGTATACATAGATTATATCCATCTTTTTTGGTTTAGTCACAATAATCGAAAAAGTGATTATTTTTCATGCGGTGTGAAAACTATTGGTGGTAGAGTAAAGTAATGTACTAGGGGTTTGTAGTACTTATCAATACCTACAAAACACTATACATAGATTATATCCATCTTTTTTGGTTTAGTCACAATAATCGAAAAAATTATTATTTTTCATGCGGTGTGAAAACTATTGGTGGTAGAGTAAAGTAATGTACTAGGGGTTTGTAGTACTTATCAATACCTACAAAACAGTATACATAGATTCTATCCATCTTTTTTGGTTTAGTCACAATAATCGAAAAAGTGATTATTTTTCATGCGGTGTGAAAACTATTGGTGGTAGAGTAAAGTAATGTACTAGGGGTTTGTAGTACTTATCAATACCTACAAAACAGTATACATAGATTATATCCATCTATTTTGGTTTAGTCACAATAATTGAAGCAGTGATTATTTTTCATGCGGTGTGAAAACTATTGGTGGTAGAGTAAAATAATGTACTAGGGGTTTGTAGTACTTATTAATACCTACAAAACAGTATACATAGATTATATCCATCTATTTTGGTTTAGTCACAATAATTGAAGCAGTGATTATTTTTCATGCGGTGTGAAAACTATCGGTGGTAGATTAAAGTAATGTACTAGGGGATTGTATTAATTATCAATACCTACAAAACAGTATACATAGATTATATCCATCTTTTTTGGTTTAGTCACAATAATCGAAGCAGTGATTATTTTTCATGCGGTGTGAAAACTATCGGTGGTAGATTAAAGTAATGTACTAGGGGATTGTATTAATTATCAATACCTACAAAACAGTTTACATAGATTATATCCATCTTTTTTGGTTTAGTCACAATAATCGAAAAAGTGATTATTTTTCATGCGGTGTGAAAACTATTGGTGGTAGAGTAAAGTAATGTACTAGGGGTTTGTAGTACTTATCAATACCTACAAAACAGTATACATAGATTATATCCATCTTTTTTGGTTTAGTCACAATAATCGAAAAAGTGATTATTTTTCATGCGGTGTGAAAACTATTGGTGATAGAGTAAAGTAATGTACTAGGGGTTTGTAGTACTTATCAATACCTACAAAACAGTATACATAGATTATATCCATCTTTTTTGGTTTAGTCACAATAATCGAAAAAGTGATTATTTTTCATGCGGTGTGAAAACTATTGGTGGTAGAGTAAAGTAATGTACTAGGAGTTTGTAGTACTTATCAATACCTACAAAACAGTATACATAGATTCTATCCATCTTTTTTGGTTTAGTCACAATAATCGAAAAAGTGATTATTTTTCATGCGGTGTGAAAACTATTGGTGGTAGAGTAAAGTAATGTACTAGGGTTTGTAGTACTTATCAATACCTACAAAACAGTATACATAGATTATATCCATCTTTTTTGGTTTAGTCACTATAATCGAAGCAGTGATTATTTTTCATGCGGTGTGAAAACTATCGGTGGTAGATTAAAGTAATGTACTAGGGGATTGTATTTATTATCAATACCTACAAAACAGTATACATAGATTATATCCATCTTTTCTGGTTTAGTCACAATAATCGAAGCAGTGATTATTTTTCATGTGGTGTGAAAAGTATTGGTGGTAGAATAAAGTAATGTACTAGGGGTTTGTAGTACTCATCAATATCTTCAAAATAGCCCACGATAAATTATAATATGTGTTAAGGTTTGGTCATTGTAACAGAAATAGTCATTAATTTGCGTGCGCTGCGTAAACCATTAGGGTTATATTTATTAAAATACAATGTATCACGAATTTACTCCTGATAAACGTCCACTATACCTACTTCTGCTACCCGTGCGAAGCCGGGGCGGGTCGCTAGTGTTGTATAAGACAGCTATTTTCGTCAATCATCAAGACAATCATGATGCTTACCATCAGGCACCTGCTTTACTCGTCTTGTTACTCGCTATCATTTAAAATAATGAATCGTACCTCAACATCGAACCGTCCAGGCCTCAGTAAAGCTTGATCCAGATCGTCCCTCCTGTTGGTGGCCCCCAGCACTATCACACCTTCGTTCTGATGGAAGCCGTCCATCTCTGATAGCAGCTGGTTTATTGTCTGCAACAATACATCACAACTGTTTACTTTTTTTATGGACCCACACGAATGTATTGCCAGTGTCAAGTTTTGTATTTATAGCCTGCTTACACGGGACATTCATGGACTCGCACGTTAGTGTAATTGCCAGTGTCAAGTTATATAAATTTTCAAGTCAATATGGTCAATTAGTTGATTCAGAGTCGGGGCAAGCCCGGTTAAGTCACAGCTCTAGTCTTTACAAGAAGCTGCCGGAATTTTGGTGGGAACACGAAAAATCACATTTTAACTCTCGCATCACTTGCCATGAGACTTGTGTATCTTCAAAAACACTCAACACGTAATATTCCACCATTATTACACGTTAAACACTCGAAAATGCACCGACAATTGATAAAGATGCGGGAGCCAAACTGTACTCTTCGGCTTCCCCCCAAAACTTCCATTGTTTACTTTTATCAGCACTGGTCGTGTGGTTCCTGGCTATTTATATCCCCTACCCCCCCCCCCCCCTGGTGGGAGGGGCTCCCCCCTATAGAGCCACATATATCAGTCATGTGCTCCCCGACCCCAAGTGTTCCTCCTGCTGCGACCAACAAGCGGCACCATCTAGGATACATGTACACATATCTATAGTTTATGTTCTATGGGGGAGGACGACGGTCAGCAGGGGACGTCTCCCGGCTGATGATGATGACGACCAGTTACGGTATGTCGCAGGGTAATCGGTTTGATTTGGATTTTATAGTGGAGAGGATGGATGAAAGGATATTGACAAATGAGATTTAAGAGGCGAGTGTGAACGGTCAAGTCGGTAGCGGTCGACCGCGGGCGTACTGTTCATGAACAAGTTGATGTTACCAAGGAAAGGTCAAGTCATAAGTACCTACAACCGACGAGTGAGAGTCTGAATGAAGAGTGTCCCTTCTGTTCCTTAAGGTGATTCGTCTTGCATACAAAATGAAAACACACATACAGATATATGAATGAAAAATGTTTGTGGTTGGCTCTGGATCTGCGGCCTTTATTTGCACGAAAACATATTTGGTTACAGTTTTTATCGTATTTATGAAAATTGTAAAAAAGTAGTTTTTAGGTTATGATAATGCTTTTTTTATATATAAAAAAAACCATCCTTTAACAAAATATGTTTTTCACAGCCAACCACAAACAATCGAGTGGAAAATGGTGCTCCATTTCTTCGTATTTGTGTATTTCAATTTGGTATGGAAGACGAATCAACCTTAGTACAATATTGTGTGGTGTTTGTTACCTGATTAGCGTACGGATGTAGGACGCTGTTAGTTCTCTTGGCGCCGACGGAATCTATCTCGTCTATGAATATAACGCAGGGGGCGCGCTCCTTGGCCGCCTCTGGAAATTATTACATTTTATTAATACGGGTAGCAGCGTTTTCTACAAAAAAAACTATTAAACTGCGCTCGACAACCCGCCTGCCAAGCGTGTCGAGTATTGGCAAAACCCCCCTTTATGGGGGAGGCCTATGTTCAGTAGTGGATTACCAACGGCTGAGATGATGATTATGATACATTTATTTATTTAATCGTTCATTTCGATCAACAAGGATCATAGATCGGTAGATAATATAAATTAATAAATTAAATTACAATACAAATTAACAAACATAACAAAAAAAATTGGTTGTCTGTAAAGTCGGTTTACTGACGATAGTTGAACGTGACAACGTCTTAAGAAAATACTGATGGAATGGTAGCATTTTTCAAAAGAAAATTTTAATATCATTTGTTTCACTTTTCACTGCACTCGATACTCGATCAAAACATGTAAATGTACTATAGTATAGCAGCAGTCCACGCAGACGCATCGCTCACTCAAGTAGGAGAGAGACGGATGTCGAACGCTGCCGAACGCAAAGGCCGATTGTGCTTCTTTGTCGCTCGTTCCGCGCTCTCGCTTGCACTTCAAGCCTTACATGGAGCGCCTCAGAGCGAGGTAACGCCGCATGAGTCAGCCGGCTCTATCGAATTATAAGACGTTGTCACGTCAAAAATATTAAAATATAAAATACAATACAATACTCTTTATTGAGACTAAACTTTATATAGATTAAACTTAAAAATATAATAGCAGAACTTAATTCTAATTGGTCGACAATGGGCGGCCTTATCGCTTCAAGCGATCTCTTCCAGGCAACCAGCCTTTGGATGGATAGGGGAATGATAGGATGAGTAGGGGGGGGACATAATAATTTATAATTGATATAAATTAGACTATTCAAGTCATGAATTATAAATTGAATTAAATAATAATAATTAACAATAAAGCGTCATAATATAAATTAAAATCTATAATACCTAAGTCAATTCTTTATATGTTATATGTGAGAATTATGTCCATGCATTTCGTATAAGTTATTATTAATTAAGTTATTAATTTGAATTGTGAAACCACCGTCCTTCCAGCATTTTAGTATAAGCCCTGTCACCGCATGGTTGCCTGGGAGAGATCGCTCTGAGCGATAAGGCCGCCAATTGTTACACATCTTCTAGTTTTAATATGTAATTTTATATGTTTTTTTTTTGTACTAGTTGTGATAACAATAATGAGTTTTCTATTCTATTCTATAAGTCAGTACTATTTTACCACTACTAAATGAACCATAGAGCAGTGGTTCAAGTACTGACAGACACACTGACAGTGTTTTGAGAATGCCTTCATGATGGTGTTGTTATATTTATTACACTATTTTACAAGATTTTATCAAATAAATAACATAACATAACATACATTCACGCCTTTTTCCCGAAGGGGTAGGCAGAGGTGTACCCAGGACTCAGTCCCATAGTAGATACACCCACATTTCGCCAGTATGTTATTGGTCCCATGTAATAGGGGGCGAGCCTATTGCCATCTACCGGGCACAGTTCCAGACTCCAGGGAGTTATTGAGATAATTCCTAATGGAAAAATCCAATATTTAACTCACACTATGCCTGACCTGGGGATCGAACCCGGGACCTCTTGATTGGCAGTCGAGCATGCGCCCTCTACGCCACCGAGGTATCAAATAAATAATTTGAGTTTATACTTTAATACTCTAACAGAATGGGTTACCCCAATTACAGTGCTCGAGTCAATTCATATGTGTTATGTGGACAACCCATATTATCACAGTTCCAGGGGGGCTATTGGCGTTCTTCATAATCAGCAGTCGCTATCAGGCTTGAGTCTTTATGCTCTGTGGCTTGAGTTAGTAACAAAGACGTTTTACCCTTCTAACAAGACTGTGCACTGTCAAATTTGGAGGAGAGAAAAGGAAAAGGATAGACACTGCGAGTGGTTCTCACTCGGCACCGACACAGTGCACAGTCTACTTAGTAAGTTTATCATAATGTCTTTGGTTAGTAACCGGACTTTGACATTTGTAGATAATGTCAAATTAAGTTAATAGTCACTAAAGTGATAGTCACCAAGAACGCCAATAGCCCGGCAGGTCGCCAAGATTCCTCCGCAGCCTTCGACATGACCTAACGACTGATGACTTGAAACTTGGAATGTATGTTGTTTTCGTTGTCTGGACGTGTGCTAAGGAAGAATTTTTGATAATTCACATTCTAAAGGGTCCAAAAAGGGCGTCAAAGTTTTTGTATAAAACTCCCTTATTTCATAATTGCGAGCGAGCAAAGCCGCTGTTCTTACAGTAATATAACGGTAAGTTAGGCGCTGTGCGACCTGAATTGCACTTTACTGCGTAGGAGCTAGAGTCGCTATTTATTCAAATGATTTATTTATTTACTTTAATTAAAACGGTTACACACCAATTACATTAATTAAAGTTTTTTTTTATGATAGTGAGTGACAAGACGAGCAAATCAGGTGCCTGATAGTAAGCATCATGATTGCCCATATCAGACACAGTGCTACCCAGTGTTTTAATATTCAAAATTCTGCGCGGCACTGCACTGCGCCTGTCACCCTGAGATATGAGTTGTTGAATCGCATCATGCCCAGTAATTTCGCTGGTAACATTGCCCTTCAGACCGGAATACGGTAACGTTTGCACATTACTGCTTGGCGGATGAATAACTAGCAAAGTAAATTAAATTTTAAAATTTCAAACAAAATAATTAAAATAATAACATAAAACATATTGTTAAACAATGAAAAATAGACCAAAGGAACTGATCATAAAAAAAATACATGATGTTGAGGAGTTTCCCTTTTGTCCCTTAAGTATTCTGTGGTATAGTATAGACTAGTATAGATAAACTTACTGAAGAGGTCCCTTACTCTCCGAGCCCCCTGGCCGACCAGTATCTCATCGAACTCGGGCCCCGCGGCGTGGTAGAAGGGGACCCCGGCCTCCCCCGCCACGGCGCGAGCCAACAACGTCTTGCCGGTCCCCGGGGGCCCCACCAGGAGGACCCCCTTGGGCAGCTTGCCGCCGAGGGTCGAGAACTTCTCGGGTGATTTCAGGAATTCCACCTGAAAATTAAGGACATTTTGTTAATGACATCTTTTTCGCCACGGCGTTACCGTGTTTCGGAGTGCACGTTAAACTGTAGGTCCCTATAGTTTCCTATAAGATATGTAGGAGGCAGTCGTTAGCTCATGTCGGAGGCTGCGTAGGAATCTTGTCGACCTGAAACTGTGACAATATGGGTTGTCCACATAACACATATGAATTGACTCGAGCTGTGTAATTTGGGTGCCCCGTTTTGTTAGAGTATTTATTTATTTATAGTCGCGAGCGGGCAAAGTCGCTTTTCCTACACTAGTATAAGAATAAACTCACGATATCCTTGAGCTCCTGCTTGGCCTCATCGGCTCCCTTGACATCGTCGAAGGTGACGGCGATGTCCTCCGGGTCCACCTCCGTCTGGCTCCCCAGCTGTATCCTGGACATGTTCACTGATACACTAATATGGCATATAACATAACAAACATTAAATAACGCCTTACGACACGACAATAATCACGACAGCCTCGACGGCTCAGATGGTAGTAACTCTGCTTTCTGTGCCGCAGGGCCCGGGTTCGATCTCCGGCCAGGTCAAACATTTGTGAGCATGTCTGTTTGATCTGTGTCTGGGTGTTATAAGCTTATATAAGTTTGTATATCAGTCATCTGGTTACCATGGAACAGGCTTCTAGCCTAGTTTGGGACCAATGACCGTGTGTGTCCCATTTTTTTTTTTTTTGTACCGGAAGTGGTAGACAGAGGTCCCAGACCTAGGACCAAGGACTCAGTCCCATAGTAGGCACACCCACATTTCGAGTGAGGCTATTGTCATCTACCGGGCACAGTTCCATACTCCAGTTGGTCAACGAGATAATTCCTAATGGAAAAATCCAATATTTAACACTTTGCCTGACCTGAGGATCGAACTTAAGACCTTATAGTCAGCAGTCGCACTCTACCAAACCACATTTATTATATATGTAGTCTTCACGGCGATCTCCGAAACTACCACGAATTTCGTAAAATGCTTAACAAAGGGGACGAGAAATTCACTTTGAAAAAAAAAATACGAGAATTTATAAGAGAAACTAAAATGACGTGGACATAGTTTACTTCACTATAAAAATATCAGGATAATATAGGAATGGGTTTATTAAATTTGGATGAAACAGGGGAACACAAAACATCATTCAAAACGAAAAAAATATTCTGAAAAATTACAGCAATGTGTGAGTCCATAATTTATCAACAAAAGCTTTGTAATAATATGGAACATCTTCCACACACGGTCACCTGGTCCCAAACTAGGCTTGAAGCCTGTACTATGGTAACCAGATGACTGATATACATACTTATATACGCTTATAACACACACACACAGATCAAACAGACATGTTCATGCACACAAATGCTTGACCTGGCCGGGGATCGAACCCGAGGCCTGTGGCACAGAAAGCAGAATTAAAAATGTATTATAAAGATAGTAAATACATACCGGAACACGGTCCCGCTGACGGAAGCCATCAAGCTCACAAATATGGCGAGGAACAGCACGATCGTGAGCAACTGTTGAACTAGTTTCAGGTACTTGGATGCCTTCGTACCGCGAGCGTTGTCTGGGTGGGAACCTGGGGGACACGAACCATTATGGTCCAACAGACATAACAACTGTGGTGGAGAGCTATATGTTTATAGATATAGTACGCAACTGATGTAGGTATGACGTATTTATAAAGTAGTAATAAACGGACCTTACAGAAGACAGGTTGTGTTCAGTGAACAAAAACAATAAACTGTAAGCTGGTGAGAATAAATAATATATACCTATTCATTGTATGGATGTAAAAAAAAAAGATGTAAAAGATGATATTATGTTAAGACAATATAATATTATTTCAATATATTATGTAGACAATATATTGAGTCACTTGGCATGGTGTGCATATGCCACAAGGATGTGCAAATCTAAATAAGACGGTACATGCTGAAAAACAGCGCTGTGCACGGTTAGCCGAGCGCAGCACATGCCGATTACCACAACCATTGTCTAAATATATGTACTAGCATAATATGTAATAACGTGTTTGATATTAAGGTTGGGTAATAAACGCATTTTCCTTTCTTTCTTTCTTTGTCTGATTTTCACCTCACCTCCCGCACCCGACAACTCATGGCGACCCTGCCAGGATAACTAATAGGTAACTGAAGTATGACGTAACTATTAATTATATTTATAAACATATAGCTCTCCACCACACAACTACCTGTTCACAGATTTTATATTTGCCTTGTTTTTGAAGGATTTGAATTAAGTTATTAGGGGCCGTCCATAAATTACGTGAGGCGTTTAAGGGGGGAGGGGGTCGAGCTGAATCTTACCAAATTTCACGTGGGGGAGTCTTCGCGAATCCCACGTAACTTTTTTTTTCTAAGAAAACTGCAGAATTGCTAGAAAATTGGACTATGTCCTTTTAACTTTATTTTCTCGTGTAAACTCATTTTTTTTTGTAATGAACGTCCAATCACTAGTAAAACTGGGATTTTGAGAAGTTCACTTTGTTAAAAATCGACAGTTTATAAGATTAACTAAAATGACAGGGACATAGGTTACTTCACTATAAAAATAATAAGATATAAATTTATAGAATGGGTTTAGTATATTCGGAGGAAACAGGGGAATAAAAAACATCGATTTGGTAAACTTTTCATAGGATTGTGTCAAATTTCTCGCAGCTGGGATACACTCTTCAGAATTGTATATCTTGTGATAAAGTTCATAATTCCACAGTTTTACGGCAAAGATTATTGAAAATAGGCAACATAATGTGAATAGAAAGCTTCTTACCAGCTAAATACCCCTCAGCGAAGGCAATCTTGATCTTATCCTTCTGCTGGTGCGAGAGATGTGCGGCTTCCTCGCCGAGCAACCGTTCCAACCGCGGCGCCGACTCGCTCGTGTTCAACCCTTGCTTGTCTGATACGTCTGCACTAAGTCCTATACGAATAATAGTAGATTGTTACACGAGGCGCTAAAGAGACCCATTGTATACGAGGTAGTTTTACCACAGAATACTAAAGGAACAGGGGGGACACTCCTCAAAATCATTTAAATAAATAGAGACTCGCTCTGACGCAATAAAGTGCAATTCAGGTCGCACAGCGCCTGACTAATTACAAGCTACCTCTCTGCCTATCGCATATCTCAAAACTGTTATCTCTGTGTTCCGTCTTGACAGACACCCCGGCTACTTGTCGTTTCATATCTCTAATGCGGAGTGCTTTATAGAGGTATATCCCATATTTCATGTAATACCATGTAATCTAGAAAAATAATTAATATTGTTATTAATAAATAATTTTCTATGCATGCTATGTAATTTTGTATAATATATATTATATTAAGTGTTTTATTATATTATATTAATTTTATATATATTATATTTATTGCCAATAGCTAATAGTTTATAAGCTGATATAAGTTTATTATATTTACTTATCTTTTTTACCTTATAAGTTAATTTTTTTTGTATATTAGCCACATAGTGGGAGAAGCCACTGGTCCCTGAAACACAGTTTTAACTAGTTCGGGGACCTATGGATTTATACAAATATGCTGTAACATTTATGTCAATAAATAAATTTGAAATTAGTGCGGAGTGAGTGTCCCAGGCCTGGTTTTACTACCGAGCTTTAGCGAGGGAGTAAACAGAAAATAGAAACAGGGTTATAATGGGTTTAACGCCGTGTTAGATTCTAATTTTCACGACTGTGAGAAAATAAAATTCTTAATTTCATCAATACATCTTGGCTAATATCATACATGCGACACCAAAAAAAATATAACCTCAACGAGGTTAATTAAAAATTAAAAAAAAATTGGTTGTCTGTAAAGTCGGTTTACTGACGATAGTTGAACGTGACAACGCGCTCACTCAAGTAGGAGAGAGACGGATGTCGAACGCTGCCGAACGCAAAGGCCGATTGTGCTTCTTTGTCGCTCGTTCCGCGCTCTCGCTTGCACTTCAAGCCTTACATGGAACGCCTCAGAGCGAGGTAACGCCGCATGAGTCATGTTTTTTCGTGCGTGCAGCCGGCTCTATCGAATTATAAGACGTTGTCACGTCAAAAGAAATTTTATTTTAGCTCCGCTCTGATACGCAATAATGACGGACTTTTTGAGCAAGAGGAATGAAAATAATATAATAGAGTAGCTGTGCTTCTACTACTACTACTGTAGGTACTATTTGTTATTCCAGTGTCTAAACTATCTACACACCGAATGTCAGTTCAATCGGTTCAGGAGTTTTGGCGTGAAAGATTAACAAACATCCGTCCATTAATCCAATCCATTATCACAATCTTTAAAATTTTTATAATATTAAGTAGGATTAGATTACTGCTCCTACTAATATTGTAAAGGTGAAAGCTGCGCAGAATTTAGTATTTTAAAACACTGGGTGGCACTGTGTCTGATATGGGCAATCATGATGCTTACCATCAGGCACCTGATTTGTTCGTCTTGTCACTCACTATCATAAAAATAAAAAATAATGATATTACATCATAATATCGATTGAGCACCTTACATTGATAACAAATAATAAATTGATAATAATGTTTGTTTTATTATTCCTTGTGCCCAAAGTAAAACTCTACAGCTCTCTAGGTTCAAGGGCAAGATCTGTGTGTTGATGAGCAAGCAATTTTAAATCTAAACTGCGTAAGTGGCTAATCAATAATTGTTTTTATAACTTAAATTAATTTTTAAATGTAATATAATGAATTATATTGTGTATTGTTTAGAACTAGTGTTGACATTGAAGACTGAATTAATTATTTATTATTATATTATTTTTTTAATATAATATGTATTATTAGTAATTCATTTATTTTTAGGTATATATATGTATATGTAATATAATACAGCGTCTTTCTGCTATAAATAAATCCTCTCCATCCATCGGTTGTCTGTAAGAAATCGCTTATTAGCGATAAGACCGCCGCTTGTACATTTAAGTTAGTTTCTGTATCCTAATAATAATAATAATAATGGCAGGTGCCGGAGTCTCTAGCAATAGCCCGGTTACCATCCATCTAGAAATCACACCTATAGACCAATCAAGTAGTTTCCATCCATTCACAATAGACCTTGTACCTAGCGGGGGCTGTCTTTGAGGTCAGCTTAAAAAAAAACTGTAGATGGTTTCAGAGATGGACCCCGATAGGTGCTATACATTACCTTTAGATTAAAAGCTCAAAGGGGCCTCTGCACGTTGGACTTAAAAAAAAAAATGGTCTCCGTGCACGCCTATCAAAAGACCGGGTATATCCCGTGTTTTCGAGCGACATAATAATAATATATGGGACAACTTCCACACACGGTCATCTGGTCCCAAACTAGGCTAGAAGCCTGTACTATGTTAACCAGATGACTGATATACATACTTATATAAGCTTATAACACCCAGACACAGATCAAACAGACATGTTCATGCACACAAATGTTTGACCTGGCCGGGGATCAAACCCGGGCCCTGCGGCACAGAAAGCAGAGTTACTACCATCTGAGCCAGCGAGGCTGTCAATCCTGTAATGTTATTTTCTTTGTGTGTGGTGTACAATAAAGTATTATCTATCTATATTTGGACATTCAATTAATCAATAATTATTTTCATTGTAGTATTTATTTTTCTTATTAATTATTTTTACTATAGGTTCATGAATGAATAATAATAATACTATACATCAATCAATGGACTTATTTAAATGTTTGTATGCCAGAGGGCTGGTCAAACATGCAGTACCTACTTATGAATGTATTATCTACTCTTTACCATGTCTACTGTAAATAAACAATTTAAATTCCAAGCATTCAGCTTGAGTCCGTCAGGTGACTTTTTATATAAAGACGTTTACCTATTATAATAATACAACCTACATACTAACCGAAGAACTTACGTAGTCGGTTAACCAGGTTGGGGTTCCGTTTGAGATCGGCGTGAACCCCGCGCTCTGTCTTGAACCCTCGCGTCTGCTGGAGGTGAGTCGACGTGATGGTGCGGGCTAGTAGGCCGGCCAGTTGATCCGATATAGTTACCCTGAAACATATATTTTTCTTATGATAGTGGTGACAAGACGAGCAAATCAGGTGCCTGATGGTAAGCATCATGATTGTCCATATCAGACACAGTGCCACCCAGTGTTTTAAAATTCTAAATACTGCGCGGCACTGCACTGTGCCTGTCACCCTGAGATATTAGTTGTTGAAACTTGTGCCCAGTAATTTCGCTGGTAACATTGCTCTTCAGACCGGAACACAGTAACGTTTGCACATTACTGCTTGGCGGATGAATAACTGGCAAATGTGTGATGAATAACTGCCAGATGGCCCCCTGCAAAAGAGGCCTACCACTACAAAGATGTCTAGCACTATGCGCATACATACATATTTATAGCTATGGATCGAATATCCTACTAATATTATAAACTAGATGTGCCCCGAGGTTTCACCCGCGTAGTCTTCGTTCCCGTGTGAATATCAGGATAAAGAGTACCCTATGTGTTATTATAATAATAATAATAATTCATTTATTTCAGGCAATAGTGCGTATAATAAATTTACGCACCAGAGGCCCATATTAATAAATAACATACATAAAAATATAAAACACTTAATTAATGGCTTAGGGATATTATTGTTCGGTTTCGCCTCCCTGAAGCGACGGAAAACGATGCCTTCAGGCCAAAATTGTGGATCCAGGAACATCTCCTTGTATTTCGCCGGAAACCGGAGCACGTATGACTTGAAAGTCTGCGTCCGCGTAGCCTCAAGCCTCGACAGCGAAATCTTGGAGAATTCCTTTCCCGGAGCTCGTTCTGTGCGCTTTTCGTCGATGTGGCGAGCGATCTCCTCACCGGATGTGGTCTTATCAAACCGGGAGAGATATATCGCCATCGTGGGCTCTGCGACTCGGATGACTGTAGTCGCAGCGGGAGCGGTGCCGCGTTGGTTGCGGGCGGGTCGAGGTCGACGCTTCTTCTTCTCCACGAGGGTGAAGCCGCCATCGTCGACCTTGTTCATGCGCATGACGGGATCCATTGGTATGTAGATAGTTACCCAGGAATAACACATAGGATACTTGTTATTAGGATATTCCCACGGGAACGTTGACTACGCGGGTGGAACCGCGAGGTACTGCTAGTACCAAATTCGTCGTTAGCAGAGTTCGCTCAGGCGATGTTGGTCAAATTCTGTCAGGTTAAATGTTAGCAATGTTATTGTTACACTAGACATATTCCTATTTTTCCATTTTAGTTTTAAGTTTTTTAAGATGTGGTGTAATAATAAAGAATTTATCTATCTATCTATCAATTATTCTTAAAATAGCTACGAATGGCGAAATCTTTCATGCTTTTCGTTTGTCCAGTTTTTTGCAGTTGTCTTAGGTTCTTTTGGAATCCTAGGTTTTGACTGCGTCAGTGGAATAGTGGATGCATATGTTCCTGCCGGTTATGAGGTTTTGGTTTTTGATTCACAGGTTAGGCAAAGAGTGTTATTAAATTAGGAATCATCTCAAAGACAACCTAGCGTCTGGAACGTAACTATGCCAGGTAGATGGCAATAGCCGACCCCCGTACACTCCTCACAATCGGCCGCGCGCAATAGCCTTACTACGTAAGAAACATAACGTGTACAGGCGTCAAATGTGTGCGTAAGCATCGTTGACTGACTGGTCGCAGGCGGGGGGCTAACGGCGGGGGAGGTGTGTCGCTTCTTTACGTAGTTATAGTTAGTATTCTTTGGCAACAGGCTCACCTGGGACACAGACTTAAAAAACATAATTGGCGAAGTGTGCGTGTTCCTACTATGGGGCTTGGGTATACTTCTGCTTACCCCTTAGAGGAAAAGGCGTGATGAGTGATGTTTTTTGTTTTTTTTTATTATAGTGAGTGACAAGACGAGCAAATCAGGTGCCTGATGGTAAGCATCATGATTGCCCATATCAGACACAGTGCCACCCAGTGTTTTAAAGTTCAAATTCTGCGCGACACTGCACTGCGCCAGTCACCCTGAGATATTAGTTGTTGAATCTCGGCATGCCCATTAATTTCGCTGGTAACATTGCCCTTCATACCGGAACACAGTGATGTTTGCACATTACTGCTTGACGGATGAATAACTGGCAAAGGTGTGGTACTTACCCAGGCGGACCCCTGCAAAAGAGGCCTACCACTACAACTTACAACAAAGATGTTATGATATACTACTAAATTAAGCCCTACAAGTTTCTTGTGCGTTCTTCTTGTAAAGGTATCTTTCCGAACGCACGGTAGACTCATTACTGTTTATTTTCATTGACGTAAAAAAGTGTCAGATTGTGACCTATTTGAATAAATCTTTTTGACTTTGACTACGAATAGACGACCGAACATGGTACGGCCGTACCACGAACTTGGTTCCCCACCTTACCATGTTCGATCGTATGGTGCACTGTCCGGCGAACATTATTATTGTTATTACGTGGTACGGTGGTATGGTCGCTTGCACATTAAGGCAGCTCGATCGTGTGGCGTGGAAAGGTGGTATGGTCGAAGCATGTTCAATCTTTTATTCTTTGTTTTACAATTGTCCTAGGTTCTTCACAATGATTATTTTACAAACCTTGTTACCAAACAAATACATAATAAGCTAGATAATGAAGCAAATGTCATCCTTATCTATACATTATCAGTTTAGATAAACTATTTGACATTGTTACATTGTGTCAATGACCTTACGAGGCAAACCTCACCTTGCTTTAATTGGTAAAAACATATGTAAAAAGTGTTTGTTAGTAAATATAATCATGCTGACAATGAGTTTGGGAACGATATTATAATTTTTGATTAAAAATTTTTCAGTAAAATGATTTTCTAAAGATTCGTGTAAATGAGCGCGTACCATTGTTTTGGTGACAGTCGCAATGGTTACGGAAGCGGCGGCGTGACGTCATCGGATCCCATTCTCTCACTAGTCTGTCGGATACGATGACGTCACGCGGCCGAACAACTACGCGAGTTAATAGTGTTTTAAGCAAATTAATTATGTACCTTTGTATATTATAACACTACTACTACAACAATTATAACTTTGTAATACTTATCGTATCGAAGTGAAATAAAAACTATTAGTTTTGGAATAAAGGCTGCTATTGAAATTGAACGCACGGTAGACTCATTACTGTTTATCTGCATTGACATGCAAGTGTACAAACCTTTTTGAGTTTATAATAAATCCAGCAAATTTAGCGAGGTTACAAAATAACATAACATACAATTACGCTTTTTTCCCGTAGGGGTGTACCCAAGACTCAGTCCCATATTAGGTACACCTACATTTCGCCAGTTTGTTATTGGTCCCAGGTTTTATTATACCTAAAAACCTGTAATTTTTATGTAACAACCAGACACTTTAATTGTTTTTATATACATACATACATTCACGCCTTGTTCCCGTTGGGGTGGGCTATTTCTCTCCACTTGCTACGATCCTGAGAAATGGCTGTTGCTTCCACTTTCATGACATTCTTCATACATGGTCATTGGTTGTTGGTATTTTTGACCAGGGCTATTATTGGCATTCTTCATAATCACCAGTCGCTATCAGGCTTATGTCTTTATGTTCTGTGGTTTGAGTTAGTTACAAAGACGTTTTACCTTTAGACACTGTTTTTTTTTTTACTTTACTGTCAAATTTAGAGGAGAGAAAAGGAAAAGGATAGACACTACGAGTGGTTCTCACTCGGCACCGACACAGTGCACAGTCTACTTAGTAAGTTTATCATAATGTCTTTGGTTAGTAACCGGACTTTGACATTTGTAGTTAATGTCAAATCAAGTTAATAGTCACTAAAGTGATAGTCACCAAGAACGCCAATAGCCCCCCTGACCTTTTCTTAGAGCGCCAATTTGTTCATAAAAAGTATGCCTGAGGTCGACCCCTACCAACTTGTATAGCTATGTGAAACCACATACCAAAGCTTGTTACTTTTAATATTCTATTAACACAATATGCCTAATGAGTCACGGGTCCCAGGTTTCATCTCTAGTTTGGAACCAGGACACGTAATATTATGTAGAGGTTGACACATGTTATATTCAGGGATGCACCGATCCAATTTGATCTTATCGAAGATTGGATTAGGGGCATATGATCCAATTGATTTTCATTTTGATACAAATCATCAAATATTGAATCACAATCCAAATAATATGGTTGGACCCCCTATCATAAATCAAGTCATAAATCATAAATCAACAAGTAAGTGTTACTCTATAGTTTTACTATTGGCGTTTGCAAAATCTTAGCCAGCGGATAAATAATGATATAAAATTATTTGGGCAGGATGTATAATATGGAATTCTTATCATCAATTGAGTTGTTAATATGATTTTAGTGTATCTTTAAATGTTTTATTTTCATGCAATCTTTCATCAGATGCATGTGATCCATTCTGCGGATCGGATTGAGGCATTACAATTCACAAGATTGAATCAAGCTTAAAAGAGCACAACCCCCACAACCAAAAGGTATTTTTTTTATTATCAAAAAGGGCTTTGTCACATTGCCACTATGCCGCCCTGGTCTTATAGTGGTCTAGTTATATTAAATAATACAGTACCTTGGACTCTGGCTAATGTCAACAGTGTAAGGTGACATGTCCCAGCCATTCTTGTTCTTTTCAAATGAATCTGTCGACACGTAGGACACTTTTCTGACTGATGATACCTCTTCCAATCGATGCAAAGAAGATCTTGCCCTCGCCGGGAGTCTCACCAAACTCCTCAAGGCAATTTTACGCATTTCCGCTAAGACATTTTTATCAAAATTGCGACAACATTCTTCTAGACTTTCCCGGCATATAGCCGACTCTGCAGCCCCCAAACACACCTCCTTTGCTCTCACATTGTTGCTTTTATACTCCTTCTGCTTCCTGTGCTTGAATAAACCCGAATATCTCGCCGATAATTGACTAAAACTAACTAAAATCTGCAATGACAAAAAGGTTATGTTAATGACGAAACATTTTACAATAATTGTGATTTATCACGTTTTACTTATCTTGTAGATTTCACTCACCTGGTTTTGACTATTTAATGAATTCAATGAGAACATGTTACATGTAGATGAGCTGTTTGTATTTTTTATTTGTGATTTGATGTGCACTCGAAAATTTTGTAGGCTCTTACGTCAAACTCAATCTTCAAAAAAAGTACAATTATTAGTGTTGTGACTTTCGCAATTTTTTTTAAAGTTAATTAATCGACTAAAGATTATAATTATCTATATTTCACATAATATCTGAATCGCATCGTTTCAGAAAGGAAATGGGCTTGGTATCCAAGGAAATCTCAGCCCAGAAAACCTTACACTATTTATCCTATGTAGCCGTGTAGTTGGTAGAGAATGTTATTCTATAATATTATATAATATTCAATATTATCATAGCCGTCTTATCGCCAATCCTTCCTACTTCCTCTACTTCTACTTCCTTCCTACTTATATTATAAATAAAAAGATTTGTGAGGATGTATGGATGGATGTTTGTTACTCTTTGACGCCAAAACCACTAAACCGATTGGCCTGAAATTTGGTATGTAGTTAGCTTAGAGTCTGGAATAACAAAAAGGGCAACATTTTCTGGATATGCCAACAGAAACGATGACTACGCGGGTGAAACCGCAGGGCACAGCTAGGTTATTTAAGATTTGATTTCAATAAAGTGAGGTTAAGTACTAATTTATTTTTTAGTACGACGCGCGTTCAAATTGTGGTAAAACATTTGCTTAGTTAATTATAATTATATAAAAAAAAATATAAATGCACATTTGAATCTCATAATATAATTAAGCTTATCAAATAAATTAAAATTAATGTAAGGTTGGAGTGGCCCTAAAACCAATAACTCTTTTAGAACTTCTAGAATTTCTCTTTTAGAACTCTATGCAATGAATTTCAATAAATTATCTCTAATTATCTCTATGAATTTCATGCTCCCTACAAAAATATTATATTACGCATACTTACGAGTACGAGATATACGAAAAAAATTGGTTGTCTGTAAAGTCGGTTTACTGACGATAGTTGAACGTGACAACGCGCTCACTCAAGTAGGAGAGAGACGGATGTCGAACGCTGCCGAACGCAAAGGCCGATTGTGCTTCTTTGTCGCTCGTTCCGCGCTAAGACGTTGTCACGTCAACAAGAGAAAAAGAAAACCAGTCCAATCGTTATGTTAATTCCGTAAACGTATTTTAAATGATGACTACCATACACACAACAAACACACAGACCAATAGTAGAGAAGTCTGTATTATTGGTTCGTGTGTTAAGAAAAATGTGATTAACATAATAGTTTGCGGGTGAATTATCACTCGATTCATTAAGTCGTCGATTAATTGAATAGTCGATTAAACTAAGCTCCTTTCTAATATATCTTGTTGTTTATGAAAATGCGTTCAAAACAACAATCTGAAATCACGTTATATGTGTTCACGTTATGGAGTTATTGATTATAATTTAGTATTCTTATAGAAATAAATTTCCAACTGATTATTCGATCATTATATAGATTAAGTTATGGAATAAATTGTATATGCTTGACATTGTGATGACACATAAAAAAATGGGGTTTTAAATGAATTTAAATTATTCATGAAAAAATCAAACACAGCTTTTGAGCAGCATCGATGTCGTTTGATTTCTATATTGTCTATGCTTTATTTTGGACAGTAAAATCCAAAATGGCGACGAGCGATGACGAGCCTATGCATTTATACGAAGTATTTCAAAACTGTTTCAATAAAATAGCAAATAAACAACAAGGTGAGTGAGAAAATGCATAGCGTGGCCCGTCTCGCGTTCCTCGAACGAACTACCGCGGAAAAGTGTAGTGTTTCATTGTGAAAATCGACCAAAGTGTTTGCGTGTTATGCCATTCCAGTGTTGAAAAGCAACAGCATTTTTTCAAAATACGCTCGAGAAAAGTAACTTAAACTTATGAAACGCGTTTATCAAGCTTTGGAAATGCATAGCGCATGTGTTTTATGTATTTACGAAGGCGTAAAGTGCTAAAAAAAGGCAACAAAGGGTATGTTTTGATCGGGCAGCAGATATCAATGTGCCCAGACCATTGTGCTGCTACAAATTCAATGTGATACTGAATTGTTTCTATGGATTTATTTACTTTGACGTCCTCATTGACGCTGTAATCAGGTAATCCGATAGTTTTATCGGCGGTTAATTGAGGTTTTATATTTATTTTCAACGTTATTGGTAGGCAAATTTTTCTTTTGATGCAATATTTTTGTTTCTTTTTTGTGCAATGAATGTAGGTATGGTCATGGGGTCTCATCTTGAACTAGAGCTCCATACCATATTTTATATCATATTTGTGTTTGTTTACAGTTTAATGTTTATTTACACTAGACATAAGTCAGGGATTATAAAGTAGCAGACACTGCATACCCAAGCATTTTCATAAGCATTTTAAGTAGGTAACAGAAATATTACAACCATTTATATAAACTAAGTCTTCTCCACTAATGCTACTACTATAACGAAGACATCAGAAGTCCATGTTTTCGTCATCCCTTTGTTTATTGGCTGGTTAAAATGTGATTTTTGTAGGTTAGGCATATTAACTAACTTATTTATACTTCCCTACGCTAAATATAGCTTGGGAATTATTGTATTTATTACAGGTTGTGACTCATAGGCATTTTACATATAATATTTATATAACAAAATCCCTAAAAAATAAAACTGTCCTTTACAGGATGATTCTAAGGTGGCTCTCAGCCTTTCTTACATTATTTAATTTAGGTTCTCTAGATGAAAATCATCAAATCACTCATTCAAAAACAAATCGGTATATAGTTAATTTGATTAATTTGCCGTGTGGTCCTGGCTATATAATAGGGCCACCCTTTTCTTATCCTGTGGAAGACATGAGACCTGGCAGAGGGACATATTCGGACCATGGAGATACTAGTCATCGGCGAAATTTTTCATGTCTTAATATAATTTATTAAGAAAATAGGAAGTGTTTATCAATTTCGATATGAATTCTAATTGTAACATGAAACTTGTCCGTAGATAGAATGCAAAATGCATACCTATAGATAAAACACACACCCCTATAGGTGTTAGGTAGATGGGATAGTAAAACTTTGCCGATGACTATAACCTCCACATTAGCTCAAGTGATAGAGTGCCCACCATGCGGAATGGTGCAGAGGGTGTGTGGTTCAAATCCTGCTCGTGGGTGAAATTTTTCTTGCCATATTCATATTGTATTTCAAGAAAATTAGACACTTAGTCTATTAAAAATATAATATACTAGCGTATGAACAGGGGCTTTGCCCGCTCGCAATTATGAATTATGGGAGTTTTATACCAAAACATTAATGCCCTTTTAGGACTCCTGAGAATGTAAATTTTTAAAAAATCCTTTCTTAGCACACGTCCAGACAATGAAAACAAACTACATTCCAAGTTTCAAGTCTCTAGGATCAGTGGTTTGGGCTCTGCTTTGCATATTAATCAGGTAGTCATTAAGGATTTTATAAATTACTAGCGACCCGCCCCGGCTTCGCACGGGTAGCAGAAGTAGGTATAGTGGACGTTTATCAGGAGTAAATTCGTGATACATTGTATTTTAATAAATATAACCCTAATGGTTTACGCAGCGCACGCAAATTAATGACTATTTCTGTTACAATGACCAAACCTTAACACATGTTATAATTTATCGTGGGCTATTTTGAAGATATTGATGAGTACTACAAACCCCTAGTACATTACTTTATTCTACCACCAATACTTTTCACACCACATGAAAAATAATCACTGCTTCGATTATTGTGACTAAACCAAAAAAGATGGATATAATCTATGTATACTGTTTTGTAGGTATTAATAAGTACTACAAACCCCTAGTACATTATTTTACTCTACCACCAATAGTTTTCACACCGCATGAAAAATAATCACTGCTTCAATTATTGTGACTAAACCAAAATAGATGGATATAATCTATGTATACTGTTTTGTAGGTATTGATAAGTACTACAAACCCTAGTACATTACTTTACTCTACCACCAATAGTTTTCACACCGCATGAAAAATAATCACTTTTTCGATTATTGTGACTAAACCAAAAAAGATGGATAGAATCTATGTATACTGTTTTGTAGGTATTGATAAGTACTACAAACCCCTAGTACATTACTTTACTCTACCACCAATAGTTCTCACACCGCATGAAAAATAATCACTTTTTCGATTATTGTGACTAAACCAAAAAAGATGGATATAATCTATGTATACTGTTTTGTAGGTATTGATAAGTACTACAAACCCCTAGTACATTACTTTACTCTACCACCAATAGTTTTCACACCGCATGAAAAATAATCACTTTTTCGATTATTGTGACTAAACCAAAAAAGATGGATATAATCTATGTATACTGTTTTGTAGGTATTGATAAGTACTACAAACCCCTAGTACATTACTTTACTCTACCACCAATAGTTTTCACACCGCATGAAAAATAATCACTTTTTCGATTATTGTGACTAAACCAAAAAAGATGGATATAATCTATGTATACTGTTTTGTAGGTATTGATAAGTACTACAAACCCCTAGTACATTACTTTACTCTACCACCAATAGTTTTCACACCGCATGAAAAATAATCACTTTTTCGATTATTGTGACTAAACCAAAAAAGATGGATAGAATCTATGTATACTGTTTTGTAGGTATTGATAAGTACTACAAACCCCAAGTACATTACTTTACTCTACCACCAATAGTTTTCACACCGCATGAAAAATAATCATTTTTTCGATTATTGTGACTAAACCAAAAAAGATGGATAGAATCTATGTATACTGTTTTGTAGGTATTGATAAGTACTACAAACCCCAAGTACATTACTTTACTCTACCACCAATAGTTTTCACACCGCATGAAAAATAATCATTTTTTCGATTATTGTGACTAAACCAAAAAAGATGGATATAATCTATGTATACTGTTTTGTAGGTATTGATAAGTACTACAAACCTCTAGTACATTACTTTACTCTACCACCAATAGTTTTCACACCGCATGAAAAATAATCACTTTTTCGATTATTGTGACTAAACCAAAAAAGATGAATATAATCTATGTATACTGTTTTGTAGGTATTGATAAGTACTACAAACCCCTAGTACATTACTTTACTCTACCACCAATAGTTTTCACACCGCATGAAAAATAATCACTTTTTCAATTATTGTGACTAAACCAAAAAAGATGGATATAATCTATGTATACTGTTTTGTAGGTATTGATAAGTACTACAAACCCCTAGTACATTACTTTACTCTACCTCCAATAGTTTTCACACCGCATGAAAATAATCACTTTTTCGATTATTGTGACTAAACCAAAAAAGATGGATATAATCTATGTATACTGTTTTGTAGGTATTGATAAGTACTACAAACCCCTAGTACATTATATTATTCTACCATCAATGCATTTCACAGCGCACGCAAATTTATGAATATGGTAATTATATTATGTAACACCTTGGTTCACAATATTGCAGTTTTCTTACGGATCCCCATTTTTTTTCAAAATCTCATATAGCCTATGGCACTCACACTGAATTAAGCTATCCATAAGTGAAAGAATTTTTAAAATCGGTCCAGTAGTTTCGGAGCCTATTCGTTACAAACAAAAAAACAAAAAAACAAAGTTTCTCTCTTTATAATATTAGTATAGATAGTGAAATAGTGATAGTGATTCGGGACATCATGATTGGCAAGCTTACGACTACAACACCACAAAGACATTCTAATAACGCACTGATATAGTGTGCAAAATTCTTTATTGTACTTAATGGCCATACAAGAATACCAGAATTAAACGGCGTCACCATAATCAGATCAAAATCGTAAATAACAAAACATGAGCTATAATAAAATGCTACATAAGGCTAGTTGTCTGAGAGGCAATTGTAACAATAAATTCACTGATTGATTGTTAACATCTAGGTTACCTAGATCTAGGGCTCTGTAATTACTGTATGTACTAGGAGAATGAAGTTTTGATACTTATTTCCCTTTTTTAAATAATATTAATATCAGGTGAAATTTGCTATTGGATTTTGCTCAATTTTTTTTATTTTTTATCATATTGAGTGCAAGCCGAGCTCATCAGATGCCTGATGGTAAGCATCATGATTGCCCATATCAGACACAGTGCCACCCAGTATTTTAAAATTCAAAATTCTGTGCGGCACTTGACTGCACTGCGCCTATCACCCTGAGATATTAGTTGTTGAATCTCATCATGCCCAGTAATTTCGCTGCTAACATTGCCCTTCATACCGGAACACAGTAATGTTTGGACATTACTGCTTGGCGGATGAATAACTGGCAAAGGTGTGGTACTTCCCCAGGCGGCCTCCTGCAAAAGAGGCCTACCACTACAAAAATCAATCAATGGACAGGAGTCTGGAACTATACTATATATTTTTTCAACCGATAGTTTCACAATATTTGGTTTGCTTACATTCGTTTTCTTTGAAGGTCCCTATCATGGGTACTACCTAAAAACAACCAGTAAGTGTTGGTGTGCTTAAACTGGGTCTTGGGCACACCTCTACATACCCCTTTGGGAAAAAGGCGTTATATTATGTTATACTAGTGTATGAAAAGCGGCTTTGCCCGCTCGCAATTATGAAATATATGAGAGTTTTATACTAAAAATTTTGACGCCCTCTTTGGACACCTTAGAATGCGAGTTTTCAAAAGTCCTTTTTAGCACACGTCCAGACAACGAAAACAACCTACATTCCAAGTTTCAAATCTCTAGGATCAGTGGTTGGGGCTCTGCGTTGCATGTCAGTCAGTGAGTCATTTAGGATTTTGTAAAATGTAGTGACTAGCTGTGTCCCGTGGCTTCAACCGCGCAGTCTTTAATATCCTATGGGTTTATTATTTCAGGGTCTTAACTTTTTACATATTGAATTTCCGCCCAATTGGTTCAGATGTTTTAGTGTAAAAACGGAACAAGCATACATAGCGCTAGTGCTGTTTTTTTTGTGCCATCTAGATGGCGCTGGAGTCGAGAGAACTCGCTAGCGATTTGTTTATCTGAAACACGTAACATTTTACATTTTAAGGGGTATGTACATTACTTTATATATTATATTTTGGATTTTTTTTTGTAATTTAATGGAAATTCTAATTTTAATATATTTTAATTAATGTGACTATTTTATTTTGAAAATTTTCAATGGGTAAGTGTTGTAATGTAGTAATGTTAAATTTTTAATGTAATTCAATTCTATTCTAATTTTATAATTTTAATGTTTCGTATGTAAATTTTTGTTGTCACATATGGGTTAAGAGCCTGAAATAAAAAAAAAAACTATTTTTATTTATTTTATTTTATTATCTAATGAGAAACAAAGGTGCGGGGCTAGTTAGGCTATGCAGTGTCATTTGGGGAAAGCATACCCCCCAAAGCTTCCTCTTTTGGGTTAATTTTGGGTTAATTTGTCAGTGTCAGCTACTTCCTACTAATAATAAATCTTAAATCTCAGTACAATGTAAAAAAGTTACGTTTATAACAGGTAAACAAAACGCTAGCGAGTTCTAACTCGACCTCAGCGCCATCTAGCGCTGTTTTGTTTAGACGGATTGTTGGATGTTTGTTACACTCACGCAAAAACTACTGAACTGTTTGGGCTGAATTTGGATATGTAGATAGTATAACATATAGAGTACTTTGTATCCTGATATTCTCACGGGAACGATGACTACTCGGGTGGAACCGAAGAGCACAGCTAGTATTATTATACATACTTGTTAAAAACTGACTATTATGTTGTATGTCATATGTATGTATGTATGTGTGCAGTCATATTTATAATAACACAATATTTACACAAGTGTGGGAGCTAATGTAATGTAGATCATGATTTTAGTCATGCCCTTGTTTAAACTATTGGGGTTTTTTAACTGGGGATTATTTTAACATAACATACAATCCCGCCTTTTTCCTGAAGGGGTAGGCAGAAGATGTACCCGGTACACCCACATTTCGTCAGTATGTTATTCGACCCATGTGGGGGCGAGCCTATTGCCATGTCACATTTCATGACTCCAGGCTGTTATTGAAATAATTCGAATGGAAAAAGTCAAATATTTAACACTTTGCCTGACCTGAGGATCGAACCCGGGTATGTTATTGATCCATATAATAGGAGACGAGCTTATTGCGATCTACCGGGCACAGTTCTAAACTCCAAACTGTCATTCTCTAAATTCCTTGTGAAAATTTCCAATAATACTTTCTGACCTGGGGATCGAACCCGGGTCCTCATGATCGGCAGTCGAGCTTGCGCCCACTACTCCACCGAGGCAGAGGGAATTAATTAAAAACTCAATAAAAAAAAATTATGCCACAATTTTAATGCACATTGCATCGAATGAGTTTTGCTATTATTCCCAGCGACACCAAACAAGCGTGCCTACATAATAATTTAATATCGTAGGTGTGTCTATAAGTAGGTAATTACCTATCGCATCTCCAAATAGAAGCGCACAGCGTCGGCGGACTGTAAATCAAGTTTACGCGATAGGCGAGCGTTAAAATCGACCGGTTAAAAATTGGACTACTTACACAGGCAACTGAACCAAAAGACGATACCTACTTTAGGAGACAACCGTTTCCTGTCTCATTTTGTTACGCATCATCATCATCATCTCAGCCGTTGGCAATTCACTGCTGGATATAGGCCTCCCATAGGGGGGGGGTTTTGTCAGTACTCGCTACGCTTGGGTTGGTGAGCCCAGCTTGGTTTTTTTTTTATGATATCGAGTGACAAGACGAGCAAATCAGGTGCCTAATGTTAAGCATCGTGATTGCCCATATCAGACACAGTGCCACCCAGTGTTTTAAAATTCAAAATTCTGCGCGGCACTGCACTGCGTCTGTCACCCTGAGATATGAGTTGTTGAATCTCATCATGCCCAGTAATTTCGCTGGTAAAATTGCCCTTCATACCGGAACACAGTAATGTTTGAACATTACTGCTTGGCGGATGAATAACTGGCAAAGGTGTGGTACTTCCCTAGGCGGCCCCCTGCAAAAGAGGCCTACCACAACAAAAAAACTGGTTTCACGCTGTCCGACGCTGCTGCTTCCTCTGGATCTATTAACCCTTAGCCGGCTCTTACGGCAACCACGCGGAGAGAGAGTGGGGTACTGTTCTATATTCTATAGAAGTATAGACGGTACTGCCACGTCAACCTCTGCCTATCTCTTCGGAAATGTTATGCTTTCTGTGCCGCAGGCCTCGGGTTCGATCCGCGGCCAGGTCAAACATTTGTGTGCATGAACATGTCTGTTTGATCTGTGTCTGTGTGTTATAAGCTTATATAAGTATGTATATCAGCCATACTCCATAGGAGATGATCTCCATAGGAGAGTACAGTAAATCACATGCGATCCATAAAATACTACTCCTGCTTGACTGCATCGGTGGCGTAGTAGTGCTCGCAAACTCGACTGCCGATTATGAGGTCCCGGGTTCGATCCCCAGGTCAGACAGTGTTAAATATTGGATTTTTCCATTAGAAATTATCTCAGTAACTGCCTGGAGTCTGGAACTGTGCCCAGTAGATGGCAATAGGCTCGCCCCCTATTACATGGGACCAATAACATACTGGCGAAATGAGGGTGCGAGTCCTGGGTACACCTCCGCCTACCTCTTCGGGAAAAAAGGCGTGATTATACGTTATATCTCCCCCGCACCCCGCCACGTATTGGCGATTTAGTTTTCATGATAGTTACATGATAGTTGGATCTCTTGGGTTGAGTAGTCAGTGACTACTGCCTAATCTACTATTTAATGTTTTAACCGCGTTAGAGGTCACCTCAGGGATTTCATCGAATTATTTTAACTGACTTCAAAGCAATTGCTTGCTATGTTCATATGTATATATTATTATTAAAATTTAAATCGATATTAAAAACAATATTACTATTTTATATTTTATAGACTTAGCGTTCTAATCGCTTGACAATCAATCTGAAATGAGAAGAAAAAAAAAAAGTTCTAATCGTATCATTAGATTCGGTAGGTAGAATGCGAAATGCATCACCTATAGTGCGTCAGGTGGATGGGATAGAAAAATTTCGCCGACTAGTGCCTCCACGGTAGCTCAAGTGGTAGAGTGCCCACCACGGGGAATGGTGCGGAGGGTGCGTAGTTCGAATCCCGTCCGTGGGTGAAATTTTTCTTCTCATTTCAGATTGCATATTGCTATTACCCGTATCGCTTCGAAAACACGGGCTTCACCCGGTGTTTTAATAGGCGTATATATATTATTTACTACTATTAAACTCTCCCTCGACTGCCGCGCATGCTCGACTGCCAATCAAGAGGTCCCGGGTTCGATCCCCAGATCAGGCAAAGTGTTAAATATTGAATTTTTCCATTAGGAATTATCTCAATAACTGCCTGGAGTCTAGAACTGTGCCCGGTAGATGGCAATAGGCTCGCCCCCTATTACATGGGACCAATAACTTACTGGCGAAATGTAGGTGTATCATATACTATGGGACTGAGTCCTGGGTACACCTCTGCCTACCCCTTCGGGAAAAAGGCGTGAATGTATGTATGTACTACTATTTAAATATTATTATTGTTAAATACATGTGCCCCGCGGTTTCACGCGCGTAGTCTTCGTTTCCGTGGGGATATCGGGATAAAAAGTTAATCCTATGTGTTATTATACGGTCTAAGCTATATCAACAAACCAATTTCAGCTCAATCGATTCAGTAGTTTTAGCGTGAAAACGGAACAAACATACACACAAAAAACAGCGCTAGATGGCGCTGGGGTAGAGTTAGAACACGCTAGCGTTTTGTTTACCTTTTACAGAGGTAACTTTTATACATTGTATTGAAATATGAAATCATTAATTTTATTAGGATTAGTCTAAAATTATGTGTAAAAAGGCACGCACGTTAATGTAGCTTTTCGTCCAGATTAACCGGTCATGTTCTTTTTGTTAAATCGATCAATCTCCAGCGTTTGTTGGTCTCTCTATCCACGGCGACATTGGCAAATTTGTACCCGCACAAGCCATTAAAAACAAAAATAACGAAAAAACTTATAGGGCTTAATTTTTTTAATGCTAGTTTTATTGATTCTGTTATAATATTTGTTTGTAAGGCACTAGTGGCTATGAAGCAGTTTCCAGGAATGTTTGTCCTCTATGTATTGGTAATTCAGTCCCAAATAACCTCAAGAATGATTTGTCATAAAAACCGTCCATTCCATCAATCAATGCTCCATTGGACGTGTGTCACCATTGAGCTATCGACCGTATATGGCACTAGATATGATTGGCCCGTTATGGGGCCGAGTTATAAGAGGCGACAGTTAATACAGAGGAGTAAGATGCTTGGATGCTTGGATTGCCGTGTTTCGTATGGCACTTTAAACTGTAGGTCCCTATAGTTTCGTAGGGGGCAGTCGTTAGCTCATGTCGGAGGCTGCGTAGGAATCTTGGCGACCTGATGCTATGAAAATATGGGTTGTCCACATAACCCATATGAATTGACTCGAGCAGTGTAATTAGGGTAATCCGCTCTGTTAGAGTATAAATTCAAATTATATTGTCTTTTATTTTTGGAAAGTCCTTGACGAATTTCTAGACTAATCAATGGTAACTCAACCATTGTGAAACTGATTGAGGAAATTAAGAATTTAGTGTTATTTATATGAGGAGGAAAATTATGCTATGAGCGCGTCTTGAATCTGCTACCCTCGCTGTTCCGTCTGGCGATTTCAGACCGCTTTAGTCGTTAATATATCATTGAAAAATGTTGATGAAATTAAGCCTTATACGAGTTACTTGTGCGTTCTTCTTGTAGAGAAGGTATATTTCTAAACGCACGGTAGATTCAGTAATCATTATCTGTTCACCGCGGTTTCTCCTATCGTATCTTCTTTCTAGGGTATAATATAAGCTACTAACATACCAAACATACATACTTACATACATACATACTTACATGTGTATTTAATATTGAGTAAGATGGATTGATTTCTTTATTAATAATGCAACACCACCAACCGGCACCTTACAAGCACATTAAATGTAAACGAACCAAATATTGTAAAACAAATAAATCAAGTAAAGAAATAAAGCAAATTAATCATATCATTCATTCATTTCATTTAAAACTATCAGTTGAAAATATTAAACCTTACAAGTTTGTACGCACGGTAGATGCTTTACTAGTTTGATATTATATAATGACGTTTAAAAATTACTTTTTAGACTTATTTAAATAAATTTTCAATAAATCATGTCATGCTGTGTTGTGACGCGAAAGAATGACAAATACACTTTCGCATTTGTAATATTAGTATGGATTTATAATATTAGTGTGGATTATAGTTAATTTCTAAAAGTGACCAGGCAACGTTTTAGACCAAGTGTTAAAGAATGTTTAAAAATCGCTCATCTCTTATGACTTGAACGCCGAACATTTTACAATAGGCTGACACATTTTGAACCTGTATCGTTTTAATGTTTGCAATTTAACTGATTTGTTACGTACTTTAAACTACAGCGTGTTCTCAATCCAGTCTCAGCGGCGTAGTGGTTCGCAAGGGTTACTACCGACCATGAGGTCCCGAGTTCGACCCCCAGGTTAAACGAAAGATGTTGTTAGATTTTTCTAAGAATTTTCTCATTGACAGCCTGGGGTCTGGAACTGAGATTGAGTCCTGAGCAATACACCTCTGTTTACCCCTCCGGGAAAAAGGTGTGATGTTATGTTTATTAGTACCAAATACCTATTAAGATTTTACATCAAATTGAAATGTATTCAAATATGCCTTAAAAAGCTCTTTCGCAGGTCAGTTAAGCTAATAATTATTAATGAATTTACTGTGCGTCCGGAAAGCTCTACTGGTACAAGAAGAACTCACGGGAAACTTGTAGGGCTTATAAAAATGCGAAAGTTTGTTTTGTACTGTGGATATATTATGTATTTGTTTTCATTTTATATAAATATTTCATATATGAACCATAAGGTAACTTACCTATTTTGTAGACAATAACAGGGACATGCTAACTGCAGACCCATACTTATATGCAGATACATACTTATATAAGCTTATAACTCCCAGACACAGATCAAACAGACATGTTCATGTACACAAATGCGGGCATCGAACCCGGGCCTGCGGCACAGAAAGCAGAGATACTACCATCTGAGCCAACCAGGCTGTCCATTGCAATGACAATTAATTTATTGTCAAAGCTTATTCAGCTACATTCTAAATAAGTCCCTTGCGTAACGTAACCTCCTGTGCACAACTCCGTACATGGTTTAGTCTAGTCATAGTCTGTCATATTTATTGATACATGTAAATATAGTCACGATTATATATGAAATATTTATTATTCTACTAATATTATAAATGCGAAAGTTTGTGATGATGGATGGATGTTTGTTACTCTTTCACCCCGAAACTTCTGAACCGATTGGGGTGACATTCGTTATGTAGATAGTTTAGCCCCGGAATAACACATAGGGTACTTTTTATCTCGATATTCCCACGGGAACGAACTCAAAATAATAGACTAAAAATAATAGAGACTACTAAACATATATATATATATACATACGGTCGTTACGTTTTGTACTTCAAAAACGAGCAATACGTACAATTATGCGAACTCCACAGTGGGAAACATGTAAGGAGCACTTTAAAACTCTTAGTATACTCACAGTCCCTAGCTTGTATGTGTTTGTCCTCCTCACAGATATCATAAAATTTCGACATAAATACGAAACATCAGGGAAAAAAAGTGCAAGACAAGACGGAAAGATATTGCTACACTTTATGAATGAATGAAATGATTTATTTGCGTAAAACATGGTAGATAGAACTTGTTAAAAACTTCAATATAGTACAGCATGTTTTGCCAGTTTCTCTGGCGTACAAAATATAACAAATACAATAATATTATATCAAGATATAATAATTGAGATTGGATTTAATATCATTATTGAATTATAAGAGGAATTGTATTTAAATTTAAGAATTGGAGTTAAAAATTAAATCGAATGTCAAAGTCAGTGATAATTAATAATTAAAAAAAAAATAAAAAAATAAAAAAAAAAAACTATGTCATGTTTATGTCCCTAGATTAAATATTGTTAGACACTGTTCAAGATTTCAGGCGGTTAAATTATTCAATTGTCTACCTGTTCATATGAAAGTAATTGACAGTGTTCAGATATTTCAACAAAAATTAAAGAAAATTTTGCTGGAAGGGTGTTTCTACTCCATAGAGGAATTTACTAAACACAAAAAGTGATGATGTAATTATTATTATGTTATGTTATGTTCCTATGAAATGTGATTAATATAAATTAAAAATACTGTTTTAAGGTAAGTAATTAAGAATAATGTATATATAATATTTTGTTGACTTTTATATTTATTTACTATGTTATAATTTCAGACACAATGTAATAATTGTTTATTGAAATAAAATTGAATTGAATTGGTCACTCGTTGTTCCCGTAAGGGATAAAAATGAGACAGTAGAAAAGATTAGTCTTTACATGTTTTGTTTTGCGTTTGTCATGTAGATGTATCTCTCTGAACGTCAGGTACATTCATTACTTATTAGCTTCTCTAACGTGCAAAAGTGTATTTTAAACATTGATATAAAGAAAAGGGGAGATGAGGTAACTGGCTTTTCGAAAATGGCAAGCTCAAATTACCTAATGGGACCTCCATTAGGTCCACGTACGTCAGTAAAGTAAGGTCGTACGAGCGAATACGGAATAATATTGTTGTCTCGTTCGCACTTCGGTCTTAGGTACGTCTTTCTATCTTTGTTGTTCATTATATGTCTCTGTGCAAACTGCACACAGCAAATTGCACGTGCCACTTGTTGAGTAAGCGTTGGGAGAACGTACCCTATCTCCCCTTTTCTTTATATCAATTATTTTAAAGCCTATTTGAATAAAAATGTGCCCGGTAGATGGCAATCGCCTCGCCGCTCGCCCCCTATCAACTACATGGGACCAATAACATACTGGCGAAATGTGGGTGTATCATACTATAAGACTGAGTCCTGGGTACACCTCTGCCTACCCCTTTGGGAAAAAAGGCGTGATAGTATGTTATTTTAATTACTTGATTTTAAGTTTTGAGTTTTATATTTTGATCTTGATTAGGGAAAGCCTTAAAAAATAAAAGAGGAGATGTTCTCAATGGAGAACTCACTCTACAAAAAGAAACGCACAGAACAGATCTACTAAAAGTATAGCTGATCGTAGATGAAAAGCACAAACAAAAAAAAATCTTTTTATTTAATATTTTGATCTGGATATTTTAAGAATCATGTCTAAATCTGGTGATGGGTCTCATGTATTTAAACATAAAAAAATTATTAAAGCATACGTATGTATGCATAGTGTAGGGTTCCATGCCTAGATACCAGAACAAAACGCTTACAATCCCGAAAAAACAATCCGCCCACAGAACATTGGTACAGCGCCATTTATTAGTTCCTTGCGCAAAGTATGGAAATATGCAGTAAAATGGCCATAATTTTTGATTGCGTTAACTTAGAAGTATGATTTTTTTACAGTATTTTTTACAGGGCCGGAGATCTGAGTAGTTGATATAAATTTCAACTTGATACCTCCACGCGTTCCTGTTAAAATGTGTCTTGACAGACAGACAGACAGACGGACAACAAAATGATTCTATAAGGGTTCCTTTTTTCCTTTTAAGGTACGAAACCCTAAAAACATAATATTCTAGTAATATAGTACTTAAAGTAATTCTGTTATTGATCTAGATCGAGATTTGCACTCTCACCTCGTTTGGCCGACGCAACACTTCAAAACCTGTCGTTATCTGATAACAAGTTACATTATGAGACCGTTGCGAAAATCTTAACAGGATGCAGGACCTCTTAGCAGTTTGACACAATCCTATGGAAAATTTACTTAATCGATGTTTTGTATTCCCCTGTTTCCTCCGAATACAGTAAACATATTTGATATATTTATATCCTGATATTTTAAAGATGAAGTAAAGTATGTCCCTATCATTTTATTTTTGTTTATAAACTCTACATTTTGTATAGTGAACGTCCAATCACACGATTAAAACTGGGATTTTTGGAAGTTCACTATGAATAAACCAAGGGTTTATTGTATAAGAAAGCAATTCAACGTCATTGAATCGATAAGAAAAGTTAAAATGTCAGGGACATAGGTTACTTCACTATAAAAACATCAGGATATAAATTTATAGAATGGGAAGAAATTTATAGAAGAAAGAAATAGAAAATTTATAGAGTTTATAGGAAAACTAAAACGTGAGTAACAATAATTGGCGGTCTTATCGCTCAGAGCGATCGCACCCAGACAACCATTCGGAAAGAGAAAAGGCATATACTGGAAGGACATAGGATTGTGTCAAATTCCTAGAAGGCCATGCACGCTCTTAACGCTGCTATAGGGCGTTTGGCAAACGACTGGATTTTAACAAGATTACACAAAAGGAAACCTATTATGTTGTCAGTGGAAATCGTCTCAATCTCTCCTTCCAATGGGACCAGTTCAAAACACGTACTCATAAAATATCATAACACACGTTCACGCCTTTTTCCCGAAAGTGTAGACAGAGGTATACCCAGGACTCAGTCCCATAGAGTATACACCCGTATTTCACCAGTATGTTATTGGTCCCATTTAATAGGGGGCAGCCTATTGCCTACTGGGCACAGTTCCAGATTCCAGGCAGTTATTGAAATAATTCCTGATGGAAAATATTTAACACTGCCTGACCTGGGGATCGAACCTGGGACCCAGTTTAGGTTGGTACCAATCGGTCCCTAACTAAGGCAAATCAGCTTTGATTCTTATTTAGTATTGCGTAACCTATTTTTCCACCAAACCCAACCAACCAATGATATACCATAATATACTATGGGGGAGGCCTATGTCCAGCAATGGACTCCCTATCGCTGAAATGATGATAATCAAATCTAAGCTTCTTTGTGAAAATAAATTTCACATTAATATTAAAAAACAAAATATTAAAATTTCGAAATTGAACCGCGGTGATTGGCCGACAAGAGCCGACCAATGAGGGGAGCGGCGCGCGCGCAGCTGAGCAAATAATTGATGTTTTTAATACGAATTATTTGTAATAGTAATAAACTGTAGCGTAGGAAAACTTGTAGAGCCATCTAGAAGTAATTTTGCTAACCCCAATCTAAAAGGTTTCGATGTTGTAACATAACAAAATAACGCTTTGTTTCCCCGAAGTGTTAGGCAGGAATGTGACTGTGTGACCAATTCCTATAGTAGGTACAGAACTTAAAATCCCAATACTTTATTAGCATTTTTGGTCAATACCTGTGGTATTATTTAGCTAGTTATGTTTTTTTTAATGCCATGTAAGAGCGAGGCTATTGTCATCAACTAGGCGAAAATTCAGACTCCAAGCTGTCATTGAGAAAATTTCGAATCGAAAAATCCAATAGCTCTTTTTTCTCGATCTAAGAATCGCAGCCAGGATCGTGCTCAGAAGTGACAAGTGGGTCTATTCATAGTATCAGACCTAAACGGGGAGTGTCACTACATAGTTTAGGTATGAACGGCCTACGACTCTCTTCTGAGAGGGTCGGAAAAATAGTTGCCACTCGGCTTGAGAGCCGCGTTTTTTTTTAATATGTTCTGTCATATTTGCTACGATCATTCTTTTTTAAAATATCTACACTCCGTATTACACATACGGTTGTGCTTACGGTTGTTGAAATAAAAGTAAGAACAAGTTATTTACAACCGTTATCTATATTGATTATAATACGTATTAATCAATTCATGTATTTTGGTGAGTGGGAACCCTGGCGCTTGACGCCAAACCGGTTTCAAGTCAGTGGTGCTCAGCGGAATTTGAACGCTCGCATCTCACGATAAGGTTCAGTTTCGTGTGCCAGCAGAATGAGTAGGTATATTCATATACGGAAAAGGGTGATTTCTTCGAGAGTGATGTTTCTGTACATTATTACTATTATTTATTCTGTGCCTGAACTATTAATATGAAGAGCACGATAACCCTAGGTTACTACGTCTTGCCTAGGCTTTACACTAAGTATAGACTAAAGTTCATACATTATCTGTAATGTATGTTATGTTGCAATTAATTGGTTTAATGTCTGTTTGTTTGATTTGTGATGTACATATTGAAGTGATATCATTGTTTAGGTTATCTAGGTTTACTAGGTCTGGACGTAGATTTATAGCTTAGACTAGAAGTAACATCAGCAAAGATGTCCCTAGGAAAGGTCAGGTCAAAAGTACCTACAGCCGATGAGAATTTATGAGGAGTGTGATGAAAGTGTAAGAAGCAACAGTCGTGTGTCAGGATCGTAGCAAGTGGAGAGAAATAGTCTGCGTATTATTCGGTATTATATTTCATTATGCTTTCTTGGACTACTGACTGCCTTGGTGGCGTAGTGGGCGTAAACTCGACTGCCGATCATGAGGTCCTGGGTCTGATCCCCAGGTCAGGCAAAAGTTATCTTATAAGGAATTATCTCTAAGACAGCCTGGAGTCTGGAACTGTACCCGGTAGATGGCAATAGGCTCGCCCCCTATAACATGTGACCAATAACATACTAGCGAATTGTGGGTGTATCTACTATGGGACTGAGTCCTGAGTACACCTCTGTCTACCCCTTCGGGAAAAGGCGTGATTGTTTGTTATGTTCTTTAGTAGAATATATATAGGTTTTGAATATACCCCCCCAGAGACCCGTTATATCTCTTTTAAGATTTTTTAGAAACGTATGCCCAAAAATGACTTTGTATGTGTTTTAGATAATCTAAAGCTAGGTACAGTTAATCTTGGGCTAGTGCAAGTGGCGGTCTTATCGCTTAAAGAGATTTCTTCTAGTCTTGCACCATACAAAATGGTGAAAGCTCCAAATTAATATATCTTTTGGTTAACAATCGTTTTCGTAATGAAAAACCCTTATCAAGTGGCCAACATTTTACAGATAAGGACTGTGTAATGAAATAAAACATTAATTATAATTACTATATTATTGTTATTCATCGTGTAATTGAAATTATCGGTCACTCGTGTTGACAATTATCTTTTATTGTTTGTAACAATTTGACATTTAACCTCTTTAGGTAAAAAAAAGAAGTATTTAACTAGTATCTATAACTAATAAAAAAAAAATTGGTTGTCTGTAAAGTCGGTTTACTGACGATAGTTGAACGTGACAACGTCTTAAGAAAATACTGATGGAATGGTAGCATTTTTCAAAAGAAAATTTTAATATCATTTGTTTCACTTTTCACTGCACTTGATACTCGATCAAAACATGTAAATGTACTATAGTATAGCAGCTGTCCACGCAGACGCATCGCTCACTCAAGTAGGAAAGAGACGGATGTCGAACGCTGCCGATCGCAAAGGCCGATTGTGCTTCTTTGTCGCTCGTTCCGCGCTCTCGCTTGCACTTCAAGCCTTACAGCGAGCGCCTCAGAGCGAGGTAACGCCGCATGAGTCATGTTTTTTCGTGCGTGCAGCCGGCTCTATCGAATTATAAGACGTTGTCACGTCAATAAATAAACGACGTTTACGTATTATAATGATAACTTTGACTATTAAAACCCACTACGGGATTGACCCCTCTACCTCCCATACTCAGTAAAGTATTTCTGATAGATGGACATAATGAGAGATAGTGTGATATAGGGAACGCTGCGGCGTGTTAGAAGATGTAGAGAAACGAATGCTGAGGTGGTTCGGACATGTGGAAAGGATGGACAGGAGATTAACAATAGAGATTTATAAGGTAAGTATGAATTTTCAAGTCGGTAGTATGCCTAGGTCGATCTAGGATAGAACTCTTTAAAGAAATAAACATACTGACCCTACCATCCTTATACATCTATGAGAACACCATGTATATATAAGCGTAAAAATATGCATAAATTAAACGACAAAATAGCTGTTGTACCTAGCTTTAGATTAACTAAAACAAATAGTCATTTTTAGGAAATAGTGCACATTTCTATAATAAAATCCCAAAAAGGTAACTGGGCTCTCAGAGGGTAATTTCAAAACCTATATAAAATCTACTTTATTAAAGAAGGCTTATTATAAAGTCAATCAGTACATAGAGGAAAAAGATGCCTGGAAACTTCTGCAAAGCCACCACGCGGCACCTTCCAAACAAACGAATACAACCAAATATTGTGAAACAACCAGTTGAAAAAGTTAAGCCCTAAAAGTTTCTTGTGCGTTCTTCTTGCACGGTAGACTCGTACTATTTATCTTCATTGACGTATAAAAGTGTCAGATTGTGACTTATTTGAAAAAACCTTTTTGACTTGACTTGACCGGGCACATCCTCTCCACATCGAACCACCTAAGCATTCCTTTCTCGACCTTTGTCACTAGGTACATTTTCATGAACAAATTGATGTTCTGAAGTTATTCACATTAAAAACGGTATACCTTTGAAGAACTTTCGTAAAGTTTTCTCATTGTAATTTAATGGACCATATATCTACCTATTATGATGCTACATATGTACATAAAATAAAGTCTTTCGACGTGACAGAATAAGATTTTAGCACTATAAACTAGACCTGCAAGTCGGGCGCAAAGTTGTTAGCACATAAAAATGCGGGCAAGGGCAGAATCTATCGATTAAAACTAATTAGATAGGTATTTTATATGATTTTATGATATAGTGTTGAGATCATATTGACTGCCTCGGTGGCGTAGAGGGCGCATGCTCGACTGCCAATCAAGAGGTCCCGGGTTCGATCCCCAGGTCAGGCAGTGTTAAATATTGGATTTTTCCATTAGGAATTATCTCAGTAACTGCCTGGAGTCTGGAACTGTGCCCGGTAGATGGCAATAGGCTCGCCCCCTATTACATGGGACCAATAACATACTGGCGAAATGTGGGTGTATCTACTATGGGACTGAGTCCTGGGTACACCTCTGCCTACCCCTTCGAGAAAAAGGCGTGAATGTATGTTTTTTTTTGTAATATGATCACAAGTAACAACATTATGAATCATTTGGGGTAGATCTAGAAAGAGAAAGAGTAAAATACAGAGAATTCAACCCAAAGTCTGTTTCAGTGGCGTAGCTTGCGACCAGCAAGCTCGAATACCGATGATGAGGTCCCGGGTTCGATCCCCAGGTCAGGCAAAGTGTTAAATATTGGAATTATCTCAATAACTGCCTGGAGTCTGGAACTGTGTCCGGTAGATGGCAATAGGCTCGCACCCTCGCACATTGGACCAATAACAAGGCTTCTATGGGACTGAGTCCTGGGTAACACTGGGTAACCCATCGGGAAATAGGCCTGATTGTATTTTTATGATATGTTTTTCAACCTAAAGATGGCACTTGAGGAGGGTATTCTCTAACCAAGATTATGCAGTGAAACTACATAACAACCTCCCTCTATCATTCCGCATTAGATTCAATGTTTGCGGAAGACTTGACATAAGCATGTCAAAGTATGAATAGACGTTGGAACTTGGTTTGCCATCATACCATGTTCGATCGTCTGGCGAACCAACGTCCGACGAACATTATTATTACTATTATTACTTGGTACGGTGGTACGGTCGCTTGCACATCAAAGCGGTTCGATCGTGTGGCGGGAACACCGTGCCGAACGGTACGGGTCACAACTTAAGTAATACCACAGAATACTACAGGGACAGAAGGGCCACTCCTCATAATTATTTAAATAAATAGCGACTCTAGCTCCGACGCAATAAAGTGCAATTCAGGCCACACAGCGCCTGACTAATTATCGTTATATTAATCTACAAGCTGACTCTCTTTCTATCCCGTATCTCTCTATCTGTTCGTCTCTGTCTAGCCTATAGAAATTGTACCGTCAAGACGGGACGCCCCGGCTACTTGTAGCTTCATGCCTCTAATGCTAAGTGTCCCAGGCCTGGTAGAACAGTGGTACGGCCGCTAAAGATCAACATATTATACATGTAATCAGATATGACCCTAAAGAGCCTCTGAATTTCAAGCCGGCGCTTGGCGACCTGA
This sequence comes from Hemistola chrysoprasaria, assembly GCA_947063395.1. Taxonomy (NCBI): domain Eukaryota; kingdom Metazoa; phylum Arthropoda; class Insecta; order Lepidoptera; family Geometridae; genus Hemistola; species Hemistola chrysoprasaria. Next base: position 801,138 of record OX346734.1, on the reverse strand, counting down.
AACGCCGACAATATTGTTCGATAATATTGTTCGAGTATCGACAGTATTGGTTGTCATCATAATCTGTTTGAATTAATGTTACTAACGAAATTACTGGGCATGACGAGTTTCAAAAATTAATAACTCAGAGTGACAGGCGCAGTGCAGTGCCGCGCACAATTTAGAATTTTAATACATTGGGTGGCACTGAGTCAGATATGGGCAACCATGATGCTTACCATCAGGCATCTGATTTGCTCGTCTTGTCACTCACTATCATAAAAAAAATGATTCGCGCAGTGTAATTGGGGAAGGTAAAATTCGAATCATTAAATTACTAATGACTATTCTCTAACAAAAAGTTATTACGACCGAAATCAATCTAAAAGTAAATGAAACGTAATCCAACGATAATACAATTCAATGACAACTGAAATCCTATACTTCGTTGTATTGCGCGCCCCCTCGAGATAAGGGTTTTATTGCGTGACGTCATTAAGAGCGTACAGTTCTAGGAATTTGACACAATCCTATGAAAAATTTACCAAATCGATGTTTTGTATTCCCCTGTTTCCTTCAAATATAATTAATCCATTCTACATACATACATACAGTGACGCCTTGTTCCCGGTGGGGTAGGCAGAGACTATTTCCCTCCACTTGCTACGATCCTGACATACAACTTTCGCTTCGTTCACTTTCATGACATTTTTCATACATGCTCGTCGGTTGTAGGTGCTTTTGACTAACATTAATATTTATTAATCCATTTATTTATTTATTTATTTATCATACAAGAAGTAACTTATTAAATAAGGTTTAACATTTTCAACTGATAGTTTTACAATATTTGGTTTGGTTACATTTGTTTGCTTGTAAGGTGCAGGGAGAAGTTTCAAGGCATCATTGTCTATGAATCGGACTTTACAATACAAAATGAAATTTCCCAAATTTGGAGAAATAATGACTAATTTTCATCACCAAATATGTTTTTACGCACATAATGTCCAGATTAAAACAAACAATTGAGTGGAAAATTAGTCTCTATTCCTCCATATTTGGGAAATTTAATTGTGTATGGACCAGAAACCTTCTTAATAAAGTTTACCACTGCATCGCACTACACTACTAGAATCTTAATCAGTGTAATTATGATGATTTTCCACCCGCGTCGCCGCTAAATTACACTAATTTGTTATAATTAACACTTTATATTCACCTTAATGGTGTTAAACCTAGCCGTTCCCAATAGGTGGTCCCGTGGTCGTCATCGAGTGAGATTTTTTAATGTAATTGATACGTGTCGACCGTATAAAGTAAATGTCATTAATTTCACACATTTAAAAGCAAATAGATGTTTTTTTTTTTTTTTTTATGATAGTGAGTGACAAGACGAGCTAATGAGATAATGAGATATGAGTTGTTGAATCTCATCATGCCCAGTAATTTCGCTGGTAACATTGCCCTTCATACCGGAACACAGTAATGTTTGCACATTACTGCTTGACGGATGAATAACTGGCAAAGGTGTGGTACTTCCCCAGGCGGCCCCTGCAAAAGAGGCCTACCACTACAAAATGTGACTTTGGTGCTAGTTTTAAGGCCATAGATGGGCATTTCTGTGATATAGAATGAACATTGTTTTGCAATGATCAAAGAAATCTTGGGTCTTTAGAATTGGAATAGGTAGTTCTTCAACACGTCTTATACTACGAATAGACGATCAAACACGGTACGGCCGTACCACTGTACTACTTAATCTGTGACCCGTACCGTTCGGTACGGTGTTCTCGCCCCACGATCGAACCGCTTTGATGTGCAAGCGACCGTATCGCAGTACCAAGTAATAATAATAATGTTCGTCGGACAGTGCGCCAGACGATCGAATATGGTATGGTGGCGAACCAAGTTCGGGACACAGATTAAGTTGTTCCACAGAATAAAAAATAATAGTACTAACGTAGTAGTACAGTGGTACGGCCGTACCATGTTCGATCGTCCTTTCGTAGTATTAATTCATTTCTGTTCATAGATTAAAATGATCTAGTAGTTTTCTACTAAGCGTTGAAAAATTAAAATTATTCCTTTATGTTTGTATCTAAGTGTAAGAAGCACAACGAGCTCTGGAGAGGGCTAGGAGTTCGAATCATAAATGATAGATCCTTGGACGAATTAAAGTTACCTACATAGCGCAGCGGATTAGCAAGTTGAAGTGGCAATGGGCGGCACATAGCACGTAGAACTGATTGCCGATGGGGCCGTAAAGTTCTCGAATAGAGATCACCGGCAAGCAATGTGTAAGACGTTTACCCACAAGGTGGACAGGCGATCTAATAAAGACAGCAGGAACACGCTGGATGCAAGCCGGTTACAATTTGATTAGATGGAAAGCTATGGGGAAGGCCTATGTTACTATGTCCAGCAGTGGACGTCCTACTGCTGAGATAGTGACGATATTTCGGCACTATAATTAAAATCAACATGATGTTATGTCTATTAAGGTAGGTAATAATAATAATACCGTCGATGTCAGAGAGTTTAGGTATTTTTCCGGTAAGCGAGTTAAATATTACCTCAAACACAATTTTAACCTGTTGTTATTATAAAATTCTTAGCTTTTTCATAATAAATCTAATGTAAACAAACGTCTAACTTTCTAAAGAAAATCGTATCTTATCTCGTCTCAGTAAGGTTTAGAATTACACATCCAATTGCCCATAAAATGCTACAATGTTTTCGCGCAATTATGCCCGTCAATGTGCTTTTTTTTCATACAATTTACATAAATGTATGGACTGTTTACGCGAATGATAAATTGTATGTGTCATAAGATTACTTGCAACTGCGTATCTTTAATTATGTGAATAATTTACTTGATGCCTTCAAGTCTAGGTCTGACCCTTCTAGAAATCTAAAACATTATAGATATCTGTCTACTTTTATACATTACTAGTGTAAGCCCAGCGGCTCGCAATTACGAAATATGAGAGTTTTATCAAAATTTGACGCCCCTTTTGGATCCCTTAGAATGGGATTTTTGGAATGTAGGTTCTATTTGTTGCCTAGACACACGTCCAACTTACATTCCAAGTTTCAAGTCTCTTCGATCAGTGGTTTGGGCACTGTGTTGCATGTCAGTCAGTGAGTCATTTAGGATTGTATAATATATAGTGAAGTGATTATACAGCTACGCCCATCGTGGTAGACAGAGACTATTTCTCTCCACTTGCTACACTTGCCGGCTACGCATGGCAGACGGGGAGAAGCTGGTCTAAGCACTATCCTCGTCTGCCATACAGAAAGCTTGCTTTTTCCTCTGCATTTAATATTTGTTGTAAAGCAGTCGGGTTTAACGACAGACAACACCATGTCTGAATCAGACGGTGTCAGGCATCCTGACACCCATCACCCGACCCGTACGTACTTGTAATATTTTTGTTACCTGGTTGATACGTTTTTTTTTAGTGCCAATAGAGCCCAAATAATACTTACTTACGAAACAAATTCAAAATGTTTTAGTTGCACCCTTTATTTAGTTAGGTAGACAAACACGCGGTGACCGCTAAGCTAACCTATGTTTGTCAGTAAACATTAGGTGCCTCTGCTTTTTTAGGGGTTTTGTTTTGTTTGGCCAGATTCTAATTGGGTGAAAGGTCATACGGTAGCTAGGACACGAGAAGTAGTATTTTAGTACTAACTAACAGCAGTGTAGTTACCGGCTTTATAATAGGGCCGCGCCTTTCACATCTCGTGGGAGCCGTGACATATTCGAGGAGTAGGCAGCAGCGCTCTCCGTTTTCAAGTATTTCAACAACTGCGATCACCAAGCCGCCTGCCGTGGTGATTACGGCAAAATCCCCGCCATATGACCAGTTTATGGCGTTCTATGGGGGAGGCCTATGTTCAGTAATGGACGTATTCCGGCTGATGATGATAATGAACTAACAACCCGCCCTCGCTTCGCTACTGGTACCTAAATAAACTTTCCTCCCACTCTGTCTTTTGACGAAAATCGCATTCAAATCTGTTGCGTAGTTTAAAAGATCCAAGCGTGCACACGGCGGTAGACGACTATGTTTTAAACTATTTAATGAATACATATACACATACATAATAGTTATAGTTATTTGTCAGCGTCGCAAATTCTACGCAGACGTTAAAGTTCAATCTATTTCTATTGTATTCACTGTCACAGAACCCATAACTCAAATGCATAGGTTCAGGTCGCCAAGATTACTACATACAACAACATACCCTCACGCCTTTTACCTGAAGGGAGGACAGGACTCAGTCCCGTTGTAGGTACACCAACGTTTTTACAATATATTTTTGGTCTCACGTAATAGTGGGCGAGCCTATTGCCATCTACCGGGCACATTTTCAGACTACAGGCAGTCACTAAGATAATTCCAAATGGAAAAGTCCAATAAAATACTTTGCATGACCTGAGGATTAAACCTAGGATCTCATGATCGGCCGATCATGATCAGATCCCAGCTAAGCCACCACCACCACTAAGCCACCGAGGCAGAGACGAGGTAGAGGTAGATTACTACATGGCTTAAGAGTATGAGCTAACAACTACCCACTGCCCCCTACATACCTTAAAGGAGATAACAAGGATCTGGTTAGTAAACACGGTAGTGCACAGGCGAAAGGCATGTTTATTTGAACTCGAGGAGGATAATATTGTGAAACAATCAAATGAAAACGTCTTTTCTCAGTAGCCAGTATTAATGACATAAAATAAATATAACAAAGGGCCGAGAATACTGCCCTGCGGCAGCCTCACCCAATCTCCTGATCACACCAATCCACCGTGAAAATACGTTGATTTATCGACTTATACAAAGCTTCATAGAGGGTAAGCTCTCCCGCTCACCCCATTTTTACCATCGGAGGGATGATTTGTGCTTTTTGGAGCGAACTTTTTGATGATAGATAACACTGAATGGTCATTGAAAGTTTTTAATTATTTGATTTGAAAAATGTAGGGTAGTTTTATTACTGGTTGAGATATCTTGTGCGGAGGGTAAATGGATTAAAATTAATGGTGCTTTTTAAAATGGTAATGTGCAAAGCGACATAATTTATGTTCTGAATAATATAGTAAACTTAATCTTGTATCTTTTAAGTTTTATCATGAATTTAACCAATATACATGGTAGATCTTATCGCTAAAGTTTGGATGCAATTTAAGAAAATAATAAATATTGACAAAAATACAGGAGTTGGCGGGACTACTCGCTAGTTCGATACTGGGAGGCTGGGAAAATAGGGCACTGGAAACTGGCTTATCATAATAATTTTAGTACAGTTACAATGGCGCAGCGACCAGGATAAGATAGTGTAATAAGCTTTGACTTGACTTCTGGTACAATAATAAACGTTTTCTACTTATCATGATCTATCAAGCCAGTTTTCAAAGTACTTAACTGAATAGAAAATAAGAACAGGTATATAGTTCTCAATCTCCGGTATTAATCTGACCCTATGCAATATAAAAATATGAGTACGCATTACAACTCCACGCCAATCAGGATGATTATACAAGCTCTAGCGCTGTCTCTTTCGCTCTTATAGCTAAATATGTCTGGTATGAGGGAGAGCGCTGCCTGGAGGGTGTGTGAGACTCGAAACGGATTTGTCGTTAATGTAACAAATATTGTCTACCGTGAAGTGATTATTGAGGGTGGCGGGCCTGTATTTATAGTGATGTTTTTATAATTTTATTATCATCAACGGCCTGTGCCCGCACACTGGGCATCTATGGACCATACGTCATCATGATCAATCAGCCTGGCAAAGGCCAAAGGCCGAGAAGCTCTTCTGTTTTTCTCTATCTCGCACTCTTATTATCCTTAAATTCCCTGCTTTATTTAAATTTGCATGTTGTATCAGTTGGTTGTGTTGGATTAGCCCCGCTACGATCTGCTCGAAAATGGTTTTTATTTTCGTTACCTGTTACGTAATTCGTCTTCCAATCTTTTGAATTATTTTATCTTCCAATATTTCTTTTTCCTGTCTTTTAGAAATCAGAAATAAACCTATTCAGTTTCCCTTCAATGTTAAACACATTTTAAGAATCAAAGGTAGGTAATAAAAACACAACCCTATTACATACAGACTATGAATAAGGGCGTACAGTCACGCGTATATTACGATTAATCGGGTAGAATTTAACGCCGCGCTGCGTCTATGGGGTGGGTTTTTGTGCTCGACCGTACACGGGATGTAATAGTAGAAAGATTGTTGGACGCGATTGTATGTATTTCGAAGTGGATTTCGCGATAAAACTACGAGCTATCATTTTTTATTTTGATATCATATTATTGTTTATGAGAAAATAGAAAGAAAATAAAGATTAGGTAAATGAATTCAACACTATATTAGTGTTATGATGAGTCGATGAGATGCTCGATGAGTTTGGGTGTTGTTCGATTTTACCATTAGGAATTTGCTCTGCAATATTATATGCAATATGCTCGCCCCCTTTAAAAAAAAAAATTGGGGAAATGTGGGTGTACCTCCACCTAGTAGGTGTATGGGTATGATATTATAAAAATATTTATTTTTATTTATATGATACTTAGTGAGTAACAAGATGAGCAAATCAGGTGCCTGATGGTAAGCATCATGATTGCCCATATCAGACACAGTGCCACCCAGTGTTTTAAAATTCAAAATTCTGCGCGGCTTTGTACTGTGCCTGTCACCCTGACATAATAGTTGTTGAAACTCGTCATGCTCAGTAATTTCGCTGGTAACATTGCCTTTTAGACCGGAACACAGTAATGTTTGCACATTACTGCTTGGCGGATGAATAACTGGCAAAAGTGTGGTACTTCCCCAGGCGGCCCCCAGCATAAGAGGCCCAGCACATCCTATAAACTGTATTTCTCCGTTCGCGCCCATTTTCTTCCTGACCTTATCTTAATGTACCTACATATGCAATCACTATTAGTATAAATTACAATTATAATAATTTTCCCATTCTCAAAAGGTATTATTTTACGACCGGGTGTAAAGTGGTCCGAATGATGTGCTTTCACAATGGTCCCGACTCTCCTGACATATGACGGGCAAAAAGTGTCAAATCACAGCGCACGTGTCATACACGCGCCGTCACGAGTATCCGCGGTGAATTAACACTGTCCGTGATAATAATAATTTGAGTTAATACTCTCACTCAGCACCATCCAAACAAACAAATTTAACGACACCAATAAATGTTAAACTATCAGTGGAATGAATTAAAATATAAAAAAAATAAACAAAAGCTTTGTTTAAATTTTCTATATAAAATTAAAAAAGTAAACTTTTAAGGCCGTGGAGTTACCGGCTTTAGAATAGTGCTCCACCCTCTCTACCCGTGGTTGCCGTAAGAGCCGGCTAAGGGTTAACAGATACAGAGGACGGGCAGCAGCGTCCTCTGCAAAAAACTATCGAACTGCGCTCGACAACCCGCCTGCCTGCTAAGCGTGGTAAGTATTGGCGAAACCCCCCTTTACGTGGGAGGCCTATGTTTAGTAGTGGATTAGCAACGGCTGAGATGATGATGATGCAACTTTAAAAAAATTAATTAAACATTGCCATTGATTTATAAAATAACACATTTTTTAAATAATAAGCTTATTTTTTCAGTTTGTTTTATTACATAACATAACATCCGCCTTTTTATCGAAGGGATAGGCAGTCGTGTACCCAGGACTCAGTCTTCTACCGGGCCCAGTTCCAGACTCCAGGCAGTTAACGAAATAATTCCTAATGGTAAAATCCAATTTTTCTAATTTGGTTCTATCATAAATAAATCATTTCTTTTTTATGAATTTCGATTTAATTTAACACAAAAAAAAGTAAATAAAATTAGTAAAATTAACTAAAAATAACACCTACATTTTTATTTTTAATTTGCCCTAGTTAACTGCTTGTTACTAACTACCTAATTAAACTTGTTGAAAACTAAAAAGTAAATAAAAAAGGAATGTGCACACACTTCAATTTGTGGCAAAGGAGCAGCTTTATAATTTAACATTTGATGTCAGCCATAAGTTGAAAGACGTGGCGATATTTGATTTTAGATTTTTGTTTACTTTTTGCAATGGTATGTTTATTGCGAGTATCCTTGTTTTCCCGTAGGGTTAGAAGTTAGAAGTCGCATGGCCACACCGGGCGTAGTTTCACACTCTAGGCTGGTTTTTGACAAATTTCCTAATGAGAAAATACAAAACAACACTGCCTGGCCTGGGAATTGACGAAAAGCGGCAGCTCATGATTTTTTTTTATGATAGTGAGTGACAAGACGAGCAAATCGAGTGCCTGATGGTAAGCATCATGATTGCCCATATCAGACACAGTGCCACCCAGTGTTTTAAAATTCAAAAGTTCTGCGCGGCACTGCACTGCGCCTGTCACCCTGAGATATGAGTTGTTGAATCTCATCATGCCCAGTAATTTCGTTGGTAACATTACCCTTCCTACCGGGACACAGCAATGTTTGCACATTACTGCTTGGCGGATGAATAACTGGCAAAGGTGTGGTACTTCCCCAGGCGGCCTCCTGCAGAAGAGGCCTACCAGGAGGCTCTTCTATGCCCCTTGCATAGAAAAATCATGAACAATGTCTTGTACCTATTACCTTGTAGTGATAAAACTTTTTTATTTTACCTCGATTGCCTTGGTGGCGTAATAGTCCGCAATTCGATCCCGATGTAAAAAGTGCTATTAGATTTTTCCATTAGGAATTTTCTCAAAGACAGCTTGGTTGATGGCAATAGGCTCGCCCCCTAATACATGGCACTTAAAAACATAACTGGCATTGTGTGGGCCTACCTACTATGGGACTGGGCCATGGGTACACCTCTGCCCAGAAAAGGCCTGATATTATGTGATGTTATGTTTGACAGCCTCGTTGGCTCAGATGGTAGTAACTCTCTTTCTGGGCCTGCGGCACAGATTCGATCCCCGGCCAGGTCAAACATTTGTGTGCATAAACATGTCTGTTTGATCTGTCCCTGTGTGTTATAAGCTTATATAAGTATGTATATCAGTCATCTGGTTACCATAGTACAGGCTTCTAGCCTAGTTTGGGACTAGATGACCGTGTGTGGAAGTTGTCCCACATTATTTAATATTATTATTATAATGTTCTATAATAATAATTATAAAGTGTATTATACTTGTGTCTTCTGTTATTTGTACCATTCACGTCACCCTATTGCCATGTTATCGTGGTATCTGCTCGCCCTATAATTTGTGCCTACATCGATCGCTCACAGTTCGTTTCATAAATCAATCGTTTTCTATTCAATTATGCATTTTTATTTCATTCAATCAGAAAATACCACGTCATTACTTTCCGGCATACTAAAACAATTTATACATTAAAAATTTAAGAGCATACGACCCGTGAATTCGACAATCCTATGAAAATTATACCAAGTCAATGTTTCCTTATATTATTAACCCATTCGATAAAAAGCCCTGATCTTTTGAAGATGAAGTTTACTTATAGCCCCATCATTTATTTTCTTTTATAAACTCGATAAACTTGATGTTTTCATAATTAACGTAACGTTAAACGTGAGATTTTCAGACGTAAACTTGAGAAAAATTGAGAGTTAAGAAATTAAAAAGGGTCATAATTTTAATTAATCTTAAAATAAAAATATCAGGATACATAAATTTATAGAATGGGTTAATTATATTCGGAGGAAACAAGGAAATTCACAGCATCCACGAAGCTAGTAGGCTATGTAAAATATTCCGAAATGTTGTGACATCTGGTGACAAACATCTAGTCCAAGATGGAAGACTTCAATTAAGTAACTAACACTCAAAATGAGTGAGTGTTCAACGCCTTAGCCAAAACCATTACCCAATTATCTCCATAATTTCTCTTATCATAATTTAAAGTTAGTCAACTCCTTAAAATTCTCATAAACAACACAAAAGACACCCCCGAAGACAGACGTGGCAATTCCAGCTTATAAATGGTCACAGTTTAGGTGATTCAGTGGAACAATGGCGTTAATTCGGCGAGAATTGTTTAATTCATTTACATAATTATCTTAGTCTGTGAGATGAGAGTTTTCGGCGAATTGACGAGTTGAGTCGGTGCTTTTGTTATTGCTTACGTAAATTATTACTCAACATAATATTGTCATAGGTTGCCTAAAATAAGGTAGTTCTAATTACGTACATACGTAATGTTACCGTTGTGTTAGGGCTGGTCCTTTTGCTGCGATATTGCGTGATTTCATCTCATTCCATCACATTCTTCATAAATACTTGTCGGTTGTGGGTTCTTTTGATTTGATATATATTTTACGTCACAACAAAATATCTCACTAACATCCCGACATATCAAAAAAGCTTTCTATATAAATGTTCATGCTGAAAAGAATGGGTTTTATCCAAAGCAAGCAGATTTTAGATTATCTCTCCACTCCCGCACGGTTGCCTGGAAGAGATCGCTTTAGCGATGCCAATTGTTACACTATTTGTGATAATGTATTCTGAGTTCTAAGGATTATTTTTTGTGGTACCAATACAGTGTTTATATATCTATCTATCTTACTTTACTCTTACGCAAAGTCAAATTATTTATCTACACTTATCTATGTACTATGTATTATTAACGTCAATTTTTCAAACGAATATATTATAGTGTATTCACAATGAAATAGCTTTTATATAATACACTAGCTGCGCCCCGCGGTTTCACCCGCGTAGACATCGCTCCCGTGGGAATATCGGGGAAAAGCACCCCATGTGTTATTCCTATACTGAATTTCAGTTCAATCGGTTTAGTAGTTTTAGCGTGAAAGAGTAACAAACTAACATCCAATCATCCATCCATCTTCACAAACTTTGGCATTTATAATATTAGTAGGATAGCAGTAGCAGTGAAATTGGGAAAAGGAATATAAATTCCTTGTTATAATTATTAAACCTCAAGTTAAATTTAAAACTACTACAGAGAGAAAGTTCAGTCGTCAGTGGCTTTCAGATGACCTGTATAACAATGACTCTAGGTATAGATTATATGGCTAAACGAGAAGTGGGATAACAACAAAATCGTATTATAAATTTTATTGATTTTTTTTGACTACGGCTTCGATCATTGTATTAAAGTCGCCGTTAGATATTTTCGTAATTCATTGTGCAAAACATTAAATTATTATGATCAACACAGTGTTATTATTAACTCATCTATTATCGACTATTAATCGCAGAAACGTCCCAAGTCGTATCCTCAACGACATTGTATTTCACGAAAAACTTGAGAACCCACATTGACCTTTACTCGTACATTTTGTAACAAAACAGATATCATTATTATTTTCATATCATTATTAATTACTTTTGCCAAAATTCTTAATACATAAAAACGTGTGTTTATTTAACGATTTCGGGGAAACTATAAGAATAAGTTTGTGTTGGTATGCTAATTTATTGAAAGAAATCCCAAACAAGTTTGACATCGAAAATTAATAGATGCGTTTGAATCTGCAATTCCGACACGAATTTCTTTAGCAAGATAAGAAATAAACTGGAATTAGTTGGGGATATGGAATGTCCACACAAATTGACATTTTTGACGGGAATTTACAAAATTTTATTGTTATATTATTATTATAACTAGCGGCCCGCGCCGGCTTCGCACGGGTAGCAGAAGTAGGTATAGTGAACGTTATAACATGAGTAAATTCGTGATACATCGAATTTTTATAGATATAACCCTAATGGTTTACGCAGCGCACGCAAATTAATGACTATTTCTGTTACAGTGACTAAATCTTAACAGATGTATAAATTTTCCGCGGGTATTTGAAGATATATAAGTACTACAAACCCCTAGTACATTATTTCTACCACCAATAGTTTTCATACCGCATAAAAATAATGACTTCTTCGATTATTGTTACTAAACCAAAACGGACGGATATAATGTTCGTGGACTATTTTGTAGGTATTGATAATTACTACAAACCCCTAGTACATTACTTTATTCTACCACCAATACTTTTCACAGCGCATGCATATAATATCTGTTTCGATTATTGTGACTAAACCAAAATAAATGGATAAAATTTCCGTGGACTATTTTGTAGATATTGATAATTACTACAAACCCCTAGTACATTATTTTATTCTACCATCAATAGATTTCACAGCGCACGCAAATTAATGAATATGGTAATTATATTATGTGAAACCTTGGTTCACAATATTGCAGTTTTCTTACGGACCCCTATTTATTTCAAAATCTCATATAGCCTATGTCACTCACACTGAATTAAGCTATCCATAAGTGAAAGAATTTTTAAAATCGGTCAAATAGTTTCGGAGCCTATTCGTTACAAACAAAAAACAAAAAAAAACAAAGCTTCTCTCTTTATAATATTAGTACAGATGAAATGGTCTTCCGACACGACACAAGAATGTCGACACCATTGGGAAGCTCACCCCTCAACATAATTATTTGACTGAGTGGTAGCGTGTAATTGGGATTAGTTGAAGCGCAATGCGTTTAGAAGGGTTGGAAATATTGTTCGTTGGACTTAAAATATAGCTGAATATAAAACCTTTTAGATATCCTTGTTAGTACGAAATAGTTTGTTTGTTTTTCTAATCTGATCCATTTACCCACTTTGACAATGAGTTTGAAGACAGTAATAATGTATATTTTCTGTTCTAATATCTGCTAGAATTCCAAGAAAAATGTAATCTACCCAATGTTTATCTATTCATAAGTTTCACTATTCTACAATACTAATTTTAACCCGTTAGTTTAAGGTATTATTTGCAAGTAGTTTAATTCGTCTAGAAAAAAGTTTCATAAATATGAGTGTTATTTCAGAAAATGGAAAATCCATTTTCGAAGCATTGGGTGGACCGGGTGGACGTTCACCTGTCCAACCGGCGCTCTAAACCGCCAGGATCGTAATTTTTCCCAGACCCCAAACATAGGATAGTTTTACTTACAAATTAGAGTATAAGTTTAAAGTGTTCTGAAATAAACTTATTATTATTATTAATGTGAGACGAAAACAACTTTGACAACATCATATATTATTTTGCAACCATTTAATGGCGTCGATTTAATTTGTCGATGCCAATGGAAAAGCACTCTTCCGCCACCCTCTTTTTAAACCCTTGCATTTTGAACTGTATAATTTGGATTAAACATTCGCTTTGCGTCCGACTGACATGTCAACTTTCCATGCTGTATTATTAGTGGAAATTCACTTTTAAACCTCATTACGGAAAACATGCTATTTTTATACTTTTGGTGCGAAAAGTTTGAAAGCTCGTAAGTGGAGGATAGGGGACGTGGAGAGCGTAGGCAGACAGTTTTTTAACTTTAGCATGCAACATTTTAGTCTAAAACTTATTAGCTATATTATTTAAGATATTTATGTATATTCATGTGGCTTCATCCTAATAGAACGCGATCATCGCAATTTCGCGGGAAACTTCACTGGTATGATTCCGCGATCAAACATACTAACATCGAATAGGTGTCCTAATGGGCATTCGCGCGACCGCTTATCATTTTGGCGCGATCAAGCGATGATCGCTTCGCTCACTCGCGCGATAATCTCCTACGAAGCCTGACATAGTTGACAAGTACAAGCGAATTCTCCTTAATTACATATATTAATAAAATTACCGTTGCATCCAAGATTTACTCTTAATCAAATATGCCTGAATGGTATATTGGTTATTCGACGCTATTTTTACATTGTGTCCAAAGTCCGATCTAAACATTGTGTATTGCCGCAATACTAACGTTGCCTCGATGCAAAAATAATATTTATGTACTAAAATAAGTTTATGGTCTACATTTCAAAAACTTTCCGTACAATTAATTTTCAATTGCAATTTTATTGTTGTGGCTTAGTACCATGTTGGGCGCCAAAAATTGTATTCAATTTTTATAAGTATAAGTATACTCATACAATGGGACTGGTGTAATAAAGGGTCGTATTATTAACATGTGTATGGTATATCAATTGAATTATGTTTTTAATGCTCGGATGATTTTATCCACTATTATCTTATACCGTGGCTTCGCTCGCGCTAATTTTCACTTCCTCGGGGCCTCACTTTTGGGGCCTGGGGTTGAATAAACAAATACTTGCTTAGCGGATGCCTTCGTCATTATCTGTGTGCCAAATGCTCGAATTTATTCAATCTATTCAGCGGTGAGATATGCATTAATATAATCAGTAAGCCGTGTTTTCAAGTGTTGAAGAAATTGAGCGGAAACGTGGATCTACTTATAAAGCAAAAAAATGAATGAATTCCGTGTGGAAATAGTTATGAGTTAGCTTGTTAAAACAGCGACTCAATATGAAAATAAACTAAATAATGGCATAACACGTGTAAACTTTGTGTGAAGATTTTCCAAAGAAACTTTGGGTCAACAGTTCGAGGAACGACACGGAGTCAAAAAAGAGAGATAGAAGAATCTCCAATGTACCTATTAAAGTGAATTATATTTTACAGTCACAGAAAAGCCGGGATACCAATCGCCATATGGAGGAATGGACAATGGAATGGTGAGTTTTTACTCTTTATTTTAAACGGTTTTATTTGGCTTGACATGTGTGTCGTTTGGGTTACATTTAGTAATCGATGGTTAGGTACCACTTTCTTGTTGACATATTGATCTGATATTTGGTATACACCTTTAGTTCTGATGACAATACAATAAAATCTTTTATTTTTTACATATTGTTTATGCATATCATTTTATTAGTCAAATAATGTGACTTAAGATTATTATACAATTTGTTTTGTTTCGAGTTATGGATGACATTACTTTGTTAAGTCCTCTAAAGTCCATTCCAAATACAACGAGAAAAACGGTCATTGACCCAAGTTATTATGGCAGGTACACGATAGAGGCGCGTCAAGCTCTCGTTCTACACTGTAAGAAATGCAATGGCCCTTTTTCTCTATCTACATAAAGCAGTAAATAGAGTACATATAGAATTAATATTTAGAACAGATTGTCTCGAAAGACGTTGTTCTGCACTTTGTGAAACACCATGGAAAAAGAACCTCCAGATTAAAAAATAAGCTAATTTCCCAACAACTTTCCAATTTTATTAGATCCTAACCTACAGAACATTCATTTATATTTAGGTAAATTTTGCTATATTTAATAATAATTAGAAATCATTGTTATCTTTCGATGTTAACAATTCTTGTCACGAACAAATTTTTTCGGGCAACCAACTAAAGATCGACTTACACACACACCAATGAAACATAAAGTAAACCACATCATACAGAATTTCTCGTAGATTTCGTTTACGAATGCCAGATAGGACAAACGAAAAATAAAAATACATACACAGAAACAACGTGAACGAAACTAAGATAAAAAGGATAACACGAGATCAGCAAGTTTTTGTCCGGACCTTTTCATGGGAAACACATAAATCACAGGAATTATTTATATTTGCTCCTCAATATGGAAGGAAGGAATGATTGTAAATATATGTAGTAGAAAGAATTCCACTTTCCACTGATATAGCATATGCCGTTCGCATTTGGGTGGAAGGACTATTCGTTGGTTGTCTGTGCTTTGAAATCGCTGGGCTCGTAGTAAGCTACTCGCGCATTCATTGTCCAAATACTTCCTGCATATCCCGGGCCTATTCAGGCTTCAGGTGAGGAAGTACTACACCTTTGCCAGTTATTCATCCGCCAAGCAGTAATGTGCAAACATTACTGTGTTCCGGTCTGAAGGGCAATGTTACCATCGAAATTACTAGGCATTACGAGTTTCAACAACTAATATCTCGAGGTGCATATCAGTGCAGTGCCACGCAGAATTTTGAATATGAAAACACTGGGTGGCACTGTGTCTGATATGGGCAATCATGATGCTTACCATCAGGTATCTGATTTGCCCATCTTGTTACTCACTATATCATAAAAATGTATTTAAAGAGTTTGCAGCAGCGCTCTCCGTTTCCAAGTATTGCAACTACTGCGATCATCAAGCCGCACAACAAGAGTAGTGATTACGGCTAAATCCGCTATTATGGCGTTCTAATGGGGGAGGCCTATGTTCAGCAGTGGACGTTTTTCAGCTGATGATGATGATGATGACGATGACTCGTATAGGTATGTGTGTTGTACCTGTTTACTTCGCTGTTTACCTGTTTACCCGCTAAATTTAGAAAAAAAGAATACTGGAAGTAGAGTAGGGTCATTCCTAAGTGCTTCCAATTAATTCAGTCTTACGAGCAGTTGCTCCCAGGTTGTAGGCCTGTAGGTCAACGCGCGGCTTTCAGCAGTTATTCCAGGATTGTCGCCTTGTCAAACCCGTCACACCGACCGCCAACCTGTTGTGGTAACTATTTTATGGGTGACGTGCGAACAGGCCGACCATCTGCTTGTCACTGCATTCTTTATTGCCTAACTTGTTTCTCTGATGCATAGATATTATGTTTTAATGATAGGCTATTGACATGTTCCTATATCTTTATATGCGCCCGCTCCGACTTGATCCCGCTGTCACACTTGCCAAATCATCAACATCTCAGTCATAGGACGTCTAGTCCGGTTGTATGCGGCCTGCATCCAGCGTGATCCATGTCGGTAGCTTTCGTTCGTCTATAGATCTCCTCAATTATGATTCGATCTCACAGAGAAATCCTGCTTGCTAAATGCGACAACTAAAACAACGAGGAAATCGGTGAACCCGCGCCTGTCAGACACAATGTTTCAAGCACACTAACAATCTGCGAACTGTTTTTACGCACACTAACATTGTTTTGGACCCCCTTAGGGTAAAAGCCTCCTCCAGGGAACTCATGTTTGTTCTGTCTTTTGCCGTATCTAGCCATCTTTGACCCGCCCATTCATTCATTCATTCATTCAACATTGTTTTACGCCCACTACAATTTGAAAATTGTCGCATTTTCCAAGCTTTTCCAAGTTTTTTTTTAGGTAGTGCGGTATCTGGACAGATTGCGAGGAATCTTAAGGTTTTAATGTTGTGAGAGTACTAGGGCTTAATAAATGATAGGGGCTAGAGGTTGTGTCGTCTTTGTGTAAGAGTAGTATTGAATCGAGAATAATGTAATGACATTAAATCATCATCATCTCCTCAGCGCTTGGTACTCCACCGCTGAACATAGGTCTACCCCATTTATAAATGAGGGGTTTTTACAATACTCGCAATGCTTTACGGCGGATTGGCGAGCGCAGTTCTGTGGTTGTACGTAGATGACACTGCTGTCCGTCTTCTGGATCTGATTAGCCGGCTCCAATGGCAACCATGGGTAGAGAGAGTGGGGTACTATTCTATAACCGATAACTCCACAGCATCTACAAGAAATACGGCATAGTTGCAACACCCTACATAATAGTAGATTGTTATACAAGTTGCTAAAGAGACCCATTGTTTACGAGGCAGTAAATAGGAACCGATTTATAATAGGGTTTGCGGCATGTGTGTGTGTGTGTGTGTGTGGCGGCGTTCTATTTATCACTAAGCTTGTAAGAAAATAAAATTATTGTTTTCATCAAAACATTTTGGCTAATAAATATCCTATATGTACGTGCAACACCAAAAAATATAATAATAATATATGACAACTTCCACACACGGTCATCTACATACATCATCTACATCACGGCCATCACGGTCATTCCAAACTAGGCTAGAAGCCTGTACTATGGTAACCAGATGACTGATATACATACTTATATAAGCTTAAAACACCCAGACACAGGTCAAACAGACATGTTCATGCACACAAATGTTTGACCTGGGCGGGGATACCCAGGCCTTGCGGCACAGAAAGCAGGGTTACTACCATCTGAGCCAACGAGGCTGTCAATTTCGTTAGTAAAAGGCAAAAGTTTATGAAAAAAAAAAAACTTTATCCCCTAGAGTCTAGATGTTGAAAAGTTATTTTAGCCCCGCTCTGGTACGCAACAATAACGGACTTTTTGAACAAGAGGAGTGAAAAAGACGTTAGTGGATAGGTAATATATGTACTTATAGGTAGCTTGTTGCTCGTAAAGAGTTGCCGGTTAAGGGGGATAGGGAGGGGACAAGTTGCTTTTAATTCGCGGCCTCTTTTGCCCCTTAACTGTACCCTGAGTACTGACGGACAGAAAAGTGTTTGATTTAGTTTTTGTGTCTGCACATTACACATTTGCTACAAAGACTTAGGCAGTCCATATTGCTGCCATGTTATTTTTATAAGCTTTTTATTGACTTTTAATGATTTTTTTTAATTTGGAATTACATCAATGGCAGCACTGAAATTCACTAACGCTTTTGACATAATGTATCGCTTAATATTTAAGATCACTTTTTACGGTACCTATAATTACCATGATTCGAGGTTTTTCGAGTTTCCCGATATTTCGAAATTTCCGTGATCATGGCGCATGCAACTGCAACCCTTTCTACCCGTGGTTGCCGTTAGAGGCGGCTGAGGGTTATGAGATCTACAGGACAGCCAGCAGCGTCATCTTCGTAAAAATCAACCAACTGCGCTCGCTAATCCGCCTGCCAAGCGTGGCGAATATGGCAAGGCCTATGATGATTAGGCTGGACATATCCACCAGTTGAGTTCCTGCGGTTGATATGATAACATAAAATGATTATGATGAATTGAAATAGTAAATAGCTCAAAATCATGTAATAATTTTGTAAGCGACTGTACCAAGAGGCAGTCGAATAGCTATAAAACTTGGGATGGGGGAGCCACCCGAGTGACAACGCTTTGTCCATTATATGGGTACAATATATAGGCTATATAACATTATATCATTTAGATACATTATGTTGTATATAAATGATATTTTGGTAGTGGTAGGCCTCTTTTGCAGGGGGCCGCCTGGGGAAGTAGCACACCTTTTTAATTTTAATACTAGGAATAAAGACAAAATAGCTGTACCTAGCTTTAGATTATCTAAAACAAATAAAAAGACATTCTTAGGAAATGGTGTACATTTCTATAATAAAATCGCAAAAGAGATAACTGGGCTCTCAGAGGGTAAATTCAAAACCTATATAAAATCTGCTTACTGAAGAAGGTTTATTATAAAGTCAACCAGTACATAGAGGACAAAGATGCTTGGAAACTTCTGCATAGCCACCACACGGCACCTTCAAAGAAAACGAATGTAACCAAACCAAATATTGTGAAACTATCTGTGGAAAAAATTAAGCCCTACAAGTTTCTTGTACGTTCTTCTTGTAGAGGTATCTTTCCAAATGCACGGTAGACTCAGTTCTGTTTATCTTCATTGACGTGCAAAAGTGTCAGATTATGACCTATTTGAATAAATCTTTTTGAGTTTGAGTTTTGCCAGTTATTCATCCGCTCAGCAGTAATGTGCAAACATTACTGTGTTTCGGTCTGAAGGACAATGGGGAATGTCCAAATTATCTTGACCTCCATTTTTATTTTAGATAATGAAAATATAGAGCAATATAAGAAACTAATTTGAATATTTTTGCTATTTTCGTCGTAGTTATTTTTAAAAACATTTTTAAAAATTTGAGAATTTTTGGTGATGATGACGTCATCATAAGCTTTATAGACGGTGACTGCGGCCTCAACAGAAAAAAAAAAAAGGCAATGAAATTCAGATTGTCAATGTCATTATATTATCACACACCTATAACCCCACTTTTCTAAAAAAACTGTTCATTGCTTTTTTTTTTCTTCTTTTATGGACCCACACGAATGTATTGCCAGTGTCAAGTTATATAAATTTTCAAGTTAATATGGTCAATTCAGAGTCAGGGCAAGCCCAGTCAAGTCACAGCTCTAGTAAAGTGGTGGTCTTTACAAGAAGCTGCCAGTAAACAATAAAATCACAGTAACTTTCTAAGATTTTGCAGTCGGCTAGATATAGGTTATGTTTACATACATCGACATTTGACAACTTAATGACATAAAAGGACATTTCACTTTTTTTTTTTTTTTTTTTAGGCTCACACGTTTTTCCATTAATCTACGTGTGACGTCATCTAAGGTCAAATGAAGGTTATTCAATTAAAGCCGAAAATAATAATAATCCGTGATTATTTTCTGTTTTTAAGTAATGGGTAGTGATCAGCAACCTTATTCCTCCAAATGGTTTTGAAATTACAAAAAACAAAAATAAATAGACATTCCCCATTGTACCAGCGAAATTACTGTGCATGACGTGTTTTAACAATTAAACGGCACCTTCAAAGAAAACGAATGTAACCAAACCAAATATTGTGAAACTATCTGTGGAAAAAATTAAGCCCTACAAGTTTCTTGTACGTTCTTCTTGTAGAGGTATCTTTCCGAATGCACGGTAGACTCAGTTCTGTTTATCTTCATTGACGTGCAAAAGTGTCAGATTATGACCTATTTGAATAAATCTTTTTGAGTTTGAGTTTTGCCAGTTATTCATCCGCTCAGCAGTAATGTGCAAACATTACTGTGTTTCGGTCTGAAGGACAATTGTACCAGCGAAATTACTGGGCATGACGTGTTTTAACAATTAATATCTCAGGGTGACAGACGCAGTGCAGTGCCACGTAGAATTTTGAATTTTAAAACACTGGGTGGCACTGTGTCTGTATGGGTAATCATGATGCTTACCATCAGGCATCTGATTTGGTCATCTTGTGGCTCACTATCATAATAAAAAAAAATTATATATAAGAAATCTGTAAGTCTCAACCCTAGAACTGACAACATTATGAATTAACACTAACGGTCAATTTATTTTATTCAATTTGATCCTAAATAGTCACTCGCAAGTCAAGCCAATAAGTAATCTACACACTAAACATAACATAACATACATTCACGCCTTTTTCCCGAAGGGGTAGGCAGAGGTGTACCCAGGACTCAGTCCCATAGTAGATACACCCACATTTCGCCAGTATGTTATTGGTCCCATGTAATAGGGGGCGAGCCTATTGCCATCTACCGGGCACAGTTCCAGACTCCAGGCAGTTATGAGATAATTCCTAATGGAAAAATCCAATATTTAACACTGCCTGACCTGGGGATCGAACCCGGGACCTCTTGATTGCCAATCAAGTCGAGCATACGCCCTCTACGCCACCGAGGCAGTCACTAAACATTATAGGGTTTAAATTATTCTACTGATAGTTTAACAATATTTACAAAAGTGTCAGATTATGACCTATTTGAATAAATCTGTTTGAGTTTGGTGTGGGTTACATTTGTTTTGAAGGTGCCGCGTGGTGGCTGTGCAGAAGTTTCCAGTCATAACAGCTTGAAGGTACGAGGAGAGCCATTCCACAATACCTCAGAGATAAAACTGCGTAAAACAAAAGGTCCCAATTAATACACTTACGGAACTCAGAACTATCCTTCAGTGAACTCCGGTAATTGTGTTAGCGAAGGTCAATAGCCGTCCCTTTTTATAACCCTGGCCATTTACTCGAGTAGTCGGAGAGAGATCTTAGTTTTATAGTGGATGCTTTTGCCGGAGAATTTAACGCAACATTTTGTACCTATACTGAGATATCAGAAGTCGGAAGACGTAAAATTTTTCTAAAAATTAATTTTCTTTGATAACTATAGGTACCTACAATCACAGCCTTTGCTTACCCAAAAAAAACCAATAGAATATTAGTTACAATCAAATATAACCTTAATCCAAAAATCATCCTGAAATGCTAAAACTACCTTCCAAACCTTCCTTAAAGCAGAAGGAATCTGTGCAGAACCAACGTTGAACGACGAGAAGTGGTAGCTCATCCAGACGGTTTTCTTAAACACATTTTGGTGAATAATTCCATTTAATCCCATTGCCAATTTCTTCCCTGGGTTAACTTTCACACGTTCATCTGAACCCGTACTATTACTTAAATGTGTGTAATATTATCTGAATTTGCGGCTCATATCACCATCTTCCTGCCCTTAAACCAGACTAGGTGGGATTGGTAATTGGCACTACACGTCTTGCGCCATTCCAGCGTATCATCCGTATTCTCTGCACTCATTCCTTGCACAAGCATATTCTCTTTCATCCAGCGCTCATAGTGACCAAGGGATACTACAATTCCCAGGGGGGTTAGAACGAGACCGCTGATAAGCATTGTTAAGTGCCTTAGGTCGGCTCCTTCCACTTAACCGCATACATTAATCCTGTCTTACCTACTCATCAAATAACACAATGTTTGGATGTAGTACGGCGTCGCGGCGACGTCGTGTTCAGCCCCGAACGGCCATCACCAGCCGGACCGGAGACATCACAATCATCACCACCATCACCATCACCAGCACGCTGACGTGCCGCCGCAATGGGTGAGCGGTTGATGTTGCAGCTGTTGTTTAGTTGTGTTGTTGTAGAAACAGTTTTATTTGTGTTGTACAAACTGTTGTTTTCATAATATGTTGTTAAAAATATAGATGTTGTTATTATAACTCTGTTGATTCAGGAAGTGTTATTTCCGAAACAACTATTAATGGAATTGAGTTTAAATAGCTGTTTCGGACACGACATGTTGTGGCAATATACCTTTTATTGATTTAGCAATAGTGTTGTTTCTTAAACAATGTGGAAACAGCTCTATTGATTTAGATATAGTTGTATTATATAAAACAACATGTTTTTTTTGGCAATAGATATTTTGTAAATAATAACTCGTTTATGTAGCAATGTTGTTATAGCAATTTTACGTTGTTTTTCTGTTGTTTTGTTTTGGCACTGTGTTGTGATTGTCGCACTTTGTTTCTATGTTTTATGTTCTTTTGTCAGTTTAACCATAGGTATAGGCCTTGATCTTGTGCTCAAACTTAAGGTAAGAAATTGAATTTTGCATGGAACAATAATGTCTACCTAATTTAACAAAAATTGTTTGTGTTGTCAGTTGTTCTTGCACTTGTTGTTTTGGATTTACTAGCACTTTGTTGTTGTTTGTTTTATGTTTTTTTCTTTTGTAATTGTGTAATCAATACTTCATTGAATTTATTTTTATATTGCGTTTCGTGACTACCAGGTGGTACCTTGGAATCCATCTGTGTCGAGTTCACCGCAAGCAATTATATTTTTAACCCCTGACCAAAATAGGGGGTCAACAAGTTCTACATGTTAGTCTATGTGTGTGTCTGTCTCTGGCATTATGATGCCATTATTAGTTCCTAAACGGATGAACCGATTTCGATATTTTTTTCTCTTAATGGTAACTTGATTCAGAGTTTCAAATGGGTCAATGGTCAAATACATTGTGTTTGAAGTGACTGAAGTCGTCGCAAACAAATAGGTTTATGATAAACTAGCTGTGCCCCGTGGTTTCACCGGCGTAGTCTTCGTTCCGGTGGGAATTTCGTGATAAAAAAAAAATGTGCGGTATTCCAGGATCTAAGCTATTTATACGAAATTTCATCTCAATCGGTCAGTAGTTTTGGTTCAGTAGTATGAGCGTGAAAAGGCAATAAACATATAAACAAAAAAGACAGCGCGAGATGGCGTTGGGATCGAGTTAGAACAAGTTAGCGTTTGCTTTACCCGTTACCAAGGTAACTTTTTTATAGTTTAAAATAGGATAGTAATAAAAGGTTCGGATAATGATGTATTACATAAACATACATTCACGCCTTTCTCCCGAAGGGGTAGGCAGAGGTGTACCCAGGACTCAGTCCCATAGTGGATACACCCACATTTCGCCAGTATGGTATTGGTCCCATGTGATAGGGGGCGAGCCTATTGCCATCTACCGGGCGCAGTTCCAGACTCCAGGCAGTTATTGAGATAATTCCTAATGGAAAAATCCAATATTTAACACTGGGGATCGAACCCGGGACCTCTTGATTGGCAGTCGAGCATGCGCCCTCTACGCCACCGAGGCACCGAGGCGAGATGATGTATTAGATTAGTAAAAAGGAGGGAGTTTTAATTAACACTTGATTTAAAATAATATACCTCTAATTATAGATTCCAAGCATACCGGCATGTTTAAATTATTGATCTTATAATAGTTCTTCAACGGCCTCGATAATTTCCATTGTTAAAGCCTATTGTGCAATATTTATACAAAAACTGAGATATAGCAAATGCGTCGCTAACTCATAATAATATTTATAACAGTTACGTGATCTATCGCGTTAATTGTGAGTACGTTGAACGGTTGCAAAACTATGATATCTCGCTGTGATTGCTTTGAGTTTATGAATTATGAATCAATATAATAGGTATTACAATGTAGTTTGTACTGGTTGTGGCGGTACCGGCTTTTTTTTGTCATTGGCAGAAGCAGACTGTGTGCCTGATGGTGAGCGCTATCTGCAACACCGTTGCCAGTATGTTGCCGACCCTTCAACAATACCGCAGCAGGGAGATTACTCCACAGTTTGCACGTATTCGGCAGAAAATAACGGGAAAATTGAACAGTGTGCGACGTCCACACACGAGTGGTTGCCGTGGCGGCTAGCTAAGGTTATCAGAGCAGCAGCGTTCTCTCTGTAAAAACCCAACAAACTGCGCTCGCCAACCCGCCTGACAAGTGTGGCGAGTATTTATTTATTTATTTATTCAATAAATAGAATTGGCAAAATATATATATTTTGCCAATTCTATATAGGCAAAATATATTGCCAAAATAATAAACAAAATAGTATTGGCAAAACTCCCCTATGGGGGAGGCCTATGTCCAGAATTGGACTTTAACTAATCTATTGGTCACCCAAAAATTAAGCCTTGAGTCACGACGCTTAAGAGGATATGACATGTTTTATAAATTTGACACAGTCCGATGAAAATTTTAATATTTTTTATATAGTTGTTTAAAGATTAAAATAACTTTTTTTTTTTGATAAGATCTGTAGTCATCCTACGCGGTCAGACTACGCGATTTCATCCGCGTAGTCTACCCGGGTGAAACCGCGGGGCGGTTCCCGTGCCCGTGTGAATAACGTAAACATATATAAGAAGTCAAATATAAAAAATAAAAATAAAAATGTATATCAAAAATAAAAATTCAGAAAATAATTTATGTCATGACATATTAATTTAATAAATGCGTTTTATTTTTATATCTTAAGAAATGTCAAGCTTTATCGTAAACTATAAATTCCCATAATTTCTTATAGCTTTGACTATCCTTGTATTTACCTGTTGGGGGCACGTTCCATGTTTTTTTCTGTGCTAGGGATGGGACAGTGTCGATAATTTTATATCGATTAAAAATTTAAATAGAGAACGTAAATATTATAATTATATTCTCGTGCTGTAACTTTTACGTATTAAACTGAAATAAATATTTTTTCATATCATTAAATTACTCCAATCTTAATACAACAAAGTATAAAATATATAACCAAATTATTCAAACTACGCAAGTAGTTATTTGAAGAAACTCCAAACGGACAGTAATTCTAGACTACAGTATCCCAAAAACACAATACAAGTACGATATAAGAAACTCAAATTAAATTTTAAGTGTCGTTATTTTTGTAATTATCTCTAGCACCTAGGTATTACAAAGATAAATCCGAATATGGATGCTAATGACAGCGACCACACACGCATACGAGTATTAAAACGGATTACGTTTTTGGTTTTTGTATGATTATTTTGACAGAGTACTTGTGATTAAAAGTAGATTTTGCATCTGAAAATCCATCATATTTTATTATTATTTATTAACTATTGTGTCTCAGTGGAGTAGTGTTTCGCAAGCGCTACTGCCGTGATTCCCCGGGTTCAATCCCCATGACAGGCAAAATTTGTTATCCATTATATAGGAATTATTATCTCAATGACAGCATGGAGACTGGAACTGTGCCCGGTAGATGACAATAGGCTCGCCCCTTAACACGAAACCAAGAACATCACTGGCGATAAGTGGGTATACCTAACCTACTAATTGACTGGGTTCTGGGTACACTTCTGCCTACCGCTTCAGGTAAAGGGAATGATGTTATGTACTCCAATACTCTGCAGATAGTAAATACATAATATAATAAATATATTTGGTCGCTCTGGTCGCTTTGAGTCTCTGGTAGGTATAACTTCGTTGTTTTTCTAAACTGGAAATTATAAACGTATTTGTACAGCTGATTAAAATTAGATTGGATGGATACTAAACAATAATTTTCAACTAGATTACCTATAGCCCTAGGTACTGTGCCCCCGTCCATCCGTGATGATGTTGCAATAGAAATTTTAAGAAATATTTTCTTAGTACACCTCAAGGGATTCGCAGGATCACAATTTCCAAATTCCAAGTCTCGACGATCAGCAGTTTGGGCTCGGCGTTGTCTGTTAATCAATCAGTCATTTATTGATAGGTATTTAGCTCGTTAGAAAATAGATAGTTCATCTAATAAAACAGATATTAGAAATCGACCATTTTAATATGAAAATTCTTGTAAAACTAGAGAGTCGACCATACTTTTTTTATATGAAATTTCTTATGAAATTATTAATTTCTTATCATATTATTAAGTTGAATATATTTTATCAGTATAGCTTTTTTCCATAACATCTCTAAATGCTGCAAATAAATCCTCTCCATTCATAGGTTGTCTGAAAGAAATCGTTTATTAGCGATAAGACCGCCGCTTGCACATTTCGATATAGTTTCTTCGTTTTCTTATTTCTTTGTGTGTGGTGGACTGTCTCGGTGGCGTAGGGGTTCGCAAGCGTCATTAGCTCCCGGGTTCGCTCCCTTAGTCAGGAAAAAAGTGTTAATTTTTCAATTAAGTACCAATTTTCTTATTGTCAGCCTGGGATCTGAAACTGTGCCTGGTAGATGGCAATAAGCTCGCCCCCTTTCACGGAACTTTAAAAACATAACTAGCGCAGTGAGGTCCTGGATACAATTTTGAAAAAAAGGGGCGATGCTATGTTATGTGGTGTACAATAAAATATTATCAATCTGTCCTATATCGATAACACAATTATCGATAACCCACCCCATCCCTACTTAAGGGTGTCAAAGCATCGGCGGGGGGGGGGGGGGGGGGGGGGGTGCGCGGGCGGCGGACACCACCTGGCTCGCCGCACCAATAGCGTGCGCGAGCGCCGCTTTGTCCTGCCATCGCGTGGGGAAAGTAGGGTCCATGTGAATGTGTGGAACAGGTTTTATAAGGGATTTGGACTAAGTGAAATTATAGGATATGAGGATTGAGGAATTGAGGATAATCTTGCGTTTTGATATTTAAAAAAAAGACTTTTTAGTGACTTGGATTCAGAGTTCTAAATACTCCTGATGCATTCTACAGGAGGTTTTCGATAAGTATGTTACATCCAGCGACTCTACTATCCCCGCTGACGTCACACCCAGCTTACTCTTGGCCTCGAACCGACGTCACAAAGGGCCGACGCTGCATTTTAGGCTGTTTTCGCCTGCCCGATGCCTGCACCTCAAAGACCCATCACTTCGGTCCTAACATCGGACCGTTGTCGCCGCATTTAGATATAAGATAGATTTAGCACATTATCGCAATGTGAATTTTATTAAAGACCTAGTACATAGAAGAGGTTTTTGGATTCTCCTGCGCCCTCCGGCCCCGGCATATATAATTGGCGCAGTCGACGGTAGGATGCTCGATAAATAGGTTATCTTACCTATCCGAGTATCCAGGACCTACTTCATCAGCTACGGACTGCGAGGCGTATCCGAAAATCGATACAGCAGCAGCGAGGACCCAAAGACACACAGTGAGTACCTTAGATGAATACTATGGTTGCTCTCCCCTATGTATTAAGTCTATTTTACACTTTCAATGTGTAAGATAATTCCGAGATTTATTTCCAATCAAGGCAATCGAGGAACCCCCTAGGTATTAAGTCTATTTTACACTTTCAATGTGTAAGATAATTCCGAGATTTATTTCCAATCAAGGCAATCGAGGAACCCCCTAGGTATTAAGTCTATTTTACACTTTCAACGTGTAAGATATTATATTCCAAGATTTATTTCCAATCAAGGGAATCGAGGAACCCCTAGGTATTAAGTCTATTTTACACTTTCAATGTGTAAGATAAATTCCGAGATTTATTTCCAATCAAGGGAATCGAGGAACCCCCTAGGTATTAAGACTATTTTACACTTTCAATGTGTAGGATAAATTCCGAGATTTATTTCCAATCAAGGGAATCGAGGAATCCCCTAGGTATTAAGACTATTTTACACTTTCAATGTGTAGGATAAATTCCGAGATTTATTTCCAATCTAGGAACCCCCTAGTTTAGATAGGTTAGAAATAACGTAGAGATATATTTAGGTAATTTATGTTGTATTGAGTAGAGTAAAATTATATAGTTATATAGATCATAGATTACTTTAGACTTATTCTCTCACACAGTTTCATAATCCACATTTTTAATATTCTTTACTAAAGATATTTTTTTTTATATATTTTATAGGCAGCTTTATAGTAAAATCAGTATTGAATTAAAAATAAGATCACGATGTGTTGAAACAATCATTCTACCTTGCCATCTTTCTCAGAATTTTGTGCCAAATCAGAATTGCTCCAACTGTCTCATTAGGGTATTGCGACATGGGTCCACACCTGCATAGCACATACTTGATAAGTGTATGCAATTCAGAGAATTGGTTAAATTATCTGCTGCTTTAACTATCACAACCTATTTTAAGGATAGGATTTAGATAGTTTTAGTTCATATAATATTAGATTGCTCTTACAAAAAATTTCGAAAGCCTTGTCCTTCTTTATTACAATTTTTATATTGTCAAATAATTGTCTCAAAATTTCCTATCCAGTACTACCCATCCTATTCTCCTATAGTATGTGCAACCTGGTATAAAATCTAAGTACATAGAGACAGAATGTCCGAAGGAAACTACAAGAAGTCCACATCTACTCTCACTACATACAATCGATGATGATCACCAACTGAAGACTCAAGATAAGCACTTCTTCTTCACACAACACTCTAATCACGCTATGGAATTATTGCCTGATGATGACCATCACCTTCTAGAGTTTCTGCATTATGTAACCACAATCAAGTCCATACCTATATCACTTTATGACCTACGACATCAAGTTCTGCCACCGTGTCGTCGCTCCTGCAGAATTTACGGATTTTTCTTCATACATCACCCATGAAATATGCTACCAAACCTAGAAAATTCTTCATGCACAGAAAGCGAAAAATTAAATCGCTCATGCCGCCACCGATCACCGATCCAGCATCGTTCCAGCAACTTTGTCGGTCAAGACTCTCCATAGTTGCTGATCTTCGGGAGGGAGATGTTACATCCAGCGACTCTACTATCCCCGCTGACGTCACACCCAGCTTACTCTTGGCCTCGAACCGACGTCACAAAGGGCCGACGCTGCATTTTAGGCTGTTTTCGCCTGCCCGATGCCTGCACCTCAAAGACCCATCACTTCGGTCCTAACATCGGACCGTTGTCGCCGCATTTAGATATAAGATAGATTTAGCACATTATCGCAATGTGAATTTTATTAAAGACCTAGTACATAGAAGAGGTTTTTGGATTCTCCTGCGCCCTCCGGCCCCGGCATATATAATTAGTAGAAATCTTTGTATACTCTGCCAAATCGACGTTTGTTTGTATGTTTGCTTTTATATTGTTCTACTAGCTGTGCCACGCGGTTTCACCCTCCAAAAAGCACTCTATGCTGTTTTATTCCAATTTCGAATAGTTTGACGTGAAAAGTATATATATATACTCGTATTCCGGCAAACTTTGTATTTATTATAATATTAGGCAGAAAACTGTAAATTGAGGTCGGTTAGGTCTTTCTTCTGGATTCGTCCAATAGAAACACGCGAGTAAAAGTAAAAGAGTATTAATCGTAAAAGAGTATTAATTTGAATGTATACTTTGTCATAACGGGTTGCCCCAATGACACTGCTCTAGTCAATGGGTCATGTGGGTTATGTGGACAACCTGTATTGTCAGATTCAGGTCGCCAAGATACCTCCAACACAAGGCCATCGCGACATGACCTAATGACTCCCCCACTGTTAACTGTTGATTAAAAATCCACAATTTCTAAACAGGTCTTGCGAATCAGGTCAGTATCCTCAGTCATGGTCGCAGGGTTCTCCGACTCCCGACCAGCTGTTGTCCGCAGCACGTGGCGGATTCTTTTATTACGATGGAGGTTTCTTTTGATACGGGTGTAGGTTGACCTGAGGTTCGCGTTTTAGATCGTTAAGGTAGAGTGCCTTGGCTGGATAACTTATCGTTACGAATATATCTCTAAGAGCTAGCTGCCTTGACAGCATCAGCGTCCTAGATGGATTTTACACTCATTTCCACATTGTCTTGTATTATGAACATTTCGTCGTATAATTCATCATCATCATCATCATCATCAGCCGGAGAACGTCTACTGCTGAACATAGGTTTCCCCCATAGAACGCCATAAACTATGCAAATGGAGGGATTTTGCCGTAATCAGCACGCTTGTTGTGCGGCTTGGTGATCGCAGTAGTTGGAATACTTGGTGCCGGAGAACGCTGCTGCCGAATGTCCCTGTGCTGGGTCTCACGGCACCCACCAGATGAGAAAGATGAACCACACGCAATGACGTTGAATTGCTTTTTTACTAACCTAACTAACACGGCTATCGTATCGTATATTATACATTGTGAATTGCAAGGGTCTTCCGGGCCATCTCCGAAGCTACAGCGAATTTTGAAAAATGCTTAAAAGCCTCGTGCGACCGACTTTGATAATAATTAAAACTGTATCATTACATAATTGAAATAAATAATTACCCGTGCCGGAATTGAACAAAGTTATCAAATAAAATTACAACCTGTGGTAAATAGATCATCTGATAGTCTCGCTAATCTTATCTCATCTTAGCCGTAGGAAGTCCACTGCTGGATAAAGTCCCTCCCCCATGAGGGAGGGTTTTGCCAATACTCGTCACGCTTGGCAGGTGTTTTGGATGGATTAACGCAGAGTACCCGTCCTCTGGATCTCATCATCCTTAGCCGGCTCTTACGGGTAGAAAGGATGGGAGTACCCCACCCTTTCTTCTATAATAGCCGGCACCCAACGGCGTGGTGTCGCTCATATAAAAATCAATTCCTGACAAGTAACATTTTGCAGCAAACTTATGTTATCACATACAGAGTCCACATCGCCGAAAATCTCGGCGGCTTAGGTTTGTAGAGGCCTTTAGGAACAGTACATTCCGTTTTCATCTCAAACTGTCTATTGATTATAATTGAAAGGGTTGGTTAAAGGCTTATACCATATGTAAAATAAAAACATTCAATACAACTTTACTCGAGAAAGTGTGAATATGAAAAATACAAATCACACATTTTATTATCATGACTCGGTTATGCAAGCCTTCCAAAAAAGCTCCTATCTGCCCTTAGCCCTTACCAAAAATGTCTCAAACTCAGAACAAGTTTCATACTTGTTCATGTAGAACAAGTGAATTTTATTTTCGATATAGCACAGAGAGAGTTAGCTGTATAATGCCTTTATAAGAGTAAAAGAGACGGCATGTTTCAGTTGGGGTGCGCAGGCGTCCCTAACTATTCGCTTCGTGACCTTACTAGGGGTGAATAGTAGGGTGCGTGGACTATATCGGTGTTACTCCGAAAGTTAAATGTTTTGTATATTATGTCGTAGGATAAGCGAAAAAATCGAATCTTTGCTAAAATCTAAGGACGAATGCGTAAACCGGGATAGCTGGATACTAAGAAAGATTTTTTCGATCTTTCTAGCTCTCTGCAGGATGTTTGCGAAAATACAATGATCACTAGGATAATCGCTTTACAAACATTGATTCGCTAATGAACTTGACGAATGCTCTGATTGGTGAAAATCCATATCAGACGCCCTACTCTGTTGGTTAGGTTGGGATACCAATCCATTCAAGTTTCCAATTGTCCTAGGGTCCATTAGATTAAAGCAAAGCTCCTGAAATTGCTAGGACGATCAAGGAAATCTTTATTAGTTTCAATACCTCCCCACCACCTCCCCAACTGGCGAAGGATGGATGTGCCTGCAATGGGACTACGTGTTGAACTCTCCCTCACCCTTGGGGGAACAAGAGGTGATCAGTTCAATTATTTCGATCTGTTTTAAACAAAAATCTGGTTCAGTTCAAAATATAAGCTTTTGAACTTCCTCTTACTAGGCATACGACATTCAAAGTAATTTTTTGCCAATTAAAAATCAAAATATCCCCTACCTATAAAACTTGCAATTAACCTGTTCTACAAAAATCACCTTTATTACCAAACAATTAGGTTCACAGAAAATAGATAAACCAACAAGTACCTACCTACCTGCCGATATGTGTGACAGAGAAAGAAGATGTGCGTAGACAGACAGATGTTCGGAAAGTATGTGGCGCCTTTATGCGGGTAGATTTTTTACGCCGTTATGGGGTGTGGGCGGAGTGACAGCGGGAAGAGTGGCGGATTTCAACTCTTATCCTTATGGGTTTGAACTTACGAGTTATTGACCAACTGTACAGAAACGTCATCGTCATCTCAGCGGAAGGACGTGTACTGCTAAACATAGGCCTCCCCCATAGATTTCCATCTGGACTATGTCCAATCTATCATTCGCCATACCTGTAGATGACAGTATGGACTATTCCATGTCATCCGTTATACCTGACCATAAGAAGATGTTTTGTGCCGACCACATCTAGAGTGGGATAATGATAGGAAAAGAAGATTAGTGTTAAATGTGACGTAATTTCAAATAACGCGTGTAAGTTCATTCAACTGTTTTCCGGAACTCAAAATAAAAAGAAAACACGTTCTCAAACTTACTATCATAATTTCCCAACACACATACATACATACGTACATAATGTATGTAATAATCACATCCCTTCACACGTGAGTACAAACACGTGTTAGATAAATAAATAAATCACGTTTTTATGTTTTTGAAAACCAAACAAATTGTAATAATTATGAATTATCATTATGACGTATCCAACTAGGGCAGTGTAGGTAAGGAAGTGTTTTTGGTGTTATTAGTATGTAATGTAAAAAAATATTATATATATTTCTTTCGCCTAAAGTCTTAACAAATTCGACCTAGTCCAATTTTGATAAGATTATGTCAATCGATAGGTTGTTGAAGTGCATGCATTATTCTAAAGCCGGGTCATAAAAAAATTACTAAGTTTTACCGTTAATAAAATATAATCATTGGTAAAAACCCTGTTCTTTTCTTAAAAAACTTTCCTAAGAAACTTATAATAACTGGTAACTTATAATAATAAAATTCTAAATGCACTTTATTAGACATCGTCGCTATCCGCTATAACTTGGGCCACACCCCAACCGCTCCCCATCCCGCTAGCTTCCTGTCCACCCGTGAGAACCTATACACAATCGATGACACCGCATTGTCTAAAACTATTTACTCTTCACACCTTATACTATTAAACAATGGTTATCTCTGTCTTTTCATTACTCTACGTTTTGTTTTTTTGGGTAATTTATTGTTGTCTCTAAATTTTCATTGCTCTGCGTATTTCTTTTATTGCAAGATATTAGTTGTGAATGGAGCTATATTGTTTTATTTTTGTTTGAATGGTGAAATAGTTATTTTAATGATATTGTCAATAAATTCCACTAAAATTTTAAATGTTTCATATGTAACGAAACTAGTGTACCATAACGTACCATGCCAATACTCGCCATGCTTGGCGGGTTGAGTGCAGTTTGATGGTTTCACACAGGCAGGGGACACTGCTACCCGTCCTCTGGATCTGATAACCCTTAGCCGGCAACCACGGGTAGGAGAGTGGGTACGATTCTTAAGCTAACCACACGGCTCTTATATGTCACCCGTGTGGTTAAGATAAGTACACGGCTGACATATTATAGATAATATGGATAAACAGTTGTAGAATAAAGCAAGCCGCTCTCAGCCAATTTGCCCAAACCGACATTGTACCCAAGCTTATCAACAAAACAAAAGCATAAATCCTCGGATCCATCTGAATCTTCATTTCCGAAACGGAACCTTTTACCAGAAAATGCATGGGTGCAGAAGGTTGGCTCTCGGCACTATGTAACGTACAAAATATGCACACAACGACAAGGAATCATGATGACTAATGCGTAAAGTTAGCTAGCATTCCTAGAAATTTTATTTTTATATTTCGTATCTCTTTATGTTAATCTCTTCGAGTTAATAATAATACATTTATGGATTAGGCGCACATGGTCACGTAAATCAAATGACATATACACGCTTCAAGAACAATACTAATTGCGCCCGAACGCATAGGGCCGGTAAATTGTATTCGAAACAACTGCCTGCCGTGTCGAACGCGGTGACAAATTCCTTAGCACAGTACCTCACTTAGGAAGTTGTTATTTTTTACAGAGTTTCACTTTTTTTCACATAATACGCAATACTTTATAACCAATTTTCTTTAAATATTGAATTCAATATAAATTTATAAATAATAGATTCTGCCTTCTGGACCTATATATATTTGCGTTATTACTATGCGCGGGCGCACTTTTTCTACCTCTCCAATACTATAGGGTGTTGGAAAGTATTTCCGTCCCTTTTCAACTTCACGTAAATACATATATCCGTCTCACGTCAGGGTGTTGAGGGTGGAACGCCAGATGTTTCAAACATTTTTTTGATCGTTTTCGCTTGGAATCGAACAATGGAGGTACGCTTGAGATTTTAACGTTTGAAGACATATGGTCAGGCGCAGGTATCAGGCTTTTGATGCTTGTTACTTGTTGCAACTTTTGCAATAATATGACGAGGACATTTATTTTCTAGATTTAATAGAAAGCGACATTCAATGACATAATTTATATCATCCCTCTTATATACCGTTATTTACTAAAAAGACAGAAAACGGGGAAAACCATTTTTATTTTTTCCTTCGTGTTATGCGGTGCCTTCAGTTAGAGGTAAGAAACACGTGGCTTCATAGGTTAACTAGACTCGATCACACGATCGAGACGCGATCATTAAAAAAATTCCCGCGAATTTGACTCGAACGAATCCGCGATCAAACAATGCTGATGTCTCATACAAGTAATGTACATTATACACTACGTGAGGAACATAAATGAACTCATTTTCCGCTTAGACTTCTATTTGGTCCGTTGTGCGTGAAATCCTGACTAATCTAGCCAGTCCAACTTTGCCAGAAGCTCAGAAGCTTCCTGAGAACTTCGCGGAGTGACCACACTGTTCCGAGGGTTAGTTCATGTTGAAGGGCTACTGCTTACATTCCAGGACTACGTGGGCAACCGTTTCTTCAGCCACGAAACAGCCTCTGCGTAGAGGACTGTCTGTGGCGTGTGAATGAGCTTTATATAATCTATGGCCTACTAGCTGAGCTGTGCCCCGCGCTTTCACCCGCGTAGTCTTCGTTCCCGTGGAAATATCGGGACAAAAGTACTTTGCATGTCAAAGTACTTTTACTATACCTTTTTCACTCACCTTATAAAATACTACTACTCTCCACTTGGTACGATCCTCACACACGGTTTTCGCTTCTTTCACTTTCATGACATTGTTCATACATGCTGATCCGTTGTAGTTGTACTTTTCAGCGCTGCGCATGATTAACTTGTGTGGCACACAGCTGAGCATATTTCATACATACATACAGTCACGCCTTGTTCCCGGTGGGGTAGGCAGAGACTATTTCCCTCCACTTGCTACGATCCTGACATACAACTTTCGCCTCGTTCACTTTCATGACATTTTTCATACATGCTCGTCGGTTGTAGGTACTTTTGACTTGGTCTTTCCTAAGAACAACGTCAACTTGTTCATGAAAAGTACGCCTAGCATATTACATTGTCAGAAATTGCGTATATTTAAATTATTAGTATCTGTTTTTTTTTATTTAAATAATTAGTAAGGTATTATTTTTCTAATTAATTCTAATCTATTTTATGTTGATTAGTTTTCTGGCAATAAACAATTTTTAATTTTTAATAAATTTCTTAAAACAACATAAACTTGATAGTGAAAAGTACGCGTAGGTCGAACTCTACCGAATTGACACACTCACCTTATAAAATCTCTTTTTTTTTTAAATAATTTAAACATTTATTTCAAATACACTAAACTAATTAATCTCTTCTCTTCCACAGGTAAGTCAAGTCCAGATTAATTATAATATTAAGGTACGGATTATGGATAGATACGAAATCTGAAGCAACGACGGGCACTAGGGTTAGTGCATCCGGCGGCTAAGGTAGGAGCGGTAGCGATTTGAATTTTTCACTTATTATTATTTTCACATTTTATAGGTCAGAGAAAAAAATATGTAATACGAAAATTAAGCTATCGAGACAATAATAATGCAATAAGAAAACTTTAAGAGCGTACATGGCCTTCTAGGAATTTGACACAATCCTATGAAAAATTTACCAATCCGATGTTTTGTATTTTACTATTTTCTCCGAATATAATAAATCCATTCTAAAAATTTATGTCCTGATATTTTTATAGTGAAGTAACCTATGTCCCTGTCATTTTAAGTTTTCTTTATACCCTTGTTTTTTTCATAGTGAACTACCAAAAATCCCAGTTTTGCTGGCGTGATTGGACGTTCACTACAAAAAAAATGTAGAGTTTATAAACGAAAATAAAATGATAGGGACTACTTCATCTCTAAAATATCAGGCTACAAATATATCAAATAGATTTACTGTATACGGGGGAAACAGGGGAATACAAAACATCGATATAGTAAATTTTCCATAGGATTGTGTCAAACTGCAAAGAGGTCCTCTCTCCTATTAAAGCGATTGGTGGAAAAAATATTGCCTTTGAGTTATTAGATTCATAATGTATTTAAAGTAAGAATAGTACTGGCCCGTGACGTCACAAGGCCTTGTTATAGTCGGTCAATTTGAACGAGTTTGATACTTTGATACCATCCAACCGGACTGAAGTTGCAGTTCTTATGACGTCACAGGCCATTCCTATTCATATATTCATTATTTTCTGGGTGTTATTTGAATGTATCTTTAACCGCTATTTCTTACAACTTGCTACATGAACCGGTACCGCCACCCTGCGGGCGATAAACGCGTTCGATTCCCTTGGCCGGAAATAGCCCGGTCATGCACCCGCGCGAATTTGCATCACCGTTGTGTACGCGCCTTTACATTCGCATAATATCGGCCGTTGGTGTGCAAGCACCTTTAACAACGTAGTCTATATTCTAAATGGGATTCGTTGGGATATTTGTAACTAATTTGTTTACCACAGAAAATCTATTAACAATTAACGTATTACATAAAGGTGTAATACGTTAACACTCAACACTCAAGGTTGCATCTAACACTCAAGACCCGTCAAACTTTAAACAACTTTTAAAAGCAATAATTTCGAAATTAGCAAAAATTTTCGACTTCCCATTACAATACTTTGTGTATTGTATTAAATTGTAGTGGTAGGCCTCTTTTGCAGGGGGCCGCCTGGGGAAGTACCACACCTTTGCCAGTTATTCGTCCGTCAAGCAGTAATGTGCAAACTGCAAACATTACTGTGTTCTGGTATGAAGGGCAATGTTACCAGCGAAATTATTGGGCATGATAAGATTTAACAACTCATATCTCAGGGTGACAGGCGCAGTGAAGTGCCTTGCAGAATTTTGAATTTTAAAACACTGGGTGGCACTGTGTCTGATATGGGCAATCATGATGCTTACCATCAGGCACCTGATTAGCTCGTCTTGTCACACACTATCATAAAAAAAAAAATGGATCAGCTGATCGACAAACGTTAGTGTCCTCTTATTAATATACGACTTGTGACGTATATGAATATTAATAATTAAATAACACTTTTTAAACGTTAATATATCACAAAAGTATTAACCGAAATAATCTTAAAATTAAACGTAAAAGACATTAACAGAGTAACTATTCGAAAATGTTCCGCCATTCCAGCATACGTCACTTCAACTTAAAAGTTTTTATTTTGTTAATTTTTTATTGAGTACTGTTATGACGAAATTTTTTCATCAAACTCCATAGGTACTATTAAGAATTAAAAACTGTTATGCTGCTCATATGTGGCCTGGAGTGGACATTGAGCTTTGTATGGGAACTCGAATGTTTATTTGCAAATTTCGCTATTCTATCTTATGTTAGTTGTCTAGACTGACCGGTAGATGCACCCTCGCAAGTATTACTACATATTTTTGCAGCACTTTGTATTTATCTATCAGAGGACTCCAATATTAGGATTTTCCCAGACTTAGCTTATTCTCAGACATTCAAAGTCTCGTAAATATATTTTTCATACAAAAGCTAATAGAAACCGATTTATAATGGGTTTTAGCGTGTGTTACTCTGTAGTTTTTACTATGATTGACACCGCCCTATAACGTTCCTATAACATACAATCACACCTTTTACCTGAAGGGGTAGGCAGAGGTGTTCCCATGACTCCCATAGTAAGCACACCCACATTTCGCCAGTATGTTATTGGTCCCATGTAATAGGGGGCGAGCCTATTGCCATCTACCGGGCACAGTTCCAGACTCCAGGCAGTTATTGAGATAATTCCTAATGAAAAATCCAATATACATATAACACTTTGCCTGACCTGGGGATCGAACCCGGGATCGGCAATTGTGCATGCGCCGACTACGCCACCGAGGCAGTCAAAGTAACGTTCCTAAAACAACACAAAGGCTTTATATTTACTTTTAAAAACTTTAATTGGCATTTTATTCGCCATTCGTTGAAAGACGTCATTAAATATATTAATAGTCGATTGAGACCCATTAAAATATGAATAATTTAACGTATGAAGTCAGAAGAAATAGAGAAACTATAATGGGTCGTAAAACCTAAATTATGACTTACTAATCTTGAGTTGAAACAGTTAATCCTATTTATAAGTATACTTATTTTATTGAAATCTAATCATGAGCTTGATTCTGTAACTTTGTCGTAAGTGATGGCCGAAGGTTGGAGCATGGAGATCACGGACCGTGTAGTAGTAGTGATGCGTAGGACGATCACCCACAAGGACAGAAGAAGAAAGGCAGCATGAACACGCTGGATGCAGGCCGCTTACAACCGGACTAGATGGAAATCTATCGGGGAGGCCTATGTCCAGCAGTGGACGTCTTATGGCTGAGATGATGATGATGATGATGATGATAGTTAGTGTGATGCCATGGGCAATCATTAAATCGAATGAGAAACAATAAGGGGAGGATCGGCTACTGCATTAACTTGGCGAAAGTGTCGACTTTTAGGTTAATTGTCTGTGGCGTTGATAAAAATGTCATTCAGGACTCCAAATCTACTTCCTACTAATATTGTAAATGCGAAAGTTTTTGAGGATGGATGGATGGATGTTTGTTACTCTTTCACGCAAAAACTAATAAGCTAATTGAGCTGAAATTCGGTATGTTGATAGTTTAGACCTTGGAATAACACATAGGGTACTTCTTATCCAGATATTCCCACAGGAACGAAGACTGCGCGGGTGAAACCGCGAGGCACAGCTAGTTTTTGTATAAAATAGTGATAAAGATCAGGTTTCATCAAAAATATCTCGCCAAATGAAGTTATAAGCCATTCGTTTGACATCGGCCGTCAGGTCACGCCATCCTGTCCTTGAACTTGGACCTTTAGACTGCATAATTGGCACCATATTGTTTTATAGCTTTTTAATATGACATTTTGGGCGGTTCATCATCATTTTGCTGGTAGGGGTGGCAGGATTGTGGAAGTTATGCTGTTACCTCCAAAAAAAACTGCTGTCGAAAGGCTGTCGAAGCTGCCCGAAGGGGTAGGCAGAGGTGTAACCCAGGAGTCAGTCTCATAGTCATAGTGGGTATACCCACATTTCGCCAGTATGTTATTGGTCTCATGTAATCGGGCAAGTCTATTGCCATCTACCGGGCACAGTTCCAGACTCCGGGCAGTTTCCAAGTTTGCACCCACTACGCCCCCGAGGCTGACTTTAAGAAAAGTAGACTTAAGCTATGTCCAGATTACGCGCATGGACTTTTAGCCTAATTTGTAACTAGAACACTGTGAATTTGACTTCTTTGACCGGCTTTTCGTAGGCTAAGGGCCACCATACACGGACTGCTCGAGCAGTTGGCCATTGATCAACATACACAGACCGCTCTTGCAGTCTCATAGTCAAGCTTGACCGCACGACCGCTCGAAGCAGTTGCAACTGCTCGAGTGGTGACTATCGTTCAGTATGCAGTCGCAGCTAAAAGCAGTTCATCCTGACTGCTTCAAGTGGCCCATGTAAGGCGGCCCTAAAACATACTCATTGATCGTCGGAGCCAACTAGTCGTGAATGGTCCACGTGTTCACATGCATATGACAGGTATGACGTAGTTACTTGTTGCTCCATCGGTATCATATCGTTCGTTTAACACGTCTGCGTAGTATTTGGTAAACTAGGTTTGCTGTTCAACTGATGTTTTTGATAGGGTAAATTGTTGAGATTCTTAGATGCTCTCCGTGGTTTTACTATTTGAAAAATAATAATGATAATTTGGATCTATCTCTAACAGAACGGGTTACCCCAATTGTACTGCTCGAGTCAATTCATGTGTGTTATGTGGACAACCCATATTGTCAGAGTTTCAGGTCGCCAAGAAACTTACAAGGCTCCGACATGACCTAACGACTGCCCCCTACATATCTTAAGGGAACAGCCGGAACCTTCAGTTTAAAAATATCTTAAGTCTATTATTTTTTTTCTAATCTGTTGAGTAGATTACACGTAAAGCGGCGTCTTTATGTTCGCCACACAGTCTAATGCGTTTCTCATCCAGCAATTAGTGACAGATATGACAATGAGCTGGTAGTCTGCCTTGAGATTGTAGGATCTTCGTCTCCTTGCCGAGTCCGCAGAGAGTTTTCAGCTTGCTCACCTCTGACATCTGATCTTTCCTTCAGTCAGATAGATGTTATCATCATATTATCAAGAAGCAATGTTCACACGTGTTAACCCTGCAAGCCTCCGTTGTCCAGTAACCCATGACAGGGGTTTTGCCAATACTCGCCATGCTTGGGAGACAGTTTGGTCAGCGCGATTCGGTGATTTCACGCAGAGTACGTTGCTGCCCGTCCTCTTTATCTGATAATCTTTAGCCGGCTCTTACGGCAACCACGGGTAGAGAAGGTGGGGTACGGCATCTTCCTTCCTTCAGTCATAGAGACGTTATCATCGTATCCTGACGCAATGTCCACGCCCGTCAGCCCTGCCAGCCTCGTTGTTCTGTAACCCGACACTGTCTCGGACCCTGGTCGGTGGTCAGACGTCGCAGAATACAAATCACCCTATTAACAGCATTCGCGAATATATTACCGGTTTTTGATAATTCTGTCTGTTACTATTGGTTCTCGATTGTTTTAAGTCGCGACGTAAGAAATATAGATAGCCAGTGATCGATCGTCCAGTCTACATTTTGGAACTGAACTGAA
The DNA here is from genome assembly GCA_947063395.1 of Hemistola chrysoprasaria. NCBI lineage: Eukaryota > Metazoa > Arthropoda > Insecta > Lepidoptera > Geometridae > Hemistola > Hemistola chrysoprasaria. The sequence goes on along the minus strand of OX346734.1, from coordinate 759,729 downwards.
TGCGGACGTCTAATTTCTTCTTGAATTATGTCAATTATCACATTACACGATACCATCAATCATAGCCCTAGCCGTGTGATTCCCGGCTATAATATAGGGACACCCCTTTCTCATCCCGTGGAAGTCGTGAGAGCCGGCAGAGGGACATATTCGACGAGTGTGCAGCAGTGCTCTCCGGCAGCCGGCACCAGGTATTCCAACTACTACGATCACCAAGCCGCACAACAAGCGTGGTGTTTCCGGCGTTCTATGGGGGAGGCCTATGTTCAGCAGTGGACTTCTTCCTACTAATGATGATGATGTTGACCCTGTGGCAAAACTAAAAGTAAAATTTATCATGTAATGTCTTAGATAAATGTCCCAGCTCGAAACACGGATCGAGAACATGAAGTAGATCAGGCCCCATAGAGCACCGATATATGCAAATGCCCTGTCCAGGTGTTTCATTCCACTACAGGTATATTGACTTTGGTTGACCCCTGTCGAGGCCCCGCGGCTTACATATCTACCGTCTAGAGGCTTTCGCACGCGGCTTTCATTACTCTACATCGATTAGTAATTGGCGATTTTAATAAATGTCCTGGTTGGAGGACAATTCAAAACTCAAATACAATATAAGTTATGAGTTTTAGTTTGTGGCAGAGGTGTACCCAGCCCCATGGTAGGTACAGTCACATTTAGCCACTTATGTGTTCCATTTTTGTTATTCCCATTTAATGAGGGCGGGCTTCTTGGTATCAACCGGGCACAAATACAGATTTCAGGCTCCCTTTGAGAAATTTCTAATGAAACAAACAATACTGCTTGATCTGGGAATCGAAGCCAGGACCCAATGTGTAGTAAGACGGCTACACCACAGGATGGATGGAGAGAGAATATTTGTGCTGATTGATGAACAAGGAAGGCTTTACGGTCGTCGTGACGATAATATCAAAGGTCTTCTTCTAATTACATCCCTGTCGTTCACAGCCATTGACAAATAATCGTCAACCGAAACTCTGACTCCTTGGTCTAATGGTCCAAGCACTACTCGGCAATGAGCTCCTGGGTTCCATTGCCAAGTTGGGCAGTGTTAATGGATTTTCCCATTAAAAAATTCTCAATAACAGCATGGAGTTTGGATTCGTGCCCAGTGACTGGGCAACATGCGATTTAAACACCTAACTGGTGAATAAATGTGGGTGTACCTACTATGAGAATACAACACATCACATCACCCATCATCAGTTGGAAGACGTCCATTACTGAACATGGGCCTCCTCGATAGAACGCCACTTTTCATATGGGGGGATTTTGTCGTTATCACCACGCTTGGCAGGCAGCTTTGTGATCGCAGTAGTTGGAATACTTGGTGCCGGAGAGCGCTGCTGCCCACTCTCCAAATAAGTCCCTCTGCCAGGTCCCACGGCTGTCGCAGGATGAGAAAGGAAATACAACACCTCAAAATAATCCCCTGCTTTTTATACATGAACGTGTACTCCTTCTATGGTATGAACGTGTGCGTGCGAGTTGTACTAGCGAGCTGGCTTACTATGGTGCTTCCCATTTTTCTAGGTTACTGCTTTGACATAAGAATGCTTAGTAAGCCACAACCTGAGATTGCTCGCGTTTGCATCTAAAATCAAGTTCGTTTCATTGACAGCCTCGTTGGCGCAGACGGTAGTAACTCTGCTTTCTGTGCCGCAGGCCCCGGGTTTGATCCCCGGCCAGGTCAAACATTTGTGTGCATGAACATGTCTGTTTGATCTGTGTCTGGGTGTTATAAGCGTATTTAAGTATGTATATCAGTCATTTGGTTACCATAGTACAGGCTTCTAGCCTAGTTTGGGACCAGGTGACCGTGTGTGGAAGTTGTCCCATATTTATTTATTTTTTATTTATATGGAAAATTCTCACAAACAATCCAAACCATATAGCCTCATCAGAAGTAAAATAATATATTATTATGTTAATGGAATTCGGTGAAAATATAAAAATAAATTGAGTCATCGTCCAAACGAGTACGTATTAGGTATCATCGATAGTTTATAGTATTTTTTTATGTTATAATCTACAGATGACACCTGCTTGGCTTGTAGGTTTGAAAAATACTTGCAAAGTTTAAAATGAATCGCGAAAATCACTAAAAACTCTAAGAAATCACTTTGTATAGCAAGATTATTAATAATGTGATATCTAGGGGAGAGTATCAGATCATAAAGGAATAATACCCGACTATAATAAAATATATTGCCCGATTGCTCATGATGTGGTCCCGGGTCAGGTCAGGTCATTATTTCAATAACTGCCTGGACTCTGGAACGGAAATAGACTCGCCCCTTATTATTTAGGACCAATAACATACTGGCGAAATGTGGGTGTACCTACAATGGGACTGAGTTCTGTGTAAATCTCTGCCTACCCCTTCGGGAAAAACGCGTGATTGTATATGTATAAGAAATACATTATACACTTTTTTTATGATAGTGAGTAACAAGACGAGCAAATCAGGTGCCTGATGGTAAGCATCATGATTGCCCATATCAGACACAGTGCCACCCAGTGTTTTAAAATTCAAAATTATGCGCGGCACTGCACTGAACCTGTCACCCTGAGATATTAGTTGTCCTTCAGAACGAAACACAGTAATGTTTGCACATTACTGCTTGGCGGATGAATAACTGGAAAAGGTGTGGTACTTCCCCAGGCGGCCCCCTGCATAAAAGGCCTACCACTACAAATACACAAATACGCACTTAAACACAAGGCCTCTATAGCACTGTGCAACAATCTTCTATTATTTATTTATTTATTACATAAGACCCACTACCGGGCGACGTGCCAGCTACAGAAAATCCAAAACCACTATCAAATGGCAGCGTACCCTAGATTCTGGCGGATAACATTTTATAAAGCAATCTCTTAGATTTAGAGATTTTTAAAATAAAGGTTTTGTGTCTGCCCCCAAGGATCCATAAAAGATCGAGTCAGTCCAGTTTCCACACATCTGTCTGACACACATGAACTTGTTGCAAGGTATAGATGGTCATTAGATCCGACAATCGATTGCAATAAAACGCATTCTCTAGTTTTGTACATTTTGTGGCTAAGTTATTTGAATGGAATTGACACTGGCTGCCAAACTATAGAGATTTGAAATATTGTTTCCGATGCCACGAAGTTGTGCGTTTATGTATTTGTTCAAGATTCACTCTGTGTTTGATACGCTACACGGTTCCGAAGTTATTTTTAGGGATCTGTACGTCAAAAAGAAAAAAGAAGAACCCTTATAGGATCACTTCGTTGACCGTCTGTCTGTCTGTCCGTCTGTCAAGACCCTTTTTTTTGGAAAATGAATCGGGAGTTTCAAGTTGTAACTCATATCAACAACTCAGGTCTACGGTCCCTTGCTGCTGTAAAATCGAACTTCTAAGTCAACGTAATCAAAAGATACGGCCATTTTACCGTACATTTCTATACTTTGCGCAACGGGCTAAAAGCTTCTAGGGTAGGTACATCCTGTTGGCCTAGCATAATTAAATTTGGCATGAGATCTTTTTAAATCACAAGTAAAGGAAAAAACCCAAAACCGTAAAACTAAAAAAATATATATCCAAAACATGTTTTTCGGTATGTATGTATGTATGTATGGAACCCTACACTAAGCATACCTACCAAGGTTTGCCTTAATTTATTTTCGAATAACATTTCGAATGTATCCGAAAGCTCAACGTAGCTAAAATGTCACTTCGGAACCGTGCAGCACAGGCGTTTGTGTCGATTCGCCAAGCTCGTTAGTTATTTAGTAAGTGCCTCTTGACTATGTGTCACATATTTCTGTATATTTTTCCATATAAAATACTGGTCCACTGGACCCTAATCGTTAAAATACTTCGATTTTGTTTAACAAGAATTGGACTGGTTCTCAACATCTGCCGCGTAACAATTTATAATTATCATCTAATTGCTTGTCTATAATGATGTTTCATACACGCTGGATGGCACCTATTATACCTATACACATACATATGTATGAAGAGGTTAGTTTGTGGGATATCGTGATGTGTGAGGTGAATTGCGTTAAATTGTATATTTGATACTTTTAGTTAACGCCTAATGAGTTGAAGTGGCAAAGCGTGTAACGATTAAAATTCACGTTTTACTTCATTATTATCTCAGTTGTAGGACGTCCACTGCTGGACATAGGTCTTCTCTACTCCGTATGTTAGCAGCTTGCATAAAGCGTCTGTGTAGGGGTGTGTCTGTGTGTGTTATTGACGTACAAAAGTCTCAGATTGTGAACTTTTTGAATAAATCTTTTTTACTTTGACTTTATTTTGTGGGTGTGAGAGTGTGAGTCCTATGCTGCACTTGCCGGTCCGCAGTCTCCATTCGAGAACCTTGCGCCCCATCAGCCTGCAGTGTATTTTATCTATGTAGTTGTCAAGTAATATATTTTTTTATTTGACTTGACAACTTAATATATTTGTAGAATTTTTGACTAGCGGCACTTAAAGTAATTCATGAAAGTCCTGATAGAGGCGCGGGGGAGGTGCGCCGGCGCATCCACTGGCAGGTGCTGTAACGGAATGCGCGCTCCTTAGGGATACCATAATATTACGTAGTTTGAGTATGATATATGAACATTTTTTAATTTTTTTTTTACAACACAGATTACATATTTATAGGAAAAAAATATCACACAGATTATGCACTAAATTCTACACTAAAGTTGGTCGGAAGGTTTATGTGTATGTATAATTTGGTCACCGCCTTACATCCAAACTAATGAATCGATTGTGCTGAAAGGTGGTATGGTATGTCCATTTCTGGTTTGGCATGATGAGACCGCGGGGCACAGATTAAACATAAATACACGTTATATTGAATACACTTTTTACTATCTTTTTTAGCTAAACATATAATTAAAATATTTAAAAACAAACAAAAAGATGACTACCTCGGTGGCGTAGTGGGCGCATGCTCGACTGCCAATCAAGAGGTCCCGGGTTCGATCCCCAGGTCAGGCAGTGTTAAAGATTGGATTTTTCCATTAGGAATTATCTCAATATCTGCCTGGAGTCTGGAACTGTGCCCGGTAGATGGCAATAGGCTCGCCCCCTATTACATGGGACCAATAACATACTGGCGAAATGTGGGTGTATCTACTATGGGAGTGAGTCCTCGGTACACCTCTGCCTACCCCTTCGGGAAAAAGGCGTGAATGTATGTTATATGTTATGTACAAAAAGATGATTATCACGCGTACCCAGCAAACTGTACCCGTAGTTAATAAAAAACAAATAAAAACACGAAATACATAACCATCGACCATCAGACCAGTATAATGCTAATTCCCTTCATATTGAAATTCAAATAAAAACTCAAAATTAATCCAGAACCTCAACCTCTATGGCTTTAGAGATAAAGTTGATTTTCCTTTTTGCGCCCAGGTTTAATCCATATATTGTTTGAACCCCTTTATGAAGTTTGGGTTCTGTATTCAGTATTAAAACGGTCTGATTATAAGCTGTCTTTTCATGTCGAAATGTGTGGTTCGCAATACAATTTATAAATGAGACCCGTATATTGTTTTAAATTATGACTGAAATTTAATATTAAAATAAATTGTATATAATAATATGTTTATAAAAAAAATTGCAGAAGTTACTAGTTTAATTGTACAAAAATAAAATTACTCTATGGAAACACTATTAAAGAACAATAATATGTAAACTTTTGATTTATTATCTTTACTGAGATAAAATCTAATTTCTTATCGGAAAAGAAAAATAATTTAAGTTATGTATTGAAAATATTAATAGGATGTATTTTAATAGCACTTTAAATTGGATGAAAACAGTTATAAATTTGTATATCAGCACATTAAATAATAATACATCTTATTATCACTACAAGATAATAATTCGGACTTCGGACTATAAATGTGTCGAAAACCACAAGTGTCACATGTCAAACCTAAGCTACAGAAGTGGGCTTGATCTAAACTTTATAATATGGCAGAATCGGATCTGGCGCTTGGCCGGCCGCTGCCGCAGCATTTTTATTTTTATAGTTAATTCAATTAATTTAATGCTAAACATTTCAAGGAGTCCTGCACCCTATAATAACGGGTCATTGAGCCTAGTTTAGGGTACAGGTGCTCTTAAATAATATAATAATTATGTAAATGCCTTTATCAATAAAGTTTTTAATTTTTAAAGTGCGTTTATATATTCCCCAATATTAATTAAAACGTTAAAATTAATTAAACTACACACTTCGATTGAAAATAGACCCAACACCCAACCCTAAACACAAATTCATAAATCTAAAGGACAAGTTGAACGACCGACGATCGTAAAAAAAGGCCCATAGCCCATGGGGAGATTTGTATAGCGAATCTCGCGCATTCATCGTCCCCCTTGGCACCAGACGAAGGGGATATGTGCGCACGCGACTTGTGGGGGGGCTTTGAAAACGACTGGTCTGGCTATCTTGAAGTTTTTTGTGTTTATTGGCTTTAAAAACTTTTTTTGTTGCTTTATCTAGAATCAGAAGAGAAGCAGTAGCGGAAATGAGCCCTTCTCTGGAACTTTAAGGCTAGCCTGACCGAAATAAGTAAATATTTTTTTATGATAAGTCTTTAAAATATAATGTTTTAGAATGTAATATTTTTATGCTCTTTTAATTAAGAAAAAATGCTAAAGTTTATAAATCCAGAGGTTTATCAGATGGGTTAATCAGAGGTTTATCCATTCCTCTAGTTATCCACGTAGATATAACAAATCAGATTAATCATATTGTCTCACATAAGATTATTGATTACAATTCGTAAAATTGTCATTCCTACTAATAATTCTATTCTATCCTATTAAAAATGCGAAAGTTTGTGAGGATGGATGGATGGATGTTTGTTACTCTTTCACGCAAAAAGTACTGAATGGATTGGGTTGAAATTTGGTATGTATAGGTAGCTTAGGGTCTGGAATACCACATTGGGTACTTTGTTTCCCGATATTGTCACGGGAACGAAGACTACGCGGGTGAAACCGCGGGGCACAGCTAGTAATATAATAACAATATTATATAACGTGAAAATATATAAAGTATGTATCACTACTTTTAAGAGAGTGCATCTTCTACACGTCAAACTTAACTTGCAAAAGAAAGACTTTCGAAATGTCCAAAAAATTTTATTCTTTTGAAAATGGTTCCGCTTTACGGGTGCACCCCTTTTATTATTACTACACCTTTTTAGCACATTTAATAATATGCACAAGAATAACAAAAATATTGTAAGGACATGGCTCTAACCAGGTGGCGAATATGATCAAAGTTCAAAAACCCACTTGCCATACATAACTCCGATATCCATACCACCCTTTGTTGATACTCCCGGCTCGAAAACTGGAAGGCTTTTAGCACGGAGATATCCGAAGATATCCGAAGGTGGCCGAACGGAAACATCTGTCGGGGCGGCGCGTGCGTCGATGTATTATAAAACCTGTATGCCGTCGGTACGATTTCAAAACGCAGTAAATGGACTTAACAACGTGATTATTTTCTTTTATTTTGTTGAAAAAACAAAAACTTTTGGTTTGTAAATTTTGTTGTTGTTTTGTTTGTTGTTGTTCATCGATAAAATGTTTGACCATTTTATCGATGAACATAGTGAAACTGGTATTTTAATTATAATATTTTGTTCTTCGGTTTACTGCTATTAATAGAAATCTTTATTTAAAGTGAATTTTTAGTTTTATTGATATATATTTACTTAAAATTGATTTATATTTATGAAACTAATAATCTATAAGTATCTACTTAATTATAGATCATTAGTGTCTTTTAAAAGTTGAATATTTTAAAATGAAGCTTCAAACCAAAACAAAAGTTTATATGTCAGGTCAGAATGCATAAAACAAAGGTTGTTCGGCATTTTAAAATTAAGTCACTGCATTCAAAGTAGAAAAATTCCTTAATGCTATAAATCAGTTACACATTAGCCAGTCACTTAATTTTTTATTAAATAAATTGCCTTTTAATAATTTAATGTCGTCTGTATTTTAATTAATAGAAATAATTCGATTTCTGTAAAAAAATTAATAAACACAAAAAAAAGTCATATGGAAATAAAAATGTATTATTGTATATTTTTACAAATTAGCACCTTACTCGGTTTGTTCGCTAACTTGTCGACATATGCGATATAAAGATTTGTACAGGTGTTCCGTGGTTCCGTGGGGGGATAAAAATGGGGGTAGATAAATGTACAGGAATTCTCTTGTTTGTTTGTTTGTGTGTCGACGACCTAACATTTCGATACCACAATAAACTACAATAAATAAGTAACTATATGTCACTAGTTACGCCGCGCGATTACAACAACACAGAACATAATATAATCACGCCTTTTTCACGAAGAGTTAGACAGAGGTGTTCCCAGGACTCAGTCCCATAGTAGGTACACCCACATTTCGCCAGTATCTTATTGGTCCCATGAAATAGGGGGCGAGCCTATTGCTATAAACCGGATACAGTTCCAGACTCCAGGCTGTCATTAAGAAAAATCCTAATGGAAATATCCAATAACACTGCCAGACCTGGGGATCGAACCCGGGACCTCCTGATCGGCAGTAGCGCCTGCGAACCACTACGACACAGACTTTTAATAAAAAATTATGATACAAATGTTCTAAGGGCAAAGATGGTCTTCAAGTCATTAAGAAGATGTAAAACAAAAAAAATTCAATGAGGTCACAATCTGACACGCACGTCAATGAAGATAAACAGTAAGTGAAATTCGTAAAAAGTTCATGTGAGTCTACCGCGCGTTCTGAAAGATAAAGATCCTCTGAGAAAGAGAAAAAGATCCTCTACAAGAAGAACGCATAAGAAACTTGTAGGGCTTCATTTATCTAAAACAAATAAAAAGACATTCTTAGGAAATAGTGTACGTTTCTATAATAAAATCCCAAAAGAGATAACTGGGCAGACCAGAGGGTAAACTTAAAACCTATATAAAATAAACCTATACTTTACTAAAGAAGGCTTATTATAAAGTCAACCAGTACATAGAGGACAAAGATGCCTGGAAACTACTGCATAGCCGCCTCGCGGCACCTTCAAAGAAAACGAATGTAACCAAACCAAATATTGTGAAACTATCTGTTGAAAAATTAAGCCCTACAAGTTTCTTGTGCGTTCTTCTTGTAGAGGTATCTTTCCGAACGCACGGTAGACTCAGTACTGTTTATCTTCATTGAAGTGCAAAAGTGTCAGATTATGACCTATTTGAATAAATCTGTTTGAGTTTGAGTTTATCAACAGATAGTATTTACAATATTTGGTTTGGTTACATTCGTTTGTATCGGTGCCGCGTGGTGGCTATGCAGCAGTTTCCAGCCATCTTCGTCCTATATGTACTGATTGACTTTGTATAAGCCTTCTTTAGTAAAGCAGGTTTAATACAGGTTTTGAAATTTTTGAAACGTACACAGTTGCCTAAGAATGACTTTTTATTTAAAAACAGTATTAAAGAAAATCTATATAAAACTCTTTACTCGCTAACTAATGTGTGCCGCATATGCAGGAAAGGAATCAATTTGGAAAGAAAATTGTATTTCGATCTCATTTTACTTTGTTACTGGTAATATGTAAGAATCCTCATAGGGCCATTGGTAGTCAACATTTCAAACAACTGAACTATAGTGACTATGTACTTTGAAATATAATACTACGCACAGAATTGGCATCCGCCCATCAATCGGGCCTTCCTCACCCCGCCAGCGAGATTGAGCTCTCCACGAGCAGCACCGCTTCCATAGGAAATTATCTCACGCATACTCTTATAGTGCGGCTTTTGTATGGGATTGTGTCGAGTGTCCAGGGCCCGGGGTGTGGTATAGGGTTCCATACCTCAAGCTACCGCAAAAATGATAGTAACCACATTTTTTTTATATTCCCATTCTGAGCAAATGGGAAGTAACCACGAGGTTTTTAACCCGTTACAGAGTATGGAAATGTGCAGTAAAAAGGCCGTATCTTTTGATTGCATTGATTTAGGAGTTTGATTTTTTAACAGCAGCAAGGGACCGTGGACCTGAGTTGTTGATATGAGTTTCAACTTGGTACCTCAACGCGTTCCCGAGAAAAATTTCGTTGTCCAAAGAGACAGTCTGCTGATACGAATATACCAATGACGTATCATAATCAATAATATAATGTTATTTCATTCAAGTAATTATTCTCTTTACATAGCGAAACGAAGCCAAAGCAATCAGGGTAAATATCACGGTACATCTTTAATGTCGTACTGCCGGCCCCTGCCCAGTGCCCAGTCGTTACCTATTGTGAAGAATGCAGTAGGGACGAGTCGGGGACTTTATCCAACCAGCATTTGGAGTGCCTCGACAAATTTGAGAAATACGCAAAGAAAATAAATTTATTTAAATAATGCTTTAAAATACATTTTTAAACGTCAAATAATATTAATAATTAGTAATGAGTCTACCGTGCGTTCGGTAATGTACCTCTACAAGAAGAACGCACAAGACACTTATAGGGTTTAATTGGTTCAACTGCGAGTTTTACAATATTTAGTTTGGTTACATTCGTGTGCTTGTTATTATCATCATCATCTCAGCCATAGGACGTCCACTGCTGAACCTCTTCCATAGATTTCTTTCCAGTCCGGTTATAAGCGGCCTGCATCCAACGTGATCCTGCTGTCATGTAAAGTTTACAACTGCCCTTTGCCACTTCAACTTGCTAATCCTCTGCGCTATGTCGGTAACTTTCGTTCGTCTACGGATCTCCTCATATCTGATTCATTCAAGATGTTGGCACCAAAACTAAACGATAGCATCACTTTGTATCGCTTTTTTGTCGTCCACCTGTTTTCTGCAGGTAAGCGTGAAAGGCACGTCAAACTCTCCAGCTCTACCCTGTACCTCGGATAAATTTTGTAGATTATAAGAAGTTTAAGTAAAGTCCATAGACTACAGGCATCCCTAGCGATCAAGTATCGTGGAATACATGAACGAACTAAACACCGATAGTAATTGATACTTGAATCATTGATCGACTCGAACGTTACCCAATTAATGCCCTACTTATTTAATAACAAAGCTTCGTCTGTTACTGACCTTTTTGTCTAGCATTCCTTGTATAGCACAAACTCAAACTCAAAAAGATTTATTCAAGTAGGTCACAATCTGACACTTGCACCACAATGAACATAAACAGTAATGAGTCTAACGTGCGTTCGGAAAGATATATCTACAAGAAGAACGCACAAGAAACTTGTAGGGCTTAATTTTTTCAAGAGATTTAACAATATTTGATTTGGTTACAAGGTGCCGCGTGGTGGCTATGCAGAAGTTTCCAGACATCTTTGTCTCTATATATAGCTGTTGTCTTCCCATAATTATTCTGAGAAAATAAGGTAAAATAAGGTAAAGTAAGGTAAGGTTGAATAACAAATTGTTTAATATCACTAGACCAAAAAAAGAAAGAGAGCAAACAGAGGCCCAGCAAACCAGATTGTAAATAATAATTCACACCAAACATTGCAAAGGAACGTGAAAAATTCTCACATCCATCAGTATTGCTGAACATAGGCTGTAAATATGCCGCGTATCCATTATAGGCAGTCTTGGTTCGATGCAAATTGAGACCATGACTTGATCCCATTCTTTGACTCCAGCCCACGGGGCAGCCGCTCGATCTGAAGCCGCCTCTAGACGACACGCGGCTTTATTAAAGGAATGTTTCCAAAATAATATTGAAAATGTCTGTTTGATCTGTGTCTGGGTGTTATAAGCATATATAAGTTATGTATATCAGTCATCTGGATACCATAGTACACGCTTCTAGCCTAGTTTGGAACCAGATGACCGTGTGTGGAAGTTGTCCCATATTATTATTATACACCACTTGGACCACAATCCAATGTGGTCCCATGTTATAGGCGGCGAGCCTATTGATCTACTGGACACAGTTGCAGACTCCTGGCTGTCATAGAGATAATTTCTAATAGAAAAATCCAATAAAGTTGCCTGACTTGGGGATAGCACCCGGGACATCATGATCGGCTGCCGAGCTTACGCCTGACTACGCCACCGAGGCAGTCACATCTATGTTTAAACAAGAGTAATCCCGCCTATGTCAATTTCAATGTTGACCTGACTTTGTTTGTTTTTTTTTTTTATGATTGTGAGTGACAAGACGAGCATATCAGGTGCCTGATGGTAAGCATCATGATTGCCCATATCAGACACAGTGCCACCCAGTGTTTTAAAATACAAATTCTGCGCGGCACTGTACTGCGCCTGTCACCCTCAGATATGAGTTGTTGAATCTCATCATGCCCAGTTATTTCGCTGGTAACATTGCCCTTCATACCGGAACACAGTAATGTTTGCACATTACTGCTTGGCGGATGAATAACTGGCAAAGGTGTGGTACTTCCCCAGGCGGCCCCCTGCTAAAGAGGCCTACCACTACAGCCTTTCAAGCTGTTGAGTAGATTCCATTGACTTCTCATATCATAGTCTACAAGATAATCACCTAAAGTGCTCCACCCCCAATGAAGTAGTCCACAAAGTAAACATACCGTATAACGTAGATCACTCTCGCAATGACCCGCCAGCCGTCGCGACCATGCCCGCGATTTACGACACATATGATGAGATGGCCCTCATGATACTCTGCCACTTGGTTATTGTTATACATATACTGACTATAACGTAACAACACGCCTTTCTCTCGAAAGGTATAGGCTGAGATGTCCCTAGGACTCAATTCCATAGAAGCCACACTTCGCCATGTTATGTTTCGGTCCGTAGTGAAAATAAATAAAAAGAATAAAAATGCTTTATTTTCAGACATTACGTCATTGATTTAAAAAAAAGGGAGATGAAGTACTGGCTTCTAAACTCAAACTCAAACAGATTTATTCAAATAGGTCATAATCTGACACTTTTGCACGTCAATAAAGATAAACAGTACTGAGTCTACCGTGCGTTCGGAAAGATACCTCTACAAGAAGAACGCACAAGAAACTTGTAGGGCTTAATTTTTTCAACAGATAGTTTTACAATATTTGGTTTGGTTACATTCGTTTTCTTTGAAGGTGCCGCGAGGCGGCTATGCAGAAGTTTCCAGGCATCTTTGTCCTCTATGTACTGGTTGACTTTATAATAAGCCTTCTTTAGTAAAGTAGATTTTATATAGGTTTTGAATTTACCCTCTGAGAGCCCAGTTATCTCTTTTGGGATTTTATTATAGAAACGTACACAATTTCCTAAGAATGTCTTTTTATTTGTTTTAGATAATCTAAAGCTAGGTGCAGCTATTTTGTCTTTATTCCTAGTATTAAAATTATGAAGGTCACTATTTAATTTGAATTTATGTAAATTTTTACGCACATACATGATGTTCTCATAAATGTATAAGGATGGTAGGGTCAGTATGTTTATATCTTTAAATAATTCCCTCAGGGATTCGCGTGGACGCATCTCATAGATGGCACGAATCGCACGTTTTTGTAGTATAAAGATAGTTTCTATATATGCGGCTGAGCCCCACAACAGAATCCCATAAGACATCAAGCTATGGAAATATGCAAAGTACACCAATCTCGCCGTGGCTATATCTGTTAGTTGCCTAATTTTATAAACCGCGTAAGCTGCAGAGCTTAGTTTCCCTGAGAGCTCGGTGATATGAGTGCTCCATTGCAGTTTAGAGTCGATATTTATGCCAAGGAACAAAGTTGCATTGTCAATATTGAGTCTTTCACCGTCAAGAACTATGATTGGTTCTATACTTCTGACGTTAGGCAACGAAAATTTGAAACATTTAGTCTTTTTCGCATTCAATAACAGATTGTTTGCTGTGAACCATCTGGATATACTTGCTAAAGTATTATTAACATGTACTAGTGAAGTATCCTTCCTATCAACTTTAAAAATCGAAAAGGGAAAGCTCAAATTAGGTCCACGAACGTCAGTAAAGTTAGGTCGTACGAGCGACTAATATTGTTGTCTCGGTCGCACTTCGGTCTTATGTACGTCTTTCTATCTTTGTTGTTCATTATATTGCACTGTGCATACTGCACACTGATCAAATTACACGTGCCGGTTGTTGAGTAAGCGTAATCCATAGATTATTCATACATTTAATTTTAAAATTTTAATTATCAGATAATTATAGAAATTAAAAAAAAGTTCATATAAATAAAATTACAAAATTAAAAAACGGATTATAAGAAAATTATAAAATTAAAAGAATGAAAGAGTCAGGAGTTGGGCGCAATGGGAGCTCCGCTCAACTGGCTAGGCCCTTGATGTGCAATTGCCTCCAATGCTCCCATATTGGCGACTCCAGTTTGGCCGCAATCACCTTCACCAAACTATTTAAGCAGCCACGCACGCGACGCATCAGAGTTCAAAGGCGTGATGACGTTATAATTATGAACTAAAAATTATATTTTATTATAAAACAAAGCTAAGCTACATAAAATTGAAGTTAAAAAGCAGGTTACATCGAAAACTAAAAGAATTGTAAACTTGTTTAGAACAAAAGTTTGACGAGACCTCGAGCAAGCGAGGGGAATCCTGGAAATCGGCGTTCAAGTGCCACCGGAACTCATTACGTGTTGTAGAAATGGGATAGGAAGCTCATTTCTATTGATGTATTAGATTTTTTATAATAAAAGGGTCGACGTAGGCGTACTTTCTTTTTGCGTTAACATGTGTATGTAAGTACCTTCAACCGACGAGTCTGTATAATCTTCGTTTATACGAAGAATGTTTTGAAAGTGGAAGAAGCGAAAGCCGAATAATGTAAGGATCATAACATACAAGTGGAGACATAACATACATACAATCACCCCTTTTCCCGAAGGGGTAGGTACTCCGCATTAAAGGAATGAAGCTTCAAGTAGCCGGGGCGTCCGTCTAGACGGAACAATTTCTATGGGCTAGACAGAGAGAACAGATAGAGAGATACGCGATAGAAAGAGAGGCAGCTTGTAGATTAATATTATAACGATAATTAGTAAGGCACTGTGCGACCTGAATTGCACTTTATTGCGTTGGAGCTAGAGTCGCTATTTATTTAAATGATTATGTGGAGTGTCCCTCTGTCTCTTTAGTATTCTGTGGTCATATTATTATTTTCTTTTCAAAGGATATTAAATATATGTTTTTTTACTAATTTACCTCGTCAATGACGATTAATAACAATAAGAAAATCATTATGCTTATTAATTATTAATAAAAATACATATAAAAAGCGTCATTTAATACACACCTGTTATTTGAAAAATCGTCAGTATCAATTTCACATAAACGATTTCAAATAATATGTAAAAATTACATATTAATATATTATGTAAAATTAAGTAGGTATGGCATCATATTTACATAATATACTTACCTATAATATAAGATGAATGGATGAGAAAAATAAAATTAAATAACCCTCTTCTAGATAATTGCATGCATACCTTAAATATAACACTAACAATATATAATTAATTATTTTTATTAAAAAAAAAATGGGGATAAATGCACGTGGAATTATAAGGAAGAGGGCGTCCTGAAAAGACTTGGATGAAATATATGTGACTAGTTTATTGTGCCCCGCGTTTTCACCCATGTAAACATGTTCCACGTGGAAATATCAGGAAAAAAGTAGCCTATGTGTTCTTCCAGGTTCTAAGCTACCTGCATACCAAACTTCAGCTCAATCGGTTCAGTAGTTTTGGCGTGAAAGAGTAACAAACATCCATCTAACCATTTAACAAAAACCGCGCTAGATGGCGCTGGAGGTGAGTTTGAACTGTTAAAAACGTAAGTTTTTTACATGGTACTGAAATTTGAGATTATAATATTAGTAAGATAAGATGTGCGGAGCAAGTGCAGAAATGACGGACATAGTTTGGAATGTAAAAAGACGTGCCGTGCCGAACACATCAAGAGTGCTATACAGGCAGGAGGTTGTCTATAAAATAAAATCATTTCTAATATTTCACTCCCTCGTTGGGGTAGTTGGCGCAAGCTCATCTGCCGATCAGATCCCGGGTTCGATCCCTGGGTTCAGGCAAAGTGGTACATATTGTTTTTTTACTTTAGAAATTATCTCAATTACTGTCTGGAGCCGGGAACTGTGGCCGGCAGATGGCAATAGGCTCGCCCCCTATTACTCAATGTTATATTTCATAGCAATAGAAAATAATCTCTATCGCGATACGTAAAAGTGTCCTTACATAGGCGGTTGAAACTTCGGAACTGCTAACTGAAAGTTCTTAGATTGAGGGAAGTGAACTCTGTGCTGTAAATAATAAGGGTTATTTTCAATAATTCATTAGGTGTTTGTGTCAGTGTGTGGGCCGTGCTTATTCATATTATAACATGTTTGAAAAGTTTGAAAACTTTTCCTAAGAACTGAGTACCTACTTACTTCCTATTAAGTTAGGTACATAAATATAAATAACTAGCTGTGCCCCGCGGTTTCGACCGCGCAGACATCGTTCCCGTGGGAATATCGGGAATGAAAGCACTCTATGTTGTTTATTTTTTTTTACACGGTCATCTGGTCCCAAACTATACTAGAAAGAAGCCTGTACTATGGTAACCAGATGACTGATATACATACTTATATAAGCTTATAACACACAGGGACAGATCAAACAGACATGTTCACGCACACAAAATTGACCTGGCCGGAGATCGAACCGGGGGCCTGCGGCACAGAAAGCAGAGTTACTACCATCTGAGCCAACGAGGCTATATTATGACATACCGAATTTCAACCCAATGGGTTCAGTAGTTTTGGCGTGAAAGAGTAACAAACATCCATCCATCCATCCTCACAAACTTTCGCATTTATAATATTAGAAGGAAGTAGGATTGTGGTCACTTCACAACGTTATCAACAGTATTTTACAAAGGTGTAGTAATACTTGAGGGGGCACATGAATCCGTCCACCTTAACAACTTGCAAAAGAAAGAATTGCTAAATTCGCAAAAAACATAATCTACTTCCGAAACAAAGTTGCCGATCAGCTGGTTTATTTTGTAATTTTGCATTTTTTTATTGGAAGTCGAATTTTTCGGAGTTCTTGCAAATCTCACAAGTCTTTATTCGAAATTTATGAAGTTTGATGGGTAGCACCCCCTTAACAGGAAAATTTACTAAATCGATGTTTTGTATTCCCCTGTTTCCTCCGAATATGGTGACCCTATTTGATATATTTATATCCTGATATATTAAAGTTGAAGTAAAGTATGTCCCTATCATTTAACTTTTGTTTACAAACTACATATTTTTGTAGTAAACGTCCAATCACGCGAGAAAAACTGCGATTTTTGGGAGTTTACTATGAAAAACCAAGGGCTTATAAGAAAAATTAAAATGACAGAGATATGGAAAAGTGTCATCAGGATATAAATTTATAGAGTGGGTTTATTATAATCGGAGGAAACAGGAGAATACAAAACGTCGATTTGGTAAATTTTTCATAGCATTGTGTCAAATTCCTAGAAGGCCGCGTACGCTCTTATGTATTACTACACTTCTTTGTATCACCTTGTTTCTTTTTTTATGATAGTGAGTGACAAGACGAGCAAATCAGGTGCCTGATGGTAAGAATCATTATTGCCCATATCAGACACAGTCTCCTCTCCTCTCTCCCGAAAGCATCAAAAAATTTCAAACATAATTTTCATTCATTCTCTCAGTAGTAAACATGAAGCTCCCGCAACTATACCCGTCTCTGTCTAACACCTCTCGCTCTACAGACAGGGGGGAGCGATCTGGCAACGTCGCACTAACTACCTAACTCCCATAAGTTATTATAAGAGTGAGTAATCAACAAATTTGCAACATATTTTTTCGGAAATAATGGGAAACCTCACTCTCATGGAAATTCTATAGAATACTTGTAAGGCATCGTCGCAATAGAGCGCAAGCTCGCGAGAATTTCCGTCGCACGAAGAAAAATAGAAATTAATAACATCACTATTATTCAAATACAATTGGGCTAAGTAAGCAAAAATGAGCCAACCCAAAATTATGGAAATTTACCAAAAGATTGATCAAAGGACAATGAGACAATCAGATGAAACTTCAAAATACTTTATTATGGATGACCTTTGGTAAATTTATAGAAATCATTTATAGAATAGAAATATAATATAATTAATTTCATACCGAGATTAAGAAACAAACAATATATACAATATAACACGGTAAATAACCGGCGGTCTTATCGCATTCTGCAATCTTTACGGACCACTTAGTTATTATAAATTAAAGTCCACATCTTCTGTTCTGGTAAAAGAAAATCATTAGAAAATTCATATATATTCTTCTCTACCTTTTTAATACTCTCGGTGCTTTTTATTTTAATAGAGAGCTGTAATTACGTAACAATTAACAATCAAACAGATAATTAGCTAGATAACGCATATATTCGTGATAATGACTGGACTATGACATGATACAGCACGTACTGTATTATAACTATCTCGGTTGGTGACTCGATAGCATATCGATATGGTTTTTGATATATAAACTTTTATATTATGTTTGGGTATTTTGACTGGCCCGTTGACTCAGTGGCTAGTTACTCTGCATTCTGTCACGTTAGAGCCCCTGACAGGTCAAAAATGCAATGATAAATGTTATGTTAGAACCGTTTCTGAGTGTCATAATATGCTAGTTTTAACTAGAAGCTGGCACACCAAATGTGTCATGCAATGAAATTATGAATAAAAAAGTGTGTGGAGCTGGAAATTGATTGGTTGTTAAGGCAATCGTCCTTTGAATCTTTGACAGAATCATCAATATAATAAATGTAAAAACAGTAATTTTCCTATTTATTGAAGGAAAGTAACACCATTCCCTCATCGCCGGGTCTGTGACACCACCTGTCCGACGCATTGACAGCTCAATAATGGCTACATTACTACACGGAAAAAAAGGAATTGTTAAATTAAAGCAAGTTGCTTTAGTTCAAAGCAAATCCTGTCTTCCTATAGAGGAAGACTATATTTACTTAAATATACAATGTGATATTGATAGGAATATTGTATTCACATAATACAACCGTATTGTTAGTCCAATAACATTTGGTTTTGTTATTATAACAATATAGTTTATTTATCTCAAGCAACCTTATTAATTTGATGTAACACTTTGGTTTATTTGGATAAACAAATCAAATTTTTTGTTTTAACACATCATAATGCCTGTTTCAACAATACGTATATCGCTTTTGCAAGAATATACATCAGATTGTTTAGACAATATGTTTTTTTTGTAGCAACAACACATTGTTTTGATTTGATACTAGTAGTTCACTTATTTTAACAATATAATTTTTAATATATTGTTTTTATAACAATACGAATTAAATTAGTTTGAGAGTAAACAGATTCTTCGTTTAACAATAAATATCATTGTAGTCATGAGAATACCAGATTGTTGTTGCAAAACTAAGATTCTACTAGTTTCAAGAAAATTTATTCTCTTTAGGAGAATACACACTAGTTTGGTTTAAAACTATGATTTATTTGAACCGACAAAACATAGATTTTCGCTCAATACTTTTGGTTTTACTTGTTTCAGTAATTTTTATTGTCTGAATGAAAATACAGGAAATGTTGTTTGAACAATATTTTACTTAGACCTACAGTAATATATTGTTGTTTGAACAATATATTTTACTTCGACCTACGGTAATATATTGTTTTTTGAACAATATATTTTACTTCGATCTACAGTAATATTTAGTATTGTATCAAAAATATAGTTCACTTAGACCTACAATAATATGTTTTGTAATAAAACTACTATTGTTTCATTTTAAGACTTTTATTTATTCCTTTAAAAAAATATATATTACTTCTAAACAATATGTATATTGTCCAGTTAATGACAGATAGCTTGAAATAACAATAATCAGTAGTTTTATGAAAGATTTCATGTATTTGGCTTAATAAATAATATGCTAATTACGCAAAAAAAAAAATTGCCCACGTCTCGCTTGCTGTGGGCAACATTTTTGTACAGTAAGCTTTTTCCATATATTCCCAGTAGTCCCCACATAAATTGCCCTTAGGTGGAAATCTGGAATAAAATTCCCATTTCCCCCGGTTGACGATTGAAGTTATTGCCCTCACTTCAAATCGCTGTACACTGCTGCGTGGATCAACCCCCTACTCTACTTACTCTAGGGGTTGGCGGTCAGATATTCCCAATGTGATTTTATAGAATAGAATAGAATAGAATAGAATAATACTTTATTGCATACCAAAAAAAGAAACAATTTCACAAAAAGACACAATACAAAAGACACGGTAAACAACCGGCGGTCTTATCGCGTAAAGCAATTTCTTACAGACAACCTGGGGATGGAAAAGGACAGTAAAGATTTAACGACGGTGGTGTGCAATTATATAGGTATTTACATAGATAATATGGCTACTTACATATTATATAAACATACTTTAAAATACTTATATTATAAATATTAACATATATACGTACAATAATATGATAATAATATAATACACATTATATACCTATATATAATAATAATAATAGGTAATATATAAGCATACAAATTACATACATAATATATACATTGAGCCGCAGTCCTGTTTATGAAATTGAAGATAAGTAATGTTCTTTTACAAGTGTTTTGAAAATATGGATGGATTTAGCATACCTAATGGACACAGGAAGTGCATTCCACAACCGAACAGCTCGCACTGTAAAGGACTTGTCGTAGTGCTGGGAGCTGGGCAAGGTTATTTGTAACTGTCGCGTGTATGTGGAACGCAGGTTAAATGAATGAGCAAGATGAACGTATTCAAACCGCTCTTTGAGATAGGAAGGAAAGGCAGAGTTAAAAAGAATAGAATATAGCAAAGAAAGGATGTGAGAATTCCAGCGAAGTCGGATTGGTAACCATTTCAGCTTTGCACGAAATTCGGATATGTGATCATATTTTCGCAGACCGAATATAAATCGAATACAGACATTTTGAAGACGTTCGAGTTTATTGAGCTGTTCTTCGGTTAAATCTAGATAGCAGGCGTCGGCATAATCAAGTATGGGAAGTAAAAGAGACTGGGCAAGGGCAGTTTTGGTAGAAATTGGTAGGAAATTGCGCAGCCTTCGTAGTGAACCCAGTGAGGCAAATATCTTTCGACTGACTTCGGCTACCTGCGGTGCCCAAGACATCTGCCTATCTATGAGAATTCCGAGGTCTTTCACTGATTCGCTCATTTTAATCGGTGTTAAGTAAAGTAGATAAGTGAGATTATTAGGGACATACTTACAAACAAAATGTTCCTCATTATCTGTCGAATGTACACCGGGTTTTTATGATCAATAATAAGTGATTATTAAAAGCAACTACGATAAGGAAAATTTTGTTTTTTTGTCTCTAATAATATCACTTATCTATAAAAATTGGAGACCATATTGGAAATATCTGACCGTCAATTCCTTCATCGCGGCCGTAAGACAGACAGTGATGAGGTGGTGATGCACGCAGCAATGTACAGCGATTTAAGCTGGGGGCAATAACTTCCCATTCGCCACCCGGTGATATTTTATTCCCGATTGCCACCTGGGGGCAATCCATGAGGGGATGACTGAGAATATACGGCGTATTATATCTTTAAATGAAAAAATCTTTAAAGCCATGAATGACGGGGAATACAAGTTTTTAACAATGTTTTCGTTACTTTAGCCAAACAAGGTAACTATTGTAAAAGCAATAAGTTCTTCATAATGTGAAGAATAATCACAGACACCTACCGTTATTGCGATCAATTACAATTATCTGGCTCATCTATACAATAACGAATAAAAGGTTTAAAAACAGCCCTTGGTAGGCTTTTTGCGTAATGAGCGTTTTTATTTTAAAAGCCTCACAATTATAATATATTTTCTGTTAAATGAAACTATTTTTAATTAGATACTGACAATTCAATACTGTTATATCCAGCTATCTTTCATTTACTGGATAGTTAGTAGGTAAGATAACTTATAACCATTATTATGCCATCCGCTTTAGCAAAAACAATATTTAAAATGTAATCCTGTACATTGAAATAAATCTATTACACAAAAAACTAGTGGAATATTTAGAATAATATGGGTTAGGTCCTGAACGTTATGTTATTTAAATTTTTTATCTAAACATGATGACTAAATTAACATGTTTTACTTAAATCAAAATAATTTACTACCGTAAGATTCATGTTTTCTAAAAAATTGTATTATATAAGGATGCGCTCTTTGTGAGAAATGCACTTTTGGGAAGTACACGTTCTGAACCTAACCAGTTTGGGTTAGATTAATTTAAATTCGTAAGTAGTTTTAGTCGAAGGAATCACATTTTCACTTAATAACATATTCAAAACTTTAAACAAAAGATTATAAATTATGTTAAGTTTATTCCCAGTTGCCATCATTTCCACCACTGGTGGCAGAAGAAAAAACTAAAGTATAAGGGCATGCAAAATTAACTAAGAAGATTTTAGATTTTGTTACCTGTTTCGCAAGCCGCTACAGGTCAATAAATACAGCAATATCAAGAAATAAACGACCCAGCTGCCACCGGTGTTGATATTGAGGCAATCATATTTATAAAAAAATAAAGTTACCCATACCAGACACTTCACTTCACTTCATTTCTGTCAGGTTGTCTTGCACACAAAGTATTCTAACATCATAATATTATGTGTTCATCCATTTCTGCATTACAATATCCCATGGTTCATGGTTATTTTTCAGCCAAACAATGTCATCATTAATACCTGGAATTTACATACTTTATTATACACATATTATTATACATATACCTATACATCATCATCATCTCAGCCATAGGAAGTCCTCTGCTGAAGATAGGCCTTCCTCATAGATTTCCACCCAGTCCGGTTGTAAGCGGCCCGCCTCCAGTGTGTCCCTGCAGTCCTTATCAGATCGTCCACCTTGTGGGTGGACGTCCTACGCTACGCTTGCCAGTCCGTAGTCTCCATTCGAGAACTTTACAGCCCCATCGGCCATCAGTTCTACGAGCTATGTGCCCTGCGCAGTCCACATCAATTTGCTATAATTAATTAATACACTGGACTATGTCTGTAACTTTCGTTCGTCTATACGGATCTCTTTATTTCTGATTCGATCTCATAGAGAAATCCTGAGCATAGCCCTCTCCATAGCTTGTTGCGCTATTTTGAATCTGCTGATAAGGCCCACAGTCAGAGACCACGTTTCAGATCCATAAGTAATCACTGGTAACACACACTGGTCAAAGACATTCAACTTGAGGCACTGAAGTATTTTGGACACACACCTAGACATACTAATTAGCTGTTGCCTGTGGCCTGTTGCCACTTGCATTACGTTGCGTAACTGATTCTTGTCCCCATAGAACTAAAATTACATTATAAAATAAACGAGGTATATGTTAATATATTTATTAACAAATACCTCGTGATTCGTGAAGCAATTAACCTGCTACTGCTGCTATCTAACTACTTATGTTTAAAGCAAAACATTAAAAAAGCAGATACTTATCCAGATACCAACTATAAAGGCTTTGTATTTTTAATAAGTTTGAGTTATTCCTACAGTGTGCTCAATGGCTCAATGGCTACACTCTTAAACTCAAACTTTTTGGATGCCTACTTTCCTTCTAAAGCCTTCTAAAGGGGTTAGTAGTAATTTTACTTACTTCTGAAACTTCCGAGCATCCGATGGCATTAACCACTTGGACAGCAAATCAAGAGTGGCTTTCTGACCAATATAATATTCTTCTTGAAATGAAAATTCAACGGCGCCGGCGTCCATATTTATGCCCAATCTAATCGGAAAAAAGAAGTAGGTAATTAGGCACCTTCTAAATAATCCGTATAATGCTGGATGCATTCAAATTTTACAACAATGTATTCATGAATGAAAACTGACCTGAGCTTTTAGAGGCTAGCCAACATTACCTAGTTATTAAATCAAAAACTCACCAATACGATTCTCGACTTCTCAATGATGCAGGCTGCCGCAGCACACACTGAAGCAAACTAATAACTCGCATTCTCGTATTGAAAATGTGTATTCTTCGTCATATAATTTGCTGCTTTATGCAAATAATATTCTTGTTTTGAATCAACTTTATCTGACAACTTATTTGAAAATAAAAAAGCACTTGGCTCAACAATCGACATTGTTGTTCTAAGAAATAATTAACCTTCTATCAAGACGACTAGTAATTTCCAAGTAACTATTTAACATATTCACGCATCTAAAATGTTTAATTTTCGTCCTACAATTTGCCGCGTTATTATAATAATATTCATGTTAAGAAACAACTATATATGACAACTTATTTAAACATTTAAGGAATTTTAACTGAACAATTGATGATGTTATTCTTAGAAATAACCAATCTTCTATCAAGACAACTGGATATTCCAAGCAACTATTTAACATATTTTCGCATCGAAAATGTTTTAATCTTCGTCTTACAATTTGCCGCGTTATTAAAATAATATTCATGTTTTGAAACAACTTTAGGTGGCAACTTATTTAAAAATTTAAGGAATTTTACCTGAACAGTCGATAGTGTTATTCTAAAATATAATCAATCTTCTATCAAGACGACTAGTAATTCCAAGTAACCATTTAACATATTCTCACATTGAAAATGTTTAATCTTCGTCTTACATTTTGCCGCGTTATTATAATAATATTCATGTTTTTAAACAACTACATATTATGACAACTTATTCAAAAATTTAAGGAATTTTAGCTGAACAATTAATAATGTTATTCTAAGAAATAACCAATCTTCTATCAAGACGACTGGATATTCCAAGTAACTATTTGACATTTTCTCGCATCGAAACTGTTTTATCTTCGTCATACATTTTGCCACGTTGTTATATTCATGTTTTGAAATAACTATTTATGACAACTTGTTCAAAAATATAAGGAATTTTAGCTGAACAATTGATAATGTTATTCTAAGAAATAAACAATCTTCTATCAAGACGACTGGATATTCCAAGTAACTATTTAACATATTCTCGCAACGAAAATGTTTTAATCTTCGTCTTACAATTTGCCGCGTTATTAAAATAATATTCATGTTTTGAAACAACTTTAGGTGACAACTTATTTAAAAATTTTAGGAAGTTTACCTGAAAAATTGATATTGTTATTCTAAAAAATAACCAATCTTCTATCAAGACTACTAGTAATTCCAAATAACCATTTAATATATTCTCGCATCGAAAATGTTTAATCTTCGTCTTACAATTTGCCGAGTTATTCAAATAATATTCTTGTATGGAAACAACAAATTGTAACGACTTGTTTAAAAATTTAAGGAATTTTACCCTAACAATTGATATTGTTATTCTTAAAATTAACCAATCTTCTATCAAGACGACTAGTAATTCCAAATAACAATTGAACATATTCTCGTATCGAAAATGTTCAATCTTCGTCTTACAATTTGCCGTGTTATACAAATAATATTCAAGTTTTGAAACAACAATATGTGATAACTTATTTAAAAATTAAAGGATTTCAGCAGAACAATTGATATTGTTGGTTTAAGAAATAATCAATCTTCTATTAAGACGGCTAGTAATTCCAAATAACCATTTAACATATTCTCGCATCGAAAAAGTTTAATCTTCGTCTTACAATTTGCCGCGTTATTCAAACAATATTCTTGTTTTGAAACAACAATATGTGACAACTTGTTTAAAAATTAAAGAATTTTAGCTCAACAATTTAAATTGTTATTCTAAAAAATAATAATCTTCTATCAAGAATACTTGTCATTTCAAGTAAACATTTAACGTATTCTCGCCTTGATAATGTTTAATCTTTGTCGAATAATTTGCCGTGTTATTATTATAATATTGTTTATTTTAAAATAAGTAGTTGCAAATTTTTAATTGAATAATTTAGTGTTTCAAAAGAACAACGAAACTGTTAGTCTAATAATTAATTTATCCTAATGTAACAATGTTTATTATTACTACGACATTAATCCTTGTCTTAAAACTAAAATATCAAAATGTTTACGTGACAATATTTACTTGTTTTAAGACAATAAAGCAACAATATTTTTTTGTATTTTGAAGGAAATGGAAATTATTAAAATGACAATATATTGGTAAGTTAAGTAAATATTGTCTTGGAATTGGTAACAATATTTTTTTTGTTGATGGGACAATTCCTTTTTTTCCGTGTACGTACGAGTAGATTCGCGAATATACATTTATTGCGTAATGCGCAGAGGAATATTATATTGGCTAAATAATCTCGCATAATAACAATAAAATAAGTTTGTATGTTCGAAACTAGCCGCGGTTGTATCCGCGTAGGCATCGTTCTCGTGAGCATTTCGAGATAAAATATACTGCGTTAAAATTTAACCTATAGGCCTTCCCAATGTTCCATATTATTATTATATACTAGTGGCCCGCCCCGGCTTCGCACGGGAGAAGTAGAAGTGAACGTTTTAACAGGAGTAAATTCGTGATACATAGATAGATAGATAATACTTTATTGTACACCACACTTAAAGAACCAATACAAAGGATACAGAGAAACTATACTTAAATGTACAAGCGGCGGTCTTATCGCTAATAAGCGATTTCTTCCAGACAACCGATGGATGGAGAGGATTCATTTGCAGCAAAAAGACGGTGGCGCATCTTTATAAATTAAATATATCAAGTGTACATTGTACATTGTATTTTTATGGGTATAACCCTAATGGTTTACGCAGCGCACGCAAATTAATGACTATTTCTGTTACAATGACCAAACCTTAACAGATGGAAACAATTTCCGAGGCCTATTTTGATGATATATAAGTACTACAAACCCCTAGTATATTATTTCTACCACCATTAATTTTCATACCGCATAAAAATAATGACTTCTTTGATTATTGTGACTAAACCAAAACAGACTGATATAATGTCCGTGGACTATTTTTTATAGATAGTGATAATTAATACAAACCCCTAGCCCTAGAACATTGCTTTATTCTACCATGAATAGTTTTCACCGCATGCATATAATGACTGTTCAATAATTGTGACTAAACCAAAATAGATGAATATAAACATAACATAACATACATTCACGCCTTTTTCCCGAAGGGGTAGGCAGAGGTGTACCCAGGACTCAGTCCCATAGTAGATACACCCACATTTCGCCAGTAGATGAATATAATGTCCGTTCACTATTTTGTAGATATTGGTAAATACTACAAACCCCTAGTACATTACTTTATTCTACCACAAATAGATTTCCCAGCGCATGAAAGTTAATGACTGCTTCGATTATTGTGACTAAACCAAAATAGATGGATATTATTTCCGTAGACTATTTTGTAGATATTGATAAGTCCTACAAACCCCTAGTACATTACTTTAATCTACCACCAATAGTTTTTACACTGCATGAAAAATAATAACTGCTTTGATTATTGTGACTAAACCAAAATAGATGGATATAATGTCCGTTCACTATTTTGTACATATTGGTAAGTACTGCAAACCCCTAGTACATTACTTTATTCTACCACCAATACTTTTCACAGCGCATGCATATAATGACTGTTTCGATTATTGTGACTAAACCAAAATAGATGGATATAATGTCCGTGGACTATTTTGTTAATATTAGTAAGTACTACAAACCCCTAGTACATTATATTATTCTACCATTAATAGATTTCACAGCGCACGCAAGTTAATGAATATGTTTGGTAATTATGTGACACCTTAGTTCACAATATTGCAGATTTCTTGCGGATCCCTAATATTTTTCAAAACCTCGTAATAAGCCTATGTCACTCACACTGAATTAAGCTCTCCATAAGTAAAATATTTTTTAAATCGGTCCAGTAGTTTCGGAACCTATTCGTTGCAAATAAAAAACAAAGTTTCTCACTTTATACTATGATGTTGGTATTGGTAATAGATTGAATAATCTGGAGACATATACGGATTACGGAAACAGTGAAAACAGTAAGAAGAGCATTCATAATTCGATGTTGTTGCAACCCAGTTTAATAGAGCTATGATAAAGAGAAGCGAAATCATAAGCGACTGCCTCTATGGCGTAGAGGGCGCAAGCTCGATTGCCAATCAAGAGGTCCCGGGTTCAAAACCCAGGTCAGGCAAAGGAATTTTTCCATTGGGAATTATCTTAATAACTGCCTGGAGTCTGGAACTGTGTCCGGTAGATGGCAATAGGCTCGTCCCCTATTACGTGGGACCAATAACATACTGGCGAAATGTGGGTGTATCTACTGTGGGACTGAGTCCTGGGTACACCTCTGCCTACCCCTTCGGGAAAAAGGGCGTGATTGTATGTTTTTATGTTTTTTTAAGTCATAAGCGCGTTTTAATTATTTACAGTACGCCATCTATTATGCAATGTTGGAACTAAATTACCTAAAAATGTTGCTTCAGGGTAGTTATGTCTTGCAAGAAAATATTGAAATTTTTCTGTAGCGCCATTTAGTAAGCATTGTTGGAACTAAAATATTCATAAGAAACTTTAAAACTGTATTTTTCCACAAAAGGGCTGAAATTTTTGAAAACGCTGAAACACGTGTTTAATTATTTGCATTTTAGAATGTTTCTACAAAATTTGAAATTAATCGGCTGAAAAATGAAGTCTACTCCATACAAACTTTCAACCCCTATTTAATACACTTAGGGGTAAAATTTAAAAAAATCCTTTCTTATTACTTGTCTAGACTGTAAAAATAATCTATTGTCAAAATTTCATCATCATCGGTCCAGTAGTTTTGGCTCTGGGTTGATGAGTCAGTCAGTGAATCACTTTCTCTCTTTATATAATAGTATAGATGAATATAATATCTCATCTACTACTAATCTGCTGACCTTTCAGCCAAATTTTATTTGTATTTTTTACGCGAAGAAAGAAAGTTATAAAAACATACATTCACGCCTTTTTCCCGAAGAGGTAGGCAGAGGTGTACCCAGGACTCAGTCCCACAGTAGATACACCCACATTTCGCCAGTATGTTATTGGTCCCATGTAATAGGGGGCGAGCCTATTGCCATCTACCGGGCACAGTTCCAGTTATACAAAGAAAGTTATACACTCATAAAACACATACATACAATATTCCGAATGTTGTTTTTGTTTTTTTAAAATTAGTGGAATAGAATATAATAATATGTGTGAATAGGAATTTGGTAAGCTTAGTTCTAGACTTCCAAAACTAATATAACATTTTTGTGGTTTGATATGACTAAAAACCAGAAAGGCACAGACGAAGTAGCGGTTTCCCACCCAGTATAGTGTGATAATAAACGTCATAAATATATTATATCTAGCGGTATAATAACAGCTGATTTATTGGTAAAACACCGCTGTACTGCAAACTCGCGGGTAAATATTGTAAATATTCACAAGAACATCGCTTTCTGACTAATTCCGAATTGTTTTATGTGTTTTGATCTTTTTTACTCTTAATAAAAACTATATGCGTAGTTTGATCAACTATGTAAATTTCAATAACATAACATCACACCTTTTCCCAAGGGCGGTGGTGTATCCAGGACTCAGTCCCATAATGGGTAGAAATACACATTTCGCCAGTTGTTTTTCTTTATACATAAATAATTACTTTGGCAATTTAGGTGTATACTAAATGTGCTTTTTGGCTTAGGGCTTAATCCTACTTCCCACTATTATTATTATAAATTCGAAAGTTTGTAAGGATGGATGAATGGATGGACGTTTGTTACATTTTCACACCAAAACTACTGATCCAATTGGGCTGAAATTCGGTACGTAGATAGATTAGACCCTGGAATAAAACATATGGTACTTTTTATCCCTTTATTCCCACGGGAACGAAGACAACGCGGGTGAAACCGAAGGGCACAGATAGTAAATATATTACACAAGGTATTACATAACTTTTAAGATGTATCTTTTCTATCTTTCAAACAGATAAAAAAAGCTATAATTATTTTTCTCATGCCTACAAAATAATTATAAAATTGTATGTAAATCCATTCAGCAACATTGTAACTGACAATGTGTTGAACGAACCCGCTGCTTCTTTTGCAATAATTATAGGGTATTTATTTTAGTTTACTTATTATAGAAATGGCCATTTATTGAGTTTATTTTGTTTTGTTCAAGTGAACTGTGAATGGCTAAAGCACCTTGAAAGCTCAGCTTGATCCAGTTACTTTACCTTAGTTCAGTGGAGCTCGAATAGTATTATTTCTTTTGAAAATATATTTAATAATCACTTATGTAATAAATTAAAAAAATACTAACCTCTCTAGCGTTTTGTTGTTAAGTAATTTGTACCTTTGATAAATTATAATAATATAAGGGACAACTTCCACACACGGTCATCTGGTCCCAAACTAGAGAAGCCTGTACTATGGTAACCAGAGGGCTGATATACATACTTATATAAGCTTAACATCCAGACACAGATCAAACAGACATGTTCATGCACACAAATGTTCGACCTGGCCGGGGATCGAACCCGGGCCCTGCGGCACAGAAAGCAGATAAAGTGTAGATTGTGGAGAAAAATGTGTTATTATTAAAGTAATATTTATTATATGATTGAATATAATCTTGAAACATATAAAATAATATAAAAAACACTGCCAGTTAACATTATAAATGTATAATAATATATTATAGCGTCCGTGGCCCAACGGGAATATGCCCAGCTTCAATCTGGGTTCAAATCTCGTGTTTCGCTCCCAATTGTCCCCGGTTGCTACTTGTCAGTATACAATTAAATAGTTTATGTATGTATATGTGTTTCTTAGTCTAATACCATAATATTGTCAGTTTTTATAAACCGAAACAATGCGGTATTTTAAGGAAGTTTATAAATAATTAAAAGTAAAAGCTCTCCGTTACAACCCCATCGTTTTTTATAAAGCCATAAAGCTCTATCTCTCGCCCACTAATTAGCTCCTTCGCCTAAGTCCGGGGAGTAAAATTAAAAAATAAATAATAAAGTTTGGTTGGAAACTTTAACCTCATTATTTTGTTACGTTCGACGGCGGCGCTCCCCGCTCGTTGCGGGCTGGCAACGTCGCAGTTCGTACGCAGGGATACCATACTGCAGAAAGCTTTTATTTACCCGGTTTTGGGGTTAGAAAATTTCATTTTTATACTTAGAAAAAAGCTGTTATAGATAAAATTGGTTATAGATAATATACCATATAAATTAAATATATTCTTTATAAAACTGAAAACTTTTAAAAACTATTTATTTTTATTTTCAAAGCCATGATTGATGAATTTTGATATCTTGATCAGTCTCGATTCTAGACAAATACACAAGACCTATTTCTGCATGAAATCTGATCACTAGTCGCTAACGCGCTATTTAATATTCACCAAAAATATGAACAAAATATTATAATAAATACAATATTAAAATTGTAAAAGTTGAATGTAAATAATGAAACATAATATTTAATAAAAATTAATGCAATTAATTGCGAATATATAACTGTTTCCAACCAACTGAAATAATAATCTTGTCTTTACCAACATCGTGCGCAAAAAGTTCAACAAATCTGCCTTTAATCGGGTAATATTGTGAAATTTTAATTCACTTTAGCAAATAAACAACAATCCACTCCGAAGTTAAACAATGTATTTCAAAACGAACTCAAATAATGTCTTCGGTCTTCAGTCTCGTCCTCGAAAACTTCAACAAATCTCCCTATAATCGGGTAAATAATAAACGCAGACTGTCAACACTCCCCACCGAGAGAGCGGCAATCGGCCATGATAGCTCAGTAGCTTGCCCGACGCGGTCGCGCGCGACACTCCGCGCCTCTACATTACACCACCCCACGAACAAAGTTTAGTGTGATAGTGTAATAAACATATTAATACTTTATTCTGTGTTATCTCGTTTGTTGTGAACGCTGTGTTTACGTTCCATTTTACTCGTGTTTAAATCAAACGGTAAGAGTGCGTATAATGAAACGCGGAGCTTTACAGAAAGTGCGGAATTGAAGATTGAGTGTTGTAAAGTTGGAGTTTCTATTTGGAACTTGAACAAGTATTTTTATTCTATGGTAAAGGAATATGTTTTTTAAATAGAAAAAAATTGCAAATTTCGAGTTGAGACGCTTTTGTACGAGACTATGACAAAATAGTCAGTGATGCCAAATTTAATACGGTTATAATATTACTATAAGAATAAGAGTTATACCGTGTCAAAAAAAAATCCTTTCTAGATAATATGATTTAAATAAAATAATTAAAGTTTAAGTCCAGCTTTGATGTATTGAAATTTTTCTCTTGAATATGACTTGTTTTTGTGGTAGGTAAATAAATAATTTCTACAATATCGAACCATAATTATTAGTAAGTTTATAAAATTTGTCCGGTCGTGGGATCGGTTCCAGCGTAAGGTATAATATACCTGCCGGCGAAAGCTCAGTTGTCTGAAAAAAGGCTCTTTTGGCCCAGTCATTTTAGGTAAAACAAGAGGTCAACCTCGGAATGAAAGATAATAAGCTGTAAACTGGTATAAACCTTTGTTTTGTCGTTCTAAATGTTGTCTCAAAAGTCACAAGTGCTATCGTGTCCGCGTCTTAAGATATTGAAGGTCAAAGGCCGTAAAAATCGGTTTTTCGTGAATATCTCGCTTTCTATTGCTTAAATGAGATTTGCATTTATTATAAAATTGTAGAGTATAAAATTCTCTACAACTTTTGTTTGAATTTTTTTTTCATACGATCAACCGTTTTTGCGGTAGATCGCGAAGAGTGCGCCTCGTAGTCATAAAAATGACAGGCCTAATGCAAGGTCAAGCGTGAGTTACGGTTATCAGTACGTTGTATAAAGTTAATTATGTACTAAAAAATTATAATTATTAAATAATGTCCATTATTTACATACTAATTATTAATTATTTATATTTCATTAAAATAAAAAAAAAATATACATTCACGCCTTTTTCCCGAAGGGGTAGGCAGAGGTGTTTCCAGGACTCAGTCCCATAGTAGATACACCCACATTTCGCCAGTATGTTATTGGTCAGTTATTGTGATAATTCCTAATGGAAAAATCCAATTTTTAACACTTTGCCTGACCTGGGGATCGAACCCGGGACCTCTTGATTGGCAGTCGAGAATGCGCCCTCTACGCCACCGAGGCAGTCATTAAAATAAGTGACTTAATTATTTATATTTAACTATAGTATATTATTAATTTTGGATTACATATTTAATTATATTTTAAGTTAAAAAGACAGTAAGGGAATATATTTTATCCATATATTTATTTATCATTAAATATAGTATATTATACATTTCAATAAATGTAGTAAATAATTAACTTTATACAACATACTGATAACCGTAACTCACGCTTGACCTTGCATTAGGCCTGTCATTTTTATGACTGTGCGCGGCGCACTCTTCGCGGTCTACCGCAAAAACGGTTGATCGTATGAAAAAAAAGTTCAAACAAAAGTTGTAGAGAATTTTATACTTTACAACTTTATAATAGGTGCAAATCTCATTTAAGCAATAGAAATCGAGATATTCACGAAAAAACGATTTTTACGGCCTTTGACCTTCAATATCTTAAGACGCGGACACGATAGCACTTGTGACTTTTGAGACAACATTTAGAACGACAAAAAAAAGGTTTATACCAATTTACAGCTTATTATCTTTCATTCCGAGGTGAAACCTCTTAAATGACTGGGCTATTTGTGTAACACAGGGAGTGTTACACGTTTTAAATCAATCATGCACATTTGCTGTTCGTTCACTGTATACACTGTATACAACTGTATACACTGTATACAATGGAGTTCTGAAAAGTAACGCCAAATTCAATCAATTAATGTCAAATAAATAATATCAGTAATTAATAATGAATCTACCGCACGTTCGGAAATATGCCTCTACAAGAAGAACGCACAACAATCTTGTTTAATATTTTCAACGAATTTTACATTATTTGGTTTGGTTACATTTGTTTGCTTCTAAGATGCTGGGTGGTGGCTATGCAGAAGTTTCCAATACTTAAAGGACAAAGATGCCTTTCTCCTCCATGCATTGCTTAACTTTATAATAAGCCTTTCCTAATCAAGTCGATTTTATAAAGGTTATAAATTAAGCCCTGTTATCTCTTTTAGGATATTATTATAGAAACGTACAGTTTCCCTAAGTCTTATCTTAGTAAAATACTTAGAACGATGATTGAAACTGTCATTGTTAGTTTGTCCCTCGAGGTAAGGAACCATACCATATACTAGGCATAGATAGATACGAGGGGAGGTCAAAAAGTTCGCGGAATGAAAGGGAAGGGGGGTGAATTTAAACATGAAATTATTATTCCTTTTCAATATATTCTCCATTAACCCTAATACACTTTTCAGACTTTTCAAATAACTTGTTTATACCTTCGAAAAAAAATGATTCGTCAAGGCCTTCAAAATAAGCAGATATTGCCGACTTCACTTCATCGTCATCCGTAAATTTCTTTCCACGAAGCTCTTTTTTCATGTTTGGGAACAAATAATAATCACAAGGGGCCAAATCTGGACTACAGGGAGGGTGGTTTAAAGTTTGGAAGTAGTATAGGTAGTAGCTATAGGTTTGCCAATTAACAATTTATTTCAATAATAGCAACATTTAATTGAACAAAGGACTGGTATAATTATTAAATAACACTTAACTGGAATTCAATCGATCCTTGCCATTTAATATATCGGCCGTGCAGTACAATAGTCAGAACACAAAATCTTAAGCTATTTATTCTATACTAATATTATGAATGTAAAATTTCAGTTCATTGCCGGCTGTTTCCTATGAGATATGTAGGGGGCAGTCGTTAGCTCATGTCGGAGGCTGCGTAGGAATCTTGACGACCTGAAACTGACAATATGGGTTGTCCACATAACACATATGAATTGACTCGAGCACTGTAATTGGGGTAACCCGTTCTGTTAGAGTATGAATTGAAATTATTATTATTTATTGCAAAATAGTTACTTTTGTAAAAGGTAAATAAAACGCTAGCGTGTTCTAACTCGAATATTTGTGTGTGTGTATTTGTTCCGTTTTCACGCTAAAACTACTGAACTGATTGAGCTAAAATTTGGAATGTGGATAGCTTAGACCCTGGAATAACATAAGAGTGCTTTTTATCCCGATATTGCCAAGGGTACGAAGACTACGCGGGTGAAACCGCGGGGCACAGCTAGTAATCAATAAACAAACTATTTTTGGGCTGAAAACGGAATCGGTTCCTAAAGGACTACAAACCTAAGCCACCGAAATTATCGGCGACGTGGATATGATAACATAATACTTCCCAGACAACTGATCCTTATATATACGTATATATTTAGGATAAAAACATAAACATAACATACATTCACGCCTTTTTCCCGAAGGGGTAGGCAGAGGTGTACCCAGGACTCAGTCCCATAGTAGATACACCCACATTTCGCCAGTATGTTATTGGTCCCATGTAAAAGGGGGCGAGCCTATTGCCATCTACCGGGTACAGTTCCAGTAGACTCTCAGACTCCAGGCAGTTAGTGAGATAATTCCTAATGGAAAAATCCAATAACAACACTGCCTGACCTGGGGATCGAACCCGGGACCTCTTGATTAGCAGTCGAGCATGCGCCCTCTACGCCACCGAGGCAGTCTATTTAGGATAACTGGTAGAAATTGCTACTCTAGTATTAAGTTAGCACTAGTGTTGTGCCGGATTATAAATAAATATATTAACGACACCATTCCGTGGGGTGCAGGCTATTATACCTATAAAATAAATAGTACGCCACCACTTCCTATTAATGATTGAGATGTTATTCCGAATATTATAATATAAATTATACAATTGTCAACCATCTGCAACGTCTGCCGCGGAAGTAGAAAAATAAATTCATTTAATACAATTTTATAGATGCATTAATGAATATGTCCCGTGCATCTTGTCATTCAACAGGAACCATTTGAATTGATTTCACTTTATAATGCGGACGACGGAATTGTCGAATGGATTCAGGACTATTGGTCATTTTGGATGTAGCTATTGACAGTATGAGCATTTTTCCATAATTTCTATTTTTAAATATCTAAGTTTTGATTGGATTATGGGTGTGCCTACTATGGGACTGAGTCCTGGGTACACCTCTGCCGCCTAACCCTTCGGGAAAAGAAGTGATTGTATGTTATGTTTAATCTATTATACGTTACATAGCTAATAGTGTAATTAACCATAACTATTGTAACATACCTTTTTATAGCGGGCACTGAATCACATTCTTTTATATTATTTTTAGCCATGATTGAATCACGCAATAACACTTTATGTCTGCCGGTTGACACTTGACAAACGCGTGAACTGACAACGACAGTCACACTCCAATAGCTGTGAATGTCAAACAAACAATAATGTCACCACAGCAACTCATAGACTATGTCTACAAGTTGCGCAGATAACAAAATTAGTCGCCTGTAAGGCTCTGGTCTACACGGTGTAAGTCCTGACGGGTGCGCTTTGTCTATTACGTTTTCTGTGGTGACAGTTTTGTTTGTTTGACATTCACAGCTATTGGAGTGTGACTGTCGTTGTCAGTTCACGCGTTTGTCAAGTGTCAACCGGCAGACATAAAGTGTTGTTGCGTGATTCAATCATGGCTAAAAATAATACAAAAGAATGTGATTCAGTGCCCGCTATAAAAAGGTATGTTACACTATGAAATAGTGATGTGATTCTTCGGTCTCTTATTGCTAAAGCGCTGGAGCAATGCCTACTGGTCAACATTCCGGTGCCAGCAAATGGTGGTGGTTATAATGAAGATAGTTCTTCTTGTTGAAGAGTTTTAATGACATGAACTTAACGACTGTCGTCTAATGACTATAACCAGGACCAACTTTACGTGCAGACATTACGTACCAAATCATTGTAGGTTAGGGTCTTGAACGCTGCATGTTAAAAGTTAAGATACTGGAATTTTTGGATTTTAGGATTAAACCGCTCTAGATACTGTAGGTCGTTATATCTTGACGAGTCTGAACATAGGCTCTGCGAACTTCAGCGCATGTAAACTCGTGAACAAAACTGTTATTGCCAAATAAACAAATATACGGACAAGTGTTTATTGTAAATGTAATGTTCAGTTCAGTTCAATCATAACAATAACAGTTTTCTTCACGAGTTTACATGCGCTTAAGTTCGCAGAGCCTATGTTCAGACTCGCCAAGATAAAACGACCATACTGCATGTTTTTGTATAGTGCCCGCCAGTTGTCTAGACTTGATCCAGGTGTGTTATTATGTGGACAGGTCCATTTATCTTCGTCTACCGTCGTCGTCTGCTACATATGCAACAATCTCCGCGTTACCATTTATACCTGTTTTTCCTGACATTTTTACCGAGCACTGAATTATTGTGAATAGTTTTTGGACATTGATGTCCCTATATTGGCTTATATTGGATTTTTATCCCGCCATTTAAACTCCTTGTTCCCGGTGGGATAGACAGAGACTATTTTCTTGGTCTCTTATCACACATCATCACCCCAGCCGATTCATACGACAATGTGACTGATTGACTATGATTAACTTGTCGTATTTTGTTGATATATCTCATTGTGTGCGAAATATAAATTGACTTTACAACGAGTAATTCAATATAAAACGCCTTATAAAAAAGCTAACCTTATAGTCCACGTGTCCATAATTCATATCAACATATACCTATATTCGTTATTCACGGAGCGAGCATCCCATATTAATACCTATATATTGGACGGTCGACGTTTGTTATGATTACAGCTATGACATCATTCTCGCTGTTAGTTCCCGGATTGATCACAACATAAAGATATAGCACATACTATGTTTGATACTGATGCTGATTAATGAGTAGTTCGAAAATGA
Organism: Hemistola chrysoprasaria; assembly: GCA_947063395.1. Taxonomy (NCBI): domain Eukaryota; kingdom Metazoa; phylum Arthropoda; class Insecta; order Lepidoptera; family Geometridae; genus Hemistola; species Hemistola chrysoprasaria. Next base: position 721,732 of record OX346734.1, on the reverse strand, counting down.
GTAGAGAGTTGTGAGGGCCGATTTTTATTTTTAGCAGGGTTTTACTCCAAATAAAATAATAAATTAATAGTGTCGTCGATCCTTCATTAGAACATTAGTCTGGCTATACAACAGGAAATGGGACTTCTAAGCAATTTGACACAATCCTATGGAAAATTTACCAAATCGATGTTTTGTATTCCCCTGTTTCCTCCGAAAATAGTAAACCTATTTGATATATTTATATCTTGATGTTTTAAAGATGAAGTAAACAATGTCCCTTATCATTTTATTTTTGTTTTTAAACTCTTCCTTTTTTTGTAGTGAACGTCTAATCACACGAGTATAATTGGGATTTTTAGAAGTTCTCGATGAAAAAAAACGAGCGTTTACAAGAGATACTAAAATGACAGGGACATAGCTCACTTCACTATAAAAATATCAAGATATAAATTTATAGAATGTGTTAATAATATTTGAAAGAAACATGGGAATACAAAACATCGGTTTGGCAAATTTTTCATAGGATTGTGTCGAATTTTTAAAAGGCAGTGTATGCTCTAATTCATAAAAAATAATGGGGTGGGTTCGCTGATAATTCCGAGTATTTGAATAATAAAAACAGTGAGTTTTGTAGAAGATTGATTTTTTTTTTTTTTAATAAACCAAAAAAAAGTTTTTTTTAATTCTACGATTATTCCAATACCACAGGATATCCCCCTATCTATAGTATTTATTTTAACTGAACATTAAAGTTTATTCGTATTTAAGTGTGTGTTTAAATTTAAAAATACACCAATTTTTTAAGTTTTTGCCTTTAACGCCCTGTTAACAAACGATTGTAAATGTAAAATAGGAGTTGTCGACAATGTACAGGTTATATAGAACGCCGGTAGGATACCACCACGTCAGTGGAACGATGCGGTTGAATTATTGATACCGGTGTTGCAAATAAAAATCGATTCCAACTGTAGCTACCACCAACCTGCCTATTAGCGTAATTATTGCTTTGACCACTTCGACGACGATTATCGACAATGGCGAGTCGAGGGAAATAGAATTTGTTTGAAATATACCACGATTTTATAATAGAATATTTGCTAAAAAATAACCGTGTTTTTATAACACGAAAGTTTTATGTCTACTACTTCTAGCTTGTTGTTTATGATAGCATAACATCACCCCATTTTCCCGAAGGGATAGACCCCTACCTGTTCTGTAGCACAGAACAGATATAAATACTAAGCATAGAATGCACACTGTCATCTGCCCACCAATCGGGCCTTCCTCACCCCGCGATGGAGATTAAGCTCTCCACGAGCCTCGCTTGTATGGGAAATCACCTCACGCACACTCTTGCACGTGTACAAAACTCCATGTGTGCAGTGTGTGTAGTAGGCTAGTAGGTAGTTATATCGCGACTTTTGTATGGGAATTGAGTCGAGTGTCCGGAGTGTGACAAAAGGGATATGAGGATGGAGCGGAGTGGCATAACCCGTTTTATTAGCCTAAATATGAACCATATCCTTGGTAACGTAGATTCAAGACTTCACCTAACACAGTCGCCGCTTGCCTTATATAGGTATATCGTAATTTGCTTACACGTAATAGAGGCCAATTAAATACCACTTTCATGCCTATGGAATGGCTTGGAAAGGTCTATAGAATATTCCTAACGATTAATTAATAGTATGTCTATAACAGTTATCTTCTATGGCATTATTTAACTATAGGCTATTTCAATAGTATATAAATTTAATAGGCAATAGCAGTATCGCCGGTAGTGAAAAATATTGTTAATAATAAGGGACAACGTTCCATACACGGTCATCTGGTCCCAAACTAGGCTAGAAGCCTATGTTAACCAGAGGATATAAATAATACATACTTATGTAAGCTTAAAACACCCAGACACAGATCAAACAGAAATGTTTATGCACACAAATGTTTGACCTGGCCGGGGATCGAACCCGGGGTCTGCGGCACAGAAAGCAGAGTTACTACCGTCTGAGCCAACGCGCTGTCGTTAAAAACTATCAGAAGAAAAAATTAAGCCTTACATATTTCTTGTGCGTTCTTGTAGAAGCATCTCTCCGAACGCACTGCGCGGTTCACTCGTGTTGTCTTCGTTCCCGTGGGAATATCGATATACAAACTACTTTTACCTTAATAATATTAGATTACAGTAGTTAATGAATACTCCGTAGGTTCTTCGCAAACATGCTTCGATTACAAAAATCCTAGATATAGATAATCCACAAACATCCTGATTTCTGATCGACCCACATCCCCCGCACCGGAAGCTGCCGAGCGGAAGTCAAGAAAGCACCTATCAAGTGACATCGGATAATGTTGCTACCCGATGACATTTTATTTAGACTTGAAAGAAATTTGCCATGAATTTGTTTAATAAATGTAAGGAATTGAGGACTTAAGTTGATTCAATATGACATCAGTAAACAAATTATCAATGTTTATGCTTTTTTTGGTGCTGGGGGCAATTTCGTCAAGTCAAGTTTAATTTTTTTTACTTCTTAAATAAGAGTTTCATGGTACACTTAGAAATTAAATTAAATTATTTATTTGCGTAAAATATGGTACATCGGAACATGGTGAAATCATCAATATAGGTACAGCAATTTTTGCCAGTTTCTCTGGCATACAAAAGGCAAATTACCTAAAAATTGCCATCTCAAAATAAATATAAAATCTCTGCTCGTACACAAAATGGAAGATTGTCGCGTTGTTTTTAATGGTAACATTGAAATATGACTCGATCTATAGAGATCGGGTTCACATAATCGATATCCTGATTTCTGTTTGAATGGAGGGTAGATTTTTTTATTACAATTTAAATAGGTACTTAGTATCCGGTGACTGGAGCTAATGAAAAGTTGCTGTTGAAAGAATTAAACCCTACAAGGTTCTAGTGCGTTCTTCTTGTAGAGGTATATTTCCGAACGCGCGGTAGATTAATTACTAATTATTGATATTTTATTTATTGACGTTTAAAAATGTCTTTTTAAGATTCATTTAAATAATAATAATAATTTGAATTTATGCTCTAACAGAACGGGTTACCCCAATTACACTGCTCGAGTCCATTCATATGTGTTATGTGGACAACCCATATTGTCACAGTTTCAGGTCGCCAAGATTCCTACGCAGCCTCCGACATGAGCTAACGACTGCCCCCTACATATCTTATAGGAAACTATAGGGACCTACAGTTTAACGTGACGAAACACGTTAGCGCCCAGACGAAAAGTCCACATGGCGAGATTAGATCCAGGGACTCCGGATTTAAAGCCGGGCATATTCCGGCTCGACCACTGACGCTACAAATAAATTTGGAATAAATTTTGATAGGAATCGTAAGCTCCTAAATGAATGGACCGATTTTGATGCGATTTTTGTTTATATGGATTAATTCTTTTCGTCCATGGTTTGTTTAAACTTTTAATTGTATATCTTGTTCTTATCGTGTCGATCTATGGTCCACCGTGGTGTCTAGACATATTATTATCTGTTTTGTGGTCTAGAGTAGAATATTAATAACGAATAACGAACATAATTTGTGTTATTCGTTGTTTTTCTCTTTCACGCCCGAACAATTCATAACTGCTGTCTCGTTCTAACCCCCTGGGACTTATGTCCCTTGGTCACTGCTAGTAGAGCTGGTCTGGCTACCTCTGACATGATCGACTCATATCGTCCTCCCATCCCGAGTTTGCTTATCCTACTAATATTCAATCAACGTTCACATATAAATAAATGATAGCATCGAGTGAGGTATGAATAAGCGATGCGCGCGCGCAGTGTCGTCTATCCGTCTACATTAGCCTGTGGACGGTGGATTTGTTTATTGTTTATTTATATACACGACTGTACCGTATACTGTGAGGTTTGGTTTTAAGAATGAAAGAAAAGAAAGAAAATCATTTATTGAGACACACTTCATACATACGACTTTACTTTTACGATTGTACATTAATTTAAACTACGTTAATAAAAGACTTGTCATGACTTAGCAAAGCTCAGCCTAAACCGCTTGATGTAGAGACTGAATATTTGGAAGGTGTGTCTCCTTGCAGTAATATCTCTATTCAATATTAATGAAGGTATTAATATCTTTTCAAATACAAAATTATCATCTCTATCATTGTAAATCAATCGAAGATGATTCAAGAAGAGTTAACGCAAGCCACGGCATTTTCACTAGTGGCTGAAGAGTGAAGAGTCAGTGACCTCTTCACCTCCACGTAAGCTGCATCGCCTGGACATGTACTACATGCACAGACCCTACACTACCCTCTAGAGCTAACCCGCAGGAGCCATAGGAATGACTCTCTTCATAGGAATGATCTGTCAATGTGAGTGGTACAGGTCCCTTGCAGACCTATCAGATGGGTAATTAGACCATTGCTCGCTAGGATATTATAGGTGAGATTTGGCAGAGCCTCGTTTGTATGTCAGCAGGGAGAACCACGTGCAGGTGAGATTGGGCCCTTAGGATAGTGGTAGGACATCATAGAGACCAAAGGAAGCTAAGTCCCAGGGGTTTTTATAATTTGTCAGGACATCCAGATTTTTGTAGAGCTCACCAGAGAGCTTGTCGAGGCACGCGATCAAACGCCTTTTCCAGATTAGCAAAACACATGTAGCGGCTTCTGATGTTCAAAGCTCTTCTTCTTGAATCTCTTCTATTATCGAAATGGCATCTACCGTGCCCCTGGATAGTCGTAAACCACATTGACTCCCCGTTAAGAATTGTTCAGCAAGCGTGCCAAGGCGAGTATTTATAATATGCGCTTAACATCTTTCCTGCAGATGATAATAGAGATAATCCACACAGGCGTTTAGAAGAAGACAGCAGATATGTATTGTTCCCGTGCGAAAGAGAGGAATAACTAGTTATCTCCGAGTCGTGCTAGGCCTGCTGAAAATTAGAGTAGATTAGAGGAACCCTTACCTCTTGACCAATTTCCACAGTCTCCAATCGCAAACATTGAATTAACAAAGACATTAATTCCAGAGGCGTAACCGAGTAACTTACAATTAAAATATGTGCGGCATTTCATTACGTAGGCAGTGGCCTCCAGATTGTATCGGCCTACGTGTCGATACAATCACGGGCCTGTACTGGTGCCGGCGTGGAAGGTGAAAAATACTAGCTATAAACATCGTTTACACATCTGAAAGAAGATGCGTCGAGCGTACCAACGGTTGTACTTACTAACGGTTGGACAAAATCGTTAGAGTGTGCAAGGTGAAGGCGCTGTCCAAAGCAAATTCGCCCTCTCGCTCAAACGTACCCACATTTTTGATATAAAAAAAGATATAAAAAATACTACATGTATTAAACAACTAGGAAACAACTAAACGACAACTAGGTTCTAGAAAATAAAAATACAAAGATTCATTAAAAATAAAATTTAATCCAAACGACTTTTCATGACAGTCTCGTTGGCTCAGATGGTATCAAAATTTTTTTCAATTTAAATGAATTTTCTCACAGTCAACGATTGCTTTAGGCGAATGATTATATATTTTAGGTGCCATGCAAAACACGCTATTGTGAAATTGAGATGTTTTACTCATGTGAAAACATTTTTTTTATATGTCTTGCTCATTAGGTGTTTAAATAGAGAAAGATCATTAATTTGGACAAATACACAAATTTCGTAGATACAAAGACAAGGCAAAGGTTAGAGAACAAACTAAGACAGAAAACTTTCATTTATAGGATAGAATGTCCCTGGACGATGGCAATCTGTGTTCATATTAAGTGACGGCATTTGTACAACATTCATGTTAGAACTAGACCTCGTGTGGGGAAGCACTAGATTATAGTAAACATTCCGATGTCCGAGCCTATTATGCAAGCCATAACATAAAACAATACGATATGTCATTATTACACCGCAGAAAGAATTTAGAAATATTTTTATGTAATACTTACGTACCCTACACCTATTTGCAGCTAGCTACTTGAGACTTCGTTCCTGCCGGTCCGTCATAATCTTTATAGATTGTCTACTCCTAGATATGGATCACTCCGATACATCCGATTTTTGTAGTGGTAGGCCTCTTTAGCAGGGGGCCGCCGGGAAGTACCACACCTTTGCCAGTTATTCATCCGCCAAGCAGTAATGTGCAAACATTACTGTGTTCCGGTATGAAGGGCAATGTTACCAGCGAAATTACTGGGCATGATGAGATTCAACAACTCATATCTCAGGGTGACAGGCGCAGTGCAGTGCCACGCAGAATTTTGAATTTTAAAACACTGGGTGGGTACTGTGTCTCATATGGGCAATCATGATGCTTACCATCAGGCACCTGATTTGCTCGTTTTGTTACTCACTATCATAAAAAAATATCTTTCCAAGATACACGGTATAAATACAATAAAATACAAGAATTGCTAGTTTATCTCTTGTATAGGAATGTGTATTATTCATGCATGTCGTTTATGGTATGCACATAGGAAATGTAAACGATATTATGATCTGCAGGTAATTGTCACATTGTTGTATATATAATTATATCATCTTTAGTTTTATTGTTATTTAATCGATGCTTTTATGTTATGTGTGATCTATTCAATGCGAAAAGTGACACAGATTCTCGTAGATACTCGTATTACTATGATAATATAGTTGTATATATACTGGGAAAAATGGGTACATAAGCCATTACAAATGCCATTACAAATTAGCCATTACTAAACACGAAGATCGTAGACAACGATTGGGAAAAAGTGTATAGAAACAAAGTTGTAGATAATTTTATCAGCTTTCATTATGTACTACTGCAGAATTATGCAGAATTTAGAGGGGAGAGGACCGATGTTTATCTCCTAATTAGACTTTTTCATCTAAAATATGTAATTCATTAACTAGGTTAGGTACAAATAATTTCGTAATAGTAAAACATTGTTTTTTTCATATAACTTGGTTTATTCGTCATTAGTCATGATTGTGTCTCACTTCTTCAACATTCACATTTCAGTCAATTTATACAAAACCTTTGATGAAAGGAGATTTACACAAGAGATTTATAAGGTTAGTGTGAATGGTCAAGTCGGTTGGGGTCGACTGCGGGCGTACTTGTTCATGAACAAGTTGATGTTGTTCTAAAAAGCCAAAACAATAGTATCGACTAGCATGTTTGAAGAATGTCATGAAAGTGGGCGAATTCTACACAAACAGTAAGGCGATAACCCTGGTGGGGTAAAATCTACCAGGCATTTCAAGTCGGCCCACCAAGTCAATGTAGTGGGGCATATTCCGAACTAATTTGTAGCATTCCACTATGCCCCACCAGTGGGGCGGCTTGGTGGGGCAGGGTGGAACAATCCGAAGCGAAAGCTGTATGTCAGGATCGTAGCAAGTGGAGGGAAATAGTCTCTGCGCTTAATCGGGAACATTTGTTTTATACAATGTAAGAATCATAATATTTTTTTTTTCTGAAAACTATTAAGTAGAACAAAAAACAATTAAGTACGATTTTCTTCGAAAACTAGTAATTACACAATTACGTGTAATTTAATTGATTGTAAACCATACAAATTCCATACAATTAAGTAACCCTAAGGGAAAGTTAAATGTCTGTTTGATTACCATTTCAACCCCATCAAAATATAGACAAGGGGTGTAATGGGGTAAGAGTGAGGACTTTAATGATGATCTACTTTCAGTTGGAAGGTTACTTACTCTCTCTATTTATGAATGGAAACAAAAAATAGAGAGAATTTAAACTTAATAAAAATCATAAATGTCGCGTGTACCCCAGGTCAGACAAAAGGTGTTATAGCTCGACACAAAAGAGTAGAAACGGAACTAATTTAAAGTGTATGTGTTGATTAAATTGTTTTTACTCTAGTAAGAGACAGTGGCGCCCCGATTATTTTCTACTCTTTTGTGTCGAACTATACTTATTAGGTGTTTCCATTAAGAATTTTCTCAACAGCCTGCCCCGGCATAGTGGCCAGGGAAAACGAAGTCCAGTATGCAATTTTCGGGCGCGAAAGAGAGAGAGAAAACGAGGAAAACACGTACTCCTCGCGGCATGCTACGCGGGCTCGAGTCTGAAACTGTGCCCGGTACCTGTGCTCGCCCCTATTACATAGAAATTATAACTAGTGAAGTATTTGGGACTTGATCCTTGATCGTAGGCACAGAACAGATAATAATACGACGTATAGAATGGACACTTTCATCCGCCCACCAATCGGCCCTTCCTCACCCCGCCAGTGAGATTGAGCTCTCCATGAGCCCCGCTTCGCTCGAAAATAACCTCACAAATACTATTGCGCGTGTACAAAACTCCATGTGTGCAGTGTCTGTGTAGTAGGTAGTTATATCGCGATTTTTGTATGGAATTGAGTCGTGTCCGGGGTGTGATCCACGTATGCAACCCTACACTTTATTTTCGAATAACATAATGTATCCGATAGCTGCTGATGATTATGCTGTTGGAGTTTCTCTATGACCGCCTTCCGGCTCCGTCATCAGACAGTTCTAAGACATCATCATATTAGATTGTCCTCCATATTATGATCAATATAATATCTTTACATTGTATTCCTTACACATACATACACGTAACATGTATGGAGTTAACATCCGGTGTCATAATCATTAGGCGACCAGCAGTCTGGTACGACACCGCTGTAAAACCATCCTTAACTCACAATAAATACGGTTTAATACACAATGCTGTGACATAAGACGTTTCGCAGTTGATCACCTACAATTGTATGTATGATATGAAAATATTGATGAAGTTAAATGATCTTCGTCCATTTAAAATGGTTGCTGTTGAACCGTTCTATTAATTGAGGTGATTCAACTTACAACTCTAGAGACCTTGGTGGTTTCAGGGTTCCGTACCTCAAAAGGAAAATAGGGACCCTTATAGGATCACTTTGTTGTCCGTCTGTCAAGACTGAAGACCCTTTTTATCCTGTACAAAGGAAGAAGTGGAGCCTTTACAAAATTACTAAGTGTCCGTCGTCCGTCTGTCAAGCCTCAAGACTCTTTTTCTCAGGAACGCGTGGTTGGTGGTGCTAGTAGACACTATATTCTTTAATGATAGTTGATGTTATCTTAAGGAAAGGCCAGGTCAAAAGTACCAACAACCGACGAGCATCATGAAGATCGTGATGAAAGTGGAAGAAGCGAAAATTGTATGTCAGGAAGTGGAAAGAAATAGTCTCTGCCTACTCCAACGGGAACAAGGCGTGACTGTATTTATGTATGATAACTTTTAATTTGGTATGGAACCCTAAACTTCGAATGGTCTACCTATAGTATAGGATTCTAGCGAGACACAAACGAACTAAATGGCATAATTTAGACAGTTCGTTGGTGGTTAGTAGGATCGGTACAACATGTCTTCTTCCATTCCAGTCATCATCCGTCATCTCTGCATTTCTCCGCTCACACGCATATCCCCTTTCACGCAATTCATCTGAGTCGTTTTGCCTAATTTCATATCCACAGTCTTTACCCATGCCCTAGGCAGTATCCATACTTAATTTTCTCCGTCACCGGCGCTACTTTCAAAACTTCATTTGATGTTGCTGTTTAGTATAACATGTGGAGGGGGCAGTCGTTAGGTCGTGTCGGAGGTCTTGTAGGAATCTTGGCGACCTGAAACTCTTACAATATGGATTGTCCACATAACACATATGAATTGATTCGAGCAGTGTAATTGGGATAATCCGTTAGGTCAGAGTATCATCCTCGACAGCCTCTTTGGCTCAGACGGTAATAACTCTGCTTTCTGTGCCGCAGACCCCGGGTTCGATCCCCGGCCAGGTCAAACATTTGTGTGCATGAACATGTCTGTTTTATCTGTGTCTGGGTGTTATAAGCTTATATAAGTATGTATATCATTCATCTGGTTACCATAGTACAGGCTTCTAGCCTAGTGTGGGACCAGATGACCGTGTGTGGAAGTTGTCCCATATTATTATTACAATAAATTCAAATTATTATATATTTTTCATACCGCGCTCATTTCAAAGTGGCTTAATCTTTTAGCTCCAAAAAATTCCACATGACATTAAATTAAATTATCGGTGATTAGAAACGTCAACGCGGCCCGTTCCCCGAGTGCCAGGTATCCGGGTCAGACACGGAACCGGTCCGGGCAGATGTGCGCGTGAGCAGGTGAACCGCGTGGGCTGAGCTCTTGGTTGCTGAAGCTTTGGGGAATTGGTCTAGTGAGTTCTGAACTTTAGGTAACGTTGAAGAAGATGCCTGGTTTCTGCTCGGACATGAGAGATGTAATAAAATCACGTTAAATAGTGACCATAATATTATACTAGGAATAAAGATAAATTAGCTGTACCTAGCTTTAGATAATCTGAAACGAATACAAAGTATTTGTAAGGAAACTGTGTAGGTTTATATAATAAAATCCCTAACTAAATAAATAAAACTTGCAGTTGAAAAAATTAATCCCTACAAGTTTCTTGAGCGTTGTTTTTGTAGAGATATATTTCCGAACGCACGGTAGATTCTTCCCCTCAGAGAGTTCAGTTATCTCTTCGCAAAAGAACAGAATAAATAGGTATTTTGTTCATAAGTGAATATTTGAGTAAGTCTAATATCTTGAAATACTTTGACGCTTCATTTTGCTAGCTCAGCTTTAATGTAAAGTTCACACCCCCATACAAGACGGGTGGTCTGTTCGACCACCGACGTGGTTAGGTTCGGTCATCCGATACGTTCGATCAGCTGATCTCACATCTCGCGTGTCGGGGAAGCCGTATGATGAGTTAGCATTTGGCTAACGAAGACTGCGACGAGCTCTGTGAGATTTTACAATGCAAGTTATATAACAAAAAATTTAATGTAACTCGCGCAAAGCTTTATGAGTTCTCAGATTGCACTCCCAAACAGCTTCATCATCATTATCTCAGCCGTAGGACGTTCATCTAGTTCCATCTAGTCCTTACGTCCGGCTTGCATTCAGCGTGTACTTGTCTTTATTGAATCGTCTATCCATCTTGTGGATGTCTTAGCTGCGCTTGCCGGTCCGTGGTCTCCATTCGAGAACTTTACAGCCCCATCGGCCAATAGTTCTACTTATGTGCCCTGCCCATTCAACTTGCTAAACCGCTGGGCTATTTCGGTAACTTTCGTTCGTCTACGGATCTCCTCATTTCTGATTCGATATCGCAGAGAAATTCCTCGATCAATTTCGCTGAATTTTCGCATAGAGATTCATGGGACATTGGTAAAGGGCATAATCTTTTTATACTTATACTCTACCGAAGCCATGACTACGCGGGTGAAGTCGCGAGGAAAAGTATTACTCCTTACGTATAACATCGAAAACATTTAGACCCATTACCAACTGTGTAATATGTTTATAAACATATCCAGTGCCATCTGACAGGTGCGCTGTAGCACAGCGGTGGTGTGGTACAGATGTGCAGGCAAGGACGCGGGTTCGTCGTCCGTTGGTACAGATTCGTGGGGTGAACCTCACATGTGGTTTCTGTGCGATAATTGGCTATTGTGATGCGTATGCGCAAGTGTTTGGTAGCTTTTTCCTTATTAGCACACCTATTTTCAATATTTTCTAGACAACTACTATTCTAGCATTAAGTTAGTCCTCGCATATGATACATTTTAAAACTAAAGTAAAGCTTTACTTATTGGTCGTCAATGCTGGCCTTATTGCTTTAAGCTATCTCTTCCAGGCAACCTGATATTCCCTATATTCCCACGGGAACGATGACAACGAGGTTAAAACCGCGGCGCACAGCTAGTAGATTTTTTTTGTATGTTACAATTGGCGGTCTTATCGCTACGAGCGATCTTTTTCAGACATCCGTACAGGGAGAGTACCGTATACATAGCATAATGTAGCATGACACGGGGTTGAATTATTTTATGAGACAGCATATCTGCTGTCTCATTCTAACCACCTGGGAATTGATGCCCCGTGGTCTGTGCTAGGCCGTTGGAAATAGGCAGAAATTTTCAAGACAAAATATCCTTGATGTAAATGTTCTTTTGTATAAGATGGTTGGTCCGATATCATTTCCCATACAAACTGAGTAACTGATATATATTTTTCTTTATTTTTTTTCTTCATTAGTGTTTTATTTTAAGTATCAAGTAATTATAAAGTGGCATATTTTTCTTTTTTTACGATAGTGAGTGCAAGACGAGCAAATCAGGTGCCTGATGATAAGCATCATGATTGCTCATATCAGACACAGTGCCACTGGGTGGCACTGTGTCTGATATGTTTATCTGATATGTTTAAAAAATCAAAATTGTGCGCAGCACTGCACTGCGCCTGTCACTCTGAGTTAGGTAACATTCCCCTTCAGACCGGAACACAGTAATGTTTGCACATTACTGCTTGGCGAATGAATAACTGGCAAAGGTGTGGTACTGCCCCAGGCGACTCCCTGCAAAAGAGACTTTATACAGTTATACTACAAAAGATACGTTTTGAAACTGCAAATACATAGTTTAATTTAGCGGATTTATGGAATTCTCAGGGAAAGACTTTAAATACCTATTTTCAGTTTGCAGCAACCACCTCAAAAACTTGCATTTCTCATATAATTGACCTATCATTCATATTACAAATGCCAATCATACACGATTGATCCATTTCAATCTAAACCTGATACTTTCTACCTGCCCTTTGTGATCCATTTCTCTCTAGATAAAGAGTTGGGTTCCTTTCCCATGGGACCGGCACGCAAGGTGTTCAGATTTAACCGCGTTTGCTTCGATTGTTGTATTTTGCAAGTTTTCGGCTTTGGGTGGTCTTTTGCTAAGATATTAGGGATTATGTTGTTTTCAATCTGTTGTTGTGTGTGTTTTTTTTTTGTGGATAATGTTGGTCGATAAAACCAGAAGCAGAGTTACTAATTGTTTTTTTACAACTTACACGCACGGTCTTCTGGTCATAAACTAGGCTTTAAGCATGTACTATGGTAAGAAAAAAAATAAGTACACTCATACTGACATATTTATTATTCATATTCGTTCATATATTATGAAAGTAAGATTAATGCTGTGGAGATGAGAAGGCTGAGAAGTACGACTGGAGTGACCTTTATGGATAAAATGAGGAGTAGTGCGATAAGGGAACGCTGTGGCGTGCTAGAAGATGTAGTGACAAATATAGAGAAAAGAATGCTGAGGTGGTTCGGACATGTGGAGAGGATGGATGGAAGAATAACAAGAGATAAGGCGAGTATGAATGTTCATGTCGGTAGGGTTCGACCGCGGGCGTACTTTTCACGAACAAATTGATGTTCTAAGGAAAGGCCAGGTTAACAGGATACAGGACCTCTTAGCAGTTTGACACAAACCTATGGAAAATTTACCAAATCGATGTTTTGTATTCCCCTGTTTCCTCCGAATACAATAAACGTATTTGATATACTACTTATATCCTGATATTTTAAAGTTGAAGTAAAGTATGTCCCTTTTATTTTATTTTTGTTTATAAACTACATTTTCACTACCTGCGATTTTTGAAAATTTACTATGAAAAACCAAGTAAAACCGACGAGCATATATGAAGAATGTCATGAAAGTGGAAGAAGTGAAAGCCAAATGTCATGATCGTAGCAAGTGGAGTCTAAAAGTCATGCTCACGCACAGTACTCGGGACTGTCAGGCAATACTTTGGTAGATTTATCGTTTTTGTAGAGACTTAGAGGAATATGTGAGATAACATTGGATTATGGGGATTTTATCAAACGTTATCAGTTGTTTGTTCGAAGTTATTAGAATGTTCAAAATATTTCGATTAAAAGAAAGACTGATCATTTTCACTCTTATCAAAAGATACGTGTTATATTTTATTAATATCCGAATTCATTATAATCACATTATCACAAATAATTATTATTTATCTTTTATCAAACATTGTTAATGAAATAATGGTTCCGGTTGACAACTATTAAGTATTACATAATAATACTAGTCTAAACAAAGCGGCTTTGCCCGCTCGCTATTACGAAACATGGTAGTTTCCTTAGAATGTGAATTTTCAAAAATCCTTTCCTAGCACACGTCCAGACAACGAAAAGAACCTACATTCCAAGTTTCAAGTCTCTGGGATCAGTGCTTTGGGCTCTGCGTTGCATGTCAGTCAGTGAGTCATTGGTAGTGATTATGTAAAGGACAGTAAGCATGATCAACATACAAACGAGACTCTATCAATCTTTAATCAAACTTTATCAAAAAAATATATCAAACTTAATGGCCTAATATTTTAAATAATTACAATTGATAGACTAGCCACCGACCCCGTTAGTGGCAGCCATGTGGTCTAACTTTTATCATGACACTAGCGACGCGCCCCGGCTTCGCACGGGTAGCAGAAGTAGATATAGTGGACGTTTATCAGGAGTAAATTCGTGATACATTGTATTTTAATAAATATAACCCTAATGGTTTACGCAGCGCACGCAAATTAATGACTATTTCTGTTACAATGACCAAACCTTAACACATGTTATAATTTATCGTGGGCTATTTTGAAGATATTGATGAGTACTACAAACCCCTAGTACATTACTTTATTCTACCACCAATACTTTTCACACCACATGAAAAATAATCACTGCTTCGATTATTGTGACTAAACCAGAAAAGATGGATATAATCTATGTATACTGTTTTGTAGGTATTGATAATTAATACAATCCCCTAGTACATTACTTTAATCTACCACCGATAGTTTTCACACCGCATGAAAAATAATCACTGCTTCGATTATTGTGACTAAACCAAAAAAAACATAACATAACATACATTCACGCCTTTTTCCCGAAGGGGTAGGCAGAGGTGTACCCAGGACTCAGTCCCATAGTAGATACACCCACATTTCGCCAGTATGTTATTGGTCCCATATAATAGGGGGCGAGCCTATTGCCATCTACCGGGCACAGTTCCAGACTCCAGGCAATTATTGAGATATTTCCTAATGGAAAAATCCAATATTTAACACTGCCTGACCTGGGGATCGAACCCGGGACCTCTTGATTGGCAGTCGAGCATGCGCCCTCTACGCCACGGAGGCAGTCAAACCAAAAAAGATGGATATAATCTATGTATACTGTTTTGTAGGTATTAATAAGTACTACAAACCCCTAGTACATTACTTTACTCTACCACCAATAGCTTTCACACCGCATGAAAAATAATCACTGCTTCAATTATTGTGACTAAACCAAAATAGATGGATATAATCTATGTATACTGTTTTGTAGGTATTGATAAGTACTACAAACCCTAGTACATTACTTTACTCTACCACCAATAGTTTTCACACCACATGAAAAATAATCACTTTTTCGATTATTGTGACTAAACCAAAAAAGATGGATATAATCTATGTATACTGTTTTGTAGGTAGTGATAAGTACTACAAACCCCTAGTACATTACTTTACTCTACCACCAATAGTTTTCACACCGCATGAAAAATAATCACTTTTTCGATTATTGTGACTAAACCAAAAAAGATGGATATAATCTATGTATACTGTTTTGTAGGTATTGATAAGTACTACAAACCCCTAGTACATTACTTTACTCTACCACCAATAGTTTTCACACCGCATGAAAAATAATCACTTTCGATTATTGTGACTAAACCAAAAAAGATGGATAGAATCTATGTATACTGTTTTGTAGGTATTGATAAGTACTACAAACCCCAAGTACATTACTTTACTCTACCACCAATAGTTTTCACACCGCATGAAAAATAATCATTTTTTCGATTATTGTGACTAAACCAAAAAAGATGGATATAATCTATGTATACTGTTTTGTAGGTATTGATAAGTACTACAAACCCCTAGTACATTACTTTACTCTACCACCAATAGTTTTCACACCGCATGAAAAATAATCACTTTTTCGATTATTGTGACTAAACCAAAAAAGATGGATATAATCTATGTATACTGTTTTGTAGGTATTGATAAGTACTACAAACCCCTAGTACATTACTTTACTCTACCACCAATAGTTTTCACACCGCATGAAAAATAATCACTTTTTCAATTAATGTGACTAAACCAAAAAAGATGGATATAATCTATGTATACTGTTTTGTAGGTATTGATAAGTACTACAAACCCCTAGTACATTACTTTACTCTACCACCAATAGTTTTCACACCGCATGAAAAATAATCACTTTTTCGATTATTGTGACTAAACCAAAAAAGATGGATATAATCTATGTATACTGTTTTGTAGGTATTGATAAGTACTACAAACCCCTAGTACATTATATTATTCTACCATCAATGCATTTCACAGCGCACGCAAATTTATGAATATGGTAATTATATTATGTAACACCTTGGTTCACAATATTGCAGTTTTCTTACGGATCCCCATTTTTTTTCAAAATCTCATATAGCCTATGGCACTCACACTGAATTAAGCTATCCATAAGTGAAAGAATTTTTAAAATCGGTCCAGTAGTTTCGGAGCCTATTCGTTACAAACAAAAAAACAAAAAAACAAAAAAACAAAGTTTCTCTCTTTATAATATTAACATTATATTATTCTACCATCAATGCATTTCACAGCGCACGCAAATTTATGAATATGGTAATTATATTATGTAACACCTTGGTTCACAATATTGCAGTTTTCTTACGGATCCCCATTTTTTTTCAAAATCTCATATAGCCTATGGCACTCACACTGAATTAAGCTATCCATAAGTGAAAGAATTTTTAAAATCGGTCCAGTAGTTTCGGAGCCCATTCGTTACAAACAAAAAAACAAAAAAACAAAAAAACAAAGTTTCTATCTTTATAATATTAGTATAGATTTCTTTGTAAAACATATCCAGTGCCATCTGACAGGTGTACTATAGAGTAGTACAGCGGTGGTGTGGTACAGATGTGCAGGCAACGACGCGGGTTCGTCGCCCGTTGGTACAGATTCGTGGGGTGAACCTCACATGTGGTTTCTGTGCGATAATTGGCTATTGTTATGCGTAAACGCAAGTGTTTGGTAGCTTTTTCCTTATTAGCACACTTCTTTTTCATTATTTTCATGATAGCTGCTATTCTAGCATTAAGTTAGTCCTGACAGTTTTTTTTCCCACCCGGGGTAAAAGATTCCTTTGCTGTCTCTTTCACGTTATTTACTCCACACTGGGAAATGATAACCTTGCTAACCCTGTAGGACTCCAACTTTTCAAAAGAAACACGAATAAAATGTAACGTAAACACAGCTTCGATGAAGTGATGCCGCCAACAAAGTGCAAAAAGTTCAAATTCAAATGACGATGGCCATACGTGAAATGGAGACGTTCCTATCAGCCGACACTCCGCCCATCACCAACATGGACTACCAACCGAAGACAGACCTGGCGACCGAATACTTCAACACATTCAACCAGATCTGTGATAACTATAGAGACTCTGACAACCTTCGACAAACATCGGACTCTCTTCGGCTATCCTCGGAGATTCTCGATGGTGTGCGTTCGGAGTATGTTAGCACGGATTTTAACGCGAAATTGTTTGTGAAAGACGGTGATTACGAAGTGGGCGATAAGTTCCTGAAGGATGAGCAGGTGTTTCAGTTCGGACAGCCTGATGCGTCGGCTCTGTTGAGGCATAGAGCTAGAAGAAGATATAATGAGGAGCATGGGATCCAGCAGCCCTCTGCCACCAGTCAGGAGAGCGGGGTAAGATTTTACTGTTTAAAAGGCGATTCTAATGTTTTTGCAGCGTGGTATGACTGTCTTCTAATTCGGAGTCCGCAGACAACACGCCCTTGTCAAAATGTGCACTTGAGCATTTTTAAAGCACTTTGCGTAACTTCACGCTATGGGCACTTCCCGAAACGTGCACTTCTAAAAATTTGCAAACCAACGAGAACAAAATCACGGGCGGACAGAATCAAACTGGCTGGTAATGCTTCACAAATCCACACAAGGTTTTCCTTCAATCCACACACCTATCTATTCTGTAATGAGGCGAGTACATTAGATAGAGCGGCCTTGTGTCACCGCCCACTTTGTCACCAATCACACACATAAATATATCACAATAGTGTGAATAATATAGTAGGTATATGCTCAAACTGTTTTGCAGTACATAAATTAATTGCACTTAGAATTTTGAATTATTAGCGTTTGTAGCCCGGTTTCAAATCCGGAATCCCTGGATTCTGGATCGAATCTCAGCTTATGGTCTTTTCACCTGGGTGTTAACATGTTACGGATGGCATGATAAATGATATCTACATCCCGGCTGTTTCCTATAAGACATGTAGTGGGCAGTCGTTAGGTCATGTCGGAGGCTGCGTAGGAATCTTGGCGACCTGAAACTATGATAATATGGGTTGTCCACATAACACATATGAATTGACTCGAGCAGTGTAATTAGGGAACCCGTTCTGTTAGAGTATAAGTTCAAATATGAAAGGAGTTTAGCAAAAGATATTTAGGCGACTGTGAATTCAATAATAGAGGTCGAACGAGGCGTATATTTCATGACTAAATCCATGTTCGTCTAAAGAAAGGCCGGCTCGAAAGTACCCACAACCGACGAGCATATATGAAGATGATGAAAATGGAAAAAGCTGAAGTCGTGTGTCAGGATCGTAGCAAGTGAATCTCTGTCTACAACAACCGAAACAAGGTGTGGCTGTTCGTGTCCTATAGTAACAAATATAATGAATGACAGGGTATGAATATGAGAGGTGCATAATGTCTCAGTAGCTACACTCGCATCTAAAAATACCAACCTTCATGCGTTCCAATGCGAGTCTATTTGTGTCTACAAATTATGTCATTATGGAGAATCATAGTGAAGCACAAAACGGGAGGAATAGCTCCTATAAATGTTACACCATATAACACCATATATCTATCTATGTGAGTAACACTTAAGTTGGTGCACTCACCAGTTAAGCTGAACAATTGAAAGAGAAAGAATTGGGATATTCCACTTCCTTGGGCACATAGCACGTAGAACTGATGGTCGATGGGGCTGGACAGTTCTCGAATAGAGACCACGGACCGGCAGGCGCAATGAATGAAGTCGTTGTATTGTCATCGAAGTTTTGAGACGTCTCTTATCCAGTGATGTATGATCGCTGATCACCTTCGTTATGCTGATCACTGATAGGGATTAGGGGAAGGGACTTTAAACGTTTTGTATTTTTATAATGTCTTTGAAGTCTCGCTTTAAGCTGTTTTTGATTAATATTGATGAGATTTCACTGAGACGATTTATTTGCGGCGTTAATTTTTATTGGTCGATGAAAGTTCCGGGTGACAGAACTACGGGATCAATAGTATTTTTAAACTATTTTAAAAGCTTATGGCAAAAACGTGTCTTGATCCCTTTCCCATGGAAATCTCGACGTTGATACCCGCATTCTTCAGTCTACTCGTGACCTAGGCTGATAAGTCCCATTTTTACCATAATTTCTTTACGATACCTCTTCTCGCCTCTGCCTCGGTTGCATAGTGGGCGCAAGCTTGACTGCCGATCATGAGGTCCCGGGTTCGATCCCTAGGTCAGGCAAAGTGTTAAATATTGGATTTTTCCATTTCGAATTATCTCAATATCTGCCTGGAGTCTGGAACTGTGCCCGGTAGATGGCAATAGGCTCGCCCCCTATTACATGGGACCAATAACATACTGGCGAAATGTGGGTGTATCTACTATGGGACTGAGTCCTGAAAACTCAGTTACCGCCTGGAGTCTGGAACTAGGGGCATTTAATAGAGGACTCGCCCTCTATTACATGGCACGAATAACATACTGGCGAAATGTGGGTGTACCTACTATGGAACTGGGACTGAGTCCTGGGAACAGCTCTGCCTACCCCTTAGGGAAAAAGAGCGTGATCGTAAGATACAAGCCGAGATGATAGTATGTTATTATACAATAAAAAGGACATTGTAACTAATATGTCAATAAAGCGTTCAAAATCTTATATCAATCATCTATAAAATCCCAAGTAAAGTCTGAATTAAAGCATTTTTCAAGCTCCCTTAACAATGTATTGTAATACGAGCATCGTGCCTCTCGACAGTGCTCTAATGGATGTAACATGATAGCCGGTGAGGTCCCTGAAGGGCTTAGGAACTAATGGTTTGGTAAATCATCAACAAGAAGGGAATAAATACTCTTTATATTAAATATTACCAATAGGTAATATTTATAAAAAAAAAAAAATCCAACCTCTCCTTGTGTGGTGTACGGTGTACCTATTATACTACGGCACTGATTCTTGGGTACACCTCTGCCTACCCCTTCGGGAAAACGGCCTGATTGTATGTCATGTTATGCTACTTTACAGGTTTACCTGTACAGTTCAATAGTTGTCTAAACACCCATGATTAGACAACAAACATCTAGTTTTGCCTAGTGTCCGCGGCCCAGTGACAATAATATGTCCGTCCTTTAAATCTGGACCCCTGGTTTGATATAGATTTAAATCTGGTATTACTTTTTAAAAATCTGAGCTGGATGTGTAATGAATAATTATTGTTGATTTAACGCTAGGGTTAACGTTGACAGGTTGTTAATGAAAATGTAGGCTACGAATACAAAATATGACTCCAATATTTTGTACCAACTATACCTTCACCAGCTCACGTTCAAAGGAAACGTTATCCAGTTTTTCAATGCACAGGAAATGCCGCGGCATAAGCTATATATTTACCCGTCAATATAATGTAATTCATATAGCGATATAAGTATTGAATCTATATTCGATTGTGATGACAAAAAAAGGGTTTAATTGTGCATCCCGTTAGCGGTGGGATAAGTTATAAGAGTAGCGATTTAAATAGCTGGAGCCTTTACATGCGGTATTATATAATTTGTCAACGTTTCTCGCCGGCGCGAATTATATACTTAAGGGAGGCCCCAGAAAGGGTCTCTCTAAAAGAGAACACACACAATCGGCTAGTTGGATTGCACTTCTTTTTTAACCTAAAAGGAACCACAGGATAATAATAATTTGAATGTATACATACTCTGCCGGTTTCCACTATTATACTGCTCGAAACAATTTATATGTGTTATGCGGACAACCCATATTATTAGGGTTTCAGGTCGTAAAGATTCCTACGCAGCCTCCGACATGACCTAACACACGACATGATCGCCCTCTACATACATCATCATCATCATCATCTCAGCCGTTAGTAATCCACTACTGAACATAGGCCTCACCCATAAAGGGGGTTTTGCCAATACTCGACACGTTTGGCAGGCGGGTTGTCGAGCGCAGTTCGATGGTTTTTTGCAGAGGACGCTGCCCGTCCTCTGGATCTGTTAACCCTTAGCCGGCTCTTACGGCAACCACGGGTAGAGAGGGTGGAGCACTATTCTAAAGCCGGTAACTCCACGGCGGTCTACATACATATCTTATAGGAAACAGCCGGGATCTACAGTTTAACGTGTCATCCGAAACACGGTAGCGCCCAGGTGTATAGTCCACATGTGAGATTTGATCCGACTCAAACAAGGACAATTTCCCGCTTGAGCCTTTAACTTGATACAACCTCCTGCTGTAACAGGAAGAGTGACGCGTTGGGGCATCGCCTCGGTGGGAACTGGGAACGATCCAGTATCGTATTATCATTATGACTCATAGGAGTTTCCTGTGAAATTCTTGAAATTCATTATTTACTAGGGTTGATGTCATCTGCAACTCAAGCTAGTCTTGTTGGGTCTCAAATAAGTAACTTTATTTCGTTTTGATGGTGTTTTTTTGCCGGCGTCCTAAAAAGATCTGGACGAACTGTGTGAAAGAGGATATGGGTGATAAAAGAGTGAGTGTAGAGATGACGAATGATTAACTAATAGCGGAAGAAGACGTGTGTGTGCCACCCAGTCTGGGAAATTGAAGACGGTGTCGCTGAAATGTATAAATTGGTCCTAGAACTT
This sequence comes from Hemistola chrysoprasaria, assembly GCA_947063395.1. Taxonomy (NCBI): domain Eukaryota; kingdom Metazoa; phylum Arthropoda; class Insecta; order Lepidoptera; family Geometridae; genus Hemistola; species Hemistola chrysoprasaria. Next base: position 699,803 of record OX346734.1, on the reverse strand, counting down.
CATAACTTTGAAAAAAAAATAAAAAATAAAGAAACATTATTTTGAGTTAAAGGGTGAACGGTCTCAACGGGACTATTGTGTTTCGAAACACTGATGTACCAACGGTAGTAAATCCTGCATAAAATCCGGATTGCTTGGGTTAAAAATTTATTGACATGACATTTTCATGACATGTTACCGTGATTTGGGAAGGCACGTTCAACTGTTGTTTCTTACTCGTAAGAGATATGCAAGGGGCAGTTGTTTGGTCATGATCACTTCACATCTATGGATTACTGCATCCCCCAATGGTTTAACTCGAGCATAATTGGGGTAACCCGTTCTTTTAGAGCAGAACGTTAACTTTCTTGTGATGAGGGACCATTTTCGTCAATATTATCAGAAGTGCTGAGAGCCCCTGTTCACATAGATGTGTTGATGAAAATGTTATGTGTATAATACAATTACTGGGCATGATGAGATTCAACAACTCATATCTCAGGGTGATAGGCGCAGTGCAGTGCCGCGCAGAATTTTGAATTTTAAAACACTGGGTGTCACTGTGTCTGATATGGGCAATCATGATGCTTACCATCAGGCACCTGATGAGCTCGTCTTGTCACTCACTATCATAAAAAAAAAAAAAAAAAAAAAAAAAAAATTTCTCAAATCTTTGAAAGAGAAATTAGTACATTTTTTATGGCTTTGAGAAACACTGGGTGCATCCACGGACCACTGGTTTAAGAACCAGTGTGTTAGAATATAAATTATATTATAATAATTTGAATTTATACTCTAACAGAACGCGTTACCCCAATTACACTCCTCGAGTCAATTCATATCAGTTATATGAACAACCCCATATTATTGTCATAATTTCAGATCGCCAACATTCCTACGCCGCCTCCGACATGATCTAATGCCTGCCCCCTACATATCTTATAGGAAACTATAGGGACCTACAGTTTAACGTGACATCCGAAACACGGTAGAGCCCAGGTAAAAATCCACCTGGTGAGATTCGATTCAGGGACTCCGGATTTAAGCTGGGCATATTTCCACTGGGCCACGGACGCCACAAATTATAGGTATACGGCAGTTTCTCTGCTATTGTATTTGGAAATAACCCCATTCTGAAGTAGCAGCTAAAAACTAAAGATTCCAATCATTATGATATTAAAGTATTAGGTTATCAAAACACCCAGGAATGCGTTGAGATCCTCCATGACTCATCCCGCGCTCATTGTGGCTAAATTTAGCCATTTATGGCAGGCAGTTCAGGAAGTTTGCACATTCGATCGCTTTTCGCGGAATTATTGGTTTGATCGTGTGTTTGGCACCTTTATCTTGTATTAGGTTTCTTATTGAGACTTGGTTAAGTTCTCTCGATCTTATCTGGGCAATGGGCTTGTTCTTTACCTTCAACTTCACTACCGTCATTAAGTTTGACCCAATATCTCCTGCACTCGTTACTAAGTTACAAAGCTTTAACTTGGATAACGTTGGGAGTAATATAGTAATAGAAAGGTCAACTCCAGAGAAATTACCTAATTATTAACGTCAGCGCTGAATTGTCTGAGTTTCGTTCAGCTTTAGAGGTTTACAAAGATATCAATATTATCCTACAAATATTAAACTAAGAAAAAGTACATACTAAGAAGTCTTTCTCATTTAAATGGAGCTTATAGGTCATAGGTATAACACGCGTAAAACTTTGTGCTCTGCGAAGTAAGCCGTTTTCGCTGCGCAGTACAAAGTACAAAGAAACCGTGGCATCATTCGTACTGCAGCCAAGACTGCTACCGTCAGAGGTCATACATTTTTGCGCGAATTATACCTCTACCAACTTATTTGACTATTGTATTTTTTTTATAATTTTAAAGACTAAATCAGCCATATCGCTTGATACAATATGTGTTTCTTGTTCTGTATATCGGAAGAAAAATTATTATCATGAAAAAAAGGTTGGTGTTATCAATTTCGATATTAATTCGATTTATGATTATAAAGTTACTTGTCGGTGGGTTAATGCAAAATGCATCACCAATAGATAACACACACGCCCCTATAGTGCGTTAGTAGGCGGAATAGAAAAAACCGCCGATGACTAATACTGTCACGATAGCTCAATTAGTAGAGTCCCCACCACGCGGATTGATGAAATTTTTCTTCCCATTTTCATATATTGTAGAATTGTAGGTCATTCTAGAAGATAGATAGATAAAGAATAAAATAAGGATTACACATCTCACATCCCATAACAAATCAACGTCTCACAATCGGCCCATATTTCGAAACCCGCTAATGCAGTCGTGTTTAGTTTTTGTGTGACGTTTTCGTCAACTATTCTGTACCTAATCTGGCGAACAATGGGTAGGAACACCTTGCTTATCGACGGTACACTGCCCGACAGTATTGTGTGGGTTTCATTCATGATTTTATACAAAAAAACTGGCTTTGTATGGCGAATGTTAAGGTTGTGCGCGGACTTTCATGATGATTATTAATTTACCTTTACATTTCGGCGAAGTTGCATCAGCCGTGGTCACGAGAAGACTGGAGAATGCGGGTGTCAACGTTGTGAAGGGCGAGAATTTTCTCCAATATTTTGTGTAGGGTTTTAGCGCATTTGTCATAGAATATTATCTTTGTCATCCAGTAGGGGCTAGCTAGCTTCTTGTTCTGTATTTTTCCACTCTTGCATGTCTTCCTTTAATCTTCACTGCATGTCTTCTTTCATTCTAGACTATCATCAGTCATATCTGCACTTGCACCCTCAACACGCATATCCTGTTTACACACTCCGTCGAAGTCTTCCATATTGCCATAGCATGGGCAATGTTTACTAGTAAACAGAGATAAAAAATTGAGATAGCTAATGATTTCTCATCTCAGCCGTAGGAATCGGAAGTCTACTTCTGGATATAGGCCTCTCTATGAGGGGGGATTTTGCCAATACTCCCCACGCTTGGCCGGTGGGTTAGCGAGCGCAGTACAATAGTTTTACGCAGGGGAAGCTGCTGTCCATCTTCTGGATATTTAGATATCGTTACGGTGGCGGTGCCGTATCCTTGGTGATGGGGCCAAACCCTAAGTCTCTGGCAAACATTAATTTCAACTGCGGGACACAGCTACAGTCCAATAGATCCCAAAAAGGTTAATGAATAAGAAATTACTTCTGCACACACCAGTACGGCACAATAAGTCCAATTACCGGCACTGTTGCCTTCGCCTGTACATGTCGCAACACACCAAAATGGTGGCCACGGTACCATTTCAGATTTTACTGTTATGGAGGTCTTTGTGCAATTAGAGATGGGGAAATTGTCGACCACCCGGAGAGGTGAGAAATGAGGGTGCTGCATTGAATAATAAATGAAATTGGACAACTCTCCTCACACGGTCTTTTGGTTCCTAACTAGGCTAGAAGGTTGTACCAAGGTAACCGGTAGGGATTATACAAGGAAGACTCATATACATACATTTATACCATGAATAAATAATAATACCAACGTACGTACAGTATAACATAACTCAGACACAGATCAAACAGACACGCTCATGCGCACAAATTTTCAAATCCCGGGATCGGGTATTTTCAAATTTACAAACGGTCAAATATATTTAATAAAAAATGTACTCTTTTCCCTGTTCTTTTCTGCGCATACGTGCGAACTATGGAAAGATCTCCCTGCTGCGGTCTTCCCGTTGAGCTACAACTTGGGGCTCTTCGGAATAGTTCGGAACGAGAATGAATAGAGTGTTGGTCGGGTCGACAACATACCGGCAATGCTCCTGGTGTTACAGATATCCAGAGGCAGTGGTAACCGCTCACCATCAGGCACACCGTCTGCTTGTGCCTCCACCTAAGGCATAAAAAGAAGAATAAAAGTTGTAGGGACCCCAATATTCTAAAATGCTCAGGACACCTCATAGGTCTAAGACGGCCCTGTAAAATTGTAGTTGTTCTATGTTTTGATCCATATGCTTTCGTCACCATGAGCCATCTCAGCCGTTGGAAGGCTACTGTTGGACATATGGGCCTCACCATAAGGGGTTTTTGCCAATACTCTCCACGCTTGTTAGACGAGTTGGCGAGCATAGTTTGATGTTTTCACACAGAAGACGCTGCTGCACATCCTCTGAATCTAATAACCCACAGACGGCTCTTACGTCATCCACCTTCCTTCATATAATCCTTAAGGTGCCATTCCACCAGTGTGCCGAACTGTGCAGCACTGTAATAAATCGAACATTTCTGCACAGGGTAGCACACTGGTGGAATCGCACCTTTAGGTCCATTTCGTATGAACATTTTGTGCCGTTAGTCAGCAGTTCCGAAATATCTGATAAATAATAATTGATAGTTTGTGTGTATTTGATTAAAATATGTGATACTTAGTATCTAATATGTAGTTACAATCTTCTAGTTACTTCATAGTTTGTGTTTTTGATAAACCATGATTCATTTATAATTTGGTGACCAATTACATAACATAAAATCACGCCATTGTCCCGAAGGAGTAGGCAGAGGTGTACCAGGACTGAGTCCCATGTAATAGGGGGCGAGTCTATTGCCATCTACCGGGCACAGTTCCAGATTCCAGGCTGTGATTGAGATGATTTCTAATGAAAAAATACATAACACTTTTATAAGACTATAATAAGTTTTAAATACGAAAATTCTTTATAATAAAACTGCTCCACAAACCGAGGTCAGAACCGTAATATTGTTTATCCTATTTTAGTAGCGGTACGCAGAAGTGATTAGTCAGTAATGTGATCATTGCTTCGTACGGCTGCGATTACTACTTAGTACTTACTAGTTACCAATAGATGTTATTTATCTACCATTGTTGAATTCTTGCTCGCCGTTTTAGGACTTACTTTATGGGTGAGGGGTTTTGTACACTATCCTGTAATCATATTATACTAGAGAGTAGAGAGAACACCTATGAACTATATTCAATAACATAGATCCACACGCATTTTGTATATATATAAATAAAAGTGTAAGAGCATTTGGACACAGCGTATTTTTATTGCTAAAGACGGGACCACGAACGTACGTTTGCAACGCCGTAGATTCTCAAGAAACAGTACTTTTGTTTGGGAATCGCCTTGTACTTTTTATAAGCGTTTGAATCGCGTATTTAGGATAACTCACAGGTTCCAAGTAAATGATGCGCTGCATCTGTGCGTGGTTGGCTGCTGATGATATAAAACGTGTGCAAATCTAGCTCCCTAGCAATTTTCCCGGATATAGCCAGGGTCTGCTTTCCAGCTATTTCTCCTTCACTTTTGTTTTCTTGTGCTAATAAAGACTAATTGCTCGTATGTTCCGAAGGGGTGCTTTATCGTTAAAATTTTATACTCGTACAATTGACATTTTCACGTATCGTACCCACAAAAACTGAATGAAACGGAAGTGACACAAGGTCAATTTATTCATTCATTCATCTCCTCCTTAATGTTACTATAAATTATTATTTGAAATACATGTCGTCATGTTTGGTGATGCAACGGTATAGTGGGCGTGAACCTTTATAAGGAAAGCTATTTCGTGAAGTGTAAATGCTAAAGGCGTATTAATATAATGTGGGACAGAATATATCACACGCCTTTACAAAATTTACATATTATAATATTTTATTAAGAGGACAGTGAGTCAAGAACATGATAATACAATTCGATGATTTTTTTACCAAATCTATGTTTCGTATTCCCCTGATTGAAGAAGAATGCCTAAACCTTATTCTAAAATCTTGTATAACAACGCCCCTCATGACCAGGACCATTCTCTCCATGCGCGACGCTCTAGTTTGATGTAAATAAACAATCATTTTCCTTGTTGTTTTACCTCTTATTACGTCGAAGCGATTACGAATTAAGGAAAAGGGTTATTAATTACAATACACGCCTATTTATTGACTTCGGAGAAAAGTTCTTTAAGACTTACATAAGACTTAAAATAAGTGCAGGGGTATCTGCGTAGATAGAAGTAAAGTGGGTTGTTTTTTTATGTTAAAAGTAACATAGCTATGTATACACACTACAAAAGTAAGCGACATGAAAATAAAGTGTGTGGTCCTGCATGTAACACTACTCTGTTTAACAAGAGCGTCTTCTGCATGGGTCCACGTGTGTACAACCATTTGCCGAAGGCACTCCTGGAAACTAGCAATATATATAGTTTCAAGACTGACTTAAAGAAGTTTCTAATTGACAAAGCGTATTATTCGGTGGCTGAGTATTTATCAGACAAATCTTTTTGACCAATAATTGTTATACCTACACTAAATTCTGGACCTACTTATAACTATAAAATTAACATTAATCTATATAATTGTAATAATAAGAATAAGAATACCTATGTTTGCATGCCGTATGGTAGAATAAGGCGATCCTATGTTCACATAACATCTTTATCATGTTACCCTTATCCGCAATAAATGATATGATTTGATTTTGATTTGATTTTGATAGTGAGTGACAAGACGAGCAAATCAGGTGCCTGATGGTAAGCATCATAATTATCCATATCAGACACAGTGCCACCCAGTGTTTGAAGTTCAAAATTCTGCGCGTCACTGCACTGCGCCTGTCAGCCTGAGATATGAGTTGTTGAATCTCGTCATGCCCAGTAATTTCGCTGGTAACATTGCCCTTCAGACCGGAACACAGTAATGTTTGCACATTACTGCTTGGCGGATGAATAACTGGCATAGGTGTGGTACTTCCCCAGGCGGGATAAGTGCAAAATAGTAATTCTCTGTTTGATTAGTTTTAAGACATAATATATAAAACCTAAGGAAGTAATGAAGGAATAAGGTTTATCGAAAAGTCGAAAGAGAATGAATTATGCTAATCGATGCTATATTTTTTAATCGAACTATTATTGTTAATGCGAAAGTTTCTATGTGGGACTTTGTTTAAACGCCAAAAGTATTGAACCGATTTGGCTGGTATTTGTGATATATATTTATATTATGTACATAGCTTAGGCGTAGACCCAGGGACAATACATTTTATGATACTTTCGGGTCAAACCGCGGGGTACAAGTTATTGTTATACAATACAATAACACTGTCCGTCCTGGGAATAGATCCCAGCATCTCATGCTCAGCCGTTGCACCATTGACTAGACCAGCGAGTTGTGCGACTAATCAAAAATGTATCTCTTTCCAGTATGGCAGCGATGAGTTCGGTCACGACTCGCCGAGCCGGTACGCGTCACCGAAGGGCGCCGGCGCGGGCGCGTCCTACCAGGAGCCATACTACCCCGCGGGGGGCGAGTGGGGAGCGGGCTACTACCAGCCTCCCCCGCCGCCCTACCAGCACGAGCCGTATGCCACATCGCCAGGTCGGCACAACCCCGTATATATTAACTCTCTATATATAGCACTAAGGAATGGCCCTACGCTAGTGCCGGCAATAATCACCCTGTCTACCCGAGGTCTCCGTAAGAGACGGCTAAGGGTTATGAGATCCAGAGGACCGGCTGCAGCGTCAAACCATCAACCATCAAACTGCACCTGCCAAGCGTGCAGAGTATTGTACCCTCTCCTCCCTTATTGGGGAGGCCTATATCCGGCAGCGGACGGCTGCCAACTGCTGAGTCGTTGATAATGAATGGCCCTTCCAGTCCCACGCAAATAACCAAATGCAGTAAACCTTATGTCAGATTGTGCGTGAAATAGTTTTGGATAGCGTATATGGGCCAGCAGAACGCACCTGTGGGATAAGGGCAGAGAGATGATGATGAAGGCCCTTTATCTCTGATTTCATATTATGGTAACTGGTAACACAAAATGAACTATAACGTGCGTTTGTTCAAGTCAAGAGTGAATAGGGAACAAGGGTCTTAGGCTCCAACTTAGGCCGCATCATCACTTATCTTATGGGATTGTTTAGTCCAACACATGAAAGGAGGGGTTAAAATCTTGGTCCTCATGATCGATGTATGGTTCCAGGTATAGCAGGCGGCGGAGTGTCGGAGACGGGCGGGGCCGCGGGAGGAGCCGCGGAGCTGCCGTTGCCGCCGATGTCTTCGTTCAGAGCCGCCGCGCCGCACCACTCGCCCAACGACGCCATGCTCGTCGCCAAACCGCCCATACAACCTGTAAGTTTATACAACGTGCCTTTTGTGTTCCTTGTCTACGTCATTAAAGAAAATTACGTGCAAATTTTCAGCTTTGTAGGTGGCAGGGTTAGGGCGGGGCGTTGATAAGTGTGTCAGTCGATCAGTCAATCAGTCAGGACTTTGATTTTGGTAAATAGAGATGAATCTGGTCAGTTTTGGTTGTTTGGATTTTTCCCCTTAAGAATTATCTCAATGCCAGCCTGGAGTCTGGAATTGTGCCCTTGTAGATAACGATAGGCTCGCTATGACATGGTAAATATAACTAGCGAAGTGTGGGTTTTCATTCATTTCATTAATCAGGATTGTATTTGAAATAACATAATAATAATAGGTATAAACAAATCAAACAAACTTAAAAAGATTCAATAATAATACTTAATAATTAATTAATTAATCAATATAAATGACAAAATTCGGATACCTATTCATAATGTCACTATTTAAGAAAAAAAATGTCACAACTCACAACTAATTAAAAAATGTCACATCTCATTATATTTACATTTTATAAATTCTTCCACTGAATTAAAACATACGTGTACACTGTACTTAATATGGTACTTAATTCCTGGATACCTACCTACACTTCTGCCTACCCCTTTGGGAAAGAGGCTAGATGGTATGTTATGGTTTATACAGTTCCAACAAGTACAGCTACAATCTACCCCCAACAGATATACGGCGGCGCAGCATCAACAGGCACGGTGGGCGGTGCTGAAGGCGGCAGCATATCGTCGTACGGCAGCTCCCCCTCCACCCCGGTGCACTCCCCCCCTCCCCTGCACGCGCGCCTCTACCCCGCACTCAAACACTCCCCCGCCGCGCAACACCTCGCGCATCATCCACAGGTTAGTTGGGTAATGTGTACCTACCTACCTATGTTAGTGGTGGGGTCAGGATGTAGTTTTTAAACAAATATACACGCCTAAGTCGTTGACCCGCCGGCTTTTTGTCGGCTATGTTACAAGTTTATTTCGCCGATATAATTCATGTGAAATTTCAATCATCATCATCAGCCGGGAGACGTCCACTGCTGAACATAGGCCTCCCCCATAGAACGCCATAAACTCTTCACAAGAATATTCTTTAAATGTACATGTAATATTATTTAGAGTATGTTTCACATGATGAATCTCGTGCATTAATTTTGCAGTGTTAAAATGATATTTCTTCCAATCTAGCATTCAAATCTAGTCAGGACTTTGTCCTCTTTTATTAAGTCTGATATTTGTGCATTTACTGCCTTTAAAGGTAAATTAATTCTAACACGCTGAAAAGTATCCTCCCTACCATTCCAAGGTCTAAGCTGTCAGCATACCGAATTTCCGCCCCAACTTTATCAGCCTTCAATCTTCGCATCATTTGGTGTTTTGTCATTTATTATCAAGTGCCTGTATATTCATCATGGCTTATACTGAAATAAAATTGTCTTATATATGGCTCTTCATCACTGCCGTTGGAAATCCACTGCTGCACATATGCCTTCTCCATAAAGGAGGGTTTATGCTAAATATTGTTCGTAAATATAACCCACTAGGGATGTAGACAACGTGACTTTAGACTTTAGACATAACAAACGTTTTATCCCCTCATAGCAATCAGGCTGGGTATCGTCAGGCGTGTCCTCCCCCCCAGGCGCCCCGCTCGCGGGCGCGCCTCCCCCCGCCGTGTTGCCTAACGGACACCAGCATGTTGTCTACCCACAGGGCGTTATGGTAAGTTATATTGTAAAACATGTGCGGCAAACGGGTAGGTGGGGTAAACGGGTAGGTTGGTTTAGTGAAAGGTAGTCAGAAGGGTAAGTTGATTTTATCTTAGTGGGGTCAACGGGTAGGCAGAGGTTGGTGGGGTAGCGGGTAAGTTGGGTAGTCAAGTGGGAAATTAAAGTGTGGTAAGCGGGTAGTGAGGAGTAGATGAGATAGTAGAAAGTTTTGGGTATTTCTTTTTTATCATCAGGGTAGTCGGTATGTTATCTTCTCACAGAGCTTTATGCAAGTTGTTTCTATCGTAATGGGGTAAACGGGTAGTCAGCGGTTGGTTGGTTAAAATTGATTAAAGTAAGTGGTAGGTGGGGAAGTGAGTTAATAGAAAAAGTGTTAGTTTTGGGTAATGCAATGTTTGGGTTGCTGGAGTTAATGAAAGGTAATAAAAATAGTCGGGGATAGGTCAGGTAGTATAGATAGGAGTAGGTGGGATTGTTGAAGAACATTATTGTTCATTCAACATAGGCGTTAAGGGCATACGAAAGGTAGGGTAGTGAGGGGAAAAGGAGGGAAGTTATTAGTTTGAAATTTAAAAAGAAACTGCATAGAATAGGATTGAAAAAGATATAGAATATAAATACTTATACGAAACTGAGGGTCAGAAAAAAAAAGAGTATACATTAGACAATTTTGAATTATAAATATTTTGAATTATTTATAATCTAGTGTTATTTGAAAGCATGACTTTTCTAGCATGATTATGTAACTAATTTTTGAAATTTAGAGTTTAATTTTCCATCTAGTGTTTTGATATAAATAGTCCCCTCTTTTGGTTTTCTTTACAAATGTGATGCTGATTTCCAGATAAAAGTATTTTATTAATTTCATAAATATGACATTGTATGTATGTCAGACTAAACAAAATTTGTTTTGAGAAATTGACATCACATTTTGCAACTGTAAATATGTATTTTGTTTGTGTTATTTTTTGTGTTTTATTAATGCCTAAGTGTTGAGTTTGTTGCCGTATTTTATCCATACATTTCGATGTAGATATAAATAAGCATGTATATTGTAAAGATGTAGATTAGATCTTCCCGTTTCGGATGATAAATTGATAAAATATTATTTGAAGAAACAAGAGACAGATTTTTCTAGAAATTCTGGCGTATTTATTTAGCATTTTATTTTTATGTCAGATTAACAAAAGATTGTAGACTTCTTTAGTAAAGTAGATTCAATTTAGGTATTGAATTTTCCCTTTGAGGGGGTTTTTCGACGGGTATACCCGCTAAACTAACTCAATCTCGGATAGTCACATGTGAAGCAAGTGAAATGTTATTGTAACGGCAACAAACTCGCCACACAAACATCGTAACAAACAAACAAACATTAGGGCGCGGGCGCCGAGCAGCGACAGCTCGACGAGGCGATGGTGTTCCTCCGAGAGCATAACGATGTTGTTGTAAGTATTGCTTTGTTTCCTTTCAATATATATCTCTATGGAAATGTCATCTCAAGGCAGTGTTACAAGGTGATTCTGTGAACTTCCCCCTAACTTTTTCCAAAATCCCCTAAAAATTAGCTTTTTGTATTACTTAAAGTTATGTTAATAATAGAGTAAAAATATTTATTTAAATATCCCATAACGTCAAGTATATTCACATTTACTTCTATATATAAAATAATTTACACGTTTTCAGAATTAATCCGATTTAGGAACAAAATTGATACAACCTTTGGGTAACGAATACCGTATACTGAGAACCGTATACCGTATACCGAAGCTTCGGCAGTTGCTATTGCCATTCGGTTGCGCAATTTGTCTTTAATGAACTCCCCGAAAGAATCTCTGACCCCCCCGGCCTCTGTTTTCCCCGCTACTGATCATATCGTGCTTGTCCATATACGTTATCAAAATCTATTTCACGAGCAACAGCTGAAATAATCCCGGGTCCAGATTACGCGCGGCAAACCCTCGAACATTGGCTTGCGTGGTTTATTAACATTTGTGTGCACACAAATGTGTGCTGTCCCTGTTTACTTCACTCCCCCCAAAAAAATGACAGAAAACTTAGTGATTTGAAACTATCATGGTTTTATACATGAGAGTTACTGTCCACCGGATATTTACAATGATTCAACGTTTTACCAGTTTCCATATTCCATTCCATAGTGATGTATATTCAAAGTTTGTTTCTATGAACTTTGGTTTGTGATTTATACAGAGTGAATATTTTTAAGAACCAAATAAATATACTAGCCGGGCCTCGCGGTGCTCACCCTTTTTCAAAGTAACCTCTGTGTTATTCCCGGGTCTAAGCTATATACATACCAACCAGTAGTTTTAGCAAGAACCCGGAACAAACAGTCTCATAAAAAACAGTGTCAATTTAGAACACGCTACTAGCGTTTTGTTTACCTGTTAGAAATGTAAATAATTCAGATTTATAATATTAATAGGATATAATAAACTTATTCTATAAACTTATATCCTGGTATTTTTATAGTGAACTATACTATGTCCCTGTCATTTTAATTTTTCTTATAAACCCTTGGTTTTTTCAAATTGAACTTCCAAAAATCCCAGTTTTACTCGCGTGATTGGACGTTTACTACAAAAAAATTTAGAGTTTATAAACAAAATTTAAATGCTAGGAGCATACTTTACTTCAACTTTAAAATATCAGGATATAAATATATCAAATAGGTTTACTGTATTCGGAGGAAACAGGGGAATACAAAACATCGATTTAGTAAATTTTCCATAGGATTCTGTCAAACTGCTAAGACATCCACTGTTAAAGGAGAAATATTTGGAGTATGAACTTTATTATATTCTTATTTCTTTGAGAATGCCCCCAATACAATAACTATTACGAGTATTTGCTGATAATGTATTCATAATGTAATCATCACAAATCAACATCTAGAAGTCTAGACCATAGGTAATTAATATAGATAGAAGTACTTTCGCATGGTTTTCAGAACGCTTGTATTTTTATTGTGAATTTTGTTTTGCCGGTAGATGGCAATAGGCTCGCCCCCTATTACATGAGACCAATAACATACTGACGAAATGTGAGTGTATGGGACTGAGTCCTGGGTACACCTCTGCCTACCCCTTCGGGCAAAGGCGCGATTGTATGTTATGATAATGAATTTTGTTTTGGTCTGTAAATAATATTTTTATATTATTATTATAAGTCTGATCTGTCCCACTGCTGGGCAAAGGCCTCTCTACCCTCAATCCACTTGTGGTTCATGAGGGTTAAGGTTTGGACGTTTATCCCACCACGCTTGTCCAATGCGGGTTGATGGGCGTGTGTGCAGAGACCCTTTAGGCTCGAATGTTGTGTGTGCGTAGTATTCAAGGTACTCCTTAGACGGCCACGAACAACTATCACCCTTCACTAGGGATGGTCGTTATGACTGAGATGTTAAGATGTTGTATATGTCATGAGGTCCATCTGTCGCCTTTTACGACATGCTAGGTAAGAGATTCAGTCGAACTATTCTATCCTGGATCGACATGGAAAATAAATAAAATAAAATTTTAATATAATACAATTTTAAGAAAGGCGTAGTATTATCAAGGTCTGTCCGTTATACTGAACAACTTTCAAAAGAAAGAATTGCACAATTCGCAAAATTATTTTTACTTTCATACAAAATGATGGTGATCAGCTTTGTATGGAGAGTGATAATAACGCGTGCCTTCAGAAGTAAAATACCACATGTTATGAGATTAGAACCCAGGGGCTACGGGTTCTAATAGCCAGTTTCCATTATTGCAAAGTTACATTACTAGATAAATGTAAACCCACTCTGCCGGAACCAGTGAGCAATCCGCAGTGCAGAAACTTTCATTTCAGCCAGCTAATTATCGAACTCGTTTCTTTCAATTATATTGAATTACTGGAATAATGTAAACGCTCCAGTCAAGCTACTGGACTGGATTGACATACAGGAATGGATTAATGTAAACAAGGCATAACACACATTCCGAATGGGCCACGGACGCTACGTATAAGTTATATAAGATTAGCTGTGACCCGCAGTTTCGCCCGCGTAGTCTTCGTTCCCGTGGAAATAACGGGATAAAGTACCCCATGTGTTATTCCAGGGTCTAACCTACCTACATACCGAATTTCAGCCCAATCGGTTCAGTAGTTTTTGCGTGATAGAGTAATAAACATCAATCCATACAAACTTTTACCTATAATATTAGTGTGATGATATTTCATGGTATTACTTACGATGGTTGTTATATTTCAGGGCGCTCGGATGGAGGAGCGTTTAGACGACGCCATCAACGTGTTACGCAACCACGCCGAAGCTCCTGAACTATATCCTCAGGATTTGCATCATCCACATCAACCTGCAGGTAACTATTTTTTTTGTTAAAGGACCGTAAAGTTCTCGAATGGAGACCACGGACTGGTAAGCGCAGCGTAGGACGTCCTCCCATAAAGGTGGCCGGACGATCTGATAAGTACGGCACGGTAGATGCAGGCCGCTTACAACCGGACTGAATAGAAATCTAAGGTGGAGGCCTATGTTCAGCAGTGGACGTCCTTATGGCTGAGGTTATGAAAGGGCAGAGCATTGCATTTATTGAAAGAAACTAACCAATAGAGCTATCTACTTATACTTACTATCTTCTTTAACTAAATCCAGTCCAGTATATGCCTTTCCTCTTTTTGGTTATCTGGAAGAGATCGCTCTGAGCGATAAGACCGCCAATTATTGTTACTCGCGTTTTAGTTTTTTAAGTTTAATTTTGTTAATTTTCTGTATTGTGTATCAATAAAAGTGTTATCTAATCTAATCTAAATACACTATGACATAAAACACTTCGAATAGCCACAGGCCGACATGTCAGCCTATAGAAGAATAATGTGGTGAAAGTGGAAGAAACGAAGGTTTTATGTCAAGATCGTAGCAAGTGGAGAGAAATAGTCTCTGTCAACCATAATGGGAACACGCTTGCACTGTATTTATTACTATGTATGTATCATCTACAGCCAAAGAGGTTATATACCATAGATTCACAAACATGTCCACTGTCCACGGCAAATTTCGCAGTGCCGCGCAGAATTTTGTATTTTAAAACACTGGGTGGCACTGTGTCTGATATGGGCAATCATGATGCTTACCATCAGGCACCTGATTTGCTCGTCACTCACTATCATAAAAAAATATATATAGGATAAACGGTGGAAGGTTTCCTGGGCCCAGCTTCCTTGGATTACGAGCCCGTTTCCTTTGTGGGAACACAAATTCTACATCCCGCAACGTACACCCAACAAGTGCACACCAGATGGACGGTTTTCTTTGTTACGTGCATGGCCTTTGTTTCAAAATTGTTTCACACGCTGATCCTATCCATAGTACTATTTCACCGAAAGATCACTATTCTCTTAAAAGCCATAAAAATTGTACAACCTTTATCCCTTAATACTGTAAAATATTTATTGTTAGCTCATTGTCTACATTAGTTTACAAACGCACTACCAAAATTGTTCAGTATAAGCTCGGCTATCGAGCCGTCAACAATACTACAAGGTTTTCTTCTGCCTCGCATCTGTGTTGAACAGTCAAACCTTTGGTCCTCCTCATAATTGGCATACTAGGGCGAAGGTTGCCACTTAGCTCTACCGAACTGCCAAAAACTCGTAGAAGTTGTCATAGTGTGTCGTTACCTTGTGACACTTAAAGTGTACTTTGTTCGGGACATTGAGTCAAGTGTAATCACAATAAAGCTCATTAAACTGTGTTCAAAGTGAAATTGAAGAAAAAATAACGCTCAGTGAAATAAGTCTAATTTTTTTAAAGATAACCAATCATAGTTCAATGTACGACATCTATGGTACGGTAGATCATTTAAATCATTTGCTTCAGTGACCGCTCCCACGCCCGCCGCGGTTCTGGTTAGGCGGTTTTATTTCAATACACATCAGACCGCATATTTTTTCGGTTACGCAGCTGCCGCGGTTGCGAAAACGGCAAATGACCGCGCCTGTCGAGGGCAAAAATCTTGAAGAAAAATTTGCTATCTACATTTCCATGTATTTTGTGTTTCTACAAACGATGTAGATCCACAAACGCGGCGGGCGCGGCAGACTATAACTCCGCGAATTCTTAGTCCGCGACTACCTTTAAATGTCTGTTTGTATATAGGTAAATGCATTTGTGTTTGAGTTTACAAAATAAGAGTAGATATCACGATCGCAGCCGTAGGACGTCCACTGCTGAACATAGCTCCCCCAAACTGTGGGTCCATCTAGTCCGGTTAGCGGCTTTCATTCAGTGTCCAATGCGTTCCTGCTACCTTTTTTATATCGTTTGCCGGTCCGTGTTCTCCATTCGAGAACTTTGCAGCCCCATCGGCCATCAGTTCTACGTGCTATGTGCCCTGCCCATTGCCACTTCAACTTGCTAATCCGCTGCACTATGTCGATAACTTTCGTTCGTCTACGGATCTCCTCAAATCTGTTTCGATCTCGTAGAGAAAATCCGAGCATAGCCCTCTCCATAGCTCATATGGGCATACTCATACGAGGTACAGTAATTTACAACGTGAATTTTGTATAATATGTTTCAGTGTCTCGGTTATCATTGGGCGCGGGGCTGCCACATCTTCACACAGAACCGCCCGTCAAAATGGAGAGACAACTACTGCCTAATACTAGTTAGTATTACACAAGTTCCTTTATTATCCAGTATGCAAATTACTATAAGAAACTATTTTTTTTTTAATACAAATTATTTTTATGTAACGTGTAGCAAAATGGTGTAGTGATACTTACGGGGGTGTATCTACCCGTCAACCTAATTAACTTTTAAAAGAAAAAATTACGACAATTGGCTGATCGGTTGGCTTGAGAGTATGTTATGTGTGTTATGTGGTATTATAGGTGAATTTATTATCTATAGTATATTATTACTATATTATTATCTATTTCGACCCGAGGCACAGTTTAAACTTATCTACATATTTTTAAGGCATTGGATGATATGAATATCAAATGAAAGGGGTCTCTGAAAATATGGCAAATAATGCTTGTAAAACTTGGCCTCGAATAAAACTCACCTCAGAAAGTTATTATGAACACGCACTTTTAGATAGGTATTGTTAGATTTTTTTTTTCTTTTCTTCATAATATTATATTAATTTACTTTTCTGTGTGTTAGTTTTTAATATGTTTTTCTTTTTAATTTTAACAGGATGGGTTGTTTACTAGTGCACAGAATGTTTAGTAATAATTATAAAAGTTTAAAGCTGAACCGAATAAAAAAAAAGTTTTTAATTTTATTTCTTATTATATTTATATTTCTTTAATAATAAGTAAATTTGTTTTAAACAAACGCGCAAACGCGACTTTCTTGTACGAGTATGATTATTATAAGTTAGAATTTATTTTTATATAGAGTTAAATAGTTAATAATATACCTATTAGTAGATAAGTAAGAATTTTATTTTTATCATTGTTTAGTACTTAGACACACACGATTGTTATTTGGTAATATTTCATTGTTTGTTAGATTGTTTCTTACTTGGTGTTATTTTTTTTCCTGTTTGTCAACAGAAGCAATAAACAACTTTTTATTTTTTTATTTTATTTTTTATTTATTTAAAATTACTATTTTCTTTTTAACAATATTTTAAAGTAACATTGTATTGTTGCAGAGAAACGCAAGGAGCCCCCGGACGCCGGCGAGTCCAAGCCTTCTTCCTCCGCTTCAGACAAACAGAACAACAGTAAGAGGACGCGCAGATAGTATGTATCTACTTATGTTACTTATGTCCCGCGGTTTCAGCCGTCTAGGCTCTCACTTTCTCACTTCACTCTAGGCTCTTGTAGTGGTAGGCCTCTTCAACAGAGGCCCGCCTGGGGAAGTACCACACCTTTGCCAGTTATTCATCCGCCAAGCAGTAATGTGCAAACATTGCTGTGCTCCGGTATGAAGGGCAATGTTACCAGCGAAATTACTGGACATGATGAGACTCAACAACTCATATCTCAGGATGACAGACGCTGGCGGACTGTGTCTGATATGGGCAATCATGATGCTTACCATCGGGCACCTGATTTGCTCGTCTTGTCACTCACTATCATAAAAAAAAACAAAAACAGTGCTAGATGGCGCTGGGATCGAGCTAAAACACGTTTCTGAATAAATTTTATTTGAATTCGTTTTGTATACCGGTTACAAACGTAATTATAATAAAAAAAAACAATTTGTACATAATTTATAATACACATACATACATACATTCACGCCTTTTTCCCGAAGGGGTAGGCAGAGGTGTACCCAGGACTCAGTCCCACTACATTTCGCCAGTACGTTATTGGTCCCATATAATAGGGGGCGAGCCTATCGCCATCTACCGGGCACAGTTCCAGACTCCAGGCAGTTACTGAGATAATTCCTAATGGAAAATCCAATATTCAACACTGCCTGACCTGGGGATCGAACCAGGGACCTCTTGATTGGCAGTCGAGCATGCGCCCTCTACGCCACCGAGGCAGTCGAGGTATAATTTGTATCGTCAAAAAGTGGCAACACTCGCGCTGTCACTTTACTTCCCCTGATTAAAAGTCCCAGAGTAATGTGTGTGTTCTGTGTGCACCACGACCCCCGCGGTAAAGAGGCGTGATGTAATGAGTCAAGGGCGTCGCCAGCCGATGATCAATGGGCCCCCCCCTAGTCAAGGAATTTCTACACAAATTTCCCATTTGGGTAGACGGTAGATATACAACAGGTATTTGCCTGTATACAATTTACAATTACAAATTTCTATGAAACAGAAAAGCCCTACAATCCTACAATTTTGTAGATTTTTTACAGTTTTGTAGATTATTTTTTTATGAAATAGGGCCCAGATGGTTCTGTATTTAAAAATACTTGCCTATCTTATGGCGGCGCTTGAATGTCAACATTGACAATAAAGGCTTGAATTTTTTGGATTCTCTAGGGGGGGCCAGCAGCCCCCCCTGCCCCCCTTGGCGACGCCCTTGTAATGAGTAACATGAGTGATTGCACCCCCAGTAACGGCGGGTTCAGTTGTTCGTCGGCGGACGAGGAGGACGGCGACCCCGACACTAAGGCGGCGCGCGAGAGGGAACGGAGGCAGGCCAATAACGTTAGGGAGAGGTATGTACTGTCTACCATGTAGTGGTAGGCCTCTTTTGCAGGGCCCCGCCTGGGGGAGTACCACACCTGTGCCAGTTATTCATCCGCCAAGCAGTAATGTGCAAACATTACTGTGTTCCGGTATGAAGGGCAATGTTACCAGCGAAATTACTGGGCATGATGAGATTCAACAACTAATATCTCAGGGTGACAGGCGCAGTGCAGTGCCGTGTAGAATTTTGAATTTTAAAACACTGGGTGGCACTGTGTCTGATATGGGCAATCATGACGCTTACCATCGGGCACCTGATTTGCTCGTCTTGTCATTCATTATCATAAAAACAAAAAACTATATTGTTGTACTCCACTGTACAGTACAGTACAGTTATAAAGTCTTAAGTTTATAAAGTCAACCAGTACATAGAGGACAAAGATGCCTGGAAACTTCTGCATAGCCGCCTCGCGGCACCTTCAAAGAAAACGAATGTAACCAAACCAAATATTGTAAAACTATCGGTTGAAAAAATTAAGCCCTACAAGTATCTTGTGCGTTCTTCTTGTAGAGGTATCTTTCCGAACGCACGGTAGACTCAGTACTGTTTATCTTCATTGACGTGCAAAAGTGTCAGATTATGACCTATTTGAATAAATCTGTTTGAATACAGTACAGGACAGTTCTGGCTTAGGCTATGCTACTTTCCATGTCATTTCATTTATTTATTCATATATAACAATCATAATATTAATATTATGATTTGTACCCGTTCCCACCCCCTACTCATCCTATCATTCCTCTATCCATCCAAAGGCTGGTTGCCTGGAAGAGATCTCTTAAAGCGATAAGGCCGCCCATTGCCGAACAATTAGAATTAAGTACTATTATTTTATTTTTAAATTTAATCTGTATAAAGTTTGGTCTCAAGAAAGAGTATTATTGTATTGTATCCGCTCAATTGTGTTTGAAATAAATAAAAACACTAAAATCTACTTAGTTAACAACATACATTCACACCTTTTTTCCCGAAGGGGTAGGCAGAAGTGTACCCAGGACTCAGTCCCATAGTAGATACACCCACATTTCGCCAGTATGTTATTGGTCCCATGTAATAGGAGGCGAGCCTATTGCCATCTACCGGGCACAGTTCCAGACTCCAGGCAGTTATTGAATGTGATTGAGTGGGACTGAGGTCTGGGTACACATTTGCATACCCCTTCGGGAAAAGGGCGTGATTGTATGTTTTGAAAACATGTCACTCGGAAATATGAAAATTCCCAATTATGGAAAAAGACTGAATAATTTTTCATTGTATTGTTTTAGAACTCTTGAATGAACCAGAAACCCCCTTCAGAAAACGACGTATTTGTAATTAGCATATGAGTTTTTTTGATAAATCAAAATTTTATTATACTCTATTCCATTCCAAATCGTATAGTAATATTAGTAATCTCTGTCCTCAGGATAAGAATACGAGATATAAACGAAGCCCTGAAGGAGCTCGGCCGCATGTGTATGACTCACCTGAAGAGCGACAAGCCACAAACTAAACTCGGCATACTCAACATGGCCGTCGAGGTCATCATGACGCTCGAACAACAAGTTAGAGGTATGCATTATAATGTATTATCCTATAAGATAATATGTAGAGGGCAATCGGAAGCTTTGTAGGAATGTTGGCTGCCTGAAACATCGACACTATGGGTCCATATGAATTGACTCGAGCCATGGCCGTAGACAGGGTTTTTGGGGGTTCAAACCTCCCCGAAATATTTAGGAGCTGTGTAAGAATTCAAAAAAGTTTTGCCGCATTCTTACAGTACGGTCGTTTTATCTCAAGCCAAGTCGCCAAGATAAAACGCACGTAATGTACACCCATAATTTTTTTCGTCGCGCTCGCAGCAAGCTCCAATTAATTGTTATAACAATAACATTTTCATTTAGCTTTTCAAGCTATGTGCATTTTCTGCTATATGTCAAGGGTGCTAACTCCAACCTAGCGCTAGCTGAGCGTGGATGGGTGAGTGTGTGAGTCAGTAATCATATATTGTAACAATCTCTTTCAGAACGCAATCTGAATCCAAAAGCTGCGTGTCTGAAACGACGCGAGGAAGAGAAGGCCGAGGAGGCCCCCAAACTACTCGTTCAACATTACCAGCCCATGCCGGTATGTAACTATAATTACTAAGAATTCTTAACCCCGACCGGAAAGGAAGGGGTGTTATAAGATTGAAGTGTCCATCAACCCACACCCTGTGCAAAAGAAAAATTCGGTGTATAATCAAGTCAAGTCTGGTGTAGTGAGCAAAAGCTCGACTGCCGATCATGAGGTCCCGGGTTCGATTCACAGGTCAGGCAAGGTAAATACTGGATTTTTCCATTGGGAATTATTATCAATAACAGCCTAAAGTCCGGAACTGTGCCCGGTGGATGGCAATAGGCTCGCCCCCTATTACATGGGACCAATAACATACTGGCGAAATGTGGGTGTATCTACAATGGGACTCAAGGGCGTCGCCAGCCGATGATCAAGGGGGGGGCTAGTCAAGGAATTTCTACCAAATTCCCCATTTGGGTAGACGGTAGATATACAACAGGTATTTTCCTGTAAACAATTTACAATTACAAATTTCTATGAAACAGAAAAGCCCTACAATCCTACAATTTTGTAGATTTTTTACAGTTTTGTAGATTTTTTTTATGAAATAGGGCCCAGATGGTTCTGTATTTATAAATACGTGTCTATCGTATGGCGGCACTTGAATGTCAACATTGACAATAAAGGCTAAATTTTTTCGATTCTCAAGGGGGGGGGGGCAGCAGCCCCCCCTTGGCGACGCCCTTGATGGGACTGAGTTCTGGGTACACCTCTGCTTACCCCTTCGAGTTAAAGACGTGGTTGATTTGTCGTGTTTTCATGTTTGATTTTGCCTTATAATATTTTATTAGATGTTTTGATAGACAATACATATGCTTTTCTAAAACCATCTTCTAAGAACGGTGTGTACCAAGTTCTTGTCCTAAGAACTTGAATTAAGTTAACAATTTAAATAAAAAACATATTGTCAACAGGGTATGGGCCAACTCCCCGGTCAGCCCCCCACAGGTCCGCCCCAATAGCGAAGCATCGTCCGCGACTACGCACTGCAATAGCATTACTACAGCCGAGGGTAAATATTACCCTACCTTACCTTCTAGGGTAAACATCACCCCACCTTACCCCCACACAAATTTACCATTACAACACGGATTATTTAAAACATGGAGCAAGACCTCGAAGACTTAACTTAACTCGAAGATATAACGGTTACAATTTACCAACCCCACGATGGGAGATGTATTTCCGCCTGATTGCTTGTTACAGCATTGATTTTGGGTGTTTCCTTCAGTTTGGGTCAAAGTTACCTTAGATAACAGGATCAATGGCGACGAATTTACTTGTAACAAGCGTTGAATTTTCGGATGTTAACCCTTAGGGGTTAGATTTACCCTCGACAATTGAGGGGATCGCAGTTGCCCTAAAAATCGAATGTATTTAAAATTTTTGAGTCCATAAATTTAGAGTTGCTTTGGTAACATTACCTTTAATAACAAATAATCAAATAATACCCTTGTGGGGTCGAATTTACCTTATTATATTAGCAAATACTTTGGCGAAATTATTTATCGTAATTTTATTTATTATCAAATGTAATTTTGGTTCCATGAATAACTGTCTTATGAATAGGATTTTTTATGGATTAATAATGTTTGGTTATATTATGCATAAACTCGTCACCGTCGTTCCAGCTAGCTACAGGGGGATGGTGTTATGCTGAATGTGTTAATGAAGTTTATTATCATTATAAAAATTGTTTTACAGTTAAATATTGATAATTTTTGGCTCAGATTTTTTTTTATTACGCATTGTTTAAAAAATTCTTAATGTATTTAACAAATGATTGCGAATTATTAGAAAAAATCTTCATTGACATATTCAGTTAAAACCTCTTAAAAGTGATTTAAAATGTACCCCCTAATTTTTTATTTCATGACATTTTAAAGGTGGTCTATTTTTTTTTAACCTGTTGATCGGGAGAATGGGACCTATGACTGTTTACTTCCCATTTAAAATAATATAAAATATGTATGTATTTTACATACAAATATGTATGAATTTTTGTATTTTTTTTTTGTGTCGTAGACCACCTTTATATTTTTTTAAGTAGCTAGTTTTTTTATTTATTTATTTGTATGAAAATGAAACCAGTGTTCTTGTGTTGTGAGGCGAAACATCATAAATGCATTTTGTGAAAAATCTCATATTGATTTAACTGTCATTTTAAACATTCAAAAATAAACCTTAAAATATGAAAAACGTCAAAATATGAAATGAAAAGCAGTGCGTAGTGTCATACAATTCGGACTCGTATATAATAAGTGTGTATATTTTAATGTTAAGTCGATAGTTTTATATAACTATTCATGATTGACAACGTGAAAGAGATTCAACAGTATGTAACGTCAAATCAATTGTAAATTTTTAGCTTAGATTCTATGTATAGGTATATTGAAGAGGATATTTTTTAATTACGGTTTTTTTTTTTAATTTCGCTGCCATA
Organism: Hemistola chrysoprasaria; assembly: GCA_947063395.1. NCBI lineage: Eukaryota > Metazoa > Arthropoda > Insecta > Lepidoptera > Geometridae > Hemistola > Hemistola chrysoprasaria. The sequence continues at coordinate 676,240 of OX346734.1, read as the reverse complement.
AGCGTAGGTATAGGAACTATTTGGAGTCCATTTTTGACGTTTAGTTCTCCATAGCAGCACAATAATGGGTTTTTTTTATTAGTCTTCATCGACAGCTTGACTATTGACAATAATCATGGATCGGAAATGGACTCTAGATAACAAATGGGAGTATGTGATTACGTTTGGTCGTAGTGGATGAAAATTGGTGATTTTTTTGTCGTGTATCTTTGTGAATTTGTAAAACTTACAGTTAGTGTGAAAATAATGGTATATTTTATGAAATCTGGTAAATAATGTTATAAAAATGAAATAATTGTAGTTAAAAAACGATCATATAAGGCGATAAAAATACATACATTACTTTAAAAAGTTTGGAAACTTAGAAGGTGATTTTTTAATTTTTTTACAAATTCACAAAAATGGAACGACGCGATTGTAAAATGGCTGCTAACTTAAGGGACGTACTTAAAGGTATAATTATTGTCATAGTTTATAATTTGTACGGAACCCTCCAGTGAATTATCGTTGATTTGATTTTTGTCGAAATTATCGTTTACGTCATTTCCCCTAGGACCGCGCGATACGCGAGCTTTTAATTGAAGCTTAGTATTATTTTTATAATTAGTTTTGGTAGCTCATACAGTCACATTGTATTTTTAATGTGTTATTGAATTTGATTTACCATTTATTAAAAAAAAAGTCTATTTTATAATTTTTCTGATTTTATTTAAATTAAAATGCAGATAATAATAATATTATACTCCTTTATAAATCATGACATGCCATAATAATATTATAATACTTTAATTAAGTATATTGAAAATACAGGTTTTTTCAAAAAGGTGTAGGAACACTTAAGGGGTCGTATTTACTTGTTAAAAAATTAAGACTTCAAAAAATTTAGAATCTCGATATCGATTCGATCGTAGTCCCATACAACATGGATCATGGATTGGTCAGTTTATATATTCCGTGAATTTTTAAATTCTTCGTTTAAGACTTAGGAATTACTACATCTTTTTGTCGCACCTGGTATAACTTAAAAACGCATAATCAATTTTTTTGTAAATAAAAATGATATATGAGATATTGCGCTCAATTGCGTTGTCGCGTTTGGCTGATTTAATTATATAAATTATTTTTGATTCGCATCAATTCAATCAAAGTACTGAATAAAAAGTACTTATATATATTTTATGTTGAAAAAGCTAAGTATGGTATTAGATTAGTTGTGGCAACCCCACAATGAGTAAAGTACGATATTTCTAGCCTTTTCCATCAATTTCTAATCGTTAATCAATTTTATAATGATTTTTTTTTATTAAAATTATGTTGCCAGAGCATCGAAAAATTAAAACTTTCACAATTTTAATCAAACTTCGGGAGTTTAATTAAATTGGTAAAAGTTTTCATTAAACACGCTCTACAATTTTAGATTTTAATTTTAAAACTGTATTATATAGAGATAAGTACTTCATATGACATTACATTTAATTTTTAATTAATTACGTAACAGTTTGGTTGCTATATAAAATAAAATCATTTACAAATGATGAATTGATTTTGCACAAGTACGCTTAGGATTTTTTAAGCTGTGCTATTTTCACGAGATGTCATTAATACGTAAATGTCAATGTCAAAATAGTCTTGCCAGTATCACATTATTACCGCGCAAAAATATACCTTTAATTTAAAGAATTGCAAAATCTTTAAAATTATATGCATAATCGCATTACAGAAATAAATCAGTACGAAAGAATCCGATCTTTATAATAATGTAATAAAGTTGCAGATTTAGTAAAACAGTATTTGTGTAATTTGACACTGGCAAGACCAAAAATCCTCTTGATTTCAAACAAAACTGAACCGTGTCCATATTGTAATAGAGTTCAAAACAAGTATTGTAATAGAATGCCCTAGATTAAGCACAATTTCATGCCTTTATTTAGCTTAGTTCTTTCTTCCATTTAGTGTCGATTAAGTTTTTTTTAATTATTATTATCTATAACTTTGTTGTCTATGCGTACTTCTATCAATAAGGTTATTTTAAAAACTGTACGCGATTTTTATTTATTTCGCTCAGATTTTTATGAATGGTCCAAAATAGGCACTTAGTACAGATTGCATTGTCCTGGAGATTATGTACAAATGAGGCTTTTTTGTTATTATTTTTCTTTGTTTTATTTTCTTTATGGTAACACCGGCGGCCATGTGGCAACATTGTATCATAGAGCATTTGGTATTTTTTCTTTTCTGTTCAAATGCATAGAATAAAATATAATTACAAGAAAGGTCTAATTATAAAAATGAATAATATTAATTAAATATAAATGTGCCATTCATTTTGCTAACTTTGTGTTTTATTTTTCATCACCTGACAAAGCGACGCATTATGCGCATATCTTTACAAAATTACAATATTCTATAAAGGTCTTTTGCAAAATTGCAAAACATCAAATGATCGTAAATGTCATTCTTATTATCAATATTGGTATCAGTTGACGAAAAAATACAACAATTGTGGTTATTGCGGTCTCGCACACAATTTGAAAGTTGCTACATTTCGGAAACTTGTTTTAAAGTAGTGTGATATCTGGTAGGTGCCCGAGCAAAAACTTTAGTAACTTACATACATACAGTCGCGCCTTGTTCCCGATGTGGTAGGCTGAGACTATTCCCCTCCACTTGCTGCGATCCTGACAATACAACTTTCGCTTCGTTCTCTTTCATGACATTTTTTATACATGCTCGTCGGTTATAGGTACTTTTGACTTGGCCTTTCCTAAGAACAACGTCAATTTGTTCAAGAAAAGTAGCACCTACTTTTCTCACTAGCCTTATAAATCTCTTTCCGTCCATCCTCTCCACATGTCCGAAACACCTGCAGCAATCCTTTCTCTATCTTTGTCACTACATCTTCTAACACGCCACAGCGTTCCCTTAACGCACTATTCCTCATTTTGTCCATCAAGGTCACTCCAGTCATGCTTCTCATCTCCACAGCATTTCTTACTTTCATGCTTCTTCTGTCAGACCCAACATTCACTACCATACATAAGTGTATGGATCAGTACCCCTCTATGGACAGCCAGTCGTGTGCCTTTTTGACACTTTCTGTTTATAAAGTAACTTAATTTGCGAAATAATATTTAGGGAATTTAATATCGCCGCCTTATTATATAATATCCAAAACAACGTCAATGTGGGGACTTCAAAACAAACAACAAATATTTTAAAATAGTTTATTACAAGTCTGCACTTAACTACTGCATATTAAACCTTAGTAGTACATGATAATGAAAAAAAAATAGGTATTTTTCACTTAAACACAACTTCCGATAAATAAATGTTTCTAACTGTAACATGAAAACAAAACTGCGAAAGAGAGTGTTACTATACATAGCAAGTGTAGTAATACTAAAGGGGGTACATCTATCCGTCAACCGAACAACTTTCAAAAGAAAGAAGATTTCGACTTCCCATACAAAACCGATCAACTGATCACTTTTGTACGAAAAGTAGAATTTTCTTCGTGCGAATTTTTCACTTCTTTTCAAACTCAAAAATATTTATTCAAACAGGTCACAATCTGACAATTTGCACGTCAATGAAGATAAACAGTTATGAGTCTACCGTGCGTTTGGACAGATATCTTACAAGAACGCACAAGAAACTTGTAGGGCTTGATTTGTTGATTGTTTCACAATATTTGGTTTGGTTACAATCAATCGTACAGAAGTTTCTAGGCATCTTTGTCCTCTATGTACTGATTGACTTCATAATAAGCCTTCTTTAGTAAAGTAGATTTTATATAGGTTTTGAATTTACCCTCTGAAAGCCCAGTTATCTCTTTTGGGATTTTATTATAGAAACGTACACTATTTCCTATAAATGACTTCTTGTTTGATTGAGATAATCTCAAGCTAGGTACAGCTATTTTATCGTTATTCCTCGTCGTTTTAAAATATTTATTTAGTTTGACAGATAGATGCACTCCCCAAAGTATTATTACTAGCCATTTTTAAAAAAACGAAAACGTGAATAAAGTCTATCGTCGGTCAGTTTTGCCGACACCCCGTTTGCCGGAGAACAGATGCTTAGGTTTCTTGGTTCCTATAAACCTGTCGGCCTCTCCTTTGAGACCCATCTTCTTGGTCTTCTTGGCGATGGCCACGTGGGCCATGTTCTTGGCGCGCTTTTGCATCTGGAACGGAGAGTAAACAGTTAAATAATGATAATTAAAATTTATACTCTAACCAAACGGGTTACCCCAATTACACAGCTAGAGTCAATTCATATGTGTTATGTGGACAAACCATATTGTCACAGTTTCAGGTCGACAAGATTCCTAGGCAGCCTCCGACATGAGCTAACGACTGCCCCCTACATATCTTATAGGGAACTATAGGGACCTACAGTTTTAACGTGACATACGAAACACGGTAGCGTCCAGGTGAAAAGTCCACATGGTGAGATTAGATCCAGGTGGTGATAGATATTTGTCACAGTCAACCAAACATAATTTTAATGTCTATATCATACATAGGTCTAATAGTAAGATTTAAATTTTTTTATAAAATATATTTTTTACTATTGAAATTAATTTGTTTGTCAGTCTGTCTAATTACCGGAACGGTTGGATCGATTTTATCGGTACTTTTACTGGCAGATAGCTAATGTTATATGGAGTACTAATCAAGCTTTTTTTAAAATATAATATAATATGGGACAGCGTTCCACACACGGTCATCTGGTCCCAAACTAGGCAAACTGTAATATAGTAACCAGATGACTGATATACAGACTTATGTACGATTATAACACACAGGGACGGATCAAACAGACATGCTCGTGCGCACAAATGTTTGACCTGACCCGGGATCGAACCCAGGGCCTGCAGCTCAGAAGGCAGGGCATTACCGGCTCAGCCAACCGGCCCGTCAGTCATTTTTAAATTAGGGTTACATATAAAAAATTAAAACGCGTAAATTCCACGCCGAGTAAAAGTTCGACAATAAATAAATACTTACAGCAGTATCCTTAACCCCCTGTTCGTCTCGAGCGGGCCTACTGACAGATCTAGATCTGGACACGTCCGTCCTCTGCCTCTTGACGGCAGGTTGAGAGAGGGAGCGCGAGCGGGACCTAGTTTTGGTGAAGTGGGCTTGCTTAGTGTCCGACATGTCGACACCTAGAAAGAAAATTATGAATTAGATCAATATAGTATATTGATAAACAAGGGGGCCTAAAGAGACCCATTGTATTATCTCGGTAGTTTCACTGACGAGCTTTAGTGAGGAAATGAGAAAATAATATTATTAATTACAACAAACATATCAACGTGCGACACCAAAAATATATAATCTTGTTGGCAACAGACAAATATTATTAATAAATTTAGGAGTAGTGAAAACTATTTTTATAGCACAATACAATTGAGTATTTGAAAAAAAATCGTATTTTTTTTGAAAGTTTAATGAAAATTATGTATCATCTGATTCAAAAATCACTTTATAAATATGATTTTTAATTAATTATACCTTTTCCAAGCAACCCAAAACGCTATAGATTTGGTATAATACTGGATCAGTGTTATAAATATAAAACATAGCTATTTAGACTCGAAAAGAAGAAGAAGAAGAATTATAAGCGATTCAAAATTGATAAAATTCCATTATGAGTCATTTGATTACGAACGCGCCACGATTGATCGCCATTTTTGTGACGTAGTAATGTCATAATTATGTATGGTACTTTATAACATTGTGACGTCACTGCAGGTCACGAGCTCGTTCGGGTACTATCGGCGTGTTTTCGGTTTTGGATTAAAAATGATTTTTAGAATTTGATATAACTTTGTAATTATAGTGAATAAAAATAAACTAAAAATAGTTTTTTTACGAAACTTATATATGATTTTTCCATTTATGCCAAAAAAAAAAAACATTCAAATACTCAATTCATAAATTACGTCACACGAATTTCATGATTTTTTGACCCCCCCCCGCCTGGTCACATTTGTGGACCCCCCCTACCTAGTGTGATGTCACATATTTTGCAATTTCACTTTTAGAAATTTATCAAATTAAAACAGCAGCGCTGCGAAATTATTTTTATTTCCATTTAAATTATTTTCCAATAAAATCAACATCAAATCAAACATAGGCATGAAAATTAACAAAACATAAAACAAAATAAAAATTCTATTATATTAATAAAAGATATTGAAAAAATGTGATGTCACAAAATTTGGGACCCCTCCCCGCCCCTTGTCACACTTCGTCGACCCCCTCCCTTCCCCTTTACGTGTGACGTATTTTTTGGATGGCCCCTATACGTTATGTGGACAACCCATATTATCACAGTTTCTGGTCCGCCTCCGACATGAGCTACATGTTATATTACGAGTGGTGAGTATGACATACCCAGTTTCTCCATCTCGCCCCTCAGTTTCCCGGCGGAGCGGTCCCGCGCGCGCGCCCTAGTGTTGCGCGGCATCACAGGCTTCGTAGATTGTTTGTTGATGCGGGACTCGTCCTTCAGGACCGCCTTCTTGTTGCTGAACATATGGAACGTTACAATTATTACAAATAATTATTTTTGATATAAATTGCCAGTTATCCATCCGCCAAGCAGTAATGTGCAAACATTACTGTGTTCCGGTATGAAGGGCAATGTTACCAGCGAAATTACTGGGCTTGATGAGATTCAACAACTTATCTCAGGGTGACAGGCGCAGTGCAGTGCCGCGCAGAATTTTGAATTTTAAAACACTGGGTGGCACTGTGTCTGATTAGGGCAATCATGATGCTTACAGGCACCTGATTAACTCGTCTTGTCACTCACCATCATAAAAAAAAAAAAAAATCGTTTTTGATATAAATAAACTGGTCAATGGAGGATGGCAGGGACAGCGTTTTCCAGCGCTCAGGTTCTGTCCGGTAAAGCTGTAGAGGCCATCTGAGGGCAACAGCATAGGTCATTAAAAAAAAATGAGCTCGGGTTCACTTTGCTTTCAGCTGTTGTCGAGTGAACATCACCCGATATGTTTCCTTTTTATACTTTTGTTGTCGAATCTCTGCCCGAATGACTGTCGAATTTATTATCGATTTGGTTTGTTTTGACTATATTAGTAATTGTTCATAATTGTTATTTTTTAAGCTATTGCATAGCTTCTATCGCGGGCCTTGAGCGTGGAGACCGAATCCAGAAATTCCGTAACGAAAATAACCTAACACCCCCCACTCCGACCGGCACAGCGGTGATACTTTTTAGTTTTGCCATCTATCGATGAATAGCAGAACTTTTAATGACTTTTTTGAAATATGACGCTTGTCTCTTTAGTTCAGCGACTCGCCTCTAGGTGGCATTGGTTGTATCGGCGTTACTGCGTATAACTTGAATTAATATCAAAGAAAAAAAATAAAGGAAAAAAAATACTGCATAAATAAAATAAATAAATAATTATAATTGCATAAGTTGATAAAAAATGCTATGCAATAGCTTTACCGCGGCAGTCCCCGAGTGCCACACGTCTTTTTTTTATTAAATTTATTCGAGTTTGCTAAATGTATGTTAATATTCGTTGACACAGAATAAATCAGAGCGTTGTCCAGAACATTTGTTCCGTTTTACTCGCATCTCCTCCCAATGGTCAATACTAATACACCATTATTCAATAAATTAAAGTTTTCGTAGTATATTAGTTTCTTAGATTTATTAATCTACGTAAATTGGCGTTATTACGCCAAGTTGATCGTTTAATACAAAAATTACGTTTGAAATGTGATAGATCTATTATATATTATATAGGGCTCTTATATACAGTATATTTGTACTGTGTGCAATAGTATCTATCTTAACCCATTAGAGGTCAAACAGAAACTGCCGATATAATTTTTAAAATTTCTTTATTATCTTATTGAAATATGAGCTAAAAAATACAAAACACAAGAAAATATCCAAAAACAGTTTTTTTCATGAAATTACAGGGGTGGACTCGTATGGGGACACTGACCTCCTATGTATGAAAATTTTTGAAAGAAGCCTTTTCCACACAAAGTGTCTTTAGGCACTTTTTACACTGCCGACGGGTTTTTGGATGACAAATAATACACCGCAGCTGTTTTGCGAATCGGATGGGATAGTATCCAACTCCATCTTGAGAAATTCCAGCGACTTTCTTTGTTGGTCTTGGCGTAAATAATACCGTGCAATATGACGGCGAAAAATAAGTTGATCCATAGGATTATCTTTACTCATTACATGTAAATGACATGCATATATCTTCATCTAGAGACCAGTACATGGGTTCTCGAGGTAGCTTATGATATCCAGATAATATCAAAATCCCAAAAAACTTTCTCAAATCAGAGGAATCCAGTTGGAACCCATGTCTATTGTGTTGATGAGCATACAGTTGGCTATTGAGTATAATCATATCATTATCAAATATCTGTACAGGGTTGAGATCATTCAGCTCTTCACAAACAGCACTCTTCCTGTCACAGATTTCAGAAGTACTCTCAGCAGTGGAAGAGTATGAAGAAGCACATTTCCGCCTATTTGGGTTAGGATTCGAGGTGGATTGACGGGTAGCATCAAGTCGTATTCTTTTTGAGGCCAGCTGTTCGTTATCACTGTCTCCATTTTTACTATTTTCTCGGTTCATAAAGTCCTCAATAGTACCAGGTACGTCTTGCGGCATAGAACACGTCGCTATATCCTCATCGGCTACCTCATCTTCATCAGTCAATGCACTTAGGTGAGGTGGTATGACAGTAATATCACAATCATCATCACTTTACTGCAAAATGGCTTCAATAGCTTCTCCAAGCCCTTTGTAGCTCTTGTTAGCAGTAAAATATTGCTTTTCATTGCAAAGAATCTAAAAAAATAAACAGATTTTTTACTCACGGATGTGGTCAGTGGACCCATACGAGGACGGTAAGATTTGTTTGACTCTAGTTTTATGGGAGTTTTATGTAATTCACAGTATTGTTCTTTATATCTTACTCTGACATGCATTTTGTAATATTGAAATGAATAAAACAACTTATAAGCAGTATTAACTAAAAAAAATCTAAAATCATTCACTTACCTCCACAGCATTTCGATGTCACAACTTCAGCTGTCACTTTTTATCAAAAAATATCCAACTACCCGCAAAATATTGATCAATATACTTGAAAAGGGTTGTACTGAAGTCAATTATTACAGTTACCCACGTACACTTCGCGAAATTTGTATTGGACACTTAGAAATATGCCTGTACTCGTTTGGGGACGGTGACCTCTAATGGGTTAAGAGCGTACGCGGCCTTCTAGAAATTTCGACACAATCCTATGAAAATTTTACCAAATCGATGTTTTGTATTCCCCTGTTTCCTCCGAATATAATAAACCCATTCTATAAATTTATATCCTGATATTTTTAAAGTGAAGTAACCTATGTCCCTGTCATTTTAATTTTTCTTATAAACCCTTGGTTGTTTCATAGTGAACTTCCAAAAATCGCAGTTTTACTCGCGTGATTGAACGTTCACTACAGAATAAATTTAGGGTTTATAAACAAAAATAAAATGATAAGGACATACTTTACTTCAACTTTAAAATATCAGGATATAAATATATCAAATATGTTTACTGTATTCGGAGGAAACAGGGCAATACAAAACATCGCTTTAGTAAATTTTCTATAGGATTGTGTCAAACTGCTAAGAGGTCCTGTATCCTGTTTAAGTAACTGTAAGCTTTCTATCATAATGTTATTTAACAAACAAAATGTAGATGAGTACGTACCGTATCTGTCTCGCCAGGTCCCTGATCTCTCTCACAGTGTCGTCGAGTTCTATCTTAGGAACAGCATACATGCCGCCGGATTCACGCAACTCTTCCTCGCGCTCTAATTCTGCCAATTTCTGTAACATAATTATTATAATTTTTTTTTTCAACAACAATGAGTATACTGCCGAACAGAAATGTTTATAATTCTTCTCCTTTCCGTTCGGTTGTCTGGAAGATATCGCTTTAAGCGATAAGACCGCCACTTGTACTAGCCTAATATTAACTGTACCTACTTTATTTTCATAATATTATGTTCGCTGAGAGGTGTACAAAAAAGTGTTTATCTATCTACATATAGAATGGACACTGTCATCCGCCTAACAATCCGGCCTACTTAACCCCGCGAGCGAGATTGAGCTCTCCACGAGCCCCGCTTCTATGAAAAATCACCTCTCTCACACTCTTGCATTTGTACAAAATTTCATGTGTGTGCTGTCTGTGTAGTAGGTAGTTGTAGCGCGGCTTTTATATGGGAATTGTGGTGTGACCTTAGGTAAGTTTTATTCTTGAATACGGATGTAACAATATTTGGTTTGGTTACATTCGTTTGTTTGGAAGGTGCCGCGTGGTTTGTGCAGAAGTTTCCTTTACCCCGAAGGGGTAGGCGGAGGTGTACCCAGGACTCAATCCCATAGTAGGTACACCCACATGTCGCCAGTATGTTATTGGTCCGTAGTACAATATATAATACAACTTACATCGAATATATCGGGGTCGATATAATCAGCGATGTTGTGTCCCTCCCAGAACTCTGGTATAGGATCGTGGCGCTCCTCCTCCGGTATCTCCGCGTAGTTCTTCTGGAGATCTGTTCATTACATAACATAACATAACATACATTCACGCCTTTTTTCCCGAAGGGGTAGGCAGAGGTGTACCCAGGACTCAGTCCCATAGTAGATACACTTACATTTCGCCAGTATGTTATTGGTCCCATGTAATAGGGGGCAAGCCTATTGCCATCTACCGGGCACAGTTCCAGACTCCAGGCAGTTATTGAGATAATTCCTAATGGAAAAATTCAATACAATTTGCCTGACCTGGGGATCGAACCCGGGACCTCTCGATTGGCAGTCGAGCATGCGCCCTCTACGCCACCGAGGCACCGAGGCAATATATATATATATATATATATATATATATTTTTTTTTATGATAGTGAGTGACAAGACGAGCTAATCAGGTGCCTGATGGTAAGCATCATGATTGCCCATATCAGACACAGTGCCACCCAGTGTTTTAAAATTCAAAATTCTGCGCGGCACTGCACTGCGCCTATCACCCTGAGATATGAGTTGTTGAATCTCATCATGGCCAGTAATTTCGCTGGTAACATTGCCCTTCATACCGGAACACAGTAATGTTTGCACATTACTGCTTGGCGGATGAATAACTGACAAAGGTGTGGTACTTCCCCAGGCGGCCCCCTGCTAAAGAGGCCTACCACTACAAAATATGCTTTATTAAGTTTAAACGTCACCCATACAAAATGAACATACACAGATATGAACATAATATAGAGAATAATTTTCCACTCTATTGTTTGTGTTTGGCTCTAGATCTGACCTTTATTTTGCGCGAAAACATATTTTGTTAAAGAATGGTATTTTTTTGCCATTTTAAAAACATATTATGTGTTCCGGTCTGAACGGCAATGTTACCAGCGAAATTACTGGGCATGACGAGTTTCAACAACTAATAACTAAGGGTGACAGGCGCAGTGCAGTGCCGCACAGAATTTAGTATTTTAAAACACTGGGTGGCACTGTGTCCGATATGGGCGATCACGATGCTTACCATTAGACACCTGATATGCTCGTCTTGTTACTCACTGTCATAAAAAATATTAACATAATCTAAAAACTACTTTTTTTTACACTTTTCATAAATATGAAAACTATTCCCTATTTCTTCATAATATCTGTGTATTTTTATTTATATACACCATAAAAATTAACATTTAATCTTAATAGGAAACTGTGCAACACAAACTATTATATAAATAAAATCCTAAATGACTCACTGACTGACATGCAACCCCGAGCCCAAACCACTGATACTAGAGACTTGAAACTTGGAATGTAGTTTCTTTTCGCTGTCTGGACGTGTACAAAGAAAGGATTTTGGACTACTTTTGGAATTCTAACGAGAACAAAAAGAGCGTCAAAAATTCGGTATAAAACTTTCACAGTTCGAAATTGCGAGCGAGAGAAGCCGCTGGGCTTACACTAATTATGAAGCTAATGAGCTTACCAAGTACATAGTCATCTCCCTCCTCGAGCTCGATCTCCCTCTCCAGCTTCCGTTTCCTGTTCTCCTTGGCTTGTTGTTTGTTCAGTTTGTCCAGCACGAGGGGGGGCAGGCAGGGGGGGCGAGCCTTGTTGTCTCGGGGGGCGGGCATAGATACGTGGAGACGATTTAATATACCGTCCACCTGGTAAAATCAAAAACTTTAAGTTTTAGTAGTTAAAATATAAACATAATTAGGTTCCCATAGAAACTTTGAGGAACCAATAACGATGATAGAAGATATATAATTTCTGAATTAATATTTTATTTTAAATAACAACTAATTATAAACTGGCATTTATCCAGTTATACTAAAAAAAATACGTTTTAAAACTGCAAATAAGTATTTAAAGTCTTTCCTAAGGAATTCCATAATCCTGATAAATATTTTTGCCGATTCAAAACGTACCTTTCAAACTTTCAATTATAGATAGATAAATTCTTTATTATTACACCACATCTTAAAAAAACTTTAAACTAAAATGTAACAATACAAATATGTATAGTGTAACAATTGGCGGTCTTATCGCTACAACTGATCTCTTCCAGACAACCGACCAATGAGAGGAGAGTAAAGTAGTTCACATTTGGTCGGTGCCACTGCCACTTTATAATAAGTTGTTACATAAAATAAATCACTAATTCAGAAATTATATATCTTCTATCAATGTCATTGGTTCCTCAAAGTTTATATGGGACATGATGTCGACCCAACCACTCGGTTCCCATTTTAGACAGCAGACAGTCTAAAACTTGACATGAAATTCGATTGTAGACAAAAGCATTTTGACATTTAATATCGACAAAGCGAGTAGAATGATTGCTGATTGTGTTCAAAATTCAAAAAAACTTATTGGTTAATTTCCTTCGTTTGATGTTATATCTTCCTACCTGTCATTGGCAAAGTTGTAGTGTTCTTAAACACTTTCACAAGCCACAGAATAACAATTGAATTCAATGGGGAGGAAAACTAACTTTTTATCACGATAGATGGCGTATGATCGACTGTACCTTGCCTTGACATTACAACTGTCAAATCATATAGAATTTTTAAAAAGTTATTGTTGTTTTGAGTTTTATAAATCTAAATGCCGCAGTGTTCTGCTATTAATTGTAATAATAAGGGCGTACATTTGTTCCCTAAGGATCCCAAACGCAAAAAACAATGGAAATCTGCTTTACGGATTCAAAACTTCAAATCAAGTGCTTCTGCACGATTGTCTGCTTGATTGTTCTTGTTGATTGTTCTGCATTTCAAAGAAGATTATTTGATAAAAGTGCTTATAATTTGATAGAGAAATAAATTAATTGACTATAAAATTGTTGATAAACATTCTATTTAAAGATTTAATGATGTAATGTAATAAGAGTGATGAATGATTGTAGATTTTAGAAAATTTGTGATGAATTTGGTGAATTGATGTTACAATTGCTGATTTTTATAATTGAGTTATTTAGATAATATATACAGGTAAATCAGTACAGCTAGTATGCCTATTCTTCACTTTCTTAGTCATTCTTGGCGCTCATAACATCCTTATCTATTATTTATTTCAGGTAATGAACCACTTGCAAGGTTTCTCAGAAAGACAGCTGTACCATCGATATTTTCTTTTACTAAGGTAAAACCTGAAACTCCGGCTGCTCTAGAACGACAACATCGTTTTGAGAAAAGAAGTCAGAGGAAATTATATATAAAAATAAAAATAACCTTGAATATTTGATATCGTCACATTTCTATCAAATCGGCCTTTTTCCCAGCAACTGATGCATTTCTTCCTCGAAGCGTTCGTTCTTAAGTTGACTCACAGTCATAAGTGAATACATAATTTATATCATCATAGAATATCGCAGAAAATCGCAAACCCGGTCCCGGGTTCGATCCCCAGGTCAGGCAGTGTTAAATATTAGATTTTTCCATTAGGAATTATCTCAATAACTGCCTGGAGTCTGAAACTGTGCCCGGTAGATGGCAATAGGCTCGCCCCCTATTGTGAGACCAATAACATACTGGCGAAATGTGGATGTATCTACTATGGGACTGAGTCCTGGGTACACCTATGCCTACCCCTTCGGGAAAAAGGCGTGAATGTATGTTATGTTATGTTATATAAAAGATATTGACCTTCTTAGTCCTCATTTTCTCAGTGACCCTCTGTCCGAGCAACCTCTCACAGGCCTCTATCTTGACCTCCTGGACCCCTTCCTCAGTAACGGTGGACGTCCTCATCACAGGGACTGTGCTCAACTCTGAGTTGCCCGACGCACTATAATTATATCAACTGATTAACGAACTATTTCGACACCATACCATGAATATTTTACTAAAGTGAATAATCTTACTAATGAAAGTCTGTGAAAGTTTGTGGGTATAGATGGATGGATGTTTGTTACTCTTTCACACCAGAACTACTGAACTGATTGGGCTAATATTCGGTATGTAGATAGTTTAAATCCAGGAATAACACATAGGGTATTTTTTATTGCGATATTCCCACGGGAACGTTGACTACGCGGGTGCAACCGCAGGGCGCAGCTAGTATATTATTACGAGTATAAAAGAGAAAGGCTGCATGTATGTATATACCTGTATATGACATATTAAATTAATTTAATCTATTTTTTTAAGAAGAACGCACAGGAAACTTGTAGGGCTTCATTTGTTCAACTGATAGTTTAACAATATTTGATTTGATTACATTCGATTGTTTGAGTCGGTGCTGCGTGGTTAGATAATCTAACCCTAGGTCTAATTGAAATTCTAGGTAGATCTAATCTCCCTAGGTAGATCTAATTGAATTAAATGAAATAGTATAGTAAAATGCCTCACTTGACAATGTTCCCCTTAGCGCACTCGAGCTCTAGTTGTTCAATGAGCAGTTTCTTGTCCTGGGGCAAGTCCTCGGGCTTGATGACGTCCATCTTGTTGAGGACCACTATCAGGGGCTTGTTGCTGAACAATGGCCTGATGCTTTCGAACAGGGAGATCTGGGGAATTACATAGATATATAGACATACACTTTATTGGTACTCTACAAACAAACAAATTAAAAAGATATAAAACATTATTGTTATTGTTGCATCAGTGGACCAGCAGAAATATGCACGGCTTTAAATCCAGTGTCCCTGGATCAAATCTCACCATGTGGATGGTATGTCAAACTGTAGGTCCCTACAGTTTCCTATAAGATATGTAGGGGGCAGTCGTTAGCTCATATCGGAGGCTGCCTAGGAATCTTGTCGACCTGAAACTGTGACAATATGGGTTGTCCACATAACACATATGAATTGACTCGAGCACTGTAATTGGGGTAACCCATACTGTTAGGGTTTACATTCAAATTATTATGACAAATAGTGTTAACAATTGCCGGTATTATCGCTATTATCGCTAAGCAATGTCTTCCAGACAACCGTGCAGAGAGAGGAGCGTGCCGGAAATCACATGTAATCAGTGGTGTGACAATAATAATAAATATGACTAAAATTTAATTAAAATCAATAAACACAAACCATAGCCAAGTGGCATATAAACATTAGATATTACCTGTTCTTGTATAGTATGGCCACATTGCTCCGAGGGATCTATGAAGTACAAGATGGCGGCTCGCAGGTGGGCCAGGGCTGTCACCGCTTGCATCTCTATAACGTTGCGTTGTTCCAGCGGGTGGTCCAGGATGCCAGGGGTGTCGATCACCTGCCAATATTACGTTATAATAATATTATATTGTAATTAACTATTCTAAACAGCCATACAACTCGTGAATAAATGTATCAAATCAAAATTATTACTCGTTTGCTTTGTTGTTATGCGGACCTTATATTCCAGATGACGAGGGTCTGATGATGAAGCCGAAAGACTGCCATTGGAAATGTCTTACGAAATGTGCTAAGACAGTCGAGTTTGGGCTCGTTTGCTCTGTTGTTTTGCGGACCTTTTAATCTACATTACGACGAGGCTCTGATGATAAAGCCGAAATATTGTCATTGGATATTGGAACTACCTTATGAAAAGTGCTGAGATAGTCGAGCTTGGGCTCGTTTGCTTTGTTTTGGGAACCTTTCATTCCACATCATCATCCACTGCTGAACATAGGCCTAACCCATAGATTCCCATCCAGTCCGGTTGTAAAAGGCGAGCCTGTTCCTGCCGTCCTTATCAGATCGTCTGTCCACCTTGTGGGTGACGTCCTACGCTGCGCTTCCCAATCTGTGGTCTCCATTTGAGAACGTAACAGCTCCATCGGCCATCAGTTGTACGTGCTATGTGCCGCCCATTGCCACTTCAACTTGCTAATCCACTGGACTATGTCGGTAACTTTCGTTCGTCTACGGATCTCCTCATTTCTTTCCTTCATGCATGTTGACTCTTAACCATAAAAATAACTTGGAAAGTAGAGAAAAGTCGGCCTTGGATTCCAATTCCTGTTCTACACTAAAATCCTACAATTAATTTAATTACGAAGTACTCCCCTGATATCGATATATTTGGTGACTCTTTAAAACAATTTAAAAATAGTATAATCGCAGTTTACTCTACATCTCATCATAATTTGTAATATCTATACTAATATTATAAAGAGAGAAACTTTGTTTTTTTGTTTTTTTGTTTTTTTGTTTTTTTGTTTGTAACGAATAGGCTCCGAAACTACTGGACCGATTTTAAAAATTCTTTCACTTATGGATAGCTTAATTCAGTGTGAGTGCCATAGGCTATATGAGATTTTGAAAAAAAATGGGGATCCGTAAGAAAACTGCAATATTGTGAACCAAGGTGTTACATAATATAATTGCCATATTCATAAATTTGCGTGCGCTGTGAAATGCATTGATGGTAGAATAATATAATGTACTAGGGGTTTGTAGTACTTATCAATACCTACAAAACAGTATACATAGATTATATCCATCTTTTTTGGTTTAGTCACAATAATCGAAAAAGTGATTATTTTCATGCGGTGTGAAAACTATTGGTGGTAGAGTAAAGTAATGTACTAGGGGTTTGTAGTACTTATCAATACCTACAAAACAGTATACATAGATTATATCCATCTTTTTTGGTTTAGTCACAATAATCGAAAAAGTGATTATTTTTCATGCGGTGTGAAAACTATTGGTGGTAGAGTAAAGTAATGTACTAGGGGTTTGTAGTAATTATCAATACCTACAAAACAGTATACATAGATTATATCCATCTTTTTTGGTTTAGTCACAATAATCGAAAAAGTGATTATTTTTCATGCGGTGTGAAAACTATTGGTGGTAGAGTAAAGTAATGTACTAGGGGTTTGTAGTACTTATCAATACCTACAAAACAGTATACATAGATTATATCCATCTTTTTTGGTTTAGTCACAATAATCGAAAAAGTGATTATTTTTCATGCGGTGTGAAAACTATTGGTGGTAGAGTAAAGTAATGTACTAGGGGTTTGTAGTACTTATCAATACCTACAAAACAGTATACATAGATTATATCCATCTTTTTTGGTTTAGTCACAATAATCGAAAAAGTGATTATTTTTCATGCGGTGTGAAAACTATTGGTGGTAGAATAAAGTAATGTACTAGGGGTTTGTAGTACTTATCAATACCTACAAAACAGTATACATAGATTATATCCATCTATTTTGGTTTAGTCACAATAATTGAAGCAGTGATTATTTTTCATGCGGTGTGAAAACTATTGGTGGTAGAGTAAAATAATGTACTAGGGGTTTGTAGTACTTATTAATACCTACAAAACAGTATACATAGATTATATCCATCTTTTTTGGTTTAGTCACAATAATCGAAGCAGTGATTATTTTTCATGCGGTGTGAAAACTATCGGTGGTAGATTAAAGTAATGTACTAGGGGATTGTATTAATTATCAATACCTACAAAACAGTATACATAGATTATATCCATCTTTTTTGGTTTAGTCACAATAATCGAAAAAGTGATTATTTTTCATGCGGTGTGAAAACTATTGGTGGTAGAGTAAAGTAATGTACTAGGGGTTTGTAGTACTTATCAATACCTACAAAACAGTATACATAGATTATATCCATCTTTTTTGGTTTAGTCACAATAATCGAAAAAGTGATTATTTTTCATGCGGTGTGAAAACTATTGGTGGTAGAGTAAAATAATGTACTAGGGGTTTGTAGTACTTATTAATACCTACAAAACAGTATACATAGATTATATCCATCTTTTTTGGTTTAGTCACAATAATCGAAGCAGTGATTATTTTTCATGCGGTGTGAAAACTATCGGTGGTAGATTAAAGTAATGTACTAGGGGATTGTATTAATTATCAATACCTACAAAACAGTATACATAGATTATATCCATCTTTTCTGGTTTAGTCACAATAATCGAAGCAGTGATTATTTTTCATGTGGTGTGAAAAGTATTGGTGGTAGAATAAAGTAATGTACTAGGGGTTTGTAGTACTCATCAATATCTTCAAAATAGCCCACGATAAATTATAACATGTGTTAAGGTTTGGTCATTGTAACAGAAATAGTCATTTGCGTGCGCTGCGTAAACCATTAGGGTTATATTTATTAAAATACAATGTATCACGAATTTACTCCTGATAAACATCCACTATACCTACTTCTGCTACCCGTGCGAAGCCGGGGCGGGTCGCTAGTCTCTTATATAATATCTTCTTTTTTAACTTTTTCCCAACTTGTACAAGTTATATTCTGTTTTTAATAATAATTATTAGAATTATTTTTTATTTTATAAGACGTCAATCATACGCGCGAATGTTGTGGCTACCTATAATAAATTGGATAAGCATCTTGAATTTGTTTAATTATGTAACTATTTTTGTATATGTGATAGTTGCTTATTTGTTGGATGCCCTTAATTAATAAATAAATAAATTAAAGGAATGATTCAATTCGTCCAATTTAGTATCGATAACCTTAATATTTCTAGTACAATATGTTACCTGCCAGCGAAGATACTTGTAGTCTGTATGTCCTACGTACAAGCTCTTCGTTGTGAATGCATAAGGCTGCACTTCCACATCAGCTCGGGTTATCTGGAAAATTAGATATTATGAATGAATGAATGATATGAATGATAACACTTTATTGGTACCACAATTATACAAAAAAGGCTAAAAGAAAACTTAAAAACTAGAAAGAGTAACAACAGGCGGCCTTATCGCTCAGAGCGATCTCTTCCAGACAACCATGCAGAGGAAGGATATACAGAACATGACGGTTAATATGTTAAGAAAGACTGCCTCGGTGGCATAGTGGGCTCGACACCGATCAGGAGGTCCCGGGTTAGATGCCCAGGTAGGGCAGTGTTAAATGATTTCCATAAGGAATTGTCGCAATAACTGCCTGGAGTCAGGAATTATGCCCAGTAGATGGCAATAGGCTCGCCCTCTATTACATGGGACCAATAACATACTGGCGAAATGGGTACACCTCTGCCTATCCCTTCGAGATAAAGGCGTGTTTGTATGTTATGTTAAGTTCTCATTCATTCATTCTAATGGGAAAATTCTCCATGTTGCATATTTCAATTCACACGGGTCAAACCGCAGGCAACAGCTAGTATTTTATATATTGTTTGACAATAATTAGTTCAGTTACATTAGAGATAATCTTACCTTGTTAATGAAGCTGGATTTGCCAACATTAGGGAAGCCGCAGATGATGATGGTGCGCGTGTACGGGTCTATGGAGGGGAGGCGAGCCAGATGTTGGCGGACCTACGGATATTGCACGTTTTTACTCATCGGGTATACAAGTTACATATTGGATTTTCAAGTTGCATATTGGATTTTCAAGTTGCATTATTGGATTTTTAAGATGCATATTGGATTTTCATATATTTGCAAGAATGAAGAACTCTTAATCACATGTTGCAATTGCGAGTAGTTTATTGCATTTGTTTGCAAATTACATATGTGTTCTATATAAAATCAAATAAAAATATATGGAGCATTTGGCACAGGTGCTTACTGTGTGTATACAGTAATAGCAAAACCCTACCCTACCCTATCATTAAATCTGACCGTTACAATTACAAACTACTGAACCAATAAAGCTGATATTTGGCATGCACGTAGCTTACGTCATACAATACATTTCAGCCACAACAGTAGCTCATACAGGTGACTCTTTCAAGTGGACATTACATTTTGCATAGTTGAAAGAGTTTTAAAGTTGTCTATGTAATGATACCGGTTTCTCGCGAATGCGTCGTTGCAGGAACAGCACGCGCGCTCCGGTAGCTACAACGGCGTATTTTCGAGATCTGGACGCATTCTAAGATTATTTCATAGTTGCATATTGCATTTGGAAGTTGCATATTAGATTTGGAAGTTGCATATTTGATTTTGAAGTTGCATATTGTAATAGGTAGTTTCATATTGCATAAAGTACTGTATTCTACAATAACAGTAAACCTTTCCAGCAGCAGTAGGCCGTGAGACTGGACTGGACTGCTATATGTTCAGACAATAACAGTATACTTTTCAGCTCTAGAAATACCTATATGAAACCACATACCTGTTCCAAGTAAGTCAAGTTAGCAGCCTGTCTCTTCATAATGGTAGCCATACGACCGAGCGCTGCCTTCTTCAGCTGCTTGCATCGGTAGAGGGAGTCTCCATACTTCAGTAGACGGACATAGTCTTTGGCTACGCTGGAATATTATGGAGTTTGATAAAAGGGCGATTGTGATTTACTTGACGAAAAAATTTTAGGAAGTTTACGAGTACAGTTGATAAGTTTCTCCCAATCAGACAAGATGTTGAGGTTACAAGGTCAAATTAAAATTTATCCTACAAATATTATGACTATCAAAGCTCAGTACAATGTGGAAAAGTAATCTTTGTAACAGGTGAGCAAAACGCTGTTTTAACTCAGCCACCCAGCTCCATCTAGAGCTGTTTTTTGTGTGTATATTTGTTCCGTTTCAACTCTAAAACTACAGAACCGATTGAGCTGAGATTTGGTATGTAGATAGCTTAGACCCTGGAAAACACACTTTTTATTCCGATATACCCATGGGAACGAAAGCTATTTATTTATTTTATTTTATTTAAATTTTAAAACAGACAGTGTCCATATTATATTATTATTATAAGCCTTCTGACCGATATTTCAAAATTGGTTTGGTTCTCTAGTTGTTTAATTGGTTGCAATATCTGTGTGCTTTATTGTAGCTGCCTCGGTGGCGTAGTGGGCGCATGCTCGACTGCCAATCAAGAGGACCCGGGTTCGATCTCCAGGTCAGGCATAGTGTTAAATATTGGATTTTTCCATTAGGAATTATCTCAATAACTGCCTGGAGTCTGGAACTGTGCCCGGTAGATGGCAATAGGCTCGCCCCCTATTACATGGGACCAATAACATACTGGCGAAATGTGGGTGTATCTACTATGGGACTGAGTCCTGGGTACACCTCTGCCTACCGCTTCGGGAAAAAGGCGTGAATGTATGTTATGAATGTATATGTTTTATTGTAGCAAAGGCATCCTCCAACTGACTCCACTTTTCTCTTTCTCTGGCTAGTGATGTCCAAGTACCGCCCGCCACTCCCTTAATTTCGTCAACCATATTATGCATATTATATAAGTAGCAAAAAAATCTTAAAATTTAGTTAGATTTATTTAGATTAGTAATAAATCATCATCATCTATGCGGGTCGCATTATGACAGGGTGTAAGCAAGCAATATCAGTTCAGTAGTTTTTGTGTGAAAAGGAACAAATATACCTAGATTGGGGTCACAGTTAATCATATAGAAACGGAGTCACCAGATGAGTAAATCAGATGCCTGACGGTAAGCATCATGATTCATGATTACCCACATCAGACATAGTGCCACCCAGTGTTTTAAAATTCTAAATGCTGCACAGAACTGCACTGTGCCTGTCACCTTTAGATAGTTGTTGAAACTCGTCATGCCCAGTAATTTAGCTGGTAACATTGCCCTTCAGATGGAACACCGTAATGTTTGCACATTACTGCTTGGCGGATGAATAACTAGCAAAGGTGTGGTCCTTCAGGCTGCCCCCTGAAAAAGAGGCCTACCACTACAATATATCTACTTACTTATCAATAAGATGTCTAGCCGTGTTCAGTTGTCCGAGACCAAGTTTGTAATGATCCTTATCATACAATACATTCATAAGATCTGCGTAGAATGGATGAACATCATCTAGTTTGGGAAATTCCTGGAAAATAACATAATATACAATTTATTAAGCCTTTTTCCCAAAGTGGTAGGCAGTGGTGTACCCAGGACTTGTCTGAATTTGTTTTTTTTTTCATTCATTTATTCATAAATCCTTAAACCATATCCTTATTATTATAAATGCGAATTTGTGAGGATGGAGAGATGGATGTTTGTTACTCTTTCACATCAAAACTACTGTACCGATTGGGCTGAAATTTGAAATGTAGGTAGCTTAGACCCTGGCACATGGGGTACTTTATCCCAATATTCCCACGGGAACGATGTCAACACAGGTGGAACTGCGGGGCACAGCTAGTTCATAAATAATAAAATAATTTTATTTGAAATAGTCCCATGTAGGTACACCCACATTTAGCCAGTATGTTATTGGTCCAATGTTATAGGGGCCTGTTGCTATTTACCAGGCTCATCTTTAATATTTAATGTTTAGGCAAATTGTGTGCTATATAGTTTCTTGTACTTTGTTAACATGAACTCCGCAAACTGTTGGTGTTAACTTTTCATCACATGCGACTGTACATGAAGCTTCAAGTAGCCGGGGAAACAATTTCTACGCTAGACAGAGAGAACAGATAGAGATATATGCAGCTTGTATGTTAATATTATATAAAATGATATGATGATGAATATAAAATGATTTTGTGGAGTATCCCTACTGTCCCTCTAATATTCTGTACAGCCATTCTTTGCCTCTTTTAAGTCCAATGAGGGCAAGCCTATTGACATCAAACGGGCACAAATTTAGACTCAATAATATCAAGAATTCATCATCGAACCCAGTATCTGAAGCTCAGCAAGATGTACTTGCAATCATGAGACCACAGAAGCACAGTTATTGGTAAATATTGTGCAATTTAACGAGGTATGATTTATAAGGATTTAAACATTACGAGAAATAGGTATAAGACGTAAAATAAAGTAAGTTTGATAAAGTTTCATTAAGCTTCACCTGTATAATACGCGACAATCTGTCGTGGAAGTTCTGCTGTGTGTATTTCACTTTTCTCATGTAAAACGCACGAATTCTGGATATTTTGTAGTGTTTGTGTACTACCGTCGGTGTTTTCCTTTGTGTTTTAGATAGAATTATATCTATAAAGTCCTGAAAACGACAAAATTGTAAGTTTATAGGTTGGAACGTTGATATGTAAACATTGCAGTTTTCACACAAATTGTGTTAGTAAAAAATATTTACCTTAGCCGTAGGGACTACGGCGATCTTTTTAAAGTTGTACAGACTCATATTTGCACTATTTAATAGTTACTTCTATTTGAAAATCAGCTCGACGCGAGCTCATCACGTAAACACGTGTTGAAAAAGAACAGCAAGTACTCTGTGAAGAACAGAAAAGATATAGCAAAATGTCAAAATTTATATGTCATGAATGTCATAAGTCTTAAATTGTCAAATCCTTGCCAGTAAATTTATTTGAAAATCTTCCACTGTATTTATATAATGCATGGTCATTTAATGGTATAAGATGTTAGATATGAAATAATATCACAGTACCCTGATAACAGAGGTTCATTTCATAGGAATTGGTCGCTGCTGGTTTGAATGTGTGCGTGCGTATCTGGCGTCGTGTACGCGTGGAACTGTATGCGTATGCGTGGAAGTGCATACTAAACATTAGCATAATCTGGGTAGACTCGGGATTTATATAATGTATTATCTATGGACTCGGGTATCAGCAGTGTGGGGCATGCCATGAGTTATGATGAGTTTGATCACACGCATGAAAGTGTGGGCCGTGCCGTGAGTGTGATCACGCGCATTCAAGTAAATTGTTGCACGCCCTTTCACATTCGTCTGCTTTCATCAGCGACTTTATTTAGTTAATTAGCGCTGAATTTTGTATTAAAATTGTTTATCATGACTGAACACATGCGAAAAATATTGTAGCGTATACGGGTGTCTCAACAACATCTCCTACTTCCGTCTTTATTTCATTCGTTAGAATATCTACTGAACATGAAAAGTAAGTACCTCCCTAAACATTTCGTAATGAAAAGATGTTTGCTGTTACCCCGGTCACTCACATGCGTAAAAATATTCGTACATTGTACGAATGTTTGCACGCATGTGAGGGCCGTCAGATATACTATTCGCAAACTCAGCGGATATGCGAATGGGTTCGCAAACTTTTATGGAAACCCGTTTGCATTTCATAGATAGATAAACACTTTATTGGTACACCACAAACAAGAAGATCTAAAAACTAATAACTAGTGTAACAATGGGCGGTCTTATCGCTAAGATATATAAAGTACTCTGTGAGCACAACTGGTTCCACGAATGTGTAGGAGACTACGCGAAGGTTCGAGGTTCGCGCCCTTTGATGTGCGTCAAAAAACCGACACAACTTGGAAAACCACGAATGCAGCGAAAACTTTGCATAGTTATTTGCGAATGTCGTCCCACACTTGTGGGTTCGCGTATTCGTACGCATGTGAGTGCCCGGCATTAGACGAAGATAGAAACATTTTTTCTGTGTCAAAATGATTATTCTGCTTGTATAATTTTTATTTTCTCCATCGTATAAAAATCAAGTCAATTTTTATCGTATCAATATGTTTCGCAGTAATCTACTAGCTGGTAATACAGTAAATGTCAAAATGTCAAAAAACAGAATGTCGTTTGTCATGAAGCACTATGACTGTCAGTCCATCTCTGCAAACTGCAAACTGTCAAACTGTCAATTTAATCAATGGCCGGCTGTTCCATGTCCCATTGAAGAGGTTATTTTCGATAAATATGAAAATATTTTACTAAAACTATTACATACCCGCTAGAAAAACCCTTGCAGTGAATAAGTACCACACATAAAATAAAAAAACCACGTGAAACTTCATGTAAGTGAATCTGCATAATTGCATCATATTGGTTTTCATTTGTTTATGCATCATGAACAGATTTTCTCGTTTTCTTTCGCTTCTCGGCTACATTTATCATTAAAATTGTGTAAAAAATAGTGAAGTGGTATTTCGTTTCAGGGTGTAAGTGAATACAAGTCGAAAAAAATGTATGCAAGAGCCCACTATTTCGTTACGAAGGGGCTTCATCATCGCCTCAGTTTGAGAGGCTACAGCAGCGGTATATTGAAAAAGAAAGAAAATGTAGCCAAGAACGGCATTCAGCTAGGCAAGACACTGCACGGATTCCAATGCACAGATATCGAACACATAAAAGAGTATAACATGGTTGCATACTTTTTAACACATGAAAAGACTAAAACTGAGTACTTGCATTTAGAACGAGACGATTCCAATAATGTATTTTCCGTTGGGTTTCGAACGACACCTTTAGATTCCATGGGAACACCACATATTTTGGAGCATACTGTTTTGTGCGGCTCCGAAAAGTACCCTGTAAGAGACCCATTCTTTAAAATGTTGAATAGATCACTGGCAACATTCATGAATGCCCTAACAGGCCCAGATTACACATTTTATCCATTCTCATCACAAAATGAAATAGATTATAGAAATCTACAGAAAGTATACTTAGATGCTGTATTCAAACCTAACCTATCCAGGCTAGATTTTCTCCAAGAAGGCTGGAGGTTAGAGCATTCCAATTTGGATGATGCTAAATCTGATTTGGTATTCAAAGGAGTTGTGTACAATGAAATGAAGGGTGCTTTCTCTGAGACTAGCTCTCTGTTTGGCCAGAAATTCATAAATACAATTTTGCCGAAAGGCACATATGGTTATGTGTCTGGTGGGGACCCAATCTGCATTCCAGAACTAACCCATGAGCATTTAAAAAATTTCCATTCAACTTACTACCATCCGAGCAATGCTAGGATTTATTCGTATGGAAACTTTCCCTTGGAAGCTAACTTAAAGTTTGTCAATGAAGCATACCTGAGCCAATACAAGTACTTGGAACCTAAGAGCTCCATAGTTCTTCCCCAAGAAAGATGGAAGACTCCCAAAAAGGCTAACATCAGTTGCCGTCTTGACCAATATGGTGGGCCTATAGAAAAACAGAACCAAATTGCGATCGGTTATGTTATGTCTGACATCACAGATATTTACGAGACATTTATGATGATAGCGTTGGCTGAGCTGATGATTATAGGACCTAATTCAGCTTTTTACAAAAGCTTGATAGAGAAGAACTTATCAGGAGGGTACAACTCATTGACTGGGTATGACAATCAAATCCGAGACACTTTATTTGTTGTTGGGCTCAAAGATATTGAAGAATCAAAGTTTGAAATAGTTGAAAAGATTGTCAATCAGACCATACAAGAAATTCATGACAAGGGCTTTGAAAAAGATCACATAGAGAGTATCTTGCATGGGTTTGAGCTGTCCATAAAGCACCAGTCGCCTAAATTCGGCTTGAATTTACTGTTCAACTTGATGCCACTTTGGAACCATGATGGGCCAATTTTAAATGCCCTAAAAGTAAATGATCATTTGACAAAATTGAAGGGAAATCTTTCACAGCCAAATTACATTAAACAAGTGATTGAGAAATACTTTTTAATGAACAATCACAAGCTAATTATGACAATGAAGCCAGACCCGAAGTTCGATGATATCTTCACAAGTTCTGAGGCAGCTCTGCTGAAAACTAAAGTCAGTGGATTGGATGAAAAACAGAGAGAAATCATTTACAAAGAAGGGCTTGAGCTTTCTAAAGCACAGAAAAGAATTGAGGACTTAGAGGTTCTGCCTTGTTTACAGATAAATGAGATAACTGCAAATAAAACTGCACCTCCCTTAAAGCACACCGTTTCTGAAACAATTCCTTTGCAACTATGTGAAGCAAATACTAATGGTGTGACATATTTCAAAGGAGTTTTAGGCACTGAAAGCTTGGATGAAAAGCAAAGGCATTTACTGCCATTCTTTAACTATGTGCTTGATAAATTCGACATGAAAAACTATAATTACAGGGATTTCGACAAGTATGTGAGCAAATCAACATCTGGCTTGAGTTTTCTTACACACGTAACTGAGCACATTGATCAACATGGACAATATGAGCAAGGAGTGCTAATTGCAAGCCATTGTCTTGACGAAAATCTGCCTAAAATGTTGGATATTTGGACAGAGATTTTCCATAAACCTAATTTCGGAAACAGCGAGAGAATGACCATGCTTCTCAATAATTACTGCTCCTCTCTAACCAGTGGAGTGATAGATAGTGGACATACTTACGCCATGCAAGCTGCTAGGTCTCTAGTGTCATCTGTAGACAAATGCAAAGAGAATCTAAGTGGTCTACATCATGTAATAAACATGCAAAACGTCCAAAAGAACTACAAAATCGATCAAGTTCAATCCATCATCAGCAGTATTGCAGAACAAATACTTAGCGGTCATAATTTACGCGCGACCTTCCATTACAGCAATACTAATAACAATATTCAGGAAAACATTGACCGTTTCTCCAATAAAATATGCACTGGTGATGAAAATAAAGAAGAAAACAGAATTAATTGGACTGATAGCCAGAAAATGACGAACAATAACAGAGGACTGCAAATTGCGATGAATGTTCCGGTCAATTTCTGCGCTAAAGTTGTCCCAACCGTGCCTTACACTGACCCCGATTACGCCAAACTGAGGGTGCTCTCAAGGTTTGTTACTTCGAAATATTTGCATCCAGTGGTTAGAGAACAGAATGGTGCATACGGCGGAGGAGCTATGCTAACAATAGACGGAGTTTTCAACTTCTATTCCTACAGGGATCCTAACTCTAGCGTCACCCTGGACGTTTTCGATGAAACAGCTAACTGGATTTCTAAAAACGCGAATTTAATTAACGACCAGAATCTTTTCGAAGCCAAACTATCCATTCTGCAACAGATGGACCAGCCTATTGCGGAATACATGAAAGGGGTCGATCTTTTCCTTTACGGATTGTCTTACGACATTTGGAAAACGCAGAGAGAGCGCGTCTTGGCAGTGAAACAAGAGGACTTGTTAGAAGTCTGCCAAAAATATTTAGCGAGTAACAAATGGGCGGGAAAGTGCGTGATTGGTGGGGGAACTCAGGAGTTGAAGAAAGGAGACGAAGTTTGGGAAACAATCAGTGGACCTCAGCAATAAATGTTTATTTTTATAGATATTCAGACTAAAGAGTTGTGATTGCACGAAGGTTACGTGATTCCATAATCCATTTAGGTAGTAAACAGATCTATTTATAGATCGCACATGCTATGTACGATGTTGTAAGAAAAATCTATACTTTTGTAATGTCACTTATCACATTAATAAATGGTTAATGCAGAGAGCAGTGAGCTGTGGGGTTGTAACAATAATATAATTATTGATGTAATAATATAATATTGTATACTACAGAAAATGAGTAAGACCTATTTCGATTACTTTGAGAAGCTAGAAGAATAAAGAAGTTATATAAACTTATGCATATAACAGTTTTTTCGTACATGATAACAGTAATTCAATTTTATTGGCTTAAGATAAAAAAATTAAGTACTTACCATTGACATAAAAAGGGAACGGAAGGCAAGAAAAGGAAACCCTTTTCTTTATATCAATGTTGCTTACCTGAATTATTGTGTATGGAAATAAGGATTTTCTAACATCTGTTAGAATAATAATGTACCTACTTAAACTCTTACTATTATTCTATAGATAGCATATAATGTGGATAGCTATTTATTTCTGAGTTATAGATTGTTGAGACTGTTAGTCAATAAATTAATTAATTTGAATATATTTTTTTATTCATCAAACAGACAAGCCTTTTTCTATCGGCTAAGGGAATATGAGCCACTTCCAATAGTCTGATCGATTCGAAATTTGCTATCCTGTTACTTCATCAATATTGCAATGATATGGTAAACTAGACCTGATGCTGCAGCATTAGGTTTAGATCTTCTTACACTTGGTTTTATATTAAAAATGTAATTATATCTATTACGCTCTTGAATTTCAGGATTACAACATGAGTCTTCCAAATAACTTTCCAACTCCTGAGGAATACTTTCAACATAGTATCAATTTCTTCCAAACTTACCAACATTTGTATAACTTTCCTAACACAGAAATACTGACTAAGAAAGTACTGGACAATATTCACAGCAATTTAGAGAGGGTAGATTTAAAAGATGATTTAAACTTGGAAGCTTGTAACGACGAATTTTTGGCGGCATTTTTTGAAAAGCTTAAACCGTTGCATGTGGTCTATGATTTTGAGGATAAAGACTTTGAGAGTACTTTCGACGCGCCTCTTAGTCCTAAGAAGAAACATGAAATAATTTATTTGGCGAGAGAAATAAAGGATTTGTGTGAAAGCACAAGATGCGATGTGGTTGTTGACTTTGGATGTGGACTGGTAAGAATAAAGTTTTTTACCTACCTACTTATTTTAAACACTAGGATTAATAAACGTTCCATAGGAAAGCTCCTTATTATTGATGCTCTGAGAATATGTTGTTTTAAGCTTATTTTCGCAATTATTTATAAACATAACACATTCACGCCTTTTTCCCGAAGGGGTAGGCAGTGAGGCAGAGGTGTACCCAGGACTCAGTCCCATAGTAGATACACCCACATTTCGCCAGTATGTTATTGGTCCCATGTAATAGGGGGCGAGCCTATTGCCATCTACCGGGCACCGTTCCAGACTCCAGGCAGTTATTGAGATAATTCCTAATAGAAAAATACAATATTTAACACTGCCTGACCTGGGGATCGAACCCGGGACCTCTTGATTAGCAGTTGAGCATGCGCCCTCTACCCCACCGAGGCAGTCGCAATTATTTATATTGCAAGTTATTTGGTTTGATGGGTTGATCACCTCCTTAAGTTTTACTTCACCTTATTGAAAGACATTGTAAAGTTATAAATAAAAATAAAATACTTACCATTTACCATCACGCCATTTTCTCTTAAGTTACTCTACAGTTCGTAAATATTTACTTTACCTATTATAGCTCAAAAAGTAGCATGGTAGCTAGCATGTGTTCTTAATTTCTTACATAAGACTGGTGTCAGAGGTAAAAAAAACTCTAAACGAAGGTATATTTAAATTGATCCTAATTTTCTTTTTTGATATTTCAGGGGTATTTAGACCAGTTACTTTTTGAAACAACAAGCCTCAAAGTTCTAGGTCTAGAGTGCAATGAAAGCCATTATGTGGGCGCCAAAAAACGCCAAAGAAAATACCATGAAAACTCCATACAAAATGTAAAATACATAAAACACACTATCACAGAAGAATCTCATTTGAATATAAAAAGTTTTCTGGAAGATAAGTTTCAAAATTACAACGGATATTGCATAACCGGCCTCCATGCTTGCGCGGATTTGACCATAGATGCAATGAATTTATTTTTAAAGATGGCTGACGCGACTGCTTTGATTTTAATGCCTTGTTGCTACCACAAAATGGCTTTAAACGATCATAAATTCAAGAATTTTCCACTAAGCAGATGCCTGAAGAATATTTTTGATAAATTCAATGGATTTGAATATTTGAAAGTGCCCTTTTTAAGGCTAGGCGCTCAACCACCAAATGGATGCGACAAATTAGAGGATTTAGTATTTAATTTGCTAGCAAGAGGAGTTTTAGAGCAATATGCACATAAAAGTAAGTAATGTTAATAAGTAGACTTTTTTGTCGCTGGCTTCAACCTTTACGTTTGCACGAAGGACCAAATTTTACTTTATTTATCTTTATCTTTTTTTTTCAGTAAACTGCAGACTAAAAAGAAACAAAAGAAAAGCAGTCAATACGAAAAACATGGCAAATAATTTCGAAAACTACATCCAAGATGCAACTCTAGGCTTCAGTCTGATCAAAAATCAACCTTCAATAGATAGTAATAGATCTGAATTTGATTTAGAAGAGTTAAGATCACTTTGGCGCGAAATTAACGATAACACAAGAAAAAAGGCGGCAGTATTTATTGTTTTGCAAAATTGTCTACAGCCAGTCATAGAAAATTTTATTTTATTTGATAGATTAGTTTATTTAAGAGAAAATGGCATTATAAATTGCAAAGTTAAAAAAATATTTGATCATACATTATCACCAAGATGTTTAGCATTGATGGCTGAAAATAAATAATGCTAGTTTAAGAAAAACAATTTTATTTTAACTACCATAAAATCTTAATTGCAATATAGTCAAACAATGTTGCACAATATTGATGATATTAATGAACTAATAAGTACTTAAAGAATTTATTAGTATTATATTAGAAGATAGAATTTATTAGTATTAGCCCCATTAGTATGTTGTGTCGCGTCGTTGCAACGGATAAACGCATTGTATGACACAATTGCATTGTGGCGACGGCAAACAGCTCACGAACCCAGGACCTCCTGATCGGCAGTCAAGCTTATGCCAACTACGTCACCGAGACAGTCAAACATACCAAGTCAACAGACCAAGTCAATAGTTTTCTAAAATCAATTAAGATTAGATTAGATAACAATTTATTGATAACACAACACAAAAAACAATATTAACATAAACTAATAACAGCGTAACAATAAATTAGCGGCCTTATCACTTAGAATTTACATTCACGTTCTATGATTCATTTCATCCGATTCTAACTTCTTTGGTCGACCCATTCCTCTTTTCACCAGTATGTTCTTCTTCCATTCAATAATTTGTTTTGTTTCTTCATAAACAACTACCTCCCCAGTTTTAGGATCGATTGGGTAAACACCATCAGGTGTGTGTTTTTTCTTTGACGTATCTAAGTTATGTTTTCTCTTCATATGTTTGTTATAATTTGACCAATTTGTAAAGTCCCTTTGGCATGATTCACAGGAGTACGGTCTTATGCCAGTGTGTAACCTTACATGATTGTTTAAGATTGTTTTAAATCGGAACCTTTTATTGCAATGGGGACATGCAAATGGGTGAATGTCCGTATGTATAATACTATGTGATTCTAATTGTTTACGTAATCGGAAACATCTTCCGCATTGCTCACACGCATAAGGCTTAGCATTATTGTGAACTCCAACATGATTTTTCAGTAATCTTGCTGATTTAAATGCGTAATTACATATCTGACATTTGTACGGACGGTCGTCTTTATGCATAACCATATGGGCTTCCAAATTATACTTCATAAAGAAGCCTTTTCCGCACACTTCACACATATTGTCCTTCTTTCGATCTGTATGTATTACAACATGACTGGTTAGACCTCCTTTCGTTTTGAATGATTTTTGACAAACATTGCAAGTTAATCCGTCCATTTGCAATGGCTTTGGTAAAGTTAAGCCTCGTTTAAATTTGTAATACACATCTGTATGTTGTTTCAATTCTGCATTATTCGTAAAAGGTGTATGACATCCCGAACAAAAAAGTTTTGAAGTAATATGTGACTTTTTATGTTCCCGCACCTCTGCAGTAGTATTAAACTGTTCAAAACATATATAACAGGAATATCTTAAGTTTTTGTGATGTCTTTGGATGTGAATAAGAAAGTTTTCTAGTTTGAATTTTCTTGATTTGCAATCAGGGCATCGGTATGGGTTGCAGATATTGTGACATTTCATAGAATGGGTTTTTAACTCCTCAATGGTAGGAAATTGAGTTTCACAAAATGTACAGAGCCAGTGGTAGTTAGAATATGTTAATTTTAATTGGGATAGCGGTATTGAATCTATGTCCAAAGTTTTTAATTTATTTATTTTGTTTACTTGCTGTGGTGGTGTCTCCAGGTCGCTATATGAACCTCCGTTAGAATCTACTTCGTCGTCATTTTCGTGTAATTCCTCCTTTAAATTCAGTTTAATTTCTTCCTGAATACCTTCCAAGTCCTCAGAGTCGATCTTTTCTTTTTTCACTTTTTCCAGTGTAAATATTTCCATGAGCGCAGCGTTTGCACATTCTATAGTAATTACGAAGTCGTAAGCTTTGTTTAGAGCATGTACACAATCATAACACACAGTGATTGGTAAATAGTCATCGAAATTAGCAGATGCATTTACGCGATTTAGCTTCATGAGGACATCACCTTTTTTATCGCTGTCCGACTGCAAGTCCAGCTGTTTATTGCACGGTTTGCATTCAGCACATAGTCGACAATATGAATTGTTGATATCCATCTTTAGAAATCATCAGCTAAAAACTTGCCTACCTACTACTACATAATTTCGTAAATTACAATTTGTTCAAAACAGCTTAGCTTTTGCTACTATTTTGGAATATTTACTTTGTTTTGACCACAGAACAGAGAGGAAAGAACAGAGGTTTTGACATTTGTCATTATTTTTACATTTACAAATCACATCACTGTTCAGGCCATAGACTACTGAAAATTCTATAAATTTGAGGACTTATCGGTAAAATCGAGTTCTTCGTCAATTTTCTTTGAAATACTCATTGTCGATATCAGTTTACCCAGTTGCTCGATAATAAGGGGAAACCGCACCAGACACCACCAGCCAGGGTCGAACATTCTTTATGTTCCTTGTTCTGTGTTCTACATACTGAAATCTTGACTGAAACAATGTTAAATAGAGTCGACTGAGATAGTACTTGCACTGCACTATACAGGCGCTGGTATTATGAACTTGCAATCGCGTAGCAACAGCAATATAAATTACGTAATGAATTTTTTCATACAAAAAATGATGGTTGACATCCACTGCGTATTTTTTAATGTTATTGCTACGCGATTGCTAGTCCGTAATACCCGCACGGGCATCATACAGTTTTTATACATGGTGACCACATTAAATTTTATGGCCACGTCGTGCCACAGAACCTTTGGTCACTGCAGTATACTTATTTTGTACTCATGATTTGCAATAAACGAAACTTGAAACTATTTAGTTTGGTTATTTATATATTGATATCAATAAGTAAAATAAATAAGTGTTGTATCATAGCGAACTTTATTGTAATAATAATACACAAATAGGCTTTATCAACATAGAACTCTATATTACTAAATTAACTAAAACTAACATTAACTTAGATTTTGCAGATTTTTTTTGACCTACAACGTATTAAAAAAATGCGTGCTACACGTCGAACTGAACTTTAAAAAAAAAAATTGCAAAATTTACGAAAAAATATTTTGACAGAAAATGGATCAGCAAAATGGTGTCAATTTTTTTTATATATTTTCCAAGTTGTTTAGGTTGACGAGTAGTGCACCCCTTAAGTATGCCTACACAAATTCTAACACGTACATGAACTAAATCTTATATTATACTTTATAGTAAATTATCAGGTGATCGTAATTAAGGATAATAATGTTATGATAGAGGTGGGTATACAAAATAATATTATTATTTATTATACACTTGCTGTTACAGGTCGCGTCACGGTTGAATAGCGCTGACCTTGAATGCACAGAAAGCGATTTTTAGATCTGTTAGGACTTTTTAAACCAATACCAATTGCGAAATTCGCAAAAAGAATCTACTTTCCATACATATTTGCGAATATTGAAATTCTTTTGAGTTTTTCATTTTCACGGGTATAGATACACCCTAAGTATTACCATATGTTTTATATAATATTATGCCCTGGAACATCAGCTATCTGTGAAAGTCCCATTAAAATCGGTCCAGCCGTTTCGGAGATTAGCAGCAACAGACAGAAAAAAAATGTATATTATAAGTATCGTATTTACTTTCATATTATGAATTTAGTTAAAATCAGCAATTTTTATATAACAAGCAAACACTTCAATTATGTTTATTTGTATAGATTATTCCATATTACTATTGTTAAAATTATACAGTGTTACAGGTTACATAATACATATTAAAATATTGCATTAATCCATACCAGAGCCCCGTCATTCCATACAATCGGCCGCACGCACTAGCCTACTACTACTAAGTAGAAAACAACGTGTGTAAACACGTACGTATGTGTGCGGGCGTACGGGCGTTACTATTTGGTCGCAAGCGGGGGGAGGAGCGGGAGGAGTGTTTCTTTATGTAGGTACTAGCTGTGCTCCACGGTTTCACCTGCATAGACACCGACCCGTGGGAATATCGAGAATAAAAAGTACCCTATGTGTTATTCCAGGGTCTAAGCTACCTACATACCAAATTTCAACCCAATCGGTTCACTAGATTTCGCGTGAAAGAGTAACAAACATCCATCTATCTAGCTCACAAACAATAACATTTATAAAATTAGTAGGGTAGTAAGTATACTTTGCTATTAACGCTACACATTTCTAAACTTTCGTGATTTGACGTCGAAGTAAATAAATCATGTTTTTATTGAGAATAAGTCCCGTTTTTGCCATAAATATGGTGAACCAATTTGGATGAATTTTAGTAAAGTTGATACTTGGAGAACAAAGTGTGTTTTATTCCGATATCCCAATAAGAATGACACAGGTAAGACAGAGAGGCGTAGCTAGTAAAATGTTAAATGAAATACATAATTTAGTAGTTCCTCCTACAGAAAAATAACTTTGGAGAGCAATGGAAATGCTACCTTATTGGTATAATACAAGATTTGAAGAAGCCTGCATTTTTTGTGACTCTTGACAGTGAGTCGCACAGACTAATTATGATTTAATGATCAATTAAACTACTAATTAGGGAGTTTTGGCGGGAGACCGAAAAATACAGTTTGGCTCCCGTATCTTTATCAATTATCGGTGCATTTTCGAGTGTTTAACGTGTAATAATGGTGGAATATTACGTGTTGAGTGTTTTCGAAGATACACAAGTCTATTGGCAGGTGATGCGGGAGTTGAAATGTGATTTTTCGTGTTCCCGCCAAAATTCCGGCAGCTTCTTGTAAAAACCACCACTTTACTGGAGCTGTGACTTGACTGGGCTTGCCCTGACTGAATTGACTAATTGACCATATTAACTTGAAAATTTATGTAACTTGACACTGGCTATACATTCGTGTGGGTCCATAAAAGAAGAAAAAAAAAAAAAACTACTAATTAGTAATTAGCTGGTTCAGTGTTAAGTGGCTTTTATAGTATTACTGGTTACAGTTATCATTTACTCATGGTTGGAACCACCTGCCCTATAAAAAAAATGAATGCTTTCTTTTTGGACATAAAATGTATTTTATCTATGGACGTAATCCATAGGTAAAATACATTTTATATAAATTAAATGAAATTAATTGTCAATGACTATGGCAACCAAATAATTATGGAAAAAAATTCGCTGTCCCATAAATTTTGTTCAAGATCAAGAAGCCTTTTCTAACAAATTATTTTTTTTTAGATTTCAGACTGCTCCATAGTGGAATTTGTCCAAATAAATAGCACAAAGACCCTTAACATGTTGAAGATATAAACCGAATAGCAGGAACCCTATATATAACAGAACTGATTCGGTGAAATTGAACTGAATATTTCTGCAACTCCACAAACATTTAAAATTACTCAACATTTTCATGTTTAATAGTTCTTTTCTTCCCCCTTTTACATGGCAACATAATTTTAGTCTTCCATTCTTCGGTACCCACTGGATCAATCACTTGTATTATTTGTCCTGTCTCTGGATTGATCGGAAACACACCTTGAGGCGTGATTTTCTTTTTGGCCATATCCATATTATGTCTTCTCTTCATGTGTTTATTATAATTTGACCAGTTGGTGAACTCCATGCCACAGTTTTGACACGAATAAGGTTTAGCCCCCGTGTGTTGCCGCTCATGATTCTTCATTATTTGCTTGAAACGGAACTTTTTATTACAATACTGGCAAGTGTACGGCATAGCATCAGTATGTACTATTTTATGAGCGTTCAACTGATACTGCAGTCGAAAATTTCGTCCGCATTGCTCACATGAAAACGGTTTAGCACCCGAATGCATTTCAACATGTCTACGTAGCATATTAGGAAAGAGAAAGGACCGGTCGCATATCTTGCAAACGTGAGGACGTATTTTATCATGTGACATAATATGAGAAGTCAACGTTCCTTTATTGAAGAATGTTTTACCGCATCTTTCACAAGTATAATCTCTTTTTCGGTCAGTTGTATGAAGTTTCATATGGTCTCTTAAACTATTCGGGTTCTTATATACTTTTCTACATATGTGGCAAGTTAATTCCTCAATAGTTATTGGTGTGCCAGGTTTTCGCCGCGGACGTCGCTTAGGTTTTTTATTTTCTGAAACGTATTGGTGTATGTGTAGAGTAAGCATTTCTTCGTTCATGAAGATTTCTCCGCAGTGTGTGCAGCGAGTTTTGGGCGTTTGTAAGTGCTGTTCAATGTGTAAGTTCAGGTCAGAGTGGTGTTCAAAGTCTTTGTTGCAGTAGTAGCAGAAATTCCTGTAATGATAACAAGTAACATATGATTTGAAACTATCATGGTTGTATGTATTAGAATTACTTTTTACAGGATATTTACCATGATTCGATGTTTTACGTGTTTCCCAATATTTCGACGCAGTCGCGCCATTATCATGGAAGAACTGACAGGCATTGGAGAGTTGATTTTTATTGGCAAATAAATTAACCTACTCTCTTTTTTTGTCTTTTACTCTGACAAAGTAATGGTAGTGTCATTTGTCGAATCATGGTAAATATCCCGTAGTAGTAGTAGTAGTATAACGCAGGCAGTTCTCCGCAACTCGACGACAATGCGCCTATTTTGCGTGTGGGTGGGGTGTGATTTTTCACTCGAGCCACCCTAGCTCTCCGAAGAATTTCAGCAGCCCTTTCAGGTTGCTGACTATCTCGGTGAGCGACCTCGGAGTTCCGAGGTACTGTGCCCGGTATAATAAATATCCCGTAAAAAGTATTTCTAATATTGGGCAAAAATCCAGACTCCAGGTTTAAGAAATTCTTAATAGAAAAAAATCTAACTTTACTCCTGATATAGGAATCGAACCCAGGACCAAGTTTAGCACCAGTACATGCAACTACTACACCAATCAAACTCAAACTCAAACAGATTTATTCAAATAGGTCATAATCTGACACTTTTGTACGTCAATGAAGATACAGTACTGAGTCTACCGTGCGTTCGGAAAGATACCTCTACAAGAAGAACGCACAAGAAACTTGTAGGGCTTAATTTTTTCAACAGATAGTTTCACAATATTTGGTTTGGTTACATTCGTTTTCTTTGAAGGTGCCGCGAGGCGGCTATGCAGAAGTTTCCAGGCATCTTTGTCCTCTATGTACTGGTTGACTTTATAATAAGCCTTCTTAAGTAAAGTAGATTTTATATAGGTTTTGAATTTACCCTCTGAGAGCCCAGTTATCTCTTTTGGGATTTTATTATAGAAACACACTATTTCCTAAGAATGTCTTTTTATTTGTTTTAGATAATCTAAAGCTAGGTACAGCTATTTTGTCTTTATTCCTAGTATTAAAATTATGAAGGTCACTATTTAATTTTAATTTATGTAAATTTTTACGCACATACATGATGTTCTCATAAATGTATAAGGATGGTAGGGTCAGTATGTTTATTTCTTTAAATAATTCCCTCAGGGATTCGCGTGGACGCATCTCATAGATGGCACGAATCGCACGTTTTTGTAGTATAAAGATAGTTTCTATATCTGCAGCTGACCCCCACAACAGAATCCCATAAGACATCAAGCTATGGAAATATGCAAAGTACACTAATCTCGCCGTGGCTACATCTGTTAGTTGCCTAATTTTATAAACCGCGTAAGCTGCAGAGCTTAGTTTCCCTGAGAGCTCGGTGATATGAGTGCTCCATTGCAGTTTAGAGTCTATATTTATGCCAAGGAACAAAGTTGCATTGTCAATATTGAGTCTTTCACCGTCAAGAACTATTATTGGTTCTATACTTCTGACGTTAGACAACGAAAATTTCAAACATTTAGTCTTTTTCGCATTCAATAACAGATTGTTTGCTGTGAACCATCTGGATATACTTGCTAAAGTATTATTAACATGTACTAGTGAAGTATCCTTCCTATCAACTTTAAAAATCAATGAGGTATCATCGGCAAATAGAACTATATCTGCTAGACCGTGGACCATGTAAGGCAAATCGTTAATATATGCCAAAAACAGGAAAGGACCCAAAATTGATCCCTGTGGGACTCCCATCTTGACAGGAGAACTAGCAGATGTGATACCATTGACGCTAACCTTCTGCTGCCTACTAGACAAGTATGATTCCACCAGGTTCAGGGCATTCCCATGAATTCCATATACTTCTAACTTGCGCAGTAACGTGCAGTGTTCTACACAGTCGAATGCTTTGGAAAGGTCACAAAACACTCCAATGGCATCCTGTGAACTCTCCCAGCCTCCAAGACAAGAGTCATGAGATGACAGCCTGCATCGGTTGTTGATCTGCATTTGGTGAAACCATACTGGTTTGAATGCAATATTCTATTTCTATTGAAATGTGACAGCAGTTGGTTTAGCATCAATTTCTCAAAGATTTTACTTAATACTGGCAAAACAGAGATTGGCCTATAGTTTGAGGGATCTGTCTTACTTCCCGATTTAAAGATAGGAGTGATTTTACTTATTTTCATTAGTTCTGGAAACGTGCCTTTATCTATGCATAGGTTAAATAAGTCTGCTAAGTAAGGAGCAATTGTGTTTATTATAGAATCTAGCATTTTTACAGATAGACCCCATAGATCTTCAGTAGCTTTAACATTTAAACTCTTGTACGTCTTTTTGATATCAATTAATGAGATGTGTTCAAACGAAAATTCAGGTATGGTGCGTTGGAAGTTTTCTTTAAGAAAAGCCTCCGCCAAGTCTGGGGATGAATCAAGTGACTTGGTCGCGTTAAGGGCTATGTTAGAGAAAAAATCGACAAAAATATTAGCGACTTCCTCAACATTTGTAATGTGTTCATTATTAATTAATAATTTATATTCAGAATCTCTACATTTATCTTTACCTGTTTCTACGTTTATTGTTTTCCAAACCGTCTTAATTTTATTACTTGATTTGCGAATTTTGTCTCTAATATTTATGGCTTTTGCTTGGATGCACACAGCTTTAAAAATTTTTGAATAACATTTAACATACTCATGAAATGATTCTGAATTGGAATGGGCTTTATCCCTATATAACTCATACATATTATCTCTACTTTTCCTGATACCCTTGGTAGCCCAATCACTAAATTCTAGTTTCCCATTCGAGTGTAATTTCTTTTTGGGACATATCTCATTGAACTCCTTACTTATTACAGAAAATATGTTTTCATAATTGAAATTAGGGTCTTCCTCAGAGACAGCGACATTTTCCAGTTTTGATTCTATATTATTCCTAAGCTTTTCGAGTTTATATGTTGTTAGGGGCCTATGTTCAATTGTTGGTTTTTCTTTTGATTTTTCACTTATAAATTCTAGTGAGAGACCCTTGTGGTCAGACCTAACTCCACCCGTTATTGATAACTTCCTACTTTCGAAATTGGTAAAGATATTATCAATACAGGTCGATGAGGTAACTGTAACTCTTGTGGGCTCAGAGAATAGGTAACTCAAACCGAAGGACTTAAATAAACTAGTCAAATTAGTTTTATCTGGAGAATGAGGCAGTCTGTTGTATACAATGAAGAATGTAGAATGTGTACAATGAATACAATGAAGGAAGTAACATGTTACTTCCTAAAAATGAAAGCATATTGAAATTTATATGATTTACATTAAAATTAATAATGAAATTATATGAATAATAATATATTCACATCTGGGAGAGGGTGTATATGTTTGTGGATGACGGAAGGAGAGATCTTGATCTTAAACGACACCAGCTTAAACCGAGGCTGCCTTCTAACATGCAACTATATTAATGGTACCCTAACATGTGCAAAAATTGGGTCCTTAAGTCATGTAAGGGTTAATTACCCAAGCCCTTAAATCTAAGTTTTAAACTAAGCCAAGTCATTGTAGTGGAAAACGGCTGGGTTGTTTAGTATATTAAAACAATTGATTCAATCTTTATTAAGGGGTGTAGTCACTGACCTCTATTATACAAGTACTCTGGGCCGGCTTAGGCAGAGTCAGGATGAGGAGATTTGATTTTCGCCATTTTGGTGCTGTATCAACGCTTTATGCAGATACGAGTGTCCACGGAATTAAAAATCAATGTCAAAATTTATGAAAATAGATCTCAGAACACTCGGCAGGGACGCTTCAAATTGACACAAAGGATATTGGTCATTTTCTAGAATAAAGCCTGTCTAGAGTACTTGTATAATGGAGGTCAGCGGGTGTAGTTTATAACATAAGAATATCAAATAAGTATTGTATTAGCAATAAGCAGTAAAATTTGTAATATTAATAAATAAAATTACCTCAAGCATTTCCTATGTTTCCTCACATGTCTAATGAAAACATTGAAGTTGTCCTTCACAGATATCTCACAATCCACGCAGAAGTGTGCGCAACACTTATCATGAACAATCTTTACATGAGACCTCAACATATCCATACTCAGAAACTCCATTGAACAAAACCCACAAACCCAGGGGTACTCTGACCAGTTGTTTATCTCCCTTTCATTATCACTATCTTTAAAAAGACCCATTGAAGACGTGAAAGGCTCATTACGCATCGCAACGTCGAAAAATTCCTGAACATTTAAAGTGCTATTGTAAGATAGATCTTCATTCTCCTTTTCTTCTTTAAGCTCATTTTTCACATCCAAAACCAGTTTAAACTCCGTTTCGGGGTCTGTTTCTGTTTTAACATTAGGTATATCATCGTCAACTTGATCTGGAGACAAGATATTGTCCAAAATATCGTCATCGATGATATCGTTTTTACTTCGTTCGTTTGCATTGAATATACCGGCAAGTATATCCTGGGCGCGCTTTACTCCTTCTAGGAACTCGTAAGCTTTGTTCAAAGAGTCGTAACACACGAAGCACACGGTTTTTGGTAAAGAATCGTAGTTGGAAACATTAATGTAGATCGCATTCAGAAAATTCAACTTCGCCATCAGTTCTTCGTGAGCCGCACATTCGCCCAGCAAGTTCAAGAGCTTTTCTGAGCTCTTGGGCTCTGCGCAGAACCGGCAGTAAGAGTTTTCAATAGATTCCATTGCGTTTATAGCATGTTTTTCAGAATTTATCACAAAAATAGTAATTTCATTGATAAAATCTCTTGCTGTCAAATTCGCGTCAAACAATCATATAGTGCTGCCAAGTTTTCTAGTTCAATCTCCCCATTCCCCATATATACGGATTCACTGAATGCTGCCAGAAAAATATGTAATTATTATACCTTCCTTCTACATTTTTGTATTTAAGTCATACAGTCGGTCTGTGTGTGTGTCCCATAATATGACATAATGTACCCAGTTGCTGGCACTATGATAAATGTAAAGTTTGTCGCGTAGCCTCATAAGAATAAGTTAAAAATGTTTAGGTGAATACAGACCGTTCAAGAGTTAATTTACCTCTGACAGCGGTCTTATTCGTAGACATAAGAGCTCCCTACCTTTTGAGTCAGAGGTAAAATATATTATGTGAATATCCTTTAAATTTGCCTATAAAATAAAATTTACTTTGCAAGCAGGGCAGGAGCGGTTCTTATTTGGCAACACAAATTTCAACCGTAGACAATTACATCTCCTTATTTTCTAGTAATGGGCGGATATACCTTAAATATTTCTATATTTCGATTTTACCGGTTTTTGTGCTAATAGATTCATCGTATTCGCTTCACTCTTTGACGTCTCTAATGGGACCGTAAAAATAGATCCGATTTTTTTGTTAGGACTGCCAATTTTTTTTCAGATAGGACATTAAAAAATAAATAAAAGTTCTATAATTATATATTTTATTTATTGTAATATACCTACAGATATTTAACATTATATTACAAACATGCTCAGAGCACAAACTAGAAACATAACTTTATTATTACATATTGCTTTTTCCCAATCACATTCTGGACACTCGACTCAATTCCCATACAAAAGTCGCAATATAACTACCTATTACACACTGTACATATGGAGTTTTGTACACGCGCAAGTGCGTTCCGAGCTCACGGGGGCTCGTCGAGAGCTCAATCTCGCTCGCGGGGTGAGGAAGGCCTGATTGGTGGGCGTGGGTGTTTCAGACTACTGTTGCCTGAATATATAGCACTACGGAAATGTTACAGCAAGGATTGCCCACAGCTGTTCATTTGGTTCACAGTACTCCACATACATTATCAAAAACTATTTCACACACAAGCTGATTTAAGCCCGCACCTTCCCCGTGGTGGGCACTACCAATAGAGCTGCCGTGGAGGTACTAGTCATCGGTATCATATGAAAAAAGGGTCTGTTTATCAATTTGAATATGAATTCTAATTGTAACATAAGACTTGTCGGTGGGTAGAATGCGAAATGTATCACCTATAGATAAATACACACCCCTGCAGGCGTTAGGTAGATGGGATAGGAAAATTTCGCCGATGACTAGTACCTCCACGGGTAGCTGAATTTGAAGAGTGCCCACTACATGGATTGTTGAAGGTTCAAATACTGCTTGTGGGTGAAATTTTTATCGCATATGCATGTCATGTTCAAAAAAATGGGTACTGAAGTAGTGTAGGGCCATTCCACAGTGCTATATATACTTACAGAATCTAATAAAACATAACATTAAAATTATTCTACCTACCCCACAAATACAAACTTCCGATATCTCCTATCCAACTATTTCATACTCCTGATACCTCT
The DNA here is from genome assembly GCA_947063395.1 of Hemistola chrysoprasaria. Classification (NCBI taxonomy): domain Eukaryota; kingdom Metazoa; phylum Arthropoda; class Insecta; order Lepidoptera; family Geometridae; genus Hemistola; species Hemistola chrysoprasaria. Next base: position 632,306 of record OX346734.1, on the reverse strand, counting down.
CTCCTCTCTTACGAGGAGACATAACCTTAGCTTTCCACTCTTCAATATTAGGTGATTCAGCCATTTCCATAACTTCACCTGTCTTAGGGTTTATCGGTAATACGCCTTGAGGAGTAATTTTCTTTTTTGCCGTATCCATATTATGCCTTCTCTTCATATGTTTATTATAATTTGACCAGTTCGTAAACTCCATGCCGCAGTTCTGACATGAATAAGGTTTATCTCCGGTGTGTAACCGTATGTGATTCTTCATGGTACCTATATGACGGAACTTTTTGTTGCAATACTGACAACTGTAAGGCATTGAGTCTGTGTGGACGATTTTGTGATTGTTTAATTGAGTTTTAAGTCTAAACTTTCGTCCGCATTGCTCACAACAGTAGGGCTTTTCACCGGAATGTGTTAGGACATGGTTACGTAACGCCGCGGCCATTAGAAATGATTTCTTGCATATTTCACAAATATGAGGCCGAATTTTAGTATGAGTTACGGACATCATATGCGTTTTTAGACCCCCTTTATTATAAAATGTTTTGCCACATTGGTCACATACGTAATCTTTCTTTCTCTCTACCAAGTGCTGACTTTCTTCATGGATTTTCAAACTGTACGGGTTTTTGAAGATCTTTTTGCATTGCTTGCATGTCAGTTCTTCAATGCTGATTTTTATTGGAGTGTTTGGTGGTCGTTTCGCGCTTACTTTCTTAGGTTTCTTAGGAGTTCCTTTATTGTATTTCTGTATGTGTGTGGTTAGCATTTGTTTTGTTTTTAATAATTCTCCGCAATGAGGACAACGTTCATTAGGTTTTTGGAGATGTCGTTTCATATGGGAGTTCAATTCGGTAATGTTATCATATTCTTTGTTGCAGTAATAACAGATTTTTCTGGAATAGACATATATATTAATTAAGATTTAATATAAAGGGTAAAATTATTTTTAAACTAGGTTTATCATGCAGTAGCCTTTTGAAGTTTCCTGTTTATTATTTCTGTATCTGATATCAAATTACTCCTTGTGCACACCCGCACTTCACCAGAAATGTTTTTAAACCCAAATAGTAATAAAAAGCCAGCCTATTGCCCTCCCTACTCCCCTGGAGTCTGGAACTGTACCCGATAGATGGCAATAGGCTCGCCCCCTATTACATGAGACCAATAACATACTGGCAAAATGTGTGTGGACCTACTATGGGACTGAGTCCTGGGTACACCTCTGCTTACCCTTCAGGAAGCAGGCATGATTGTAAGTTATATTTTTTTATTGCCCTCAAAACAGTACAAATGTAGACTCCACACTGTTTTTGAGAAAATTCGTAATGAAAAAATGCAATTAAAGTTTCTGGCTGAACTGGGCATTGAACCCGAGGACCCGAGGGGATTAGCAGGCTCAGTGAACACTATACCAATGAGTATACCTTAGTTTCCTGCGATGTTTTCTCACGTGTCTAATAAAAACATCAAAATTATCTTTGATAGAAGCTTCACAATCCACACAGTAGTGAGCACAGCACTTCTCATGAGCTACCTTCACATGAGACCTTAACATGTTTACATTATCAAACCCTGAGCTACATATGTCACATATCCAAGGATATTCTGACCAATTATTAATTTCCTTTTCAAAATTATCACTGTCATTATCTTCAAATGAGGAAAAATTGCTAGTAGCTTTTGAAGAGTCTGCCTTATTTAATGTAGATACGTCTTTTTCAATTTGAGATTTGCAGGATGCCTTGGTGTCATTGTCTGATATTTCTTTTTTCACATGTATTTCTATCTCTACATAACTGGGTGCTTCTGATATTTCACGTTTAACGTTATGTACCTCAACATTAATCCGAGATTTAACTTTAGAACTTTGTCCCTCAATTGACCCTACATTGGCAATGTTTGAATCGGCAGATTCCACAGGCACGCATTTTTTCTGTTCGTTGGCAAATATTCCAGCCAGCACGACTTGAGCTCGTTTCACGTTCTCTAGGAACTCGCAGGCTCCGTTTAATGAGTCGTATGCCTTATTCAGGGAGTCGTAACACACGAAACACACAGTTTGTGGCAAAAAATCACAGGTGTAAACGTTTGTAAATATCGCGTTGAGGAAATTTAATTTCGCTAAGACATCGTCTTGTGCCGCAACTTCGCCCAGCAGATTTAACAGTTTTTCGGAGCTTTTAGGTTCGGCGCAAAAGCGGCAGTATGAGGTTTCATTTTCCATTGCGTTCATTTCATTGTTTTCGGAATTTTACCTTTTAATATCACTTTCATTGAGATTGTGTGAATGAGAGAAAATACCTAAAAATTCAGAGAACAAGAATTAAAAAATAAATCATATCAATTCAATTCTTATTTTGTGGCTTGTGAAAGTGTTTTTAACACCACAACTTTGCCAATATCACGTTGGGAGATTGGACATCAAACGATGGAAATTAACCATTATGTGCTTTTGAATTTTGAACACAATCAACAATCCTATATATTCTACAGCATGATACTAAACTATTATAATAAGCAACACTACAATAAATATTAAAATAAAACTCATATCTCCTTTATTAAATCATAAACTATTTACTAAGAATATTGAATAGGTATACAACTAATTACAATCTATACACAAAGCTATATAACGAATACACATTAATATATTATGTTTTAAGTTTATACTTATAATTTTATTTTATTAACTTTAATATATCTACACAATAGCCTAATAAATGGTGAAAAAACCAAGGATAAGAGGAATTTAAAGGAGACAGGACGAGGGATATCAGAAGGAATAATATCATATAGAGAAAACTGTTGCTTTGGACAAGAGAAAAAGATATGGTCCACATTTCCATAATCTAAACCACACTCGCATATGGAATGGTCTCTTATTCTTAGTTTAGCCAAAAAGACAGGGGTACACGAGTGATTCAAGCGTAACCGGCAGATCGTTGAAGTAGTAACTTTATCTGCCCCTTGGAATTTTGAAAACCAGGGTTTATGAGGGATATCTGGCTGAATATCACCATAAAATTTGCCTTTTATGGACTTTGAAATTTGCCACTGTTTTGACCAGGCTTCATATAATTTGGGATTAAAAGTGGCACAGATGTCATGAGAATAAACATGAGGATGAACCAGAGAACCAGTAAGAGCAGCGTTCCTGGCACATGAGTCCGCTGACTCATTCCCCAGGATACCCATGTGGCCAGGAATCCATGCAAGGATAATACTAATTCCAAGCCTATGACATTGAAGAAGGGAGTCTCTTATTCTGAGAATTATGGGAAATCTGGACTTAGAACGGAATTGATTGGAGAGAATAGCTTGCAAGCAGCTTGCGGAGTCCGAGAAAATTATGCAATGACTTAAATTGTGTGACTTTATAAACAGTATAGCTTATCTGACAAATCCTTGTTAAATACGGCTTTTTTAGCCGCATCGTTATTAAGAGGGCCCTCAGACCGTCTTTTTAAGCCCGATCCCATAGGAATATCCGGCGGATCCGGCGGCCGGTCAGGAGGAATCGATTCCATTAACGGTTCCTGGGTTTTTTTACTTAAACTAGTCCCTATACTATGATACAATAAAAAATAACTAACTAAAATATGTACAACTACAGACTTACTATATTACTATGCCTAGGCCTAAGTACAATTTTTACCACTATTGAATGTTGATTAGTTGAATCACAAGATATTAAAAAATATTTTTTCCGAAAATAATTTCTCTTAGACGTGTGACACCTATCAACCCTCAGCGCACTCCTCAATAAATCATATCGTCTCAAAATCACAAATTGCGTCAAAACTGTCAATTGTCAATTATGAAATATCTATCAAATGTCAACATTGCTGAAGTGCTGCCAAACTTTCTTGTAAATAGTAAATCTCCCAACAATCATTAAATCCTACTAATAATATAATTGCGAAAGTTTGTGTGGATGGATGGATGGATGTTTGTTACTCTTTCACGCCAAAACTACTAACCCGATTAGGCTGAAATTTGTAATGTAGCTTAGACCCTGGAATCACACGGGGTACTTATCTTCCCGATATTCCCACGGGAACGATGACAACGTGGTGAAGCCGTGGGGCACAGCAATAACTGTGCCCCGCGGCTGGGTGAAATCTGGAATATGTTTCACTGGCTACACAAATTTTACCATAGACCTTATAAGAAACATACACTTTTTGTGAAGTGCCATGAAAAATGGATTTATGTCGATTTTACCGGTTAAAGGTTGGTAAGCTATATAGGTATAAAATATACCTATAGCTTACTAGAGTCTGGCTCATGAAAGTAGAGACTGAAAAAGCGCGGCAGATTAAAAAAATGTAAGTTTGGCATCATCAAATTACTATGGTTATATCAAAATGAAATGAAAAAATATTTATTACTGCAAAAATGTTACAATAAAATGGACTTATATATACGTGATACACAATTATCTATTGATTCCTCACTATGCAAGCCTGTATCGAGGAAACCTGAATTTTAGCTAATTCAATTCAATTCTTATCTTGTGGCTCGTGAAAGTGCTTAAGAACACCACAACTTTACCAATCATTTACTTACAGTTTAATAATCAGTGACAGCAAATATATAAAATTATCTAGGTTTATACGCAATCGAATTAAATATTTAATGTAAAAAAACATTAAATATTTCTAACAATAAACATTATATATTTATTATAGAACTAAATATTTAATGTAAAAAAAACATGGAATATTTAGTTCGATTAAGTATAAACCTAGATAATTTTATCCTATGTATTTGCTGTCACTGCTTGTTAAACTGTAAGTAAATGTTTAGCTTAAATTCAGGTTGTTAATTGGAAGAATCTATTTTTATACATGGTAATTATCAATTACCATGATTGGATTAAGTTTAGCTTATATTCAGGTTGTTAATTGGAAGAATCTATTTTTATACATGGTAATTATCAATTACCATGATTGGATTAATTAATCCACACTAGTATCATAAAAGCAATTATGTTTGTTTCATGAGCCAGACTCTACTAAATATTTTCTCTGGGCACTTGAAAATGTAAAAATTTGCGATGATTTCCTGGGCAAAAAAAAAAGTTTTTTTTTTGTAGAGCTGTGTTATGTATGTCATGTTTCTTATTTTCTTATAAATTAAATTATTTGACTGCCGAAGTATATACACTATACACCCGCAGTATTGGACTATGTTCTTAGTTCTTAGTTTCTCTTTGGGAAAAGGCACGATTATGTTTATTATTAAGTCTATTAATTTTAGCGTTTCTTGTTTGTTGTGTACGAATGAAAGTTGATCTAGGTATCATTAGTTACCCCTGGGGAGGTTGTGCGGTGGAGGGAGCTCGCCAGAGAGGCATTGCTCGAGAGGTGGAGTACGCGTCTGGCCCACCCTCGAGCAGGCAGCTGGACAGTGGAGGCAGTCCGTCCACTACTCCAGGAGTGGACGGACAGACAGCACGGGTCGCTTACCTTCCGGCTTGTGCAGGTGCTTACGGGGCACGGATGCTTCGGCAAGTACCTGCACCACATAGCCGGTAGGGAACCGACCCCTGCTTGCCACCACTGTGGTTGCGACGTGGATACGGCGCAGCACACACTGGAGGAGTGCCCATCATGAGTCAGTGAGCGTCGTACCCTCGTCGCAGTTATGGGGGCCGAACTCTCGCTAGCAACCATGGTTCGAGCCATGGTTGAGAGCGAGGGTTCGTGGAGGGCCGCGGTCGAATTCTGCGAGGTTGTAATCTCGCAGAAGGAGACCGCGGAGCGCGATCGGGAGGCCACTACCGACCTCCCGATGCGCGCACGGAGGCCAGGGCGTCGTAGGAGAATCTACCACGCCCTCCTCCATCCCCCATAACACGGGTCTAGGCGGTGAGTGCGGGGGCATTCACCGCCGAATATATTAGACCCGAGAGGTGGCGCGCGCGCGGAATCCCGCGCGCCCCTTAAGATGTGGGGGCGAAGGCTCCTCTTCGCCCCCCGCGGTGGGGTCCTCCCGGGAGGACCAAACGCCGTCCGGGTTGCGGATGAGTGCTTCGGCGTACCCGCAGCCCCGACACATGGCGTCCCGCAGGATATCCCCCAGGGTTTTAGTCAGTCGGGAAGATCCCCTTCAGGGACTTCCCATCCTGACATAACCCGGCCCTGCCCCCCGGCATGGCCGGGTATCTGTATGCAGATTTCCCTGGGTCACAAAAAAAAAAAAAAAAAAAGGTATCATTAGGTAGGTTACACTCTTAATTATCTTAATTACACGAAATAAAACAATTTTATAACTAGACACATTTATTACTAGGTATAGGGTACAAATGAATAACAATATTATGAATCGATGATACAAAGCATACAAATGCTTAAAATCCAGTAGAAACTTCCGGAATAACCGTTACAACATGGCCGATAATTACATTCACACTCGGCCCTTGCATTTGATAGCACTTGCCTTTGCTAGAGAACTTAACAGGAAAGAGGACCTCTTAGCAGTTTGACACAATCCTATGGAAAATTTACTAAATCGATGTTTTGTATTCCCCTGTTTCCTCCGAATAAGTACAGTAAACCTATCCCACTTCTGATGTATTTTTATATCCTGATATTTTAAAGATGAAGTAAAGAATGTCCCTATCATTTTATTTTTGTTTATAAACTCTAAATTTTTTTGTAGTGAACGTCCAATCACGCTAGTAAAACTGGGATTTTTAGAAGTTCACTATGAAAAAAGCAAGGGATTATAAGAAAAATTAAAATGACAGGGACATAGGTTACTTCGCTATAAAAATATCAGGATATATAAATTATTAGAGTGGGTTTATTATATTCAGAGGAAACAGGAGAATACAAAACATCGATTTGGTAATTTTTTTATAGCATTGTGTCAAATTCCTAGAAGGCCGCGTGTGTTCTTACAACAATTATCACAGTACTAACAAATTTGAGAATTCATTTTAAATAGGTAATAACATGAATTTAGTTGCCCTAGTTACACTGCTCGAGTTAATTTATAATCCATACGTGTCATGTGGACAACCCATATTGTCAGAGTTACAGATCGACTGACTCCGACATGACCTAACAAGTACGCCGTACGCCCTCCATAAGCTACCCACACTCGCTAGATTATGCATGACTACATACGTAATCTATCGCATGTGAGAAAAGCGCGTGGTTTTCCTTGGCGTACCAAAAAATATGAATTTTCATATTGAATGGTCGTGGTTATGCCTTTTGCGTTTGCTTGTACAGGCAGTAACTAGCGTGTGTGGGGCGTCTCATTAAACATAATGAAGAATAGTATTTGGTGTCGTTCTAACGTTATGTAGAGAAAATTATCATTTATTAAAAAGCAAAGTTAAAACAGGCCACTTATATATATATTAATATCTACTTTTTGCCAAATATGAAATTCAGGATGTTTTAAAATACCTACGCAATCAAGAGTAAAATTCGTCAACTCGCCCTACGGCAACATGCCTACGGCCCATTTGGTGCGAGGTGTCGAAAATCACAATATCTACAATTTTCATTCGTCAACTCGCAACAATTTTTTGCTACAATGTGTAATATTATCAACAGTATACAACTCTCTTATAGCCCACATATTATCTGTTTTAATCATTTTGCTAACACATAATAAGTAATAGGTTAGTCATCTACTTGAAACTATTGAACGGTTAATAATTGTCATTATTTAATTATTTATCTACTTAATCCTATTACTCTGTACGCTGTAGGATGGTGCCTGGGACAGTTGTGAATTGTAAATAATACACGTTATTTATTTCAGGTACATTTTTTCGGTTTAATTCCTTTCCGACGATTCTCCCTGCATCGGTCACGCTCTTAACGCTTTCCCGCTGCACCGCTCCTCGCATTTAAGATACTCCCGCCGCCGCCCGCGCCGCGCTCACATTTCCATACGCGAGTGCACTCCCGCCTCGTCACTCCATCATTTTAGGGCTGAAGTACAGGTAAAAATCATCCAGTCTCTCCAAAGGCTATGAATATATATAAATAGATTTTAAAATTATTACGATGTTTGGTTTTATATGGCGGAGAGAATTCTATTTAACTTATATTAGGTATATGCAGAAATATTATAACACGATGATTTTATGATAGGAACAATAATTATAATTTATTGTGGGGAAGGAACAGTTTGTCAAATGTCACAGGCACCATTTTACAGCGAACAGAGTATAATGTGGAGTAAATGATAACATTAAAATATATAATGTTTACTAGGTAAGTACCTAGCTTTATTATACCTAGCTAAATTCACAGGTACCTACCTAAATTAAGATTATAAAATACGAAACGATTTTTATTATTATATTTGAATGATATTTAACTATTTAACATAGTAGGTACTTACTGGTACCTATATCGATATACACGTCATAGATATAATTAATATTATATTGTATAGCCTGTTGTTTCTTTCTTGTCGGCACATAATAACAAACTTTTATTTTGAGTTTTGAGTATTTTAACATTTTACTGTGTGAATTTTCATCGATTTGTGGGAATTTCTTTTAAATTACTCAATCGATTTAATATTAATAAATAAGTACATACCTACATATCTAATATAATTATTAATATTGCACATTTATACACACATATTTTCAAATGATAATAAAACAATATTTCATATTTCCTTACTTAACAATTTTTTAATAATATTTTACAACCTAAAAGAGTTGGGAATTGTGCGTTACATTTCAAAACCTAAGTACGTAATGCGCGCATTTTCTAACAATAATAGTACTTTAATAAATAATTAATAAGCTTCCCCACACGGTCTTCTAGTTCTTAAGGCGCGGTGCTAAGCCCTAAGTGCTCGCCCTCTCGCTCACACGTACCCACATTTTTGAAGATATAAAATATACTACATGTAATTAGGTACATAAACACAACTAGGATCTAGAAAATAACAATATAAAGATTCAGTAAGAAATCCAATTTAATTCAAACGAGTTTTCATGTATAAAAACCTGCACAAAATAAAAACAATCTTAGAAAAATAAAAAAGCACTGAAAACTTGTTTGGATTAAATTGGATTTTTTACTGAATCATTGTATTTTATATTAGAGGGAAAGCTTTTTGTCACAAACCCGTTATAGCATAAGTTAAGAAGTCGTGTGAACTGAGAATAAGCTTTGAACAGGTAAGACAGTTTGCTATCTATGTACAAATAAAAACTATTTTTTATTTTCTAAAACAATAATATTTTACTACTTTAAAATATAGTAATGTGTTTATGCAGTTTCAGTTATTTAGTTCATACTATATAATATAATATTATAAATAATAATATAACATTCAGAGATACTTACTGTTGCTTCTACGGCGAGTAAAACAATACCACAGACAATACTGAACTGGCTCTATTTTTATTCAGAAAATGTCCCTTATACTTATCTACTAACATAGTGTGATCGATTTTAAATCTTATGGTCACAGAACAGCGGTGCTATTGGCATTCTTGGTGACTGCCACTTTAGTGACTATTAACATGATTTGACATTAACTACAAATGTCAAAATTCCGGTATATCTAATAACTAGACCATGCACTGTGCACACAAATCCTATTTTGACAGTGCACGGTCTTGTTAGAAGGGTAAAACGTCTTTGTTAGTAACTCGAGCCCTGATAGCGAATAGGGATTTCTATGAAGAACACCAATAGCACCTCGTGGTTAATTCGTTCGAGACCTCAGATAATAATTCTATGTGTGTGATTCGCTAAACTTGCCGATCCGTGGACTCCATTCGAAAATTTTACAGCCTAAATACATAATAATATATATACAGCTTAAATGGATTATAATAATATATTTATAATTTATATAATTTATTGATATAACAATTTACACATACAATTTTTTTATATAATAATATATATACATATAATATAAACATATAATATATTATATATAATATATATATATATATATATATATATATATATATATATATAATATAATAATATAAATACATAATAATATATATACAGCTTAAATGGATTATAATAATATATTTATAATTTATATAATTTATTGATATAACAATTTACACATACAATTTTTTTATCGATAATAATTAAATATGTATTCTTAATATTATTTACAATTATTCCCTTAACTAGTGGAAGACTTTGTGATATTGTTTGTCATGATATTTCTTGGTTGTCCTATAACTAACTTATACCTATCATCATCATTATCATCATCATCATCATCATCATCATCAGCCGGAAGACGTCCACAACGTTGTACAACTATATATGTAAATTAGGTATTTAGGTGTCTACATATTTTTTTACCTATTATATACACAGTCTAAACTAACAACTAACTTTATATGACAAGTGAGAGCTCTGCAGTTTGAAGTGCCATCCGAAACACGGTAGCACACAGACAAAAAGTCTACATTTTTTTAATAAAATGATTCGTACTTAGGTCTCCTTGAAATTGATATTCCCGCTGGCCCTAATTATTAAAAAAAAAAAAATACTGACAATGCATTTTTTAATAATCAATCGTTCATCAGTCTGAATTCTGATTAGACCTTTAAGCATTCAGGTAGGGAGTTGTCAACCGTACATGAACACTTTTCATGTGTCTCTATTTATGTATTTGTTTTGTGTGTTTGTGTGCAGCTTTCATTTGTTATGTTGACGCTTCATTCGTTTTAGACATTAACACACTCTCAAGCCTGCAATAGGATTACTTGTGTTACAGGCGGCATGGATACATACAATGACACACCAAACATTTGAACTCATCGCATAAATACTTGCTTCAGGAATGGGAATCGAGCCCTGGCCCCTTGCTTCGCAGTCAGAGGTACTACCAACTTGGCAACGAAGCTATTCATGCATGAATATGTAAATGTGTGCTCAATGGAGTAGCTAAGCGAAGGCGAAGCGTCCCCTCGCCCACAACCTGAGTGGGCCTCGCACGAGCTCCCCAGAAATTAAGCAAAATTCGTGAGAACCCGTGTTATTATTCTAAAATTTTTATCCGTGCTCTTAGAAGCAAGCTGCTCGCGCATTCATTATTTCGCCGCGCTTTCACCTTGAGTATTCATTGCCAAATCGGAAATTCATCGCCTGCCCGCCTAGCATGGCACGGGGATAACTCATTTTCCTCGCTTTTTGTCTCTTTCGCGCCCGAACATTGCATATATGCTGGCACGTTCTAACCCCCTGGGACTTCGTTTTCCCTGGTCACTGTGCTACCGGGGCTGGAATATCTTGGCTCGATAATGTGACTTCGCCCACGCCTAAATTAATCCACTGTGTGGGCTGCATCTTTTCACCGCACATGTAGCGTAAAGTGGGCAAAAAAGTAAGTAGTGTTAAAGTAGCGTTCGACACCTCCCGCTCTCTATATTCTAAGGATCAGTCATAAGTCATTAGTCATCAGAAATAGTTCTGAGACAATGTTTCATTAGCGGTACCCAGATGAACGTCAAGTTTTAATTAAACTGATAAAGTCCACACTTTACAATTGTTAGAACTGACTTAGTTATAAAATACAATTATTATAGATATCGAAGTAAATATTTAATAAAATTTGGTCGGGTTATGGAAAATCGACGTTTTGAAGCGAAAAGTTGGACCCCGACTCACAAAATAATCTGTGTATTCCAAAATACAAATATTGTGTTGGTATTTTTAGAAGGTGCATTTAGAAATATTTGAAAATCTTTTTTACAATAAATTCAATAAAAAAATATTTATTGTACCTACTCCACATAATATTTTATTATGAATAATTATACAAAATTCAGTACAAATAAAAGATTTTCCTACACGAGATGAATGTAAAGCTGAAAGATATGCTTGATCATTTACGGATTCGGAATTTATATCCATTCTGCGCATTCTAAAGGCTATATTCAGTTATTAGACCAAATCTGTTAGGATCTAGCGTTCGTTTGTAGTGTAGTTTGTGGACTTGTATTAGTGATATTAGTATTTTACAATTGAATCTACATACACTTACGTAGGTAAGTTTTTCCCCATTAAGTATGTAAAAAAAGCATAGGTCCAGGCATTTTGGGAATTTGACATCGATTTGATAAATTTTACATAGGATTATGTCAAATAGTTAAAAAAAATTGTTGAAGGGGTGTTTCTACACAGTCAACTTTATGACTTGTAAGAATTTTGTAAATTAACATTATGTGTGCGAAAAAATTATATGATATGATATAATATGATACTGCTAAGAGGTCTCCTTTCCGCAATCAAGTTATGGCCGTTTCTGCATATTTCCATACTTTGCGCAAGTATCTAATAGATGGCGCTGTATGTTCTGTAGGCGGATTGTTTTTCGGGATTGTAAGCGTTTTGTTCAGGTATCTAGGTATGGAACCCTACACTATGCATACATACGTGTGCCTTAAAAATTTATTTAAATGAGTAGGTACCTAACAATCGCGAAAGTTTAACAAATCACTATATCAGTTAATTTATTAGGTACTTACTATTTTTTAAAGACATAGAAAACTGAGCCGGTTCTTTGAACGCTTCTACCTTAGCTTAAGACTATTCAGAGTGGGAGCTGTCAACCGCAGACCAGGTGGGCATCTCTGTCGAAACACATTCATGAACGGTTTCATAATGAATCTTTATTTTTACTAATGCTGCTTTCCTTTGTTAAATTCACTCTTCATTTTTAATTAAGTAGGTAATTGTAAGTATGATTATGTGCCACAATATGTGTTGTACCTGTTTACCTCAAACCTAGCGAAAACTGGCAGAAAAAAAGGATGCTCTTGTCACTTCCAGTGCTCTATTTTCTAAGTATTAATAATAATAATACGGGACAACTTCCACACACGATCATCTGGTCCTAAACTAGGCTAGAAGCCTGTGCTATGGTAGAGCACACCAGATGACTGATATACATACTTATATTAGCTTATAACAGACAGGGACAGATCAAACAGCTATGTTCATGCACACAAATGTTTAACCTGGCCGGGGATCCAACCCGGGGCCTGCGGCACAGAGTTACTACCATTTGAGCTATCGAGGCTGTCTAGTTATGTATAGAGATTTACCATTAAAATAAGTATTTACATAATATAATATCTTATAGTTTCCCAAGCCTAAAATACAAGGTCTGTGTGTCATTCGCCAGAAAAACTTAAATTGGTAAGTATTACGCAAATGGGCAAATCTTCTTAAAACTGGCGACTGACACAAAATCCATCGAACTCTAAATAACAAGTTAATAGAAACGTCAAAGTCACTAATTAGCGGTACACCTTTTCTGTCACTGTCTGTACGCATATTATATTCAAACGCAGAACCAAACAGCAAGAATAGACTTTTTTTTTATTATTTATTTAATTGAATCAAAACGGTTTATACACCAATTACATTGATTTTTTTGTGTTGTATTTAAAACAAAAAAAATCACGCACTAAGTACAAAGTAAATAATAAAGACATAATAAGAGTAATAAATTAAATATCAGTCATACAACACGCTCGCAGTACTTCAAACACTCTTAATATCTTCAACCATCCATCCGCGAAGAAGTCTAAGTCGGGATTGTGGTCTTAGAGAGTGTTGAACGCAGATAGAGTGCGTGGTACGTATGGGTGAATTGGCACGTGCTGCAGTGCGACACCATGGTACGTCAAGCAACTTATGCTTCCTGTTCCGGCGACAAGGTGACGCGGGTATGTGACTTTTAGTTTAGTTCTAGTACCTTATTTTTTAGATTTCTATGCAAAAGCTACTCTAGATATCTACATTTTTCAATATATACAAACATTAAAATTGAAAAATTTAGGGAGTCGAAACGAATTCATAATTGACTGGTAGGCTCAAACAAAACAGGTTGAAAATAAAACAAAATAAATCAAATAAAATAATATTTAATAAACAAAAAGATATACTTCTTAATATTACGCTATATTTAATTATATATTGTCTTTCACGCAGTTTTCATAATATTATTTATATATTTATGACTTATTTTCTAATTCGATTATATATAACGGGTACTTTTCCTAACATATATTATATACTTATTTATTACTCTTAATAGACGTTACAAATAGAAGTAATACTTAGATAAATGGATAATCTACCGATCAAACTAACAGCACAAAAATATTGAATTTTACAACATTTAAGGGATTTTTATCGCGTTCCATTAGGATTTATGTCAGTGACAGCCTGGGGTCTAAAACTGTGCCCGGTAGATGGCAATAAGCTCGCCTCCTATTACACTGGACCAATAATATACCGGTGTAATGTGGGTGTATTTACGATGGGTTTAAGTCCTGGGTACTCCTCTGCCTACCCGAAAAAGGCGTGATGGTGTATGTTATGTTATGTTATTTTCTACTTGCTCAGTTTGATATTATGTAGAAAAATCCATAAGTATTACTAAGAACACCTTTTTGTAACACCTTCTATATTTCTAAACCTAAGGATTATATTTTATTATACTAATTTCTCCAAGAGCCATGTACTTTATAACTATAAATATATTATATTTTATCCTATGGATATTAAAAATATAGATATTGCAAGTGGTGCCTAATTCTATTAAAATATGAAAAACATCTAAAATAAAAAAAATATGATTATTTTATAACGTCAAAATCCACAGAACTATAACGCTAACAATAATTTTAAAGTTTAGTATCAAAAAATCATGCCAAGTTGCTTTAAATAATAGAGGTTGCCAGTGAAGGGTTTGCCAACGATGCAATAGTATTGTCAACAAAGCGTAGGTAAAAAAAACTTTAAAAATTAAGATGTAAGGTTCACTTTTGATCGATTAAAAACGGAAAATCTGGATAAAGCTTTAAAGGCTTTGACAGTTTGGTACCCGAGAGAAAGACATCGATCTCGGGCAAACCACCGGTCTGATGATAAGATGACATTGTCTTTGCCGGTAACAGCTGGATGAGATAAATATAATGCTTATTTTATCTGGTTTAAGTATTAGAACTAGTAAAATAAACAAAGTTAAAAAAAGTCACGTAACTGGAAAGACGCCCGTTTCGTTTTCTGTTTGATCATCTGTCCAGTTGTCAAAGCCTACTTAAAGGTGCCAATTTGCCAATTTGCGAATGCCAAGTTGCGAAATTAAAGTTGCCAAGTCAAAGATGCCAAGTTACTGAAAAGGCGACCGGTCGCAGTTACATGCAGCTCCTCCGTGGCCCTGCATACATTGTACGTTGCACCACGACTGCCAGCCTTCTGCTGTGTTCAGTGATCGGAAGGATGCGAGAGGGGTCGTGAGGGTTTCCGTAGTACACGGGGGACAACCTGGGTTGGAGGAGAAATGTATATTAATAATAGACTTTGTATTAAGTGACTGACTTATTGTGGCGACGTAGTCTATACTATCTTACTTAATTTATAAATGTGAAAGTTTGTGAGGATGGATGGATGTTTGTTACTCTTTCACGCTAAAACTACTGAATCGATTGGGCTGAAATTTGGAATGTAGGCAGCTAAGACCCTGGAATAACACATGGGGTACTTTATTCCCCGATATTCCCACGGGAACGATGTCTACGCGGGAGGAACCGCGGAGCACAGCTCGTACAATATAAATCAATATAAAAAGAAAAACGGCCATCCTAGAACGGGTATCCTAGATATATTCGCACCAAAAACGACGACGGCTATAGTCTTTATTATTAACTAGCTGTGCCCCGCGGTTCCTCCCGCGTAGACATCGTTCCCATGGGAATATCGGGGAATAAAGTACCCCATGTGTTATTCCAGGGTCTAAACTCTAAACGTACAGGTACGTACCGAATTTCAGTCCAGTCGATTCGGTAGTTTTGGCGTGAAATAGTAGCAAATATCCATCTATTCTCACAATACTAGTAAGATATATATTTTACATCGCTAGGATTAACTATAAGTTAAAATAGCATTTTTTATCAGTTTTTTCGGAAGTGGAGAAAATGATACAAGAGATAATACCATGGTGGAATAGATAATGTACCTACCTAAGGGACTAATCACACTTATTCAGCTCTGGTCATCTTTTGTCCAAAGAAAACCGATTTTGTATGAAATGAAATTTATTTATTCGCCAAAAATATGTGTACATGTGTAAGATCTTGGTAAGTTTAGGTTTCAACATATTTTGCCACACCTGGCGTGCGAATATTTATAAAGTTGTTAGTCATTAGGTACTAACTACTATATCTAAACAACAGGAAATATAATTAACACCTAATTACATGTCAATGAATTTAAACGATACAGCTATATATAATTACTAGCGACCCGCCCCGGCTTCGCACGGGTAGCAGAAGTAGGTATAGTGGACGTTTATCAGGAGTAAATTCGTGATACATTGTATTTTAATAAATATAACCCTAATGGTTTACGCAGCGCACGCAAATTAATGACTATTTCTGTTACAATGACCAAACCTTAACACATGTTATAATTTATCGTGGGCTATTTTGAAGATATTGATGAGTACTACAAACCCCTAGTACATTACTTTATTCTACCACCAATACTTTTCACACCACATGAAAAATAATCACTGCTTCGATTATTGTGACTAAACCAGAAAAGATGGATATAATCTATGTATACTGTTTTGTAGGTATTGATAATTAATACAATCCCCTAGTACATTACTTTAATCTACCACCGATAGTTTTCACACCGCATGAAAAATAATCACTGCTTCGATTATTGTGACTAAACCAAAAAAGATGGATATAATCTATGTATACTGTTTTGTAGGTATTGATAAGTACTACAAACCCTAGTACATTACTTTACTCTACCACCAATAGTTTTCACACCGCATGAAAAATAATCAATTTTTCGATTATTGTGCCTAAACCAAAAAAGATGGATAGAATCTATGTATACTGTTTTGTAGGTATTGATAAGTACTACAAACCCCTAGTACATTACTTTACTCTACCACCAATAGTTTTCACACCGCATGAAAAATAATCACTTTTTCGATTATTGTGACTAAACCAAAAAAGATGGATATAATCTATGTATACTGTTTTGTAGGTATTGATAAGTACTACAAACCCCTAGTACATTACTTTACTCTACCACCAATAGTTTTCACACCGCATGAAAAATAATCACTTTTTCGATTATTGTGACTAAACCAAAAAAGATGGATATAATCTATGTATACTGTTTTGTAGGTATTGATAAGTACTACAAACCCCTAGTACATTACTTTACTCTACCACTAATAGTTTTCACACCGCATGAAAAATAATCACTTTTTCGATTATTGTGACTAAACCAAAAAAGATGGATATAATCTATGTATACTGTTTTGTAGGTATTGATAATTAATACAATCCCCTAGTACATTACTTTAATCTACCACCGATAATTTTCACACCGCATGCAAAATAATCACTGCTTCGATTATTGTGACTAAACCAAAAAAGATGGATATAATCTATGTATACTGTTTTGTAGGTATTAATAAGTACTACAAACCCCTAGTACATTATTTTACTCTACCACCAATAGTTTTCACACCGCATGAAAAATAATCACTGCTTCAATTATTGTGACTAAACCAAAATAGATGGATATAATCTATGTATACTGTTTTGTAGGTATTGATAAGTACTACAAACCCTAGTACATTACTTTACTCTACCACCAATAGTTTTCACACCGCATGAAAAATAATCACTTTTTCGATTATTGTGACTAAACCAAAAAAGATGGATAGAATCTATGTATACTGTTTTGTAGGTATTGATAAGTACTACAAACCCCTAGTACATTACTTTACTCTACCACCAATAGTTTTCACACCGCATGAAAAATAATCACTGCTTCGATTATTGTGACTAAACCAAAAAAGATGGATATAATCTATGTATACTGTTTTGTAGGTATTGATAAGTACTACAAACCCTAGTACATTACTTTACTCTACCACCAATAGTTTTCACACCGCATGAAAAATAATCACTTTTTCGATTATTGTGACTAAACCAAAAAAGATGGATATAATCTATGTATACTGTTTTGTAGGTATTGATAAGTACTACAAACCCCTAGTACATTACTTTACTCTACCACCAATAGTTTTCACACCGCATGAAAAATAATCACTTTTTCGATTATTGTGACTAAACCAAAAAAGATGGATATAATCTATGTATACTGTTTTGTAGGTATTGATAAGTACTACAAACCCCTAGTACATTACTTTACTCTACCACCAATAGTTTTCACACCGCATGAAAAATAATCACTTTTTCGATTATTGTGACTAAACCAAAAAAGATGGATATAATCTATGTATACTGTTTTGTAGGTATTGATAAGTACTACAAACCCCTAGTACATTACTTTACTCTACCACCAATAGTTTTCACACCGCATGAAAATAATCACTTTTTCGATTATTGTGACTAAACCAAAAAAGATGGATATAATCTATGTATACTGTTTTGTAGGTATTGATAAGTACTACAAACCCCTAGTACATTATATTATTCTACCATCAATGCATTTCACAGCGCACGCAAATTTATGAATATGGTAATTATATTATGTAACACCTTGGTTCACAATATTGCAGTTTTCTTACGGATCCCCATTTTTTTTCAAAATCTCATATAGCCTATGGCACTCACACTGAATTAAGCTATCCATAAGTGAAAGAATTTTTAAAATCGGTCCAGTAGTTTCGGAGCCTATTCGTTACAAACAAAAAAACAAAAAAACAAAGTTTCTCTCTTTATAATATTAGTATAGAAGTATAGATTAAAAAAATAATAATGTCAAAAGCCAAATACAATCAATAGACAGGAGCAATAATAATGTAATATTAGTAGTATGTCAGCATAATATTCTAGTATTCATTCAAATTCATTGCCTTACATTTAGATAAATATTCTTTTATTGAGTAGAAGCATCCCTCTAGTAGCCATTTACGAATATGCCATTTATGAGATACGTTCAGCTCCATTCAGCTGAACGGAGCTGAATAAGCGTGTGTGAATGAGTCCCTAATACGTATCAAAATAGTATTTAAGTGGAGAGAAATAAGAAGTCTTTGCTTCCCACAACGAGAACGTTAATAAGAAACAAAGAGTTAAACGAAAAGTAGGAATAATATATTTATAAAATGTAATATTCTTACCATTCAGAACATATCCGTCTCGGCAGAAAGAGTTACAAATTACAGTCCAATCGACGTCTCTGGTGGTTTCTTGTTCAGGACATTGGCAGAGGGGTTTGCCTGACAACACACATTTATTTATAAGTACATTAAATGCAATAACGTGCTGCCTGCTGACATGAAAGTTATTGATAAGCCTGAGACATTCAAAAGTAAACTTGTAAAAGTCTTTAACAAGACTTTTACAAGTTTACTTTTGAATGGTGTTTCTATACAGTTCATGAATTTATGACATGCAATTTTGAATGATTATTATTATTGAATGATTATTATGATTTTATTATGCCCTTGACATTTTTAATTTTATTTATTTTGTATTTTTTATTTCTTAATTAGATTGGAATTAATTTTATTTGGTAATACCTAATGATTTATTATGTTTCTGTAATTTGATTTGTGGTTAGTTTCTTTTTTGTGTTAATTTTAAGATTTATGCTATTCGAATACAATTTTTATTGTTCATGAATAAATGAAAATGAAAAATGAAAATCGTTTGGACATGTATTTTTAACATTATTATTGTTTAGGTATTACTGCTAAGAGCTCGGCTAGGCTTTTTCCATTTGAGCTAGCCTCAGCTCGAGGCCTCGACCCTAGGCTGTGTTTATGCTACACAGATATGAAGAGAGAAATAATAATATTCACACCTCGTTGGCTCAGATGGTAGTAACTCTGCTTTCTGTGCCGCAGGTCCCGGGTTCGATCCCCGGCCAGGTCAAACATTTGTGTGCATGAACATGTCTGTTTGATCTGTGTCTGGGTGTTATAATCGTATATATATCAGTCATTTGATTACCATAGTACAGGCCTCTAGCCTAGTTTGGGACCAGATGAACGTGTGTGGAAGATGTCCCATATTATTGTTATTTCACTCAATTATTTGTGGTTGCCTAAAGGCCAGATCCAGAGCCTAGAAAACCTTACGGTTTTTGTAAAAAAAAATAGGTTTTCTTTAACCAAATATGTTTTCGCGCAAATAAAGGCCAGATCCAGAGCCTATCACAAACAATCGAGTGGAAAATTATTCCCTATTTCTTAATATCTGTGTATTTTCATTTTTATGGAAGTCTGAATGTATTTGGATTGTCATGTACCGTATATTTTGCTACAAATCCACAGAGAACAAGAACTTACGCGGCCTTGTAGGAATTTGACACAATCCTATGAAAAATTTACCAAATCGATGTTTTATATTCCCCTGTTTCCTCCGAATATAATAAACCTATTCTATAAATTTATATCCTGATATTTTAATAGTGAAGTAACCCATGTCCGTGTCATTTAAATTTTTCTTATAAACCCTCAGAGTAAGGATACCAAAGAGTACCAGTCGTGCAAAAATCTGTTCCAAGCCGCGAGTCTGGTACCGCCACAATATAGTCTGGTACTATGTGGTTAGTTGCATGGCAACCGTAGTTCGACCGCGTGATGCCAGTGTTAGGTAAAAAGCTAACCGAATAACAACAGATACGTGCGTGAAAGCGATAGCTTTTCATAATTTAGGCATGTATTTACAATAATTTTAGGAATTTATATATATATATTGCGTGTTACTATTTTATTTTAATTTTTTTAACACAATAAAATGGACAACAGCGCTTTGTTCGAATGAAAAACTATGAAGTCGATAACATTTTAAATATTTTTGGATAATATTATCCGAACATAAATATATTTTTTTACATAAATAAAGGTTTGGCATTAATTACCTAGTGGATTGAAAACATTTTAAACATTAAATTAAATATTTGTTTATTTTATCTCAATAACGCACTGTGCATTATAATATTATACTTTTTGTTTCTAATTGGTTTACATTGCATAGTCCTCGTTAATTTTACAATTTATGATAACATTTTAATATTTTTGTGACTTTCGACTATTTATTAAGAGTTTAAAAGTCATATCACGTAATAATTTAGAATAATATCGTCAAAGACCCTTTCTACGTGCTAGAATCAGGCCCACGAACCTGTACTCACTATTAAACCGAGATTCTATCATGTAACTTAATTATCTTTACAAACATAAATACATTTTAATTTTAAAACTTTTTGACAATTTTAAATTTTATTTCTTGTAATATATATTTATAAAAGTTAAAAAGTATAAGTGTGATCAATTTATTTAAAAAAATTTAAATCAAATATTTTAGTGCATATAAGTCTACTCCAATGCTCCTATGTTCGCCCGCGTCTCGTAGTGTCAAATTTAACATTGAACTTCATAGGGTGAAAAATCGTTCAATCCAAATTAGGCTTTAAAACAATCAGGTAAATAGAGTTTAAATTCAAATAATAGAAATTCAGTAGATGTCAAAGCGCGTAATTGTCAGTGATGGACACCTTTTTGTGAAGCTTGTTCAGGGATTGTGCGTCTGTAGAAGGAAGCGATTCAACGTCATTGTATAAACCCTTGGTTTTTTCATAGTAAACTTTCAAAATTCGCAGTTTTACTTCTGTGATTGGACGTTCACTACACAAAAATGTAGAGTTTATAAACAAAAATAAAATGGTAGGGACATACAATACTTTACAACATCTTTAAAATATCAGGATATAAATATATCAAATAGATTTATTGTATTCGGAGGAAACAGGGAAATACAAAACATCGATTTAGCTAATTTTCCATATGATTGTGTCATACTGCTAAGAGGTCCTCTTTCCTGTTAAATGTTGGCTCTTGGTTTTCGTGATTTTAGGCCACTGCCGCCGGTTTAGTGCTATTTATTCATAGTGTCAGCTAGTACTATATTACCCAAGTAATTGTCACAGAGAGCAGGGCACACAGCCACCCTAGGCTGCCCATAGCTGGCCTCCGAGTAGTTAGCTGTGGCGAGGGCAGACTTCAACCCGACTGGAAGCAGTTGACTGCATGTTGGACCACATACGTCGCCTCCCAGACCTGCCCAACAGATTATAAAAAATATTATTACAATTTTTAGAATTCCGTACCCAAAGGGTGCCGAAGAACTAGTTACTAAGCCTCCGCCATCCGTCCGTCCGTCTGTCATAGGGCTCTATCTCATAAACCGCTATCTAGAAACTTATATTTTTAATTGATTGAATTTGGCGTTACTTTTCGGAACTCCATTGTACACTTAACACTTCTAGAATATGAATATTTAGTTTTTATAGTTCCGATTTTTAGTGTCAAAAGCAACATGCATAGTGCACCGCCCTCCCGCCCGCTAAATTGCATGCAAAGAGAAAATGCTATTAGGTATTATTTTTGTTAGTGACACCATTCAGCAAGATACTTACCTAACATCTCGAGGAGCGGCGTCGTTAATAACATTTGTCGCCCTTACAGCGGGGTCAGAGTCTATTTCCTGATGATGCGTCGTGTAGACGAGAAACACTTGTCGGTATAAGAATGGTGTCACCGACAAAAATAGTACCTAATAGCATTTCCTCTTTGCATGCAATTTTGCGGGCGGGAGGGCGGTGCACTGTGCATGTTGTTTTTGACACTAAAAATCGGAACTAAAAACTAAATATTCTTGTTTCAGGAGTTTTCTATAACAACAAATAATAAAATAAAATAGAGTTCATAATATACAAGGTGCTATTCATAAAACTAACGTTTTTTTATGATATTGAGTAACAAGACGAGCAAATCAGGTGCCTGATGGTAAGCACCATGATTACCCATATCAGACACGTGCCAAACAGTGTTTTAATATTAAAAATTCTGCGCGGCACTGCATTGCGCCTGTCACCTCGAGATATTAGTTGTTGAAACACAGTAATGTTTGCACATTACTGCTTGGCGGATGAATAGCTGGCATAATTATCAAAAAAATATCGAATGTTTAATGAAGTACTTTAGTTTATTTCCTAATGAAAGAATACGAAACATTATTTGGTATTTTTCTTAGGATTGTGTCAAAATTCGACGGCTATCTATAGTATATTATGTATTGTAGCGGTAGGCCTCTTTTGCAGGGGCCCGCCTAGGGAAGTACCACATCTTTGCCAGTTATTCACCCGCCAAGCAGTAATGTGCAAACATTACTGTGTTCCGGTATGAAGGGCAATGTCACCAGCGAAATTACTGAGCATGACGAGGTTCAACAACTAATATCTCAGGGTGACAGGCGCAGTGCAGTGCCACGCAGAATTCTGAATTTTAAAACACTGGCTGGCACTGTGTCTGATAAAGGGCAATCATGATGCTTACTATCAGGTTCAGGCACCTGATTTGCTCTCACTCAGTATCATAAAAAAATAAAGGTACGTCCCTTAATTTTAATAGGTATATATTATTGATTTACTTACCATTTTAAATAAATAGTTCGAAATCGTAAGCAGGGTAGGTAGGTACAATCACGCACATAAATCACAAACACCATGAAAAACAAAAACACCTAAAAAAGAACGCAATTAAAAAATAAAAAACAAAAAGGACCTGCGTGGCAGAGGTCCGAACACAAGTGCGTTTGCACGTTCACTGGCGGACTCCAGATTTTCATCTCCTTCCGGAACTGAGTCAAATATATTCTGTCTAGCTCCCCCTTATCGTATTTTAGCTGCAAAAAGACCTCGGGAGTCTCCCGTCCCTTTCCCACATTTCCCTGCGCGCTGATTGGTTCTTCATCTAGGGTTGCCACCTCCGAATGGTTGACCTCCCCCGAAACACCCCCTAAAATAGCAACGCCTATAAGGGTAGCGAGAATTTTCATTTTCTGAAACAAAGAAGTTTTTTGTGATGATTAAAATGTGAAATGAAAGGCACTCGTTTAGACTTTTTATTTGGCCTTTGTGGAGACAAGGAATTTTTAATTGTTCAAATTTTAAAAAGATTTAAACAGTCTTTTTACGTCTGTGTTTTAAGATAGCAGTAAGACGAATTGAATAACGTTTTGTTATCGACTTTACCTATCTACCATCTTTAAAATTTTACTCATGTAAGGAGGCAAGATTGGAAAAGTTCCAAAATAAATATCTATATTAAAATATAATACATAATACATTGTTTTTGATTTAGCTTAGCAATATCGAAGTATACCTTTATATTATAGATTTTTGCGGCACCCGAAGCGAAGCTTATTAGGTACAAGCACTTTTTTATTGATCACTACATTTTAAGCAATGTAGGACTGGTCTAGACTTGGATGGGAGACCTTTTGTGTGGTTATCTATATTATTACATCTAGTTATATTATTATTACCTATTTAACTACCTGCCTGCATTTCTTTAGCAAAAATTGAGACCGACATCAAGATTTAAAAAATGGTAATATTATCGGCTGTTTCTGTTGACTGTACTTTCATATTTTGAATTAAAATTTATACCTAAAAGCCTTGGCTCTGATTGGGAACAAATTTTTGGACCGAAAGTAACGAGCCCTTCGGCTTGTTAAAAATTGTTAAAATAATATTTTGGTTATTTTTATGTTTTTTTGTAAATATGAAAAAAAAAACATTTTTTATAAACCAAATATATTTTTGAGCAAATAGTGTCCAGATTACGAGCCAACCACAAACTATTGAATAGAAACTTAGTCTCTTTTTCTCCATATTTGGGAAAATTCACCACGTATAGACGAGAAACTGCCTCGGTGGCGTAGAGGGCGCATACTCGACTGCCAATCAAGAGGTCCCGGGTTCGATCCCCAGGTCAGGCAAAGTGTTAAATGTTGATTTTTCCATTAGGAATTATCTCAATAACTGCCTGGAGTCTGGAACTGTGCCCGGTAGATGGCAATAGGCTCGCCCCCTATTACATGGGACCAATAACATACTGGCGAAATGTGGGTGTATCTTACTATGGGACTGAGTCCTGGGTACACCTCTGCCTACCCCTTCGGGAAAAAGGCGTGAATGTATGTTATGTTATGTTATGTTATAGACGAGAAACCAACCCTTAACCTTAATAATGTTTATATCTACTATGAAAACCTAAATATAAAACCATATGTTTCTATCTTATCTACCTCTACAAAAATAGGTAGCATTATACTACCACCCCTAGACCGAAGGCTGTGTTTAGAGGGAGATGCAAGATGAGACAGAGCATAGTATTGATCCACTTTCCTTCTATGTAAAATTATGTAACGTAGTCGAGGAGCTAGATAGAGGTCTAAATTAATTACAATGACCTTCTCTAACAGCGATTTTTAGATAATTCTAGCTGTGCCCCGCGGTTTTCCGTACGTATAAATATTACGTTGAATTTTTTAGAAATATCGCATTGAAAGTTTATGTAATGCAAGAAATTACTCAAATTTTGTAACTCCCCGCCTAGGCCGCCCTCGCAACGTCCTGGACGACCCGGACGACTCTATCGCCGCCGTCACATCGGCGGCGCTAGGTTCGCCCAATCCTACCAATATACGCAACAGTCGCTCCGTTTTCGGTACTGGTGCCGGATACCAGATCCACCAACTCACACAATCACAACATTGACCACCTCGCCGGCGAGCTCGAAGATCTCTGAGATCCTTTAGATCGGTTAGTTTCTCTCCAAATAATCAAACAGATTAAACCATTGATAGGGCCCTAGGACGGGGTGTCCTAGGGCCCTTCTGGGGTGCCAGGGCAAGTCTGACCCCACGTATTCTGGCGACGGCCCAAACCGAGGTTCGTACCGTATAGGTGCCCTTAAACTTTGGGTCGAGCGCCTCCTGCGCTCACCACGGCCCGGTAAAGCTGTAGAGGCCATCTGAGGCCCACAGTCATATAAATTGAATTATTGTAATATTTTCATCGCATTTTTTTTATGAGAGCCAGTATATTTATTCTTATAACTTAGAATTATTCTCTGTATTGCTGTCGATGCAATCTATACTTCTATACTAATATTATAAAGAGAGAAACTTTGTTTTTTTGTTTGTTTGTTTGTAACGAATAGGCTAAGAAACTACTGGACCGATTTAAAAAACTCTTTCACTCATGAAAAGCTTAATTCAGTGTGAGTGACATAGGCTATATGAGATTTTGATAAAAAAAATAGGGATCCGTAATTATAATAAATAATAATAAATTCATTTATTTCAGCCAATAGTACGCATAACAAATTATACGCACCAGAGGCCCATATTAATAAATACCTTACAGACTAACATACATAAAAAACACAAGAAAACTGCAATATTGTGAACCATGGTGTCACTTACCAAATATATTCATTAATTTGCACGCGCTGTGAAATCTATTGATGGTAGAATAAAATAATGTATTAGGGGTTTGTAATACTTACATACATACATTCACGCCTTTTTCCCGAAGGGGTAGGCAGAGGTGTACCCAGGACTCAGTCCCATAGTAGATACACCCACATTTCGCCAGTATGTTATTGGTCCCATGTAATAGGTGGCGAGCCTATTGCCATCTACCGGGCACAGTTCCAGACTCCAGGCAGTTATTGAGATAATTCCTAATGCAAAAATCCAATATTTAACACTATGCCTGACCTGGGGATCGAACCCGGGACCTCTTGATTGGCAGTCGAGCATGCGCCCTCTACGCCACCGAGGCAGTCAATAATAATTTTGTAGATATTGATAAGTAATACTTAGGTACTTATCAATATCTACAAAATAGTAAACGGACATTATATC
This sequence comes from Hemistola chrysoprasaria, assembly GCA_947063395.1. Lineage (NCBI taxonomy): Eukaryota > Metazoa > Arthropoda > Insecta > Lepidoptera > Geometridae > Hemistola > Hemistola chrysoprasaria. The sequence continues at coordinate 605,542 of OX346734.1, read as the reverse complement.
CATTTATTTTGGTTTAGTCACAATAATCGAAGCAGTCATTATTTTTCCAATGAGCCCAAACACTATATATTTGACTACTCGTCCACCTGTTTCTAATGCTGCAGCGTCAGGTCAAGATTACTAAGTGGTATTGCATATTGCAATAACTTTGAAGTAACAGGATATATACCAAATTCCAAATCTATCAGAAAGTTCTCTGGAAGTTGCTCATATCCCTTCAGCCGTTAGAAAAAGCTGATAATCTTCAAACGGCTGAACCTAAATCACAGAACAGGTAATAACACCACCTAAATTATATTCCATAAAGTCCGTTAGCTCCCCGTCTGTAGGTATACAGAGTGTAACAGAACACCTATTTACTGAGTATGTGTTGGCGGTTTGCCGACATCGACCCTACTTGTACTAATATCAACCTAATATCACTAATATTCAATATTTCGTGGTGGGTATTATAGAAATAAAACCACATTGTACTAATTTACAAACCTACAAGCTAAATTTCGCTGTTTCACTCGCGTAGACATCGTTCATAAAATTAACATTGCAGCAATGTACCAATCGTTATTATTACAAAAAAAAACATTTATTTATTTATTTATTCAACACTTTTTTTTTTATATGTAACGAAACAGGCGTTTGACCGCAATCTCACCTGCTGGTAAGTGATGATGCAGCCTAATCCTACTTAGGCACGCTTGTTCAGTAAATACCTATTCACTCTTGATTTGAACATACCCACGTTAGATAGATAGATAAACACTTTATTGGTACACCACAAAAAAATAATCCTTAAAATTAAAAGTACATAACAAATAGTGTAACAATTGGCGGTCTTATCGCTAAAAGCGATCTCTTCCAGACAACCGTGCCAAATAGACCAAATAGTGGTGACGCTTTGCCGATAATACAGATACAGATACATAAATACGAGACATAATACAGATTACAATCAAAAAGTGACTATACAATAACGATCTACAAGGATCATTATAAAACTATGATCTGGACTGGATTGTAATCCAAGACTTATGTGACTTATGATAGCAAAATATAAATTCAAGCTTCAAACAAACAAATAATTATAGAAGCAAATCGAAGTAAATTTAGAGCAACTTAATTTTAAACCCCTTATTTCAAGAAGACTTCAATAAAAAAATATATACTTACATATAATTCATATAAATAAACATCCAATAATGTTTTACTTTAACATTATTTACAGCGAACCATTTTGTGCCTGCCAGTACTTTTAATAAAAATTACTTTAGCTAAAATTGATTATACCTAAACCAAATCTGGGGAGAACGGACCGGGTGAAAACCAGACCGGGTGACAACGGTGCGGAGCCGTTCCTGTGGATATCAGGGTGCCGAGAATATCAGAATGTAAGGATTAGTTCAGGTAAGATAATAAATAATAAAAACACCGTTGCACGCGTTTGTGGACTTATAAATCGAATAGTTGCTTGTCTCTTTACATTTGGGGTTAAAGAGACCTATCTCAATTCGTCCAAGGACCCATTGTATAGGTCGGTAGTTTTACTCCTGAGCTTTAGCGGGGGAGTCAATATAAACCGAGTTATAATGGGTTTTAGCGCCGCGTGTCACACTCTACGGACTCACTACTATTGTGAGAAAATTATATCATCTAAATTATTTGGCTAATATCTTATATGTGCGACACCAAAAAAATATAATCTTGTTGGTAATAGACAAAATAAAACAAAATTTTACTTTATCCCCTAGAGCTTGAAAAGTTATTTTCACCCCGCCCTAGTTAGCAACAATAACGGACTTTTTGAGCAAGAGGACTGAAAACAAACTTTTAATATTCTCCTGAGGTTTTTAATATCACAACGGCTGGTTAACACACGACAAAAATCCGTGAAAAATCAGAATGTTGTCGTGTGACTTTTTTTTTTTAATTTGTCAATATTGTCATTATTCGTTAATTTCGTGTACCTTACTCTCACTCTTTACCTAATTATACCTACTTCCACATTTCTTGTATAAGTACCTATTATATAAGAATTAAATTTTGCGGGTAGGTACAAACAGGCCAGTTAGAGCTATGCTTACCTAGTACATATAACATTATAATTGACTAAGTATGCGGATTCAATATTGTTTTGTCCCTAAATAACACTTAGGTACTAAAATCTGTTTGTAAACTTAACTTTTTGGCAAATAAACATTTATTTATTTAATTATTTTAAATCTTACTAATATTATAAATGCGTAATTTTGTGAGGATGGATGGATGGATGTTTATAACTCTTCCACGCCAAAACTAATAAACTGATTGGGCTGAAATTCAGTATGTAGATAGAGTTACGGTACACATACGGTACTTTTATTCCGATATACCCACGGGAACGAAGAATATGCGAGTGAATTCGCGGGGCACAGCTGTTTATTAATAGACAGTAATAGCACAGAACAGATAATGCTATGTATAGAATGGACACTGTCATCCGCCCACCAATCCGGCCTTCCTCACCCCGCGAGCGAGATTGAGCTCTCCACGAGCCCCGCTTCTATGGGAAATCACCTCACGCACACTCTTGCACGTGTACAAAACTCCATGTGTGCAGTGTCTATGTAGTAGGTAGTTATAGCGCAGCTTTTGCATGGGATTGAGTCGAGTGTCCGGGGTGTAGTAAAAAGGTTCTAAAGTTAAAAAATAAACTTACGATATTATTATAGTCCGGTGCAGTCGACATCTCCACGTAGAATGGGAGGGCTTATCGCTATCTGCGTTTTATCTCCCACTGACAACACTGTCTGGATTCACTTAAACATAGACAAGTGCTAAACTAGAGAGAACATTATTCTTAGAATAAGTATTTTAAACTAAAATATCAGTTACTTATTAAGTATAAATGAAGTAATAATAAAAAAAAAGTTCTCCTCTACTTCTACTTCATCAGACCCTGGACAGGTTTGCATGTAGTATTTTTTATAATATAAAAAATAATTGATTGAATTTGGCGTTACTTTTCGGAACTCCATTGTAAATCGGAACTAAAAACTAAATATTCTTGTTCTAGGAATATAAAAAATACTACATTTTTGGAAGATATAAAATTTATATCTTCAAAAATGTGGGTACGTGTGAGCGAGATTGGGAATGTGCTAAGCACCGCGCCTAAAAATTAAATAAAAAAAAAATATTGACCATAATCACTGAGTACATGACTTACTATAGGTACTTACAAATTATATGCATAATGACAGAGTAGGTTGGGTTGGTGTCTATAATGGTATTTAAACTGAGCTACATAAATTAGAGCCCCCCGCTTGAGTTATTCTTTTTTGACGTGACAACGTCTTATAATTCGATAGAGCCGGCTGCACGCACGAAAAAACATGACTCATGCGGCGTTACCTCGCTCTGAGGCGCTCGCTGTAAGGCTTGAAGTGCAAGCGAGAGCGCGGAACGAGCGACATCCGTCTCTCTCCTACTTGAGTGAGCGATGCGTCTGCGTGGACAGCTGCTATACTATAGTACATTTACATGTTTTGATCGAGTATCAAGTGCAGTGAAAAGTGAAACAAATGAAATTAAAATTTTCTTTTGAAAAATGCTACCATTCCATCAGTATTTTCTTAAGACGTTGTCACGTTCAACTATCGTCAGTAAACCGACTTTACAGACAACCAATTTTTTAATTTTAATATTATTGTGTAGGTCATATGAGAATAAAAGATGTTACCTCTAAAACTTCACTACTCTATCTTCACTCAATAATACAGTTTTATCAATTTTATCGAAGCTTTGTTAATGAAAGCTTTTTGGACAAGGTTTTAGATATGTAAGATAACGGTCTTTGTCTATGTAGGTACGAGTATTATAGTCAATACATAGCAATATGTATTAAAATGTATTAAACGCTACTGCCGATTATGAGGTCCCAAGTTCGATCCCAAGGCCAGGAAAAACGGGTTATTCATTTTTCCATTAGGAATTTACACAATGACAGCCTGGAGTCTGGAACTGTGACCAGTAGATGGCAATAGGCTCGCCCCGATGGTAATAGAAAAATATAACTGGCGAAATGTGATTGTACCTACTATGGGACTGAGTCTTGGGTACACCTCTGCCTATCCCTTTGGGAAAAAGGCGTGACGTTATATCGGATACAATGTCTGAATCGACCAAATTTAGAGGACCGCGGGCCATTCGATATTAAACAACATCGATTACGTCCCAAAGGACCGGTGATACAATTACATAAAAAATATACGTTTCTATAATAAAATCCCAAAAGAGGGTAAATTCAAAACCTATATAAAATCTACTTTACTTAAGAAGGCTTGTTATAAATGTCAACCAGTACATAGAGGACAAAGATGCCTGGAAACTTCTGCATAGCCGCCTCGCGGCACCTTCAAAGAAAACGAATGTAACCAAACCAAATATTGTGAAACTATCTGTTGAAAAAATTATGCCCTACAAGTTTCTTGTGCGTTCTTCTTGTAGAGGTATCTTTCCGAACGCACGGTAGACTCAGTACTGTTTATCTTCATTGACGTACAAAAGTGTCAGATTATGACCTATTTTTTATGATAGCGAGTATCAAGACGGCTATTTTATCTTTATTCCTAGTATTAAAATTATGAAGGTCACTATTTAATTTGAATTTATGTAAATTTTTACGCACATACATGATGTTCTCATAAATGTATAAGGATGGTAGGGTTTTGTTAGTAGGGCTTTGTGTTGTACTTCCCCCTATGTCTGGAAATAATTTAATTTCGGAAAAATATTTAACAAACAGACAAAGTGCCAATCAAATTTGACACCGTTATTTTCTGCCATTAAGTCAAATTAGTAAAAGATTAGCTACAATCGTCGTAACCATTTAGTTCATCTCAGAAATCATCCCCACTACTCCAAGTGTGGGGGTGGTAGGTGGGGCGTGCCTCTGACGTCATCCGCCTACCACCCCGGGTGGCGCCGCACGGCAACCCCATCTGCCAGTGATGGCTGATGGCGTTAAATTAATGGCAGACTCGATGTGAACAAAGTTATGGCTTACTAGCTGTGTGCCGCGGTTTCACCCGCGTAGTCTTCGTTCCCGTGGGAATATCGAGATAAAAGTAACCTATGTGTTATTCCAGGGTCTAAACTACTTACGTACCAAATTTCAACCCAATGGGTTCAGTAGTTTTGGCGTGAAAGAGGAACAAACATCAATCCAAAAAGTCTGACAGCCTCGTTGGCTCCGATGGTAGTAACTCTGCTTTCTGTGCCGCAAGCCCTGGTTCGATCTCCGGCCAGATCTAACATTTGTGTGCATGAACATGTCTGTTTGATCTGTGTTGGGTGTTATAAGCATATATAAGTATGTATATGAGTCATCTGGTTACCATAGTACAGGTTTCTAGCCTAGTTTGGGACCAGATGATCGTGTGTGGAAGATGTCCCATATTATTATTATATAGTTCATCCATCCATCCTAACAAACTTTTATAATATTAGTAGGATATTATGATAAGTAAGATAGGATTAGCTGTGCCCCGCGGTTTTACACACTGATAAGTATAACCCTATGTGTTATTTTGGATTTATTGGTATATAAATAAATAAAATAAATAAAAAGTATTTATTGCCATATTTTACAAAAAAATAATCCTATTAAACTAGCTTATATTAATTACTATACTTATATATATATATAATATGGCAATCGGGATATGCTCAGCGTTATAAGCTACATGTCCTACATGCCAAAAGACACCGACCAAAATTTATGAGCTTTCGGTGTAAATAATGGTCTTGTGACGTATTATATATGTAAATTAATCCTACTTCATTTATATTATAAAAAAACCTCTTGAGTTAGTTTAAGTGTATTGAACAAGTGTTAGTGCCGCGTATAAAGAACACATGAACGACGTGTCTATCGCCATCGAAATATAAATAATAAGAACAAGAGTGACTATTAAACACATCTTAGCATTAAGAAGTTAGCGAAATAGGCAATTGCAGGTCGAGTATGAGTATGAAGGCCGGGCCGTAGGCGAGGACTTCACTAATACGAGACAGGCAATTGCCATTTCCGCCGAGGCATATATAGTGCTTTTCTCAAAAGAATGCAGGGAAATAAAACATACTTTCTTTTGACTTCGCTGGAAGCAGGTTTTCCATTGCCAAATTTGGCTTCTAATCTTCTGATCTGGTGGAGTACAATCAATCTCCATTTCACTCTCCGAACCGTCGGAACTCATTTTAATTATTAAATTTATATAAAATAATTAATTCAAAAAACGCTCCAGCAGTGGATTTGATTTTTTTTGTCCGTAAATTCGATACTTGTGTTCTTTTGTCGATAATAATGACAAGATTTCCATACATGTTTGAGAAAAAACCTTTCCTTTAAATTTATAAGCTTTTTAAAGGGTTTTTAGTGTTTTACTCATTAATGTATGTACTAAAAGTTATAAAGGTGTAGGTTTAGAGTGGGAGTCAGCGTGGGAGTCAACTCTGACCTTTATGATCAAAGGAAATGCCAGCTCTGCACCGGAGACTAAGTATTGCGTATTTTAGCGGGGTTCTGTACATACCTATTACAAGGAAAGATTATTATATAATAAATAAGACAATTTTATTCTAATTTAACAAAGCAATCGATTCAAATACATAAAAATTCATAAAAACATAAAAATATTTAAACCACCGTCTTTCCAATATATGCCTTTCCACTTTTCGAATGGTTGTCTGGAAGAGATCGCTCTGAGCGATAAGACCGCCAATTATTGTTACTCACGTTTTAGTTTTTAAGTTTCATTTTGTTAATTTTCTGTATTGTGGTATCAATAAAAGTGTAATCTAATCTAATCTAAAAACTAAACTTTCGACTGTCTGATATAAACACTCATCCAGTCCTAACTTTTGAACCTTAAATGTTGAAATTTTGCACATAAGTTATTCATTAAGGTTAAACGTCACCCATACAAAATGAAAATACATAGATATGAAGAAATAGGAAATAAATTTCCACTCAATTGTTTGTGGTTGGCTCTGGATCTGGCTTTTATTTGCGCGAAAACATATTTTATTAAAGAAAACATTACAGTGTCTTCGTATTTATGAAAATCGTAAAAGAGTAGTATTTAGGTTGTGTAATGTTTTTTTTTAAATAGAAAAAAATATTTTAAGCATATTTTCGCGATTGTTACTCATTGAATTAATATGTTTATTACATAATTTTGAATGAAGTACAAGATAATACGTCACTTAATTAGTATTGTCAATAAAATCAATAAGAGACAATAAATTAGTAACACCGTCAATAAATTTGCATTAAAACAAACCCAGTTTTAGTTGTGTTTAGGTTGTACGTTGAAATTACTAATATTATATACCTACCTTAATAATTTACGCTATAAAATTAATGGATTTTATGTTTATGTAATTCAATTCATTCTAAATTTTAATTGATTCAGTTAATAGAATTTACCAAATGCCAACGGGATCGAAGTCACGTGATAAGGTCTGGTTTACAATAATATAATTGAAAATGTTATCTCAGCATTCCATTATAAATTACTTAGTGATCCTACCGAAATGGCCAGTTTTAAGCGACGAAATTGTTCGCGGTACCCTAAATCAATTTGAACAGACTAGGGTACCCCCATCCCTAGGTGACCTGATTTCATATTGACCACCGCCTACAAAGACCTTTAAAACGCGCATGCGCCAATACAAACCCTGAAAATCCACCCCTGAAATTTTCAGTCCACCTCGACGCTAGCTGGGAACAACCCGGCATTTCTCTCTTATAAAATCATATACTACTTCATATATGAAAAACATATATAAAATCTCAATATTAAGAAGCCACACTTTGTTCATATATAATTATATTTTTGACCCCCTCAGGCATATATTAATTTGTTTTTCAACCAAAAATATATCTTATAAATAGTGTATAATTATTTATAGTATATTTCCAATTTTAGTTGTACGTGTCGACAAATTAAGGTAAGTTATAATTTAATAAGTTTTTTTATTATTTTAGAATTCTCTATTCGTTACACATAAACATCATTTCATTTTATCTAGAATTTAGTCTTTACAAAGATCTTATTTCTTAATTTTTATTCGTAAAATAAAAAATAACAAAAGAATTTTAATAACGAAAAGAATATTATATAATCATAGCCGTTCGTAATTCAAAAATATATTTTCAATGGATAGTTTTTTGTGTTTTTTTGATTAACACACATTTTTTTCTGTTCACAGACTAAAAAACTAGTTAGCTAGATGTCAAAGCTAACTCTGGACGGCTTTTTTTCCTACTGCAAGCAAATCGCTGAACATATCCAGTTGGTTCGTTCAATTCAATCCATTCTAGCCGCCATCTTGCGCCGCCATTTTGTTTGACATATTGATTTTCGCTTGTACGCCATTTTGTCTGCTTGATTAATTAGCTACCTATCTATAGTGTATTAGACTTATTTATTTTACGTGCTAAATGAACGAACTTTGCTTTGCAGTTTTTATAATTTCTCCAATAATGTCTTAATGGTAAAAGAATATAATTTGGTATTATAACTTAACTTTTTTTAATTTAAGTACTATTATAATTAATGTATAATTATATCTACCTATTGTGTACTGAAGACATAATAACAAAAAAGACTTTTAAGAGCGAGTTCACACGAACGTCACCGACAACGTAACTGCAGCCGTAAAATGTGGTCCGCGTGAATTCAACTGTTCTTTTTAATAGAAATTAGCGCCCGACCACACCGTCGCGTTGCAGTTGCGCTTCAGTTACGTTGTGGTTGTACCTCGTGTGAATTAGCATTTATCACATTTTGCGTGACTCCACACAATTGGTGCATTCAAATTGAAGATTTAAACAATATTAGGCTAGGTTCAAGGTATACTCTCATCAGCCATAATCAGGTCTTTGATTTTAATATTTCCATTCTATAGATTTATTGTTTCGTGGAGTTACCGGCTTTAGGATGGAGAGGATGGAGCACTATTGCTCCACCTTCTCTACCTGTGGTTGCCGTAAGAGCCGGCTATGGGTTAAAAGATCCACAGGACGGGCAGCAGCGCCATCTGCATCAAACCATCGAACTGCGCTCTACCCGCCTGCCAAGCGTGTCGAGTATTGGCAAAAAACCCCTTTATGGAGGAAGTCTATGTTCAGTAGTGGACTACCAACGGCTGAGATGATGAAATATTTATTAATAATCTATGAAAAAATAAAGATATACTCGTATATGTATTATATTGGTGTACCCACTAGTACGAAAGTACCTTTGTATAAACCGAGTAATAAGTGAGAATGCAGAGAATTTTTCGTTCCTAGTAGAAGTTTACCAATGTAACTTATTGTGTTTTAGTAAATATATAAAGTACTGAACTGTGCCCGGTAGATGGCAATAGGCTCGCCCCCTATTACATGGGACCAATAACATACTGGCGAAATGTGGGTGTATCTACTATGGGACTGAGTCTTGGGTACACCTCTGCCTACCCCTTCGGGAAAAAGGCGTGAATGTATGTATAAAGTATAGTCTATCCCAAATGCAGAGGTTGACGTGCCTCCCTACTCTGTACGTAATGTAGTAAACCAGTAGACGACATGAAAGCGAAACGTAGAAGTACCGAGCGCGATATCGTTTAGTTTGGACCGTTTTTCTCTCTACATTTAAAAAATATTTAGATTGACCAACAATTCTGTAAAAAAGGAGTTTTTAACTTGTGACAGGCAACATCTGGAAAATAATATAGGTACAAAGTAGTTTTAATACTTTTTTAATTGTATAATTGTACCCTATCATGGTAAACGAAAAAGAATTGTTTTTATAAAATTAATACCATATGAAAACGTATTTTTTATTTTTTAAAGTAGTTACAAACTTATTGGTATTTGGTAAAGTTATACCTAATTGCCCTTAATTTAAATTAGTAATGATACATAATTATATATAATTTGTACTAACAGGGTGAAAGAATGGCGTCGCTGTCCGGACAAGGAACCCCCAAACTCACCTCTGCTGTTGGCAACCTTTACTACGACTGTAAGTACATAATATAACATACATACATACATTCACGCCTTTTTTCCCGAACGGGTAGGCAGACGTGTACCCAGGACTCAGACCTGTAGTATATACACCCACATTTCGCCAGTATGTTATTGGTCCCATGTAATAGGGGGCGAGCCTATTGCCATCTACCGGGCACAGTTCCAGACTCCAAGCAGATATTGAGATAATTCCTAATGGAAAAATCCAATATTTATCACTTTGCCTGACCTGGGGATCGAACCCGGGACCTCTTGATTGGCAGTCGAGCATGCGCCCTCTACGCCACCGAGGCAGTCCACTACTAATACAGACAGACTAATATAATTACCTACTAATTAGTAGACTCCTACTTTCGAGTACTTCTTTAAACTACTGAATAGTACGGTCATATAAGGAAAAGAACATCAGTTCGTAAACACTAAGAAAAATAAGATATATGACTGTCATATCACTCTATATTTACAATAGTTTGCTAGAAATTCATGAAGTTAAGGAATTATTAACGAAAAATAAAGTCTGACACAATTTCAATTAAAGAAACAACAATAATATATAATCACATATTAGGTTAAAGAAAGTCAATAAACAAGGAATTTGTAATAAAATTAGTACTTATGTACAATAAATTATCATTAATAATAAATAACCTTGCGTATTTAAGAACTAAATATATGTTTTTTTAAATGAATCCAATTTATTCACTGAGCGAATATATGAATATGCGTCTTGCTGAATCTTCATTCGGGTACGAGCTGGATAGTTGGTTCTAAAACTTGGTTGTAGAAACAGAAACTTGACACAATGATATAATTGTAATCACTTCAATAATTAATCATTCAGTAATAGATATTAAGAAATGTAATGATAATGTTATAGGTAGATAGATAGATAATACTTTATTGTACACCACACACAATGAAATAATATTACAGGACACAGAAACTAAACTTAAATGTACAAGTTATAAAATAATAATATGGGACATCTTCCACACACGGTCATCTGGTCCCAGACTAGGCTAACAGCCTGTACTATGTAACCAGATGACTGATATTCTTACTTATATAAGCATATAACACCCAGATACAGATCAAATAGACGTGTTAATGCACACAAATGTTTGACCTGGCCGGGGATCGAACCCGGGACTTGCGGCATAGAAAGCAGAGTTACTACCATCTGAGTCAACGAGGTTGTCCCGAATTATGAATGTATGTATGAGTTGCCTATGTCACAACCATTCTTATGTTGTGGCCAATAAATATTTGACTTTGTCTTTGACTATTAGTCTAATAATAATATCTAGATGACTTAACAACCCCAATTTAAATAGCAATACAACTTTAATTAATCTCCCTCGTGACATTTTTTAGTGGTGTGATTCATCGTGATTAATGATTTTATTAAGTGCTATAACTTAAAACCCTGCTTTAATTATTACTCGGCAACGGGCGGATGGGGCACGGGGCAGTCATGAAATGGAAAATTTGCTAAAAGCGGTTTCCGTCTTATGAAACAAAAACTGAAGCACTATAGTAAGCCAGCTCGCTAATATAAATAATAATATAACATGGTGGTACGCACACATCGCCTAACTTTTTTTACAGTTATTATTTTGCGTTATTTGAAGAATTTGAATTAAAATTTAGAGATTAAGAATGGAAATCTATGGGGGAGGCCTATGTTCAGCAGTGGACGTCCTATGGCTGAGATGATGATAATGGTGGTGATTAAGAATTTTCTCTTTCATCTTGTGGTAAATTCTCAATTTCATGGTTTTACTGCGAAGGTTATTGAAATAGTGTGAGTTACGCCTAAGTATTCAAAACAAGTATGAAACGCCAAACTGTACTTCTAAAATGTCTGTATAGACGAGCTAGTTTACATAAGGTTCTTCACTTTTTTTTTTGTAGTAGTAGTAGGTAGGCCTCTTTTGCAGAAGGCCGCCTGGGGAAGTACCACACCTTTGCCAGTTATTCATCCGCCACACAGTAATGTGCAAACATTACTGTGTTCCGGTCTGAAGGGCAATGGTACCAGCGAACGTTGACGTTGCTGGGCATGACGAGTTTCAACAACTAATATCTCGGGGTGACAGGCGCAGTGCAGTGCCACGCAGAATTTTGAATATTAAAACACTGGGTGGCAGTGTCTGATATGGACAATCATGTTGCTTACCATCAGGCACCTGATTTGCTCGTCTTGTTACTATCATAAAAAAATCATAGGACGGACTCCTCTTTTTTTCCTAGGTCCATTCTAGAGCAAAGGTAAAACATCTTTTATTTGTTCGATTCGTTATTGAGAAATATACTACAGCTACAGCTGAAACCTATAAGCTTTCACACAAATAGAGACGTTATACTCATTAAAAACAGCCATAAAACGTCGCAAAATTCTGTTACACAGAACTACTTCGAATATGTCCCTCTGCCGGGTCTCACGGCTCCTAACCGATGAGAAAGGGTGATGTGATGCTATGTTTCAATGGGAGTCGTTCTATAGCAATCGTTGTAATCAACACCATACATACAATCTTGTTCCATCTACCCTCATTTCCGGCGGGCGACGCTTTCTCCGGAAACATCGCCTCTCTTTACACGCGGCAGATAAATATTTCTGCCTAGATTCTACGTATAAGGAGGTGGCTCCAACTAACACGCATATTGACATCTTATAATCACGCTTTTTCCCCGAAGGGGTATAGGAAGAGGTGTAACTGGGACTCAGTCCCATAGTAGGTACACCCACATATAGCCAGATATTATCAAAGTTAAAAAGTTCTAAAATATTTATTCAATAACTAAAAACTAAATATTACTATATACGTGTCTAATCACATATAGACTAGGGGGAAACTTGAGGGTAAATAAAACGCCTGTATAAGTAACCCTGAGCTGGTTCTTGTATTATCAAATTTCACATTTAGGACTAATAAAATGCACAACATAACGCATGCGTGTTCTAACTTGCCAGTGACGCCATCTAGTTGATAACGTCGCAAACTAAAGTTATACATGCTAAGATATTAGGCATGTTGCGCTTGAACATACCGCCCACCAAGGACATTATTGAAAGAATGTCCTTCTAAATATGTATGTAGAACCGCCCACCGTGGCTGAACTGGGGCTCCGATATAAGTGTCGTTGGTGAGTAGTAACATATACATAAGTGCACTATATTGACCTGTTTCAAATTACATTATAGCTATTGAACTTAAAATTAGGTATAACTGATTGATCTGACCACAGTATATTATGAACATTAAAACATTCCGACCGAAATCACATATACGAATGAACTTAAATAGATACATAACCGAAGTAATGGAAGCTAAACATTCCATGAACTCTTAATGAACTACATAAAATCCTAATTTACACTAAACAAATTACTCAAATTTACTGTTATCCTGTGCTTTTAGACTAAAACATTACTTTACAATAAAGTTGAACTTAACAAACTAGGTACGATTATATGTTTTGGTGAATGATGTGACCAATTGAGAGATAAAATCTAACTTATATTCCCCATAATTCACTCGAGTAACCATTGACCTAGAGGACGTTCCTGTTTCTTAACCATAAATACGGACCCGACTTCATAAGCTCTGGAGTAAGTCAGTACCACTTGTATCTCTGCATAATCATCACCAAATACTTCTGCAACCAATGTCTCCGAAACAAAAGCGAAGTTTTCTGCACACTCTGCCATTCAAACGACGAATTCATCTGAACTGACAGACGCCAGCGGCCTAATTTTATTTTATCTTCACCGATAAAAACCTTGACTTTGCTGTAAGAAGAGATTTCCTGACCTGATTTGACCTATTCAACATTCCGCTGCATGTAGCTCTTGGGTGTGTACTGCGAGAAGTGTCACGATCTGATTACAGATTACCGATTCTGGTGTCAAGACTACCTGAGACCTGTGCCTTGGACGAACCAGTAAACTTAGCACGATAAGTATTATGTTTTTCTAATAAATCCTGTGATATGGCTTTGTCAACTCCTAGTTTTGTGTTTTCTAATCCTATTTTTCTGTCTGTTTCAGGTCCTGTCACCGAGGAGAACTGCACTGCGTTCCCGAACCTGTCTTCACTTCGGCTCCAGGTATGTCCCAAAACTTTAATTGTACTATTTGATTTAATTTCTTTGTCTTTATTGTTTTCAATTTCTGTATTTCCTTTATGTTGCATGTCGCTTTTAGTATATTCCAATTGCTTATATAGATTCTTTCTATTCTGTTTCTGTTGCTTAATAATTCCTTCTTGTTCTATAAATTGCTTACAAAGATCTGCTTGTGTAGTTTGCTTTACCATCAGCGCGTCGTTGAGAAGAGCTCCGAGGTCGTCAGGTACGGAAGCGTCGACCCTTATATGTGTGATCGTCTCATCTTCTACAACAGCGTGATAAGGTAAGTTGATAATCTTTGATTCTATATTTATAATATCATTTACTGATCTTTTGTTCCCCTCCTTACAATCTTCCTGCATAAATTCTTTGTCCTTTTCCTGAATATCTTTGTTTGATCTTTGTTCTAATCCATTTAGTATTTTTACAGAAGCTGTCCTGGAATTACCATTGTTTCCGAGTAGATTTTCATCGCGTATTGGTAAGTTTTCTACTTGTCTCCTTTCCTTTGTTCGTCTGATATTATCTGTATAATTCCCTTTATTCTCTTTTTCCTTGACATGAGCGTGCATAACGCGGACTTTCAAATTAGTCTCAGAAAACTTTCTGTTATTTAGGGCACCAGAAAGAATCCACCCTAGAGTGGTGCTCTGAGCAATGAGTGATCCAGTCGGACACTTCATTATACCTTCCTTCATTATAATGCCGTAAACATCCGCACCTAACAAGATGTCTATTTTGTTGGGTACGTTGAACTGTGGGTCTGCTAACTGCAGATGATCTAACTCCATCCAATCTATTAAGCCTATCTTCTGTTCCGGAAGATAAGCTGTGATCTGGTTTAAAACATAAGCTTCTATTTCCATCTTAAAAGCTGGATCCACCTGTGAGTGTACTTGTACTCGAACTTTGTGTTGAGCACGCGTGGTTTTATCATTAGAAAGCCCTGAGATCTTTCCATTTGCTGGAATCTTCTTTAAATGAAGACGATGTACTGTGGCTTCCGTTATGAAACACGCCTGCGAACCCTGGTCTATTAAAGCGCGTACCACTGAGTGGGCACCTTTTCTATCCTGCGCTTTGACTAACGCTGTAGGCAGCAAAACCTGCTGTGGTTTTGGAATGTGACCTGTGGAGAGACACGCTACAATAGGAACTTCAGACTCGTCGCTAGCAGTCTGCTTAGAGTCAGTAGATTGTTCCTGGGTTTCTCTCTCCGAACTTCCGAACGAACTGGTGTGTAACAGAGTATGATGCCTCTTATGACATACTCTACATGTTGTGGCCTTTTTGCAATCGTACGATATATGATTGCTCCCGAGACAATTAAAACAGATCTTATTGTCTGTTACGAATTCACGCCTTTGGGTGACAGATTGCTCAGCAAACTTTTTGCAAAAACACAGTTTGTGAGTTTGAGAGCAATATTCGCATGATATTTTGTAGGAATCGGTCGCTAATAAAACTTTAGGGTGTGTGACTGGTCTGTTAGTTGATGGATGTTTGTGTGGCTCGACAAACTCCAAAGCTCTGAAACGCATTTCCATAAATACCTTGAACTGATCTATAGTGGGAAGAGAATCATCGCTCGAGATAAATAGCTCCCACTGCTTACGAGTTTCCGCGTCTAATTTCTCGCTAACAACGTGTATAACGATAATGTCCCAGGTAGTCACATCAATTCCCAAATTCTTTATTGCATTCATACAATCTACAGTTGTGTCCAATAACTCTTTCAGGCCTGATGCTGATTCAGAGTTCATACGACGTAAACCAAACAATCGCTTTAATATACAATTTGACAAATATTTTTTATTATCATATCGCTTCTCTAACATCGACCAACATTCCGTGTAGTTTGCTTCCGTGATAGGTGTGTACCGAATCAATTGAGCAGCCTCACCACTAAGATGACCCTTCAAATAATGTAATCTCTGCACATTGTCGAGAGATTCATTTTTGTGAACTAATGATATGAACAAGTCGCGGAATGACGTCCATTCAGAATACGTTCCTGAAAAGGTAGGTATTAAAATCCTTGGCAATTTAACCGCGGAGTGTTTGCCACCATTCGCTGAACTATTCTCGGGAGGGCTGTGGTGTGGCTTCTCAACTGAAGGTGTAAGTTTATTTTTTACCGTTTTTAAATTCGCCTTTAAGTTAATGTAAACATCTTCCGTCTGCTCATAAACTTCCGAAGTTACATAAACTGATTGTTCTATATCTACCGATTTACAACTGGAGTACAATTTTCTATGATTATCTGTAAATGCTATCCAATTGTTCTCTAATAATTCTAACCTTGTCTCTATATATTCCACTGTTAATCTATCTTTCGGACTCTTTTTAAAATTACTATACGCCCTTTCTATTGTTTTACTAATTTCCTGTTGCATGTTTATATATTGCTCCATTTTTACTAAGTTACTTTAGGCTTAATCAGACACTTAAGATATTTTCAACGACCAAAACTCAAAAATTTTACAAGTGTTTGAAACTCGGACCGAAATCGGGCATAGGTTCCCCGTAGTGACACTTTTACGTTAATTATTCTAAGTCCTTAACTAATGCATGCAAATTATTCTAAGTTATACTAACACAAAATGAAATAATTACAAGTCCCGTTATCTATTTATTGTTCAAAGTTATATTTTCCTCACTATAAAGTTCACATTTACTTAAAATTATAAAAGTACTCACAGTTTTTTCCGGTGTCCTTTTTCACTATTCCTATTGTCACTTCACTTTAACCGCTTATTCAAAATCACTTTTTTTCCACTTTGTACATTATATTTCACTTTTCCCGATCACTTCCGAACTACAATCACTTTCACTTTTCACCTACAATTCCGGACTACGCCAATCTCAGATTGGCGTACTAGGTGTTGTTGTTGACTGGCTGTCAGCTAGCTCTGATGAGCTGGCAGCTCTTCTTCTTCTCTTCTTCCTTCCCACCACTGCTCGTCAGCTGTTCCCGCCAGGCGGATAAGCAACTTCCGAAGCAAGTGCCACGTACTCCTTGAGCAGCAATCCACTGCGAGTACGGGGGGTGACGACTAGGGGTCGTTGACCTAAGATGACCTATTGCCCTAAACTATTCGGCTCTTAAGGACCATGTCTAATCACATATAGACTTAGGGGGGAACTTGAGGGTAAATAAAACGCCTGTATAAGTAACCCTGAGCTGGTTCTTGTATTATCAAATTTCACATTTAGGACTAATAAAATGCACAACATAACGCATGCGTGTTCTAACTTGCCAGTGACGCCATCTAGTTGATAACGTCGCAAACTAAAGTTATACATGCTAAGATATTAGGCATGTTGCGCTTGAACAATACGTAACTAACAACTAATATTTATTCAATAACAAAAACTAAGGGAATGAACACATCTCTGCCGCGGGGAAACGTGTTATACATTTGAAAAAACTGCAATCTATTATAAAAAAAAAGATTCATTATCAAAGTGTGTAAAATATTAAAACACTTGAAACGTAAGTAATAGTATGTTAACATCCAAAATCAATCAAACAACCCTGCAGCGATCATTAGGGGTCTGGTAAGCCCGTGGGGTGGGCGCGGATTAAACCGCCTCGGAAGTGGGATTCCGTGTTTTAGCTAATTGATAGCTTTTTATTGGATACTTCATTATGAATTACGTTAAACTGTATTTTAATTCGCTTTTTGCGAAAAATGCTAAAAAAATATTCTCGAGATCTTAAGTTATTTGTGAAAATAATTGACTTCTTAGTGCGGATAGGTTTCAATTGATTATACAAACATCTATCCTCCACCATCCGTCCAGTATCTGCAATTCCTGCCACTACGTAGAAGAAATCACTGTAAGCAAAAAGGCCACCAATTAATTGTTATACGCTTTTTGCTTTAATTTTATTCAACCGTATTATTTATTAACCGTATTGCATTATGCCCTTTATTATGGAATTAATAACAAGTCTATCTATCTATTACCAATAAATTGTCAAAACTTTTAATTTTTAACTAATGAAAACATTAGGTTTACAAAAATTGGAAAAAAACAAAGAAAATAGGAGTATTTTTCCTAATGACAATGAATAGTTAACCCTCGATCGGGCGCGCGGTCCTAAATACCCTCAGTCTTGATCCGGGCGGTAATAACGTGGGCCAGGTTGATCCCTCATTTGTGGACCTCTTCGAAGATTCTGTTTGATTCATTGTTAATTGTTTTTCTAATGATTTTAAAGAAAGATTTATTTTGCGTGTTTTTTTATATACAACGTGTTAAATGTTTTTCTATTTTCTTTACATTATGGATTAGCTCGTAGGGAGATTTTTGTGTTATTCAAATATTATTTTTCTAATTTCGCAATTCTTTTTTTTTCAAGTTTCTTAGTTTGACGAGTAAATGCATTTTCTTAAGTTACATCATTTTGTAACACATTTTATGAAATATTTAATTGTTTTTGTATATTAACTGGGTGACTGGGTAAGTATTTAAAATAAAATGCATGGGATTAATACAGGTTTTTAATGAAATTTTGATTATTAACAAAAATTATCCCGCTTTATTTCATATTATATTCACGCCTTTTTCCCGAAGGGGTAGGCAGAGGTGTACCCAGGACTCAGTCCCATAGTAGATACACCCAAATTTCGCCAGTATGTTATTGGTCCCATGTAATAGGGGGCGAGCCTATTGCCATCTACCGGGGACATTTCCAGACTCCAGGCAGTTATTGAGATAATTCTTAATGGAAAAATCCAATACTTAACATTTGCCTGACCTGGGGATCGAATCCGGGACCTTTTGATTGGCAGTCGAGCATGCGCCCTCTACGCCACCGAGGCTTTATTTCAACAGTCATTAAATAATAAAAAAAATATTCTCTCACATAATACTAAACATAAAAACCTAATTTATATCCCAAAACCATCTTCAGAATCTACAAAAATGCTATTCGCCCCTATAAAGAGATAAAAACCATTCAATTTCCTCTTAAATCCCATAATCCATGCACTCTATCAATCCTCCTTCATACGTACCCATCCTGTGCTTAATGCTTGGAAAAATGGACTGACATTGAGTTGCCAATACGGGGTTAGAATAGGGTGGTTTGTCAGGGAGCCCATGGGATTGTCTTTTATTTTATGGGACTAGATTAGTGTGGCAAATGAAGATCTTAGAGAATATCGTGAAACATAAAGATGTCAACCGACAAGGATAGACCTATTTGTAGTGGTAGGCCTCTTTTGCAGGGGGCCGCCTGGGGAAGTACCACACCTTTGCCAGTTATTCATCCGCCAAGCAGTAATGTGCAAACATTACTGTGTTCCGGTATGAGTGTTACCAGCGAAATTACTGGGCATGATGAGATTCAACAACTCATATCTCAGGGTGACAGGCGCAGTGCAGTGCCGCGCAGAATTTTGAATTTTAAAATACTGGGTGTCACTGTGTCTGATATGGGCAATCATGATGCTTACCATCAGGCACCTGATTTGCTCGTCTTGTTACTCACTACCATAAAAAAAAAAGAAGCCGTGCAATTCAAATTAGAGATTTTTTTTTCTTTTTTATGATAGTGAGTGCCAAGACGAGCAAATCAGGTGCCTGTTGGTAAGCATAAAACTAGACTTATTGATATACTAGTGGCCCGCCCCGGCTTCGCACGGGAGAAGTAGAAGTGAACGTTTTAACAGGAGTAAATTCGTGATACATTGTATTTTTATAGGTAGGTATAACCCTAATTATTTACGCAGCGCACGCAAATTAATGACTATTTCTGTTACAGTGACCAAACCTTAACAGATGGAAACAATTTCCGAGGCCTATTTTGATGATATATAAGTACTACAAACCCCTAGTACATTATTTCTACCACCATTAATTTTCATACCGCATAAAAACAGACTGATTTATTGTCCGTGGACTATTTTTTGTAGATAGTGATAATTACTACAAACCCCTAGCCCTAGAACATTACTTTATTCTGCCATGAATAGTTTTCACCGCATGCATATAATGACTGTTCGATAATTGTAACTAAACCAAAATAGATGAATTTAATGTACGTTCACTATTTTGTAGATATTGGTAAATACTACAAACCCCTAGTACATTACTTTATTCTACCATAAATAGATTTCCCAGCGCATGAAAGTTAATGACTGCTTCGATTATTGTGACTAAACCAAAATAGATGGATATAATTTCCGTAGACTATTTTGTAGATATTGATAAGTCCTACAAACCCCTAGTACATTACTTTAATCTACCACCAATAGTTTTCACACTGCAAGAAAAATAATGACTGCTTCGATTATTGTGACTAAACCAAAATAGATGGATATAATGTCCGTTCACTATTTTGTACATATTGGTAAGTACTGCAAACCCCTAGTACATTACTTTATTCTACCACCAATACTTTTCACAGCGCATGCATATAATGACTGTTTCGATTATTGTGACTAAACCAAAATAGATGGATATAATGTCCGTGGACTATTTTGTAAATATTAGTATGTACTACAAACCCCTAGTACATTATATTATTCTACCATAATAGATTTCACAGTGCACGCAAGTTAATGAATATATTTGGTAATTATGTGACACCTTAGTTCACAATATTGCAGATTTCTTGCGGATCCCTAATATTTTTCAAAACCTCGTAATATAGCCTATGTCACTCACACTGAATTAAGCTCTCCATAAGTAAAAGATTTTTTAAATCGGTCTAGTAGATTCGGAACCTATTCGTTGCAAATAAAAAACAAAGTTTCTCACTTTATACTATGATATTGGTATTGGTAATAGATTGGATAATCTGGAGACATATACGGATTACGGAAACACTGAAAACAGTAAGAAGAGCATTCATAATTCGATGTTGGTGCAACCCTGTTTAATAGAGCTATGATAAAGAGAAGCGAAATCATAAGCGACTGCCTCTATGGCGTAGAGGGCGCAAGCTCGATTGCCAATCAAGAGGTCCCGGGTTCGAAACCCAGGTCAGGCAAAGTGATAAATATTGAATTTTTCCATTAGGAATTATCTCAGTCTGGAACTGTGCCCGGTAGATGGCAATAGGCTCGTCCCCTATTACATGGGACCAATAACATACTGGCGAAATGTGGGTGTATCTACTGTGGGACTGAGTCCTGGGTACACCTCTGCCTACCCCTTCGGGAAAAAGGGCGTGAATGTATGTTTTTGTTATGTTATTTTTTAAGTCATAAGCGCGTTTTAATTATTCACGCATTATTCACAGAACGCCATCTATTATGCAATGTTGGAACTAAATTACCTAAAATGTTGCTTTAGGGTAGTTAAGTCTTGCAAGAAAATATTGAAATTTTTCTGTAGCGCCATCTAGTAAACATTGTTGGAACTAAAATATTCATAAGAAACTTTAAAACTGTATTTTTTCCACAAAAGGGCTGAAATTTTTGAAAACGCTGAAACACGTGTTTAATTATTTTCATTTTAGAATGTTTCTACAAAATTTGAAATTAATCGGCTGAAAGGTCTACTCCATACAAACTTTCAACCCCTATTTAATACACTTAGGGGTAAAATTTTGAAAAATCCTTTCTTATTACTTGTCTAGACTGTAAAAATAATCTATTGTCAAAATTTCATCATCATCGGTCCAGTAGTTTTGGCTCTGGGTTGATGAGTCAGTCAGTCAGTCAGTCAGTGAATCACTTTCTCTCTTTATATAATAGTATAGATAAATTGTTAGTAAGCACTATAGTTATGGCTTTGAACATTTCAAAACAATTTTTTTGCAGGAATACGTTATTTTTTAACGTATATAATATGCCGTTATCTAAGTCAATTATTTTGGAAAAATTTACCAGAAATACTTAAATTATTCCTTACACCTATTTTTGCGTTGTAAATGTTGATTTACATAAAAAAGATATTAACAAGCTGACTGCCCATTCATCCCATCACCCACGGCACTATCCAAACTACACATTATCTGCAGTATTGCACAATACAAGGAATGTTTAATTAAAATCCCGGACACGCGCTAACCCTAAAGTGCAGCTGCGTTATTTGTTTGTTTGTTGTGCCGCGGAAGCCCGAGCATAGGGCTGTCAAATCATTTATGTAAAAGCAAAATTATTTAGATTAAGAATATGTATTAACTATGTGAAATATTTTAAACTGATTTTGATATATTTTCGACAGAAATTTATTATCATTTATCATATAAAAAAATTAATCAAACTCAAACCATTTCTTTTTCAATAATCCTCTCACACACTTTTGCGTGTTACTAAAGTAAATGGCGCTAGCGACTATTCAGAGCAGGAACACCAAAAAAAATCTATTAAAAATATTTAAAAAAACACAAGATTCAGTAGAAGACCATGAAATGAAATGTACCATAAAAATATCACATTTATACACGTATAAAAAGAAAAGACTAACGTCAAATAAACAACAATATACAAGTATAATATTATTTAAGACATCTTTTATTCACTAAAATATTTGTTCAAATGTAGCACACGTACGTGACAACCCTGCATTACCCAAACAGTGATGTGTAACAAATCGGCCGCCAAGTGTGTCTGTAAGTGAAATACCGGCCCTCCGTCGGAGGGTTACATAAATGACGGCATTTGAGACGTTTTTAATATCTACGAGCCGATGGTTTTGAGAAAGATATTTCGTAATTCGCTTTTTATATAGATGTTCATTTTATTATATTGTTGGCAAATATCTTACTATTAATCAATAAGTACCTTAACAATGACTATTCTACCGAAAAAAAAAATATTTAAATTAATGAAAGACCAAAGTTAATAAACAAATTTACTATTTTCATTTCATCTCTTTTATCCACGATCAATTTAAAAAAAAAATATTAATAAAAAAATCAAATTATTTATTGAAAACTTTGTTTATAGTGTTACACATAAATTACATGTGTTAATACAGAATACATTGTGATGCCTGGATCTTAGTTATATCGATTAGTACTGTAGTTTTGGCATAAATTATGACTAACATTACGAGTATGTAATACAATTACACTTCCAAATAGTAATTTTTGACGGAACTACGTCCGTTTTAAGTAAACGAATTTCATAAAAATCGCAACCAAACTTTAAAATCAAGGTTTTTTTTAAATTTATTTAGGCGAAAAAACAGTTACACAGTACTATTAGTAACATATCAAAACAATCACAAGATATAATATTATAAGAAGTAGTTACCAACTGTGTTAGCAACCACATTCACCACATAGGCTACTATAATAATAGTGTGTAGTTGGTAGCAGTTACAATAATAATAATAACTTTTGTAATTTAATAATAATAATTACGTTTTGTTGTAACTGATTATATTTTAATTATAGTATTATACGTAAGGAAGCTTTACTTTCTGTGATTTATTCCAATAGATTTTCACTCTACATTGTGAACGCGTGCTGCGTTTGACAGCTAACAGATAGGATTAAAGAATCATCTGGGTGACGTCACACGGCACACGCCGCCGGTCCCCGCGACCAGCATCTACTGTGCTAGGGTTAAGTGAATTTCGATGTAGCAAGGCGATGTTTCACACGAGATGAACATTGTAATTCTAAAGTTGTAAAATACTAATCCCTTTTTTTTTGTAGTGGTAGGCCTCTTTTGCAGGGGACTGCCTGGGAAAGTACTACACCTTTGCAAGTTATTCATCCGCCAAGCAATAATGTGCAAACATTACTGTGTTCCGGTCTGACTGGCAATGTTACCAGCGAATTTACTGGGCATTACGAGTTTCAACAACTAATATCTCAGGGTGACAGGCGCAGTGCAGTGCCGCGCAGAATTTTGAATTTTAAAACACTGGGTGGCACTGTATCTGATATTATGGGCAATCATGATGCTTACGATCAGGCACCTGATTTGCTCGTCTTGTTACTTGAGATTTCAAATAGTTGCTAATCAGCTGATCAGTTTAAGTAGGATTGATAAACCTATTTTTTGCTAATCATGAATTTTTTTTGTAAATTGTATAAAAGTAGCTCGGGAAAAATGTGTACCCTTTCCCATCCCCTACTCATCCTATCTTTCCCCTATCCGTCCAGACTGGTTGCCTGGAAGAGATCGCTTAAAGCGATAAGGCCGCCGATTGTCAACCAAAAAGTAGTTTTATATAACTTTAGTTTGATATGTATTATGTTATTTTGGTGATAATAAAGAGTATTCTATTCTATTCTATCTCTTTTTTTATGGGACAACTTGCACACACGGTCATCTGGTCTCAAACTAGTAGAAATCTGTACTATGGTAACCAGATGACTGATATACATACTTATATAAGCTTATAATACCCAGACACAGATCAAACAGACATGTTCATGAAATGTTTGACCTGGCCGGGGATCGACCCGGGGCCTGCGGCACAGAAGAGCAGAGTTACTACTATCTGAGCCAACGAGGCTGTCTTTATTTATAACTTCACCTTTTGTAACTTCTTTTAACCGTTAGGTATCTACCAATGTCTTCCAAACCAGCTGTTTTCAAAAGCAATTTTTTTTCTCTAAAATCCTACACAAAATTCTTATATTTTCCATTGTCATGCAACGAACTCGAAACTCATTCAACTCGAGTCAAAAGGGCAAGTAATCATTCAAAAGACAAAAGTTGACTGATCACAATGAATGGCTTCACAATACAACACATGTGCCAGTGTACCTTTTGTGAAAATTATTAGAGAAGGAAAATGTTTTCCTTGTTATTCTAGAGGAAAATGGTGAAATTCTGATCATATAAAAGTGTATCAGTTTTCATGGTGGTAACTATTATTTGGAAATGTACGCTCAACAGAGACCTCTACTAATGTTATGTACAATCTATCGACAAGATACTTACTTAATCCTAATACATATCTATACTATTATATAAAGAGAGAAAGTGATTCACTGACTGACTGACTGACTGACTCATCAACCCAGAGCCAAAACTACTGGACCGATGATGATGAAATTTTGACAATAGATTATTTTTACAGTCTAGACAAGTAATAAGAAAGGATTTTTCAAAATTTTACCCCTAAGTGTATTAAATAGGGGTTGAAAGTTTGTATGGAGTAGACTTCATTTTTCAGCCGATTAATTTCAAATTTTGTAGAAACATTCTAAAATGAAAATAATTAAACACGTGTTTCAGCGTTTTCAAAAATTTCAGCCCTTTTGTGGAAAAATACAGTTTTAAAGCTTCTTATGAATATTTTAGTTCCAACAATGCTTACTAGATGGCGCTACAGAAAAATTTCAATATTTTCATGCAAGACATAACTACCCTAAAGCAACATTTTTAGGTAATTTAGTTCCAACATAGCATAATAGATGGCGTTCTGTAAATAAATTAAAACGCGCTTATGACTTAAAAAAACCATAACAAAAACATACATTCACGCCCTTTTTCCCGAAGGGGTAGGCAGAGGTGTACCCAGGACTCAGTCCCACAGTAGATACACCTACATTTCGCCAGTATGTTATTGGTCCCATGTAATAGGGGACGAGCCTATTGCCATCTACCGGGCACAGTTCCAGACTCCAGGCAGTTATTGAGACAATTCCTAATGGAAAAATTCAATATTTATCATTTGCCTGACCTGGGTTTTGTACCCGGGACCTCTTGATTGGCAATCGAGCTTGCGCACTCTACGCCATAGAGGCAGTCGCTTATGATTTCGCTTCTCTTTATCATAGCTCTATTAAACTGGGTTGCAACAACATCGAATTATGAATGCTCTTCTTACTGTTTTCAGTGTTTCCGTAATCCGTATATGTCTCCAGATTATTCAATCTATTACCAATCCCAATAACATAGTATAAAGTGAGAAACTTTGTTTTTTATTTGCAACGAATAGGTTCCGAAACTACTGGACCGATTTAAAAAATCTTTTACTTATGGAGAGCTTAATTCAGTGTGAGTGACATAGGCTATATTACGAGGTTTTGAAAAATATTAGGGATCCGCAAGAAATCTGCAATATTGTGAACTAAGGTGTCACATAATTACCAAATATATTCATTAACTTGCGTGCGCTGTGAAATCTATTGATGGTAGAATAATATAATGTACTAGGGGTTTGTAGTACTTGCTAATATTTACAAAATAGTCCACGGACATTATATCCATCTATTTTGGTTTAGTCACAATAATCGAAACAATCATTATATGCATGCGCTGTGAAAAGTATTGGTGGTAGAATAAAGTAATGTACTAGGGATTTGCAGTACTTACCAATATGTACAAAATAGTGAACGGACATTATATCCATCTATTTTGGTTTAGTCACAATAATCGAAGCAGTCATTATTTTTCTTGCAGTGTGAAAACTATTGGTGGTAGATTAAAGTAATGTACTAGGGGTTTGTAGGACTTATCAATATCTACAAAATAGTCTACGGAAATTATATCCATCTATTTTGGTTTAGTAACAATAATCGAAGCAGTCATTAACTTTCATGCGCTGGGAAATCTATTTGTGGTAGATTAAAGTAATGTACTAGGGGTTTGTAGTATTTACCAATATCTACAAAATACTTGGTGAACGGACATTATATTCATCTATTTTGGTTTAGTCACAATTATCGAACAGTCATTATATGCATGCGGTGAAAATTATTCATGGTAGATTATAGTAATGTTCTAGGGCTAGGGGTTTGTAGTCATTATCACTATCTACAAAAAATAGTCCACGGACATTATATCAGTCTGTTTTGGTTTAGTCTCAATAATCGAAGAAATCATTATTTTTATGCGGTATGAAAATTAATGGTGGTAGAAATAATGTACTAGGGGTTTGTAGTACTTATATATCATCAAAATAGGCCTCGGAAATTGTTTCCATCTGTTAAGGTTTGGTCACTGTAACAGAAATAGTCATTAATTTGCGTGCGCTGCGTAAACCATTAGGGTTATACCTATAAAATACAATGTATCACGAATTTACTCCTGTTAAAACGTTCACTTCTACTTCTCCCGTGCGAAGCCGGGGCGGGCCACTAGTATTATTAATATTATAAATCACAAATCTGTAAAAAAGTTACTTTTGTAACAGGTAAACAAAACGCTTGCGACTCGACTCCAGCGCCATCTAGATGGCATAAAAAAAACAAAAATTATTTGTGTGTATGTTTGTTCCGTATTCACGCTAAAACGGTTGAGTAGCAACTGATGACTAAAATGACTCAAACTCAAAAATATTTATTCATTTAGGTCCGACACCTCTGAAACTTTTGTATACGTCAATGAAAATAAACACCGATACCGTGCGTTTGGAAAGATACCTCTACAAGAAGAACACACAAGAAACGTGTGGGGCTTAATTTTTTTAAACGATAGTTTTACAAAATTGAGTTTTCTACTTGGAGGATTAAATCGAAAATCAGAAATTCCTATGGGAACTCTTTAGGAATAAGTACATTTTTGTCAACATTTATTAATAAGAGGGTAATAATCAAGAAATGAGTTAGGTAAAATAATTATCGACTGCCTCGGTGGCGTAGAGGGCGCATGCTCGACTGCCAATCAAGAGGTCCCGGGTTCGATCCCCAGGTCAGGCAGTGTTAAATATTAGATTTTTCCATTAGGAATTATCTCAATAGCTGCCTGGAGTCTGGAACTGTGCCCGGTAGATGGCAATAGGCTCGCCCCCTATTACATGGGACCAATAACATACTGGCGAAATGTGGGTGTATCTACTATGGGACTGAGTCCTGGGTACACCTCTGCCTACCCCTTCGGGAAAAAGCGTGAATGTATTTTATGTTATGTTATGTTAAAATAATTATACTTGAAAAATATGTCTTGTATTGTTACGATTGGGAAGAAGTCCAATAAAGAAATTTTTATTTAACGTTTTCTTATAAGAACAACAATATACCTATATTTGATAAGTTTTCACTTGACACTGGCAAATATATAAACCGTGCGCTACAACGAAGAAACAATAAGAACATATCGCCAATCATAAAACCAAACGAAAAGTTTATTTTTCTTCAAAACGTGATCAGGAATTTTGTTATAATAAATCAGGAATCAAAAACATCTGCGCACAAGTTTAGGCATTGTTTTTATGAAGGGTTCTAAATGAATTCCAGACACTTTTCCAACAAAAATGGCGTTACAACTTTTTATATTGGTAAAGTTGGTAAAGTCCCTACAGTCATGTAGGGACTTTTGATGAAGGTACAAGGCTTTTTTATTTTAGAAATCTGTTATTTTATTAAACTATGGGCAAAAATATTACACGGTTTTTTGTATAATTATATATATTGAAAAAGTATATTGTCCTAAAAAGTATATTGGCAGAAGAAGAATGAAAGTAAGGTTAATGCTGTGGAAATGAGAAGTTTGAGAAGTATGACTGGAGTGACCTTGATGGACAAAGTGAGGAACAGTGTGATAAGGGAACGCTGTGGCGTGTTAGAAGATGTAGTGACAAAGATAGAGAAAGGATTGCTTAGATGGTTCGGACATATGGAGAGGATGGACGAAAGGAGATTGACAAAGGAGATTTATAAGGCTAGTGTGAATGGTCAGGTCGGTAGGGGTCGACCTAGGCGTACCTTTCATGAACAAGTTGATGTTATCTTAAGGAAAGGCCAGGTCAAAAGTACCAACAACCGACGAGCATGCATGAAGAATGTGATGAAAGTGGAAGAAGCGAAAGTTGTATGTCAGGATCGTAGCAAGTGGAAAGAAGAGTCTCTGCCTACCACAACGGGAACAAGGCGTGACGGTATGTATGTAAGTATATTGTCCTAATAAGAAACGTAGAGCTTTATTGTGACATTTTTTACATTATTTCTATTTCTATATTTTTGCGTAAGTGTCGCAATTATATAAAAAAATGTTTTTTTTCATTATTTATTTTCAATTATTATTTATATATGAATTATTTCGTTCTAAAAAATATTAAAAAATATGTTAACAATAACACAGTCTAATATTCCGACCCTCGACATTCCTGCACTATAACCGAGGGCCGAGGATAGCGGAGGGTTAGCTTCTATATGCGAGTTTTAATCAACGACCCGACCCTGTCGTTTGGACCATGCGCTGCCAATCTAGGGTTGCATATTGATTTTTTTATTGGCAAGTAACTTTATTGAAAAAAAAAATACTACAGCCACGAATTTATAGAACACTTCGAAAAACCACCTTCAAAAACCAACCAAATCAACACAGAATAGGTTGACATGAGTTGACATAATGTTCTATTTGTTCAATTAGACTACAAGCGCCAAAATATTGTAAAACCTTTGTTTAAGAAATAAATAAGGTAATGAAAGTGCTCTATCACATATTATACCTAGGTAGACATAGAAGAAAGACGCTTTTCTTCTATGTAGGTAGATATATGTATATTATGATATTAATAGTTTAGTTTTTAAAAGAAAACTTAACGCAGTAAATATTTTAGTATAGCCGCACCCCGGACACTCGACTCAATTCCCATACAAAAGTCACAATATAACTACATACTAAACATATACTGCCCACATGGAGTTTTGTACACGCAAGAGTGTGCGTTATGTGAGGTTAGGTTTTGAGGGTAAATCTCGCTGGCGAGGTGAAGTAGGCCCGATTGGTGGGCGGATGACAGTGTCCATTCTATAGGTATGTAGTATTATTATCTGTTCTGTGGTAGCTTCTGTTTTTTCGATTATTGCTTCTAATTCACGTTTATCACATTCTTTGTAAATGCTTGTCGGGTTGTATATAGTTCTCAGGATATATTAAGTCAAAAAGAGTCACAACTTATTTCATCAAGAAAAGGAGGCCTACGTCAGTTGGAACTGACCATGGATATTTAGGTATATTAAGGTGGTGATAGAATTGAGCACTTATTCGAGCAGAACGAGCATTCGCCGTTTTTTTAGTTTTATCGAAACAAACTTCGTACATGACGCTCGATGTTTAGTTCACTCACAGTGAGCGATGCATCCAGCATTCGCTAGAACGTTACATTACATAGAAATGATTTTGGACACAGCGATTTCCTATACCTATTGTAACCATTTGCAAAAATGTAACTGTAAGCAGGGCTGGGCAAAATACATGCTTTGCTTTAATTGAAATACAAATTAAAAAATACTATGTCGTAAGTAATTAAAATACGAAATACAAAATATCTTTAAGTAAGGTATTTGAAATATAAAATACAAAATACGGTATTTTAGCTGAATGAAATTTATTTATTCGCCAAAAATATGTTGTAGGTACACATATTTTTGGCGAATAAATAAATTTCATATCTTGGATATATCATATCATATTTAAGATCTTGGTAATTTTAGGCTTCAACATATTTTGCCACACCTGGCGTGCGAATATTTATAAAGTCGTTAGTCATTAGATACTAACTACTAAATCTAAACAAAAGGAAATATACTTAATTAAGACTTAATAACATGTCATGTGAAATACAAATACCAAATACGTATTTTTATTTCAACTACGTATTTTAAATACATACAGTCACGCCTTGTTCCCGTTGGGGTAGGCAGAGACTATTTCTTTCCACTACGTATTATACGTATTTTAATTACAAGTAATTCAAATACTGCCCAACCCTGAATGTAAGTTAGTCTTATTTTTTATGTTAGTAACAATATTATGACTGTTTTAGCGATCCAGCCGTACAGAGAAGACGCGAGCGCTCAGACCCGAGAGTTCCTCGCGCGAGTGGTCGACGTTCTACTCGACTATGTACACCAGGTCAACGATAGAAATGAAAAGGTAAAATTAACAGTAGTAGTATGCCGTGGGGTACCCGCTATAGAATAGTATCCCACACTTTGTACCCCGGGGTTGCCGTGGCGACTAAAGGTTATCAGATCCATAGGACAGGCAGAAGCGTACTCTGGATGAAAACATCGAACTTCGCTCGCCAACCCACACAAAAGCGTGCCGAGTAGTGACAAAACCCCCCCTATGGGGGAGGCCTATGTCTAGCAGTGGACTGAGATGATGATGGCTGCAGATAATTATTGTGGGTGGTGTGGTTTACCCATAGTCCATCACCGCACACTTTGCTTGTACCCCCCTATGGCTTTTCTTAAGTTCCCTAACCTACATATTATGTATCGTACATCTGGCGACGAGGATAGGATACTTACATTACACATAGGAGACGTAATTCCTACAGATCCTGGACTTCAAGATGCCAGAAGAGATGCAGAAGATCCTGGACCTGGAGCTCCATGACGACCCTCTGCCGCTGAAACAACTGCTCGAGGACTGCAAGATCACGCTCAAACATCAGGTCAAAACTGGTAAGTCGTATTCTAAATATTTTACCATTTTTAGGGTTCAAAAGGAACAAAGTCAAAGGAACCGGATAAAAAGGATTATGGTAACCGGGAACATCAATGGCAAAAGACCCAAAGGCAGAAGTCCGGTGCGATGGACGGACCAGATCAGAACCACCCTAAACATACTGTCAGTGAAGCCATACACGTTGCCGAGAACAGAGGTAGATGGCGAACAATTGTTGCATCCATGGTCCAGCGGGAATATGCCCTGCTTTAAATCCGAAGGCTCTGGATCGAATCTCACCATGTGGACTTTTCGCCTGGGCGCTACCGTGTTTCGGCTGTCACGTTAAACTGTAGGTCCTTATAGTTTTCTATAAGATATGTAGGAGGCAGTCGTTAGCTCATGTCGGAGGCTGCGTAGGAATCTTGGCGACCTGAAACTCGGACAGTATGGTTTGTCCATATAACCCATATGAATTGACTCGAGCAGTGTAATTTGGGTAACCCGTTCTGTTAGATTATAAATTTAGATTATAAATTATTAATTATTGTCAAGGATTCACCTTGAATAGGGGGAGGCTTATGTTCAGCAGTGGACTTCCAACGGCTGGATGATGATGATGATGATGAACAAGTGTCAGATTTAAGGAACTACTTACCTAAGCCCCCGACACAACCTAGCGACTTTATCCGACGTGATTATTAAATTTGTCGTCGTTGATTCTGGTCAAATTTTGTCGCCACCAGCCCGTCTAGAATGGCACGGGATAGCTAGTTTCTTTCTTTCGCGCCCGAATAATTTATATCTGCTGTCTCGTTCTAACCCCTTGGGACTTCGTTTTCCCTGGTCACTGTTCTACCTGGGCTGCGGTAGTCGGCGGCTAAGTCCTTAAGGCCATCTACAAAAGACTTAAATACCGATACAAGTATCACGTCCCTCTGTATCATTCGACAAACAATTCAATTACAGCCAGCAATGGTGTGGAATGATGGCCCATATTTACACGCCGCGGAGCGTGATGAGGGCCGGGAGTCGACCGTGGGGAGAGGCCCTTATTTGCTGTGTTTAAACGGGACGCTCGCAGATATCGCTCGAGATCGCTATCAGATATCTAAAACACTAGATTAGCAAAATTAAAACTACATGAAAATAACTTTTGTCAGTTAAAAAAATGTAAAATTCAATTATAATTATATTATTACGTACCTGCGTTGATCGCAAAAGTAGCAAAATCGGAACTAATTGTCTTTATCCACAGACAATTCAAACTGAAGACAACACTTTAGGGGAAGGCTTTTTCAAGTGTTATGCAGTATTACTGCATATATGATATGCATATAAATATATTATATTAATTGTAAGAGGAGAGAAAGGAAAAGAAAAATATAATATACTAGCTGTGCCCCGCGGGTTCACCCGCTTAGTCTTCGTTCCCGTGGGAATATCGGGATATAAAGTGCCCTATGTGTTATTCCAGAGTCTAAACTATGAATTCCAGTGCAATAAGTTCAGTAGTTTTGGCGTGAAAGAGTAACAAACATCCATCCTCACAAACTTTCGCATTTATAATGTTAGTAGGTAAGAAAAAAGAGATATAAAAAAAACTTAAGTTTTAGTTCCAAAGCAGTGGTTTTAAAGGTCCGCTGATAAAACCCCAGTCCTATTTATCTCTGTTAAGTTTCTCCCCTAAAAGCGGGTAGTCGAACAATTTTCTATGACATTTGCTATATGTCGCGCTCGACGTGGCGCGATAATCGCCTGACGTCCGGTGCCTTGCCAAACTAAATCTTTTCTATCCCTTTTATATTTTTGTAATGTATCTTTGGCTATCACAAAAACGGATGCTTTTGATGTGATAATGCCTACAGATTTTTCATTTTTCGTTGTGTTACGTGTTGGTATAAAATAAAATTATAGATGTCAAAATGTGGTCGGCTACAAAGTTAAGAAATTC
This sequence comes from Hemistola chrysoprasaria, assembly GCA_947063395.1. NCBI lineage: Eukaryota > Metazoa > Arthropoda > Insecta > Lepidoptera > Geometridae > Hemistola > Hemistola chrysoprasaria. The sequence continues at coordinate 572,124 of OX346734.1, read as the reverse complement.
TTTTATGCAACTATGAATATTCAAGTAGTAGCAAGTATCCATAGCATAGTCCAGCGGATTACTTAAGCGTACATGGGCTTATAGGAATTTGACACAATCCTTTGAAAAATTTACCAAATCGATGTGTTTTATTCCAGTGTTTCCTCCGAATATAATTAACTCATTCAATAAATTTATATCCTGATATTTTTATAGTGAAGTAACGAATGTCCCTGTCATTTTAAATTTTCTTATAAACCTTTGGTTTTTTTTCATAGTAAACTTCCAAAAATCGCAGTTTTACTCGCGTGATTGGACGTTCACTACAAAAAAATTTAGAGTTTATAAACAAAAATAAAACGATAGGAACATACCTACTTTACTTCAACTTTAAAATATCAGGATATAAATATGTAGAGGTTTACTGTATACGGAGGAAACAGGGGAATACAAAGCATCGATTTAGTAAATTTTCCATACCATAGGATTGTGTCAGACTGCTAAGACTTTTTCCTAGGAAGTGGCAATGGGCAGAGCAATTCAATTCAATATTTCAATTCAATATATCTTTATTGACATAATAAATATGGTACAGGTTTATTTTGAATCCATAGGCTCCCGAACTAGTATAAACTGTGTTTCAGAGCAAAAGGTAAGGCTGGAGAGACCACGAACCGGCAAGCAATGCGTAGGAAGCAATGAGTTTTATGCACCCACACGGTATACTGAAGGTCTTTAAAGACAGCAGGATCGCGCTGGATGCAAGCCTCTACAACCGGACTAGATGGAAATCTATGGGGGAGGCTTATGTCCAGCTGTGGACGTCCTACGGCTGAGATAATGATGAACTAAATCTGGCCACATAAATAAATCTTGCCTCTTTGGTCGAGAGGCACATATTACTAATCTATACTAATATTATAAAGAAAGAAACTTTGTTTTTTTGTTTTTTTGTTTTTTTGTTTGTAACGAATAAGCTCCGAAACTACAGGACCGATTTTAAAAATTCTTTCACTTATGGATAGATTAATTCAGTGTGAGTGCTATAGGCTATATGAGATTTTGAAAAAAAATAGGGATCCGTAAGAAAACTGCAATATTGTGAACCAAGGTGTTACATAATATAATTACCATATTCATAAATTTGCGTGCGCTGTGAAATGCATTGATGGTAGAATAATATAATGTACTAGGGGTTTGTAGTACTAATCAATATCTACAAAATAGTCCACGGAAATTTTATCCATCTATTTTGGTTTAGTCACAATAATCGAAATAGACATTATATGCATGCGCTGTGAAAAGTATTGGTGGTAGAATAAAGTAATGTACTAGGGGTTTGTAGTACTTATTAATACCTACAAAACAGTATACATAGATTATATCCATCTTTTTTGGTTTAGTCACAATAATCGAAAAAGTGATTATTTTTCATGCGGTGTGAAAACTATTGGTGGTAGAGTTAAGTAATGTACTAGGGGTTTGTAGTACTTATTAATACCTACAAAACAGTATACATAGATTATATCCATCTTTTTTTTTATGATAGTAAGTAACAAGACGAACAAATCAGGTGCCTGATGGTAAGCATCATGATTGCCCATATCAGACACAGTGCCACCCAGTGTTTTAAAAATCAAAATACTGCGCGGCACTGCACTGCACCTGTCATCCTGAGATATTAGTTGTTGAATCTCATCATGCCCAGTAATTTCGCTGGTAACATTGCCCTTCATACCGGAACACAGTAATGTTTGCACATTACTGTTTGGCGGATGAATAACTGGCAAAGGTGTGGTACTTCCCCAGGCGGCCCCCAGCAAGAGGCCTACCACTACAAAAATCTTCTTTTTTGGTTTAGTCAAAATAATCGAAGCAGTGATTATTTTTCAAGCGGTGTGAAAACTATTGGTGGTAGAGTAAAGTAATGTACTAGGGGTTTGTAGTAATTATCAATACCTACAAAACAGTATACATAGATTATATCCATCTTTTTTGGTTTAGTCACAATAATCGAAAAAGTGAATATTTTTCATGCGGTGTGAAAACTATTGGTGGTAGAGTAAAGTCATGTACTAGGGGTTTGTAGTACTTATCAATACCTACAAAACAGTATACATAGATTATATCCATCTTTTTTGGTTTAGTTACAATAATCGAAGCAGTGATTATTTTTCATGCGGTGTGAAAACTATCGGCGGTAGATTAAAGTAATGTACTAGGGGATTGTATTAATTATCAATACCTACAAAACAGTATACATAGATTATATCCATCTTTTCTGGTTTAGTCACAATAATCGAAGCAGTGATTATTTTTCATCCGGTGTGAAAAGTATTGGTGGTAGAATAAAGTAATGTACTAGGGGTTTGTAGTACTCATCAATATCTTCAAAATAGCCTACGATAAATTATAACATGTGTTAAGGTTTGGTCATTGTAACAGAAATAGTCATTAATTTGCGTGCGCTGCGTAAACCATTAGGGTTATATCTATTAAAATACAATGTATCACGAATTTACTCCTGTTAAACGTCCACTATACCTACTTCTGCTACCCGTGCGAAGCCGGGGCGGGTCGCTAGTAATCTATATATGATAATATTATAAATGCGAAAATTTGTAAGGATGGGTGGATGTTTGTTACCCGTTCACGCCCAAACTACTGAACTGATTTAACTGAAATTCAGTATGCAGATAGTTTAGACCCTGGAATAATAATAGGGTACTTTTTATCCTGATATTTCCGCGGGAACGAAGACTACGCCGGTGAAACTGCAGGGCAAAGCTAGTGTTCACATTTTTCTGATAATAGTGTTATAGCGTAAGAGAAATAAAGAACACTATTTTCTTTTAGGGGTCTAAAATAATTAACTTTTACTATTCTTTTCAAATTAAATCGCAAAATCCGTGCAAATTATCTCAGCCCCCTTAAAAGCCATAAAAACAATAAATAAATGCAAACTCCGAGTGTAAAATCCAGTTTGATTTACAAGAGGCTATGGTGGCCATAATGTATCGCAAATCATGGGATTACTACCACAAGGGGTAGGGTAGACATCCTTCTATTTTTGTAGGACAGTTTTTACGATTGAATTTTATTTATTGACTGATTTTAGTTTGAAAAAGTACGGCATGCTTTGATTAGGGCCCAAATTTGAATATACTGACTAATATAAATAAGTCAACGGATTGTATGGATTAGTTTTCAAAGAATTAAAAAATAGCTTATAGCAGACATATTTTTCATTACGAAAATAAAATAAGAATAATGTTAAAAAAATTAAAATTCTACCATCTCTATCTATATAAAGCAAAATTGCTATTTTCAAGGTAGTGAGTAATTAAAATATTTTCCAATTTTCACGGCGAATTTTCTCTATAAGCAGTCAGCTTAGACTAAAAAATAGTTCCCATTCTAATTAAATTACAAATTAAACCATTTTTTATTGTGTCCTACACTTTTCCAACAATAATCTATTGATCAAAATATACGCCTTTCAAAACAATATCCTAAAAATGTTACCCCAAATTAAGGTCAACCTATATCTACCCCAACCCTCAACAGAAGCCCGTATTAACATAGTTTGATGGATCCCCCGTCCGTCTGTCCGTCCGCATTCTGATCTGTTATGGATTGATTTTTATAGAGAGTGAGATTATGGGATTTTCGGAGATAGTGGTGTTATTTTTCCATTCGTTTTTGAGATAGTGAGATAGTATACATCGAGTTTCTTTTTTTTCCTTTTGATGGACCCACATATTAGTGTATTGCCAGTGTCAAGTTATAAAAATATCATGTTTAGCCAATCAAAACCAGTCAGGTCAAAGTCATAACGAGCTTTACAGCTCGTCAATCAAGTCATATACCCTTAGTAAAGCAGTGAAAACTTTATTAAAAGCACATAACAGATATTAGATTAGATTAGATAACACTTTTATTGATACCACAATACAGAAAATTAACAAAATAAAACTTAAAAACTAAAACGTGAGTAACAATAATTGGCGGTCTTATCGCTCAGAGCGATCTCTTCCAGACATATAGATAATAATACTACGTATAGAATAGACACTGTCATCCGCCCACCTATCGGGCCTTCATCACCCAGCGAGCGAGATTGAGCTCTCGATGAGCCCTGCTTCGCTGAAAAATCACCTCATGCACACTCTTGCGCGTGTACAAAACTCCATGTGTGCAGTCTCTGTGTAGTAGGTATCGCGACTTTTGTATGGAATTGGTTGAAGTCTAAACATTAACAGCATCACTTCAACTACGTTTACAGTAGGTACACATCACTTGCATTTCCACTAAGATACATGATAAAGAATACACAATAAGTAATATTTCATCCATATCACGCATTAACTCTCGAAATATCAATTGAAACTGCCATTAAATAATAACCCGCATCATTCAGCCATCACATTTCCCGCCAACTCCCCATCGAGATTTTTGTAATCTACTCGGAAGTAGGCACTGCGTATCGATTTTTGTTTTTTTTTCACTATGTCATTTAATAATAGAAAACAAGCTTTTTAATGTATTAAAGTAAATATTTGATATTAGCGTGCCTAATAAGGTTGATTCCAGAAGATGCCTTCTGTCATATTATTTTTAAGCCTCCACGTACTCACCATGTTGAAAAATTGCAAATAAAATGTTTTTGTTGATATACTTGTATATTTGACTTCATTTTCGTAATGTAAAAAAAATGTCCATGTTAAATGTTTTTTTACTCCTTGAAAACTATGGACACAAAAATCTAAATACCAAGCTAATATAGCAATTTTATTAGTTAATCTAAATCAATTCAATTTGTCTCTCAATACCACAATCTAAGCAATCAAGTTAGGAATAAGTTATGGTTAGTTATAACACTTGAATAGCGCAATCAAATCGACGCGACGGCACGAGGACATGTCCTGAATATGAGACGTATTTTGGTCGCCCTACATAATAAAATGAAAACCACTATCTAGGCATCTTCATTGAAGTTGTAGAAATTCACAATATGGATAATATTACCTTTAAAACAATTATATATGGCCCTGACGACACTTTTAAAAGTACATTCTTTATCGAAACTGGAAAGGAGCGGTTGGTTTTGAGGCACGTCGACCTTACATTATTATTTGGGTCTTATTTGATAGGCCTGATAATAAGATTTTCAAATGTGGCACAGTTATAATTTTTAAGCAAAGCTATTAATTATAATAAATTTAGCAAATGTTGGAACGCGTGGCGCCATTAAAAAAATACTTAATACTTAACCTCACTTTATTCAAATTATAAATAATACTCGGCGATAATAAGATATATTATGTTTGGGCATATTATTATTGCGAACAACATTCTCTTCCCGGCAGTACAGGATTTACAGTGCAAACTTTTCTGGGCCCAGCTTCCTTAGATTCCGAGTTTCCTTTCTGCATGACATTCATAACAAACAATTGTATGTATGTTATATCTTTACACCAAAACTACTTAACCAATTGGGTTGAAGTTTGGTATGTATAATGTTTGAATAGCTCAGGGAATATGACCCTAATAGAAAAAATAACCCTGGAATAACACAATACGAGATAGTATTGGAGTAAGTCTGTGAGCTTTAATAGAAATATGGACGTTATAGGTACTCATTAAAACAGGCCTAAAACTAGGTGAAATTCTATTGTACCTGAGATTGTACCTGTACCACAGAATACAAATGAGAGACTGTACCTACATTAATAGAATGTATACACAGCTTTGTGTTCGTTATTCATTAAAGTAAAATATAACAGATATATAAATCCCGGTTGTCAGAAAGAGATAAACACAGGTTCATCGGCGCAAGACAAGGTTCGACTGACTTGACTCTAGCCAATTAGCTTGACTTGAGTTCGCCAAACAAAGCAGGGTAAAACACATTTTAATTGAGATAAAAGGTCATCTTTTTTTTTACATCGATTTTACGAGCCTGATAGATACAACAAAGATTTAAGAGTGTAACCACACAAAGCCCGCCACTATCAACAGTGTTCTCTGTTCCTGACACCCATTGTCCGATGGTCTCCCTAGAGGCAACTTCAGAGATACCACTTCTTTAGATAAATTGTTTACGATGCTGTTGCTGACTTTATCACAGCTTTTGTAAACGATGGAAAAAAGGAGGTGGTTTTATGAACTACTATAGAGATTTTCTCGCGACTTCGCTTCGTTCCTGTGAGAATTTAGGATATATCATATAATCACGCCTTTTTCTCGAAGGAGTAGGCAGAGGTTTACCAAGGACACAGTCCCATAGTTTTTTTCTATTTATTGAGCCTGCTATTGTATACAAGAATTATAAAATAATGTTATAAGATATTTATAGATAGTTGTTGCAATATTAGAAAGTATATAAAAGGAACAAATTAACAACTAACTAATTAACGTAATCACTACATAGTATAAAACAAAGTCGCTTCCCGCTATCTGTCCCTATGTATGCTTAGATCTTTAAAACTACGCAACGGATTTTAATGCGGTTTTTTTAATAGATAGACTGATTCAAGAGAAAGTTTTATATGTATAATACATGAATAATATAGTAGAGAAACACTGATCCAGACTCCAGGCAACACCTTGTATACTATAGTGATGGTTTTCACGAATTGTCTGTGAGTAAATTAAGATTTCGCAAGTAAATAAGCTCAGAAAATATCAATTGCAAATCATATTTTCACAGTAAACTCAATAGTAAGGGATACCCAATCTTCCAGTTGGCCGGACAGTGGCGGATATTAGACGGATGTGGCCGGATGTAATAGCACGCGTCGACTACTACGACATTGATGTTTATTTGATAAAATAAGATTGTGTCACAAACATAACGTTTTGTGGTTAGATCGTTTTGTTTAAGAATATTATAGATTGTCCTACTCGTAGAATGAGCGATAAGGCCGCCAATTGAGGTCAAAGATCTTTATTCATATATCACAAAGATACATAGTCTCGCTTAGGTGATCTTATATAAAGTAAATTATATAAAAAAAAAAATATTAATTAGATTAAGGAAATTTCTTTCGACAATTGCCATTTACATGAGAATCTTAAAATTTATATCTAATAATTTTTGTCTGTTATAAACGAGCTTATATTTTTTGGAGACGCACGTATAGGATATTAGCCAAAATGTTACCATTAAAATAATAATTTTATTTTCAGTAATGTGGGTGTATCTACTATGGGACTGAGTCCTGGGTACACCTTTGCCTACCCCTTCGGGAAAAAGGCGTGAATGTATGTTATGTTATTTTCTGTATCGTAGTGAAAATTATAGCGTAACACACGGCGCTAAAACCCATTATTACTCGGTTTCTATTGACTCGTTCGCTAAAGCTCAACAGTAAAACTACCTACGTATACAATGGGTCTCTTTAGGCCCTTGTGTAAGAATCTACTATCTTTAAATAAAACAATGACAAGTTACTTCGCTACATAAGCAAAAATAATGAAAACTAATAGCCTACAAGCGAAATCCAAGCTATTCAGAAAGCAGATAAAATAAACACTCCCCTGCACTCCATCCACTAATATCAATACGTCAAAAGGAGTTTATAAGTAATCCGTGGCCAGATGGGGCCGCAGAACGCGGGGCAGGTGTGATGTAATGCTGGATTATAGATTTACAGGGTCGTTGGGGGCTGAGAGGGTAGTTTATAGGAATTTTAATCTGTGGTAAAATTGCTTGCTTCAACTTTAATGGAGGTGAAAACGGAAAATATATTTTTACGTGCTGTGCCCCGCGGTTTCATCCGCGATATCTTTGTTCCCGTGGGAATATCTGGACAAAAAGTACCCTATGTGTTATTTCATGATCTAAGCTATCTACATACCAAATTTCAGCCCAATCGGTTTGGTAGTTTTAGCGTGAAAGCGGAACAAACATATACACAAAAATAGCTTTTATTGTTTTCTTTGTGCCATCTAGATGGCGCTGGAGTCGAGTTAGAACACGCTAGCGTTTTGATTACCGGTTACAAACGTAACTTTTTTACATTGTACTGAGATTTGAGAATTATTATAATAGTAGGATAGTAGGAATACAAATGTGAAGTTTGTCGGTATATGTGTGTGTATGTTGATTACTTCTTTACGCTGTTTATGTGTAGGTATGTTTAATCCATCCATCACGCTGAAACTACTAAACAAATAAGGCTAAGATTTGGTACGTAGATAGCTTAGACCCTGGAATGACACATAGAGTACTTTTTATCCCGATATTCCGACGGGAACGAAGACTACGCGGACCCGCGGGGCACTAGTTTTATATAAATTAACTTTTTAAGCTAGGCGTTATTTCACATCTGTATTTCAATTCTTCACCAAGTTTAAAAGTAAACATACGCTAAACATAACATACATAACATACATTCACGCCTTTTTCCCGAAGGGGTAGGCAGAGATGTACCCAGGACTCAGTCCCATGTAGATACACCCACATTTCGCCAGTATGTTATTGGTTCCATGTTATAGGGGGCGAGCCTATTGCCATCTACCGGGCACAGTTCCAGACTCCAGGCAGTTATTGAGATAATTCCTAATGGAAAAATCCAATATTTTAACACTGCCTGACCTGGGGATCGAACCCTGGACCTCTTGATTGGCAGTCGAGCATGCGCCCTCTACGCCACCGAGGTAGTCAAAAAAAAACCCAATTCTAATTCACTTAAAAACATAAACTCGCCAATCCCACCTCATTACAATGACAAAAAGTGGTAATTTGCATTCCCCGGTGGTGGCAGTTTTGATTTAATTCTGTTTACACACTCCCCTATAGGGAAACATCTGCGGGCTGCGATAAACCGCCCTCTGAGACACTGTACTCGTTCACGGGAATGGGACGGAGGAAATTATTTGGCCGGATAGATGTCGAATACATAGACTTATTGTTACTAACTACTGGTTTGTTTGAATTTTTTTAAGTCATAGAACTCAATACAATAAATGTTACGATTATTAAATTCTAAATTAATTAATTCATTGAAAGTTGTATGTCGTTACGTTAGTTCTAATATTTGTTGTGATTTCGTCCTGCCTCTATGAAGAAAACTAGTTTTGTGAGTATTATGTATTATGAATTTGAAATTCATAATTATTTTAAAGAAATCAAAATGTCATCGTATGCGAAATTATATAATAATTGAATAGGTAGAAGTCAAAGTTTATCAATAATGAATTCATTAGTTGTTTCAACACCTACCTACATACTCAGTATTTACGATAAATATTTATTGTAATAAGTGTCTTACGACAGATTATCGTAAATTGCTTTCGTTTTATCTTTTATAGTTGAAAAGAATTGATTTTTTAACGTATTTAGCACAAAACCTAGTAATCATAATTATTAGCGACAATTCTGTGTAAAAAAAAACATATTCAAAAGAGTCTAAAATTACATAAATAAATGGAATGATTAAGAAAAAATTAAAAGCATATTTTTTTCAAATTTCTATACCGAAAAACATCCAGCTAAAATCCGACCAAAAATGTTTATCCGGCTTATTCACCCACCTTCATCCCTATTCACTAAAACCTCCCATGGGTATCAAATGCCTAGAGATTTAGATCGCCACATCGCGGGGTCTATCAATTGACACTTTTTATGTTTTTTTTATCAGGGAGTGTGGCTTCACCCATGGGTTTTATCATTCATCTTGAAGATTGCAGTGAAATACTGCTTTTTGAGCGGATTTTATCTCTCGGAAATGATAAGAGGGAGTCATGCTGATTTTATATATAATTTTGTTAGTAATATTTTTTAGTAAGCCTTAAAAATCCGTCAACTTGACTAAAGTTAGTCATAATTTTTATCTACTTTATACCTATAACTACTGCTGCATTAACATTAATACATTATTACATTACTGTGTTCCGGTATGAAGGGCAATGTTACCAGCGAAATTACTGGACATGATGAGATTCAACAACTCCTATCTCAGGGTGACAGGCGCAGTGCAGTGCCGCGCAGAATTTTGAATTTTAAAGCACTGGGTGGCACTGTGTCTGATATGGGCAATCATGATGCTTACCATCAGGCACCTGATTAGCTTGTCTTATCACTCACTATCATATAAAAAAAAACCTAGGTATAACCTTTACACTTATATACATCATGATTGCCCATATCGGATACAGTGCCACCCAGCTTTAAAATTCAAAATTCAGCGCGGCACTGCACTGCGCCTGTCACCCTGAGATATTAGTTGCTGAAAATCGTCATGCCCAGTCATTTCGCTAGTAACATGAATTCATTTCTTATTAACTCTATAACATTCTCTCCACGCCAGGCCACCCTCACTTCTTCAACCAGCTCTCTACGGGTCTGGACGTCATCTCCCTCGCCGGAGAGTGGCTGACGGCTGCAGCCAACACAAACATGTTCACGTACGAGATTGCTCCGGTCTTCATATTGATGGAGAACGTAGTGCTGCAGAAGATGAGGTCTATGATCGGATGGCAGACGGGTGACTCCATCTTGGCACCAGGTAACCTGTTTGTCTTGATGGCTAAGTTGTTTTTATACACGTCACGTCACCTAAATGTAAAAACATATAAGAACCTAACCTCAATTTTTCAAATCCAATTTTTAAATAAACGGCATTAATTAGACTACTATAATAATTGAGACAACGTTCCACACACGGTCATCTGGTCCCAAACTAGGCTAGAAGCCTGTACTATGGTAACCTGAGGACTTATATACATACTTATATAAGCTTATAACACCCAGACACAGATCAAACAGACATGTTCACGCACACAAATGATTGACCTGGCCGAGGATCGAACCCGGGGCCTGCGGCACAGAAAGCAGAGTTACTACCATCTGAGCCAACGAGGCTGTCAAACGTCTATGTTTGGGGATACTAAACAAAATGTATTCATACATACATTCACGCCTTTTTCCCCGAAGGGATAGGTACAGGTGTACCCAGGACTCAGTCCCATAGTAGATACACCCACATTTCACCAGAATGTTATTGGTCCCATGCTGTAATAGGGGCGAGCCTATTGCCATCTACCGGGCACAGTTCCAGACTCCAGGCAGTTATTGAGATAATTCCTAATGGAAAAATTCAATATTTAACACTTTGCCTGACCTGGGGATCGAACCCGGGACCTCTTGATTGGCAATCGAGCATGCGCCCACTACGCCACCGAGGCAGTCATGTAAAATGTATTCCCTTCTCGAAATTGACTCAAAATCGGCATCTCGAAAATGGAAAGCTCAAATTAGGTCCCATTAGATCCACGTTCGTCTGTAAAGTTAATTGTTGTCTCGTTCGCACCGCAGTCTTAGGTACGTCTTTCTATCTTTGTTGTTTCAAATAGTTGTTGAGTAAGCGCTAAGAGAACGTACCCTATCTCCCCATTTCTTTTAATCAATGTTCCCTATCCAGCAATATAAGTTAATTAATAATAATTAGCGGTAGATTATACAATCGCCGAGCTTCCTTTAAAATCAAGTCTGCCTCTTTTATGAAATAGATTTTATTTTGTTTCTGTTTTGTATTTGACTGTACATAAGCTCTCACTATAATTTTTGCAACAGGCTTATTTATCAATTTTATGTCAATAATTATTGTGCACTAGGTGGTTCCGTATCCAACCTATACGCGTTCCTGGCGGCTCGTCACCACAAGTTCCCTCAGTACAAGGAGAAGGGTCTCTCCAGCATCCCTGGTCATCTGGTCATGTTCACTTCTGATCAGGTAATTATTTTCATTAGAATTTCCTCAAACTAATTCATTAATTTGTGTTAGTTCACATTTTCACTTTCATTTACGTTCGCTGGTCAATTCTATTCATAATTCAATGGCCACAAACATATATTCATCTTCCAGTGTTATTTAAAGTTATTTTATTTGATTTCCATGTGATATCATTTCTTGTGTGCACTATTATAAAAAAAAAACACCTGATAGATATTTTATTTAACACCAAACTCAATCAAAGAGTGTTCACTGTCTACTTATTCTATTCACTGCTTACTTCTATTCACTGTACGTTTCGTTCACTGTCCACATCTGTTCACTGTCCACATCTATTCACTATTAATGATACCGTTCCCCATAGTGTCACTACTCGGTGAAGTCGTGCGCGAGCGTGTGCGGGCTGGGCACGGACTACTGCATCTCCGTGCCTTCAGACGAGCGCGGGAGGATGTTACCCACCGAGCTCGAGAGGCTTGTCAGATATCATAAGGATTGCGGGAATGTAAGTTCAACATGTCAGAACACGTTTTATAATACCATACCTGTTATAACGAAAGGAGATTGACAAAGGAGATTTATAAGGCTAGTGTGAAAGGTCTAAGTCGGTAGAGGCGTACCTTTCATGAACAAGTTGATGTTATCTTAAGAAAAGGTCAAAAGTACCAACAACCGACGAGCATGCATGAAGAATGTGATGAAAGTGGAAGAAGCGAAAGCTGTATGATAGGATCGTAGCAAGTGGAAAGAAATAGTATCTGCCTACCTCAACGGGAACAAGGCGTGACTGTATGTATGTATGTATGTATGTATGTATTTACATGCTTAATATTATAAATGCGAAAATGTGTATGTTTGTCTGTCTGTTACAAATCGATTGAGCTGAAATTCGGTATGTAGATTGCTTAGACCCTGGAATAGCACATAGGGTACTTTATATCCAGATGGATATACCCAAGGGAAGGAAGACTACGCGGGTGAAACCGCTGGGCACAACTAGTCGGTTATAAAAGACAACATATTATGTATACATGATCCGCTCTTAAGAGCGTACGCGGCCTTCTAGTATTTGACACAATCCTATGAAAAATTTACCAAATCGATGTTTTATAATTCCCTGTTTCCTTCGAATATAATAAACCCATTCTATAAATTTATATCCTGATATTTTTATAGTGAAGTAACCTATGTCCCTGTCATTTTAATTTTTCTCATAAACCCTTGGTTTTTTCATAGTGAACTCTCAAAAATCCCAATTTTACTCGCGTGATTGGACGTTCACTACAAAGAAATCCAGAATTTATAAACAAAAATAAAATGATAGGGACATACTTAACTTTATCTTTAACATATCAGGATATAAATATATCAAATAGGTTTACTGTATTCGGAGGAAACAGGGGAATACAAAATATCGATTTAGTAAATTTTCCATAGGATTTTTTCACACTGCTAAGAGGTCCTCTTTCGTGTTTATTATCGTAGGTGCCATTCTTCGTGAACGCGACGTCAGGAACGACAGTGCTGGGAGCATTCGATCCTCTGCCGGAGATCGCTGACATCTGCCACAAGTTCGACATGTGGCTGCATGTCGATGTAAGTTGGAGCTTTATATACACACACAAACACATTACGGTTGTCTGGAGGAGATCGCTCTTAGCGATAAGACCGCCAATTGTTACACTATTTGTCATACTGTTTTGTTAAATTTTTAAGATATTTTATTTTGTGGTCTAACAATTAAGTGTTTATCTATCTATCTTATCATAATGCCTATAAGTTAAGTAAGTTCCAAGAAATGTTCTACCAATAGAACATCTATACTTCTATACTAATATTATAAAGAGAGAAACTTTGTTTTTTTGATTTTTTGTTTTTTTGTTTGTAACGAATAGGCTCCGAAACTACTGGACCGATTTTAAAAATTCTTTCAGTTATGGATAGCTTAATTCAGTGTGAGTGACATAGGCTATATGACATGATTTTGAAAAAAAAATAGGGATCCGTAAGAAAACTGCAATATTGTGAACCAAGGTGTCATATAATATAATTACCATATTCATAAATTTGCGTGCGCTGTGAAATCCATTGATGGTAGAATAATATAATGTACTAGAGATTTTTAGTACTTATCAATATCTACAAAATAGTCCACGGAAAATTTATCCATCTATTTTGGTTTAGTCACAATAATCGAAACAGACATTATATGCATGCGCTGTGAAAAGTATTGGTGGTAGAATAAAGTAATGTACTAGGGGTTTGTAGGAATTATCAATGCCTACAAAACGATATACATAGATTTTATCCATCTTTTTTTGTTTAGTCAAAATAATCGAAGTAGTGATTATTTTTCATGCGGTGTGAAAACTATTGCTGGTAGAGTAAAGTAATGTACTAGGGGTTTGTAGTAATTATCAATGCCTACAAAACGGTATGCATAGATTTTATCCATCTTTTTGGGTTTAGTCAAAATAATCGAAGCAGTGATTATTTTTCTTGCGGTGTGAAAACTATTGGTGGTAGAGTAAAGTAATGTACTAGGGGTTTGTAGTACTTATCAATACCTACAAAACAGTATACATAGATTATATCCATCTTTTTTGGTTTAGTCACAATAATGGAAGCAGTGATTATTTTTCATGCGGTGTGAAAACTATTGGTGGTAGAGTAAAGTAATGTACTAGGGGATTGTAGTACTTATCAATACCTACAAAACAGTATACATAGATTATATCCATCTTTTCTCGTTTAGTCACAATAATCGAAGCAGTGATTATTTTTCATGCGGTGTGAAAACTATTGGTGGTAGAGTAAAGTAATGTACTAGGGGATTGTAGTACTTATCAATACCTACAAAACAGTATACATAGATTATATCCATCTTTTCTGGTTTAGTCACAATAATCGAAGCAGTGATTATTTTTCATGCGGTGTGAAAACTATTGGTGGTAGATTAAAGTAATGTACTAGGGGTTTGTAGTACTTATCAATATCTTCAAAATAGCCCACGATAAATTTATACATGTGTTAAGGTTTGGTCATTGTAACAGAAATAGTCATTAATTAGCGTGCGCTGCGTAAACCATTAGGGTTATATCTATTAAAATACAATGTATCACGAATTTACTCCTGTTAAACGTTCACTATACCTACTTCTGCTACCGTGCGAAGCCGGGGCGGGCCGCTAGTAATATATATAATAATAATTTGGGACAACTTCTACACACGGTCATCTGGTCCAAAACTAGGCTAGAAGCCTGTACTATGGTAACCAGATCAATGATATACATACATATATAAGCTTACAACACCCAGACACAGATCAAATAGACATGTTCATGCACACAAATGTTTGACCTGGCCGGAGATCGAACCGGGGACCAGCGCATAGAAAGCAGAGTTACTACCATCTGAGCAAATGAGGCTGTCAAAACTGTCAAAAAAAGAAACAAGCAGTACAATACTTGATATCAAAATAAAAATATCTAAAAAATTTTGAACCACTTTATAAAAACAAACCTTTTTATATATTTTTTGGTTTGCCATGGTATTGTAAAATGAATAAAGTATCAAAACTACTTATACTACTATCCCCAGTGTAAAGCAATTATTCTTGACTTTCAAAACATTTTTTTACACAATTCGTATCAAACCACGGCGCGGTTTGTTACGCTGGCATCGTCAGCTGGCGTGTATCTGTGGCGACAGAAACGTCAACTTATAACACCCCTTCTTTTTTCTATCGGGGTCCTTTTACAAAGTCAAAAATCTTTTTTATATTTTCAAATTGGGGAAGACACTTTTGCACGTCACTTTTTTCAGTAATGAGTATTAGAGTCTACCGCGCGTTCGGAAAGATCTCTACAAGAAGAACGCACAAGAAACTTGTAGGGTATAATTATTTCTACACAATGAGATGCACAAAATTTGGTCAAATTCATTTTTTACATCGAACTGTACCTATCATCAGTTTATTTTGTTTTTTGTGTCTACTTTGGTTAGGTTTTAGTTTCCAGTAATTTTCACGCTCTTTATTTTATAAGGACCCATCTATACAGGTCGCGTAACGGTTTAATAGCGCTCGGCAAAAGTGGAGGGGGGCTTTGCATAGATGTACATACATACATACATACATACATACAGTCACGCCTTGTTCCCGGTGGGGTAGGCAGAGACTATTTCCCTCCACTTGCTACGATCCTGACATACAACTTTCGCTTCGTTCACTTTCATGACATTTTTTATACATGCTCGTCGGTTGTAGATACTTTTGACTTGGCCTATCCTAAGAACAACGTCAACTTGTTCATGAAAAGTACGCCTAGGTCGACCGCTACCGACTTGACCATTCACACTAGCCTTATAAATCTCTTTTGTTAATCTCCTTTCGTCCATCCTCTCCACATGTCCGAACCATCTAAGCAATCCTTTCTCTATCTTTGTCACTACATCTTCTAACACGCCACAGCGTTCCCTTATCATACTATTCCTAATTTTGTCCATCAAGGTCACTCCAGTCATGCTTGTATTTGCGCAGGTGTATTGCTCTAAAACGTCCTAACAGATCTAAAAATCCTGCGCATTCAAGGTCAGCGCCATTAAGCTATGACGCGACCTGTGACTAATATGTTCTACATTGGTTAATATAATTTGCAGGCGGCTTGGGGAGGTGGTTTGCTGTTTTCTAAGAAGTATCGTCATCCTCGACTCACTGGGATTGAAAGGTAAACTATTCATTAGGTATTTACAATACATAAATTTTTGCATTTTTTTGCATTTACAATGCGCCTGTCACCCTGAGATATTAGTTGTTGAAACTCGTCATGCCCAGTAATTTCGCTGGTAACATTGCCCTTCATACCGGAACACAGTAATGTTTGCACATTACTGCTTGGCGGACGAATAGCTGGCAAAGGTGTGGTACTATTATATTTAATTATATATATTCTAAAAACTGTCAGTGTTCCCTTTGTATTACAAGGGGAACACTGACAGTTTTTGATGACAGATGACATATGTCAACAAACATTTGAAAAAAATTAGTACCTAGTAGGTATTAGTAGTAAATTCCTTAGTACTTACTTTAACATATTCATATATTTTAAATATATATTATTTATATTATTATTTTTTATTTATTTTATATTTTAAATTTACTTTGTAATACATATAATAAAATTACTTTTTATATAATTAATGGCGAATTCTATGTACGCCTATATATTGTTATACATATAAGAACTTGCCTATGTAAAATAAATATGATGTAAAAATGTATATTATATATGTATAATGTGGCTGTACTCATTAAATAAATAAAAATAAAATAAAATGTTCAAACCGTACCGGTACAGTGTGCAATGCCCCTAAATGTCAAAGAACGTAGAAACAAGTAAGTATAGGTTTAATCCGCAACCATTAGCTGCAATCAATCAAGCTCGCTAAATACTGACGGTGCAGGGTTGTCTCCCCCCCCCCCCTCCTCCCCCTCTCCCCCCCTCCCCCTGCTCGCCTTCAATCGCGAGCCTGTGGACCGTGAGACAAGGATGTAGGGCTGCCACGACTTATTTATTATCCTACTTATATTATAAACTACTTCGGAGGTAACCGCGGGGAAACTCAAACTCAAACAGATTTATTCAAATAGGTCATAATCTGACACTTTTGCACGTCAATGAAGATAAACAGTACTGAGTCTACCGTGCGTTCGGAAAGATACCTCAGGAACAGCTAGTATTATAATTAACAACATTAACATAACATACAATCTCGGCTTTTTCTCGAAGGGGTAGGCAGAGGTGTACCCAGGACTCGGATCCCATAGTAGGAACACATAGTAACATACTAACCACATTTGGTTAGTATGTTATTGATCCCATGTAATAGGGGGCAAGCCTATTGCCATCTACCGGTTCCAGACTCCAATATTTAACACTTTGCCTGACCTGGGAATCGAACCCGAGATCTCATGATCGGCAGTCGAGCTTCCACTAGGCCACCGAGGAGTCATATAATTAAAAGAATCTATAAGGTACGTGACAACCCTACAACTACTTTCATTCCATTCCTTGACGTCAAGGATTACATCTCGTAGCACTCGTAGCACTTTGCTACGAGTGCTACGCGCTACGCCGTAGCAGGCCGCGGTTCACACGTCACTCCTGATGTCGGGCAAATGGCCTAACCGGGATTTTGGGCATTAGCCCGACTTTTGCCCGGAGGGTTCTGATCTTTGGGGAAAATATTGCGATGTATTTAATTTTGTATTTATTACAGGAAATAAAATACCGGTAAATCAATAATTTATGACGTTATTTTTGGTACTAATTTATAACTATTTTATTTGTAGTGGTAGGCCTCTTTAGCAGGGGGCCGCCTGGGGAAGTACCACACCTTTGCCAGTTATTCATCCGCCAAGCAGTAATGTGCAAACATTACTGTGTTCCGGTCTGACGGGCAATGTTACCAGCGAAATTACTGGGCATAACGAGTTTCGTCAACTAATAACTCAGGGTGACAGGCGCAGTACAGTGCCGCGCAGAATTTAGAGTTTTAAAACACTGGGTGGCACTGTGTCTGATATGGGCAATCATGATGCTTACCATCAGGCACCTGATTTGTTCGTCTTGTCACTCACAAACAACCAACTCACAAACATTCACATTTATAATGTTAGTAGGAAAGTAGAATTAATATAATTTTTTATATATTACTCAATTAAAGGGGTCTAAAAATTAAACAAAAATTATTATAAACATTGACACTGGCGTAAGGAAACATCTAAATTATTGGTATGGGATATATTCATAATTTAAAAAATATATATATTTATTAACAATGTGCCTCTACAGTTTCCCAATTCGCAAACTCAGGGCCAAATACTATATCAAGAATAATTAATTCATTCATAATTCATAATTCTTTATTTGCCTTTCAACATGGTGTTTGAGATATTACAATATTATTGTTTTATTATAAGAAGCATTAGACATGTTGAGCTAATTATAGTATTATATAGCATGCAAAATACAAACACAAATCTTATCCTAGTGTTAATAATATTTAGGTAGGTACAATGTCAATTTCAAATTAGATGTCATAAATACTTATAAATTAATGGGTCAATTTTCCACGCACAAGCAATTACAAATTATTTTTTTAATAAGAATTAGATAACCATGTATACAAATGCTTTTTGAATAAATTAAAATTTAGTCCTTTCATTTTATCGGGTATTTTGTTGTATATACGCACACACATAACAATACAACTCTTCCTATATTTAGCGGAGCCGGGCGCCTCTGCCAGTACAAGTGTGTTAGGTTTTCGTTGTATTTTATTAATATTTTATTAAATAAAATTAGAAAATTAATGTGAAACTTATGTACAATAACCAGTTTGAAATTTCGTTTATTGCAACAATATCTTTAACAACAATAACATAATTCCATCTACAAACCTAGTCAACTAATATAAAAATAAAATAAACTTATAGATCAGGGGACAAGTGGGCACAGGGGGCGAATATCAGGGGACCAGTGGGCGCCGACCCGTATAATATAAAGACATCCAAACAAACTTTCGTATTTGCTTTGTTTTTTTAATTATGACAAAAAGGAGAAAAACTAATTGCACCTCGACATTTCTCTATTCTTCAATCTTTGAATTCTCAACCCTCTCCTATTCACATCTGACGAATTAAAACACTACCCTTTTACAAAGGGGCACATTCTTTAAACTTACCACAGATAATATATTGCAGTTAGAAAACTTCTAACATGTAAATTGTTACAGCATACTTTGAGAAGTATGCTTTGTAAGGTTAATGTTGGTAATCATCTTTTTTGTAAATTTTAATGTTTTGAGACTTGCTTCTTGCCAAACTACATGATGATAGACCAACGGGAAAGTACCCTTTTGTAGAGGTTCTCAGTTGTGGTAAAATGACCGTATCTTTTGATTGCGTTGACTTAGAAGTTTGATTTTTAGACAGCAGGAAGGGACCGTAGATTTGATTTGTTGATTTGAGTTTCAACTTATTACCCGTATTTTTATTTGATGGAAAAACAAAGTGTTTACGTGCATGGTGATTCTGCGCTATGCATATGATGTGCCAACTGTTAAGCCCTATCTGTTGCCTTATGTTTCCGAGTCGGTGCTTGCAGTCACATTCTACTGACTGCCATCCATCATGACTGTAAGGCTACTGCTCATACAGAACTGTAATAACATTATCACAAACATTAATTTCCAAGCAGTGATGTGCTGGCATTACTGTGTTCCGGTCAGGAGGGCTTACCAGCGAAATAACTGGGCTTGATGAGTTTCAACAAGTCATATTTCAAGGTGACAGGCGCAGTGCAGTGCCGTGCAGAATTTTGAATGGTAAAACACTGAGTGGCACTGTGTGTGATATGGGCAATCATGATGCTTACCATCAGGCACCTGATTTGATCGTCTCACTCACTATCATTAAAAAAATCAAATAATGATAACTTGCCCAAAAATCATAATGATTTTTATGATCATTATAGACATAGAAAAAAGATGCTTCCTTCTATGATTATAGAAAAACGATTACTCAAAACCAAGATGGCGGCTAAAGATTGGATCGAGGTTGGTCGCCATTTTGAAATTAGAGTCCTACTGACCCCCCAAAGACCAAAGAAGTACAAATCAGTTGCCTGATGGTAAGCATCATGATTGTCCATATCAGACACAGTGCCACCCAGTGCTTTAAGTTAAAACACTGGGTGGCACTGTGTTCCCCTCGTAGCCCCTGCTACGAGTGTCTACGAACTGTAGCACGTCTACGTCGTAGATAACTATAAAAAAGTAGAAACAGATAATAATAATATTATGATTTAGATATATTATGTGCAATAATATATGTGTCTGTCTATTTGTTCCAGAGCTGACTCCGTGACCTGGAACCCTCACAAACTGATGGGCACCTTGCTTCAATGCTCCACCGTACATTTCAAATATGAGGTGAGATCAATCATTATCATCATCATCATCCAGCCGGGAGACGTCCACCGCTGAACATAGGCCCCCCCATAGAACACCATTTCTGTTTATATATAGAAAAAAATCATAGAATAGAATCCCACTTCCTACTGATATAAATGCGAAAGTTTGTGAGGATGGATGGCTGGATGTTTGTTACTCTCTCACGCAAAAACTACTGAACTGATTGAGATAAAATTTGGTATGTAGATAGTTCAGACCCTGGAATAACACATAGAGTACATTTTATCTCGATATTCCCGCGGGAACGAAGACAACGCGGGTGAAACCGCGGGACACAGCTAGTAATCAAATATAGGCACTGACTGCCTCGGTTGCGTATTAGGTGCAAGCTTGAGTGCCGATCATGAGTCCCGGATTCGATTCCCAGGTCAGGCAAAGTGATATTGGATTTGTCCATAAGGCATTATCTCAATAACTGCCTGAAGTCTGTAGCTGTGCCCGGTAGATCCCGGTAGATGGCAATAAGCTCGCCCCCTATTACACGAAACTGTTAACATACTGGAGAAATATGGGTGTATCTACTATGGGACTGAGTCCTGGGTACACCTCTGCCTACCCCTTTGGTAAAAAGGCGTGATTGTACGTTTTTTGTCGCACATAGATACACGATAAACTTTTCCTTAGCCGTAGTCGGTTAAAACCATCATCCAAGCCTCTAAAAACAATAATGCCTTTTCCAAATAAAATTAGCTTCCTAATTCACCATAAAAACGCCATCAAATGCAATACTCCTAATATTCAAGTGTGCAAATAACGACTTATTTATACAATTCTAAATCACCCTTATATTTTCTGTAATAAGAGTTATTTTGCTTTGTAGAATAAGTAAAAGAAAAATCACTGCCTGGACCTGATACGAAAAATACTCAAGAAAAATTAGACCTTATGTTTTAAGACTAAAGTTAACATCTCTTTGTTGCAAATGATAAAGATTTTGTCAAATGTATTTAGGTCGTATTGCTAGAGACATAAGGTAGGGTTTTCGTTGTGTTTGTACTGAATAGGGGTAAATTGGCAACATATGTTTCGAAGTGTTGAGAAGAGGAATTTAATTAAAAGCAGCGCGTGCCGACGTCTGTTCATAGGGTTGGGGTAAAGTCGCTGATTAATATCGATAAAAATGTCGTGAAAAATCTAGCACATAGCGTAAACATACGTATTAGTAATATTTTTAGTAATGACTCATAATACATTTAAGACTTTACAATATTAAAATTTAATAAAATTGTAATAACATTAAAAGTTAATAACATTGCAAGTATGCATGTAACTCAGAGTAAGGATAAAGAGATTCAACGTCATTGGCATGTAAGTATGTTTTTTCTCGCTATGGGTGTTAAAAACGTCATATGAAACACGTGTGCTATGAAAATTCGGCATACTCGTCGCATCGTTCTCGCTCGCCGTAGGCTTGCACGAACAAAACCGACTTTCGTGTGTAATGTTGGACTTAGCTAATTTAATATATACTCTTAAAAGCTGACGTGATCGAGGGCGCTCTTAGTTATCTCATGAAAATCGGTTTAGCCGTTTGAAGATTATCAGCTTTTTTCTAGCGGCTAAAGCGATATAAGCAATTTCCAGTGGTCTGCTCGAACCGAAAGGTTTCCTATTAGCTCATCAATATTACAACGGCTTGATAACCTTGACTTGATGCTGCAGCATCAGGTTCAGATGGGTCAGTAGTCTAATATATTGTGTTTGGATGCATTGGAATCGTCACAATATATATAGTTATGTTACAGATAGATGTTCAAGGTCTGATAATGGAGCAGGAAGAAGACGAGGAGATGGCTTTTTAATAATTTTCTTTCATAACATATTACATAACATACAATCACGCCTTTTCCCGAAGAGGTAGGCCAGACCCTGAACTCAGTCCCATAGTAGACACACCTACATTAGGCTTGTTGACTAAATTTGAAAAATTGGTTAATACATTATCTTACCATCTATTTTACCCTAAAAACTTATTATTTTTGAAAAATTCGATCATTTATATTGTGTATTTTTGGTTTTAAAAAATCAATTTGAATTTACCGCCAAAACGCTCCAGACTGTCATGGCGTTTTGAATGACGTCACGCCGTGGCAAACACAACAAAGGAGTCGTGTGTTTTTATGGGAGTTGTTAATTTTCTCTAATTAAAAATGAATTCCTCTTATTACAAGAACTGTGTAGTGCCCCAGTGTAAAAGTACGACTATAAAAACGCCAAACAAATTATTCATTAATGTTCCAAATTGCGGAATTCGATGAGCCAAAGTCAGTATTTGATACGAAAAAATTGCCGAGCATGACGGCATCAATTCTGGGTAAATTCGTACTATTTGCTTTAATAAATCCTGATTCCATAGAGAAATATATTTTTCTTTCAAGAAATAACTGAAAACCACTATGTTAACCTGTCAAAAATAGCTAAAAAACGAAAAACTAATTATATAACTTGCTCTGTTTTATGGAAACGTCAACAACAACAATGATGTTTGCCACGGCGTGACGTCAGGCTTTCTGATTGGTGTTTAATATCACGTGATCGTACGCCTAGTTTACGGAATTAATTTTTTGAAAATATTATTAATCTTTGTTTCGTTTTATAAATCATTTAGTTTTTTAGTATTTCTACATCTTAGTTAATAATCAGAAACAACCGTGCATCCGATTTATTTATAGTGGACACAACCCTTTTCGCCAGTATGTTATTGGTCTCATGCATAGATAATAATATAATATAATATAATATGGGACAACTTCCACACACGGTCATCTGGTCCCAAACTAGGCTAGAAGCCTGTACTATGGTAACCAGATGACTGATATACATACTTAAATACGCTTATAACACCCAGACACAGATCAAACAGTTATGTTCATGCACACAAATGTTTAACCTGGCCGGGGATCGAACCCGGGGCCTGCGGCACAGAAAGCAGAGTTACTACCGTCTGTGCCAACGAGGCTGTCGATAATACATATAAACTGGTAGTCTCATGTAATAGAGGAAGAGCTTATTGCTATCTATTGGGCACAGTTACTGAGATAATTCCTAATGGAAAAATCCAATATTTAATACTGCCTGACCTGGGGATCGAACCCTGGGTCTCCGTATCGGCAGTTGAACTTGCTCCCACTAGGCCACTGAGGCATTTGTTATCATTTATCGATAATACCCTTGTCCCATCCCTATGAAAACTTTCCATAGGGGCGGACCGATGGAATTTATTACGAGCCGTATTGTACTGACGTTTACGTCATGTAATCTCATTCCACAATCTATCTCTATTCACTATTCTCCTCGCATAAGAATCAAAATAGCTTGGCAAATAGTTGAGGGTATTCAGGAGAAATTAGACGGTTTTACAAGGTATTAAGGTTGGTTTTTGTGTAGCGGTGGAGTAAAGGTATGCGGGTAGTTGAAAATATTTTTAGTTGTTTTTGTAAGAGGTGCGGCCCTTTTTTTGCTGAATTGTGTTGACTTACCCATGTTATATGAGGATTTAAGCTGTCTCTTATACTCTCTTATTAATCTCATCTTACTCACCTCAATATCATAACGGTCGCAAGCAGCCGAGTATAAAGTCCTTAGTTCGATTCCCAAGTCAGACATAACGTGTTGTTTTGTATTTGTTCGAGCTGGTATGCTCTTTGGTGTTGTTATTGAGGGTTAATTATGCTTAAGATGATTTTAAATGAAAATACGAGACGTCGTCCATTACTGGGTGCGTGTCGCGTGTAATTTCTTAATATAGAAAAAAAAGCTTAAAAACTATAGATGGCGTACAGAAATATCACATCATGAGCTGGCGCTGTGATTGGTTAACATACAACATACAACCACGCCATTTTTCCCGAAGGGGTAGGCAGAGGTTTGTACCCAGGACTCAGCTCATAGTATTGCCATCTACCAGGCACAGTTCCAGACTCCAGGCAGACATTCAGATAATTCCTGATAGAAAAATCCAATATTTAACACTTTCCCTGACCTGGGGATCGAACCTGAGACCTCATGGACAGCAGTCGAGCTTGCGCTCACTGAGGCTGTCCAGGGATTAGTTAACGATAGCGTCTATTGCGTCCTCACCTATGCAGACTTCTTGAGGAGGTGGCGGGAACAGTATTCTTCTATGAGGAGTTTTCTCAGCCTAGGTCTGGATTTGTCGGTTGATGGCAATAGGCTCGCCCCTTATTTCATAAGACCTAAAAGTACATAACTAGCGAAGTGTCGCTATACCTGCTTACCTACTTGCTATGGGTACCTCTGCTTAACCTTTCGGCGAAAAAGATGTTAGAATGTCGTCTCTACCTCCCTATAAAACTGTTTTTGCATACTATAGTCCAACACAAAAGAGTAGAAACGGAACTAATTTAAAGTGTATGTGTTGATGAAATTGTTTTAACTCTTGTAAAAGACAGTGGCGCCCCCATTATTTTCTACTCTTTTGTGTCGAACTATACTCAACCTTAAACGTAAATTCAAATAGAGTTTTCACTGATAATAGAAACGATGAATATAAATGTGTTTACCTAGCTAACCCACTATATAAACACAGGGTTAATCTGTTAACCCTGCGGATCCTCACGCGAATACTGCAACCGAGAGATAACTCGCACTTTGCATAATTTGTGGGCACTATGTGAGTGGATTTTGGCCAAGCTGTTTGTCGCTACTTCGATGTCGAATTTTAGTTTTAATAAAATGATAACATAAATATTATACCATTAGAGTAGATTTATAAAAATACATATTATATAATTTACCTTCACCACTTTGAAAGTTATTAACAATTTATAAATCACCTAAATTAGTTAAGAAAAAATAAGCCACGCAAATGACGGCAGCGCCCTAAACTAAAAGATTTAACAATATCATTATGATTTTGTTTTTGAATTAATTATATTATATTAATTTATAGGGAACTTACTTGATACATTTTTAATAAATATAACTAAAATAAATCATCAAACTTTGTTTTTAGGTCAATGTTTTCATATATTTTTTATAGCAAGGCATAAAATAGTATTTAAATAAGTTCCTCCATTTTCACCCAACGTTTTACCGCGATTTTCTCCAAGCTTTTGTAACTTATTAAAACATCGTGAAGGTATTGTCATTGTCAGACAGGTGGAATTGTCCTTTTTTTGGGTCACTGGATGGGGCTACATGAGGGTTTTGCCACAAATGTTTTATATGATTTTAATTTATAATAAATTTTTTTATAAATTTAATTTTTATAATTGTTTGCCTAAATTTTATTCATTGTAATTTTAATTTTATTCATTTAATTTTTCTTTTAATTAATTTATTATGCATGATTTATTTTAATTGTTTTATGGTGAACAACCGAAATAAATGGATTATTATTATATTAAAACTACAATATTTCCTAAAAATGTCTTTTTACACAGACACGTTGGAAAAATTCACAAATTTCTAATAAATCATGTCCCACGTTGTCCAGGGCATCCTCCTGAGCTGCAACGAGATGGCAGCCGAGTACCTGTTCATGACAGACAAGATCTACGACCCTCGGTACGACACCGGGGACAAGGTCATCCAGTGCGGGAGACACAACGACATCTTCAAACTGTGGCTGCAGTGGAGAGGCAAGGTGAGTTTGCTTACGGAACAGATACCAACGGAAGATCAGTGCAGGTTCTGCAACCTGCATTATGCTGAGTATTGGTACCGTTTCACAGCATTCGTTATGATATACTTTAGTACTAATATACATTTGAAAGACGTGCATAAGGACCATTTTTTGGAGCCCAGAGTGGAATTCGCCTCTTTGAACTTTTAATCTAAAGGTAATGGATAACACCTATCGGGGTCCATCTCTGAAACCATCTTCAGAAGATGAGCTCAAAGACAGCCCCCGCTAGGTGCAATAACTATTGTAAATGGATGGAAACAACTTGATTTGTCTAAAAATGTGATTTCTATGATGGATATTGCTAGACTCCATCACCTGCCACTTCCGTATCATGGGGAAATTAAAATAAAAATCTATTACGTATTATATAATCGATTCCCGGCCATTTCAAACATCTATTGTGCACATTATACTTTTTTTTTTTTATGATAGTGAGTGACAAGATGAGCAAATCAGGTGCCTGATGGTAAGCATCATGATTGCCCATATCAGACACAGTGCCACCCAGTGTTTTAAAATTCAAAATTCTGCGCGGCACTGCACTGCGCTTGTCACCCTGAGATATGAGTTGTTGAATCTCATCATACCCAGTAATTTCGCTGGTAACATTGCCCTTCATACCGGAACACAGTAATGTTTGCACATTACTGCTTGGCGGATGAATAACTGGCAAAGGTGTGGTACTTCCCCAGGCGGCCCCCTGCAAAAGAGGCCTACCACTACAAGAACTACTACTATACTACTACTACTAAGATACTAGAAAAGAATACTCTTTATTATGACCAAGGTACACAGAACACAATCCACTTACTAATAATTAAATTATTCTTATTGATCGACAATGGAAATTTATAATCATGTGTGTCTGGGTGTTATAAAATTTGTATGCTTATCAAAAGTATGTATTTCAATGTTCTGGTTGCCATGGGACAACCTTCTGGCCTAGTTTGGGACCGGAAAACAGTGTGTGGAAAGTTATACCATATCTTGTTTTAACTGTCCCAGGGTACATCGGGATTCGAGCGTCTAATGGACCGCCTGATGGAGCTGTCAGAGTACATGGTGCGCCGCATCAAGGAACAGCCGGAGAAGTTCCGGCTGGTGCTGGAGCCGGAGATGGTGAACGTCTCCTTCTGGTACCTGCCGGTGCAGCTGCGCGGGATCCCGCACGATGCCAACAAGGAGGTCATGTTGGGGAAGGTAGGTCTAGGGAGGTCATACTGGGGAGGTTGCGGCCTTCGTGTTTTTTGCAGAATCCCTATAAGTAAATATAGATATTTTTACCGTCCGTGTCGTGCCGGCAATAGAATATAGTAGGTACCCCTCTCTCTCTTCCCGTGATTGCTTCGGCTAAGGGTCATCAGATCCAGATGACAGGCAGCAGGGTTGGCCGTTACCAACGAGATTATTATTATTATTATTTTTTTATGTTAGTGTGTGACAAGACGAGGAAATCAGGTGCCTGATGGTAAGCATCTTGATTGCCCAAATCAGACACAGTGTCACCCAGTGTTTTAAAATTCAAAAATCTGCGCGGCACTGTACTACGCCTGTCACCCTGAGTTATTAGTTGATGAATCTCATCATGTCCAGTAATTTCGCTGGTAATATTATATTTTTAGATTATATTTTTTTGGTGTCGCACGTATAGGATTTAGCCAAAATAATAATAAAATGATGAAATTAATAATGTTATTTTCTCACAATTGTAGTGAGTCCGTAGAGTGTACTAACACGCGGCGCTAAACCCATCTCGGTTTATATTTACTCCCTCGCTAATTACTACTCCACGCCTCGTCTCCTAAGGTCAAGGTACTTGATGTCATCATGAGTCATTTGAGTTTAACAAGAAAGAGGACCTCTTAGCAGTTTGACACAATCCTATGAAAAATTTACTACATCTATGTTTTGTATTCCTCTGTTTCCTCCGAATACAGTAAACCTATTTGATATATTTATATCCTGATATTTTAAAGTTGAAGTAAAGTATGTTCCTATCGTTTTATTTTTGTTTATAAACTCTACACTTTTTTGTAGTGAACGTCCAATCACTATGAAAACAACAAGGGTATATAAGAAAAATTAAAATGACAGAGACATAGATTACTTGACTATAAAAATATTAGGATATAGATTTATAGAATGGGTTTAATAAATTCGAAGGAAACAGTGGAAATACAAAACATTGATTTAGTAAATTTTTCATAGGATTGTGTCAAATTCCTAGAAGGCCGCGTACGCTCTTAATTATAATAAAGGTATAAAATATTATAATGTAACGTTCCAGGTCTGTGCTCATCTTAAGGGTCGCATGATGCAGTCAGGCACCCTCATGGTGGGGTACCAACCTGACGACAGGAGACCCAACTTCTTCAGGTAATATTATGTAATACTAGATAGATAGATAGTGCCGTGGGACTACCGGATGTAGAACAGTACCCCCCCCCCCCCCCACCTTCTCTCCCCGTGGTGGCTAAGGGTTAACAGATCCAGAGGAGGCAGCAGCGACGGACAGCGTGAAAACCAACTAACTATGCTCGCCAACCCGCCTGCCAAGCGTGGTTGGTATTGGAAAAGACTCCAAATAGGGGAGGCATATGTCCAGCAGTGGACTTCCTACAGCTGAGATGGTGATGATGAGATGCCAATACGCTCGCCCCCTATTACATGGGACCAATAACATACTGGCGAAATGTGGGTGTATCTACTATGGGACTGAGTCCTGGGTACACCTCTGCCTACCCCTTCGGGAAAAAGGCGTGATTATATGTACCTACTAGCTGTGCCCCGCGGGTTCACCTGCTTCGTCTTCGTTCCCGTGGGAATATCGAGATAAAACGTATTTTTTATGCTATTCCAGGGTCTAATCTATATACAGAATTTCAGCCCAATCGATTCAGTAGTTATGTAACAAACATCCATTCATCCATCAATCTAACCAAAACCGCGCTAGATGGCGCTGGAGGTGAGTTAGAACTCGCAAGCGTTTTGTTCACCTGTTAAAAACATTAGTATTTACATTGTACTGAAATTTGATATTTATAATTTTATTTTTTTTATTTTAATATTAGTAAAATGTATGTATGTTTATTTAGGAACATAATATCATCGGCGGCCGTAACAGAGAAGGACGTAGACTTCCTCCTCGCAGAGATGGACCGTCTCGGACACGACATCGTAGTGCAATAAACACTACATCGATTAAACATCGATTCGTTATCGATTCTCGTAGCACAACATACCCTATTACTGTTTTAATCGATTCAGTGATGCCACTTGCGTTCATTATTATAATTAAGTACAAATTAACCCCTAATTTAATATTTTTTATTATCGAAAGTCGAAAAGGGTGTAGTAATAATTAAACACGGCCAATAGAGTTAATTTATAAACTTTCCTATTTATGATAACAGCGCCCTCTTGTGTCGAATAGATTACTTTTCTAAACTCTATATGGGAATTCGGTTAATTTGAACGCTAATAATTTAATTGGGGTAATATATATATTTGTTTAGTTTATAAACTCAGGGCCAGGAATGTTAAAATAATTTTCTCTTAAAAGTTTATGGCGTAAGATAAATTATTTTTATACACTGGCTTAACAACGTTAACTCAGGAACGTGAAAGTGCCTCAGTGTTTAATTTTAACCCGCGAGTTTACGTTGACGCAAGTGGCATTAACTCCATTAAATTGTGTCGCTGTAACTTCGCTGTTATATTATAACTCGTTTCAATGTAGATTTAGATATAGATTTCTGTTCAAAATTAGACATCAAGTAAAACTTTTGTAAACGCTTGAAAGTTACGCCATCTATTGATGAGTAGCGAAACTAATTCTTATGAAATAAATGTTCTTTTTTGTTTTTAAAATTGACTTTTGGGTGATTCTCCATAATTTACGAGGTGTTAGAAAAAGGTGTAAAAATACATAGATACATAGAAATAAATAGAATAAATGTAGAGATTAATCTATCTATCAAATTGAATAACTAGAAGAAAAAAATATTCAGAATTTCAGAAATCATAACAAGTCAAATTCTGAAGATAACCGATTAACTATGATTCAGTTTATATAATATTAATGAAATTGAACTTTAGCTGTAATATTTTTCAAGCTGTCAACTAAACAGGTTTCCACTTTAGTACTGCTACACCTTTTTGTAACACTTGCCTCAAAAGTTAGTCAATTCTATTAATCATAAAAATATTTTTGTGACTGTTTCATAAAAAAACAACGATTTATTTTTACTTTCATAAGTAGGTACCTATTTGAAAAGTGTTAATGTATTATATAAAATAAATGTGCTTTGAAATAATAAATGTGTATTTAGAGGTCCACTGTCTTCCTATGAACTGTTTTCAAGAAATATGTCGAGCCGTCTAATATTAATAAATAGATTATTATGAAATTGTTATTCTCAATCACTATAATAATTTTATGTTAAAATGAAAATAATAAAAATATGCTATATTTGACAATGAAAATATATCTATATAGTATATAATGAACGAGGAAATATAGCTTTGGCGTGTTAGGATTTTAAGTATGTTTTTAATTTTGCAATGCAATATTTTATAGTATTGGCTTTAAAAAATTATATAAAGAATGTGTATGTCGTATGTTTGTGTCATACAATAAAATTTATAATAATTGTCAAAATTAATGTACGTTTCTAATGTATATTTGTAAGTGTGACTTAGATAAAAAAATCTATATAATATAATGTTATAATAATAAAAATAAGTTTACTATGTATATGTATTATGTATTCATATCTATGGTATAATTATGTATTATTATTCGTATGACGATAACAAAAAAGTATTAAAAATGGTATCTATGCAATATTATAAAGGTATAAATATCATATCAAACTATAATATATATAACTATAATAATTATACTTATAATATTTATTAATAATATTTTTATTGAAGGTATGTTACGTTGTGATATTAACTATATAGAAGAAAAATGTTTATTAGATGAATATATTATTATTTAAAAATAATTTTCGGTAGTATAATATAACATAATTAAAATAAGATAATGATAGTTATTATATCACATTATATAAACATATCTCCCGTGTTGCCAATTAAATGTATACATTATTATTATGTTATAAAACTGTAGCCGCGATGCTTTTTAGACAAATACGTGGAATTGAGGCAAAAGCCTTAAAAACTAAATGAACCGGTCTTGAAGACAAAATAACATTATAAAAGGGGAAGAAATTAAATCAATAAATCATATATATATAATATTTTTCTTAATTAAAAACAACCTAAGAATACAAAATAAATTCGTTAAATAACGCTTAAAAAAATGGCTTATATTATGATTTTAAAATGCTTAGCATTTTCATTCAACAGATCGCGTGGTAGAAATAATATATTCAATTAACATTGAATATTCTGTACTTATTTATTATTATCTTGCTCTCCAATCGGCGGAAGCCATAGATCTAAGTTTAACATTATTAAAGCTAGGTGTTAAAAGCATATATAAAATATAAATTAGCTCAGTATATCTAGTACCTAAGTAAATTATTGTATTATTTTAATGGTTTATTAGTACCATTTTATGTTTCATTGAACTTTTATTGGATTCCTTAGAATGTGTTATTTTATTATATTAGGTACTTTGTTCACAAATTATACCTACTATAAATATTTTTGATTTATAAAACAAAGGTGAATAGGTACGTTTATTTTCCATTTTACAACTACAAGGCATAGTTTTTCCACTAATACCTGCCGTTTTGTTTCCGTTAAAAATATCAATAAGTATTTATTACTTAATATTTTTTGTTCCTAGGATGTATTTTTTCATTATTATTTTATTTTTCTATATTAAGATAAGGTACCTATGTGTACTTTGTACATATAATAAGCAATGTGACAATGACAATAGTAAATTCTAACATAGTCTAATGTATAAATTAATAATATTTTATTCGGATTAATGTTAAAAATGTGTGCGTCTATTATTAGAGAATTGATGTCGTGTTTTGATTTATATTAGCGCCATCTTGTAATGAGTAGCCGAATTAATTTCAAATGGAAAAAATACTACTGTCAAATTATGAAATCTTAATTGTAAATAACGTAGATTTTTTGGTATTTCTGTATTATTTATAAAAAGAACTTAAAATTAATGTTTCTTAAGCCAATCAATGTGCATTTATTAGAGCTTGTGCAACAGGCGGTCTCTAGTAACTTTGAATATTATTTAAGTTTCAAATTAAATCGTGTAAGTGCAATAAAATAAATTATTATTGTTTAGAAATTGTTGTGGTTGGAAAGAGGCAATGCTTGGTGGAATTAAAATTTAGTTTTAGCTAATGGACGATAGACGGCGGTGTTGTCAATTTAGGTAAAATAAATGTGCTTCCAGTTGTTTATTCATAAAATATATTGTATTTTCAATGTCAAATGAAGCAAAAATAATGTCTTCCAAAAGTCTTCCTTTAGATATTTTAAATAATTATTTGTGTTCAAATATTTAAAAATATAAGCAATTAGTCTTTTGAAAATGTAGTTTATATATAAGGTCTTACAAAAGGGCGTAGTAATTACATTGAAGGTTAAAATAGTATATTCATCAAGTATTACTACACTTCTTTTGTAATACGTTGCATATTTATGTATACCTAGAAGCGATGTACTTTCTTAGTGTTTTCACTTATAATGTGGAATGCTAGACGAAAAATATAAACCTAAACCTATATTATTGTTGCTATATGTAAAAACCTGTATAACCAAATAAATGGTATTGTTGTTAGTTAAAATTTGTTTTATTTGAAAGACCCACGCCACCGAGAACCCTTAAGCTTTTGTTACTTATTGGTAATATGATTGATGCTCAGATGAAGAAAATTTTCATAAAAATTAAAATAAAAACGAGTTGAGTGGTTCTATACCACTTGGTTTTTATCAGTTTTCACCACACTGACTGTACTTTTGTGGTAAATTACCTTTAACTTGCCAAATATAGCTTAATTAATGACAACTAAAAAATTTATTTTTTTGATCTTGAATTATTCCACTTTGTTCACCTGGGTGATGGTCAAGTACTTTTGCTTACGTCATCACCGCTCGTGCATGTTCTCAAAGTTTAAGCACTACACACATGGCGATAATATAAAATATAGATTATATTAGAGCATTTTAACATAAAATATTATAGAATCTTCGCCGTATGTGACGCCCTTTATTAAATTGCAAACGCAATGACCCTTTTAACTTAGCGTTTACTGTTTACAGTTTTATTTATAGTTTTTTTTTAAAAACAGCGCCATCTGGCGGTAAGTTAACATGATGGCTCATTCTCAAAGAGGTAGGCAAAAGTGTACCCAAGGCCCAGCCAGAACCACGAAACAGACACTTTGCCAGTAATGTTTTAGGTCCTATGTTATAGGGGACGAGCCTATTGCCATCTACCGGGCAGTCCCAGACTCCAGGCTGTCCTTGAGATAATTCCTATTATGGAATATGTCACCGTAAAATTGTAAGAAGCGTTAGTTTATAATTAGTGTATAATTACTGAGATTATAAATTGTCGATATATTGTTAACGGATACTAAAATTACTAATGCTTACATTTTCGTTACTTTATAAATTAACCAGCCGTCAAATTGTGATGTCCTTGTTCGTCCTTGTGACGAAACGCGAGGCGCGCGCTGATTAGTCGAACAAATTCATCTGTCAAACGAGAACAATGGCGATGAGAGTGCGGATGCAAAACAGGTGATTCGTTTCGACCAATCAGCGCGTTTCGTAACACACAATCACAATTTTACGGTTGGACATGGTCAGTTTATAAACCATCGACAGATTATCTCTAACAGATTAATTATAAACTAAATTAATATTTTAGGTATTTACTGAACAAGCGTGCTCCAACTTAGGCCGCATCATTACCAGCAGGTAAGATTGCAGTCAAACGTTTAATTGCTTCTTACTACAGACGCAAAATCCCTGAACAAGCTTCACAAAAAAGTGTCCATCACTGACAATTAACGCGTAACAAAGCGCTGTTGTCCATTTTATTGTGTTACTAAAATTAAAATAAAATAGAAACACGCAATGATGATACATAAATTCCTAAAATTATTGTAAAATACATGCCTAAATTATGAAAAGCTATCGCTTTCACGCACGTATCTGTTGTTATTCGGTTAGCTTTTTACCTAACACTGGCATCACGCGGTCGGCCTACGGTTGCCATGCAACTAACCACATAGTCTGGTAATTTTTTGATTTAGTACCAGACTCGCGGCTTGGAACAGATTTTTGCACGACTGGTTTCTCTTTGGTATCCTTACTCTGAGAGTCGCTAAACGAACTAAACGCCTGTTTAGTTACACTTAAAGAAAAATCTGTTGAAAAATAAAACTTACGGTTCTTACAATCTTCTAAAAACAGCGCCATCTCTCGGTCACACGAACTAATTAAGGGTCAATGTAAATACTATTAAAACGAACACCATACAGATTTTAATTATTTTATTGGAAACAAAATAATAATTATGCTACATATTGCACGTGACCTAGTTTGCATTCACACTTGAGCCGAGCCCACTTACACTTACAATAATAATATTATACCTGAACTGAATTTGACTATTATAAAACGAGTTACAAAAAAGTTTAGTAATGCTTAAGGGGGTGCACCTTCCCGTCAACTGAACAACTTTCAAAAGAAAGAAAAAAATATAATCTACTTCCTATACTTTGCCGATCAGCTAGGGATGGGATTTTGTCGATTTTTTCACATCCCCATAAGCCCCTTTTGGCAACACGTTGTTTACAAGTCACTCAACAACTCAATTAGACCTGAAAAAGGTATACCATAGATTTGAAAAAGGTATACTAATACTTAGGCGTCCCTTACCCGTAACTTGCTCTATGTTTAGTTTAAAGGACACCCCTTAAGTATCACTACACCTCTTCGTTACACGTTGCACAATATGTATTTTTTTTAGTTAGAAATGCTCCTTTATAGTAAAATAGTTATGAATTGTTAGATTGAATTTACTGTTATAGTATCTTTTAAATGTAGAGAAAACGGTCATTGACCCTAGGTTGGCGCCAAAACTTAACTATAGTATCCGTAAGATATAATGCGTCTCTTACACGATAGGTTTCGCTGACAGTTTTATCACATTCTCGGGTATGACTGACGTCTAACCTATCGTCTAATCGACGCCTACATAATATAATATCACTTAATATGAGATTCGTTATGAGATTTTATAAATGCATACGTTTTATTTGCGTCACTGTATTTTTTTTTTTTTGCTGAGACGAAAAAATCCTTCAAAATTCTCTGTCGGTCTAAAAGATCTTGTTATATATATATATCAATATGATATTTTATATAAGGAGACGTCATACTACGAAATTTATTACAAGGACATTTTACTTTCAAACTGCGCCTGCGCTTGTCTTGTCTCAAGATAGTCGCCAAAATATGTATGGTAATAATCGCGCAGAAAAATAATGACGGATTTTCTTCACCCCAGAAAAGAGATGTATTAAAAATTAATTACGAAACAATGGAATAATATCTTGGGAAATTTAACTACTGGTTCAACTAGATGTTATAAAAAGGTGTAGTATACTTAATTGGGTGTTTCTACATACCAAACGAAATATATTAAAAAAAATTATACTTCTCATACCAAATAGAGCTGAGTATGGCAATTATAATTATTTTTTTCTCGTAAATTAACTTTTTTCTTCTAGTTATTTAGTATGATGGCTAGATTAAAATCAGAATATATCTACACCTTTGTTAACACTTTGTAGAATATTGTCAATATGAGCAGATCTTTATTTTGGTTCTACATTGAAAACAAAATCTAAATACTTTTACTCTATGGTCCCATTTAAATTAATGAAAGTTTTTTTAATTATAACTTCATTCTAGTCAATGCTATTTTATATGCAAATAAACACAGATACACTAAGCTGTCATTTATTGAGCACATTCTTGTAGTGAAAGAAAATTATTCATGTCAAGGCGCTCACCCGCTTAGGGAAAATTACCTCAAGACAGTCTTGCAAATAAAGAGCGGTAAATCGTCTCTATGTATTAAACCTCGCTGTTTTGAGTAGTTTTTATGTTTATTATTCCATTTCCAATTTTCAACATGATTTGATTTTCAACAAAATTTAATATAATCATAAAACCTATATAAACCTAGTAGAAAAACTACGTACAAATAAGCAGTAATATTATATCGAAAAAGCCTATTTATTTTTCTTCTAATATAAAACATCAAATTTCGGCTTTTTCGTGAAAAAAAAAAATTACAGTCTCAATTTATGTTGCGTCAGAGACAAGAAAACAAAAATTATATATTTTCTGCGTTTTCTTTACTTCAGTCGTTAATTTTATTTTATTCACTGGAGACAATAATTCATACTTTTTGTTTTATTTATGAAGTAATAAAGTAATTAAAAACGGCGAATTCATTATTAATTTTTTACTAGAGGGAATATTTTTTTAAGCGGCAACACTTCGTTTGTATTTCGAATCAAACAAGAAATTAACGTAAACTGGCAAGATACTCGAAATTTGGGTTGCCGCTTTTCAAAAATACAGATATTCGACTGTAGTAAAAAAAACGAGATTTTTAAAATATCCAAACTTCATACTGAAGTTTCATAGAAAAAAAAACTCCCCATCAAGAGTTATTTTTTAATATCCAAATTTAATAAAAAACATTAACATTGTTACCCCGAAGGTGTACCCATAGTAGGCACACCCACACTTGGCCACTTGTTTTATTCAATAGAAAATTCGTTCTAAAGCTGTCCATACACGATCATACACACACAAACGCCGCGTCTAAAACGATAAACCTTCCACTCATACATGTCACGCACAACCTCTTTCATATATATTTTTATTTTAATAATTGTTTAACTAAAGACGCGCGGCGCGCTTACGAAATTAAAAAATAAAAGCAATTAGGGAATGTAATTTTTGTTTAAATTGATCAATTCATGCATTTGTTTCAATTTGTGCGAATTTTATTTAAATAAATTGTTATAAAACTGCAATTTTTTGTCGTAATTGCAGTCAAAGTTATCTTCAATAATAAATTCTCATTTTGACGAATTCCGAAAAAATCATGGTTTTATGTGAAATATTAAAATAAAAATTTTTGTATTCATTAATTTTGTCACAGTCACAATAATGACTTTTTTTTTTACTTGACATTGGACACAATTTGACCGAATTAAATGTTTTCAATTCGATGTATAACAATTTTTATATTTTTACAGGATATCGACTGAAACACGTCTAATGTTGAAGTCCAAAAAGACATTTAAGAATATATTTATAGTAGTGAAAATATAAGTGCGTCCGCGCGCCCGAACTAGTCTTACCGATCGACAATAATACTATCTCTTGTGTACAACGGTTTAGTGATTTACCACCGAAATAAATAATTATAAATTAAATATTAACGCATAATATTATGCTTGAAAAATCAGTTTAAGGCGTTGCCATTTCAGACAAAATATTTCCCAAGTATAGAGGGAGAGAATCATCAATTGTTTGTGGTTAGCTCTTAATCTGGTCTTTTAATTTCCGGCAAAACATATTCAGTTAAAGAAACCGTATAGTTTTTTTTGCAAATTTTCATTATGAAAAAAAAAAAAATTAAAATATGTGTAGGAATGTCATGAAAGTGGACGAAGCGAAAGCTGTATGTCAGGATCGTTGCAAATGGGAGGAAATAGTCTCTGCCTACCACAACGGGAACAAGGACTGACTGTATGTATGTAAAGATTTTATATGATTTTTCCTTACTCCAGGGGTAGGCAGAGGTATACCCAGATCTCAGTCCCATAGTAGCTGTAGCTACACCCACATTTCGCCAGATATGTTTGTATCCATATAATAGGCGGCGACAATTTTTTAAACAATTTGTGTAAATATGAAATCTCTTTCTCCATAATTGGGCAATTTCATGTTGTATGGTAGAGTTAAGCCCCTTAAGTTGTCATAATTGAAGTGTTAGCCTCTATTTTATATCATTGCTTTATTTTATTACTATTTTAATTTATTTTGAACCCCAACCAAATAATGTAGGTGTGTAAGTTTATGTTTAAGTGATAGATTTTGTGTCGAGGGTTTAATATAAAATACAATTACGCCTTTTTCTTGAAGGGGTAGGAAAAGGTGTACCCAGGACTCAGTCCCATAGTAGGCACACCCACATTTCGCCAGCATGTTATTGGTCCCATGTAATAGGGGGCGAGCATCTACCGGGCACAGTTCCAGGCTCCATGCAGTTATTGTGATAATTCCTAATGGCAAAATTCAATATTTAACACTTTGCCTGTCCTGGAACTCGAACCCGGGACCTCATGATAGGCAGTCGAGGGTTAACTTAATTATATATATCATGTTTTTTAATTCGTTAAAACTTATTAATTACTTCGTAATCTTCAACATATTTTTCAAATAAATTAAATTGTATATTAAATTTTGTAAATTTAAATATTAGAGAGCTGCATGTGTGTTTTTATAATAAAAACATATCCATCAGTCACAAAATTATAACTCTTTGGAAGATTTCGAAGTTTTCTTATGGCAAGACTAAACTGACAACTTTCTGATGTTGCCAGTTAAGAAACGGTGGAAACCACTAAACCAGTGTTAAATTACGACATCACAGTCAAATATAACGGCTAAGTGACAGACATACCGACGACACGACTTTTTCATATAGATAAATACTTTTGTTTATTATTATTACGATTCAGCTATTTTTATGAAAATATCTAAGTTTTTTACGTTACTTTTAAATAATTTTTTGATATAGATTTTGTTAAAAATCTTTACTTGTGATTTGCAGAGTCGTATACTAAATTTATAGACGAATTTTGCATAGGTTTAAAGTCGTCTTTAAATTTTAATGGACTTTTTGCAACTTTCCTATGATTCAATGATATATTTAATTATGCAAATTTACGTCAATATTTTTCCGTATTAAGCAATATCATTGAGAAAAATCGCGGCAAAATCGAAAGCAATTGTAAAAATAAACATGTTTTGCCCGGCGACTTTTCTCGTGTTTTCGTATTCATAAATATTTCTTCCATTAATAATTACTTATGAATAATTCTGTTTGAATAATATCGTTTTTGAGATCACGATATTAACACATTACAAACCGAGGAATATATAAAGTCGTATTTAGAGTTACTCCAATAGAAAAAAAACAACTACAATATCTAAAATATCATAAAGCACATTATAACAACCTTCCTTATTTTCGAGTTGGTTAAAATATACAAATATAGAAATTGTCATACGATATAGTACTAAAATATTCGTTTTTGGAATCAATAATTTTTCACCAAAAATTCTACTAAAATAATATTTTTTTTCGAGATTGGCAATGTTTACAAATACCTATATTTTTGGCGTAATGTATTTCAATTTTACCGTCAAAATTCACCCAAAATGGTAGAATTTCTTCATAGTGGTAATCTTTCAAGAGACATATTTTGAATAACCTATGTACGTAATAGTATTTTGGAGTAACGTCTTATTGCAATAGACATTGTAATAATATATTCCTCTATATATAAATTATGATCTGACCATTGTCAGTGCGTGTCTTCGTCGGTGTTGTCATGCGTCGTTAACGCCACCTGAAATGGTAGAAAATAATATAAATTATAATACATATTTTATGTTAAATTCATTATTTTGACACTGATTAACTGCTCGGTATACTTAATGACCTTGTCTTTTGATCCCCGGCTACAATTAATATTTATTTATTCATAAACAGACATGTCATAAGTTAAAAAAAAAATATATTCAAATAGGTTAAAATCGGACACTTTTGCAAGTCAAAGAATTGTAAACAGTAACGAGTCTACGGCACGTTCGGTGCGATACCTCTACAAGAAGAACGCACATGAAACTTTTAGAGCATAATTATTTCCACTGCACTTTTCCTTCTATTCTCTTCATGATTTTTTTTTAACGTAAAACTAAATTTGACATTGAATTATAATTATTATTATATATTGACTATAATTCAACTTAAAAATTGCGACATTTTTCTTATTGTATATTCTTAATATTTTGTACGCCGAAAGGCGGATGATGGATCCAACGACATATTATACCTAACATCTTTATCTGTATACCCATGTTTTTGACAAATAAAATGTCATTTCATTTCACTGATAGTTTTACATATTATCTATCTCTATTTACTGATTGACTTTATAATAAGTCAGGGGGACCTCTTAGCAGTCCTATGGAAAATTTACTAGATCGATGTTTTGTATTGCCATGTTTCCTACGAATATTGCAAACCTATTTAATTTATTTACAATATAATTTTATTCTCGTTCATAATTTTTTGTAGGGAACGTCCAATCACGCAAGTAAAACTGGGATTTTTAGAATTTCACTATGAAAAAAACCCAGGGGGTATTCTAATTTATAAGGCGAACTAAACAGGGACATAGTTTACTTCACTATAAAAATATCAGGATAAAAATTTATAGGATAGGTTAAATATATTCAGAGGCAAGGGAATACAAAACATTGATTAGTAAATTTTACATAGAATTGTGTCAAAGTCTCTAGCTAGGATAGGTAGATTTTATATAGGTTTCGAATGTACCCTCTGAGAGCATGAGAGCAGTTATCAATAATGACATAGTTATTAATACTCACAGCACTTGATGCGGCTGGAGCGCGGCGAGATGTGCGGGGGAGGGGGGCACGCCGGGGGGCGCGGGGGGGAGCAGCGTCTGAGCTATACCCTCGAACCTGCCGCCCGTCTCGAAACCATTCTGTTACATTAAAAAAAACCAACTTTAATGGAACATACAAAATTGATATAAAACAGTATGAACGATGATAGCCGGCGAAAGTTTGTTGCACACTCCTCCTTAACAGATATACAATTCGTTCCGGATAAATTTTAATGAGTACATTTTAACAATTATTTCCAGTAAATGCGTTCATAATATCTTCTTTTCTTCTTGTATATTACCAAACAAAAATCTAAATTTTAAGATATTGTACTATTTTAAATTAAATCATATTGCATGCATCTAGTCAATCATTCATCACCCCTTTAAGCTGTTAATCTAAAGGTAATGGTCGAGGATTAGAGATGGCATCTATCGTGGGCATCTCTGAAACCATCAGACAGCCCGCGCTAGGTACAAGGACTATTGTGAATGGATGGCAACTACTTGATAAGTCTATAGATGTGATTTTTAGATGGATGGTAACCGGGCTATTGCTAGAGACTCCGGCACCTGCCACTTCCGTCTCATGGGAAATATTACGGCAAGCGGAGACTCGCCGCTCACTAAACGGGCCCCCAAAAAAGGCCGCCATCCACAAGGGAATCAAGGCGACGAGAGGGGCAAAAAAGTAGATTTTACACAAGGGGGAGTCCTATTGTATACGAGGTAGTTCTACTCCCTCGCCAAATAGAAACGGAGTTATAATGTGTTTTAGCGCCGTCTGTTACACGACACTTTTCACTACGATTATGAGAAAATAAATTATTAATTTCATCAAAACATCTTGGCTAATATCCTCTATATATGCGCCATCAAAACAAAAACTCGTTGACAACAGACTAAAATTAAAAAGAAATTTACTTCATCCCCTTGAAAAGTTATATTAGCCCCGCTCCGGTACGCAAAAATGACGCTTTTTGAGCAAGAGTGAAGACGTTATTATAATAGTACGCACCGGTATCATGATAGTGGGCCGCAGCGGCTGTATGGAGGGTTGCACGGCGGTGGGGTAGTACG
The DNA here is from genome assembly GCA_947063395.1 of Hemistola chrysoprasaria. Lineage (NCBI taxonomy): Eukaryota > Metazoa > Arthropoda > Insecta > Lepidoptera > Geometridae > Hemistola > Hemistola chrysoprasaria. Next base: position 529,888 of record OX346734.1, on the reverse strand, counting down.
GGTAGTACTGCACCGGGTACCCGATGTACCCCGGGTAGCCGGCCGCCGCCGCCGCGTACATCGCCGCCGCGGGGCTGTACATCTGTTGAGCAACGTTATACTGCCCTCTGGGGTCACATGGATACCATTTTTTTAATTGGACTATACATTAAGTAGGTAGGTAAGGTGTGTCAAGATCGACTGCCGGGTTCTGCTCCAGGACAGGTAAAGTGTTATTGGAATTTTTGAAGTTTTTCTATCCCACCTACCCCGCTCTGGGGTGACCGTGGTGCCTCGCGGTTTCCTTTGCATAATCTTCGCCCGTGGAAATATCGAGATAAAGAGTACTCCATGTCGTATCCATCCTCTCTAACTTTTGCATGTATAGTATAAGGAGGATTAATGTACACTTGTAATCATCATCATCATCCGGAAGACGTCCACTTCTGAACATAGGCCTCCCCCATAGAACGCCACAAACTATTCATATCGCAGTAGCGCAAATATTTCGATCGCAGTAGTTGGAATACTTGGAAACGGAGAGCGCTGCTGCCCACTCTTGTTCTCTTGTTAATATTAGGGAGGTCATGAATGCAATAGGGTATAAACTCACCGGCAGCTGTTGGCTCAGCGCAGGTATAGCCTGGTGGTGCTGCAGCTGTTCATACGGCGGGGGAGCGTACATTCCTCCGGAACCAGCTCCGGCGCCGCCGAACGCCACGCCGTATGGAGACCCTCCTGCCACTGTAGGGGGAGCTTTACACTCAACACACATTTGTCGACGGACTTTTGCATTTTTACATTAATAATAGTAATTGGATTTAGCCGTACATACTAATTTTGAATAAATAATAATTATATCGCTATGAAACATCAGTCTTTAGATATTATTGTTGTAATTGGAGTTTTCCATTAGGAATTATTCAATGACAGCCTGTAGTCTTAAACTATGCCCAGTAGATGGCAATAGCTTGACCCCTATTATAAAAATAATAATAAAGCCTTTTATTCTGAACTGTGTTAAATACAATTTTGTTTTGATTTCATTATAAAATGTCTCGAAGTTCAGCGTGCCTCTTGGCAGAGGCCTTCTCTAACATTTTCCACTGAGTTCTGTCTCTTGCCACTCTTCTCCAATGATGACCCGCTGTCAGTTCCTACTACACCCCTATTACACGGGACCAAAAAAAATGTGGCGAAATGTGGGTCCTACCTACAATGGGATTGTGTCGCCTGGGTACACCTCTGCCTGCACCTTCGGGCAAAAGGAGTGTTGTTATGTAATGTCATTAGAGCGAGATACACAGCGAATAGCGTATGCATCCTTAGTCATCCACGCGGCAAACGTTATCCTATGGGTATAACGCTATCTTGCTTTAATCTTTCAAAGCGTAAGAAAGTGAATAGAGATCCGTGCAAATGCGAAAGGAGTTTGGAAGTTTAATCCATTTTTTAGAGTAGAGGCTCTTGTCTCCAATGAACACCAATGTGACTTCATCTGTTTACAGTCTTAATCCATAGTTTAATTGTATTACATGTTGTTAGTTCTAAGATACACATGTTTTTTTGTAGTGGTAGGCCTCTTTAGCAGGGGGCCGCCTGGGGAAGTACCACACCTTTGCCAGTTATTCATCCGCCAAGCAGTAATGTGCAAACATTACTGTGTTCCGGTATGAAGGGCAATGTTACCAGCGAAATTACTGGGCAGGATGAGATTTAACAACTCATATCTCCGGGTGACAGGCGCAGTGCAGTGCCGCGCAGAATTTTGAATTTTAAAACACTGGGTGGCACTGTCTGATATGGGCAATCATGATGCTTACCATCAGGCACCTGATTTGCTCGTCTTGTTACTCACTATCATAAAAAAAATGTGACGGTAGATGTGTCGCGTCTCATCGGTCGCGTAACGTCAGAACAGACAAATGTAAAACATTGAACCTTGCACACTCAACCGATGATGCGTTAGTACAACTGTTGCTACGCTCGCATATGCCGTCCTATGTGTAACGACGCTAAAAGACTTCTGTTACTAGCGCGAACAGTACGGTCGTTTTATCTCGGCGAGTCTGAACATAGGATCTGCAAACTTTATTACCAGATAAACAAATATACGGACAAATTTATATTTTTAATTTAACATTCGGTTCAGTTCAATAATAATAACAGTTTTCTTCACTAGTGCACTTTACATGCACTAAAGTTAACAGAGCCTTTGTTCAGACTCGCCGAGATAAAACGGCCGTATTGTAATTTTCTAGAGGTTGATGTTTGGATTCCTTCTTTCTAGATCTTTTAGGTCTTTCTAAAAGTCTATGACACTGTTGTTTTATTACTTGTGTGTTGTTGTTGTTGTTGTTGTTGTAGGCGTTATTGAGTCTTTTTTATAAGTTATGTTAATATGTTTTCTGGCAATAAACTTTTTTAAATGTACTGCAAAGTAGTTTTCAGTACTTTCTGTTCGTTATAATTCTTTTCTTAAGCTAGATAAACCAAGCAAAGTTGTGGATAATCCTTACAATACTAGTTATAAAAAACAAGCTATTTTCTATGAATAAACCTATTTATATACGAAAGCATTAACTTCATCTTAAGTATAGCTTGAGAAAAGAGTAGAAGAGGGCGCTAATGCATATTTCAACAATAAAAACAATTGCATCAAAACATATACACTTAAAATTAGTACCGTTTCCACTAATTTCTTACAAACTATACGATCTACTCTAAGTTAACAAGATTCAGTTGCAGAAATATTAATTTTCGAACACTCAAGTGAAAGAAAAATGTTCTTTAAAAAAAGTCGCCTTTTCAATAATCGTTTCTGCAACTGGTCAAAAAGCCTTATATATAATAAATAGAAAAAGGGGTAGCTTACAGTACTGACCTCCATACTGAGGCGCGGGGGGGTGGGGCGGCGCGGGTAGGAACGGCCCCTGCGGCGGTTGGGGTTGCGGGTAGGCGCCAAGAGGGGGAGTAACTGTAACAACTTGACCCGTGAGCGAACGCCGTGGCGCAACGCACCGTGGGGGTGTGACGGGTCGGTGGGGTCATGAGGGTAGTAACTTTTTCAAAATCTAAACGTATCGATTGTATGATTTAAGATATACTAACAATATTATGTATATAAAAGTGTTCTGTACTAATCATTCGGAACAACTTTCTTATTTTGAAACCAATCAGGAATTGATATGAATTGATGCTCTTCCATACAATTTCTTTCACGCAACATTTTGTATGGAAGAACTGCTATTTTTGCGATTTCAGATTTCTCTCCATAATTAGGAGTTCTCACAAGAGAGTACATAGACACCAAAGTATCCGACACCGATGATTGGAAATTGTATAATTTGCAAGTCTCTAAAAATCATTATGTAGGATACAATTTTTATTCAGTCTACCCCAGTTTAAAGGCTACCCTTATGACCCCAGTTCATCATCATCACCATCACATCACCACGGTCGGTCGGTGAGACCGCAACCCAAGCCCGAGCATTCACGCTTGACGCTGTGTTGCCAGACTACCTATTCAGTGTTGTTAGTTTATTTACAATGTTATTTTATTATGGTAATATTAAAATAATTGCCACAATAAAATTAAAAAACATGAGTAACATACATTTTTTTGTAATATTCAAAATGCAAGGCACTGGCAACTATGAACAGATAGGTCGTCTTCAATGAGAATAAAAGACATTAAAATTATTTTTAAATAGTCTTTTCATCCATTAAAAACACAGCGTCAGGGGTTAACGACAAGCGATGTCCATACAACGCGTCATCCAGATTCATTCAAAAAATTTATGAATACATCTAGGGTGACAATACTTCCAACTTGAAAACGGACATGAGAACTTTTTTCCATAATATAATATTATTTTATTTAATATATTTTATTTAATATATTTTATTAAATTAATTTTTTTTAAAGCTTCGTATAGGTAATTAAAAACCGTGATCAAGTAGTCGAACACAAACACTGGTTGCAAATATTTTGTAGAAGTTGCTTTAAGTAACTTCTACAAAAATATGTTTACGACAAAATGGTATTTTAACAGCTTTATCTTAAATAAAAAAAAGGTATGAACTACTTTATCACGTGTGCCATGTCTTTCCGACGTCTTTCAAGTGTGCCATGTCTTTCAAGTTCGAAAATAAAGGTATTTTGGTAGGTAGTTAAAAATTCAACACAGAGTGGGTGCTGAAACCTACCAAATTATATTATTTACAAGGCATTCAAAATGGTCAAACTAACTGCTGATTTCACGAGTGAAAAAAATGTCGTGTAATCAGTTTTTTAGTAAAAGCACTGTGCGAAGTTAGCATGACCATCGTTTTGTAAAAAAATATAATAACATCACACTTTATAAACCTCCTGAAAGAATATTAATGTATTAATTATATTTATAGTAAGGCTTTTAATTTGGGATACCTTATCTCCATAAACTTCTCATATATTTGATGTTTTTTTCTATTTTATGTGTCACAAATTAAAAACCTCATTGCAACCGCCAAGGGGAGATCGCGTAAGACGTGTATACATGTGAACATTCCGTTTTAATGAAAAAAAATCGTAATCTATGTCCAAATGGCAGCTACACTCTGTCTGCGATCTTAATGGAAAAAACAAAAATTGAACTAACATGTAATCATGAACAATAACTGTCTAAACGATGTAACGTATATTTACATCGTTCAGAATAACATTAGCGCTCACGACCATTTTTATAAAGATCGCACACAAACTGTAACAATACGTGTACCAAGATTTTCTGAACGAAATCTTCCAAAGTTATATTGACTTTTTGCTGTTCAAAAACTAAAGCGTTTGTAGTATGCGTTGTAAGCGAAAAACAGAAGAAAAACTATGATATGAGTGCTTTGAAGGACACAGAATCATACCAGTGCGACACAAACAAAACAAACTGAACACAGCATGCTCTTACATAATATAATATAACAAAACTTGCTACAAACAAGCGACTGTCGAGCTAGCAAATCAACTTTGACACTTATCTAACATGCCAGTTAAATAAAAACACGAAAAACAGCTGATTCAAACAGCAAAGTTTTACTTAAACCACAAAAATCCTGGTAAACCCTGAACATTAAAACTATTTCTACTAAAGATAACCATAGCTATATGACTATCTTTACACGATCATAAAAATACGGTTATTAATTTAAAGCAAAAATTATATAGTCATTTGTAAAGACAGATTATTGCTGTACTAAAACGATTAGCACAACAATAATAGGTAGAACATGAACATAATATTATATCCTGGAGCCCTGAAAGAGATTCGGAGCGAAAATACCAAAATAAATACATATATTATGATAAAAACGTGGATCCTAGAGTGTAAAAGTGATTATAATAGCCTGTAACCCAACAACCTTACACCTGGCATACTTCCTTGTCCTTCAATTAAGCTTATATTGGCATGCATCATTGTCTATGGTTGCTTTCAACCATATGCAATGTTTGTCGAACACAGATTTCATGTAAACCATTAATATTATATGAAGAAGTATACAATTATTTCTATGTCAACAATATGACATGGTTTGGTTAAAACATCCTTAATATGAAAACTGAAGAGAAACTCATTCGGGTTTTTCTTGTTTCATTCTGTCTTGTTAAAACCGCAATAAATCTGTGTTCGTTTATCTTTATATATCTATCACACACTCACTAACGTGTCATTCTTGTTATATCGTCTCTCAAACATACTATAATAGCCCTTTCATTTATTTATTTCTATGAAGTTTTTATTCGTAGGTAATGTAACTATTTTTCGAAAAGATGTACGATTCTTGTTAAACAAAAGAGCTATCAATAAAACTATCCAGCTTGTTTTTATATGGCTAGTATAAACATACAAGTCATATACAAACATATTATGTTAGCTTAATTAAAATTAAACATACATATATTTAGAAAATTGACATTAAATTTGTGTTAAAACTAATTTGAGTTAAAAATTACTAAATATAATATATATTGTAACTGTGTCTTAATGTCAATTTTACCACCACCTTACATTAAAAATCCACTAAAATATAATGTGGGAGATAGAAACAAAATGGTATAATAACATTATAATTTCACAGTCTGAGTAATTGTAAATTTTTTCATATATATTACACAAAAAAGCAGCAAAATTACAAAGATAGACTAGAATTGATTAGTATCATTTTGTTTCTATTGTTAGTTTTAAACACACATAAAAACTATAATGACTTGTCAAATTATGTGGAAAATCATAATTTGAAAAAGTTTCTCCAATATATTCGACACAAAATTATCTATTTTACGTATTTTGTGTCTATATACAAAATAAATGACTAAAATGAAGATTCTTTGCAGTATCTAATAAATCAGATTTTTATGTCATTTATTTTCTAGTTAATTTTGAATTATCTATAATAAACTTAATAAGAATGTAAGAAAAACTCAAAACAAATTAATCCCTATTAGAAAATATAATATAATAGAGACACTTGACATACCAATTTAATGAGATTTTTGATTAGGAAAATGATCTCGTTCTTTAATAATTAGATTTCATCTCATTAAATGCAGTGCAATAACTAGCAACAAAAGAATAACTACTGATCAAACAATTAAAAAAATATATATAATATACGATTTATGATCAGTGATTATCCTCATCTTATACATATATGTGTTAAAATTTAAAATAATATGAAAAATAAGCTGTGAACTAAATATTTAAGAAAGAAATAAAGAAATGGTAGCGTATTTAATGAAACATATATTAGAAAAAAGTTCTGTATTTTCTTCCGAACCAATATTTTGTAAAAATTGTAAAATTTATGTAAAATATAGAACTTTGATACTTAGAACAACTTATTTTTACGTGATTAACTATAAAGTCCGACAAATATTCACGTTATTTTAATAATATATTCGTTCAAATTGTCTGCAACAACTTTTTTGCTTTTTACACTATAAAATTTCAAGCAAACATAGCTCTACTATACAGCAAACCAATATATATATATATATATCTCTTTTACAGTCCTTGCAGACAAAAAAATCCATTTAATAATAACAATTTATTAACATGAATATTTATCAGATTTGTATAAAAACTGTATAGATGATTTGATTGCTATATTTTTTTGTTTCATAATATGAAAACGAAAAAGAAATCATTGTCACCCTACTTTTTAAAGCACTATAATAATTTATTGTTTCGCATAGAAAAAATTTCTGTAAATTTGACATAACATACAACATAACATACGTTCACGCCTTTTTTCCCGAAGGGGTAGGCAGAGGTGTACCCAGGACTCAGTCCCATAGTAGATACACCCACATTTCGCCAGTATGTTATTGGTCCCATGTAATAGGGGGCGAGCCTATTGCCATCTACCGGGCACAGTTCCAGACTCCAGGCAGTTATTGAAATAATTCCTAACGGAAAAATCCAATATTTAACACTGCCTGACCTGGGGATCGAACCCAGGACCTCTTGATTGGCAGTCGAGCATGCGCCCTCTACGCCACCGAGGCAGTCAAAATCAGTGAGGTAAATTTGACAGTAATTCAATAAAATAATTTAGATAGTGCATGCATGCACAGAACCTACACTACCCTCTCGACTTAACAGGCAGGAGCCGCATGAATGACTGTTCAATAATATGTGTGATGCCGGGGCCTTTGCAGGTATATCTAAAAGCTTATCAAACTGTTCCCCACTAGGATGTTTTAAGTGGGGTTGCAATTTGTATATTAGCAGTGAATGCCATATCTAAGTGAGTTTGGCTCGATTTTTTAGAGTTTCAGTATTTAAATAGAGATAATGATACAGACATAACTGCTGAAGAAAAAGCGAATTGGGCAGGGCACATATCACATAGATCTGATGACAAATTGGGCTGTAAAGTTCTTGAATATATGTATAAGATATTATGTAGGGGTTGTTATGTCATGCCGAAGGCTGAACTAGGGGTATAATATAATTAGGAGTAGGTTCTGTTAGTGTATAAATTCAAAATATTTCCATTCTTATTTAACATTAGGCTGAAGTGACGCTCGTTTGACGTCTTAAGGGACAGCATGTATGCAAATGAGCTCAAGCGGAGGTTCCACAAGTCTAAGCGAAGTGGAGAAGTAATAGCTGGAAAACACACCTTGGCTACAGCCGGGAAAATTGACAGGCAGAGGATTTATTTTTATTCCTGTTTAAGCTTAAAATATTTTTTTTTCACTTTCATCTATGATCAGTTACAGTTTTAATAATAATAATAATATGGGACAACTTCTACACACGGTCATCTGGTCCCAAACTTGGTTAGAAGCCTTTACTATGGTAACCAGATGACTGGTATACATACTTATATACGCTTATAACACCCAGACACAGATCAAACAGGCATGTTCATGCACACAAATGTTTGATCTGGCCGGGGATCGAATGCGGGGCCTGCTGCACAGAGAGCAGAGCTACTACCATCTGAACCAACGAGGCTGTCAACAGTTCTAATAGATCTGTTCTGTCTGTTAATATATATAGCAATCAATCCATGTAATGTTACAAATGTCCAATAACACTTCCACACGCAGTACGCACATATCATATTTGTCTTCTATGTAAAGTTAAAAGGTAAACAGTATCTATGTGATGCATTACATGTAAGTCCTGGGCGGGCGCTCGGCTCGGCTGAACGCTGAGATCTGGAGTGGGGTTGTACGTTATAATCATGGTGATGGGAACTGACTCATTGGCTACTATGTCTTTGAAAAATTTTGTTATAGACGGCAAAATTAAGGCCTATTGGGTTCAGAAAGGCCCAAGTGAAATTTAAGTTTGGAATATGGATCCTTATTATTTTCAGTTTAAAAGACAGAGTTAACGGCTATTTAGTCAGAAGTCCTAGAGTCTTTGGATAAAGGTTGTAGGTATTGGTAGACATCTGACTTTATTCAATTTGGCTAGTTCGAAGAGGGCATCATGCATATTTATAATAACATCAACCAATTTAGGTAAGGAAATCTGTCTGAAAACCACTTTTCAATATAATAAGATTGAAAAGATTGGTGCAGGCCTGAAATTTATGGATAGACTGGTATAACATCAGAAAGAAATTTAAAAATTTTAAACTATCTTGGTCAAATTATGAAAGCTTTTTAAGATTGTAATAATTCTATTATTTTCGACATTGTAGCCAACAAGAATGGAATATCGCACAATTCACGCAGTTTCAACCTCTTTTATTCTAAAACAAGGCACTGGAAATATGTTATGTTATGTTCTTTAAATAATATCCAGCATACTATAATAATATGAGGTCATGACATGTGTAACGTTTAGCGAGGTCAAATAGTTAATGTAATCAATTGTGAAGTTCTACCATGAGAATTTATATTCAATGTGTTTTTGTCGTTCTTAAATTTTGAGGTTTTTCACATTATTGTTTTGACTAAAACTAGAGAAAATAGGTACTTAATATTAATCTAAAATTTAAATCCACTTTGATAATATAACACTTACTTATTTTAACATAGAATTAACAGTTGCTAGCACCTAGCAACTGTTGCTAGCACTTAGCAACTGTTCCTTTAGTAGAACTGAATTTTTGTTTTTTTTTGTCCTTGATAATATTCCTCATATTATGTTTATTCCATAGTATTCTTCAGAATCTAAGCTACCTACATACCAAATTTCAATCAGTTCAATAAAGACCTACCTAGTTTTGGCCTGAAGAGGTAAAAAACAAATATAATCAGACTCCTACATTTAAAATGCTTGTTGAGAAGCAAGAAATAGGGATATTGTAGTGGTAATTGCCATGAAGTGCCAACACAAAATTATATGTATATACCAACTATTTAATATGTACCTTATTGCCAATCAGTTCTTTTTAGTCTGATAATAAAATGGCATAAAAACCGAGCACCACAATATCGTGGCGTTTTTGTGGTGTTCTATAAAATTAACCCACATTCATTAAGAATATTTAAATAATGTTTTACGAAAGCCAATAAGGATATAGCTGTTATTTTATGCAAATTATCTTCATTAGAACAAAAACTCTGATCAAGTAGGTAGATCTGAATTTGATAAAATTAGAAGCTGCGGGCTTTAGTCATTATTCCAGCCTGCTCAGAGCAACCATCTTGGAATTCAGACTGCAATCGATTTTTACGACGGAGTTTTCAGATCAGAAAAATTACTTCCTGTACCACGAAATTACTACTTCTAGCTTTAAAAACTATAATTTTATTACTATAATAAAGTTAATTCAATGGTTCGGGCTATCCCTGGCAAAGCCCTAAATGACGTTACACATGTCATTTTGTTAGAATCGTAGAACAAAGAAATAGAATGTAAATGATATGCATAAATACCTTTTTTATCTGCCATTTAGTTAATATACTTTCTAGACGATTAAAGATTATTATACTAATACGTTTTCTCGCTAAAATAGAGAATTCACAAAGAAATAGCAACGCAACCGCAGTAAAACGCTTCACCACAGAACAGAGAGCGCTTCACAACGATCGATTTTCTTTCACGCACTGGGACTGGCACTAGTGATGTGCTTGACAGCTAGTGACAGTTAAAGTCAGATGTATTATTACCGATTTTCTGAATTTACCAATTATCAAATTAGCCCTTGGCCGCAATATGGTTAAACGCGCGCGGTTTTTAAACGCGTCTTTCTTTTTCTTTGGATAATAAGTCACAGGAAAAAAACCGCTTGTGTGCGTGGCCTAGGGCTTAATAAGATGTGTTATTATCCTTGCTAGTGGAATAAATTTTAAACGGCTTACTTCTTAGCTGTATGTATCAGAATAATTAGCATTATAATGTGGACTAAGTAAATACATAAATTGTATGTAAAGAATGTTATATCCATATTATGTATTGTATTCAAAGATACCTAATGAAGTTGCAAAAACAATAAAAATCGAGTACAATATAATACAGTATTTATTTTTTTATTGTAAAAAACATTGCTTACAATACATTATTATCCTCTTATAATTTATAACACATAATTTATTAAATATTTACAATCTTAAAAGAAGTGTTTTTAAATATTGGTACATAGCGTCCATTTAGCACCACATCTGAAAAAAAAAAGTAAATATTATATCACTTTTTACTCACAATATATAAGGTATACATAGCATTGCATTGCGTGCCGAAATACTTCTAATAGGAAATTCCAACAACACTTTCCCCGACATGGGCAATAAAATTCAGGATCTCATGCTCTGCAGCAGGGGTGTTACGAATATTCGCATCTGCATCCGTAAATGCGAATTATTCGCATTAATTCAGACATTCGCATCCGCATTCACATTCGCATCAATCAATGCGGAGTTTTTACGGATGCAGATTAACATCAACAAACAAGTTACTACATGTAAAGTTTGTTTGTTTTGTTCTACGAATAATAATGTCAGGAAATCTAACTAGGAACAAATGTCACTCTAAAAATGGTTTTCCGTGAAATAAATGACGTATATTTTAAACACTAATCAATAAGAAGGTAATTAGTTGACATGGCTTGTGATTGGTTTAAATACAGAACAAAGGCAGCGATTGGTTCGCGAGCGTATTGCAATGTCAGCTGTTGTCAGTTGCGTCAAGCGGCGTGGACGATGTTATGCAATAAGTGAAAATGACCAAGTAAATAATAAAACAATATTTTTTGAACTATAAACATAAACTTCTCTTATTTTATTTCATATAATTGTTAATTTGGTATACTACTATATTTATTGATATAAACATAATATTTATAAACAGATGCGACTTTACCGTATTATAGAGTTTAGAACATTCTGTCGTCTGTAGGTTAGGTTAAGGTTTGACTGCCTCGGTGGCGTAGAGGGCACATGCTCGACTGCCAATCAAGAGGTCCTGGGTTCGATCCCCAGGTCAAGCATTGTTGAATATTGGATTTTTCCATTAGGAATTATCTCAATAACTGCCTAGAGTCTGGAACTGTGCCCGGTAGATGGCAATAGGCTCGCCCCCTATTACATGGGACCAATAACATACTGGCGAAATGTGGGTGTATCTACTATGGGACTGAGTCCTGGGTACACCTCTGCCTACCCCTTCGGGAAAAAGGCGTGAATGTATGTTATGTTATATTTTAAATATATGTATATTACGATATTCAAATATAAAAATATCTTTGGTGATGTTATTGTTTTTATTCTTAATATTTTACCAACAAAAAAAAACCGGCTTAATTAAGACAATTGAGTAGGTATTTGAAAAAAAAAATATATTTTTTTAATGTATTTTGAAAGTTTAAAGAAATGTTTAAAAAATTATAAACATAACATAACATACATTCACGCCTTTTTCCCGAAGGGGTAGGCAGAGGTGTATCCAGGACTCAGTCCCATAGTAGATACACCCACATTTCGCTAGTATGTTTTATTGGTCCCATGTAATAGGGGGCGAGCCTATTGCCATATACCGGGCACAAAAAATATATATAAACCGCAATAAAAAATTATGTATCATCAGATTCAAAAATATATATTTTAATTAATCATAAGCAATTCAAAATTGATGAACTTCCAATAAGAATCACTTGATCACGACCGCGCTACCAGTGGTCGCCATGATTGTGACGTCATTATGTTAGTTATAATTTTACGTATGGTACTTTATAACATTGTGACGTCACTACTGGCTACGATCTCGTTCGGGTACTATCGGCTTGTTTTCAGTACTGGATTAAAATATAATTTTGAATTGGATATAACTTTGTAATTAATTGCAAATAAAAGAAAACTAAAAATAGTTTTGTTTCGAATCATATATAATAATGTATGAATCTTTCCATTTATGCAAAAATACTCAATAATTGAGCTTCATTTTGCATAATATTGACCATCTTGATTTAACGGCGTATTTAAATATTTTTGTTTAAAATTATAATTAAGCGACTAGGAGAAACCTGTGAAATGAGATCCTTGGACATTTTAATCTTGTATGGCTCCTGCACCACGCCGCAACACATTCTGGCATGATTTTATTCTTGCTGCTCAGTTATAAAAACGAAAACGTACGCAAAGATTTTACGTGTGCTCACTTGCAATGTAAATGGCCGACTAAGTCCCGCGTGTACCTAGTTTTTAAGCACCACCCACTTGTACCTAGTTTTCGTTGTGTTGTTTTTTGGGGGCAATTACATTTCCTGTATATATGATTAAATAAATAAAAAATTGAATTGATTTTCAGTTATTTATGCACTTAAAATTTAAGTAATTATCCTTTTAAATCCCAAAATCCGCATCCGCATCCGCGGATGTGAACTTCTAATAATCCGCATCTGCATCCGCGGATGTCTAAATGTTGACATCCGTAACAACCCTGCTCTGCAGTAGCGTTGCCGACCAATAGACCAACGATTTGTAAAAAAAAAAGGATCAGCTGATCGGCCAATTTGTATGGGAAGTCGGTTTTTAGTGAATTTCGCAATTTTAACACCATTTAGTAATACTGCACCTGTTTGTAACACGTTGTAAAACACTTTTAATACAAACCTGCAATTAGGCAGATATCTAGCGTCATGAGCTTTCTGCAAAGGATGTCGTTGCGTGTGCGGCGCCGCCAGCGACCGCGACCCGCAGCGGCCGCACGCGCGCCACCGCGCCGGGCGGGAGCCACCGCCTAAGTACATGTACCTACACAGATATATTTTTTTATTTAATATATACCTATATTTTTTTATGATAGTGAGTGACAAGACTAGCAAATCAGGTGCCTGATGGTAAGCATCATGTTTGCCCACATCAGACACAGTGCCGCCCAGTGTTTTAAAATTCACTGCACTGCGCGCCTGTCACCCTGAGATATTAGTTGTTGAAACTCGTCATGCCTAGTAATTTCGCTGATAACATTGCCCTTCAGACCGGAACACTGCTTGGTACTGCTTGGCGGATGAATATACATAATAATAAAAAAAGTTGTAATTATACCTAAGGTGTGCATCTGTCTACCCATCGAATTATTTTAACAACTTTCAAGACTTTATTTGGCGAATTTCGCAATTCCTTCTTTTACAAGTTCTTAAGGTTGAAGTTGACTTTGAATATACAGATACTAACCATAGAATGATTAGTGACCTTTAATACCAGCTCAATGATACCTACAACCGACGAGAAAATAATATCATAAAGAATATGATGAAGTGGAGAAGAAGCACAGACTTTTGTAAGGATCGTTGGCAGTTGAGAGATACGAGGGGAGGTCAAAAAGTTCGCGGAATGGTGGGTTTAGAGAGGGAAGGGGGTAGTTATTTTTACCTGTCGCTACTTGTTGACTCAATACAATTATAAATACTAAGTTTCAGCCCAATCGGTTCATAAACCTTTGAGATATCGCTGGATAAACAAGTCGATCGGGTAGAAAATATCAACTATGGAGAAAATTGAGTATCTTGCCGTGATTAAGTTTCTCACTAAGCAAGGAAAAACGCCTCAAAACATTATGGAAGAAATGTCATCAGTTTACGGGGACTTCTGCCCTGGAAAAACAATGATTTACAAGTGGCATAGTCTTTTCAAGCAAGCAAGGCAATTGAAGACGATCAGCGCTCAGGTCGGCCAATTGAAGCAACGTCTTCAGACATTGTTGAAAAAGTTGAAAAACTTGTTCTAGAAGATGCACGCCTAAAGAAGAAACAAACCGCAGAGATGACTGGAGTATCATCTACAACCATTTTGAATATTCTCCATGACCATCTTGGCATGTCTAAGGTCAGTGCAAGATGGGTACCGAAAATGCTCACAACGCTTCAAAAACAGCAGCGCGTCGAGTGTTCGCGCGAGTTTTTGGAGCTGTGTAGTGAAAACAGGGATGAATTTCTGAACCGAATTGTGACTGGAGATGAAACTTGGGTTCATCACTATGAACCTGAGTCGAAGCAGGAGTCAATGCAGTGGCACAAAAAAAGCGCAGCACCGCCCAAGAAGTTCAAGGTGTCACAATCGGCCGGAAAGATTATGGCTACAGTTTTTTGGGATTCCAAGGGGATTTTATTGATCGATTATAAAGATAAAGGTGTCAATATCACGGGGAAGTACTACGCTACACTACTGGAAAAATTAAAAGTAGCAATTAAAGAAAAGAGAAGGGGAAAATGGTCTCGAGGTGTGCTCCTTTTGCACGACAACGCACCCGTTCACAAGAGTCATGTTGCGATGGCTGCCTTACACAAGTGCGGCTTCGAAACTTTAAACCACCCTCCCTGTAGTCCAGATTTGGCCCCTTGTGATTATTATTTGTTCCCAAACATGAAAAAAGAGCTTCGTGGAAAGAAATTTACGGATGACGATGAAGTGAAGTCGGCAATATCTGCTTATTTTGAAGGCCTTGACAAATCATTTTTTTTTCGAAGGTATAAACAAATTATTTGAAAGGTCTGAAAAGTGTATTAGGGTTAATGGAGAATATATTGATAAGGAATAATAATTTCATGTTTAAATTCACCCTCCTTCCCTTTCATTCCGCGAACTTTTTGACCTCCCCTTATAGTCTCTGTCTACCACAACGGGATTAAAGCGTTCGTACATAAACTTACGCACAATGTAAAACCATAAAGGAATACATTAAATATATAATTATTTTTAACAAACCATAGAACTATATATTATAAGGTACCTAGAAATGTCAAACGTCTAATTAGCTACGAAAAGCTTGACGCTACATCGCCGTCACCTTTCCTTCACTCATACTGTCACTATTACATGCTCATATTTTATTCAAATGCAGAGCAACTCGCACATAAATATTCTTAAACAAAGAACCCTGCAACGTGATTAGTTTTTACACATACACAAATGTAGTCGCACAGGTGACTAACGAGTCTCCTGTGTGGCATCTTCTATGTATTATTATGTTCACTTACTATGGTCACTCACATTTGTACACTGCGTTTGTTTGAGAGCGTCTTTTTGGGGTATAATAAACTAAATTATAATTATAATCCAAATTACCGTATAGAATCCATAGCTAGAGAAGGCGTGGTCATAGTTTCACATTGCGCATACGCAGGCGGCTCGGGAGTGTAACGCAACGCTTCCGGTTCCACCCCATACTCCAGCTGTCAAATAGAAAATTTCGATTTTACCGGTTTTTTGACATAGACCATTGTTGTATTTTCCCCATCACTACGATGAAAAGATAAAAATAGCTAATGGCGGGAAAAGAAAACATCTAAAATTTAGTTTAAAATACGAATTAATTGTGTACATAATATGTACATATATATTTATAGATATCATGTATTAATGTTTTCGCTTACTTAATGCATATGTACATTATTGTGGAAAGTGGATTTCTTTTTAAGTTCTCTCATTGTGTTTGTATGAAGTTTTTCTAGTTACCCAGTTTAATAAAATTGCATGATCGTGCACAATAATAATTTACCTCATTAGTTTCGGCGACTTTTTGAATTTTGGATGGTAAGTAGTAACTAGGTACTTTTCAGCAATACAAGGCATGTAAGTAGTTACTTAATAATTCCACTAATATTACAAACTAGCTGTGACCCGCGGTTTCACCCGCGTAGTCTTCGTTCCCGTGGGAATATCGGGATAAAAAGTACCCTATGTGTTATTCCAGGGTCTAAGCTACTTACGTACCAAATTTCAGCCCAATCGGTTCAGTAGTTTTGGCGTGAAAGAGTAACAAACATCCATACATACATCCATACAAACTTTCGCCTTTATAATAGTATATTACGATTACGATATTACGATAAATGCGTAACTTTGTCGGTATGTGTGTGAGTAGAAAATCTAATAAAGACAGCAGGAACTCGCTGGATGCAAGCCGCTTACAACCGGACTACACAGAAATCTACGGGGAGGCCTTTGACCAGTATGTCAAGTCAGAGCTGCGGAGGAATCTTGCCAACCTAACACTTTGACAATATGGGTTGTCCACATAGCCCAGATGAATGGTGGGTTCCCAACGAGTTACACTAAACATGTCACACTATGACACGTTGGGAAAAAAAATCCCAAATTGGGGTAAGCCATTCTGAGAGTATAAATTCAATTTTTATTATTATACACGCCAAAACTATTGAAATGATTACACACAGGTTTACATGTAGACAGTAGATATCTTGCTTTTTAGCGGGAACAGGGGCTTTCCTTGGACCCAGCTAGTAAAATGAAATAAAATAATAATAACTCACATAGAGCGGGTAAGGCTTCCCATGGGGCGCGGACACGTTACATCTCTGCAAACAGTCCCACACGCGCGCAGAGTTCATCTGAGCTGCTATAGCGCTGCAATCCTCTGAATTATGACAATAATTAGTTATTATCAATTTATCAGTGCTTATCTTTTATAAAGAAGTCCTCTAAAGCGTCCACTACACGGTTACTATGGACAGGTTGGGCGTCAATCAAGTGCCATCAATCATGAGTGAGCGGTACTGAGTGACTAATGACTTATTTCTTTTTGAATGACGTCAACAATCACATTACACGCTAGGTTTTGCTGTCAGTTTAGCCACAGTCACGGCTATGGAATGAGTTGGAACCGTGTTGGGACATACTTTGTTTCTGTTACGTCATAAAGTCGAATTCGTAAACTATTTTGTATGAAGATGTGTCTCCTAACCATAGACATTCTAAGTTTGACATTTTTAATTTTTGTGCATGAATGAGATTTATTATAGTTATGTTTTCATAATGTTTTATAAGTTTTGTAAAATACGAATAATTCCAATAATAACTATTTTAAATGAAATATTTGTACACCGGAAACGGTAGGATAGTTGACACTTTTTTTTATTATTCCAACACTATGTACACAATACTCTAAGAAATAAAGCTATTTGTATTTATTACAAATGATTTTTTTTTCTTTCTTTAACAGATAGTGTGATGGTTGACATCATTCGAGAAAGAAACTAGTCGTCCGTCACCCATTCAATATTACTCATGATTAATGGCACTGATTGAGGTCTAACCTATCGTGTAATAGATGTTTGAGGTACGTTCACAATGCATATCATCACTATCGTCTTAGCCATTGGAAGTTCAATGCTGGACATATCCTCCACGGGGCGGCTCGCGCGACAGTACAACATTCAGTTACCATATAGATCCATCTTGTGCCTGTCGGCGGGCAGGCGACACAGCGTGCGACACACGGCCTCGGGCGCGCGTCCTGTCGCGCGACAGTACAACATTCAGTTACCATATAGATCCATCTTGTGCCTGTCGGCGGGCAGGCGACACAGCGTGCGACACACGGCGTCGGGCGCGCGTCCTGTCGCGCGACAGTACAACATTCAGTTATCATATAGATCCATCTTGTGCCTGTCGGCGGGCAGGCGACACACGGCGTCGGGCGCGCGTCCTGTCGCGCGACAGTACAACATTCAGTTACCATATAGATCCATCTTGTGCCTGTCGGCGGGCAGGCGACACAGCGTGCGACACACGGCGTCGGGCGCGCGTCCTGTCGCGCGACAGTACAACATTCAGTTACCATATAGATCCATCTTGTGCCTGTCGGCGGGCAGGCGACACAGCGTGCGACACACGGCGTCGGGCGCGCGTCCTGTCGCGCGACAGTACAACATTCAGTTACCATATAGATCCATCTTGTACCTGTCGGCGGGCAGGCGACACAGCGTGCGACACACGGCGTCGGGCGCGCGTCCTGTCGCGCGACAGTACAACATTCAGTTACCATATAGATCCATCTTGTGCCTGTCGGCGGGCAGGCGACACAGCGTGCGACACACGGCGTCGGGCGCGCGTCCTGTCGCGCGACAGTACAACATTCAGTTACCATATAGATCCATCTTGTGCCTGTCGGCGGGCAGGCGACACAGCGTGCGACACACGGCGTCGGGCGCGCGTCCTGTCGCGCGACAGTACAACATTCAGTTACCATATAGATCCATCTTGTGCCTGTCGGCGGGCAGGCGACACACGGCGTCGGGCGCGCGTCCTGTCGCGCGACAGTACAACATTCAGTTACCATATAGATCCATCTTGTACCTGTCGGCGGGCGCCATTTATATCGAAAGCAAAGTCGATTATGAGGTGTCTCCGAAAAACCGAGATCTGGAATTGTTCATGTCCGTACAGACCGATATAGGCAATGGGAATCCGCCACAGGTCTTCACAGACAACAATGGGTTTCAGCACACCCCCAGGGTGTTGAATATAAGCAGACGGATAGAGTCTAACGTGTATCCTATAACTAGTATGGCATACATACAAGATCATAGAAGTCGGTTAACGTATATGACCGATCATGCACAAGGCGTGACGTCACTGCAGGAAGGCCAATTGGTCGTTATAATGGATCGAAGGGTGCTATATAATGACGGACGCGGAACTGAAGAAGGCCTCGCTGACAGCAGCGCCACATGTCACAGGCAAATGATTCTCCTCGAAAACTTCATCGAAACAGTCACTCCTCATCTAAGTCTGCCCAGCTTATCAGCTTACTACCTCTCCAATTCGCTCAACAACATCCAAGAAGTTTTCCTGGTCGAGCAAAATAAGACTGATCTGTGCCATTACGGGTTCCTGCCACTGATCAAGATTTCATTTCCTTGCGACGTGTCAGTTGTCAACTTTCGAGTATAAAGTAGTAAGTAGGATAACTTATTATTTCAGCTCGGTATTGAACCCTACATTAATCAGAAATAGGTAGGCATGCCACCCAGATAATTGTTATTTTATTAATTTATTATTTACGTATGCATTTGCGGTTTTTTTTACCTAAAATACTTTACATTGGTTATCAGTAAATCCTATTCCAACGAAAGAAATACACAAAAATGGCCAATATTATGCCAAGGTACAATCATTGGCACATGCCACGGTATAATCATTGGCACTGCCAATGATTGGATTTGATCGATAATATATGTTAAATCCATACGATATAAATTCCATTACAATGTAAATGAATTTCAACACAAAATAAGTCGCATTTTAAAAAACATTTAAAAAGTACAATGATTGGCATTGGTGCCAATGACTACACCGTCATAGAGTTCATAGTGCAATTATTGGCATATCAAAAACTGGCAAAGTAATCATTCAATTGCAAATCTTACACAAATATCCCAAATTATGCACCTTCTCTTACGTAAAAATTACATAAATTAAACAAAACTTACATAAATATAATTATTTTAACGCACTTTTCTTTTCTACTTCTCTAACTTTTTTCAAATCATCAGCAGCAATGGCGCGCAAATTTATGAAAAAAATAAATCCCGCCAATTTAACTGTCAATGTCACTTACAATTTGATTTTGTCAGACGCTAAATTTAAAATACTATTTAGGAAAAAATATTAGAAATGGTTACAGTCGTGTTGTGTTATAATATTACGATTAAAAGTTGAAAGTGCCAATGATTGGGGGGGTGCTAACAATACTACCGGTTACCCTAGATCCATCTTGTGCCTGTCGGCGGGCAGGCGACACAGCGTGCGACACACGGCGTCGGGCGCGCGTCCTGTCGCGCGACAGTACAACATTCAGTTACCATATAGGGTAACCTATACAATCATTGGCATCTAATCGTGACAGATGTCATTCAATATGGAATATTTTCAATAATGCGTTAATAGTGTTAAATACACTCATGTCATTTGATTTGTTGATTATTGGTGATAAATTAAATAAATAATTCCAGTTCGAATATTATTAATATGTATTCAAAATCGTCATTTTTAGCAGCAGTGGTCAAAAAGTACAATCATTGGCACTCAAGTACAATCATTGGCACTCAAAAAAAGTACAATCATTGGCACTAAAAAAAATTTTTTTTTTGCTTTATTCTGATTATTTCCTCGTCTCTGATTGGATTTATGTCTGCAGATTTAAGAATTTGTCAATTATTATGGTATTCAGGATAATTTTTTTAAATGGGTATTTAGGGCGTTCTCCGAAACTACCGGGAATTTCGAAAAAACAACTTACGTGACCGATTTCAATAGTAACTAAAACATCATAATCAACATTTTAAACGGTTTTAATAAACTTGATCTGTTTGTTGTGGCTTTTTTGTTTGTTTCTTAATAATTCAATTTTACCTCTTTTTACTGTTGACTTATTTATCTGATATTAAGTACACATAATATTTAGTTCTAATTAGAATACAATTGAATATATTTGGTATCATTACATATTCAAGATGGCGGCCGCCACAAAATGGCGGATTACTTACGTATTTCAAAGTCCCCAAAATACGGGTATTAAATGAAAGGCATTGACTAGAAAAACACTGAGTTAATTCACGAAATAAAAATAAACACTTCATTGCAGATATTAAATACAATCATCTAGTCAAAAAATAATTTTTTAACTAGGTAGATAGGTGAATAATGGCTAGAGGTAGAAGTGTAATGGGAAACACTACCCAGACGTAATAATTTACTAATCCGTATCCAAAACAAAAGCTTTTTTTACGGTAAGCTTGCAGTAGATAAACTGACCACGACCTATTTCATTGTATGAGGTCAACAGTTTTCGAACGGTATAATTAAAATTTGACCGTAAGGCTTCGCTTAGCTTCGACCGTGTTGACCCTTTTAAAAATCACATTAGATCCTGGCCCCGTTTCATTTTATTACATATAAGGTTCCATACCTCAAAGAAAAAAGGGGTATGGGGTATGGTAAAGGGTATGAAGTGTCAATTATTATCTAATACCTAGGTTGTCTGCAATTGCTGCCGTGTCTGCCTTGGAGCTAAGCAAAAATCTAATTTTGATATGTACGCAAACAAAGGTACGGCGATTAAATATAAAGTAGGATATGGGTTCTTCGATACTGAGCTAAATTTACTCATAACTTATTATTTCAGCTCTGTATTGAACCCTACATTAATCATAAATAGGTAGGCATGCCACCCTGACAATTAATAATTTATTTATTTATTATTTACGTATGCATTTGCGGTTTTTTTACCCTTATAATACTTTACATTAGTTATCAATAAATCCTATTCCAACGAAAGAAATACACAAAAATGGCCAACATTATGCCAAGGTACAATCATTGGCACATGCCACGGTATAATCATTGGCACTGCCAATGATTGGATTTGATCGATAATATATGTTAAATCCATGCGATATAAATTCCATTACAATGTAAATGAATTTCAACACCAAATAAGTCGCATTTTAAAAAACATTTAATAAGTACAATGATTGGCATAGGTGCCAATGACTACA
Organism: Hemistola chrysoprasaria; assembly: GCA_947063395.1. NCBI lineage: Eukaryota > Metazoa > Arthropoda > Insecta > Lepidoptera > Geometridae > Hemistola > Hemistola chrysoprasaria. Next base: position 507,670 of record OX346734.1, on the reverse strand, counting down.
CCGTCATAGAGTTCATAGTGCAATTATTGGCATATCAAAAACTGGCAAAGTAATCATTGAATTGCAAATCTTACACAAATATCCCAAATTATGCACCTTCTCTTACGTAAATATTACAAACATTAAACAAAACTTGCATAAATTTAATTATTTTAACGCAGTTTTCTTTTCTACTTCTCAAACTTTTTTCATATCATCAGCAGCAACGGCGCACAAATTTATGAAAAAAATAAATCCCGCCAATTTAACTGTCATTGTCACTTACAATTTGGTTTTGGCAGACGCTAAATTTAAAATACTATTTAGGAAAAACTATTAGAAATGGCTACAGTCGTGTTGTGTTATAATATTACGATTCAAAGATGAAAGTGCCAATGATTGGGGGGGTGCTAACAATACTACCGGTTACCCTAGATCCATCTTGTGCCTGTCGGCGGGCAGGCGACACAGCGTGCGACACACGGCCTCGGGCGCGCGTCCTGTCGCGCGACAGTACAACATTCAGTTACCATATAGATCCATCTTGTGCCTGTCGGCGGGCAGGCGACACACGGCGTCGGGCGCGCGTCCTGTCGCGCGACAGTACAACATTCAGTTACCATATAGATCCATCTTGTACCTGTCGGCGGGCAGGCGACACAGCGTGCGACACACGGCGTCGGGCGCGCGTCCTGTCGCGCGACAGTACAACATTCAGTTACCATATAGATCCATCTTGTGCCTGTCGGCGGGCAGGCGACACACGGCGTCGGGCGCGCGTCCTGTCGCGCGACAGTACAACATTCAGTTACCATATAGATCCATCTTGTGCCTGTCGGCGGGCAGGCGACACAGCGTGCGACACACGGCGTCGGGCGCGCGTCCTGTCGCGCGACAGTACAACATTCAGTTACCATATAGATCCATCTTGTGCCTGTCGGCGGGCAGGCGACACAGCGTGCGACACACGGCGTCGGGCGCGCGTCCTGTCGCGCGACAGTACAACATTCAGTTACCATATAGATCCATCTTGTGCCTGTCGGCGGGCAGGCGACACAGCGTGCGACACACGGCGTCGGGCGCGCGTCCTGTCGCGCGACAGTACAACATTCAGTTACCATATAGATCCATCTTGTGCCTGTCGGCGGGCAGGCGACACAGCGTGCGACACACGGCGTCGGGCGCGCGTCCTGTCGCGCGACAGTACAACAGGACGCGGCGGAGCGCGCTCAGGGCGCCTGTCTCCGTCCATATCTCGTGACTTAAACAAAATTATGTACTCATTCAATGAACTGGTCAAATGCATATGGGACGCACATGTGACGGGTTCCTACTCACTATATTCCAATTACTCAATCCGCCAACAGTTGACCAACAACAATTGACCGCCAATTATTGTTACTCACGTTTTTAAGTTTTTATTTTTATGATAGTGAGTGACAAGACGAGCAAATCAGGTGCCTGATGGTAAGCATCATGATTGCCCATATCAGAAACAGTGCCACCCAGTGTTTTAAAATTCAAAATTCTGCGTGGCACTGCACTGCGCCTGTCACCCTGAGATATGAGTTGTTGAATCTCATCGTGCCCAGTAATTTCGCTGGTAACATTGCCCTTCCGGAACACAGTAATGTTTGCACATTACTGCTTCGTGGATGATTAACTGGCAAAGGTGTGGTACTCGCCCAGGCGGCCCCCTGCAAAAGAGGCCTACCACATTAAGTAAGTAAGTAACTAAGTTTCATTTTTTTAATGTTCTGTATGGTGTATCAATAAAAATGTTATCTAATCTAATGAATATGCCACAGAACACTATAACGGCACCACTATAAGCACTGAACAGATAATAATATTACGTATAGAATGGACACTGTCATCCGCCCACTAATCGGGCATTTCTCACCCCGCGAGCGAGATTGAGCTCTCGACGAGCCCACGTGTGCTCGGAACGCACCTGCCGGGGTGTGCTATTAGTGTCACCTTTCTTCACCAACCAAATGAAATTCTTATTACAAAACTAGCTCTGCCCCGCGGTTACACCAACGCCACGTAGTCATCGTATTTGACATTTAAAAAACACGTTGCTTATATTAAGCACCTTTGCTTGTAAAGCACTTGTAAAAGCAATAGGTATATATACATTTTGTAAAAATTACATCTAGGTATTACGGAGGCTTGGTAATAAGGTTCCTTCGGCACCCTTGGCCCCAAAAGAAGAACTCCTAACAATGTTGTTTATTTTATTTTCAACAAACTAAAGGCGTGTTTATTATATTACTGCGCTCCGCTGTTTCACCCGCGTAATCATAGTTCCCGTGGAAATATAGAAATGAAAAGTAGTAAGTGTTATTCCAGCTATCTACATACCGAATTTCAGCTCATTCGGTTCAGTAGTTTTAGCGTGAAAAGGGAACAGACACACACAAAATAAATTGTGAAGGCATTTTTTTTTTTATGATAGTGAGTGACAAGACGAGCAAATCAGGTGCCTGATGGTAAGCATCATGATTGCCCATATCAGACACAGTGACACCCAGTGTTTTAAAATTAAAAAAATTCTGCGCGGCACTGAACTGCGCCTGTCACCCTGAGATATTAGTTGTTGAATCTCGTCATGCCCAGTAATTTCGCTGGTAACATTGCCCTTCAGACCGGAACACAGTTATGTTTGGACATTACTGCTTGGCGGATGAATAACTGGCAAAGGTGTGGTACTTCCCCAGGCGGCCTCCTGCAAAAGAGGCCAACCACTACAAAATATCTATACTAATATTATAAAGAGAGAAACTTTGTTTTTTTGTTTTTTTGTTTGTAACGAATAGGCTCCGAAACTACTGGACCGATTTTAAAAATTCTTTCACTTATGGATAGCTTAATTCAGTGTGAGTGCCATAGGCTATATGAGATTTTGAAAAAAAATGGGGATCCGTAAGAAAACTGCAATATTGTGAACCAAGGTGTTACATAATATAATTACCATATTCATAAATTTGCGTGCGCTGTGAAATGCATTGATGGTAGAATAATATAATGTACTAGGGGTTTGTAGTACTTATCAATACCTACAAAACAGTATACATAGATTATATCCATCTTTTTTGGTTTAGTCACAATAATCGAAAAAGTGATTATCTTCATGCGGTGTGAAAACTATTGGTGGTAGAGTAAAGTAATGTACTAGGGGTTTGTAGTACTTATCAATACCTACAAAACAGTATACATAGATTATATCCATCTTTTTTGGTTTAGTCACAATAATCGAAAAAGTGATTATTTTTCATGCGGTGTGAAAACTATTGGTGGTAGAGTAAAGTAATGTACTAGGGGTTTGTAGTACTTATCAATACCTACAAAACAGTATACATAGATTATATCCATCTTTTTTGGTTTAGTCACAATAATCGAAAAAGTGATTATTTTTCATGCGGTGTGAAAACTATTGCTGGTAGAGTAAAGTAATGTACTAGGGGTTTGTAGTACTTATCAATACCTACAAAACAGTATACATAGATTATATCCATCTTTTTTGGTTTAGTCACAATAATCGAAAAAGTGATTATTTTTCATGCGGTGTGAAAACTATTGGTGGTAGAGTAAAGTAATGTACTAGGGGTTTGTAGTACTTATTAATACCTACAAAACAGTATACATAGATTATATCCATCTTTTTTGGTTTAGTCACAATAATCGAAGCAGTGATTATTTTTCATGCGGTGTGAAAACTATTGGTGGTAGAGTAAAGTAATGTACTAGGGGATTGTATTAATTATCAATACCTACAAAACAGTATACATAGATTATATCCAACTTTTTTGGTTTAGTCACAATAATCGAAAAAGTGATTATTTTTCATGCGGTGTGAAAACTATTGGTGGTAGAGTAAAGTAATGTACTAGGGGTTTGTAGTACTTATCAATACCTACAAAACAGTATACATAGATTATATCCATCTTTTTTGGTTTAGTCACAATAATCGAAAAAGTGATTATTTTTCATGCGGTGTGAAAACTATTGGTGGTAGAGTAAAGTAATGTACTAGGGGTTTGTAGTACTTATCAATACCTACAAAACAGTATACATAGATTATATCCATCTTTTTTGGTTTAGTCACAATAATCGAAAAAGTGATTATTTTTCATGCGGTGTGAAAACTATTGGTGGTAGAGTAAAGTAATGTACTAGGGGTTTGTAGTACTTATCAATACCGACAAAACAGTATACATAGATTCTATCCATCTTTTTTGGTTTAGTCACAATAATCGAAAAAGTGATTATTTTTCATGCGGTGTGAAAACTATCGGTGGTAGATTAAAGTAATGTACTAGGGGATTGTATTAATTATCAATACCTACAAAACAGTATACATAGATTATATCCATCTTTTCTGGTTTAGTCACAATAATCGAAGCAGTGATTATTTTTCATGTGGTGTGAAAAGTATTGGTGGTAGAATAAAGTAATATACTAGGGGTTTGTAGTACTCATCAATATCTTCAAAATAGCCCATGATAAATTATAACATGTGTTAAGGTTTGGTCATTGTAACAGAAATAGTCATTAATTTGCGTGCGCTGCGTATAAACCATTAGGGTTATATTTATTAAAATACAATGTATCACGAATTTACTCCTGATAAACGTCCACTATACCTACTTCTGCTACCCGTGCGAAGCCGGGGCGGGTCGCTAGTATATAATAGAGAGAAACTGCGGGTGAAACTGCGGGGCACAGCTAGTGTATTATAGTCACCCATGTTGCGTTAGGTGCGGATGTAGCGCTAGCTGTGCTATAGCGGTGACGGCGATGTCTAATCCTCGTTGGAGAGATAAACGCATTGCTTGGAGAGATACTGGGTCCGATATTATCTCTGTTTTGGCTTCCATTGCTGCTAGACTCTGAAATAAACAAAAATTGTAATAAATAAAAAATAATAACATGCCTTTTCCCCAATGGGTTAGAGCAGTCATGTCGAAAATACGGGCCGCGACCAAAATTAAGTTCTTAATGTATTTATCACAACGCTTGTTCAAACGTAATAAACAAAGAAATATTTTTGTTCAAAGGTACAAAAAAGCAAAAAATTTTAATTTTAATCTTCAGGCTATTCTCAAATTACTACCACGAATATGACGCCTGACATCAATGAGATTATTGAAAACAAACGAAGTCAGGTCTCTTGAGCATCAACTGCAAGATAATTTGCTTATCTACCCTTTTTATTATTGATCAAGTACAACTAGTGTAAGATAATGACATTATGTGAATTCACTTCTTGTTGTGTTCACTTCTCTTTAAGTCTGGCCCGCCCTACACCCTAAATTTGGTAAATGGTCCTTGATAAAATCCAGTCTGACACCCCTGGGTTAGAGGTACTATGGGACTAAGTAGGTACACCCACACAACGCCAGTTATGTAAAAGGTCCATGTAATAGGGGGTGAGCATATTGCCATGTCTTCATTTCTTCTGACTCAGCACAGTTCCAGCTGTCATTGAAAATTCCTAATATTTTTTTCAATAACACTTTTTGCCTGACCTGAGGATGGAACCCTCATGATCGGCGGTAGCCTTTGCTAACCACTATGCCATTGAGGCAGTCAGACACCAAGGTATAAGATTAAAATTACATAAACAGCAATGAATCTGCAGCAAACAGCAACAGCAAGGGACCATAGACCTGAGTTATCTCAGTTTCAACTTGATACCTCGCGTTCCTGAGAAAAAGGGACTTGACAGACGGACAGACAGACAACAAAGTGATCCTATAAGAGTACAGAACACTAAAAATTGCTAAAATACAAATAATAATAATTAAGAATTTATACTCTAACCGAACAGGTTACCCCAATTACAGTGCTCGAGTCAATTCTTATGTGTTATGTGGACAACCCATATTGTCAGAGTTTCAAGTCACCAACATTCCTACGTAGCCTTGCGCTTGCCGCGTTAGCTCATGTCGGAGGCTATCATATCTTATAGGAAACTATAGGGACCTACAGTTTAACGTGACAGCCAAAACACGGTAGCGTCCAGGTGAAAAGTCCACATGGTGAGATTAGATCCAGGGATTCCGGAATTAAAGCTGATATAATATATGATATGAAAGCATACCTTATCATCATCATCATCATCTAGTGTATCATCAGGTCTGGTTATAGGCGCGAGCGCCGCCAGGATCCCCACACACGTCTGTGTACAAGTCAACCAAGAGGATGATGGCTGTAGCGATGGTGATAATCTGAGGACAACGATTCAGCCATAGGATGTCCACTACTGACATAAGACTTAGTACTAATAAAAATAACCATAAGCAAATTCAGTTGAAATATAAAAAAAAGGAAAAAAACCATTCATAAGACCCGCTACACGTTCCAAATTAAACTAATTCAATAATAACTTCATGTAGGCATACTATGTTGCTATGCTTAAATCGGCATCATGTCGAACCATATAATTATACTTGTAATACTATTTTGTACACACGATTTGCAATAAACGAAACTTGAAACTGCTGAACAATTGCTGCTGCTGAATTCCTTAATATTTTAGATACATACATACATACATACATACAGTCACGCCTAGTTCATATAGATACATTATATATATATAGATACATTTTGACTTTTACCTATTCAATTCACATTCTGTAATAATTTCGCGAATTTATCTTGCAGTGTATTGTATGTTTGTTACAAATCTTGCAACTAAATTTTATAAGTCTGGTGACAATGCAATATTATAGTTCCATTGACCTATCCAGTTTTTTGTGTGTATGTTTGTTCTGTTTTCACGACAAAACAACTAAACCGATGAGCTGAAATTCGGTATGTAGATATAGCTTAGACCCTGGACCTAGGGTTGTTATAGGTATTTTATCCAGATATTCCCACGGGAACGATACTACGTGGGTGAAACAGCAAGGCACAGTTAGTAATACAATGAATACAATAAAATAATATTATGAGTATCAGTAATACAGACCTGCACAAAGCTATCCTTAGTTTCAACCAGCTGTGGTAGTAGTACTGCTGGAATGAAGCCGGTTGTCTTTGAAATGTTTCCGTTATTCTGAAATTACATTAAAATATTATTTAAAATTCTTGATATCAATTCATTCAGTGGATCGAAGCAATAGGTCGACCATTAATTGTGTAAAAAAAGTTTTAGAACTCAATATTTTCCATCCATCCAAAGGCTGGTTGCCTGGAAGAGATCGCTTAAAGCGATAAGACCGCCCATTGTTAACCAATTAGAATTAAGTTCTGTTATTTTAAAATTAAATCTATATAAAGTTTGGCCTCAATAAGAGAATTGTATTGTACCTATTGTATTTTTATACACTCACGAACAATTTTCTATCAACATACTCGTATTATGATTTTTTATGTGGTTACAAAGTTGGTATAAACCTATACTAATTACTAATTAAAATTTTATACATACATCGCACTATGGCGAAGTGTTGGGTGTACTTACTTTGAGAATGGGTAAATTTAACCCTACGGGTGAAACAAGTCAAAGTCAAATCAAAGTCAATGAACTACTTACTAATGAGTCTACCGCGCGTTCAGAAATATACCTCTCCAAGAAAAACGCACAAGAAGCTTGTAGGGCTTCATTTTTTCATACATAAATTCACGCCTTTTTCCCGAAGGGGTAGGCAGAGGTGTACCCAGGACTCAGTCCCATAGTAGATATAACCACATTTCGCCAGTATGTTATTGGTCCCTTGTAATAGGGGGCGAGCCTATTGCCATCTCCCGGGCACAGTTCCAGACTCCAGGCAGTTATTGAGATAATTCCTAATGGAAAAATCCCATATTTAACACTTTGCCTGACCTGGGGATCGAACCCGGGACCTCTCAATTGGCAGTCGAGCATATTATAATTAAAAGTAGGTGAAGTGCTCTTACCTCTCATACAAGGGTTCAATGACGTTAGGTTTCAAAGTCATCAGCAAGTCTAGACAATCATAGCCAGATATGATACAATATTCTAGCAGAGTGGTCGCGTGTTGGTTCGATATCGATGCTGCTGCAATATTCATATATTATTATATATAATGTAACAGTTCAGGGGTCCATATATACCTTAAAACTTAAGAAATTCCCAAAAAAATTTGACTTCCCATACTTTTTTTTTACATTTCAAACATTTTGTAGTGGTAGGCCTCTTTAGCAGGGGGCCCGCCTGGCGAAGTACCACACCTTTGCCAATTATTCATCCGCCAAGCAGTAATGTGCAAACATTACTGTGTTTCGGTCTGAAGGGGAATGTTCCCAGCGAAATTACTGGGCATGATGAGATTCAACAATTCATATCTCATGGTGACAGGCGCATTGCAGTGCCGTGAAGAATTTTGAATTTTAAAACACTGGGTGGCACTGTGTCTGATATGGGCAATCATGATGCTTACCATCAGGCACCTGATTTGCTCGTCTTGTCACTCACTGTCATAAAAAAAAATTACTGTTCAGCTGATACATTTTGTACGGGAAGTGAAACAATGAGAAGATTCCAATGAGTCCAAATGCGATATATTTGACTACAAGGTCATTAAATTGTTGAAGTGATAGGATACGGAATCTCGGTATATTTCGTGTCGATCAGACCACTGGATGTTTTTCATATTTTGACAGCCTCGTTGACTCAGATGGTACTATGCTTTCTGTGCTGCAGGCCCAGTGTTCGATTCTCAGCCAGGTCATACATGTCTGTTTGACCCTGTGTGTTATAACATAACATAACGTACATTCACGCCTTTTTCCCGAAGGGGTAGGCAGAGGTGTACCCAGGACTCATCCCATAGTAGATACACCCACATTTCCCCAGTATGTTGTTGGTCCCATGTAATAGGGGGCGAGCCTATTGCCATCCACCGGGCACAGTTCCAGCCTCCAGGCCATTATTGAGATAATTCCTAATGGAAAAATCCAATATTTAACACTGCCTGACCTGGGGATCGAACCCGGGACCTCTTGATTGGCAGTCGAGCATGCGCCCTCTACGCCACCGAGTGTGTTATTTGCTTATATAAGTATGCATATCAGTCATCCGGTTAGCATAGTACAGGCTTCTAGCCCAGTTTATTTTATTTTATTAAAAAAGGTACACAAAACAGAATATAATCTAATTCAACCTCAAACTCAAACAGATTTATTCAAATAGGTCATAATCTGACACTTTGCACGTCAATGAAGATAAACAGTACTGAGTGTACCGTTTAAACAGGCATACCATGTCATGGTAGGAGCGTCTAGTTAAAAGCTTTAACAGGCTAAAGCGTTTGAGTCTACCAGTGTACGACGGAAGCTTGCGTTTAAGTCCGAATCTACAACAAAGTATGTACAAACACCTTTTCTGCACTCTCTCAATACAGTCGCTGTAGATAGCATAATAAGGTGATCAAATTGAAGTGTTGTATTCGAGTAAACTACGAACCATAGAACAATAGAGGTATAGAAGAGATCGCGGATCTTATTTGCGACCAGATGGGGCAAGCATTAGAACACGAGACTCACGTATATCGTGCGCGGACAGCGGCAGCCTGTACACGTGTAGTTGTGCGCGCGTGTCCACACACACGCACACGCCGCACAGCCACGACACCTCCGCGTGGGACACGCTACGCTCCGGGACGTCGCACTAGATAAATTATGCATACACACACATCATTAGCCGGGAGACGTCCCTTTTTTTTATAATAGTGAGTGACAAGACGAGCAAATCAGGTGCCTGATGGTAAGCATCATGATTGCCCATATCAGACACAGTGCCACCCAGTGTTTTAAAATTCAAAATTCCGCGCGGCACTGCACTGCGCCTGTCACCCTGAGATATGAGTTGTTGTCTCATCATGCCCAGTAATTTCACTGGTAACATTGCACTGCTAATAGATTTCTTTTTATTAGATCAAATTATTGTTTGGTATCAAAAAATGTTTATGTTGTTTAATTAATATTTAAAGCGTGCTGTCTTCATCCGTAAATGTCGTGACATTTAGATTTAAGACGAACAATGTAACTTAGAATAATTAATCTAGTTAAATTTTATTTTTAATTGTAATTTGCACGCTTCAAGAAGGTAGAACGTATTGGGCTAATTAAAATTAATTTTAAACCTGTTTTTACATATATTTCTGCAAATAAAATGATTATGATTATAATGAAATAAGAATTGATGCACGCAATGTGGATGATCTTAAATAAATAAAAAATATACAAAGTTAACTCACACCCGTATTCAAGAACAATATTATAACGGTTCGAACGCATAGGGTCAGTATATCGAACGACGAATGCGGTGAGAAGTTCCTCAATCAGCACAGTACCTTACATAAGTATTGTGCTTTAATACGGATGTTAAAGGACTCTCTCCTTTAATAAATATGTAAGATATACTCACAGCAACACCTCCGGGTCCATATTTAGCTATCTTGTGAGGGGAGCCCGCCTCCTCCGACACGCTTGTTATCACTTGACGACTGCATAACTGGAACAATATATGATATACTAGCGACCCGCCCCGGCTTCGCACGGATAGCAGAAGTAGGTATAGTGAACGTTTAACAAGAGTAAATTCGTACATTGTATTTTAATAGATATAAACCTAATGATTTACGCAGCGCACACAAATTAATGACTATTTCTGTTACAATTACCAAATCTTAACACATGTATTAATTTATAGTGGGCTATTTTGAACGCAAATTAACGGCACGCAAATTAATGAATATAGTAATTATATTATGTGACACCTTGGTTCACAATATTGCAGTTTTCTTACGGATCCCTATTTTTTTTCATAATCTCATATAGCCTATGTCACTTACACTGAATTAAGCTATCCATAAGTGAAAGAACTTTTAAAATCGGTCCAGTAGTTTCGGAGCCTATTCGTTACAAACAAAAAAACAAAAAATTAAAAAAACAAAGTTTCGCTCTTTATAATATTAGTATACATATAGGTAACATAGCTGTTTCCCGCGGATCCAACCAAGTAGTCTTCCTTCCCGTGGGAATATCGGGACATAAAGTACAATATGTATTATTCCAGGGTCCAACCTATTTATACACCGAATTTCAGCTCAATAGGTTCAGTTGTTTTAGCGTGAAAACGGAACAAACATACACGCACAAAAACAGCGCTAGATGGCGTTGGAGTCGAGTTAGAATGTGATAGAATCCCGATCATGAGGTCAGACAAAGTATTAAATATTAGATTTTTTTCATTGGGAATTATCTCAGTAACTGCCTGGAGTCTGGAACTGTGCCGAATACATGGAAATAGGATCGCCCCTATTATATTATTATTCCCAAAAAAAAATATTTCGACTGTTGTCCATTTAAATTTCCCGATCAGCTGATCCATTCCGTATGGAAAGTCGAAATTTTTAACATGTATCACTTTTTTTAACATGTATAAATAGTGTCTCACCACATGATAAGTGTCCCTGGCCAGCAGATGGAGCGCGCGAGGAGTGGCCACCACGGAGTGGCCGCCACCCAGCGGCAACTTGTTGCTGCCGATACAGACCGCCTGCTCGCCCTCTATCGGCCATAGCGCTGTCTTCTGCCACACCTAACATACAATGTAACGAGACAATAGTGAAGTTGTAGTGGTAGGCCTCTTTTGCAGGGGCCCGCCTGGAGAAGTACCACACCTTTGCCAGTTATTCATCTGTCAAGCAGTAATGTGCAAACATTACTGTGTTCCGGTCTGAAGGGCAATGTTACCAGCGAAATTACTGGGCATGACAAGTTTCAACAACATCACAGGGTGACAGGCGCAGTGCAGTGCCGCGCACAATTTTGAATTTTAAAACACTGGGTGGCACTGTGTCTGATATGGGCAATCATGATGTTTACCATCAGGCACCTGATATGCTCGTTTTGTATATATAAATATCATAAAAAATCATAATAAAAAGTGTAGTGAGATGCACTGACACCCCTTTCAGTATATAGGTACTTACGACAGTGTTGAAGCTATCGGAGCCTGGTTTCTGCCCCCCTCCCGGCGTGGTGCTGCCTTGTAGCGGCCCTGGAAATATATATATAATACCTAATATACATTTGTATTATTTAACAGCTAGCGATACAATATAAATTTTATGAATAAAACAGTATACATAGCCTTCTAGGAATTTGACACAATTCCAGAATATTCCCTTGTTTCCTCCGAATATAATAAACCCATTCTATAAATTAATATCCTGATATTTTTATAGTGAAGTAACCTTTGACCCCGTCATTTTAATATTTCTTTAAACCCTTGGTTTTTTCATAGTAAACTTCCAAAAATCGCAGTTTTACTCGCGTGATTGGACGTTCACTACAAAAAAAATGTAGAGTTTATAAACAAAAATTAAATGATAGGGACATAGGTACTTTACTTCATCTTTAAAATATCAGGATATAAATATATCAAATATGTTTACTGTATTTGGAGGAAACAGGGGAATACAAAACATCGTTTTAGTAAATTTTCCATAGGATTGTGTCAACTGCTAAGAGGTCTTCTTTTACTGTTAATGAGTAGTTTAAATCTATTGTCAAAATTAGTTCAATTCAGCCCAAATAGTATAAAGTTAATAATAAATGTATAGATTTTAGTCACGTTTATTACCTTTAGACAGTAGTTTATGTACTGGATAAGCTCGTTCAGTACATTTCCATACGGAGAGAGTCGAGCCGCCGATTAGAAGAGAATCCGTGTCTTCACGGAGTGACCATGATATGGATGCTGAAATATATTTACATATTATTTTTATTATTACGTTATTTATTTATAACTAGTTTAAGAACATGTTAATTTTCAAAAATCCTTTCTTAGCATACGTCCAGACAACGAAAACAACTTACATTCCAAGTTTAGAGTATCTAGGTGCAGTGGTTTGGGCTCTGTGTTGCATGTCAGTTAGTGAGTCATTTAGGATTTTATAATATACTTATAGTGACTTAGGACAACGCTAGGACTAATTTAATGCTAATGTAGCATTATCGACCAGTTATCCTTAAACTAGAGAATATGTTACAGAAATTGGGTGGAGCGCAAATTATATGAAACGTTACAATAACTAAATACTTTAATTATATAACACAAAAAAACTAAATTATATAATAAGACGTGACATTACGTCACGCCTTTATTCCTTTACTGCCTCGGTGGCGTAGTGGGCGCATGCTCGACTGCTAATCAAGAGGTCCCGGGTTCGATCCCCAGGTCAGGCAAATGTTAAATATTGGATTTTTCCATTAGGAATTATATCAATAACTGCCTGGAGTCTGGAACTGTGCCCGGTAGATGGCAATAGGCTCGCCCCCTATTACATGGGACCAATAACATACTGGCGAAATGTGGGTGTATCTACTATGGGACTGAGTCCTGGGTACACCTCTGCCTACCCCTTCGGGAAAAAGGCGTGAATGTATGTTATGTTTATTCCTTTACTAGCTATTTACCGCGACCTGGTACGCATGAATATAGTTGGTATTTAGTTAAAGTAGCTAATGCCTGCTGTTTTACCCGCGTGGATTCTAATATGCAACATAGTGGATTTTCCCCTGTGAATGAGTTGTTTCCCCGCGGTAAAAAAAACACATAAAAATCATACCATAACATTTCTCCGTTAAAAGTATGAAGCAACTGAAGATCTTATTCATTAGACTAACACACATGCACACATCCCCTCATAATATCCATACACGTAGACCCCAACACACACACAAAAAACATACACGCACACGCACACACATCCTCCCTATAAATATAATTTTGTTATGTTAGTTAAATAAGTAATTAGTTTTTTTTAAATAATTATGTTATGTAATATGTATTCGTATACTACTAAAATTATATAAAATCAAAAAATCAGTACCAACTCAAATCATTTTTAAAAACAGCGTAATATTATCAGACTGTATCAGTTATTGTTAAACCTTGTTATTCATAACTAAGTTACTAATTTGGAATAAGCACTTCTATTGTTCCGGAGGGGGGCGTTGGTGTTTGCGACACAGTCTAACGACTACTGCAGGCATCATCGTTCCTTTACCGCTTTATGTGTCTACTTGTTATCTGTTCCAAAATAAACGATTTTTTATTAAACGATTTATTATTAAAATTCGTTTTAAACTATTAAAATACATTAAAATATGTATTAATAAAAGTAAAATATGTATTGACAATTCAGTAAATCTGATAAAAATACATATTTGCCGTTTCAAAATGTATTTTTTGTAGTATAACTGGATAAATGCCACTCTATAATTAGTCGTTACTTGAAATAAAACACTAATGAAGAAATGATATCTCTTCTATCATCGTCATTGATTCCTCAAAGTCTGTATTGGAAATTGATGTCGGCCCAACAATCCTAAGGAACCTTAAAGGCTGCGTTAAGCAGGTGTCTCAGGGACGTAGCACGTGGAGATAAATAGTACATTATATGATAGTTACCAGGCGGCGTAGAATCAAGCAGATAAACAGCAGGCAGAGGTTGGCAGGTCAATGTAAGTGGCGGGCAACAAACCCCACACAGGAAACATCTGACGCACCCGCGACCTTCCTCCATACTTATTACTGCTATCAATAGGTTGCCATCTAAAATAAATAGGGAATTTTATTATTGGAGACCTTGCCCACTAGACCGTTTCGCAACCATCTCGTACCGTGCACGGCGCGTTATCTCCCCTACAAGAATATCTATGAGAACAGTGTCTTATGGGATTCTGTTGTGGGGGTCAGCCGCAGATATAGAAACTATCTTTATACTACAAAAACGTGCGAATCCCTGAGGGAATTATTTAAAGAAATAAACATACTGATCCTACCATCCTTATACGAGGCATGCCTTTTAAGTTGTGTCGTTTGAAGAAAAAAACACAACTAGAACCTTATATTACTTTTTATTGTTTTTCAAAGTATTCACCACGTAGCTTAATACACTTTTCCATTCGCTCAAACCAGTTATTATAACATTTATCCCACTCTAAAGTGGGGGTGTTCAAAATGGCTGACTTCAAAGCGTCAACTGCTTCTTTACCGGGCTGGTACATTTGACCACGAAGACTTTTCTTAATTTTAGGAAATGTAAAGAAATCTTTAGGGCTTAGGTCAGGACTGTGGAGGATGGTCAAGAATTTCTACTTTTTCCTGCTTCAAATACTCAATCGTTTGACGAGCGCTGTGTGAGCTTGCGTTGTCGTGGTGCAGGATGATGCGTCGCTTTGAGTTAGATTTTCGATGTTCGGCGATGACTTGTGGTAAATTCTATTCTATTCTATTCTAAAAGCTATGGCCATTTTACTGCATAATTCCATCATTTGTGCAAGGGACTAAAAGCTCTAGGGTACTTCCTCTGTTTGCTGTAGTTTGCAACTAGATGGCGCTGCAAGTTATTAGTAGGCGGATAGTTTTTGTGATTAGAAACGTTTTGTTCAGGTATCTAGATATGGAACCCTACACTATACTACACACATACATATGCATTAAAAATTTATTTTAATACATTGTACATACAAATATAATAATAATATAATTAAATATGGGACATCCACACACGGTCATCTGGTCCCAAACTAGGCTAGAAGCCTGTACTATAGTAACCAGATGACTGACATACATATTTATATATGCCTATAACACACAGGGACAGATCGAACAGACATGTTCATGCACACAGATATTTGACCTGGCCGGGGATCGAACCCAGGGCCTGCGGCACAGAAAGCAGGGTTACTACCCTCTGAGCCAACAAGGCTCTCCATATGAACAATATGAGCAAATACATACTTTTATAAGCAATACTGGCGGCAGTGAGATGGTCCCTCACAGACCTGAGAGGCTCGGAGGCAGTGAGGGTGCTCCCCGTCTCTGAGCTCGGCAGGACGGCGCCCACCAGACCTGTTGCCGTTATGATACACAGGCCTTCTGCCGCAGAGCCACTGCAAATGTATACTGGGACTTTATATTATATCCTTACTAGCTGCGTCCCGCGGTTTCACCCGTAGTCATCGTTCCCGTGGGAATATCGGAATGTAAAGTGCCCTATTTGTTATTCCAGGGTCTAAACTATCTGTATGTCGAATTTCAGCCTAATCTGTTGATTAGTTTTAGCGTGAAAGAGTAACAATTATCCATCCATCCTCATTCGCATTAATAATATTAGTAGGTATGAGATCCTAGGGATGATTCCAATGAGCCCAAATATGTATTTTAGTGTGGATCTACGTGAACCCTATTCAACAACTGGCACGGAAATTTGCACAGTGTGAAGTTTTACAAACTAACATACAATGAACAACAAAGATAGAAAGACGTACCTAAGACTGAAATATGACCGAGACAACAATATTATTCGCTCGTATGACCTAACTTTACCGACGTATGAGACCTTATTTGAGCTTGCCATTCGAGACGCCAGTACCTCAACTCCTCTTTTCTTAATATCAATGGTCTTGTTATTATTGAAGATACTCTTAGACAAGTGGGAATAATTAATTATTCATCATTATCATCATCAGCCGGAAGACGTCCACTGCTGAACATAATATAAGCCTTCCCCATAGAACGCCATAAACTATTCATATGGGGGGATTTAGCCGTAATCAGTACGCTTGTTGTGCGGCTTGGTGATCGCAGCAGTTGGAATACTTAGTGCCGGAGTGCCGCTGTCCACTCTCCGGTTATGTCCCTATGCCGGGTCTTACGGCTCCCACATGATGAGAAAGGGGAACCCATTTCCGCCACCTACTCATCCTATCATTCACCTATCCATCCAAAGGCTGGTTGCCTGGAAGAGATCGCTCAAAGCGATAAGACCACCCACTTTCAACCAATTATTATTAAGTATGGTGGGCCTATTTTATAGCCACGGCTGTTATTATTCATGGTGAAATAAAACATTAACATGCAATAGCATTGTAAATAATGTACCCAAATCCTTTCAATGTGGGTGTGAATCTCTGCATTTGAAATCTTTCAGTTACGGGCGCCTCTGGCTTCTTATCCACCGCTACGATACGACGGCCATTGTGGAAGAATGCACTCTTTATTATGTGTTCTCCTGAAATTATGCAAGAAATGAATGACTGTGTGTAGGCAGTAGGAGGGATAGATTTCGCCGATAACTCTTACAGTCACGATAGCTCAGTTGGATCAGCAAATGTTGGGGGTTCACGAGTTAATGAAAATACTCATGGGTGAAGCTTTTCTTTCCATATTTCACATTATATATATATATACACACACACAAATGTGTACCCATTCCCATAGTGGGTACTAGGTACACCCACTTTTCCATAGTTATTTTTGAGGTCTCATGTAAAAGGCAGCCTATTGCCATCTGGGCACAATATTCCAGGCTATTAGCATAACCTAATGGAAAAATCCAAAAACACTTTCTAGCCTAACCTGGGAAACAAACCCAGAACTCAACAGTATTGTAATCACTAATGCTGAGTGCATTAGTGATTACAATACTGTGTAATAATTTGTAATATCCGACTCTACCATCTCTGCTGACATCACGCCCAGCTCACTCTTGGCCTCAAACCAATGTCACAAAGGGCCTTTATATAATTAGTTAGACACTATTTCATTACCTGGGAAGTTAGCTGTATACAAGCATTGCCAATCATTAAGCAGATAGTCTTTCTGTCCATAAACTGAGACATCTCCGACCGTTGTGGCTACCAACAAGTGCTTGCCTCCTATGTCCCATTCTAGAGCTGATACCTGGAATTATAGTTATCAATAATAATAGCAATGTTGAGTTCCAGAGAGTTTTGAGTTAGAATCCAAAACTTTAGGTTATCCTTAAGTTAACTTACAGGATTAGAAGTGCTGGTGACTTTATGGCTGTCCCAAGGCGTGTCCAGGTCGCAGACATACACATGGCCGCCCCATGTGTCTCCATCTACATCGTCCAGCTCAGTTGGAGACGAGAACGCTATGATATTAGCAGTAGAAATCGTGCAAAGAGGTCTTATTGTCTCCGAGTCGGAACCGCTAAAAATATGTAAAAACTCAATTTAACTTACATTTCTATGTGTTTGAGTCACCATTGGGAAGTTTACGAGTGTATTTTATAAGTTTAGAAGAAAGTTTCGAAAGTATTTTATGAATGATATGGATACAAACAACACTTACCTTTCGAAGCGCGGCGGTTCGCATTTCAGGGGCCTACGCTTCATAGAATAGATTAACTCCATGATAGGAATGTGGCTGAAACTACGTGCTTTGATTATGTACTTTTATGATTTTATGTACTTTTATGAACATTCAATGGTAAAATTTAATATGAAATAGCGTAGCGCAAACCCAAACAAATAACAATTTTTAAACCTCTTGTTTTAGATCACATTGACATGCAACTTGACACGTTTACGTTGACACTGACATTATAATATTTGTAAGCTATGACACTGACATTGAGAAATAAAGCTTTTTTATTATATAAAAACAGCACGAATCGCGCAGCACGTCGATACAATACAGATAAATGTGCGACTGCGACGCAACGTCGTGTAATCGGCAATAGTACGACACTCAGCAATTATTGCTTAGCGTTTGCTAAAGAATTTAAATTGATTCTGTATGATGAATCTATGTATCGATTCTCGACGAACCTCTCTAAAACTGCGGCTATCTTCAGTCATTCGCAGTCGCAGTTGGCCGTCTCGTAGGAACTTCAGGCGTCACTTACCCTGCGGGCATTGCCCTTTCATTATTGAGTTGTGTTCTCGAACTCGCCGGTTCTCGCCTCGAAAATGGCGGATCTAACGTCGGTGTCGACTACTGTGTAAAATATCGCGCAAAATTGTGTATTATATGTGAACATGTGATAACGATGAATTAAAAAATCCCGCCTAGTGTTCCTGTAGTGGTTCAGAATCATGTGTCGGACAGGGATGTGCCGTTTCGGGATCAAAAACTGGATTTTCTTGTTCGTGTCTCTGCATTTGTTTACATACGCTCAAGGTAAGCTCGTTGTAAATATCCCTTTATATCGATCGTTGAAGCCGAATCGCTTTTGAAATTGGAATGTTTTAATTCGATGCAAATTGTCGTTATTTTATGCATTTGAAAATGGAATTATTGTGCATCCAGAATAAATCGGTCGCTGTTTTAGTTAAGGATTTATTAAGTCGAGTGAATACGCGGTTTATTTACGTAGCGTTAATGGTTAGTGTGTAAGTTAATGCAGTAAAATGTCCTGGTAAAGCTATGCACTGGCAGATTTACTGCGTTTCGGTGCTCGGTACTAAACAAGTGTCTTTAATGAAGCTTTTAAAATAGAAATTAAATAAGTCGTTTTAATGTTGGATTTAGGTTTATGACACTAAATAAAAAGAGAAATGGTCTGTTTAGTACCTATAACAATTAATTAAAGTCGGTGAAACCTACATAATCCTTCTTACTTAGTTTTTGACACAGAGGAGATGAAAGAGGTTTCATCCTGATCTGTGATTTTTGATCTGTAAATTGTAAAAGCTCCATCAAACTCGGCCTAGCCGCGTCTGAAGACTATGTGCAATCTGCAGTCTGCACTACTTTATATGCTCAGTGGTCTGCACAGACTGTTTTTAAACGCGTTTTTTGTTATCTTGGTATATATAATAATCATCACCATCATCAGCTCAGCCATAGGACGTCCACTGCTGAACATAGGCCTCTCCCCATAGATTTCCACCTAGTCTGGTTGTAAACGACGTGCATCTAGCGTGATTCTGCTGTCTTTGTCAGATCGTCTGTCCGCCTTGTGGGTGGATATCCCACGCTACGTTTGCAACAATAATATTCAGATAATAATTATTATCTTTTTTTTAAGAGAAAGCTTATATAATGTTCCATTTGAAAGTCCCTGTCTTGTTTTCAACTGTAAGTGCGCCCATAAATAAATATTATTTATATAGTAGGTAATGTACATATATAAAAAATACCTAGCTATACTTTATACCTATCTAAAAATAATACTCAAAATCATAATAAACTCCCCTCCCAAATCCATAAATCCTCAAAATTAGGCATAATCATTGCCATAACGCAGCAACATTTTCCCTATTTTGGAATGTTGCCAGCTATTCCATAATTACCCCCACAAAGTCTAGTTAGCTGTAATTAATAACTAGATGCAGGACTTAATTAAAATGCTTGAGACGTGTTTGTTTTTACTGTGATGTATTAAAAAGTCGTACATGTATGGAGCTAGACTAGGAGCGGGTTTATTTTAATAAGCTTTTCCTATAGTGGCTTCTCTATTCGATATGTGAGCGTTTCTAACTAAGTTCACTTTATTATGTGGTCTATATGGTAATCATCTTATGTAAGAAAGTAATAAGCTATACGAAGATAATGTGTGTTTATTTTTTTTTATTTTTTTTGTAGGCATTTATTTTTATGACATTTTAATTAATTTAATGATAAATAGTCTTAATTATTTATTTAGTCATTGAAATCTGTAATTTTTGAATGTGTTATGGGTCATGTGAGCCTGAAATAAACGAATATTTAATTTATTATTATTTATTAATTTTATAGAATAATTGATTGAATTTGACGTTACTTTTCGGAACTCCATTGCAAACTCCTAGAACAAGAATATTTAGTTTTTAGTTCCTATTTTTTAGTGTCAAAAACAACATGCACAGTGCACCGCCCTCCCGCCCGCAAAATTGCATGCAAAGAGGAAATGCTATTAGGTATTATTTTTTGTTAGTGACACCATTCATATATCGACACATGTTTCGCGTCTACACGACGCATCATCAAAAAGAATTTTAAAGAAGTAATTTTATAGAAGCTTTCATTAGGTACAGAGAAATCCGTCTTGGTAGACCACCATGACTTTGCCCAATATCCTGAAATTTCATAAAATATTAGAAACATCGGCATCCCTGCGGCGACAGTATTTGCATAAAAAAGAAATAACTCCATTCTTCTATTAAAATTGGGTCACGAGAGGGGGTGGTAAGCAGAAATTACGATACTACAAAACGTGGAGTAAGAAAGAACACAGGAATTTTAAGAACTCTCTTTAACTAATAAACAAATGCTATAATCAATACCCAATACTTGGGTGGCTGTTAGACATCCTTATTTACCCATAATCGATGATACTAGTTGCACCTTTATCGATATTATCATCAACTTTATGGTAATAACTCGTAGCCAATCGTCAAATCTCTGGTTATATTTGATCACACATCCGTATTCAAGAACAATACATATAGTAAGGTACCTACCTACCTACTGTCCTAAGTAACGAATTTCTCACCGCGTTCGTCACGGCAGCCAATTGTTTCCATTTGGATTTACTGGCCCGCTGGCCCTATGCGTTTGGGTCATCATAGTATTGTTCTTAAATACTGGTGTAAATATTACGCATCGCACGTTATTAAAATTAACGTTTTTTAGCGTCATTGTCATCAGTTAAGTTAAAAACATGCAACGCGTACATGACCAATTCTTATTAAACCGACTATACTTTTTTTTACCTACCAACGTTGTTTACTCTATATTTTGAAATATCAATAATGCATTATAATCTATGCTTTTCATCCATGTTTAGATTTATAATTATTTGAATAAACATTAAAATAATGGTTTTCACAATACAGAGCAAGCCGACTTCTGTAGGTCAGGTTTAGGTTTATCTTGTGACATTTGTGGTTTTCGACAAAGTTATTGTGCAAACCAAACCATTATTTTTGTAGTGATAATCTTAAATTATAAATGGTTTCATAAAAAAAAATGCTATCAAGTACATCCTTTTGATATCTTGGTTATATCGGTAACATGACAAATCCCCGATCCTGTTTGGAAAGCTGCACATACCGTATTATCTAATCTGCGTTCGGAATGAAGCCCCGTGGGCCGCCGCCTCGCTCCATATCTGCCGAGGTTTCTATCTGTATCAAGTTAGCACACAAATGGCACGGGTGACATTTCTCATTCCGAGAATCTAAGAAAACTTTGCATATTTAGTTTTTGCTTTACTTTGGATTCTTTCTACGGTTTTGAACGTTAACGCGTGAAGAAATCAATAATATACACGTGAAATTAAAAAATAAAACCACGATCATGTTACATAATATATTATAATGCGTAACGCACACTTAAGGCTTGGGCAGAGAGCTCGCATAGAGGACAAAGATGCCTAGAAACTTCCGCATAGCCACCACGTGGCACCTTCCAAACAAACGATTGTAAAACAATCAGTTGAAAATATTAATCCCTACAAGTTTCTGGTGCGTTCTTCTTGTTAAGGTATCTTTCCGAACGCACGGTAGACTCATTACTGTTTATCTTCATTGAAGTACAAAAGTGTCAGATTGTGACCTATTTGAATAAATTTTTTTGACTTTGATATAAAAGAATTATAAAATTCGTTTCGTTCGGCTCGTTCGACGCGTTTGGATAAGTTGGATAAGTGTGTGTTTACCTTAAGTGTCAAGTCGCTTTTTCGGCTAAATACCACTATATCCACAACATCGTCACACCGTCTTATTCCCAGACTTCCAAAATCCATTACAAGCCAATATGAAACACAAAATGTGGGTGTATCTACTATGGGACTGAGTCCTGGGTACACCTCTGCCTACCCCTTCGGGAAAAAGGCGGGAATGTATGTTATTTTTTTATGAAACACAAGTAAGCGTGCCCTTTCTCATGCCCGCCTACCGTCTGTAACGTGTTAATTAAGCCCTAGTTAAGTACATTTATCTAACCCTGTGCCCTACACAACATTGTTAGATCAAACTAATTACTTATGTACCGTAATAGGCCTATATATATCACTTAACCTATCTCTATTCTACATATTAATTTGTTTTTAAATGTGGATGGAACCTGAAAGTTTACGATACTTTGAAACTGTTTTTCTGGAATCAAGTATTTGTAGTGCGGCGTTGTGTCCTTGGTAGCAAGGGTCCAACGCCGCAGTGGCGCCCAACGTGGGGCCGAGAAGTTGAAGGTTTGTTGTTATTAACTTAAAACGTCAGAAACTTAACGTAATTTTGATATAGGTAACTGTGCTTAAAACTATTAAATATGGGTCCGCAGGCATCTTTGTCTATATACACACGTATATTTATAATAATATATCTATTGACCAATCTTTACAAAAACAAACCTTATTTAATAAAGTTGATTTTAATATAGTAGGTACAAAGATGCCTGGAAACTTCTACAGCCACCACGCGGCATCTTGCAAACAAACAATAAATGTAACCAAACCAATTATTGTTAAACTCGCATAGTTTCCTGTGCGTTCTTCTTGTAGAGGTATCTTTTTTGATGTCACGGTACTTATTCAATAATTAGTAGGTAGGTAGCTTTATTAACGTAACAATGTTGTAATCGGTATAAAATTATACAATTTTTAGTCTTATAAATATAAATAAATATTCACGTATGTTAAAAAGATAAATGAATCTAATAAAAATCGGTAAAAATATGGAATAGCAATCTGCTAAGGTTGGTTTAATTGCTATGTTGTATGCTAATTCCAATCGTGACTATGGTTTGACTATTTCATTTCTTGCATGAAATTTATAGCAGATTCGTTCTTATAACTATTTTGTCTACTGTTTTGCTGAGTCAAGCATGAATAGCGATTCAGATAATAGCAGCGTGTGGCTAGCGAAAAATTATTACTTTATATACCTCAATGACGCATGATGTTCCGCAAAGCTATTCACAAAACCAAAGTTGTGAGCCAAAAAACTAGGTGTAATCTGAACATGAGAGAACTGTCTCCAAGCACATTACACGTCCATAGCAAATGTTAAGCGTAGAAGCGACCGTGAAAGCACACGCTTTCACGTGGTCACGTACCGCTCGTAAATCATTATGGCCTCTGCAGCGCAACCAATAATGTGTTGACCTTTTGGATAGAATAT
Organism: Hemistola chrysoprasaria; assembly: GCA_947063395.1. Taxonomy (NCBI): domain Eukaryota; kingdom Metazoa; phylum Arthropoda; class Insecta; order Lepidoptera; family Geometridae; genus Hemistola; species Hemistola chrysoprasaria. The sequence continues at coordinate 483,784 of OX346734.1, read as the reverse complement.
GTGGAGAGCTTTGAAATAAAAACGCGTCTTTGGTCGCTGCGGGTTCCTGCACACCAATTAAGACCTATGACACATATTAACCCTTGGGCTTAAGTCACTCTAAACCTAGTTTTATGAAAATTATCCGTGATGGCCGGCCTGATTATAAATTTATTTTGTCAAAAATCAATGTGTGTAACCTATGTTCTACCACTACCACAATAATAATAACCCCTAGATATCCGTCTAGACCAGACGAATAAACATAATCATAAACATAATATTAATTTAGAGTAGATTTAACTTATTGCTCTCAAAATCCACAAGTACTTGCCTACAGAGATGTCGCCAGTCTCAACCCTTTACGTGTTACGGTAGTTTTATTTTTTAATCGCTCGTAAAGTTTACGCGCGCCCTTCTGTCCTGAATGAGCTCTCCCTCCGTTGGGCGGGACCGAATGGCTGCACCGTTGCCAGGTTTAAGGTGATTTCCCAAGTTGATGACATCATTTGACTGAGACAAAATTCAGGGAATAAAACTTGTTTATGACGTGGGACTATGGGTATTTGGTAATTATTTTACGTCTTAATCTTTAGTATTTTCATCTATTTTGAAAACACATCATTTGTGCGACCATTGCTAATAAATAAAATGATCGCATTTTCTTTTCGATAATTTATAAAATAATTAATATAAAAAAATAATAAAAATGGTAATTTTGGTAGGATATAAAAATAGGTTAACCTGCATTTAATTAACAATAAAGAAAAGGCTTCGTTACTAACTTTATTTATATTTATTTATATAGCAGAATATTATATTATGAATGTTGTATGGATATTGTAAAACTGGTAGTTGAAATAATATCCAGCGAGTTTCTTGTGCGTTCTTCTTGTAGATATTTTACCGAAAGCTCTGTAGACAAATGAATTATTAGTTCTATTCACTTTCAAAAATGCCTTCTTGAGAATTACTCAAATAAACACTCGATTTTTGCATTATGGTATGTCCATACTCATATATATAGGATGCCCATACTCGTAGTTTCGCTCAGTTTTGGATTTTTAATTTAGGGTGATTTTCCCATGAGTTGGCAACCCCGATCACTGCGGCAACGTGCGTAGATTATCAACAAAATGTCGGTTTTATTCCCACTACACCGACGCGACGCACTGGCGGCGGCACCACTGAATCCTTGATTGAAATTGAATTTAAGAGTAACTACGTCGGATTTTTGAGACTTTACTGGCAACAGGTCTGATTTGAAAGCATAATATTTAGGTACAATAAAAAAGTAATTGCTTGTTTCCAAACTAACAGTAACAATTATTATTGTTTTTGGAAAATTTATATATTTGTTGCCATGATGTTCAAAATCTTAGAAGATAACTTATTACGGTTTTAAATGGGCTTTATGGAATATAAAAATGAGTAACACCATATTATATTCATGTATATTGTACTAAGTAAATGAAAGTTCATATTTTATTCCAAGAGACCTTATAAAAAAGTTAGACACTAGCACGTTAATAAAATGAATCACTAATGGATTTACTTACCGTGCGTTTGGCAAAATACCTCTACAGCAAGAACGCAAAAGAAACTTGTAGTGCTTAATTTTTTCTATTAATAAATGAACAATATTTGATTTGGTTACATTTTATTTGTTTGTAAGGCGCCGGGCGGTGGGCTAACATAAAAAATCTTACAGCACGTTTTCTATTCGGTATTCTGCACCAATAGCAAGGCCGAATACCGTATCAATTCCTTCAAAGAGAATAGCTACTGATTAACCAACGTGGCCACGACCGAGTATTGATCAGGGAATACTATCAAAGGGACCATTTGTGCCCAGGACACGTACCTACCCAAGTCTACGATTACTTTAAAGGATATTGCTGAAAATATACCTACTTTGAGAATATATTAAAGTAACTAGTCTTCCTTCCGGTGGGAATATCAGGATGAAAAGTATTTATGTGTTATTCCAAGGTCTAAGCTATCTACATACAAAATTTCAACTCAATCAGCTCAGTAGTTTTGGTGTGAAAGAGTAATAAACATCCATTCCTTCATGCATTCATCCATCCTCACAAACTTTTGCATTTAATAGGATAGAATAGGAAGTAGGATTAGTAGGATATTCTGACTGCCTTGCTAATTGAGCATGGGGTCTTGGATTCAATTCACAGGTCAGGCAAAAAGTTATCTATACATATCAATTTTTCATTAGGAATTTTATTATTAACATCCTGTATTTGTGCCCGGTTAACAGCAATAGGCTCGTCCCCCATGGTACATATAACATAACTAATGACTGACAAAGTATGAGACTGGAGCCTAGCCTACTCCTTTACCAAATTGAAATACATTTACCTAAGGCACAAAATCCTATCCTACTTATGTTATAAATGCTTAAAGTTTGTGAGGATGGATGGATGTTTGTTACTCTTTCACGCCAAAACTACTGAACAAATTGTGCTGAAATTTGGTAGGTAGGTATGTAGATAGTTTAGACACTGGAATAACAAATAGGGTACTTTTAATCTCGATATTCCCGCGGGAACATATAGTATTCCATAAAGTAATATTTGTGGTGCTTAGATACAGTACAAAATGCGAGATTGGTACACAATGGCAGATAATGCTAAGACTTTATAACATGAAACGATAAAGATAAATATTAAAAGCAGAGAACTAAACAGATATAACAAGCTAGTAGCAGTTTTTGTGAGCATTTTCTTTATAATGTAGCTTCCAACGTAATATTAAAATGCATCTCTCGTCCGAGCCGGGGGAGCATCCGATCGGTCACATAATCTAATTTGCGAAGGATCTGCCGAATTTTTTAGAAGTATATATTTTTGGGAAGAAAGCTATAAAATAAATATTATACATACCATTTCTATATTATACTCTGTTGACAATGAGCGACAAATTAGACCATTTTAACCCCCGATCGAATAAAATGGGTGTTATAAGTTCCTAAAGGACTGAACCAAATTTGATTACACATTGTTTTCTTTGAAAGTTGACGAGTATAGCACATAACATCTCGTACATTCACGTCTTTTTCCCGAAGGTATAGGCAGAGAGTACCCAGGCCTCAATCCCATAGTAGGTACACACTTCGCCAGTATGTTATAGGTCCCACGTAATAGGGGGCGAGCGTATTGCCATCAACCGGGCACAGTTCCAGACTTCAAGCTATCGTTGAGATAAATCCTAATAGGAAAATCCAATAACACTGCCTGATCTGGGGATTGAACCCGGGACCTCATGATCAGTCGAGCTTGCAACCACTACGCCACCGAGGCAGTCTAGAGAAGTTTACAGTTTACCTAATTGAATCGAAAAGAACGAACTGAACTTCTACTGATTTTTTTTTATGATATACATGACGAGCAAATCAGGTGCCTGATGGTAAGCATCATGATAGCCCATATCTGACACAGTACCACCCAGTGTTTTAAAATTCTAAATTCTGCTCGGCACTGCACTGCGCCTATCACCCTGAGATATTAGTTGTTGAATCTCGTGATGCCCAGTACTGGTAACATTGCCCTTCATACCGAAACACAGTAATGTTTGCACATTACTGCTTGGCGGATGAATAACTGGCAAAGGTGTGGTACCTCCCCAGGCGGCCCCCTGCAAAAGAGGCCTACCACTACATTTTTCAGCCCTACAAGTGCGTTCTTCTTGTAGAGGTATCTTTCCGAACGCATGGTAGACTCAGTACTGTTTATCTTCATTGACGTGCAAAAGTGTCAGATTATGACCTATTTGAATAAATCTGTTTGAGTTTAAGTTTGAATATCATCGTGATTGATTCAAAATTTGGTATCCTGTCACTTTAACAGTATTGCAACGACTTGGAAATCTTAACCTGATGCAGTATCAGGTTCAGGTTGACCTAGTAGTCTAATATAACGTGTTTGGGCTCATTGGAGTCGTCTTAGAATAGAATAGAATATAATAATACTTTATTGCATACCAAATTAAATTAAAAGGTTAGAAGCCCTCCTGATCAGAAGGTCTAAGTAGCAAAATGTCCAACAGCGCGAAACGTCTAATGAGCAAAAAAGCCTAGTTAGCACAATGCCCATATAGCAAAATGTCCAACTATCAGATGGTCTGTATAGCAGAACACCTTATATCGTGTATGTTACAGATAGAAGGGTCTGATGATGGAGCACGAGGGATGAAATTCCTTAATTGATTTAGCTTTTCACGAACCGCGTGCGCAGCGTCTACTGCAGTATTTTGTAGGTAAACAAAAATTTTGAGTAGACTTTCTGTATGAATTTTATTACAAGCTTTCTCTCAATACTTTTCATGAATGTATAAAAGAGCCTCTAAAGTATAGACGCGTCAATTATAAGCAATCAATAAATCGGTCCAGTATTGAGTGTTTACCCTACTTTATACTGATCGAGACACGTAGCGCCGCTTTGTATTAATGACCCTTAATTGCTACACTTAGGGCACTTAGGTTAAGATTTACCACACTACATTACTAGGATATTACAATTTTTGTTTTTATTATACATAACATCAAGCGTTTTTCTCGAAGGGAGGACACACACTAAGCAGTGGTGTATCCAGGACTTCGTCCTAAAGTAGGCACACATCGCCTATTGCCATCTACCGGGCACAATTTAGTACTCCAGACTGTTATTGAGAAAATTCCTGATGGAAAATCTAATAAAACTTTTTGCCTCACCTGGTGAACGAACCCGGGATCTCATGATCGGCAGTAGCGCTAACAACTATGCCACAAAGGTAATATGCGCTTATACAATTTACTTAGTTGTTTAGGATGACAAAAACGCTGTTAACCGAGATTTAAGATGGTGGACCTACCTACCTGTTATATTCAATTGCACATTATTTTAACCACAATAATTTTAGTCTATAGGTATTAGATAACACGCTTGACCAATTACGTTCAATCGCTTTCTTCTACCTTACTCTGAGCGCGTGACCTAAAATTGTTTTGGCGGATAATTGAAAACCAATAATCTTTCTTGGTTTTCAATTATTCGTATAGTTTAGAATTTTTCAGGTTCATTGCAAAAGTCCGTTGAACCGTAATAATAATTGGAATCTTGAATACTGATTGGCTAATATATTAAACAATATTTATTAAACAACCAACCAGACCAATCGAGTCGGAGTTTTGATGCTGATTTTCGCCAATCAGCGCATCTGTCAAATTCATCAGCCAATCATTGCTCAATGAGTCATTCGCGGATATCCTACGGCAATGGACCCTAGAAAATAGGTTGTTTTGCAAAGAATTAATAGCTAGGAAGATCGATAAAAATGCCTTGTTTTCCAATTATCTGGTCTTTTGCGGTTTTTCCGATCATCCTACAACACATTCATCATGCTCCTGCCCTTATCCTACATAAAGTATGGTCGGCTCGGCAGTTCATCTCCCGCCTCCAGTCTATCATTCGTCATCTCTGCACTCACTTCTTTTTCCATTTATATTCCATTTATCCATATTTAAATAAAAGGGGAGATAGATACGTTCTCCCAGCGCTTACTCAACAACTGGCAAGTGCAATTTGCTCAGTGTGCAGTTTGCACAGTGACATATAATGAACAACTAAGATAGAAAGACGTACCGCTAAGACAGAAGTGCGACCGAGACAACAATATTATTCGTTCGTACGACCTTACTTCACTGACGTACATGGACCTAATGGGACCTAATTTGAGCTTGTTATTTTCGAGAAGCCAGTACCTCATCTCCCTTTTTCTTTAAATCAATGCCTTTATCACGCTTATTTTTCTTCTTTATACAGTTCATCCAGGACTTTAGGACGCCCCCTCCTCACATAATCACTAACATCCATTCTCATAGTCCTATTGACCACAGGACTTTAATTCCTTCACATTACATGTCCATACCAGGCTTATCTTCCACTCTTTAAAATTTCTCAGTTACTGGAGCTCCTTTCAAACTTTCCTTAACATACTCACTTATTATTATCCTACAACATAGTATGTTGATAAAGTATGTCGTACCTATAGGTAAAGGATATAAGATCTAGACTGGTTAGGTACCTTACTAGGTATGGCGCCAGCCGCCTGTCCATATTAGGAACATATCAACTACAACACTCATTTCTGAAATATAACGGGAAAACTCATATTCCTCATCACTTTAGCTTAGATACTATAGGTATCTGTTTTGTGCTGTAGGTTAGTTTTTTCTGACTAAATTATGTCGCTCGAAAAACCTCTATACCCGGTATTTTGAGAGGCGTATACAGACACCATATTTAGGGTTCCGTCTGTCCGTCTGGATGTCAAGACACTTTTTAACGAGAACGCGTGGAGGTATCAAGTTGTAATTGATATCAACTACTCAGATCTGCGCACCCTTGTGTAACAAAATCATACTTCTAAGTTAACTCAATCAAAAGTTATGGCCATTTTTCTGCATATTTCCATACTTTGCGCAAGGAGCTAATAGATGGCGCTGTATGTTTTTGGTATCTGGGTATGGACCCTACACACGTATGCCTTAACAATTTATTTTAGGCCTACCTGCAGAGACTAAATGTAGAGAATATCACCTATCGGAGTCCATCTTTGAAACCATATACAGAAGATGAGCTCAAAGACAGCCCTCGCTAGGTGCAAGGTCTATTGTGAATGGATGGAAACTACTTGGTAAATTTTCGATAGATTCTGATTACTCGATAGATTATGATTTCATTACAGATTGTGGGTTCTCGAGATAGATAGAGAGATAGATAGAGATAGATTTTGATTTCCTTTCCTGCTTTTCTTGTCAAAAGGTAACATTAGGAGTCAGAGAGCCAGGCTCGTCCCAGGATCCCTTCCTGCAAAAATAATTTGTCTTTTTTCTGTTCTAAGTATTTTGTAGAATGTTATGATGATAATAACCTTATAACATGCTAACCTTAGTTGTAAAATTACTTCAGTAACCAAACGTATGTCCTTTGGTTATAGACTATTACATAGGACCAAAAAACTAATTATGGGTGTAGCTAATATTAGACTGGTCCTGAACTCACCTTTGCTTTGCTCACCTTCGGGAAAAAGGTGCTATGTAATGTGGTTTTACAACCTTTGCTGCCGAAAAAAAAAGGAATTATAACGAGGAATTATAATTATTATCTCGTAATTTCATCTAAAAAAGATGTCTGAATTTTTTATAGCTTTTTAATGACATTTTTTCAAGAGGAAACGACCTCTCTTTATCTCATAAGTACCCAATGTAATGTTAACCCTTACCCACCCATTAATCCACAAAAATATGGGCCTGTCCTAATGAACGGTGAATTAGTTAATACTCGTGTAATCCTTGCTATCTCGTTAGGTAAGTGATGTGAATAATTTATTGTCATGTTCCATAGGATTTATCTGCATGAAAATACATTTGTTTAATTTGTATGGCTTATATATATATTTTTGGACTAGCTGTGCTCGGCGGTTTCACCTGCGTAGTCTTCGTTCCCGTGGGAATATCGGGGTAAAAGTACCCTATGTGTTATTCCAGGGTCTAAGCCTATCTACATACCGAATTTCAGTTCAGTCAGTTCAGTAGTTTAGCCTGAAAACGGTGTTTTCAGTAGTTTAGCGGTGTTTTTTTGTGTCATCTAGATGGCGCTGGAGTCGAGTTAGAACTCGCTAGAATAAAAACTATATATACTACACTAAAATGCGTTCGGTAAGATACCTCTACAAGAGGTATCTTACCGAACGCACGGTAGACTCAGTACTGTTTATCTTTATTGACGTGCAAAAGTGTCAGATGATGACCTATTTGAATAAATCTGTTTAAGTTTGAGTTTTGAGAAAATAAAACACTTATGAAGAATTTATATCTCTTCTATCGTCGTTATTAGTTCCTCAAAGATTGTATGGGAAATGATGTCGGACCAGTCACCTTAAATTAGTTAGTTCGTGGTCTCCATTCGAGCACCTTACAGCCGCGCTATGTCGGTAACTTTCGTTCGTCTACAGTCACACCATTTACATTACAGATCTCCTCATTTTTTATTCGATCTCGTAGAGAAATCTCTAACATAGCCCTCTCTATAGCTCTCATCGATCTTCTGTATTACTTACATTGTATTCTAAAATAAATACCCATACAAAACTCAATAATACATAATCATTATAAACTCCCATAATAAATACCTGTTATGTTCATACAATACGATCGATCGAGCGCAGAGTTCTTTGATTCCGCATAATTAAAAACTTCAATAAGCCGCGCACAGGCTTATCGTGTGCGTGCACTGGTTTGTAGTCGGGGAGCTGGCTGGCTGGTTATAAAAATCATTTTAATTTTTAACGAGTGAAGCGAATTCTCAGTCAAGGAAAGGGGATCGGTGTTTCTGCCACTTTAATAGATCTGGGTTTTGAATATAAGAAAAAAATACTCGATCTCCGTGAAATTTTGTATATAATAGAGGGCCAGCTTATTGCCATCAACCGACCTAAATCCCAGACTTGAAAGCTGTAGACCAACCAACTAGCCAACCAAATAAAATATACCTACCCCAAATAACTAATAACTAAAGTTTTCATGCGACGCGACGGTCTCCTAGACTATTCACATATTTTACACATTAGGGGTCCGTTGATCGGCTCGCTTCTCGCCTAAAGCTCTCCGTTTCATGTCGTTAATTAAAACAAATCGGGATTTGCTTTTAATATAACGAGGGTTCTGTGAGTTACAAATTAAATACGGAGATATGATTGCGCGTGGCCAAAAACAACGATTATATTTTTCCTTCGTTAAAAACATACATAGATTCGAGATACTTACTCATAACATACCATCACCGTTTCCCAAAGTGATACGAAAAGATGTACCCAGGACTCAGTCCCATAGTAGGTTGCTATCCCACACTATGCCATGATTTTTCAAATTTTATGTAATAGAGAGTGATTTGCCATCTACCGGGCCCAGTTCCATACAGCTGTCATTGAGTAAATTCCTATTGGAAAATCCAAGTAATTTTTGCCTGACCAGGGGGATCGTCGAACCCAAGACCTCATGATCGGAAGCGCTTGCAAACTACTACGCCACCGGGGCAACTTACTTAAAAAGTGATTTAGTTGGTTTCAAGAACCTCATCTGCCTACTGGATGGATTGCCAATAGATTCTTTATTATCACGACGATTTTATCTACTCGTACTCTCGTACTATTAGGAAACAGGGATAGGCATGTGATTGGAGTTCAAGAACTTTGAAAATGTCATGTTATGTTTATTGTTGGTTATGTAGATTTCGTGTTACCTTTTATTATATTTTGGCTTTTTATAATCCTACTTATTATCATGAAATCACCGAAAATTACCCTTATTACTACGGCAAATAATCCACTTAACTAGATTTGGGTAACTCCCAACAAAACATAGAATAGAAAATACAGCTCGACAAAAAATAAATTGAGTACAATATTACGGTGCGGAACCCTGGTTACGGAATCGAACGCAACTCACGTTCTTTATTACAATTTTATGCGAACCTTCGTTAGTATGCAGTTTGACAACGGAAATATTTGGTGGAAATGTTCGACTGGTTAGTACCTTATCGCAATGAGATTTGTTTCAATGAACTTTGCCATCGGGGCATCGCGCTCGCTTATTTGTATCCGACTACGGCAAAGTGAAGGAAGGACATACATGCACTCATAGGTGCTCGATGTCCATCTCGGGCCATAAAATGAGCATATAATATATTTTTATATTTTCTTCTTTCCTACTCGTATATATATTTCATGCCATCTGGCTTAGCTTTTTACTTTTTATTAGCCCATAACCTCTTAGATATGCCAAGGTGGCGAATTATTAATAAAATAAATATTTTCACATGTAGGAAGCCATTGGATCATTTATTGATGACACCTTCATACGGACACATCAAACTTGCTAAGAGACCATAGAGTGACCTTAGCAAAGTAGGTCCTACTCTCTACTCTCTTTTACACATATGAGGTACTATATAATAAGTTAACAGAATGCTATCAAAAAAAAATTATTATACCAAAAAAAAAACATTGGTATTGGTTTTAATTGGTAATCTGTTCTGTGACGAAATGCTAAAATAGCGGAATATTTCGAAAAAGGATACTGATGCCAATATCAATTATATCTTATGATTGTTTCGGTATATTACTTTTGTGATATATACCGGTTAAAAAGTGTTACATTATTCTAATATCAATATAAGTACGTCACAAGACTACTTTTGTGGGCTCCTAGTAAGTAGTAAGTAGACAGTGTCATGTAGATATATTATTATAATATGACAAAATACTACTGCAAAAAAAGAACCAAGTCGTTGCAACAGTCTTCGTTCCAAGTTCCAATACATACTTTGTAAGCATTCATTCCGAGTAAATGCTTATTATAAGGTTCGTTAGTTTCTTGTAATATTGCTGAGGATTCTTCCAAGAATTAGCCAAATTCATTAGGATGGTCTTATAGCGATCCACAGCACATTATTTTTCCACTCTGAAATTAAAAACTGCCGATCAGGTCTTGGGTTCGCGGTTCGGTCCCAGGTCAGACATTAGATTTTTGATTAGGAATTTTTTCAATGACAGCATGGAACTGTGCCCGGTAGATAGCAATAGGCTCGCCCCCTATTACATGGGATTTAAAAAACATAACTGCCGAAATGTGGATGTACTTACGTACTAACCTACTATGAGAGAGTAGGTCCTTGGTACAACTCAGCTGACCGTTTCAGAAAAAAGGGTGATGTTATTAATTAAAAAGAAAATCTACCTATGTTTTTTATCCTGGTAATTCACTTTTATTATTCACAGAAAAAATTAAATAGGTTAATATGTTTGTTTAAACTTTCAAAATCAGGTTACATAATTATATGAAGTGCATCAAAACAATAACAGACAAGTGTCGCCTGCATTAAAGAAGGATACAGACAGACGGGACAGACAATTATATCTATTATTAATATCAAAGACCGAGGCAGATATGCTCCACTATATTTATTTATCTATAGGGATTAACTACGGTTGTAGGTTTAAGCCGCACTATATTATAACTACAGTAGCACAACTTTAGAGAAAAATACTATTTTGTTAGATTTTTTTACTTTTATTTTAGTTTCTGCCTTACAGGAATCTTAGCGACCCGGCACTCTGACAATATGTCCACTTAATCCATATAAATTGACTCGAGCGTATAATGAGTGTATAATTTAGGAAACCGTTCTGTTAGAGTTTTTTTTTACTATTAAGAGCGTACGCGGCCTTCTAGGAATTTGACACAATCCTATGAAAAATTTACCAAATCGATGTTTTGTATTCCCCTGTTTCCTGTGAATATAATAAACCCACTCCATAAATTTATAATCCTGATATTATTATAGTGAAGTAATCTATTGACTGCCTCTGTGGCGTAGAGGGCGCATGCTCGACTGCCAATCAAGAGGTCCCGGGTTCGATCCCCAGGTCAGGCAAAGTGATAAATATTGGATTTTTCCATTAGGAATTATCTCAATAACTGCCTGGAGTCTGGAACTGTGCCCGGTAGATGGCAATAGGCTCGCCCCCTATTACATGGGACCAATAACATACTGGCGAAATGTGGGTGTATCTACTATGGGACTGAGTCCTGGGTACACCTCTGCCTACCCCTTAGGGAAAAAAGGCGTGTATGTATGTATGTAAGTAATCTATTATGTCACTGTCATTTTAATTTTTCTTATAAACTCTTGGTTTCTTCATAGTGAACTTTCAAAAATCGCAGTTTTTCTCGCGTGATTGAACGTTCACTACGAAAAAATGTAGAGTTTATAAACAAAAATAAAATGATAGGGACATACTTTACTACATCTTTAAAATATGAAACTGCTAAGAGGTCCTCTTTCCTGTTAAATAGGTTAGCGTTTGACCCCAATCTCACCTGATAGCAAGTGAAGATGAGGCCTAAATTTAAAAAAATATATTATTATTTGAGAGTATTACTAGGTAGGGTCTGTTGTGTTTTTGTTGTTCTGTATCACAGTTACAATCTGAATTATCCAGCTGTCATGAGTTTAGTAAAAACAAAATCGCTATCCCCATGTCAGACAAAAAGTGTTATAAGGTTTTAATCATTAGCCATTTTCTCCATGACATCTTTGAATCTGGAACTGTACCCGCTAGATGGCATTAGACTCGTCCCCTAATGCAGGGGTCTAAAGATATAACTGGCGAAGTGTGGGTGACCAGGATTTCATTTAAAACTTCTGTGTAGATGACTTTTCGCGAAAGGATCTCGAACTATTTATAACAAAGCCTCTCAAACAAACGGATATGTTAACAAGAGTTTAACTGTCAAACAATTTATAATGACAGGAATCCACATAAAAATTATATTCTCATAATAAAACCGCAATAAAATTGAACAAACTGACAATTTGTTATTGGGATAATCCGATGAAATGATTCCACATTCAAAGACTTTTATATGACGTCATAACTTTAAATATACCATTTAAATAAAGTAACTGTATGGACATTATTGTAAAAGGGCAACTTGTTTGTTACCGAATGACATCACCCTTGGGGTTCGATGCTCTAAATTTGACGAGCCTCAATTCAGTGTTGATAGAGAGTCAGTGGCGTGTCAATGTAATGGCCAGTGCATGGAAGTTACTATGCATATTATGTTTCTAACATCACGCTTTCTGCCCCGAAGGGTTAGACAGACGTGTACCCACTGCCTAAATTAGCGACTAAACACATTGTCCGATTCGTTTTTGTGATGTTAGCCACAGTCTAAATTTCTTAGTCGATATTAATTTTTAAGTTAAGTGAGTAAATATAATTACCTTCTTAAAGTTATGTTGTCATTAGTTGTAGTACTGTAATGACAATATAGTGTATTGAGTATGAGCACAGAATTGGTATGAGTCGATATGATTTGTGAGATGGAATTTTAATTTCAACTTTATGTGTCGTGAGAAATACGGTCGAATGTCGTGACCCACGGTGCACGGTGGCATCGGCTACAATAAATTAGTGTATTCAGGTATAGAAGGCCGGCTCAATCATAATATGTGGTGAACAAAACGTCAACCTGGGCACGTATTGGACGCGTTTCCTTGTATCTGATAGCCGACCTGCACTCTTTAAAATAATATTACCAGTATACTCCGTGGAGCATGTCATTGTGGTGTGATACAGTTCATTAAAAAATATCCCATTTTTTACTCTTTCTTAAAAAATCCCCACTTTTTAAATCTTTTCGACGGATGGAGATTTTCGGTGGGGATTTTTAGACTAAGCCATTTTTAGTCTTATTACAACTACTACTACCTGTAAAGTTGCAAGTACATATATAATTTACATACGCATATATTATGATTAATGATTTTTGCTCGTTTTGCAGAGGCGTCTTCTCGGTCTTCTGTCCTTAATAGTTTTGTGATAGGAGTTATCGAGCAGAACTGAGGATCGACCTCTAGTGTTGATATTATCTACATCCTTTGTGAAGATACTGTTTCACTATTGTATTCGACCCCCGGTCAAAAGGAGAGATGTCATAATTTAAAATATACTAATATCGCTTGATCCTTAATCCCTGTAAATGGCAAAATAAAGCAAAAGAATAATTTTAGAAAAGGAGATAAAGGTTTCTGGGGCACGTCGACCTTACATTATTATTTTGGTATCGTTTGATAGTCCTAATAATAAGATTTTCAAATGTGCATAAATAATATTTTTTATTATCGCCATTAATTATAATAAATTAAGCAAATGTTCTGCTAAAATTGGAACGCGCGTCGCCATTAAAAAAAAAACTTGGTACTTAACCTCACTTTATCGACCGAGCGAAGCGAGGTCTTAGAGTCGACAAGTGGGAAAAACCTGCGCTTGTACCAGCTTAAGGGGTGACCTCTGGTATGTAAGTTTGATCGACGATAAATTGAAAACTGTTGATCTGATCTTGATGAAACTTTGCAGACATGTAGTTTAAAGTGATAAAATTTTTTACTTTAGATAATGAGCAAAATCGGCCGAGGGGTTCCGTATATATAAGAGTCACAAGGTATTTATGAAAGGTCTGACGATAATTTCGAAACCGATGGTCCGTTTTTTTTTTTCAAATTTAGACACATAGTTTAGGACTTGCATAAAAATATTAGCCAAAGTTTGTATGTATGTATGTGTGTATGTATGTTTGTCTTGCGATAACTCGAAAGCCGATGATCCAATCTTGATGAAACTTTGCAGATAGGTAGTACAGGATAAAAGAATTTTCAAGTTCGAAGATGAGCTAAATCGGTCAAGGGGTCCTAGAGTTGTAGCTATTATAAGATCTCAATATTTTTCGATTATAACTTGAAAATTATCAATTCGATTTTTATGAAATTAAATATGTACGTAGGATAGGCTTATATTGTTTATAATATCCAGTTTCAGATTGATCAGTTTAGGTGTTGTCAAGTTATAAAAGATACCCCGATTCTCAAGGGATAAAATTCCATCTCCTCTCAAAACAACTAGATGGCGCGCTGATGTCGTTAAGTCGCACTATCGTAATGTTGAATAGTTGCTTAGGGATGTGACTAAACAGTAAAAAAAATGATTTTTGTAGTGGAAGGCCTCTTTAGCAGGGTGCCGCCTGGGGAAGTACCACACCTTTGCCAGTTATTCATCCGCCAAGCAGTAATGTGCAAACATTACTGTGTTCCGGAATGAAGGGCAATGTTACCAGCAAAATTACTGGGCATGATGAGATTCAACAACTAATATCTCAGGGTGACAGGCGCAGTGCAGTGCCGCACAGAGCTTTGAATTTTGAAACACTGGGTGGCACTGTGTCTGATATGGGCAATCGTGATGCTTACCATCATTTGCTCGTCTTGTCATTCATTATCATAAAAAATAAGATTAATTAATAATCGATTTTTATTTGTTCCTACAAAATCGATTAATGAAAAAATCGATTTTTAATGGAATAATAATCGACTTTTCTAAAAATATTTATTAAAAAAAAATCCTAACGAAAGAAATCAGCTTTTTTTCAATAATAATCATACCTAGCTAATGTACGAACTTTGCCCAAGCAAAGCTTAAAAATGAAAAATTTCATCCACGGATGGGATTCGATCCACGCACCCTCCACACTATTCCGCTTAGTGGGCACTGGGGCACTCTACCCTGTGCTTGAGCTACCGTGGAGAGCCACGACGAACGCGTGGAGCGTGGAGAGCGTCAATCAATAAATACCCTCTTAGAACTATTTTTTGTTTTTTTTTTTCTTATGTTAATGAGTAAGAAGACGAGCAAATCAGGTGCCTGATGGTAAGCATCATGACGGCCCATATCAAACACAGTGCCACAAAGTGTTTTAAAATTCAAAATTCTGCGCGGCACTGCACTGCGCCTTTCACCCTGATATATTAGTTGTTGTAACTTAACTCGTCATGCCCAGTAATTGCGCTGGTAACATTGCCCTTCAGACCGGAACACAGTAATATTTGCATATTACTGCTTGCTCGACTGCCAATCAAGAGGTCCCGGATTCGATCCCCAGGTCAGGCAATGTGTTAAATATTGGATTTTTCCATGGGAATTATCTCAATAACTGCCTGGAGTCTGGAACTGTGCCCGGTAGATAGCAATAGGCTTGCCCCCTATTACATGGGACATACATACATTCACACATTCACGCCTTTTTCCCGAAGGGGTAGGCAGAGGTGTACCCAGGACTCAGTCCCATAGTAGTACACCCACATTTCGCCAGTATGTTATTGGTCCCATGTAATAGGGGGCGAGCCTATTGCCATCTACCGGGCACAGTTCCAGACTCCAGGCAGTTATTGAGATAATTCCTAATGGAAAAATCCAATATTTAACACTTTGCCTGACCCGGGGATCGAACCCGGGACCTCTTGATTGGCAGTCGAGCATGCGCCCACTACGCCACCGAGGCAGTCAATCGAAAACAGATTACACAATAAAAAATCGATTAATAAATAATCGATTTATTAACGTAATAATCGTTCAAATAAATTCGATTTTTTAGGAATAATAATCGATATTTTTTTTAATAATTGATTATTTTTTCACATCCTTCTTCCTAATCAGAATTTCAGAGCTAATCTTAAAAACTAATTATCTCATACCTCAATTATACCTAAAGACCTTAGACTTTACCCTTCTAGACCTTAAGAGGTCTAGAAGTTACAGGAAATTGGGGTTTGCGAGGTCTTAGTTCGAGGCGAACTACTAGTTAAAATCAAATTATAAATTAATCGGCGATAGTAAGATGGATACTATGTTTGTGAATATTATTGCTAATAACATTCTCTACGCGGCAATATAGGATAGACAGTAAGGTTTTCTGGGTCAGCTTACTTGGATTCCGCGTCCGTTTTTTTTAAGTTTTGATTTCATCATCATCATCATCATCATCATCTCAGCCATAGGACGTTCACTGAACGTAGGCCTTCCCCTTAGATTTCCATCCAGTCCGGTTGCAAGCGGCCTGCATCCAGCGTGCTCCTGCCGTACTTATCAGATCATCCGTTCACCTTGTGGGAGGACGTCCTACGCTGCGCTTATCAGTCCGTGGTCTCCATTCGAGAACTTTACGGTTCCATCCCCCATCGTTCTACGTGCTATGTGCCCTGCCCATTGCCACTTCAACTTGATAATCCGCTGGGCTATTTCGATAACTTACGTTCATCTACGGATCTTATTTCTGATTCGATCTCGCAGAGAAATCCCGAGCATAGCCCTCTCCATAGCTCGTTGCGCTATTTTGAGCTTAAGGTCCACAGTCAGAGACCACGTTTCAGATCCGTAAGTCATCACTGATAACACACACTGGTCGAAGACCTTCGACAGAAGAAAGTTTTGATTTACTTACGAGTAAAAATCAATAAACGAGATATTAAATAAACACAAATAGATAATGAAAGATATCGATTATAATCGATACAATGGTCCTAGTAGCGAGCAAGTATCGAGTAGCAATCGAATAAAAGAACACCGTCTGCAACACGGGCCGGTCGATGGCCAATTAGTGCCGCGCGGCCACTAACTATATATCATGTTTTATACTTACATGTTTTTGACCGAGCGAGCCTTTTTCCCGAAGGGGTAGGCAGAGGTGTACCCAGGACTCAGTCCCACAGTAGATACACCCACATTTCGCCAGTATGTTATTGGTCCCATGTAATAGGGGGCGAGCCTATTGCCATCTACCGGGCACAGTTTCAGACTCCAGGCAGTTATTGAGATAATTCCTAAAGTAAAAATCCAATATTTAAACACTGCCTGACTGGGGATCGAACCCGGGACCTCTTGATTGGCAGTCGAGCCTACGCCCTCTCCGCCACCGAGGCAGTCAGGAGTTATAATATTAGTATAAGGATAAAAATAAGATTAAATTGTTATATTCCCACGGGAACGCGGGTGACACCGCGGGTCACAGCTAGTGCTTTCATAAAATGGTAATAACATTATTCATTTCATCAGCCAACGTTTGTACAAGTTATAATGTTATATCTGAACAAAAGCTTCGTTAAAAACAGGAGAAGTTTGTGATTTCTTTAACTTGATTACGTCTCGTTTTATCTTTATTCGAGTTACGAACATTTTAATAGAACATTTTGATGAAATAATCGACCGAGCGAAGCGAGGTCTTAGAGTCGACAAGTGGGAAAAACCTGCGCTTGTACCAGCTTAAGGGTTGACCTCTGGTATGTAAATTTGATCGACGATAAATTGAAAACTGTTGATCTGATCTTGATGAAACTTTGCAGACATGTAGTTTAAAGTGATAAAATTTTTTACTTTAGATAATGAGCAAAATCGGCCGAGGGGTTCCGTATATATAAGAGTCACAAGGTATTTATGAAAGGTCTGACGATAATTTCGAAACCGATGGTCCGATTTTTTTTTTTCAAATTTAGACACATTGTTTAGGACTTGCATAAAAATATTAGCCAAAGTTTGTATGTATGTATGTGTGTACCCCGATTCTCAAGGGATAAAATTCCATCTCCTCTCAAAACAACTAGATGGCGCGCTGATGTCGTTAAGTCGCACTATCGTAATGTTGAATAGATTATTATAACTAATATTAGTGAAGAGTTTAGAACAACATTTGCTTAGGGATGTGACTAATCAGTAAAAAAAATGATTTTTGTAGTGGAAGGCCTCTTTAGCAGGGTGCCGCCTGGGGAAGTACCACACCTTTGCCAGTTATTCATCCGCCAAGCAGTAATGTGCAAACATTACTGTGTTCCGGAATGAAGGGCAATGTTACCAGCAAAATTACTGGGCATGATGAGATTCAACAACTAATATCTCAGGGTGACAGGCGCAGTGCAGTGCCGCACAGAGCTTTGAATTTTGAAACACTGGGTGGCACTGTGTCTGATATGGGCAATCGTGATGCTTACCATCATTTGCTCGTCTTGTCATTCATTATCATATAAAATAAGATTAATTAATAATCGATTATTATTTGTTCCTACAAAATCGATTAATGAAAAAATCGATTTTTAATGGAATAATAATCGACTTTTCTAAAAATATTTATTAAAAAAAAATCCTAACGAAAGAAATCAGCTTTTTTTCAATAATAATCATACCTAGCTAATGTACGAACTTTGCCCAAGCAAAGCTTAAAAATGAAAAATTTCATCCACGGGTGGGATTCGATCCACGCACCCTCCACACTATTCCGCTTAGTGGGCACTGGGGCACTCTACCCTGTGCTTGAGCTACCGTGGAGAGCCACGACGAACGCGTGGAGCGTGGAGAGCGTGAATCAATAAATACCCTCTTAGAACTATTTTTTGTTTTTTTTTTCTTATGTTAATGAGTAAGAAGACGAGCAAATCAGGTGCCTGATGGTAAGCATCATGATGGCCCATATCAAACACAGTGCCACAAAGTGTTTTAAAATTCAAAATTCTGCGCGGCACTGCACTGCGCCTTTCACCCTGATATATTAGTTGTTGTAACTTAACTCCTCATGCCCAGTAATTGCGCTGGTAACATTGCCCTTGAGACCGGAACACAGTAATATTTGCATATTACTGCTTGCTCGACTGCCAATCAAGAGGTCCCGGATTCGATCCCCAGGTCAGGCAATGTGTTAAATATTGGATTTTTCCATGGGAATTATCTCAATAACTGCCTGGAGTCTGGAACTGTGCCCGGTAGATGGCAATAGGCTTGCCCCCTATTACATGGGACATACATACATTCACACATTCACGCCTTTTTCCCGAAGGGGTAGGCAGAGGTGTACCCTGGACTCAGTCCCATAGTAGTACACCCACATTTCGCCAGTATGTTATTGGTCCCATGTAATAGGGGGCGAGCCTATTGCCATCTACCGGGCACAGTTCCAGACTCCAGGCAGTTATTGAGATAATTCCTAATGGAAAAATCCAATATTTAACACTTTGCCTGACCCGGGGATCGAACCCGGGACCTCTTGATTGGCAGTCGAGCATGCGCCCACTACGCCACCGAGGCAGTCAATCGAAAACAGATTACACAATAAAAAATCGATTAATAAATAATCGATTTATTAACGTAATAATCGTTCAAATAAATTTTTTAGGAATAATAATCGATATTTTTTTTAATAATCGATTATTTTTTCACATCCCTAATCAGAATTTCAGAGCTAATCTTAAAAACTAATTATCTCATACCTCAATTATACCTAAAGACCTTAGACTTTACCCTTCTAGACCTTAAGAGGTCTAGAAGTTACAGGAAATTGGGGTTTGCGAGGTCTCAGTTCGAGGCGAACTACTAGTTTACGTTTTAAAATGACTCGAGTGATCTTGATGAAGAAAGTGAAGAATAGTGTGATAAGGGAACGCTGTGGCGTGTTAGAAGATTTAGTGACAACGATAGAGAAAGGAATGCTGAGGTGGTTGGGACATGTGCAGAGGATGGATGAAAGGAGAGGCGAGTGTGAGTGGTCAAGTTTGGTAGGGGTCTACCTAGGCGTACTTTTCATCGCAAGTGGTACAAGAGGATGTTATCTTAAGGAAAGGCCAGATCAAAAGTAAAAACAACCGACAAGCATGTATGAAAAATGTGATGAGAGTGGAAGAAGCGAAAGATATATCAGGATCGTAGTAAGTGAAAAGAAATAGTCTCAGTAATGTGATAACTCTGGAGAGGTATATTCCACTATGCTTTTCGCGTGCCCCACCGAGTCAATTTAGTAGGGCATATTCCGCTACAAAATGTATAGCATTTCACTATGCCCAACCAGCGGGGCGGCTTTGTGGGGCATAGTGGAATAATCCGCCTCTGCCTACCCCACCGGGGGGAACACAGCGTGACTGTATGTATGTATGTAAAAATATCTTTAGAATTATTTCTTTAAGGATTTCTTATTACAACTAAGTATCACCTGTGGTATCACTTAAAAAGTAATAGCAGTATCTTCTTTTTAGGTTTTCAATTTATAAAGATGAGAGAGTGCGAGGTCGAAAGCGATGTCAACGATAGAGCGAAGTGGAGAAGTAAAGGAAGGAAGGCTGACCCCACCATCGTGTGGGATTAATAGACAGGAAGAGAGAGAGTGTATAAGTTGCAAATTAACTAACCGAAAACGTAAAAGTCATAAAATATAAACTCATAATTAAAAGCCCAGACAGACGCATAAAATTGACACAAAAATAGTTTAACTCACCAATGACTAATGAAAGCTAGAGTATATATACTAAAGTTTTTAATTAAAAACAGTATTAAGAATTCTACAAACAAGTCTCTTTCAACAAATTTCATTATGGTTAAATATTGCACGGAAAGTTAATGAATTATTCTCGCAACAATACTCTTTTTATGCGAGACCTTCATTTTAGTATAGTTTTTTAACAAAAAATATTTAGGATTTATTAAGGTGCGTTTTTACTGACGCAAGGGTGTAGTAACGTCTTTTTCTTTGGTAGTAAGTTTAAGGGGGTACATCTTCCCGTCAACCTAATCAACTTGCAAAACACTTTTTATTTTATCACTTTTTTATCATTTGGTCGGGTACAAAAATAATAAATGAAAAATAGTTTATTAAAAAGACAGTTTTTTTTGTATAATTGATTTTTATTGCCAGCATGCGTTTATTGCCATTTGTGTCTAGGAGTGAACATTGAGCTTTGTATGGAAAGTTGTATTACCGAATTAAGTATTAATACACTTTTTTTTGACACGTTTTATAATTCCGTATCTTCAAAATACTACAAAGTACGTACAGAAATGAAAGAAGCATTAAACAATAAATAACAGCGTTATTTATATTCCTAGGTTTTTTTCTTCAGGTTAGCAAAACTTCAATGTCCTTAATAAATACTTTTTCCAGTTTCTTTAAATCAGTATGGCGCCACAATGCAAAGAGTGAGCCAAAAGTAAAAGCTCGCTAATTAACCATTCGGTAGCAACATTTAGCATGCAATTAGCGCTGACTCTCTCACGGGAACAAAACACTACCGTTAACTTTGGCTTTGTGGGATTGGTCACGACTCCACGAAGTATCACTTTTAATAAAGCTTAATAATACTTTTATAAGAATAAAACAAACAATATACTCGTCAAATGCGTGGCGGTCTCGCACACGCAGGGTTCCGTTTCACCAAAAAATTTTTTTATTAACACAAGATTTTGACGGTACCACCGCTGAATGAGACTCGCACAGGATCGGAAATGTGGCGTAACCAATAGGAGGCGGAGACCCAGCAGTGGGTGAAAAAAGTAAATATACGGACTGAGTAGGATGCTGAGGTTGTCCTTTTAAGTTATGTTTAATTTATATATTACCTGTGTATGAAAAGCGACTTTGCCCGCTCGCAATTATGAAATATAGGAGTTTTTACCAAAAATTTGACGCCTTTTTTGAACCCCTTAGAATGTGAATTTTCAAATATCCTTTCTTAGCACACGTTCAAACAACGAAAACAACCTACATTCCAAGTTTTAAGTCTAGGATTAGTGGTTTGGCCTCTGAGTTGCATGTTAGTTAGTGAGCCATTTAGGATTTTATAATATATAGTGATAAATTATTTCTTATAGCGGTACTTATACAGTAGTAGATAGATATATAACTCTTTATTTGTACCACATTATAGAAAATAATTAATACCTTTAACTTATAAAGAGAAATATTGGCGGGCTTGTCGCTCATAGCGATCTCTTACAGACAAACATGCACGGAAAGAACGGTGTTTTCGGACACAAAAAGCACACACACACTTTATAAAATTTCATTCAATTAGGGTTTATTGATAACTTGAAATTTTTAAGGTAAAGCACAGCCCTGTGATATACAGACGGACGGACGGACAGCGAAGTTATACTGTCCCGTTGGTAGCGTTTGGATACAAGATCCTAAAAATAATAATATATAATTAACTATAACATGATTTTATAGTCCCAGACGAGCCATAAATTATGTAGATCTTGTTATCGCTTTCTCTAATTCAAATTTTATGTGAACTATCCAATTTTGGATGTCGGCCATATGCTTTTGATGTCCATTCAATTAGTTTCATGGACTATGAATCAATTAGTGGTTTACGTCGCGACGAGGTCTCTAATGCACTTCTAAATTGGGATGATTTGTGAACGCAGATGGCTGGTTACGAGGATATTAATAGAGAGGGCGAGCGTGGTCTAAAAATAAGTATATTGAATTATCTTAGTCTGTCGCTTTTGTCTTTCTGTTGTATCTTCATTTGATTGAACTCAACAGAAATGAGTTCTATAAACATCATGATAGCATCAATTATGACAAATATTGAAGTCGAACAAATCCAATAACTAGTTGACCTCCCCGCACACCGAAACTATTTGACGATTATGTTTTCATTCAAATAATCATTGACGTCTGTAGATTTCTGTACATTGTCTGTATTCAATACATTCTTTCTCCAAAACACACACATTTGTTTTTTGCATAAATCTTTGTCTTCATGACCTTACGCACACAAGAAGAGGATACATTTATTTTACTAAGTATTTCGTGCTTAAATCAAACTTTAGCTTTTTGTTGCACTTCTAGCAAAATTTTCTTCACTATACAGGCAATTTTTGTTGAAACCTCTTTGTGTTTTGTCCTTTCTCTGCCACGCGCACAGACATACCACGCGCCCATATGTTTGCTTTAACTATGATGTATATTGGACATGTAACATCACACCCCAAACATTTCAATGTGAAGACAAGCCGTGCACGTGTGGCGAAATCACTGCGGTTGTAATGCTTAGTATTTGTCAAAACGAATGTACCTACTTAAATATGATGACAGTTTTATTATCTTGATGATTGCTCCCACAACAAACTCTAAACGTTATTTTACGGCAAACACAGGTCACGAGAAAGAGTGGCCACGACGAAACCATGACGTTAATAAATAATGAACGTTTCGACAGCCCCTATGGCACAGATGGTAATAACTCTGCTTTCTGTGCCGCAGGCCCCGGGTTCGATCCCCGGCCAGGTCAAACATTGGTGTGCATGAACATGTCTGTTTGATCTGTCCCTGTGTGTTATAAGCTTATATAAGTATGTATATCAGTCAACTGGTTACCATAGTACAGGCTTCTAGCCTAGTTTGGGACCAGATAACCGTGTGTGGAGGTTGTCCCATATTATGATTATTATTATTACGTTTTAGCGCGTTAAGTCCCGTTCTTGTAAAATAATTTGTTTATATCGCTAAAGTAAAAAAATATAACATTCGTGATGGATACATATAAATTTTATTGGTCAATTCAATTTTAATACAGTTCAAGTCAATTTTCAATCTCCAGTAATATCTAATAATACAGAACTTAGATCTTTAAATCAATAAAACCTATTTTAGAAGTTATAATCTATATTCCAGCTTCAGTCACACGTGGAGCACCAACTTTTCACTAACCTCGGCCCCACGGTGGGCGCCAACGTTTAACCTTTTAGCCCAAGCGAATTATTTACCATCTAGGCCACTTTATAAAACCGACAAGATCGAGTGCTGGAATTAAACAGAATACTCTCTAAAAGGAAAAATCTCGAAACTTTCCTCCATTCAAGTAATGAAATGAGTACGTTGAGATGAAATTAAGCCGCGGAGAAGTTTTCTTTGAAATTACCCTCATTTGAAGTCAAAATCTGAGTTTTCTTTGGAAAAATTCCTGCTTTTATAAGTATTTAATTTGTTTGTTGGCTTATGTTTCCTTATAAGGATTCACTTGGACTTAATAATTTTATCTTCATAAGAATGTTTAATTTATATAGAAAACAATGCAATAATTATAATCTAAAACATTGAACAAATTTGCGAAATATTCTTGTATAACGCTATAAGTTTACTATTTAAATGTAGAAAACGTAATTCAAAACAATTTAGATAAAATTCATCATTCCAAATCGAGATGGAAAGGTGGATAAAATTAAATATTTTTAACTACACAACACCTACACAATATCAGTCTCTCAAAAGGGACCAATTAGTCAAATATCGACTCGAATATTATTGGAATAGACATTTTTATCAAAGTTGACAGCATTTTAGCCAGATAAGATGTAGAGAAATGACCCTACACCTATCGAGACTTCAATGAAATTAAATAACGTTACAGAATTGACGAGGTCCTACTATAATCAACAAGCACAATATACAATGTATCATTAATGGGCTTGGCTACATTATATTGAGGAAGGAAGAGGATCTAGGCCAGCTACTCGTACAAGGCAAGAAGCTATCATTAGGTGCGTTCGAATGGAACCGACGACATGCTATACTCTGAGAATGTTCCCAGTTCAATTGACTTAATAACAGACTTTATAATAAAAGTTTAAAAATATATCATCTATAATATCTGGGCTGGTGTTATGAGGAGTTATGTGACCATGATTTGACGTTTCTCCAGTTTTCCGATATATCGACGCAGTTGCATGGGCCATGATCACGGAAGAACAAAAATATTACTAATTTATATATAACAATTCTTTTCTATATCAAAATACAATCAAATAATACCCTAAAGCCTTTACATGCTTTTAGATAAATAATATTATCTATAACTTACGTTATTGATAAGTTCCCACGCGCGCTCGGATCAGATACCACAGTACCTAAAAACAAAAGCTTCGTAAATGTGGCTAGTATCAAATTGTAGCGTGCGAAACTCAATGGCTATGTGCGTAAAATACTGTTTGCAAGGAGTGCTATATTGTGCGTGAAAAATTGTGTTCGTCAGGCTTGGGTACACCGATTTAGTTCTCGCATTTGACAAGCTATAACAGTGGTATTTAGTCGGAGCGCGGGCGGATACCTTTGGATAATCTAAGATCTACTAGCTTTTTAAAAGCTTTTATTTAACTTGCAATGTATGTAAGTATGTTTGTTCGGGTGAAATCTTTGAACTCAATTTTGAAGTAGATATCTTCAACCGATTGAGCTGAAATTTTGTATACACGTTTAGTTTGGAAGACAATGCACGATATGGTGTGTGACATCATTCTAAATCCAATATGGCGGACCATCCAAGATGGCGGAATAGTTATTTTTAATGCATTTCTACAATATGTATATGAAATGAAAGGGCTTGTTGAGAGTAGCTTGAAAAATAATATGGCGTCATTCTAAATCCAATATGGCGGACAATCCACGATGGTGGAGTAGTTAAAAGCTTTTTTAAAAATGTTTTTTTGCTTTTAATTTATTAACTATCAAAACCAAAAATCCTGTTTCTCCTGCTATCGCCAAGTCCCGAGTGAAGCGAACGATGTGATACATTATAAAGGGTGGCAGCCGACACGCCCTGAATTATTAATCTTCATTAAGGATGGAGTGTCCAATGGCTCCTACCGTGGAATAAACTCGTGCCTTTTGAAGACATCTAAGAGTGTAACGTTTTTGTGCGTTATAGAGTTTCACTTTATAATCTACCCATGCACCCTTGCCTTTTGCAGATTTTTTTGACGTGACAACGTCTTATAATTCGATAGAGCCGGCTGCACGCACGAAATAACATGACTCATGCGGCGTTACCTCGGTCTGAGGCGTTCCATGTAAGGCTTGAAGTGCAAGCGAGAGCGCGGAACGAGCGACAAAGAAGCACAATCGGCCTTTGCGTTCGGCAGCGTTCGACATCCGTCTTTCTCCTACTTGAGTGAGCGCGTTGTCACGTTCAACTATCGTCAGTAAACCGACTTTACAGACAACCAATTTTTTTTATTATTTTCTATTTCATTCATGAAAATTTAGCCTTTTGATTTTGATTATTTAGGTAAGAATTCATGGATATCATTCATAGATATTTGAGAGAAATGTTGAAAATAACAAATCACACTGTGTTTGTGTACATAAAATAAATAATTTAATAAATAAAATATATAGTATAAATAAGTATAGCACAATGCCAATGCCTCGGAGCTCGCGCGCGGCCTATATTTTACTACCTTAGCATTACTTAGTAAATATTAAATGGCATCAAACAATAAACTAGCATTAAATAAATATTTCAAGCCCCAACTCGTACCGCCGCGCCGACTCTCGAGACTTCAAAGCAGTCTGAGAGTCTGAGGGTTAACATGTTATACTTACTTTTTATATTACTCGTGCGTTGGGTAATTAACGCACATTTGGGTTTTATTACGCTTGGTCTATTTATTTTATTACGTTAGCTAGCTGTGCCCCGCGGCATCGCTTACCCTACGAACTATTCCGGGGTCTATACGTGAGACTAAACGTGGCATCCATGAAATCATGTCAGTTGGAAGTCTTTTTTTTTATTTTTTATGATAGTGAGTGACAAGACGAGCTAATCAGGTGCCTGATGGTAAGCATCACGATTGCCCATATCAGACACAGTGCCACCCAGTGTTTTAACATTCAAAATTCTGTGCGGCACTGCAATGTGATATGAGATATGATATCATCCTGAGATAGGAGTTGTTGAATCTCATCATGCCCAGTAATTTCGCTGGTAACATTGCCCTTCATACCGGAACACAGTAATGTTTGCACGTCACTGCTTGGCGGATGAATAACTGACAAAGGTGTGGTACTGCTGGTATGTCCAGATAGGTCTTCTTGTCTGGTTGTAAGTGGCTTTCATACAGCGCGTTTGCTGCTGTCTTCATTAGATCTTCAGTCCACCGTGGGTGGACGTCCTACGCTACGCTTGCCGGTCTGCAGTGTCCACCAACCTCCACACACACGCCTCCATTTGCTTCTTACAGCCCCATCGGCAATCAGTTCTACGTGCTATGTGCCGCCCATTGCCACTTCAACTTGCTAATCCGCTGGACTATGTCGGTAACTTTCGTTCGTCTACGGATATCCTCATTTCTGATTCGATGTCATATAGAAAAGTTCATAGCTCCATAGCTCGTTGTGCGACTTTGTGCTTACTTATAAGGGGTATATATAATCTACCTACATAATGTTGTACTAAAAGAGGCTTTTCTCGTGGGAATTTCAGGAATTTCCTTTCTTATTCATTGTCTACATCATTTTGAAAATATATTTGAAATTTTTTAGCTTTCTACACAACTGCGATGACTACTCTCTCTTGCAATATATATAGAAACTCTTTATTCAACAATATTATTTGTAGTCTGAAGTTTGTTTCCTGCCTCCCCTTTTACAATGGTTTTCTAGCTTCAAAAACAACTCTAGCGTCAAATTTAAAGATATCTTAACATACTAACTATAAGATTCAAATTGCAATAAAAATATCGGAGCAATTATATTACTAAAATCGAGGGTCAATTAATAACGATCCTTAAATCGATAGTAATAAGATTGAAAGTAAATATTTTGATTACGCCAGCAGGGATGTTTCATTATTACATCGATTGTATAGACGTCGAAGGGAGGTTTTGTTTTCGTTTAGGGTAATGGCGTTTATATGTCTTAACAAAGTGCGGATGGATCCCTTTGGAAGACCACTATTGAGCTTTTTGCTTGATATTGAATATCACATACTTACATTAGATACACACTAGACGCACTAGTCACACACTAGACTGAAGTAAGAACACCATAGAAAAACACCAACATGGAAAATAAAAATGGAGAACAGACCTGATTATTGCTGTATTGCTCAGGCTGAAATCTCTATACTTATCTATGACTGATTCTCTCGCTTATTAACGCGCTGCTCTTGGACCAATGAGTACAGATTACTGATAAATCATTTATAGTGTATTAATCATTCAAGTTCTTTACGAAAACACTCCAGTTGGCCATGCGTGTGTGCGTGGCGACTGCATAATTTTATTAAATTTATATTTTAGAGCTAGTGCTCTGCCCCCCGGGTTGTCTTCGTTTCCGTGGAAATTTCGTGATAAAAAATACCCTATCTGTTATTCAGGGTCCATGTTATCTACATACCAAAATTTAGTATAATCGGTTCAGTAGTTTTAGCGTGAAAACGGAACAAACTAAACTAAAACAAATTAAAATACAGTAATAAGTAATGAATTTACCGTGCGTCTGGAGAGATACCTCTACAGTCTAAAAATGCACATGAAACTTGTAAGGCATATATTTTATCTACAGTCAAGAGCGTTCTAGGAATTTGATACAATCGTATGAAAAATTTACCAAATCGATGTTTTGTATTCCCCTGTTTCCTCCGAATATTATAAACCTATTCTATAATTTTATATCCTTATATTTTATGTTAACATGTTTTATGTTTATTCTATAATTTTATATCCTTTTATTTTTATAGTGATGTGACCTATGTCCCCGTCATTTTAATTTTTCTTATAAAATCTTGGTTCTTCCATAGTGAACTTTCAAAAATCGCAGTTATTTTCGCGTGATTGGACGTTCACTACAAAAAAATGTAGCGTTTTAATAAAAAATAAAATAATAGGGACATTCTTACTTTACTTCATCTTTAAAATATCAGGATATAAATACATCAAATAGGTTTACTGTATTCGGAGGAAACAGGGGAATACAAAACATCGATTTAGTAAATTTTCCATAGGATTGTGTCAAACTGCTAAGAGGTCCTCTTTCCTGTTAACAAGCTTTCTATATGTTGTGCGAAGTTGTCCTACTGTTAAGAGGTTTACATGCTATTTATTTTTAAGAGTGTGAGAAATAGCATGTGATTAAGAACAAGCGTG
Source organism: Hemistola chrysoprasaria (assembly GCA_947063395.1). NCBI lineage: Eukaryota > Metazoa > Arthropoda > Insecta > Lepidoptera > Geometridae > Hemistola > Hemistola chrysoprasaria. The sequence continues at coordinate 454,672 of OX346734.1, read as the reverse complement.
TTAAAGTAATATAAAAGAAGTCATAAAGATATGTTTATGGTTCTCATTACGTGACCACGTGTCTTTATTCTCAGAAGTTTGTTTACATGGGACATTGCCCTATTAGACCATTACTCATTGGTAATTGGTACATTTTAGGTTCTATACCTCAAAAAGCTTAGATTAATGCCCTGTCCCCCCGCGCGTGCTCCTGCTACGACTAGATACCGCAGCTGTACTTATCAAATGCGGCATAAAAATGCTACGCTGAAATCGGCGTACCCGAGGCTGTGCTGCTCAATTTTTCACGTGCACTACAATTTAAAAGTTGCTGCATTTTCGAAGCTTTTGTGTTTAGGTAGTGCGGTATCCGGTCAAAGGGCGCGCGAAGTCATTAATTCTAGCTAAAAAGGAACCTTGTCAAGACCTATTTTCACATGCCTATTTTATTTTTATAACAGGAACGCGTGAATGTATCAACTTAAAATTGACTCTTCTAAGTCAACGCGATCTAGAGGTACGGCTATTTTACTACATATGGAAATATTCATTTACTTTGATAAAATAAATTACATACATGAGAGCGGATCCTAACTGGTAGAATTCCGGGGCCTAAAGTTATAGGCCTTTTATCTCTATAAGAAGTGAAACAAAGCTGTCAACATTCATAGACGAAGTTATTCAAAAAATATTTAAATCTTGGTAATATTATAAATCTCAAACCTCAGTACAATGTAAAAAAGTTACGTTTTTATAAGCTAAACAAAACGCTACCGAGTTCTAACTTGACTCCAGCGCCATCTAGATAACACTACAAAACACTGCGCTAGCGCTGTTTTTTTGTGTGTATGTTTGTTCCGTTTTCACGCTAAAACTACTGAACCGATTGGGCTGAAATTCGGTGTATAGATAGTTAAGACCCTGGAATAACATAAAAAGTACTCTTTATCCCTATATTCCCACGGGAACGAAGACTATGCGGGTGAACCCGCGGGGCACCGCTAGTAATTAATATGTAGAATATCGAAATAATTTGTTGCATTCCACTATGCCCCACCAGTGGGGCGGCTTGGTGAGGCAGAGTGGAACAATCCAAATTATATCCGGAGCAAGGCGAGGGGGGTCGCTAGTTAGATATAACAAAAAAAATTAAAAGAATTCAGCTTCATATTTGTGTGGATAAAACTACCGAATGCCAAATAATTACTCATTCGCAATAACACCGATAAAGTAAGTTTGGTTCGAATGTAAGCGATGAGCGGCTTAGGCGCTTATATTTTAATTATTTACAAAATAAACTTTGATGTTATTAATACACAAGTGTAAATTATGAAATTTAATAACCCCCTCCTCCTCCTTTTTCTTGCTCCGTCATCAGACCCTGGTCACCATCTATCTATAACATATTCGTTGAGACGATTCCAATGTGTTCAAATACGATTCACTAATACCCGATCATGTTAGCTTTTAAGCAAAAAAAATCTCAATAAATTAGGTTCATTCGTTCAGGACTTTTTTTGTAGAGATACAGTGTAAAATTTCAAAATGAGCGCAAAATTTCCACTGTCTACATCTAAGAGACCTACTAAGTCTCACTACAGCACGGCACATTACGCCATAAAGCTAAAACAATATATTACAACCCGCTGTCACGTATGTTTCGCTCTTAGCTGCTCGCGTTAACTATCACCCAACCTCCATTAGGAGTAGGCAGGCAGTTGGCGTGCCAGGGACCATTACCCGGCTTATCGACACTTCGTAACTTAGTTCCTTCCAATATAACTATGTATAACATCAATATTTCCACCTAAGAGCTTCCGGGTTTCTATATATTTTTAGAACTAGGTTATTGGTGAATGAAAGACGTTCCTTTGACCCCAGCGGAACCTTTGCGCCAGCAATTTACATCTCTGTTTATTATTGACCATAGGTATGTTGTGGGTACTCTGTGGTCTGTAGTCTGTGGTCTGTGATCTGGCGCTACTGCTGAGCATGCTCCTCTTGGTCCTAGGCTCAATTCCCTCGTCAGGCAATAAGTTCAGAATATGATATAATGTAAGATGTCTACCCATAGTGTTAGCTGAAACTTCGAACACGGCACCACCACTCGTATTAGTATTAATATGAAATGGAACAATCTAGCACTTTCTAGACTCTGCTTCTAAATAATTCAGCTCTTAGTTTATCAATAAGTCTCCGCGCGGACTTCGACCAAATACCGCTCTACCTAAAAACAAAAGCTTCGAAAATAAACTTTCTGCGTGCGTGAAAAATAGTTTGCAAGGAGTGCTAGTGTCCATGAAAAATTGTATTGGACAGACTCGGGTACGTTACTTTTAGTTGCCGCATTTGACAAGTGTGTGTCAGCGGTATCAACACAAAAACTCGAAGAAAGTTTATTTAAATAAGTCTTAAAAAGACATCTTAAACGTCAAATAATAATATAAATAACTAATAATGAATCTACCGCGCGTTCGCTAATATTATACCTCTACAAGAAGAACGCACAAGAAACTTGTAGGGTTTAATATTTTCAACGGTTATTAGAGTACTAGTGTAAGAACAGCGGCTTTGCCCGCTTGTAATTATGAAATATGGAAGTTTTATACCAAAACTTTGACGCCCTCTTTGGACCCCTTACAATGTGAATTTTCAAAAATCCTTTCTTAGCACACGTTCATACAACGAAAACAACTTACATTCCATGTTTCAAGTCTTTAGGATCTGTGGTTTGGGCTCTGCGTTGCATGTCAGTCAGTGAGTCATTTCGGATATTATAAAATATAGTGATTTGGTTTGATTACATTTATAATAAGCCTAATAAGTATCTTCTAGTCGGACCGCGCGCGGAACCATGTCAATAATCTAAGAATTCAAAAGAAAATATTATAGGTGTTAAAATTCTCCTATTAACTTGACTCTTCGACTGCTCTCAGTCTAATTGATTTACTTTATTATGTTGATTCAATTGAAAGGGACTGTAAAGTTATTGAAGTATAATTTAATTATGTCTCAAAGAGATAGAAAGGTATTCCTGAAATTCCCACGGCAACGAAGTTGCGGGAATCACGCTTGTTTACTTATTTTTGTTGTGGTTCATTATGCTAAGATACATAACAACTTTTTATAATCTTCATGAAATAAAATATTTCTTATTATAATTTTACTAGTTGTGCCACTCAGTTTAACCCGCGTAGTCTTCGTTCCCGTCGGAATTCTGGTATATATAAAAGTACCCTATGACTTAATTCCAGTGTGTGAGCTATTTATATACCAAATTTCAGCACAATCGGTTCAGTAGTTTTCGCGTGAAAACGGAACAAACATACACAAAAAACAGCTGTTTTTTGTGCCATTTAGATGTTGCTGGAGTCCAGAACTGGTTAGAGTTAATTATGTTTTTATTCGTTTCGTTTTTATCATTTTATTGTAACTCGTTAGCGTTAACCTGTTACGAACGTAACATTTTTACAGTGTTCTATGTTTGACATTTATAATATTAGTAAGATTTTTACATACATACAGTCACGCCTTGTTCCCGGTGGGGTAGGCAGAGACTATTTCTTTCCACTTGCTACGATCCTGACATACAACTTTCGCTTCTTCCACTTTCATGCATGCTCGTCGGTTGTTGGTACTTTTGACCTGGCTTTTCCTTAAGATAACATAAACTTGTTCATGAAAGGTACGCCTAGGTCGACCCCTACCGACTTAACCATTCTCACTAGCCTTATAAATCTAAGGTGGTAAGATTTTTACCATCTTATTATCTTTTCATTGTTATTTAAAACGGCTAAATTTATTAAAAAAACAAATTAACTTGTAACGTGTATTAACCCAATTTTTTCTGGTAAATATTGCCACGATTCTGAGATTCCCCCAAAATATGACGTTAACAAAATTTCTTGTGGTATATAGAAAGGGTATAAGCGTTATTACGTTTTCGCCTCGCTTACACATACTTACCCCAAACTCCCCTTGAATGTGGAATATTAGAAATACGAGTACAGGTAGGTAAGTACGTATCTTTATTGCGTTTCGTTACTTATTCAGAATCAGTTTATTAAATATCTTGTTAGATACAAAATATTTTGGGAGTTATGAAGAAATCATACTAGCGATTGTCACAGTGCTCCCATACCATTTCCCACTTATGAATGTGTAAGTAGGTTAGTTGGTTTGATACCTATTATAACTAGAACTACCGTACCGGTTGGGTTGAAAGGTTAAGTAAGGTACGTAAAGGTTTAAGCCGGCTCCAAATTACGCGCGATAAATCCAAGAACAGAGGACGCTGCTGTCCGTTCTCTGGATTTGTTAGCTTCCAGCAACCATGAGTAGAGAGGATGGCGTACCATTCTAAAGCCGGTAACCACAGGGCGAAGCTTTTTTTTTATGATAGTGAGTAACAAAACGAGCAAATCAGGTGCCTGATGGTAAGCATCACGATTACCCATATCAAACACAGTGCCACCCAGTGTTTAAAACTTCAAAATTCTGCGCGGCACTGCACTGCGCCTGTCACCCTGAGATATGAGTTGATGAATCTCGTCATGCCCAGTAATTTCGCTGGTAACATTGCCCTTTAGACTGGAACACAGTATTGTTTGCACATTAATGCTTGGCGGATGAATAACTGGCAAAGGTGTGGTACTTCCCCAGGCGGGCCCCTGCATAAGAGGTCTCCCACTACAACCGTCCGTACCGTCTTCTGTATTGTCTTTTTGAAAATTTGTTGCTTTTTTTGTTACGCAATAATGTACTATTCTATTCTATTTTGTTCTTTATAGACATACTTTCGCATTTATATTATTAGAATGGATTCAGTGTTTGACTAGAGAATAAATGTAAGAGTTACATATGATGAGTGAGTCAGGAGACATTGAGTAGATCAGATATATCTACGATACATCGAGCGTCGCGTCAGATATTGTTCTGAAGATCTGAAGATCGCGGACCGTGTGTGGCGTCGCTACTCGCTACCGTCTCCCCATATATTTATTTGGTTTATTTTTATTGTTCAAACGTTTAAAGCAGTCGGTCTTTTGATGTTTCATATGCGTCTTATTATGTATGTTAACATAACATACATTCACGCCTTTTTCCCGAAGGGGTAGGCAGAGGTGTACCCAGGACTCAGTCCCATAGTAGATACACCCACATTTCGCCAGTATGTTATTGGTCCCATGTAATAGGGGGCGAGCCTATTGCCATATACCGGGCACAGTTCCAGACTCCAGGCAGCTATTGAGATCCTAATGAAAAAATCCAATATGTAGCACTATGCCTGACCTGGGGATCGAACCCGGGACCTCTTGATTGGCAGTCGAGCATCCGCCCACTACGCCACCGAGGCAGTCCGAGTTATGTATGTTACCTATATTTAGTGTAACTTTGCGCCATTTAAGGGTTAGAAAAGATTAGAAATAAATTATATTGGAAACATATGTTTGTTTTGATATAATTTTACAAACCATTCTCATAAATATTTTAATTACTAGTTCCCCGCGTTTCACCCGCGTAGACTTCGTTCCCGTGGGAATATCGGGAATCAAAGTATGTGTGTGTTATTGCAGATTCTAAACTACCTCCATACCAAATTTCAGCCCGATCGGCTCAGTAGTTTTGGCGTGAACGAGTGACAAACATCCTCACAAACTTTCACATTTAAGTATAATATTGGTAGGATTCTCATAGGTATATTTTTCGCTCGAATATAATTTTACCTACGCAATGTCTTCTCGTCCAAAATACCTCAAACTCAAACTCAAAACAGCTTTATTCAAATAGGTCATAATCTGACACTTTTTTACGTCAATGAAGATAAACAGTACTGAGTCTACCGTGCGTTCGGAAAGATACCTCTACAAGAAGAACGCACAAGAAACTTGTAGGGCTTAATTTTTTCAACAGATAGTTTCACAATATTTGGTTTGCTTACATTCGTTTTCTTCATTTCTGATTTGCAGTGCTTCAAGTCGAAGGTCTTCGACCAGTGTGTGTTACCAGTGATGACTTACGGATCTGAAAAGTTGTCTCTGACTGTGGGCCTTATCAGCAGGCTCAAAATAGCGCAACGAGCTATGGAGAGGGCTATGCTCGGGATTTCTCTGCGAGATCCATCAAATCAGAAATGAAGAGATCCGTAGACGAACGAAAGTTACCGATATAGCTCAGCGGATAAGCACTTACTTTACTTTACTGACCAGGGTGGTATTACGAATATGCAATCGCGTAACAACAGCAGTAAATTTAGCTGTCAAACGTCATTTTGTATGCCGTTTGACAGCAGACATTAAGCAATTAAACGCTTTCCACTCTTCTACTGCTGTTCGTAAAAGGGGGCGTATTCTGTCAGCCGAGATTGGCCAACAATTCTTTTGTCCTTCTATCCATCTGTCATTCTGTCAGTTCTCGCCTACAGGTCATATAGGTATTTTTCAACCGATTTTGACGAAAATTGGCTAACAAGGTCCTTGACTCATCAAAATTTTTCATTGGAGCGAAATTAGGAGAGATAAGGGGGGAAATTTGCTGTAGCGTTATTTATCATCGGATTTCATTCTACACAAAATTAGCGAAAAATAAATTTGCTGAGCCAGGGGAAAGGGGAAGGTGTCGGTTGTTGCATATAACCAGTATGTAATATTCTGTAGGCAAAATCACATTCGTTAGAACTTAATACGATTTTTCCATACATTTCATGATCCATGAGAGAAAAAAGTGTAACACGTTCTCTAGTGCATTATAAGTTGTGCTACTGTGCTATTCACTACTAGGAGCTACGTCGGTGCTACGGCGTAGCATAGTCACGTAGCAGTTCCGCTACGACGTGCTACGAGCTCATTCTTTTCATATTATTATTTTTACATGATATAAGTTTTATAACCCGCCCTCATACAGGTAACAGCAGTTCAATAGATCTCTTTTTGTTGGTCTACGTATGCACGTAGTTTTCCCCCATAGAAATCTGTCCTGCTGTCCTTATTAGATCTGTCTGTCCACCTTGTGGGTGGTCGTCCTTCGCTACGCTTGCCGGTCCGTGGTGTCCGTTTACACCACATTATAAATTTTATAAATTAAAATTTATAAATATATATTTTTTTTCTTGGTGTAAATTTCTTTTATATAGCAATAACAATTCAGTTCTGTCGCTTATTAAGGCCAAATTAATGTTAAATTTGTAACCATAGTTAATGCCATAGTTGGTGGGTAATTATACCATTAAATGATAGTGGTTGCGGTGACTCGGCGTTTCTGTCATATTTAATTAATCTCGCTAATGGTGGACACCCGGGTGACGGGTGACAGCTGGTGGGTGACACCCGACACACATCATTACTAATTTCGTCATATTTTTACGAATTGCCGATTAATGGTCCACAGTACATTAACGATGTCATTTTATCATACTTCAAAAATAAGATTGGAATCAACGATATTAATGTACTACGATTGGATTTTTTCCTTTTCCCGAAGGGGTTTAGTTCCAGGACTCAGTTTCATAGTAGGCACACCCACATTTTGCGAGTATGTTATTGATCCCTTGCTATAGGGGGCGAGCCTATTGCCATCTACCGGACACAATTCCAAACTCCAGGCTGTTATAGAGATAATTCCTAATGGAAAAATTCAATAACACTTTACCTGACCTGGGGATCGAACCCGGGACCTTACGATCGGCAGTCGAGTTTACGGCCACTACGTCACCGACACAGTTTAAATAAAATTTTATCCAATTTAATTATTTGAAATCAAATAAAAACTTTTCTCAAATTCACAATTTCCATGTATTACGTTATTACGCACATTTCTACTCCCGCACGAAAACAAATAAATTTAAACTTTATTTCTTTAATATAGAGTTTATTTCAAGTCTGCATAATATTATGAGTAAATCTGTTATACAGAATAATTATCTGTGCAAACCAAGTTCAACCCTAAAGCTTTAAATACACAATCTGTTTTAGATTACAGCTTTTGGTGAAAGGTCACAATCTCTCTCCAAAAGAAATAGGGCTCTATTGTTCAAAAGATAATGTTGTTTATCGAATGAGATCGGTTTGTATGTATTTTTAAGAACAAATTACACGTTATTGTTAAATTCGCGAGGTTTTGTTTGCCCACACATCGCCAACGCATTATAAAATGTAGGATATGTTTTTAATCCTTAAAGTATAATAGATTTTTAGAATGATTGCTTAAAGTAAAGCTCCCTTTTTAAAGGCCAATTGCACTAAACTAAAGCCCGTCACACACGTAGCTATAATATATATTAATATAAATCATAGCAAATCATATTACGATATATTTTCTATACAAATATTCGACTGACCGCACACGCAGCTATAATATAAATTTCTATGACGTCACCAACATATACCGTAATATATATTATTGCATATTAATATAAACTACTGTATCAATGAAATGAAGGCTAAAATATATATTATAGCATCGTCTCCGTGTGTGGTAGCTTGCTATAATATATATTATAGGACGGTATATTAATATATATTATAGCTGCGTGTGTGACGGGCTTTAATCAGGGCCCCTAATTAAGGGCGCCCCAACTAATGGCATTTGACAGCCTCGTTGGCTCAGATGGTAGTAACTCTGCTTTCTGTGCCGCAGGCCCCGGGTTGATCCCCGGCCAGGTCAAACATTTGTGTGCATGAACAGGTCTGTTTGATCTGTGTCTGGGTGTTTTAAGCGTATATAAGTATGTATATCAGTCATCTGGTTACCATAGTACAGGCTTCTAGCCTAGTTTGGGACCAGATGACCGTGTGTGGAAGTTATCCAAATTTAAAAAAAAAAAATGGCTAGGGGATTTTCCTGCCTTAATATTATTACATTTAGGGATAAAAAGCCTTTTTGTTTCGTGTTGCGGCAATAGGCAACTCGCAACAAGCTGTTTACATAATATTAACACAAAGAAACTGTGCAGATATAGCAATGAGTTGCAATGACCGACAACTGTTTTCAGTCCCTGCAATAGACGACTGAATCAGTTTCAAATTGCCGCAACTAACAACTGCTCAATTTGTACAAGAGGTTGCTAAATATTATAGTACTCTAGATTCTAGAAAAGTCTAAATAGCCGCGCCCCGCGGTTTCACCCGCGTATACTTCGTTCCCGTAAGATTATTGGGACACAATTCCCATGGGAATTTCGGGAAAAAGTATCCTATTTGGTTTTCCAGGATCTGTTCGGTAATTTTGGCGTGAAAGAGTAACAAACATACATACATCCATCAATCTAACCAAAACCTTGCTAGATGGCGCTGGAGGTGAGTTAGAACTCGCCAGCGCAAATTTGAGATCCTACTTCCTACTAATATTATTTGAATTGCGGCAAATGTTAAATGAGCCTTTGTGTATCTGCAACTGGCCGCTTATAACTCGGGACACTTTTACTGTGAAGTTTGTTCGAGACTAGTTGTTCAGTGTGAAATATAACTATGTCATAATACGAGTCTCTTAATATTTGCCTATAGTCACTAGTCGCTAAAGTAATCCAACTAACACTGCACTTCTTCAATAGCTAACAAGCTAAGGTCCTCTCTGCCATGCAAATGGAGTCGGTACCACAAATTATTGAGAGCTGTCAGCGAAGCTGTTAGCTTATTCTATTACTAACGTCTGAAGGTGAGACTGGCTTCGTTGCCAGAGGGAATTGAGGCACTCTGCATCTGTGGTACCTGTAGCGCAGAATATAGAACGAAAAGTACAGAAGAGACACTCCTCAAAATCTGTTAACTATATTGCACTATGAATGTAAGTATACCTATTATTAGCCCTAGATAGATAGATAAACTTTTTATTATAAATAGCTCACGCAAATTATGGAAAATCTAACACTAAAAAGATTAACAATAAATATAAAATATAATAAATATAGATTAATAAAATTAACAATAGGTATATATATATAGTGTAACAAGTACTTACTTTGTAATTACCCTATGTACTTAGATAGACCTATTACTAGGTCTATCTAAGTACATTAGATACATTAGATAGACCTATTACTAGGTCTATCTAAGTACATTAGTATTAGTACATTATACTAACACCTAGTGACGGAGCGTAGCGAATGTATGTTTGTACCGGCACAAACCATGAGGTTTATTGGTGCAAGAAACATTACATTGTAATATATTGTTTAATTAATAAAGAAAAAAAAAATTATATAAATAGCGTCTCTAGCCGCTACGCAATAAAGTTCAATTCAGGTCGCACAGCGCTAATTTAATTTCAGATACAAATTGTCTTACTTTTTTCTATCGCGTATCTCTCTAGCCTTTCTTTCTTTGTAGTTTCTAGCCTATTACAGTGAAGCAATTCAACATCATTGCCTATTGCCCACTGATATTATACGGTCAAAGTTTATACCTTAAAACGCGGAGTGTCCCAGAGCCCCAGGCCTGCCTTAAGGTGAACACACACAGCGGATGCGAGTAAGGTCGGGAGTGAAGTGGGTCTAATAATTATATGGACGATAACACACAGAAAGCGTCCGCGAACACTTTTTCTTGTACTCCCGACCCGACATTTAAGCCCAATGCACACATAACAGCGGGGGCGGCATGACGTTGTATTCCTTGTATGGAGAACAACACACTACATTCTACATATAGCGTTCGCGGGACGGGGGCATTTCCTTGTATTTGACACCGACCCGTCACCCTCCCGCTCATGTGCGTGTGCTGACCGTGGTGGGGTAAATTCCACTCAGCATTCCGCGCGCCCCACCGAGTCAATTTAGTGGGGCATATTCCGCTACAATGTATATAGCATTCCACTTTGCCCCACCATGGGGGCGTCTTGGGGGGGCAAAGTGGAACAATCCGATGTTTTTTACCTTCAGGAGTACTCATTCCCTTCTTATTCCAATTCTTACATAAATCTCTAATCGTATCTACTCGTACGTAGACTGCATATGGATATACATAATATATTATCTCGGTACTTTACAAACCCGTGTTTGAGCATTTCAGGACATAGAATAGAATACTTACTATTTATTGAGATCAATATTATATATACAGATACGACATCTTATAATAAAGTATTTTAGATAATAAACATTGAGAAGCCACTTGGTAAAACAATCATAGCCGAGTTTTCAAATTCCTATGAGAGCTTCATATTATATGAAATCGCAGGCGACGACGGTATGACTAATTCTTGTTAAGAATAATCTACCGTTTCATAGTAAAGGCAACATAATATTATAACGAGACGGTGGGAACACCTGCCTCGCTCATAACATAACATAACACAGGCTATTGTGTCGTCCCATAACATTACACATTCCATTCCATCGTATGTTTTATCTACGGATTACGGTTATGTTACGACAGTTTATCATTACGAGTGCCGTAGTCATTACATTCATGTATTGTGATCGCTAGCGACTAGCGCACCGCCCCGGCTTCGTACAGCGAAGCATATATGTAGCGTCCGTGGTCCAGCGCGAATATGACCGGCTTTAAATCGGGAGTCCCTGGATCGAATCTCACCATGTGGACATTTCGCCTGGGCGTTACCGTGTTTCGGAGTGCACGTTAAACTGTAGGTCCCTATAGTTTCCTATAAGATATGTAGGGGGCAGTCGTTAGCTCATGTCGGAGGCTGCGTAGGAATCTTGGCGACCTGAAACTATGATAATATGGGTTGTCCATATAACACATATGAATTAACTCGAGCACTGTAATTGGGGTAACCCAGCACTGTTATTTAGTAGATCGTTGAAACACACGTTAAAATTCTGTAATTCGTAAAACTTTTGATTTAAGCAGAGCATGGCAATAAAGCACACAGTCAATGTCAATTTCAAATACAATACTGATTGTTAATGAATTGAATAAATGAAATGAAAAAATACTGTTTAGGTATAACGCCTTCAAGGGCATCTTGCGTTTAAGGTAACTCGATCATAAGCGATTTATTTGACGATATCATTATTCTCCAATAGCACGTCGCTTCGTCGGAAATATCTTTTGCAACAGGGCAGTTGTCAACTTAAGACAAGTTCTGAAAAAATTCTCTCTTTGTAGGTTTACTAGACCACAATCAAATTGATCAATACTTCCTTTCCGTTATATGCACTTACTAAATAGCAAAGCAACTTTTCCAATACATTGTAATTTACACTGTTGTCACGATGAGTCACAAGACAATTCAATATAACACAATCGATGAACAAACACTCGATCATTCGATCATGAGTGATCACTAGTCTCGTCTGTGTCAGTCGATGGAGTCGGAGTGGGTGTCGCAGATGCATATAGTGTATGCACACCTGGTGCGCACGTGCGGTGCGCTCTTAAGAGCGTACGCGGCCTTGTAGGAATTTGACACAATCCTATGAAAAATTTACCAAATCGATGTTTTGTATTCCCCTGTTTCCTTCATATATAATTAAACCATTCTACAAATTTACATCCTGATATTTTCATAGTGAAGTAACCTATGTCCCTGTCATTTTAATTTATTTTATAAACCCTTGGTTTTTTCATAGTGAACTTCCAAAAATCCCAGTTTTACTCGTGTGATTGGACGTTCACTACAAATAAAATGTAAAGTTTATAAACAAAAATAAAATGATAGGGACATACTATACTTCAACTTTAAAATATCAGGATATAAATATATCAAATAGGTTTACTGTATTCGGAGGAAACAAGGGAATACAAAACATCGATTAAGTGAATTTTCCATAGGATTGTGTCAAATTGCTAAGAGGACCTTTTTCCTCTTAACACCGTTGAACGTTGAGGTGTCACATTACTTTATATTATTATCAATACGCTGAAGTAATGTCACATTGGTACGTTCCACAGTAAAAGATTTCTTTAATTTTCAAATTGCTCCCGACATCAATATCTTTATCGCTATATACATTGTACATGCTAATGTAAAGGCACAATAATATGAGTTTGACGACATAGGTCTCAAATGAAAAATGACCAAGAATAATAATGCCCACAATCACAATATAAAAATGTCTACCATGTATTCGAAAAATGTTAATATCTGCATGAAATGGACTTGTACTAGCTATTGTTCACAAATAACATAACATTTTCAAACGTTTCCATCCGCTCGTTGTGGCCACACTACGGGCCTGTAGGGAACAGGCTAACGCCCTTGGATTTCGATCCTTTTCAATCTTGTCGCTTGCTTTTGTTTTAAAATTTAAAGGAAAAATAATTCTTCCATGGTTTGCAACTTGATTTTTTTGACTTGAATTAGCCCTGGAGTCTTGTGTCGCGCGTAGTGTGACCACCGCCCGCCTCCGCCATCGCGATCGCTATAGGCTTTCACTTTAAGGCACCGCGGTAGGCTAGCAGTATAGCCATATACATAATATAGTAATCTTTAACAAGTCAATACTCTACTCACATCGTAAACAACAGTTAAGATGCAAACTAGCTTGGTAACGACGTCACTACAATCATTAATCTCGTGGAGTCAGATTCATGTGTTCTCCATTCATTATACTGTGACGCTGGCATTGTATATGAACTACAGTATGGCGTTTTAATATTCACACTACCTTCGAGTATTAATATCTTTGTTTTTATTCGGTTCCGATACTTTAAACCGAATAATATCAGAGGTCGAAGCCCAGCGGCGGCGCCTCGTCGGGGTGGTTTCGATCAACGTGTACAAACAAATTTTTGCTTGTCATACGGGGAGTGTACGTTCCAAATAATTAATCAAATTCAAATAATCCTCCACTTCCGACTTCGGTTATTCGGTTCCAAGACCGAATACGATAAACCAAATTTAAAACCTCTGAATTCGGTTCCAATAAAACCACCTCCGTAACATCCCTAATCTGGAAACATCCCGATTTTAATCACTTTGCCCACTACACCGGTGCGTTATAAGAACGTTATATGGCCGTGAACGGCAAAAATATATTGTATAGAAATGTGTGAGAGTGTTTACCCACTAGATCGTTTGGTCACGGTATACAATTGGTGGGTAAGGTATACAATTCTGTATCCGTGGTCTAGATGGATATTTTATATTGGTGTAACGGTCCTAAAACGTACCGGTACAATGGGTAAACAGCTTTATTCAATGCTAAGACACCGTGAGATTTTGTCACAGTAAAGATAGTAATATTCTCGGACATGGCAGTGAAGCTGTAGGTGTATTACTGCATTATGCATGTAGTGGTCCCGCGGTACAGTAGTTTGATATCGATTCTGGCACGAGACGCGACTGCTCCGTGTATCTGATATAAAAAGGACGAGTGGCTGCTTCACTTGCAAGGATTACAAAAATCTATAAGCTTCTGTACCTACATTTTGTAGTACAAAACATCAACTGTAAACATGGTGTTTTAAATACAACAGAGGGGATTTTTTGTGTTTATAAATATTATATTAATTCTTTATGGGCTTGTTGTGTGGCTTGTGGATTTCAACATTAAGAGTTTTTTTATGTACCTTACTTAATAATGATTTATGAATTTACGGTACATTATTGCGTTCGGAAATATACGTTTTCAAGAAGAACCCACAAGAATCTTGTAGGGCTTCATTTTCTCTATTGTCAGTTTGACAATGTTTGGTTTAGTCACATTTTTTACTTCGTAAGTTACCGTGTAGTGGCTACGCAGAAGTTTCCAGACATCTATGCCCAAAATATTTATTAGCGTAACTAAGCTTAAATATTTAAAAAGAATCCTTTAATTCTTAAAAATCCTGTTTAAAGACAACCAGCAGATTTTGATTTTGATAGACGTTATGCGACATTGACCGTTTGCTACTTATGCTCAACAGACCTTTTGACTATTTGGACGTTTTACTTCTTAGGGCTTAGACGTTTCTAACATAAAGTAATTAATTCAGAGCCTCTTGAAAATAACCCAAACATTTTAAATATAAGTTTGTACTTAATCATGTATGTGGTAACTGGAAGTCGGTTTTTATTATTTTAATGCATTATAACATAACTGCTATAGTCCTACAATTAGTTGAGTCCCCTCCAGCCCCCAATTATTCCAAAGAGCTCGGCAATAAATCTGGCTATCGAGTCCCGCGCGTCAGATAATGTCCGATTGCCCGATCCTGCAGGATGAATAACAGCGTCACGGAACGGTACTTGTTAAGTAATGTTGTGCTGTCACTTTTCATTCTGTTCAGCTAAGCGAGAGGTGGCTGATAAAAAATAGCAGTTGGACAAACCAGGAGTTAGATTCCGTAACTTTGTTGTGTGTACAAGTGTGGAGTGTAGATACGATGGCATTTTTGAAAGTGTGAGGCTTGAAACTCTTTATGTGCCCAAATTCCTAAAACTAAACAAAAATATTATGTCAATAAAGCTCTGAAGAAGACAAAGAAAAGCATTTTGTACACATTTTCTTTGTTTAATATAATTATTATAAGCGCCGACCTTTTAGTTTACGGAGTTCGTTAAAGGCAACACAAAAGAAAGAAAGAGAATAGGCAATGAATGTCAATTTCATTGATATACTTCTAATTTTAGCTTCTAATCAAGAATTTGCATTATGTTTTATCATTGGAACGCCATTATCAATAGTAACCCCAAAGTTTACAGAATTGACCCAGAATTTTGATTTTAATATATTTTTTGGTCTTTTATATATTTAGTTTGATTTTCCTCAAAGATATATTTAGGTACACGAACACTATGGAATGCTAATCCGATGAAGGTAAAATCGAAAGCGTCGCGCCCGAGGCTGTGGGCGGACTGGATAGAAAGGGATCCAACATTAGTAACCGACATAAAGTTCGCTACTTTACTACCGCTGAGCTGCCACGGCTGAGGATTACAATATAATTCGTTCAACTTTGATTTTTTTATGTAAATAGCTGAACGAGATGAGCAAAACATATCATATGGGTATTCTTAGTCAGAGCTGTACCAGCTAAACTTTCATCAGATTTTAATTTTTGTGAGAATCGTTACTAAAATTATCATCATCATGATCTCAGCCACAGGTCGTCCACTGCTGAATATAGTCCTGCCCCTTAAATTTCCATCCAGTCCGGCTATAAGCGGTCTGCATCCAGCGTGTTCCTGCCGTCCATATCTGATCGTGTGTGTTGGTGGACGTCCACGACGCTGCGCTTGCCAGCCCGTGGTCTCCATTCGAGAACTTTACAGCTCCATTGGCCTTCAGTTCTTCGTGCTATGTGCCCTGCCCATTGCCACTACAACTTGCTAATTCGCTGGACTATGTCGGTAACTCATTTCATTTTCAGCTGTGGACGTCTTCTGGCTGATGATGATGATGATGATGATAATGATCATGAACCAATGAATAACCACCTTCTCTACCCGTGGTTACCGTAAGTGCTGGTTTTCAGATCCAGAAGACGGAAAGCATTGGTTTTTACCTGAAAACCATCAAACTGCGCTCGCCTACCGCACAAGTGTGCCGAGTTTTGGCCCCCGTTGTGAGGATCTGAAATCTTCCTCTGGATCTGAAAGCCCTTAGCCGACTCTTACGGCAACTACGGGTATAGAGAGTACGGTATAACCGGTACCTTCACAGCGTACCCAGTCTTATAGTCAACAAAACGTATTGAATAACATAATGTCGAGAACTACAACACAAGTTATTTTTGTAATTTTTCTTTTTCTTCCTTTTCTTCATCAGTGTTTAAAATCGTAAAATATCAGAAAAGTTGTAAAAATACAGCAATTCTACTCCATTACAATCTGTGTCCCCAAAGGGAATAAAATAAATAACCAATGTCATGTCATAGAATAAAGTAATTGAGTCAAAGCTATACAAATAACCCCTGATTCACCCGCATGATCACACGCGTCCTAAAATATCACAAAGGAAACGTACAGACAGACTGACAGTACAAGTGTAATATTACATTCGAGTAGCTAATGTAAACCGATTTACTTGGAATCTTTGTTAGGATTAACGGGGTTGACACTTCCTTGACATTCTGAAGAATATAATCGAATTGTTGGTGTTTTGTTACCCGAATTCGACAGCGCTGAAAAGGAAGGGTTATTTTAAGAGTCTACACAGAGTCACTGTTAATTAGTACCACCACTCGGCACCTTCCAAACTAACGAATGTCATCATATTATCTCAGCCATTGGTAATCCACTACTGAACATAGGCCTCCCCCATAAAGGTAGGGTTTTGCTAAAACTCGACACGCTTGGCAGGCAGTGCAGGTTGTCGAGCGCAGTTCGGGGGTTTGTTGCAGAAGACGCTGCTGCCCGTCCCCTGGATCTGTTAACCCTTAGCCAGCTCTTACGGCAACCACGGGTAGAGAGGTTGGAGCACTATTCTAAAGCCGGTAACTCCACGGCGAACACTAACGAATATAACCAAACCAAATATTGCAAACTACACGTTCTTCTTGTAGAGCTATCTTCCTGAACGCGCGGTAGATTTATTACTGTTTATCTTCATTGACGTGCAAAATTGTCAGATTGTATTTTTGAGTTTGACTATCAGGCTCGCCTAGTCGTAGCTTATCGCTAGGAGACTCTCACTTGTGGCTTGACGTCCTGATGTCCGATTTTGATGATTGATATTTAATTGATTCGTGGTGGTAATTGTGTTATAATAATATTACCGACCTCGTACGCACACCAACCTATTTGTATAAAATCATTCTTTTGTTGCAGGTAAATTGAAAATGAATTCAGGGAAAACGGGTTCAGAAAGAAAACTAATACTACATACTTACTGCGGTACACGGCAAGATATATTTTTTTACTATATTCTTGGTAGCTCATGTGTAATAATAATACTTTTACTTTGTCATGTAAAATTATTGTTATCCACATGTGTATGAAAATTCTACACCATAAGGTGATAACGTTGGTGGGGCAAAGTCCACCCATATTTTAGAGTAGTGGGATCCAACCCCACCGAGTGGTAGACTCGGTTTTATTAGTGGGGCATATATTCTGACCTTTTGACAATTTAGGCAATCTGCTTTTATGTCAATCTCACTAAAGTGTCTTTCAGCTAAAAGGTTTGGGTAACTTGTTGGGGCAATATAAAACAATGCTAAACAAAGTTGGTAGATACATAAACATAACATACGATCACGCCTTTTTACCGAAGGGGTAGGCGAAGTGTACCCAGGACTCAGTTCCATAGTAGGTACACCGACATTTCGCCAGTATATTATTGGTCCCATGTAATAGGGGGCGAGCCTATTGCCATCTACCGGGTACCGGGCACAGTTCATTTTGTAGATACACGTTGGTGACAAACGATAATATAATCAATAGGTAAAGTTCAAAGCCAGAAGTTTCGCTAAAGTTTGACCGACCAAAAAGACGTTAAACAAGTAGGTGTAAAAGTTTTCCAATTAAGAATAAGGTCACGTAAGAATTCCAAAGACCTACATTAAGAGGTCGTGGCGGGATCGCATTCTAATACTTTGTTAATTGCTCTCTTTTGGTGGAGCTGGCTGCACTGAGGGCGGGGATTGAAGCGGATAATTGAATAATTTATGATGAACATTATGAAGCAATAAAAAATTCATCATCATCATCAGCCGGAAGACATCCACTGCTGAACATAGGTCTCCCCATGGAACGCGATTAACTATTCATATGGGTACTATTCATATTTTGCCGTAATCTATGTAGATACGCGGCAGCGTGTCAAGTCAAGTTCAAGGCAAAGGAACTGGCTAGCCAGCGCCGAGTGTAATATTACACGAACCACTTGGTTAACGTAAACATATAAAACTAAGTGTGTTTAATTATACAAACACATCCTTATCCTTACCACAGAATAAATAATAGTACTATCCTTACATAGTATAAAACAATGTTGCTACCCGCGTCTGTCTGAATCCGATAATTCCTCCTAAACCACGTTACGGATTTTGATGCGGGTTTCACCAATGGATGGAGTGGTTCAAAACTTTTCTCTTGAGGAAGGGTTTTAATATGTTTTTGTGTAAATTGGTTGAAATATGACGGTGAATGTTGAAGAGGTCGGAATCATGCCGACTGGGCAGATAAAAGTTATTGACGTGCGCTGCCTAAACAAATAGTTACATTTAAACAATGTATTACCACGTATTACATAATTATTATTTTAAAAACGGTCACTTAAGCTGTGCTACCATTGCAAAGCTAGGGCACTCTACTTTTTTTTATGATAGTGAGTAACAAGACGAGTAAATAAGGTGCCTGATGGTAAGCATCATGATTGCCCATATCAAACACAGTGCCAGTACCACCCAATGTTTTAAAATTCTAAATTTTGCGCGGCACTGCACTGCACCTGTCACCCTGAGATATTAGTTATTGAAACTCGTCATGCCCAGTAATTTCGCCGGTAACATTGCCCTTCAGACCGGAATACATTAATGTTTGCACATTACTGCTTGGCGGATGAATAACAGGCAAAGATGTGGTACTGCCTCAGGCGGCCCCCTGCAAAAGAGGCCTACCACTATAAATAGGAACGAGTACATTGTATATTTCATGTGACGAAATTTGAAAGCTTTCTGTAATTTGTATCATATTTTATTAACGACGCCGGCAATGTGACTCCACCTTTACCTAACCACACAAAACTTCCCGAACGTTGTTCGAAAATGAACTTTAATTTTTAAAGTATAGAGTTCAATACTGTATGCAGATTACCTGTCCTCCGCGTCATACATACAAAATTGCTAGGACAGTAGAATGCGAGATGTGACCTACTTTTATTCTCACTTAGAACCTTGTCATTGTTCAAAGCAAAGCGTTCTTTCAGTTTGTGAAACATTTTCATATTTCTTATTGTGACAGGGTGCTATCGTGAAAATTATTTAAAATATATATGAAAACTATAATTTGAACGGATATCTGAGTGTTTGTTATCTATCAATCCCGCATTGTGCTGGTATTTGCCGTACAGGTTAAATATAACATACATTCACGCCTTTTTCCCGAAGGGGTAGGCAGAGGTGTACCCAGGACTCAGTCCCACAGTAGATACACCCACATTTCGCCAGTATGTTATTGGTCCCATGTAATAGGGGGCGAGCCTATTGTCATCTACCGGGCACAGTTCCAGACTCCAGGCAGTTATTGAGATAATTCCTAATGGAAAAATCCAATATTTAACACTTGCCTGACCTGGGGATCGAACCCGAGACCTCTTGATTGGCAGTCGAGCATTCGCCCTCTACGCCACCGAGGCAGGTTAGATATGATTCTGGAATAACACAGGGTATTTTTTAGTAGGTGAAAGAACCAAATTAAAGACTGTAAGCCTCAGCGGCTTAGCCCGCTCGTAATTACGAAATATGGGAGTTTTATAACAAAACTTTTACACTCTTATGGTGTAAAAGTTTTGTTATAAGGTTTTGTTAGACCCCTTAGAACGTGAATTTTCCGAAATCCGTTCTTAGTACACTTTCTGATAACAGAACCATCCAAGTTTCAAGTCTCTAGGCTCGGTGGTTTGGGCTCGGTGTTGCATGTCAGTCAGTGAGTCATTTAGGATTTTTAATAGTAATTAATTTAAAGGGCAAATTGAAAGACGTTTTTTAAGCGCTTGTGTGAGATAGTAGGATGGATCTTACCCCTATTCTCGTTGTAAGGATTATTAAATATTTTAATGTAAAATAATATAAAAATACCTACTTAGTTACCCAAGAAAAAACGCTAAAAAACTACAAGTATTCCTTAGGAAATATCCCCAAAATTATAACTTACTTTGTGACTCTATGGTATCTAACGAACCTGTTTGTTGCCATTATAAACAAAATGAAAAAAAAATGTTACAAATGTTGCCATACAATGACAATATCAGTATAAATATAATATTCCACCGTTGAAAGTTGAAATACCTACATAGAGTGCCAACAAATGATGATGTTTATGGTGATGTTTATTACCATTTCATTCGATTGGGGAATATTCTACTGCGGCGCTGGTAACATTGCTGTGTATGTACACTATATATATAGTACACCACTTTATATAAATATTACCTTATATATTTATGATTATGCCTCACTAGCTATGCCGCGCGGTTTCACCCGCGTAGTCATTGTTCCCGTGGGCAGATCGGAATTAAATGTACCCTATGTGTTATTCCAGGGTCTAACCTATCTGCTCACCTAATTTCAGGCCAATTGGTTCAGTAGTTTTGGCGTAAAAGTGTAACAAACATCCATCCATCCATCCATCCTCACAAACTTTCACATTTATATTATTAGTAGGATGAAGGATGCCACTAGCTTTTGTATTTATTAGAGACGAGTTGGTGGTTAAACGAAAGTTACCGACATAGTCCAGCGGATTAGCAAGGTGAAGTGGCTATGGGCAGGGCATATAGCACGTAGAAGTTATGGCCGATGGGGCCGTAAAGTTCTCGAATGGAGACCACGAATTGGCACAGTGACAGGACGTCCTTCCACAAGTTGGACAGACGATCTGATAAGTACGGCAGGAGCACACTGGATGCAGGCCGCTTACAACCGGACTGGATGGAAATCTAAGGGGGAAGCCTAGGTTCAACGGTGGACATCCTATGGCTGAAATGATGATGATGAAAATTTATTTATATTAATGGTGTGATTTCTATATGGATGGTAACCGGGCTATTGCTAGAGACTCCGGCACCTGCCACTTCCGTCTCATAGTGAAATATTACGCCTGTCTAATTATTATTATTAAAAGATTAATATTAATATGACAAAGGATTGAAGTCCTTCATTATGCCAATTAAAATCCCAGCAGTGATTGAACACACGACAGTAAATGAAGTACTCACCTCACGAATTATTAACACTTCATCCTACGTGACTCGTGACTCGTGTCGGTGCGAATGAAATGATGATTAACGTTCGTAATAACTTGCTTCCATTGGGATATTCAATAGTTTGATTGAGGAATTTGTATTGGTTTCACTGACTTTATGACTTATGACTGTCCCGTAATGGTTTGCTAGTGCAACTGCTCTTATACACAGGTCTTACAAGAACAGTAGTGGGGGTGCGTCGGATTAATGGTTGCGCTTTTCTTTCTAATTTATGGCCGCGAGAGGCATGACGATAGATGGGTGTGCTGTGGAAAGAAGACTGAATAGCATTGTGTCTCTTTTTGTGATTTCGGAACATCGCTGACTTTAAATAATAGATATGTGCTAGCAACAAAGCATGCGTATGGTGCTTAAATGTAGGCTTAAATGTCAACCAAACACATTTCAATGGGTTCGCGAGCGCACTACGAACATGCTTTCTATAAAATGCGTGTTGTTACTAATCATATTTATAGAAGGCTTTATGATTAATGTCATCACTTCAAATGACTGATCCCCTTTTTAAACACAAAACCGCAGTATTCTGTTTATTCACGAGAACAAAAGCAACGTATGTATTGAAATAAATATTATGAGGAAATATATTAATATGATTATTATGTAATATGTGGATTGTGTTCGCTCGGGGCGGTTGTTTCAACGGATTTTGTTTATGAAACTCTCCCTGCTCTTATCCCAGGGGTGTCGTCGCCGTAATGGGTAAAAGTATTTTGTCAGGTTTTTATTTCATTTTAATAACTGCCTCGGTGGCGTAGTGAGCGCAAGCTTGACTGCTGATCGTGAGATCCGGGCTCGATCCCCAGGTCATGTAAAAAGTTCTATTTAGGATTTCTGTGCTCGGTAGATGGCAGGCTCGCCCCCAGTTACATCCGACCAATAACATTGTGGCGAATATACCTACGAGTGTACCTACTATGGGACTGAGTACTGGGTACATCTTTGCCTACCCCTTTGGGAAAAAGGCGTACTTAAAAAATAAACCTACATAAAAATATTATTAATCTAACGCAAGGAACAGAGATGCAATGTAGGGATGTCTGTATACGAGTAGAGTAACCAAAATGGGCACATGTGTAAATTAAGAAATTTAAAAATTCCCCCCTTTGTTTTCTACCCGCTCTATCATCAGACCCTGGTTATTATCATATTAACATAATATTAAGACGATTCCAACGAGCTCGATCACTATACATTTGACTACTGGCCCATTTTCTTCGCACTAGCCACGCTAACAACACGCCTACTTCGCGAGCATTATCCGTCTTGAACGCGAACACAAGCGAACTCCAACATGTCGATATATTTGATGATAGTATGCGGTCTATATCAGTTAATATTAGAGTTTATTTAAGTCATTTGTTAATAAGATAGCGCTTTGGTATCTATACTGTAAGCTTTCTATCATTATGTTATTAAATAAATAAATAAATTTGATCCTGATATGTTACCAAGTCGTTGGAATACGTATTGTTGACTGTGACAGGATACCAAATTCCGAATCGATCGGATCGCTGGAAGTTGCTCATATCCTTTTCAGCTGCTGAAAAAGAGCTGATCGTCGCCAAACACCTGAGCCGATTTTCATGGGACACACTTACAAACTTATAACATCCCTTCCGTTTCTCAGTCGGGGGCTAGAAACAGTCCAGCCATTTAAAAGTATACATTATTTATAGATGTTTATCCAAACTTTATACCAATCTTAAAAATATTCTTTAATTTCAAATATTTAAGGCATATATATGACTATCACTAATATATTTATTAATCATTAGGTAACACGTTTCCAGATAATATACTACTACGTATCTATGTGTTTAGGCATAATTTCGATTAAAGTTACCAAATTGCTAACCATAATGTAACAGATGAAAATGAACCTTGTCTTTATTTTAGATAAGGTATAAATTCGTAAGCGCGGTTATTAGGGTTGCCATAAGTCTCAGGGGAAATGCAGTAGTGGTCAGCAAACAACTTGGTATATGATGTCTGTGGTAATATTATCGTATTGTTTGTGAGGGGATGTTGGGAACATGTGGACTCCCTTCCATTTTATTGAAGTAGGAAGATTTTTTTAGTTAGATTTTGTGAGCCTAATGGACACTACTCATGTAATCATACCATCGACGAGCCGGTTGGTTGATCGGTCGGTCGGTCAGTTGGTTGATAGGTTTGTGGATTGGTCTCTTGACTATTAGTTAGTAGATCGATCGCCCGATTGGTCGACTGTGTTAATAATGTTTGCAATAAATATTATTATAAGCGTTCTACATCAGAACCTATCATTGATTGCATCTGCACTTTCATCAGATTTGACACGATCAAACATTTATTTTAGGGCACCTTTATGAGGGCACCAATAAAAATGAATTTGTCTTAGTCAATCCAACTTCCTAATTCCTACTAATATTATTAATACGAAAGTTTATGAGGATAGATGGATGGACGTTTGTTACTTTTTCCAGGGTCTAAGCTATCCATCCACATTTCACCAAATTTCAAATTACCAAATTTCAGCTCAATCGGTTCAGTAGTTTTAGCGTGAAAACTGAACAAACATGCACATCCATATTATATATATTATATGTTACAAAGGTTACTTTTTTACATATTGTACTGAGATTTTAGGATTACGCGGATAGGATGACGAAAACAACATTTCTCTATAAATTCGAGTTTTACACACAAACGTATATACATATTTATTTATTTCTCATTTACAACTATTCTTCCAGGTCCAGCCAAATTCAATAGTGTTAGTATACAATGTTAAAATAAAATGATAATAACTTGCAATAAAAATATAAAAAAATTAATAAAATCATTTATACACAATAAAAAATAATTAAAATTGTTTTTAATAATTTCATTTCGAAACTAAATAGACATACTAAAATGTACCAACTAAAATTTTACTAAATAAAAGCTTGCTTATAATTTATATTATGAACAAATTTTATTACTCAAAATATTTTTTCTTGTTTTAGTTGTTAGAAGCAAAAGTCTCAAGTCTGTTTATAGAGACTTTATATACTTTTAGAACTTTATTGTTAAGAAACCTTACTAATGGTCTGTTTACTTTCAGTCTGTAAACTTTGCCAATTGAATTATATTTCATTATACGTAGAAGGTCCTAAAATACACGTTTTTTACGTCATGAAGTTAGGAACTAATAGCAACTTTTTTGCGTTTAAAAAGCCTTCTACTTCTACAGCAAATGAAAAAAAAAACCTTGCAGGGCTTAATTTTTAGGGCTCCGAACCCTAAAAGGGTGCCGAAGGAGCCCTATTACTAAGCCTCCGCTGTCCGTCCGTCAGTCCGTCTGTCACAGGGCTCTATCTCATAAACCGTTATAGCTAGGTACTTGTAATTTTCACAAAACATGTATTCCTAATGCCGCTACAACTACAAATAATAAAAATAAAAAAAGTTTATAATTAAAGGTACTCTCCATACAAGCAACGTGTTTTTGCTCAAAATTTATTTCTCGATTTCGTTCGTGTATCGTGAAAACGGCATCAGCTAGGTATTTGATTTTTTCACGGAACATTAATGATTATAATTGCTATAATATGAAATAATTATAACTAAATAAAATTAATAAATAACTGGAGCGTTCATACAAATCACAATTTTTTTTCAACGTTTTACGCTGTAACACCATAATAGCAATAGTTATCAACTTGAAAATCTTACACAATATGGGTAACTATAATAGCTATAACAACAAATACTAAAAATTCAATAAATTCAAAAATTCAAGGACTTTCCCATACAAGACACTTTTCCGACTAATTAAAATCAAATAAGACTAATTCTGACTAGAGTTTTCGAAGAAGATTTCAATCAATATTTGGCAATACACATATAACATTATCATGATTTACCTTATATTGTACGAGTAAGATACCGTATCCTGTGTAATATTTATAATCTAGATACCTATCTATTGCATTCCATCATCAGGTTATCTGTATAAAAACTCCTTAATGTGATGAGACTGCCGGTTACTTACAGTCTTCCTTATTATTTCAAGTTTTAACAAAAATCATTGGCACCTACGTTTCCTTAACTAACAACCCTTAAAATACCATATCTCTAAATATTTTCAATACGTAAAAATCATAGATAAACAGAGTACCTATTGAACAGCAGCAGTGAGGTTAACCTATTTAGGAACTGTTAAATAAATAGATAAAGAATACATAACATAATATTACATCTAATCCACATATAGGTATTTTTGTAAAACGATCAGTTACCTCTTAAAAACAAAATAAAATACTACAACATCTGTTCTTTGTTTTTTTTGGAAGCTGGTCATTAAGATTGAGTCTGGGACAAATAGTTCATCGTCAAGTGGCACTTCAATGGACAGAAAAAAATGGACAATGTGTGAAGATTGGTTTCAAGAGGAACAATAGAGTCCGAATAGTACAAGGAACGTGTTTTTCAATAAAAGTGGTAGACCCGCAGATTTTTTATGATACTTGCTTTAGAAATTGACGTTTGAAAAGAATTTATTATGTGACTTACTTGACCGACAGTTGTTTTTTTCTTAATTTGCTGTGTAAGGTACATTAATTTGATGACGAGATGCGTGATTTCTATAGCTATATCAGTACATACGGTGGAGAGTGAGGAGCCCTTCACATGCGCGTTACAACACGCATTTGACAAGTTTATTAGGGTTCCGAACCTCAAAAGGAAAAAAAAAGGAATTCCTATAGGATCACATTGTTGTCTTTCTGTCTGTCTGTCCATCTGTCAAGACACTTTTTCACGGGAACCCGTAGAGCAATCAAGTTGAAATTGATATCAAATGCTCAGTTCTACGGTCTCTTGTGGCTGTAAATAAAATCATACTTCTAAGATAACGCAATCAAAAGTTATGCGTCATGGTTATGGCCATTTTACTGTATATTTCCATACTTTGCGCACGGGACTATAAACCTCTACTTGTTTGCTATAGTTTGCAACTAGATGGCGCTGTATGTTCTTAGCGAATAAAGCGGTAGCGTTTTGTTCAGGTATATAGGTATGACATCCTACACTATGCATACATACATAGGTATGCCTTAACAATTTATTTTCTACAGCAAGTGTTACATTTGGCGTGGTTACATGTGTGCTTGCCTACAAAGAACCTCTCTTGTCATTTGCGTCTGGTTGTACTATCAGATAATGTGATAAAAATTATTTCCGCTCAGAATAATGTAAAACGTTCAGAAGATTTTGGCAATGTGAAAGGTTAAGGACTGTCCTTTGGTCGGACCTTTATGCCTCAAAGTCACCTTTGTAAATTTATGAAAAGGATGAAAGGGCTGCCACACGTTGGGCGCCAATTTCGTGCCAGACGTTTCATTTTTACGTGTATTCGCTCTACTAAAGTAACATGTCGTGTGAAATTATGTTACCTACGTATATGTCAGCGCTTTTTGCGACTGAAGACGAAACTATAAACGTTTTATATTAATTATTTAAATTTTATTAATTGCATCAATTATTATAATATGAATCTGAATACGAATATATAGGCCTCTTTTGCAGGGGGCCGCCTGGGGAAGTACCACACCTTTGCCAGTTATTCATCCGCCAAACAGTAATGTGCTAACATTACTGTGTTCCGGTATGAAGGGCAATGTTACCAGCGAAATTACTGGGCATGATGAGATTCAACAACTAATATCTCAGGGTGACAGGCGCAGTGCAGTGCCGTGCAGTATTTTGAATATTAAAACACTGGGTGGCACTGTGTCTGTTATGGGCAATCATAGTGCTTATCATCAGGCACCTGATTTGCTCGTCTTGTTACTTACTATCATAAAAAAAAAAAAAAAAAAAAATATAAAATTTTATCAATTTAAATAAAATTGACTAACTGCCTCGGAAGGTTGTGTATCGCAAGTTCTACTGCAGATCATGAGCAAGTATGGGTGTACCTATTATGAGACTGAGTACCTCTGCCCTTTGGAAAATGGTGTGGTGTTATGTTATGCAACGGTGAAATTATAAAAAATTCTTTGAAACTGGTTGAACTGATGAAATATAAACAACTAACTGTACGAAAATAATGTAATATTATCTATTTAAAAAAAATTAAGGTTACAATATTTTATTCTATTGTGTTACGATATAGTAAAATTTTCACACCCTTACTTGTAACGTGACCGTTATCTCAACGTATTTAGGTTCATTATACTGCATATTACGCACTAGTGCTTATACCTTACATTTTAGCACTCGTGCTTTTTACCGTAACTTTCATTAGTTAAGAAATTATGCTAAAATTTTCATTGCGTGGTTTCTAATTAATATTACTTAGTAAAAATCAACATCTATCATAGAAGAAGAACAATTACAACATCTTATAATCTCAATCTAAGGGTGTTAAAAAACGTGGTATGAAACATGTGTGCTATGAACATTCCGCTACTCGGAATCTCTTATTCACGCTCGCCTTTGGCTCGCGCGAACAATACCACCTCGTGCATAACGTCTAACTTAGCACACTTGTATCATAATGTATACTATTTATATAAGCTAGAATTCATTCAGAAAGTTTTGATACACTGTGTTTAACATAATAGTTTTTCTAAAAGTAAACGCACAGAGAAGAATGAACTAAATACTAAGTTTTGATAGTAGTCTCCCTTTGTTCAAGTATTATTGTAAGGTGTGTATCTAGCGTGTAGGCGTGTGGGGTTGAAATCATCAGACGACTGTCAACCTCTCTCAGCAATAAAGCTAGCTATTTGCATTGAAATTGGGTATAATGTTGAATGGCACCTAAAAGGTTAAAGTTCACTGAAATATATTATTTTGACTAAAGCTAGAGCTCGTTCTGACTTTCGCAAGTATACTTAGTATGTTGCATTATCAGAAAAGTACTAAAACATGAACTAACAACAAATTAAATACATCAGCTGTGCTAACGACGACCCGAGTATATATAGGTAAATAACTAATGTTTTAGTGCGTCAAGTCCCGTTCTTTATTCTTAACCCCCAATCGAGAAACGGAAGGGATGTTATAAGTTTGAAATGTTCGTGTATCTGTGTGTGTCTGTCGTATCGATGTTTCTAAGCGAATAGACCTATTTTGATACGGTGTCTTTTGTTTAAGTGCTGCCGAGATCTGAAAAATGTCGATGACGGTTCAGCCGTTTAAAAATTATTTTATCAGCTCTTTGCCAGCGGCTGAAGGAAAAATATAAGCAACTTCGTAAAAATAATCAAAAACAAGTGAATGGGAAGATTTTACTATAGAGCTTACAAGTATATCTATAACGTTAAATAAAAAACAATCTAGATAGTTTAACTGTTCAATTATTCTAACTGAAAATAATCAAAATAAAGCCTCAAATCCATGAGCCCCTCGTTGGGCGCCATTCTGCAACTGACAGTTTAATTTGTCCCGTTGTATCCGACGCCATACATTTATTACTGTACTACAGATTTACAGTATTTACAGTTATCTGTCATGAAATACGTTCTATATAAAGAAGAGCTAATGATAAACAAGCGCAATAAACATAACATACAATCACGCCTTTTTCCCGAAGGGATAGGCAGAGGTGTACCCAGGACTCAGTCCCATTGTAGGTGCACCTAAATTTCGCCAGTATGTTATAGATTTTATGTAATAGGGGCGAGCCTTTTGCTATCTAACAGGCACAGTTCCAGACTCCAGGCAGTTATTGATAAAAAATAAGCGCAATATCATCGATCAAATTCAAAACCTATATAAAATCTACTTTATTAGACTCTTTAACTGATACATAAAGGACAAATACGCCTGAGCTATTCTGTAGGGTTTTTTTCACCAAAAAAGCCAAGAAGAAAGTTCATAGCTAAAATGTTCTTCGACGCCTACCGAGCGTATAAAGTCAAAGTTACCACGGGCAGTAAAACTAGTCGTAAAACGAAACGAGTCAATCTAATCCTCAGGCACCTGCCTGATCAAATATTGACGAACTGTCGTGCACTACGCCAACGTGCATTTTGGTTAACATCAATATTCCTAATATAGCATTTTTATGTTGTTAATTGGTATTTAATATGCCATCTATAATACAAGCTATTGAATGTTAAGTCTTTAATTAGATAATTTTTCCTATAAAATTGAATCATGAGACCTCGAGTCCTCTCACCATGTCAGGCAAATTGTGTTGGTGGGGTTAGCATTACGAATTTTCTCAATGACAGCTTGCAGTCTGAAGCTGTGGCTTGTGATAGCAAAAGACTCGCCCACTAAAAATATGGGTACCAAAACTCAAATAACTGGCAAATTGTAGGTGTATGGGACTTAGTCTTAGGTACACCGATGAAAAAAGACGTGATATTATGTTATATTTTTTAATAAGCTGGCATAGTGCCTTTATTGAAAAAAGACTAAACAATAGAGCTACCTACTTACTATCTACCCTAACTAAATACACTATATCATAGAACACTTTGAAAATCCACAGGCCGACATGTCGGCCTATAGAAAATCCAAGTGCTCTAAACCACTGTCAGATGGCAGCGTACCCAAGATACTGGCGGCATTGCCACGTTGAATAGCAATGCTTATACGTTGAGCCAGATAAACGCCAGCATTTTGATCACGCGTCGCCTCGACCAAGCGCTCAGATAGATTTTTGAAAATGCGGTGAGCTCCCGGACCCCACGGTCCCAGAGTCTCGACTCCAAACGGTTCAAATATGTAACCGCTACCGAGGCTTGCTTATGTTATATTAATTTAATTAATATCACATATGAATTTTATAATTAGAGACAAAATTATGTGACACCTGATTAATTTTGCATCGAAATGTATGAAATTCTTTTCATTACCTACATATCTTCCACTTTGGCCAGTAGATGCACCCCCTTAAGTATTCCTCCACATTATTTACACGCGGACAAAATAAATCTCAGTCGAACTTAACTTCGCAAGAAAGAAAGTACACCTTCATCTCCTATCCGCAGCCATAAACACCATCGACCAAACAAATTGTAACTTTACGAGTTGGAGTTATGGTTGCAGATTGATGAGCAGGCCTGCTCCCTTGTCCCTCTATAAACACTGTTAATAATTCCAAAGTTTGGTTTGACCTAGTGTGGTGAGTGTTACTACAGTAACCGAAATTTCAATCTAAGTAAGTTCTGTGTAAACTGCGCGATCCTCAAACTACTCATGAGTGTTGCCATTTTAGCGTTTTCGGCACTAGATCTATTGCGTCTTTATGTACCTAGCGGTAATATAAAATTTAGCATAACCTAAAAGTAGAACTTTAGTGATTGCCGGTTTATTTTATAAATATAAAACCCAAACGGTTTTCTTGAATCAAATATGTTTACCAGTTTTATATGTTTACAAACAATTAAGTGAAATATTATTCCCTTTTTATTCATATTTATGTATTTTGATATTGTATGGAAGTCGAATACCCTTAAATCAAAATACTTGAGCGTTCTTCGGAGCGCTTTTTTATTATGCTGATTTTATAACATCTAGCGCTTTTAGAATCGCAGTTGGCATCGACTGACTGAATGAGTATTTTTATCTGACTGCACGACCTACCAAATCCCTCGACATATCGGTGGCATAACAGTATGAACTTTATTTTAGATAAAATTCATAATGTAACGCATACATATTATTCCAAAATACTGCCACCAAAAGCAAATGCATAAGTCACCGGAATAGGTACCAACGGAAGATCAGCGCAGGTTGTCCTTCAACCTGATTATGCTGAGTTGGTACCGTTTCATGGCACACGCAATGTTAGCATCTTTAGGTTAATATTTTTGTACGTGTGTTGTGAATAAATAAAATTTTCTTTTCTTTCTTTCTTTCATATTTTACCGATGTCAATAAACTTCGAACACGTAAGCACACAATCTTGGGTACGCTGCCATCTGACAGTGGAGCATTTGGATTTTCTATAGTCTGATATGTTGTCCTATGGGTTTTCGAGGAGATCTATGCTAGGGTCTATGACATAGTGTATTTAGTTAGGGTAGATAGTAGTAGGTAAAAAATAAACCAATAATAGATTCTGTTTAGCGAAAATGTTGTCTTTTATTTTTCTATAGACCCCACAGAATCGCTCCATTTATATCTTGGGCAATTTACTGGTCAAAACCCTGTCCGAGCCGTTGAGGCCCCTACGAGTCCCTTGGGGGTCACCTGAGCCGATATAACGCGATGTGCTTTTAACGCCAACTCTACATCGACTATAGGGAGTATGGTTGTGTGCGTCATATTGTTACAAGTGCTTTTATATGAGGCCAATGCCTGTGTCTTCGCTTATTTGGCCTGAAAATATACGATTATGTTACTAAAGAACATCGAAGCGACACAATCAACTAAAATACAGTTATGGAACAACTTCCACACACCGGACCGTGGTTCAAAACTAGACCGAGCTCGTACTATTGTGACCAGAAGTTGATGTACCTACTTATATAATACACATAATATAAACACTCCTGAACCGAGGGACCTCCCGGATCTTGAATTTGATTCTCAGATCAGGCAAAAAGTTGAAACTTCTTTGGCTGGATTTTTGTCCGGTAGATGGCTGGGACTTAAAAAATAACTGGAGTTGTGTGTGTACCTACTATGGGAATGGGTACACCTCTGCCTAACCCTATGGAGTAAAATGTGCGATGTCATGTAATAAAATACTCAAACACAGATCAAACAGACATGCTTATTAGACATTAAGAAGAAGAGACCCAGCATTCGGCAGGCAGGGTCATTCCAACTAAGCTTATCGGTTAATTATATTATTTCAAAACACTTTCTATTCTTTGGGCATATAAGCTTCTAACCACAGCTTCTATAATAATCCATATAGGTACAAACCCTATTCCCAAGTCTCTCAGTCAATATTATATGACCAGTTCCATTGAAACAAATGCCAAGCTAATATAATATCTATGCGCCATACATTCCCACTTTAGCCGCAGTTATTGAAAACGGGACCATCCGCACGTTCTCTGTAACTAGCAATCTCTCCCATGGGAGTCATACGGCACACTCGACAAAAGATTGCTTATCAGGACGTTTTGAACCTTATCACAATGTAAATAAAGCTAAAATTTGATTGGAGTGGGTGGTTGCCCCACGTTGGGCGCCAATGTTGGTTAGCTTGTACTGATATAGATAGATAGATAGATATATTTATTTGTAAAAAGTTTTTACAATTGTTCTTAAGGTAGGAATTACAGTTAAATTACAAAACTATTGTTAAGGGATCTTAATGATCGGTATCGGCGATCGGTACGGGCCACCATTTCATTATCAAAGCTGCTACGCCAACCTAGAGAAGCCTCCACATCTGAACTAAGTTAAAAGCTTGTATTTCGGAGTATAGAGACTCCCCCGATAGACGTAGCAGCTAGTAGGTGAGGAGTAGGGAGCGGACCGATCTTGACAGAAAAAAGGCATATTGTAACAGTACCTATCACATTATTAATAATTCCTACCTAGATATACTCCTGCAAGGTTTCGATTCTGAATTCGACTGCAATTCTTTGTAGAATAATATTTGTTGAACAAATGTTTGCATCCGGAACCCCGCGCGGGTTGTTTTGGTATTTACTTTGATGGAAGGAAAAGGAGACAAAGGTTACCAGTTTGTTTAAACTGTTAGCTAGGTTATAAAAATTGTAGTTATATTTATGAGGGTTAAACGGGAAAATTCCAAGAGAGAAGAGAATCTCCCTATGAACTTAATGACGTCTGGTAGAAGAAAAGAATAAAAAGGTGTAGTAATACTCAAGAGAAGGAGGGGATGGAAATAGATCAGGGTGTTTGTATTTGTGTTCCGAATTTTTGTGCGAATTGCGAATTTCGTAATTATTCCTTTTTCCAGTTTTCACGTTGTATAACTACACGTTTCTCTCACAAGTTGTACATTATGTAACAAACGTCATCTATGTACTATCCACCCTCTGGCTCATATCAGCAGTCCAACGGTCCCGCAGTCCCGGGGGCATGGTTACAGTCCCCGCTCCCGCCGATTGTGTCCGATCATTAACGGCCTCTTGTCTCGATCCTTTGAGCTTTGTTCGTTAACCGCATGCTGCTGGCTTGCAGACAGACGTACATTTCAATGACACAGATAAAGTATTTGTATTAACTTTTATTTAGTTTACTAGAATGATGTTTGTCGTTAATTGACTGCCTCGACGGTTGCGTAGCAGGAGTAAGCTTGACTGCCGATTATGAGGTCTAGGGTTCGATCCCCTGGTCAGGAAAAGTGTTATTGGATTTTCCATTAGATTTTATCTCTATGACCGTCTGGAGTCTGGAACTGTGCCTGGTAGATGGCAATAGGCTCGCCCCTATTACATAGGACCAATAACTGGCGAAATGTGGGTTTACCTACTATGGGACTGAGTCCTGCAGTCCTGGGTACACTTTTGCCTATTCCTTCGGGAAAAATGCTTGATTGTATATTATGTTGTGTTGTCGTTAATAGAGAGTTCACACGAACGTCAAGGACAACGTAACTGCAGCGTCTAAATGCGTTTGCGTGTGTATTCAACTGTTAATTTCATACAAATTTCGCATTACCACATCGTCAACCATTTATATGAGACGTGATAATGGGCACGGTCCACCGTTCCGTATCGGTCGCCTGCTCGGATATGTTCATATAACGGTCCTATAACGTATCGGTATAGTGGGCAAACAGCTTCAATGTATTAGAAAATTAACACATCTTTTGAATAGAAAAGTATACGTTTTACTGTTATGAGGACTTGGAAATAGTATATCAGCAACCAGTTGCCAACCGTCGAACAAATACTTTATTGAAACAAATTAAATACAAACAAAACTAACAGCGTTACCATTTTCCCATTTGTCATAAAAACAATCAATTTCCGAATATATTTCCAAAACAATCATATTCTACGTACGCACTGGCGCGCGACATTCAATTGTAAGGAGGAGACTACACGAGCGTACAACTACGTCACTACGCTATTTGTTCCGCTGTCAGTTTGGACGTAACTACATATTACACAGAGAATTAAATGCTGCTTCATTAGTCTTCTTAAATAATAATCATGATATTTAATGGGCGTGAAATTCGTATTTATTGAGTAGAAGATAAATAACTGTTCGATATGTTTTAGTTCTCAGAAGATATCATTATGTTTCTTTATGCAAAGTATCTTTCGGTTTGATATGGTATGATATCATGAATTGTCTGATGTTCTGAGAGAGGGTAATTAAATTACAAGATAAATGAGACAAAACAACTTAATATGATGTTGCACTGTAGTATTGCGTAGGACATCTCACTCATTGACTTACTAACGTTGCGAAAAAGCGGCATAATGCTTAACATCGGATAATCGGTAAGCTTGTTTAATTCACTCATTTGAATGTATAATATCAATAATCGTCCTTGTGTCCAATAAATATGTATGTCACCGGATAATTGTAAGAATCGTTAGAAAATAATCTCCGTAGATTTCACTAGAATAGAATAGAAATACTTTTTATTGCGACTATGATAACATTGTGCAGATTATCTTATATTATTAAAGTCTAAGGAACAATAAATCATTGGTAAACAATGGGCTACATTTAAAACTTAACATAACATAACCTACACATCAATTTATAATCTAGCTAGATTTGTTATAAACTAACGGTTTTTATAATTAGCGAGATTATAAACTAAAGATTCTTAACCTGTGACATACCTAATTTAATATATTTATTTTATTTATTTATTGGATCACCAACATGATGTACATCATTACATTTACCATAAAGCACAAAATCGGAAAAATACATGTTAAATGCCAACATAATTACAGGTGACGACAGCATGAAATGAGACTATTAAGCGAAAACAGAATAAAATGGACTTATAACAGTTAACATGAATATAACTCAATTCCAAACAATGTATTAATTTACAAATAAAAAATTCAAATCAGCTATTTAGACGAAACAAAACAGAATCAAAATATGTAAATTAGATAATAATAATCATTTCATGCGTACAAAACAGAATGGATTCACAATACAATAATACATTATACAAGTTAGGTAAATTAAATGTTGTTTAAAATAACAAATTAGACTAATAAATTACGAATACAATATTTTAAAATTAATTAGAAAATAAATATAAATATGTTTAAAATTACATAAAATATAAATTTTGTGCAATTTCATTAAGGGTCATCGAATAAAATAAGTTTCTTTAATTCTGCAATATTATCACAATATAAATCAAACTGCTTGCTCTTAGATAACGAATTAATAAAAAAAATATTCAGTTTGTTATTATAGTCTTAGACAGAATTCACAGATGTGTCCTCGGCATTATCGAAAGCTGCCAGTTGCCAGCGTTTTTCCGGGCGATGCGTTGGGTGGAAAACTGTGTTTGTTTGAATCTGCCAACGTTTATATTTTCACACGAACTCGCAATCATTGCGGCGCGACATAGTGGTCGGACAGTAGGGCATCTACGTACTTGGGCCCTTTAAGTTTCTCTACTAGAAGACGACATTGGTATGAAATGATTCTTCTTTCTTATTTCATTTAATTTTTTAAAATAATGGCGGTTCTACCTATAGATACCGTTCTGGATTGATTGCTAGGGTACAGCATTTAGTAGCGTTAAGTTAAGGATCAGTGAATTAGTGAATATAATTTGCTTTATGCAATATTTGCACCTAGTCTCGGCGGCTTAGTGGCTCGCAAGCGCTAATGCCGATTACGACGGTACCAGATTCAATCCCCAGGTTAGACAAAAAGTGTAATTGTATTTTCTATTAGGAATTTTCTCAATGACAGCTTGGAAGCTGGATCTGTTTTTCCAGTAAATGGAAATGATAATACCACTCGCCCTCTATTACATGGGTACCTTAAAACATAATTAACAAATTGTGGGTGTATTACTTTGGGACTGCCTACTGTCTACCCTTTCGGAATAAAGGAGTGTTGGTAATTGATGTGATATTATGTTTATACTCAGCCCCATTAGCCCTGGTAGTATTTTTTTTGTTTAAGTGACTATTTGATTTGTGTAATATTTACACTACTGTGCTTCGGAATTCTCATTAAACTGTTTGTTCTTGTTATCGAATGCGATAGTATGTCGGTTATGTTAAAGGACATGAGTAAGTTAGCTTACTATACATACATACCCCTGTGTCAAATCCTTCTGATGGCAATATGTGTTTACAGTAGAAAAACGCCAACAAACGCTGCGATCACGATTTGCCGCGAGCTCTGTGGGCGAAACGCGTATTGGGTCTTACCTCTGCCCATACAATTTACTCTGTGACCCTACTGCAAAAATAGATACGTGCAGAAGGCAGGCTATATGACGTGCGGAGGCAAATACGCACACATAGATACGCACACAAGAAATCATACAAAAATAAACACAAGTCAAATGCGAAATGGAATCAAGGGTTTTTGTGACATTATATTTTGTGAAAATTACAAGTATCTAGCTAACTGTAACAGTTACAGTTTATGAGATAGAGCCCTGTGACAGGACGGAACCTACGGAACCCAAAAAATAATAGAACAACTAGTGCATGCGCCATATTAATATTCGTGTTACTCGTGTCACGTGCCACCAGCTGAATCGGACAGGTATTTTTTAACGAGAACTTTATTAAATCCAGCCTTCTGTGCTTATTTAGTTGTGCCTGGAGCCTTCAGTCACCAGTCGATATCAGGATTTGATGGATTGGTTTTGTTTCTAACTTTTTGTATTGAAATTGAGTAAGAAATGATTTTACGTTTTTGGTATAGTTTGGAAATCTGTGCAATTTCAAAATATGCATTGTACTAGTTTCGTCGTGCGATTTCACTTGTTCAGTGTACCTTACATGAATGATCACACAACTTTACACATAAGTAGCATAAGCTCATCCATAGAACTCTAAATAACAATGTACTAGAAGTCACATACCCGCTTAATCTTGTGACTCATTTATTTATTTGCAGAATGTAAGTTATACAAGATGCTGTACTATCAATAAAGTGAGCTGATACATTCTACCAGAAATATCTGGTGTGCAAATCTTATGATGATGATGATGATAATTCTTTATTGGTACCACAATACAGAATACAGAAAATAACAAAAAGGAAACTTAAAACTGTAACAGATGTTATCAATAAATATGAATATGAAAGTAACGACTGGCGGCCTTGTCGCTCTGAGCGATCTCTTCCAGACAACCTGTTATGTATAGGATATGCATCTTATGTATAGGACTTATCCTAAACAGTCACAATATTTCCAAATTTACAGTAATAATTATTAATTTAAACATGTCAATATATAAATAACGTTTCCATAGCCAATGTATCGACATGAACTCTCTTTATAGAAAGGTCCTATCGCTCAGAGCTATCTCTTCTAGACAACCATGGAGGGAGAATATAACTTGGGTATGAAGTAGTGCCAGGAAAGGTGCAAGCGTTTTGTATGTAATTAGTAAATTGACATTTCTATTACCTTGTTATTAAGATTTATCTTGGTACAGAGCAATCGGTGCATTTGATGTTTCATGAAAAATAACAAAACGATGAATATCTACAACATTATCATCTTTTGCTCATTCACAAAAGAACATATTATGCAATTAAACAACATATTACCACAAAGTAGTAAAAAATAAAACGCTCCATTTGTGTCTATCAAAATGTTGGCGATTCTCGGTAAAGGCGCAGCAACGGTCAATGAACTCGTCATATTTGGCAGCCGTGAACCGAGGGCGGAGGGTAAGTAGGAATGAAGGAAATTATAGTAGGAGCTATTCCATGAAATGACATCACGCACGTGGCGTCCCCGCCGAGGACAAACTAATCTACAAGTTCACGGAGTTTCGTTGCTCTTGCTATAAAAAGATAAATGATGCTTAATAATATTGCAAATAAAATATTACGCAACTTTGATGAAATAGATATTTCTAATAAGTTTGTATCACTAATAAATTGTTATGGCGTACGTATGTAAAGTATACACCTGAACAAAACGCTTTAAATCGCTTTCAACATACAGCGCCATCTATTAGTTTCTTGCGCAAAGTATGTAAATATGCATTAAAATGGCCATAACTTTTAGTAATATAATGAAGTTAACAGAGAAATATTTACACCCTACGTAATTTTCTAGAATAATTTTGAAGTAGGTACGCATTGAACTTAAATAATTGAATCAAACGAGTCCAAAACTTGATGACGGAATGGGATGAAACCGATGAAAGGTACATCCCATTCTGACTCCAGTAGGTCTAACACGAGTTTTTTGACAATCACTAACGTACTCGTACCTATTGAATTCGAGCGTTACGTAAGTATCTGTCACAGATCAATAGCAAAATAAAAACTTCTATCAACAAAATTGACC
Source organism: Hemistola chrysoprasaria (assembly GCA_947063395.1). Lineage (NCBI taxonomy): Eukaryota > Metazoa > Arthropoda > Insecta > Lepidoptera > Geometridae > Hemistola > Hemistola chrysoprasaria. The sequence goes on along the minus strand of OX346734.1, from coordinate 415,484 downwards.
TAAATTTTCCAAAAGAATCTTCTAATAAGTGATAAAATCCCCGAGATTGTTTCAGCAGAACAGTCATTAAACTCGACATAGTTCTGGGTCGGAATCTGCGAACTCATTAAACAACGATCTCAAGATTAACTCCGTTACGAGCGTTTAAGCCCTTTCACAGTTTCCTTCGCCATTCGATGACAACCGATTACTTTGGTTTAATGGAAATTTATGGGCCTTTTAAAAATATCGAAACTTACATTTTTTGAGTTAATCCTCTTAGGTTCTCAGGTTGACTGCCTCGGTGGCGTAGAAGGGCGCATGCTCCACTGCCAATCAAGAGGTCCTGGGTTCGATTCCCAGGTCAGGCAGTATTAAATATTGGATTTTTCCATTAGGAATTATCTCAATAATTGCCTGGAGTCTGGAACTGTGCCCGGTAGATGGCAATAGGCTCGCCCCCTATTACATGTGACCAATAACATACTGGCGAAATGTGGGTGTATCTACTATGGGACTGAGTCTTGGGTACACCTCTGCCTACCCCTTCGGGAAAAAGGCGTGAATGTATGTTATGTTAATAGACAAATTTCATACAGGCGTGGAAACACGTACCTATACGAATATAAACGAGCAACTTTACACCCAATTTTACGGAGATTATTTTTAGTACGAGTTTCTATTCTAATTCGGTTATGGTATTTGCCAAAAAGGCTGATAAAGACGGCTTTCTATGCCTTTTTATTACATGGACTTATTTTAAAATTGCACGGCGCAGCGCGGCATTAACATAAACCAATACCACCAGCACCAATACTATTTCATTAGTTAGAGAAAATGTGCAAGAATTTAATAAGTCCCACAATGTATGGCCACGTGTGTGGAATCGAACCGGCGACCCCCGCCCTGGCGCTGTGCCTCAGGCTGTTTGAGCGTGTTTATTGTATGCTATTGTGAATGCACATTGCATTTCGATTATTGGTTCGTGAAGCGGAACGTTCCTTATTAAATACAATATATTTGGCTCTTTGTGTTTGTTTATTGTTTTATGAAATATTAAATGAAATAAAACATAAAATTTCAGGTGTTATAGAATTGTATACCTAGTCCAAAATATTTAGTCATTTTATGGTGTAAACGTGCCTTTTCCATTAAATAATACTCGAACACTTCAGCATATTTTACATGATTTATTTCAAGGCCACCATCTTCAATCTCGCTCTACAATCATCTGTCGCGCTGGCATCCACCTCCCTGTGTTGCCATCGCGCCCTCGCACATGCCATAGATCTTCGTGAAATCACACGTTGCCATTAATACTTTCCATAAAACCACCAAAACGTTCACAGAATCCGTAGCATGCGCGTCACAAAATAACATCAACCCTACACTCGGCCAACCTGACAACGTGTATGCCCCCATACACGCATTATACTCGTATAATAACCCTACACTAAGGCCAGAGTATAATGTAACTATTGTACAAAATATTACACAGACAAACCATTTAGAAAACATTATACAAAACAAATAAAAATATCTTAATCAGCACGGAATATCTCATCTTGAATTGCTGATTATTGAGTATGGCTGAATATTGTTACTCCTTGTTTACATCATAAACTTCGGCTTTTAGATGTACTCTGGGCTAGTTCTAGGTTTCTATTTAACTGACTTGCTCCCGGCTTCCCTTGCTAGACTGTCTTTTTGCCTCCATTATTATCTTTACAACGATTCCGACAAAAACAATGAATTTCCATTACGTCGAGTGTCTACACGCAGCTTCTTGCTCTACCTGCTACTCCTTCTCCAACTGCTGCTTCTTCTCCACCTGCTGCTCCTTCTCTACCTGCTGCTCCGTCTCCACCTGTTGCTCCTTCTCTTCCTGCTGCTCCGTCTTCACATGTTGCTCCTTCTCTACCTGCTGCTCCTTCTCCACCTGCTGCTCCTTCTCTACCTGCTGTTCTTTCTTCACCTGCTACTCCATCTCCACCCGCTGCTCCTTCTCCACCTGCTGCTCCTTTTCCACCTGCTGCTCCTTCTCTACTTGCTGCTCCTTCTCCACCTGCTGCTCCTTCTTCACCTGCTACTCCTTCTCCACCCGCTACTCCTTCTCCACCTGCTGCTCCTTCTCCACCTGCTGCTCCTTCTCCACCTGCTGCTCCTTCTCTACCTGCTAATCCTTCTTCACCAGCTATCCCTTCTCTATCTGCTGCTCCTCCTCCACCTGCTGCTCCTTTTCTACCTGCTGCTCCGTCTCTACCTGTTGCTCCTTCTCTACCCGCTGCTCCTTCTCCACCTGCTGCTCCTTCTCTACCTGCTGCTCTGTCTTCACCTGTTTCTCCTTCTCTACCTGCTGCTCCTTCTTCACCAGCTATCCCTTCTCCATCTGCTGCTCCTTCTCCACCTGCTGCTCCTTCTCTACCTGCTGCTCCTTCTCCACCTGTTGCTCCTTCTCTACCTGCTGCTCCGTCTTCACCTGTTTCTCCTTCTCTACCTGCTGCTCCTTCAGATTTTTCACAGATTTTACGATTATGTAAAATTTATGACAATTAGATATTTGTCAAAATTTTCAACAAATAGACATCGCAAAAACAATACCTTTTATGTAGGTCACAACGAGGTGTGATTTTATTTCCTACGATCCATATAACTTTTATTTTATTTCCATATAAATTAAATACAATTACGTACGTACGTTTTCCAATATCCATAAGCGAAAATTCGCCGACATATTGTCAGAATCCTGACCGTCACGATATTTAAAAATCTCAGATCTGGTCACGAACCAGGTCACAGTACCACTTCATAGGTTTATTGTGGGTATTTGACCACTTCTGAGATGTAAACGTGCCTTTTCCATTAAATAATACTCGAACACTTCAGCATATTTTACATGATTTATTTCAAGGCCACCATCTTCAATCTCGCTCTACAATCATCTGTCGCGCTGGCATCCACCTCCCTGTGTTGCCATCGCGCCCTCGCACATGCCATAGATCTCCGTGAAATCACACGTTGCCATTAATACTTTCCATAAAACCACCAAAACGTTCACAGAATCCGTAGCATGCGCGTCACAAAATAACATCAACCCTACAATGGCGACATGTAAACAATTTAATTATTTAAATTAGTTATTGTAAATAAAATATAGGTAATGATATTATAATGCCAATACTTATATTCCTTTACTACTATTATGCAAGTATATGTATTAATTTAAAATATGATAAATATAATTATTATTATGAACGCCTAGAACAAGCATATTTAGTTTTTAGTTCTGATTTTTAGTATCAAAACCAACATGCACAGTGCACCGCCCTCCCGCCCGCAAAATTGCATGCAAAGAGGAAATGCTATTAGGTATTATTTTTGTTAGTGAATAAATTTGGAAATATTGACAAAATTATAAACTTTGGTAGGTCCTTGTCAATTCTTAAAATACTCGCAGGTAACAAAGTAAATCGTGATTCAGATTCAAACTGAAACTAACTATTAGAAAATGTATTCAAATAAGTCTTAAAAAGACACTTTTAAACATAAATAGATAATATCAAACTAGTAATGAATCTTGCGTTTGTTTGGAAGGTTTAATTTTTCAACTTTTTGCAATATTTGGTTTTAGTTACATTTGTTAGTCTGTAAGCACAGAACAGATAATAATACTACGTATAGAATGGACACTGTCATCCGCCCATCAATCGGGCCTTCCTCATGAGCCCCGCCAGCAAGATTGAGCTCTCCACGAGCCCCGCTTCTATAGGAAATCACCTCACGCACACTCTTGCACGTGTACAAAACTCCATGTGTGCAATGTCTGTGTAGTAGGTAGTTATAGCGCGGCTTTTGTATGGGATTAAGTCGAGTGTCCAGGGTGTGCTGTAAGGTAGAAAACAAGTGATGTAAATCCTCGGTTGGCGCCCTTGACTGTTCTTGATTGAACAAGAAGCAGCGAAGCATGCCCTCATCCCATAACGCCACATCACCATAACAATGGCGTCACATGCTGCGATATTCAATAACATTAATCACATTGTTGGTAACAAGTGTGCCATTGTGCCACTGGAGTCAGATAGGGTAAGTTACCCTACACGTGGAGATGGTATCTTAGGGTAGGTCAGTGTTACTCGGGGGCTTGGGGTGGTATTGGAATATATTATGGGTTTCATAATAAGCACACTTTCACTGACATATTAGTTTGTGTAGCTGTTACCCGCGACTTTGTCCGCGTGGTATTTATGGGTTTTAATTTTTTATACCGATCATGTTTCTAATAAAAATTGTTATTTCTTATTATATCTATGCCAGTGAAAGTCCCGTCAAATGTGGTCCAGCGTTTTGAAGATAAAGCCGAATGAAAATGGTTTAATTTTTTACGCAGAACCCTAATTTTGTTTTCTACAATAAAAGTAGTCTATGTAATGCCCTGGAACATCAACTATCTGTTAGTGAAAGCTCTATCTAGATCCATCCAGCCGTTTCTCGGAGATTTGTGAAAATAAACAGATGGACAGAAAACAGAAACTTATATGTATTTTTATATATTAAGTTTAGTAAAAACATGTAATTTTTAAATTACAAACAGACACCTTAATTATATTTATTTATATTGTATGGATAAAACCGTGGGCCACAATTCGTTAGGTTTGTATCTTTCAGTGGGTAAAACTTGGCGTGGTTCCTACAGAAAATTGATCGAAACTATTTTCAAAGCATGTTTTGTAAACTGTAACGAATGTTTCGTGCGGAACTGAAAAATTCACTTGAATGTCTGAAGTTACGAACGATAACAATAAATTACCTTATCTATTACGACGAGATTTTATATTTAAAGACGTTTATTGTGCTTACTTTGTTTATAACATAACATCCCGCCGTTCCCGCCTTTATCCCGAAGCCTAACCCTTCAGCACAGGTACAAGTGTACCCAGGTAGGTACATACACCCACACTTTGCCAGTTATGTTTTTCAAATCCCATGCATTAGGTGGCGAGCCTATTGCCATCTACCGAGGACAGTTTCAGATCGAGTGTGAAACTGTCCTCGGCTGTCCTTGATCAACTGCTGATTACAAAACATTTCCATCCAATAACATTTTTTGCCTGACCTGCGGAGTGAATTCGTTTTGGCTCTATTGGTTCAATTTGCCCTAAGCCTACCTATGACACGCGTCAGTTCAGTGGCGCGCTATTTACATCGCAATAAACCATGCGTTCAACCAATGACGCGACATACAGTGCAAGCATTTTTGGTGTCGTGACCTATTATTATGACGTCTCTTTATATTAAGTCTCATTGTTTTTATGCTGATTCTTTGCTTAGGTTGTGATTTAAGCATAACATATAATTTGTACCGCTAACGAGTCAGGTTGTCAACCTACTTTACCAAATCGCTGTTACTGCATCAAACGCCTTTAGAAAAAATATTTTCGACTTTCCTATCGTCCATTATATCACTTGCTATTTAAATGCAAGCTCTACTGAAATGAATTTAGAGACGATTTTTGTTTTTTTCTATCGGTAAATTACTGAGGGGTGTAGAAACAAATATTGGGGTGAATTTTACTAATGAGTTGTTTTATGAAGAGAAAGCTTTTTGGAGATATTTACCTACTCGTATTAATGATCATTTTGAACTTTAAGACGCAGTTACGTCATAATTATTTTGGGGTTAGTCCCGCTATGCACTTAATCAATTTTGTGTATCTACTGAAGAATTCAGTCCAATAGAAACAAACTATGCTTCTCAGATTCCATAATCACTTAAAATTATCACTTAAAATCGTATTTACTGTATATCTTAGTATCTCTAGTAGATATCTTGTATCTTGTAATAACACATAGATTACCGTAATCGAGGAGAAGGGAGCTTAGAACTTGGACACTTTTTCAGCACATTTCTTGATATAGAAAGTTATTTTTAGCCTCCGATCGACGCACCCATGGTGTTATAGACGTGTGCATCGAACGAATGGACCGATTTTGATGCAGTTTTATGTAGTTTGAAAACTGATCGGGGAAAATAAAAATATAGTAATCGAGTGTGCTGTTTTCGTGAAAATCGGTTTAGCATTTGAATATTATCAGTACTCTTCTAGCGCCCGGGATATGAGCAACTTCCAGATGCCTGATCGATTCTGAATTTGATATCCTGTCACTTCATCGATATTGCAAGGACTCAAGGTAGTCAAGGAGACTACCTTGACCTGACGCTGCAGCATCAGGTTCAGATGGACCAGTAGTCTAATATATCGTGTTGGAAATCGCATTGGAAACATAAATCAATTTCTACGTATTCAACGCCAGCGTTATGAAACTGTGACGCGACATATAATATGTTTTTTTTAACTTTTATTTTTATTATTTATTTATATGTATTTTCTTTACTTATGTAGTTCTGGTACGTATGTAGTATGTACCTACTGACAATAAATATTTCTTTATCATTCTTACCTTAATTTCAATACCTTAATTCAGATGAAACCGTGTGACATAGCTAGTTATTCAATATAAAAATATCTTCAAACTTGTTCAGTAAACATTTTTAACCTTATCATGAAAATAAACAGTCCACCGGCGCAATAAATACACCCCAACACGGGGCGCACCCTCCTCAAACGATTATAGCACTTGGTAATGAGGATTTACGGCGCAAATTGGCGTTATTCAATATTGATGTTTGGTACCCCATGAGGGGAATTTATTGCATCTTTAAAAGTCAATATTTGAGGAGACGAGAAGAGGATGAACGGTGGAAATACCACTACATACATAAATCTCTAAACCGTGCAGGTAATTTAGGTTTTTATTTAGTTAGTTTTATGAAACTGCAATAAAAACCAATGTATGCATTTCGATAAATATTTGAAACTGACTTGGTAAAAAAAAGGTAGGTATATAAAAGTCAAAGAAAAATTTTCCATGAAATAAATGTTAGATCTGTCCGGGAATCTAACCTCGGACCAGTGACTCAGACGCTCCTCAGTGAAATTTGGTCCAAATGAGAATCTTTACCCTTTACGATTCTTACTGATTACCATTACCCTATTACGTAAATGACTCGCTCGAGCATAATTTTATGCATTAGTTTTATATTGGTCATATAGAAGTTGTATATTATTATGCATTACGTACAGTTTTATAATGGTCGTATAGAAGTGCGGTCGGCAACCGACGGCTGTAAAGTAAACCGTTGCAAGTTTTCTTGTTATGTTAGCGAAGGGCTGATGCGGAAAGGATCCGACTTTGGAAATAAGAAAAGAAATAAAGATTGTCCGCTTCGTCCATGTGAATATTTTGTAAATTGTCCAAACAATAGTGACATGTGGTCATAGGGCTTGTAAGCGGCTTGCATCCAGCGTGTTTCTGCTGCCTTTTTATGAAATCGTTTGTCCATTTCAACATGCTAATCCGCTGGGCTATGTCGTTAACTTTCGTACGTCTACGGATCTCTTATTCGATCTCGTAGAGCATATCTTGTTTTTTATGATAGTAAGTGACGAGCGAATCAGGTGCCTGATGGTAAGCATCATGATTGCTCATATCAGACACAGTGTCATCCAGTGTTTTTAAATTCAAAATTCTGCGCGGCACTGCACTGCGCCTGTCACCTTGAGATGTTAGTTGTTGAAACTCGTCATGCCCAGTATTTCACTGCTAACATTGCCCTTCAGACCGGAACACAGTAATGTTTGCACATTACTGCTTGGCGGATGAATAACTGGCAAAGGTGTGGGGTACTTCCCCAGGTGGCCCCCTGGAAAAGAGGCCTACCACTACAGCCAAGCAATTCCAAGCATAGCCCTCTCCATAGCTCGTTGTGCTACTTTGAGCTTACTAATAAGGTCCATGTGAGACCACGTTTCAAAAATTCGTTAGTAACGAGATTCAAATCGTTTCTCTCCGTGTCGGTAGTTATATGCGTCACAGCCGGCCTCAGGGCCTTGTTTTCAGTAAATTGTGCCCTCATGTAAATGCAACACTGTTTGTTTGTATTATTTACGTCATCACTACTCCGCTTGTTATGAGGCTCGCCATTTTCGGCTAAATAAATAATTGTTTGCTACAGAATTCTTGGGATAAAAACTCTGTGGGGTTTTTTGTTTTGTTTGTATTCTTGTAAGCTTACGTCTGCTGTGTCTCATTAGTCGTGTTTTTTCTTATTTCTTGAGGCGTAGTTACAATACATACATACATACATTCACGCCTTTCGTCCCGAAGGGGTAGGCAGAGGTGTACCCAGGACTCAGTCCCATAGTAGATACACCCACATTTCGCTAGTATATGTTATTGGTCCCATGTAATAGGGGGCGAGCCTATTGCCACCTACCGGGCACAGTTCCAGACTCCAGGTTGTCATTGAGATATTTCCTAATGAAAAAATTCAATATTTAACACTTTGCCTGACCTGGGGATCGAACCCGGGACCTCTTGATTGGCAGTCGAGCATGCGCCCACTACGCCACCGAGGCAGTCGAATATAATAAGAAATTCGGTATGTAGATAGTTTAGACCCTGGGATAACACCTAGGGTACTTTTTATTTCGTTATTCCTTCGGGAACAATGACTACACGGGTGAAACCGCGGGCACGACTAGTTACATAATATTTTAGAAGTGTGCAAGTTTCAAGTTTCGTTTATTGCAAATCATGTGTACAAAATGGTGTTACAAGTAAGATTATGGTAGTACCTATATTTTTGTAAGGTTATTCTCATCTGATTTCTTTGGCTGTATGGCTGTATGGCTGTATGGCTGTATGGCTGTATGGCTGTATGGCTGTATGGCTGTATGGCTGTATGGCTGTATGGCTGTATGGCTGTATGGCTGTATGGCTGTATGGCTGTATGGCTGTATGGCTGTATGGCTGTATGGCCTTGTTGGCGAGAAAAATTTATTAGCGATAAGACCGCCGCATGTACATGTAACTATAATTTCTGTGTTATGTCCTAAAATAATGCTATTTCATTGTGTGTGGTTTACATTAAAATATTATCTATCCATAAGTCAAACTTACATCATAATTTTCGGCAAAATCAGGCCTTACCGCGCTAAATCCATTGATTTAAAGAAATAAATCAATGGCTTAATCATTTTTTATTTACATCGCGACGTTTTACCTTCTCGTCTCTTTGCCGTAAAATATGTACCTACGTATCGCGAAAGGTCAAACACAAGTCTTACCATCCGATGTCTGGAGACTAGATGTGAATTCAAATGTTAAAAAAGTTAAGAGCATCCTAATGGCAGCAATTAATATGTAAAATGAGGCGGTGGTTGGATTCGTGCAATTAGATGCAATTCGTTCGAGGCATGCGACGCGACGCTAGAGCCTGAACTTACACTTGAAAATATTGTAATTTTCTCCACTCTTAGGAAAGTACACCGAGATTTATGTAGGTACTTCATTTACATTTAGAAAAACAGCGGCTCTTAAACTCCGATCTTTCGATTAAATTGCTACAAATATCAGAGTTGCAACTCTGGAAAGCTTTCCTTTAGAATTCCCTTAGATAGATAAGCAAACGGTTTACGAATACATTTCACTTCTTTTGTCCGCAAAACCAAAATCCCCTCGGTGGGGATTTTTAGACGTTTTATGTTAAACTTAATTTAACTTTCGTCAGGTGGGGATTTTTAGACTTTTTTTTTTTAAATATATTAAAATTTTCGTCGGGTGGGTTTTTTTTTACAAAAAAGCCTAGAAATGAGGGGGATTGCTATTTGTGCAATATTTTAATAAAGAGACAATATTATAAATAAATCCATTACACTGATGACTGGTAACACATGGTTTATTATAATGTTAGCATCCCAATAAATGTACTCCATACATGTTATTATGTTTAGTTCGTGTCTAAAGGAATTCTCTAACAGCATGTTGAAGTAAAAGCGTCTGAATCGTTTAACCCTCCAGCGGTGAGGGCACGACGCGGCCAATTTCCGACCGACACTCCGCGCGTCCGCCACTGTCCACCACTTCCGGCCCTCGATGAGCCCCGCCTTGTGGACACCAGGGCCGTAGCCAAGGGTGGATCGTGTCACTTCATAGTAAAATTATCGAAATAACAAGATAACGGACATTTGAAAAGTCACTTATAAGTCTCTATACATGTTTAATAAAATTAAAGTCTTCATAATTAATGACTGACTGGCTGACACACTCACACATCAACGCTCTGCCTAACTCTTGGACCTAGAGAGCTGAATTTTTGAAAATCCAAAAGGAGTTGTTGGTTTCTGGGCCACGTCGACCTTACACATAACATAACATACGTTCACGCCTTTTTCCCGAAGGGGTAGGCAGAGATGTACCCAGGACTCAGTCCCATGTAGATACACCCACATTTCGCCAGTATGTTATTGGTCCCATATAATAGGGGGCGAGCCTATTGCCATCTACCGGGCACAGTTCCAGACTCCAGCCAGTTATTGAGATAATTCCTAATGGAAAAATCCAATATTTAACATGAAATAAGCAAATGTTAAACTAAAACGTGCGTGGCCAATAAAAAATACTTAGTACTTAACCTCACTTTATTTAAATCAAATTATAAATTAAAAGGCGATAATAAGATCTAAACATAGTATATGTTGGGAAATATTATTGCGAATAACATTCTGTTCCCGGCAATATAGGATAAATAGTCTAAGGTTTTCTGGGCCCAGCTTCCTTGGATTACGAGTCCGTTTCCTTTCCACGGGAATAACTAATCCATTTTGTAACACGTTATATTACAATACAAAACCTTTACTCTCACTACAACATACGCACGTTAAATTCAAACGCAGAACAAAACAGCGCCACACAAAGAATCCTGCACCGTGATTCGTTCCGACACATTCATACATGTAGCTGCAGTCTCCAGTAGCGGCGACAGGCTCACGCAGTTATGTGAAATCTAGTACCTGGTTATTTACATTTCTATTACCAGATCAGACTAATAATTAACCTTTTTTTTCACACATTCTTACTTTTGACCTCAGCTTTTTTATCCTTAATTTTTTATTATTCTAGTTGCGGCCCTGTTGTGCACAGAGTTAAAGGGTAATGTTCACTCATGTTCCAGACAAGTTGGCAAGATAAAAGATGAACATTACCCATGTTTTTTAGACTGATTTGTTCCATAGATACACATCTGAACAGGGGACTATTTGATGGTCGTTTTCATATAATATGTATGGTCTATGAAAAGTAAAAAGTGAAGTGATTAACTTCAATATCTGGGTTCTCTTACCTACTCAAGCTGTTTGCCCATTAAGTGAACGTAGCTGACCAGGCGATGGATACGGAATGGTATACCTTGCCCACTTTAACGTGTCAACAACGGTCTCATCGACGGAGAGATAACGCTCCGTGCACGGCACGCGGCTAGAATGGTCGAGTGGGCGTAGTCTCATACTATAGAAAGAATAATCACGGCCTTATAGTTTATAGGTGGACAGATGATCTGATAAAGAAAGCAGGAACACGCTGGATGTAGGCCGCTTACAAACGGACTATGGATGGAAATCTATGGGGGACGCCTATGTTCAGCAGTGGACGTCCTTTAATTAGCTAAGCAGTTATTGATAATACATAGTAGGTACATACGAATGTTGCTTTTAAACTCTATTATAATAAATATGTTAAATACATTTCGACATAAATCAAACATTACAAATGAAAGGTATCTCAAATACTCAAAGCCGTAAATGAATATGAAAATCCAAGTAAAAGGCGCCTCATATCGTGAGCAAGACGTTAACATGTAAATAACTTATAAATCTGATTCCAAAACATTATGTAAATGCAAGCGGACTGGAGCCGGCGCCAGTTTATATATAGATACAGAAGAGCGGCTCTACCAATGACAGAATACACAATAAACACGCAACTTGAGAGAGTTTGGACACGGAGCCTTTTATGATTGCCGAGGATGCGCCGATGCAGCGCGTATTATACGAAGGCAAATCGAAAGAAGTTCAGTACACAGTTTTGTAGTGGTAGGCCTCTTTTGCAAGGGGGCCGCCTGGGGAAGTCGGAAGTACCACACCTTTGCCAGTTATTCATCCGCCAAGCAGTAATGTACAAACATAACTGTGCTCCGGTCTGAAGGGCAATGTTACCAGCGAAATTACTGGGCATTATGAGATTTAACAACTAATATCTCAGGGTGACAGGCGCAGTGCAGTGCCGCGCAGAATTTTGAATTTTGAAACACTGGGTGGCACTGTGTCTGATATGGGCAATTTTGATGCTTACCATCAGGGACCTGATTTGCTCGTCTTGTCATACACTATAATAAAAAAAAAAAAAAAACAGCAGTAGTAGTTGAAAAAAAATTAGTAGAAGTAGTACAGTAGTTCAGTAGAAGTGTATCCATAGTCCATAGGTGGCGGTAACCGCTTACCATCAGGCACACCGTATGCTTGTTTGCCACCTATGGCATAAAAAACACTATTTTTGGAAATCCACGGCGACGTTAGCGCCCGTCGAAGGCGAATAAAAAAAGTGAAAAGGCTTACAATCAATAATCTGATGGAAAACTACAGTTCTAGATGTCGCAAGCGCACGCCATGTAATGATTTTGTATCGAAATTCTTTAATATTTTGTGCTATTTTTTATGAACAGACTATCTGTTCGCCTTTTCACATAAATACCGCGAGTTAAAAAAAGGTCTACCCATCGAACTAAACAACTCGCAAAAGAAAGAATTGCGAAATTCCTAGACGTCATTATAATAGACAATCGCCAGCCTTCTGTACCTATTTATTGTGTGCCGACTTATACAATTTCTGATAAGGTGTACCCTCGGAAATGTTTTATCTATGTTAAGAGCTTGAGTCGGGAGATTGATGGCAATTATGTATTCAGTCAAAGATGGTGGAGAGATGGCGGTCCATGTTGGTAACATTCCATATCTTAATTTTTGAATCATGATGAACATTTATTTTGAATCAGAGCAATAATATGAATAGTGAAAACGAGCTGTGATATTATTGTTTGGGTATTGAAATGCGTTTTAGACTTAACCTGTTATCGATGCGTCTAGTGACTGCAGGCCAACCAACAATGGGCAAAGGGGCGAAATCCACGGCGTCTTTTTCTTCGCCGCTCGCAGGGTTCTTCCAAAGAGGACCAAACACCGTCCGGGGCGCGGTTGAGTGTTTCGGCGTGCCCGCAGCCCCGACATAATAATTATGGCATACCGCAACATACCGAATTTTTTTTGTGGGATTACCTGTCAGTCAGACTGGTAGACTGGTCGGTTCGGGGGAGGGAGGGTCCCACATCACCACTCTTGTCCTGCCAGGCGTGGGTGGTATGCGTAACGTATTTTTGACAGGGTTAAAAAAGATTAGGCATTCATTCTGTTCACATTTTGCTCATGCTTCAGGCGGAATGTTGTTTTAAAAGTCACAAAAATGTTTTTTTGCATAAGTTTTCTAAACTCCAAAACCTGGTCGCTACCTCTCCGCCTATGGCCTAAACTTTGAATCCTGTTACGAAGTTCGACTAGAGCTGATAAAGTTTTTGTCTGGGATTGTGCCTCAGGCTTACTTCAACACGATGTACACGATGTGGTTTATAAAAAGTTACTTATAATAAGTACGTATAGGCCACGAAATGTGAACAAGGTTTTAACTAATAATGTAAGAGCTCTTAGATAAATAGATAATAGCTCTTTATTAGCACTTTAATTTAAATACATTAAAAACAAATAGTGAAATAATTGGCGGTCTGATCGCTAAGAGCGATCTCTTTAAGACAACCAAGCAGGGAGAGGTCAACATTCAAAAGACGCAGTTTGAGTGTGATTGCTATGCATAGACCCAATGTTCTAAAGTCCCATGTATAGAGGGCGAGCCTATCGCCATAATACACAAGGCACGGTTGCAAACTCCAGACTTCGTCTTCTTTCAAAAAAATCGTAATTAAAAAATCCAGTACGGAAGACCGCAGCGTCGGTTGAATAGCCCGCAACATGCTTAGTTGTGATCTTTTCGTGCAGATGATTCTTTTTATTCATTATATCTCTGTAGTTTCTTTATATTCGAGCACGAATAATCATTTCATTCATTCATTCAATAACACTTTTGGCCTGACCAGGAAATCGAACCCTCATGTTTGGTGCTTGCGACCACTACACCTAGGCAGTCCCATAGGCAGGATAAGGAAGGCTAGCTAGGTAATGTTGATACATCTTCAGATCATACATACAAACGTAATAGACCAAAGTATCCGTGTAGAAGGGCCGCGTGACCCCCGGACCCCCTGGCGTGACCCCCCGCGGTGTAATCAGATTGTCCCGACACGGGCGGACACCTTGCTCCCTCACTATGTATCTCACCTTATTATGATACCTTATACATCTGTGGATGTATCGGTAATATACTTACCAGTACGTATGTACCTACATACCGTATATAGGTATAGTGTACAGATCATTTTATATTATACTAGTTGTGCCCCGCAGTTTTACCCGCGTAGCAGTGGCGGATTTACACATTTGCCGTCAGTAGGCTATTCATATTTTGGCGCCCCTTACCGTTAGCGCTACTGAAAATTCAATAGGGTACCAAGGTCTGCAAGAGACAAAAATAGGCGTGTGATCTTGCTGCGAGAGCGGTGAAAAAAATTTGTTCTGACGTCCTCCCACAAGGTGGGCAGATAATCTTATAATAAAGGCAGCAGCCGCTTACCGGAATAGATGGAAATCTTTAGGGGAGGCCTTTGTTCAGCAGTGGACGTTCTATGATGATGATGATCAGTTGCATGTTAATTACGAGGATATATAGAAGTCAATTGCTGATCCCTCCCCCATAAGTGGGGGATTTTGCCAATAGTCGCCAAACTTGTGCGGGTTGGCGAGCGCAGTTGGTGTTTTTTGACGCTGCTGTCAGTCTTCTAGCTCTCATAACTTTGAGCCGGCTCTTACTATACGGCCACCACGGGTAGAGTTTGACGGGCCGGTTGGCCCAGCCGGTAGTGCTCCTGCCTTCTGAGCCGCAGGCTTGATCCCCGGCCAGGTCAAACATTTGTGCACATGAACATGTCTGTTTGATCTGTGTCTGGGTGTTATTAGCGTATAAAAGTATGTATATCAGTCTTCTGGTTAGGTACCACAGGCTTTGCTTAGTTTGGAACCAGATGACCGTGTGTGGTAAGTTGTCCTATATTTTGGGGTACTATTCTTCTGCTGGCGCCCCACGGCAGGTATAACGTATAAAGCAACATAAATACCTGCATGTAAAAGTGTCTCGACACCCTCGCAGCCACCCCTTACGACTCGACTGTAATCGAGTTACCCGCGTGTGCCGAAATGTGCTGTAATTCGCTACTTTGTTACTGAAATCCCTTACCGTAGCCTGGCACGTGAGGAGTGAGGCCTGGGTGGAGACGTGTTCTTGGATATGTCGTGAAATGATAATTTGCTGTTTAATATGTCGTTGGATTTTCTCAATTCTCATAGATGGAGTTTTAGTTGCAGATGTACTGGGATTATGCACCGAGGCGGATTATTGTGTAAAGAAATAACATTTTGTAATCATCTTAGGAGCTTCGAAAAACGAGTAGTTTTCGATATTTTTCGAACCTTAAAAGAGAAAAAAAGTAACCTCTAACTTTTTTTGTAACCTTTGTAGGATCACTTCATTGTCCGTCTGTCTGTCTGCATGTCCGTCTGTCTGTCTGCCTGTCCGTCTGTCAAGACCGTTTTTCTCGGGAACGCGTTGAGGTATCAAATTGATGCTGATATCAACAACATAGGACTACGGCTCCTCGCTGCTGTGAAGAAATGTAACTTTGAAATCAACGCAATCAAAAGATACCTGCGGCCATTTTACGAGGCACATTTTTCATACTTTAAGATTTATAAAGTGAGAGTGACTTTTATGAATAAGTTGACGATGCCAGGTCAAAAGTACAACAACCGACGAGCAAGTAAGAAGAATGTCATGAAAATGGAAGAAGCGAAAGTCATATGTCAGGATTGTAGCAAGTGGAGAGGTATAGTCTCTGCCAATCATAACGGAAACAAGGCGTGACTGTTTATATTACGAGTATGTATGAAAAATTAAGGAAATGCTTTTTTTAAATGTGGTCAAAATTGATAACATAATGCCAATAGCGAAAATCCAAGAAATCACATAACAACATACAATCACGTCTTTTCCTTTAAAGGGTTAGGCAGAGGTGTACCCAGGACTCGGTCCCACAGTAGGTACACCCACATTTCGCCAGTGTGTAATTGGTGCCATGTAATAGGTAGCGAACCTATGGCCATCTACCACAGGCACAGTTCCAGACTCCTGGAGATAGAGAGATAGAGATAATTCCTAATGGAAAAATCCTATATATAGGTAACACTTTGCCTGACGAGTCGAGCTTGGAAGAAATCACTATGATAAAATAATAATTTTATAGACATGTCCTTTGACTTATTTATTTATGGCTACAATAACCATAACTAGGTTAGTCACTAACTAATTAATAAGTAGTCCGAGAGACACAGGGTCCCACATTAACACACATTTGAAGCACATTCAGGTCGGCGAGTACCTTGTCGCTTTAACTTTGAATAATTAACTAGTACACGAGTTTTGGAACCTTGGAACCTCGAGGACTGCTTTGGTCATTAGTAGGTGTACTTATAGGTTTCATGGTTTGTTTTATCCTTTACGGAGAAATTCGTGAAAGAATAGCTTTTATAAAATTATATATGTCGCAGCCATCTGGTTGAAATAGCCAGTTAATTGTATGCCTAGGAAGTTCATTAAACGCCGGCATCCAATTAGATACTTAGGCCGATGGTTAATTGAACTAGTCATCGTTTCACTTAACGTTTAACAGACGTTGAAAATCGGCCCTTTAAGACAACTTATCAAGACACAAGTGATTCAAAATTTAACCTAACCAACTCAATTCGGTCTGCGTGGGCTCCCGCCAGAAGCTCTAGCGATCGCTCCTGAACGTCGCTTCGCTACAGAGGTTGTCGGCTCGCTTCGCTCCCATAGTGGGTACACCAATAATTCACCAGTTATATTTCTAGTTCCCATCTAATAAGGACTGCAATTGAAAAAAAACCGAATGGAAAATCCAATAACACTTTTTGCCTGACCTGGGGATCGAACCTGGGTCCACTTTACTTGCTATACTTACGACCACTAAGCCACTAAGGCAGAGGGGAATAACGTATTTTCAAACTCAAATAGTCAAAATGGAGACGTTTGCGGTATATTATAATCTATCTTTGTTTGAACACAAGTGACTCATATCTTTCATTCACGCATATAATAGCAGCTAGTCAGCTAAGTTCGACGGAAGACGGTGCTTAGAGCTCTGTGTTCCGAGAGCTATTGTTCGAATGAAGGCCGCAATCCTTCTGCCCTATATCCTCTGCTGCTTCCAATAATAACACTAGTGACGTGAGAGTAACGTATTTTTCGATTGAAACGTCCTGGTTGTCCGGATAAATATATCGCATTAATATGTATCACAGAAACAATTCCAGTGGTTATCTTGAGAATCTAGTGCAGTGGATTCCCCTTGCTTTTTGCACTAGGCATTTTAGGGGCTATTTAAGCTCCTAGGTTGCCGAAACGTCTTCTAACTGGTCAGGCCAGTTAGGTATGAATGGTTATACAGCCATTGCTCGACCTTTAGAGCCTTGTCAGTTGTCTAGCAGGAAGCACCCGCGGACATGTGATGCCACCCAAGACCGAACACGATGGAGAAACATCACATGTCGTGGTCGCTATCCGCAGCAGTGACGGAACGACGAAAAAGAGAGAATCTAGCATAATCTTTCTTCTCATCAGATTATTCTTCTCGTCTCTACCTATACTAACTACTATAATAGTAGTTTTAATCACGAAGAATTTATAAATTTAAATGGAGGGCACGAGAAGTGCTTCAAAATCCCTGCTCTTGCTGAGTGCACGTTTTAACATAAAGGGTTGCAGTAACCATGGTGTCTCATGTTTTTCTTTGTATTCTTAGAGAAGCATCTACCTATTTGATCCGAAGAATTTCTGAAATTATTTAGATGTTAATATATCTGGCACGTGACACTTTATCCGGCAAGTGACACTATCCGACAAAAACACGTCGGGTTACAACTCAACATTTTCTATTTGACAGCTTTTCTTTTGTGATCCGTGAATCCGTGATCACGGGCGCTGGCCGGCCTTTCATTCAGACTTTACAAATATTTGTAGCTACCTTGATTTCACTTCATCAAAAGATACAGAAGGAGAGCTTATCGGTTCGCGTTCTTTTCGATCGTAAGCTTCGACAACGGCATAAATTAAATTAGATTTTACTGGGAGTAGGGGGGAGTCTAAGACCTCACCACGTATAACCCCTAAGATTCAGTCAAGTTAAACTTCTTTTACAAGGATACCTCAGTAGACCTAAGAGTATTTAAGAGCGGCATCAGTTAACCAAAAATAATCGTTACTAATTTAAACTCAAAGTGTTGATTCAATTGTTTTTATTGTTGAAAAATATAGTGGCGCTTTCATTATTTTCTACGCACTTCTGTCAAGCTATACGTGTCCTTGAACGATGTATAGGGCCTGACTTCTGTATCAATCTATATAATGTGTCCGTGACCAGTGACACAGTACCACAGAGCACGGATCCCTTTTGTTCCCGGTTTTAATAACGCGGCCAATAGTAGAGGTACGCTTTTAGTTTTTTGGCACGAAAGGACTTTGTAGTGGTGTTTGTTTGTAGTTTTGGTTGGAAGGAAACTTTAACAGCTTTTGTGGAACAATGGCGAAACTGTGCTGGGTTTCACGACTCGTTAGGCTTTTAAACTTTGGAGAGTCTTATTATTGTTTTATATATTATCAGTTATTGAGATAATTCCCAATGAAAAAATCCAATATTTAACACTATGCCTGACCTGGGGATCGAACCCGGGACCTCTTGATTGGCAGTCGAGCATGCGCCCACTACGCCACCGAGGCAGTCCTCCTTTATATCCTTACAGTGGCGAGTAAATTACCTATTATTAATTTCTGAGAAACTTTAATTGGTTTGTATCCACACTTGACCTCTCATTTGTCAGAAAATATCAGCAGACGCGAAATTCATTATCACTGTAATTCTATGGGAACTACTCACGAAACTAGTGGTGTTTGTTTGTAGTTTTGGTTGGAAGGAAACTTTAACAGCTTTTGTGGAACAATGGCGAAACTGTGCTGGGTTTCACGACTCGTTAGGCTTTTAAACTTTGGAGAGTCTTATTATTGTTTTATATATTATCAGTTATTGAGATAATTCCCAATGAAAAAATCCAATATTTAACACTATGCCTGACCTGGGGATCGAACCCGGGACCTCTTGATTGGCAGTCGAGCATGCGCCCACTACGC
The DNA here is from genome assembly GCA_947063395.1 of Hemistola chrysoprasaria. Classification (NCBI taxonomy): domain Eukaryota; kingdom Metazoa; phylum Arthropoda; class Insecta; order Lepidoptera; family Geometridae; genus Hemistola; species Hemistola chrysoprasaria. The sequence goes on along the minus strand of OX346734.1, from coordinate 396,134 downwards.
CACCGAGGCAGTCCTCCTTTATATCCTTACAGTGGCGAGTAAATTACCTATTATTAATTTCTGAGAAACTTTAATTGGTTTGTATCCACACTTGACCTCTCATTTGTCAGAAAATATCAGCAGACGCGAAATTCATTATCACTGTAATTCTATGGGAACTACTCACGAAACTAAATTAACACAAATAAACACAAAATAATCTTATTTGTATTCCGTACGCCTTTCCAACCAACTAGCCAGTCCGTTGCTGTCAATTAAGATCAATCTTTTGAAATCTATTCGGTAGTGCATTAAAGCGTTAGGGCAGTATTCTGGAACCTCACTCCGATGCACTCAAAGTCAAAGTCAAAATTGTAGTGGTAGGCCTCTTTGTGTAGTGGTAGGCCTCTTTGATGTAGTGGTAGGCCTCTTTGCAGGGGGCCGCCTGGGGAAGTACCACACCTTTGCCAGTTATTCATCCGCCAAGCAGTAATGTGCAAACATTACTGTGTTCCGGTATGAAGGGCAATGTTACCGCAGTGAAATTACAGGGCATTATGAGATTCAATAACTCATTTCTCAAGGTGACAGGCGCAGTGCAGTGCCGCGTAGAATTTCGCATTTTAAAACACTGGGTGGCACTGTGATATGGGCAATCATGATGCTTACCATCAGGCACCTGATTTGCTCGTCTTGTCACTCACTATCATAAAAAAAAAGTCAAGTCACTCTAAATATGGTTTTTGCAATTTTGCAAGTGAAGCTTTTGAACTTGATTGCAAAATTCTTTCTGCTGTCCTATCGCAAACGGTTATTTTTACAAAAATAATAGACAAGAATCTTGTAGGGTAACGTATAACATAACGTAACCAAGGCTTTTGCCCCAAAGGGTTATAGAAGGTACCCATAGTAGGTACCTATAACCACGCTTCACCAGTTATGTTTTTTTAAGTACCATACGTAATACGGGGCGAGCCTATTGCCAAAAACCGGGCACAAATCCAGACTCTACGGCTAGTCTGGAGAGTGTTCCCGGGCTAGAATCTAAGCATAAAGGCTTAGCCTTTTTTTTACCTTGACTACTGAGGAAATTCCTAAAGAATTTCCTTTTGCCAGACCTCGGAATCGAACCCAGCACCTCATATATAGACCATGTCATATACGACCACTGCACCAACGTGGCAGTGGGGTAACTTGAAGTAACATATTTATTGTCAACTTAAAATTCTTGGTTCGAAGGGCTAGACAGAGAGAACAAATAGAGAGATACTCGATAGAAAGAGAGGGAACTTGTAGGTTAATATATATTTATCGATAGTTACTTAGGCGCTGTGCGGACTGAATTACACTTTATTGCGTCGGGACTAGAGTTGCTATTTATTTAAATGATTTTGAGGAGTGTCTCTTCTGTCTTAGTGTTCTGTGGTTCGGTTGAAGTTTGCTTGGAAGGTACCAAGATGGTGTCCAGTGGCTATGTTTCGTCGGACGTAGGTAACAAAATATCGTGTGAGGTTCCAGAATAGGTCGGCGAAAGAGTGCAATATGCAAAACTGAGCGAAGCTGGAGCGATGGATTAGCAATTGACCTAATTGTGTGTAGTACGCTGAGCGAGCGGGACTGGTGTCGGGTGGGGTGGCCATGCGCCTTATAGATATTTATTGATTTGAGGGCGCACAGGAATAAAAAGTATTATCTATCCCCATACCTGTAGATTTTTCTATTAAGAATACTCTTAATAACAGTCTAAAGTCTGGAAGTGCCCGGTAGATGGCAATGGCTCGCCCCCTATTACATGGGACTGAGTCCTGAGAGAAACCAAATAAGTAAGATATATCGTCCAAAATAAAAATAAAATATTTTATCATAATATAATCTCGACATAGCATTACTATAATATCAATTAAATTAATAGAGAACTATGTACTAGTATAATATAGGGGCGTGACATTTTATTTTAATTAATTATTTACATAATACATTCAATAATTAATTATATAAACATGTTTGCATGTCACTATAAATTGACTAAATGTTTTGAACTAAGAATACAATTTTATAACACTTGAAAATTTATGTACAACATTTAAAGCAAATAAAGTTATTTCATTTCAGTAAATAATCAGTAAATACTTAGTAAATACTCAATTCAGTAAAACCATTCTGAAATAGAAGCAATAAGAATATGAAATGGTAGAAAATGCTAACCTTAAGATTAGCGTTGTTAATTAAGATAATATTAGCGTTGTGCTGAATTATAAATAAATAAATAAGTACTAAACTGAAATTTAGAATTGAAAACAACCTGAAAATGTGTGAAATCTAGAGAAGATTGGCTTACTATGGAGGAGTCCTTTGATCCCCAGGTCAGGCAAAGTGTTAAAAGGGAATATCTTAAATATTGGATTTTTCTATTGAAATTAACTCTGACTGCCTGGAGTCTTGAACTGTGTCCAGTAGATGGCATTAGGCTAGACCCTATTGCATGGGACCAATAACAAACATGCGAACTGTGGGTGTACCTACTATGGGACTGAGTCCTGGGTACACATCTGCCTACCCCATCGGGAAAAAGGTGTGATTGTATGTAATGTTAAAATCTAAATTTTAAAATAAACTTACTAAGTACCTATACTGAAATTTTTAATACTTGCTAACTAAACTATGTAAAACCAAATACTTATGTAAGGAATATAGGCGTTTATATTATATATTATTATGGTGACCCTACTCGAGTGGTTTTATATAAAGATTGTGTGGAACATTCATGAACCGTCTGTTACTCACATTAGGTCTACACTTCTCTAGAGAACTGATGGTAAGCTCATTTCTCCTATGGATTATGGATATTATAAATACACAAATTGTCGGTATACGTGAGGAGTGTATTTGTGTGTGTGTTTGTTACTTCTTCTTCCCAAAACTACAGACTTTAGAGATAGTGAATCGGAATTACATGCTTAGGTGTCGCAGTCAAATGATTGGGCTGATCTTCGAGCAACGTGGTCTTCCGCCGTGCCGGAGGGCTGACAGATGTGGAGATAGTTTAGAGTTTATACCCATTAGAGAAGCATCATTTGATGTTTCATCTTTTCAACCAATTTTTAAAAATAATATTGCTTAGGCGTAATTCACACAATTTCAATAATCTGCACTGTAAAACTATGAAATTATGAATTTTATGATAAGATGTACAATATTAAAATACAAATCTCCAAAACAAGGCAAAATAGGACGATACTTCTTAGAGTTGATAGGCTATACTAGTAGGTACACCAAAGTATTGTATTAGCCAATTTTCTTAATGAATTTATGACCGGAATGGCACCGCACGGTCCACTTGTTATCCAAGTTCACGTGAACCGGAACGCAGCGGTCGCAGGAAAGCCTGCGTCTGGCAGCCGAACCCGCGGGCGGAAGTATACCATAAACTGATGCGGGATGTTCTATATTGATTTACGATCTGTGATCGGTCGATATCTGACCTCTGATTGACTCGGCTTGGTCGTTTGGTGGCCATTGTGGTGGAAGTCGCGGGGGTCGGATTGGCCATTGATCGTAGTCATAGATACTTAATAATAAGGTCTCTGAGTTGTTTTATGTATAATTCGGTTCGTCTGTTGATGAATAAATACAAAATAGCTGTATCTATTTAGATTATTTAAAACAAATAAAAATACATTCTTAGGAAATAGTGTACGTTTCTATAATAGTTTCTAGATGGCGCTGTATGTTCTTAGAACGCGGTATCTATCGTTTTGTCCAGGTATAGAACCCTACTTAGCATACTTACCAAGGTATTAATAATTTATTTTCTCTCCTTTGCACCCGTACATTGTATATCTGTTGTCTCATTCTAACCCCCTGTGACTTCAATTTCCTGGTTTCCCTTAGTAATTATTAATTATTGTTAGCATGACGTTCCCTCGCTAACATGACAGGAGACTACTAATATGGGGCATATGATTTGCAAACTAAGATATCAGAAAAGAAGAGATGAATCACAAAAAACTTACATAGACCAGTGTGTTCTCAATACTAGGGTACCATAAAATATAAGAGCCACATAAAGAAGCTTACATATCATGTGATAGGATCGTCAGTAACCTCTGTTATCCTGTGACAGCGGTGCATGAGAAACTCCTTTACAAATGACTCTTTATATAGAACGCTTTGTGAACGCACACCTTGATGACAGGGCTGTCACTGAACCAATAAATACTAAAATAAATTAATAAATTATGAATTCTTTATTGAGAAAATAACAAACAATATTTAAAACTAGAATGAGTAACAATTGGCGACCTTACGCTGAGAGCGATCTCTTCCAGACAATGCAGGGAATGGAAACACAGATACTGAAAGACGGTGGTTCCAAAAACAAATAAATGAATAAAATACACATAGGTACAGCGGTATAGGTAAAGCGACCAAAATGTTATGAGCGAGCTTTCGGCCCCAGTCTTGTGATATCTAATGTGAATACATATTAGGTAAGATATCTCAAAGTCTGCCTCTGCAAAAGTCTGCAAAGACTGCCTCGGTGGCGTAGAGGGCGCATGCTCGACTGCCAATCACGAGGTCCCGGGTTCGATCCCCAGGTCAGGCAAAAAAAAAATTGGATTTTTCCATTAGGAATTATCTCAATAGCTGCCTGGAGTCTGGAACTGTGCCCGGTAGATGGCAATAGGCTCGCCCCCTATTACATGGGACCAATAACATACTGGCGAAATGTGGGTGTATCTACTATGGGACTGAGTCCTGGGTACACCTCTGCCTACACCTTCGGGAAAAAGGCGTGAATGTATGTTTATGTATCTCAAAGTCGTCGCTAAAATTTCTTAATATACAATGTAAAATGACATTTCTACAGTCACAAGACTCGCAAACAATTACATGAATCATTTTGCTCGTGGCCTGGATTGGACGTGTTCTTTCGTTGCATGTATGTAGTAGTTTTTATATGTAGGGGAAACGTATAGGTACCTATTACTACTAGCGTTTTCCAAGTATAATTTTCTAAAACTTTTAATTTTCTTTGAAATTGTAGCAGTCAAACTAATATCAGAATGTGGATTTTGTCATCGAATAATAATATAATAATAATAATATGGGACAACTTCCACACACGGTCATCTGGTCCCAAACTAGGCTAGAAGCCTGCACTATGGCAACCTGGTGACTGATATACATACTTATATAAGCTTATAACACCCAGACACAGATCAAACAGATATGTTCATGCACACAAATGTTTGACCTGGCCGGGGATCGAACCCGGGCCCTGTGGCACAGAAAGCAGAGTTACTACCATCTGTGCCAACGAGGGTGTCAATAAAATAATATCCTGCAATGATCCTACATTTATTTTGTATTAATGTATTGGAAATCGAACCCGCACTATTAAAGTGGCAGATGTGAGTGGACACGGCACCAGGTGGGCAATTTGGCAAATGGCCTCTCGAACTTTGCCTATTGTGTAATTTGTTTACATCGTTTAATGTTTGAAAAGGTGCGCTACGGACTAAGGACATCGGTTCTTTTGTTATATACAAGCATATTAACACAATCTGGACAAAGAAACGGACTTTTCTCTTTCATATTTTTAATTTTATTTTGTAATTTAACACTACGCTAGATTGAGCTTAATTTTTTATAATAGACTAGCCGTGCCCCGCGGTTCCGCCCGCATATCTTCGTTCCCGTTGGGATTTAGGGATAAAAGTACCCTATGTGTTATTCCAGGGTCTAAACTGTCTACATACCGATACATTTCAGCCCTGACGCATTTATAACATTAGTAGGGTTAATATTCTACTAGTTATTCTGAAACTGGAAGATCTTACTGAAGCTGTAATATTTTGTAATGTAAATATTCTATAATAATAGAAACAGCTAAAAGTAACCATTTTAAATTAACGACCTACCAATTTTGTATTGTAACGCAAAATAATGAAAGTTGTAAAGTCGGTAGCAACCCTGAGACATATATACAAAAGGATTAGATCCCTTATCGTATCTACAAAAGGTTTTGCCGTTTCCAAACTATCTCTCGACCTTTATTCCCCAGATAAAAGAGACTATAATACAACAAAAAGTATGTTTAGTCCTTAGTCCGTTGAGATGGAGTTTAATTAAAATAACATAAAAGACTATTCGTATATAAACAGGTTATTGAGACGGTCTGGAGTGCTAGCTGCATTGATGTATATTCTACGATAGACAAGAACGTTCTTAAAAAATATTTGCTCAAATTCTGTTACTTAGTTCATGGTCAAATACGTTAAGGGGCCGTATACGAAATTTTGCTGATTATGCTATTTTACAGACGTGATTTTATAGTTAAAATACTGTATTATTATAAATTTTAATGCATAAAATGAAAGATCATTTCAATTTTGATATAATAAATGACTTCTTTTTAATAATTAAATTTTGATTAATCGAACTCAAATCACCGACTGTTTTGTAAATTGTGCTGTGAGAGGTTTAGAATACCGCATATTTCTGAATCGTTTTGACGTCTCACGGGTATGAAAAAATTACAATGCTTTGCTGTGAAAGTCGTCTATATAATGTATGGATCACAATATTTTAATTATAATATTTTTATAACATCTATTATATATCCTTCGCCAATAAATGAATTAATGATAAATTGCCGATGACAGTGTCCAATTATTCATTCTCCATACAAAAACCAGTTCTAGAAATAAATTCATAGCGCTCGGTTCTTCCTTATCAATAACCTAAAGTAATTCCTTATTTCCAGGTGGCGAGGAGCTGGACCCAGGGATCAGGTTCACAACGGAGCCGAGCGACCTGGTGGTGCCGGCAGGCGAGCCCGCGCTGCTCCCGTGTGCCGTGCTCACCAGGCATGCCGTCAGGATCGCTTGGAGACACAACATGGGCGCCATGCCCACTAGGGACCATCAGCTCTCTACTGACGATAAATATAGGTGAGGGTAGGTCTTGGTGTACGCACTGGCAAAGAATGATAACTATTCTACTAGTTTCACCCTTGAGAAGCTGTAGAACTCGTATGTATCTTAAAACACTAATATTATATTGAACGTAAAGGTTAATGTTGATTATTTAGGGGATGAAGACGGCACACTTACTCGTATTTTAATATGATGTGTGTCTCTCCAGATTTTATTGATTAATTACTAAAATAATTCCAGCAACATCGTTCCCATGATAATTTGGGGAATTCTTCTCTTGTTTCTGATCTACATCATAATAAAATCCTATATGCAATAATTTAATATTTCTAAGACGCTGGAATAATTCAAGTAGCGTAAGTTGGCTGGCTAACTACTCCCTTAACTATCTATAATTATATAACAAAGCCTCTTCACGTGAAACCTGTCTCTGAATTTTCAGGAAGCAACTACCGAACGGTTCCCTATCGATCAACAGCATGTCAGCACCGCTCGCGGGACAGTACCAGTGTGTGGGCAGCGTCGATGGAGTGGGGACCATCGTGTCTAGGATAGCTACTGTCTTCTTAGCCGGTGAGTCTTGTAGGGCCTCCGAGGAAGCAACTGATTGCTTTGATTTTGTGTTAATTGTCTTGTTAAATCAGTCTGAGGCTGACTAAGATGTGAGAGTTTTCAGGTTGCTATTTGTCCTCTAACGAATATTTTCTGTGCCGAAACCAACGGCTATACATGCTTTCCTCGGCGCATTCCCCCGGTAGTGTCGTATTCCTATAGCATCCAGCGGTAATATTATGTTACAGCAAAGTATTATTGGAAATTCCTAATGGAACTGTGCCCGGTAAACGGCAAGAGGCTCGCCCCCTATTACATGGAACTTAAAAAACTTAACTGCCGAAATGTGGGTGTAAGTACCTACCTACCATGGGACTGAGTCCTGGGTACACAGTACACATCGTGTCGTCTTGAATTCGAAGTTCCGTGGTCCGGATATGGACCGCGGTGCGCCTGTTGCCGACCCCTGGCCCCTGATCTATCTAATGTTGTTTGACAGAGGTGCCAGAGTTGGTCCCTGGCCCTCGGTCGGTGCTGGGCGCGGTGGGCAGCGTGGCCCTGCTGCCGTGCGGCATGCGAGTGTCCCCGCGCGTGGCGCTGCGCGTGTCCCCCGCCGGCGTGACGGACCGCCGCGTGTACGGAGCCGCCAGGCCGCATGCAGCGCCGCCGAGCTTGAAACTCAACGTACGTATGGCACACGTTACACTGCACTAATATCATGGGAATATAACGTATACATTCCCCTACTACAAGCATATAGCCGCGGGGCCAGCTTGAATTTTTAGTGTACATTTTCCATCCATCGATCAGTCGTGACCGTCAGCTGCGACCACAGTCTTATACATAGGTCTAGCAACAGTAGTGGGGGTACATCCGCGTATTGATTGCGCTTTTCATTTCAATTGATGGCCACGAGAGGCATGACGATAGATGAGTGTGCTGTGCAACAAAGACAGAATTGGATTCCGTCTCTTTTTCTATCATACGTACAGTCGCTTATCACTCAACCGGCTTGGGTCGTACGTCGTTGCTATCACGAAAGCCAGGGGGTTAAAACGAGACAGCAGATACGCAATATTCGGGCCTGAAAGAGAAAAGAAACGGAGCAAATAAGTTGTCCCCGTGCTAGGAGGGCAGTTCCTAACTCCAGTAGCTACTCCAAGTTGTCATCCAAGGTGGTGTGGCTGTAACAGGTGACGTGGTTGAAGAACGGGTCTCCGGTTCGCATGGAGAGCGCGCGAGTGTCGCAGACTCCGAGCGGCGCGCTCGAGATAGAGCCGCTGCGACATCACGACGCGGCCTCCTATCGCTGCAGGGTCGCGCTTCTACACTCCACGCATGTTTACAAGTCAGTACACTACATGGATACTACGTATCGATAGAACAACCACGGCAGGGCTATTATAAACTCGCGATGGCAATGCAGCAGCGACAAGCGTAAATTGTGCAACGACTTGATACAAAATAAACGTTTTTTTATCTATGGATAAAAAAACGGCACGTCCGTTGTTTGCCACCCATAGGTGGCAAACAACCTGTGCCTGATGGCTTGCGGTTACCGCCGCCTATAATGGATACGAGTAACTGCAACACCAGGGGTATTGCCAGTATGTTGCCTTCACTCTTGTTTTGAAGAGCCCCATGTTGTAGCTCAACGGGAAGACCGCAGCAGGAGATCATTCCACAGTTTGCGCGTATCCGGCAGAAAAGAACGGGAAAATTGCGCAGTGTGCGATGTTCACTTATCGATTGTGTGTATCCGCACACAATCGATCGAACTCATCCGCGCTCATCCTGTTATTTGCATTGCAATAATCCTACGGCATTTTACTCTAACTTTTTACTTTTTTTGACTAAGCGATGATTTAATTTTAATGTAGACAGGCACCTTAAACATAATATTATTATATTTCTATATAATATAAATTGATATATTTAATTTATAAAGATGCGCTACCGTCTTTTTGCTGCAAATGAATCCTCTCCATCCATCGGTTGTCTGTAAGAAATCGCTTATTAGCGATAAGACCGTTGCTTGTACATTTAAGTATAGTTTCTCTGTATCCTTTGTGTTGGTTCTATAAGGGTGGTGTACAATAAAGTATTATCTATCTATCTATCTAACTGAGTTTTGGATGATCTTAAATCCTAGGTTGGGGCTGTTTCTTATAGATACGAGTACGAGGGGCAGTCGTTAGGTCATGTTGGAGGCTGCATAGGAATCTTGGCGACCTGAAACTGTGACAATATGGGGTTGTCCATATAACACATATGAATTGACTTGAGCACTGAGCACTGTAATTGGGGTAACCTGTTCTGTTAGAGAATAAATTAAAATTATTATTAATATTATAATTTCAGAACCAGTGAAGAGATAGAGTTGAGAGTGAGTGCAGAAGTAGCCAACGTGGAGTCTCCACCGCGGTTCATAGCCACGCCGCAACCTGTCACTATCATGGAAGGTATATTGATTTATGCTTTTTTTTTTTTATTTTATTTATTTAGGAAAAGTTAACAGCTTACATTATATAACTTAATATTATTTATATTACTAAATTTAGACTTAACAATAATGCAGCCCACATCACTTTTCTCAGATTTTTCTCGGTAGTAAATATTAAAGGCTAGGTGGACAATAGAAATTATAAAAACTTTAAAATATATGAAAAGGTTGTAGGAAGATAATAAAAACTAATCTACATTAATACTATAGATAAAATGAAAAATTTAAATATACATATTTGCAAAGGTATTTAAAGAAACTATGTGTTAGGGAGTAACCATGTTATTTAGAATTTGAATAACTGCAAATTTATAGTGACTCATAGTGCAATTAAAAATATCAATATTATATTTTCTTTCATTATATTATTTCATTATTTCTTTCATTTTGCTTTCATTATATTGTTGTTACATAATATTATTCAAATTAATAATAACATATTATTTTTATTTATCTAAATGTAATATCGATAACCAATTACATTTCCTGTCCTATTTTGTAAGTTTTTATGATAAATAAATAAACTTAAACTTAAAAATAACATCACGCCTCTTTTTCTTAGGAGTAGGCAAAGGTGTAACCAAAACTTAGTGCCATAGTAGAAACATCCACAGCTTATTGCTGCCGGGCACAGTCTATCATTGACAACAGCACAGTTCCAGACTCCAGATTGTCATTGAGATAATTCCTAATGAAAAAATCCCTTTTGCCTGACCTGGGATCGAACCCTGGACCTCATGATTGGCAGCAGCGCTTGCGAAATACTACGTTATAGAGGCAGTAAATTTTAAATTATTTGTAAATGTTGTATTAATTTTCAGGAGCATCAGTGACATTCGACTGTGCTGCAACTGGCAACCCTAAGCCGGAAATTACTTGGTTGAACAACGGTGTTGCCATCGACTTAAGGTAGGAATTTAGCTGATTTGATTTTTTACAGTTTATTATAATATATTACTGATGTCAATCGCAAGTCAGTTGAAAATAGAATTTGCAGTGCTAAGAATTCTTTCGAGACTTCTATGATAATAAACTTTTTAATACACATGTGATATTCACGCATTAGCATATCTGCTAGTCCATTATTAAATAATACTTTGTGAACGAAGCGTCTCAGTTTCGAGACTGGCCAAGAATCCTTCTGTCCGTCTGTCAGTTCTCAAAGGGCGTAAGTTTGCTGTACCGTTATTTGAATGCCCCGCCATCCAAAAATCAAATCAAATCATATCATTTATTGCGGATAAGGGTAACATGATAAAGATGTTATGTGTACATAGGATCGCCTTATACTACCATACGGCATGCAAACATACTCGTAGGTATTCTTATTATTATTATTACAATTATTATATAGATTAATGTTAATTTCATAGTTATAAGTAGGTCCAGAATTTAGTGTAGGTATAACAGTTATTTTAAATGTTTAAATTTCATGTCAAAAAGATTTGTCTGATAAATACTCAGCCACCGAATAATACGCTTTGTCAATTACAAACTTTAAGTGCTAAGAGAGTCGAGTTTTGGCTCTTTTGCTTCGTAGTTTTGAGGATCTTTCAATGTTCAATTAATGTTTTAATTAATGTGTGCAAGTTGTGTGTGCAAGGCGGGGCTTCAGAAATCTGTGTGATTTGTAATGTTTGAGATGTCCTAAATGCGGCGTTCTATTACTTTGAATTATTCTGTGACCGGCGCCGATTCTCTCGTGATTGATGTTAAAAGTTATGATTGTTGTGGCACAGCGACCTGGACTCCCGGTTCTACCTGGTGGGGTCGGGGTCCCTCCGCGTGCAGTCGGCGCGTGCGCTGGACGCCGGCGCGTACACCTGCCGCGCGCACTCCCGCCTCGACTCCGCCGACCTCACCACGCAGCTGCACGTGCAGGTATGTAGCTCCACCTGGTGTGCTCGTGCAGCAGGCGTCTCTTTAGATAGTATCTCTTTAGTTTTTTATAATCTTACCTAAACTGATATCCCCTGTTAGGTATATACCTATAGTTATAATATCATGCAGTAACCGTGTGTATATCGTGACAGACCGCCCCCCGTGTATCGCTCCCGAGCGGGCCAGTAGTGAGCGCGGTGGCGCGCGGTGACGTCACACTCAAGTGCGAGGCGAAGGGCCGACCCGCGCCGACGGTGCTCTGGTTCAAAGATGGCGACCTGCTCACTCCTAACAACCATGAGGTCGCCATTGTTGACGGGTCAGTAATACAACATCTACACTTTAATATTGCATCTCATACATCTTTGGAAGCTCATGTTCTATCACTCATACTCCCCACGTTCACACTCATACTCCGAACATTCATGTTAATACTCCCCACATTCACACTCATACTCCCCACATTCACGCTCATATTCCTCACATTCACACTTATACTTCCCACATTCACACTCATTCCATAAACATTCACTCGCCACTCAAACACTCATAATCGTGCCACATCTCCTACAATCACGCTTAGATTACGCCACTTATAACGGGCTCACACGCTTCGATTTTAGTTGATCAATTTGTTGTTCAACTAAACTTTGAAAACGAATTTGATTTAGGTTCATGGAATTAAAGAAAAAAATATTAAATGTCTGTTCAGACGGTTCTAATCGTATGCAATGTAACAGTTGATCTGCTAAAACCAAACCGTATGCACCCACTATTATTTCTCTCTGGTAGTACACACATGTAATCCACATTATAATACCTATATCGTGTATGGTACAGGTCGTCCCTCCGCATCCAAGGCGTCCTCCGCGTGGACGCGGGCATGTTCCAGTGTTGCGCCACCTCCCCCGCCGGCGCCGCCGCCGCCGCGCTCCGGCTCACCGTCACTTCTACTGCTCCTCACGGTAACTATATACACTGTACGCTCTGTACACCGTACGCTTGTACTCTGTACGCTCAGCACACTGTACACTTTATACACTGTACGCTCTATATACTACGCCCAGCACACTGTACACTTTATACACTGTACGCTCTATGTACTGTACGCTCAGCACACTGTACACTTTATACACTGTACGCTTTGTACACTTTACACTCTATTATGTATACTTAGAACACTGTACGCTTTGGATACTGTACATATAAGGGCTCATGACAAGACAATTGATGCAAAGGACTCATAATCACATAATTGAAAGCGGTTAGAAGGAGGACATTATTATATTATTGTATGTATGTCCAAGTATCCAAGTATGTCCCACCAGTGAAACTTGGAGATGCGCCTATAAGTAGAGTCACTAAGTTTAAGTACTTGGGTCACTGGGTCACCGAGGATCTCTCGGATGACCTAGATATTGACAGGGAGCGCAGGGCGTTGGCAGTGAGGTGTAATATGTTGGTGCGTAGGTTTGCTCGGTGCTCAGACACTGTCAAAATTGCCTTGTTTAAGACATACTGTCAGACGTGTTACACCTGCAGCCTATGGACCAACTATACACAGAGAGCTTTCAATGCCCTGCGCGTCCAGTACAATAATGGGTTTAGGATGTTATTGGGGCTGCCTCGCTATTGTAGCGCGTCAGGGATGTTCGCCCTGGCTGAGGTCGATTGTTTCAGAACAATTGTTCGGAAACGGGTGGCATCGCTGATGTCGCGTATACGGGACAGCACCAATACTCTCCTCAGCAGCATTTTGTGGAGGCTGGATTGTCCCATTGTAAGACACTGGAATGTGATGCACTCTCCGGTGGTTAAATTTAATATAAAATAAAATAATTTAATTAAGTTTAATTGATTTCTATAATAATAATAATAATAATGAATCTATGATCTAATGGTCGAAATAAATGTTTTTTTGATTTTGATTTTGTAATGTACACTCGGTACACTATACGTTTTGTCCACTGTATGATCTGTACACCGTACCTTTTACCGTACACATTTGACCAGTTTCGAAATATTTGACCTTTATAAAAAATCGAGGTGACTATCTGATTTTGGATTTCTATTCTATTTAATTGTTCCTTTTTACTATTTATTCATTTTTATTTAATTTCTGTTTGTCCTCCCGACCAGACCTAACCCCTCCCCATCCTTCCAACCTAACCCACGACATATTCTCAACTCTAGTCTCGCAATATTCGACCTTAGAGTCAACGCCGGAAGATCCAAATTCCCTCGGCGAGACCTCCTCCGCTTACACCCCTATACCTCTAGATTATGAGGATTATTACGACTTTCACGCTGCTAAAGGAGAGGAAGCGCCGGAGTATTCGAACGCGAGTTTGATCCCTCCGCCCAAGAACTTAAGGGCGGTTATCGTGAAGCATCGGTTCGTAACGTTGAGCTGGGAACCGCCGGAAACCGAGGAAGAAATCACGGGATATGCTGTTATTTACAAAGTGAAGGGAAGTGAAAGGTTTGTACAATTTTGTCATTCATGTCATGTCCACACTTGGAGATGATGATAAGATAGGCTGGATAACGAGACTCGATTGTCTGATCGAATGCAGTTTTTTGTTATCGGCTCTATTAGTAAGCTCAAAGTCGCACAACGAGCTAGGGAGAGGGCTGTGCTCGAAATTAATCTACGAGATCTAATCAGAAATGAGGAGATCCGTAGATGAACGAAAGTTACCGACATAGCGCAGCAAGTTGGAGAGACATAGCACGAAAAACTGATCAGGGATGGGGCTGTAAGTTTTTTGAATGGAGATCACTTACCGGCATGCGCAACGTAGGACGTCCATCCACACGGTGGACAGATGACCTAACAAAGACCGCAACAATACGCTAGATGCAAGCCAACCGGGTCTAGATGGAACTCTACGGGGGAGGGTTATGTCCAGCAATAGACTTCTAACCGCTGAGGTGATGATCATGAAATTGATAAATTTGTACTGAAATACTGAAGAAACGAGACCTAACATGTTGCAGTCAAGAGCTAAAGCTGACTATAAACTATGCTATTAGCTGATAGCATTGTTGTATGTTGTGCAGGGAGCGTGTATGGATGGGATCCCACGCGCGCCATGAGACTAACGTAGCATCGCTCCAGCCCAACACCAGCTACCTGTTCTCTGTGCGGGCCCATACTGCGGCAGCTGCTTCACCTTCTAGCGAGGTCAGTTCCAAGTATTATCACTGTAACATTTTAAATTAGGCTAGTATTAAAAACAGCCGATGAATGAGCAGTTTCAACATTTTATCGTAATATTATAACATAATAGGACTGTAGCCATTTCTAATTTTTTTTTCTAAATAATTTGTTTAGTTTTACGTCTGGCAACACCACATAGAATTTCGATTTAAGAACTCTTTGGGAATTCATAGATGTGAAATTAATTAACATAAATTGGCGGCAGTCTTAAAATGTGTAGTCGAGCGTCGCAATGGATTTGACGAGAGAAAATAATCCATTATGATGCTTTTTAGCCAGCACCATGCTGAGTTGCCGTGTTGGGACACACTTTGTTTCTTTCTTTTATATAATCTGTCTTAAATAAAGTATGTGGAGTAAGTATGTCTTAAGTATGTGGAGTCTAGGAACTGTGTCTCAATAAATGTATTTTCTTTTAAATTTCTGCCAATATTTAAAAACAAATGAAGTACGATGAATACATTCAGAATAATAACATATTCTCTCCCTCCAGAGTATAGAAGTGAAGACCCCCGAGGAGGAGGTCCCCCAAGGCCCCCCGCTGCAGGTGAGGGCGGAGCCTCTCAGTCCCCACGCAGTGCGCGTGTCCTGGCCCGCGCCTGCAATACCTACCAACAAATATACTCTGCATTACACTGAGGTATGTTATGCAGCAAGCAAGCCAGTACCAACCTGATACCAGTGAACACAGAACATATGGTTTTATCTTTTACAGAAATGTCTTCACGCATCTAAATGATTCATTTCGTATATCAAGCAGGCACCCGATGATGCCTGTTTGTGTAAATAGTGTATTAATCTCTCGGAGAGAAAAATATATCTCTGGATTACTTTATAAGTAGATAATATATACGAAAATAAACGGTTAAACGTCATCTATACAAAATAATAAATTAAAAGCAAAAAACTTTTTAAAAAAGTTTTTATTTTAACGCTCTAATAAAAAGAATTTTGTTATTCCTTAAAAATTGAAACTATCAACTTATAACCTCATTTTTATCAATTTATATGATTATAAAAGCTTGTCTGCCTCGGTGGCGTAGTGGGCGCATGCTCGACTGCCAATCAAGAGGTCCCGGGTTCGATCCCCGGGTCAGGCAAAGTGTTAAATATTGGATTTTTCCATTAGGAATTATCTCAATAACTGCCTGGAGTCTGGAACTGTGCCCGGTAGATGGCAATAGGCTCGCCCCCTATTACATGGGACCAATAACATACTGGCGAACACCTGGCAGAGAAGTGGAGCGCGCTGTGGGCTACCTCCAAAACCCACATCCATCAAAACTCGTCATAACTGAGTATGAGCGCTTAGATAACCTGGAACCCGAAACCCTAAACTCCCACCAAGTAAGTGGTCCCCAGATTTATACGGACGGCAGCAAAATCGAGGGTAAAGTTGGTGCTGCCCTTACTTGGTGGAATGAAGGCAGGGAAACTAGATACTCCACTTTTCGCCTGGAACCGCATAACACTGTGTTCCAATCGGAGATGTACGCACTCTATAGAACGGTTAAGATGGTGAAAGAATCAAAGGTGAGGACGGCCAACATCTTGAGTGACTCAAGATCGTCGCTTGATTTGTTGGGGAATCCTTCGGTCACTCACCATCTTGCCCTGAAGATTAAGAGTCTGGTACAGGTAATCCGAGAGGAGGACAGAGTCGTGAGGTTTTTTTGGTTGAAGGCCCACGTTGGAACCCCGGGTAATGAGAGAGCGGATGAGTTGGCAAAAAAAGCAGCGTTAACCAAGAGAACAGCCCCAGACTACAGCAACGTAGCCATGTCGTACATCAGGAGGCAGATACGAGAGAACACAGTCAGGATGTGGCAGGAGCGATATGAGTCATCCACGACTGGTCAGGTCACCAAGGCTTTTTTCCCTACCGTCTCGATGGCGAGACGCGTACTTAAAGATGTGACGCTTACGCCCATACACGTCCAAGCTGTGACCGGTCACGGAGGTTTTGCGGCATACCTGCACCGATTCAAAATCAAGGATAGCCCCTCTTGTATCTGCGATCCGGAGAAGGAAGAGACAATTTGGCACCTGCTTCTCGAATGTCCAAGGTTTGGCCGCGACAGGATGGACTTGGAGCTCCAAATCCAAGCCAAACTTACTAAAGACGCTGTCCCAAATATTATGGATAGGCCAAACTCCAGAACACCTTTCTTGGACTTCATTACAAGGGTGGTCTCAGTTGCTGCTTTGAGGAACGGAAGTACAATGATTAAGCCGAACACTATCAGCGCAGGTACGAACCAACTTCCACCATCGCGTGACACACACACAACACCGATAATCACTACACAAACACTAGTCCAAACCATCGACCTCACAGCCCGGGCCGCGGAGGATAGATCCAGGCATCCAGCAAACGAGAACGAGCCACGATTAGATCTACTGGCGTATGCGGGAGGCGGGGTGCCAGGGATCAGAATCCGCGGGGTGGCACTGTTCATGGACAACCAAACGGAAAGCCTTGGCATATGTTTCTGTCGCGAGGGAACCGGAAACCGCATTTTCATATCTCCAGGATTCGCTAATCTACTGAATGGGAATACTCACAGAACAAGCATCAAGCGCGATAAAATCAGCGCACTACCTGTAATGAAGGTACTTGGCCGCTCCTGTCGAATAATGCGACTACAAGACAAGATAGTTGCATTATTCGAACAGGATACGGAGACTGCTTTCGCACAGGTATGCACAGTGTTAACCAGGATGGGAGAGGCGACTCAGGCCGCGGACGGTAGACCTCGTAAAGTAAGCGTAGACGCGATGGTACTCGGAGTCGAAAAAGGAACAGTCGCCGATAGATACGGTTGCCTAATAGCCTCGGAACATCACGAGGTTGTCGTATATGAGGATAGAGGGGAAAATCTGAGTTACCTCAAAACCCCCAAACACGACTTAGCAACAGCGACAAGCCCCAGCCACCCCAGTTTGACCTCAAGTACATTAAGCGGCTCAGAACGCTTGCAAAATAGGATAGCAGATGCCAGAGAGAGGCAAAAACATCAGCTCAGTTTGGTTGCCCAGGAAAAGAGGAGTGAGACAAGAAGGCAACTCCACACAATTTTTAACACCCTAATGGCACAACTTTCTAAACCCACACGATCCGTCAGACAGGCCGCGGTCACTTAGAAGTTACTGAGAAAATCCCCTAGTAAGCCAGAAACACCGCGGACTGCTCGATCGAGAGCTGATAGAGGACAGGTCAGCTCACCGAGTCTGATCCAAGCTACTAGCGCAAGAGACCACGCAATCAATGCATTCCTCGAGTTTCAGGCCGTTATCAGAGCTACCAGAGAGGTAAACTTGGCCACGTGCAAGAACATCCTGCAGCCAGCGTACCAGAGTCGTCTGAATCTGGCACTGCTAGACGCCAAGCTCAAGGAAGCCGAAGCGGCCATATACAACAATGACACATGTCGTGTTATCAAGGGCACGATGTCGGGAAGATATATGGCTGCCTATAACGCCACGGGCGGTTTTGTAGCATTGGACGAGGAGGAGACTCGGCGGACGGGCAATTTGAAGTTTTATACACCACCTGAAGACCCCGTCGTAGTTACCGCCCACTGTACTCGTATTATGCTCGACGACAGAATCCTTGGAATTATGGACGCCATATCTGGGGATGCTGCCGCTGGGAGTGCATGGGAAAATTGGGCGGTACCGAAGTTTACATGGGTTAATGGGGTTCCCGGATGTGGCAAGACAACGTTCTTGGTAGACACCTTCGATGAGAACAATGATGTACTTGTGACAACGACCATAGAGGCGGCCAGGGACTTGAGGTCAAAGTTAGCACTCAGATTGGGCAAGAGGGGCTTCATTGGAGTGCGGACTATGGCGTCAATCCTTGCAAACGGTTTCAAGGAGCCTCAGAGATGCGGACGCTTGATGGTAGATGAGGC
Organism: Hemistola chrysoprasaria; assembly: GCA_947063395.1. Classification (NCBI taxonomy): domain Eukaryota; kingdom Metazoa; phylum Arthropoda; class Insecta; order Lepidoptera; family Geometridae; genus Hemistola; species Hemistola chrysoprasaria. The sequence goes on along the minus strand of OX346734.1, from coordinate 377,135 downwards.
TCTCATGAACCACTTTGGAGCTATTATCTTGGCCGCCAGATTGTCCCAAACGGAAGAAGTTGTTCTCATCGGAGATGTAAACCAACTGCCGTATATTGATCGCGAGAATCTATTTGAGATGAAGTATCATCGCCCTCATCAGACGGTCAGTATCGGCAAGGAGCTGTATTGCACGCATCGGTGCCCTATGGACGTCGCATACGCCTTAAGAGAAGTTTACTCCGGTATGTACTCATCGTCATCTAGAGTACGTTCCCTTGAGCTGGTCAGATATACGGATGCGAATATCCCTATGGAGCTCCCGAAAACCTTATACCTTGTGCACACTCAAGAAGAAAAGGGAACCCTCGGCACCCAAGGGTTCGGTTCGGGTACAGGGTCTCGTATCCTAACAATCCACGAAGCTCAGGGACTTACCTACGAGCGGGTCTATATCATCCAGACCAAGTCGTCCCCCCTGCGCCTTCATGAGAGCGTCCCGCACGCGGTAGTAGCAGTGTCGCGACACACCAACATCTGTGTCTACTACACCGACAACGATGACGACGCGATAGGGCGATTCGTGAAAGCGGCGCGGGCAGCGACTTCTGAGCAGATACAGGAGCATAATATCGCCATGGCCATGTCTCACCGTGATATGGCTATTGTGAGGAGAGCGCTCTAGCGTTTCAGCTTGAATAATCACAGCGGCCATCGGGGTAAATCTGCACTTCAGCCATTAGTATGAAAAGGTTTGTTTCTCTTTTAGATGTAATGCACCGGGGAACATTTGGTACAGTCATGCTCACTAAACTGCTCAAGCTCGCGGCGGCGTCGCGTGGTGGGCCGCCCTCCTCCCTCTAATATGGTTGAGGAGGACGGCGCTGGTACGTGCGTCAACTCGTGAACGGGTGCTGCGAGCGGGGGTTGGTCTGTGCCAGTTGTTCTGTGGTGTAATAGATCTATATGTATATATGTATAAGTATTATAATTAAATATGTATGTATTTATATATTTATGTTAAATAATGTATTTATATATTTATTTATATATGTATGTATAATAATAGGTAAATAAAATAAAAATATTACGCTATGGACTCCCTCAAGATAGTCTTAAGTTAGTCCAATGAAAACGCCTAATAATGCAATTAATTATGTAAAAAAAGGTCCAAACGCTCTTGTTTGGAGATGTTTTGATGTACAAATAAAAAAAAAAAAAAAAAAAAAAAAAAAACATACTGGCGAAATGTGGGTGTATCTACTATGGGACTGAGTCCTGGGTACACCTCTGCCTACCCCTTCGGGAAAAAAGGCGTGAATGTATGTTTATGTATGTTATGTTATGTAAAAGCTTGTCGCGAGGTTTAATTATCTATCAGTATTTAATTAAATTGATATTGAAAATATAATAAACTTATCAGATCAATTTACATAATTAAATTGGTACTAGTTTATTTACAAATCGCGCGACAAGCTTTTATGATCATATAAATTGTATATAATGAGGTTATAAGTTGATAGTTAAAATTTTTAAGGAACAATTTATTTTCTTATTAGAGCTTTTAAATAAAAGCTTTTTTTTTTAATTTTTTTGGTCATAATTTATTTTTTAATTTTTAATTATCGCTGGCTATGTTTCTCAGTTTGTTCATCTCATTCAACGCATCATTGTTGCAAGGTCGTTTGCCGGTTAATTTCGAAAAGTCCAGCTCTTCATTATGGAGACCTTCTAATGTTTTTATAGGTTGCAGACCAATGCCCTTCTCGCCCATCTCGCCAAATTACACAAGTCAAACTTATTTCAGCTTGGAGCTCACTTTATTGCATACCCATATTGCAGAAGTGCATTAAAAATAACTATTTCCATCCAAAATTATAATACACAAATACCTATGAAGAAATAGGGAATAACATTGAATGGAATCGTTTGTGATTGGCTTGGGATTTAGCCTTTATTTGTGGGAAAACATATTTCGTTAAAGTAAACCATATGATTTTTATTTTTCATATTTATTAAATACAAATACAAATACAAATTTATTCATCAAAATACTTATGCTAGTTACACAAACATTATTAAACAATAATAGTAGGTACAAATGCATAAATATTACATTATTATTATAATCTGTTTTATTTTCGGCGGAACCCTAAACTAGGCGAGAGCCTGTATCTTAGGGCCCAGAGATGCGCTTAACAATTTATGTACACAAGTAACTCGAAACGGTGTGTGACAGAAATTAATTGAGTAACTTAACATTTTACTTAGGAGATATTGATTTATGATATAAATATAATTATTATTAATGATATAATAATAATTACCCGAATTATCATGCAAAATTATTAAGTTATTAAATAAAAATATATATAGTATTGGATTAATTAAATAAATTTACGTTAAAATAACCTAAAAACTTTTTTTTACAAACTTCATACCCGTATATATTAAACCGCAAGATTTTCTCTAACCAAATACTATGTTTTGCCACAAATAAAGGCCATCCAGAGCTAAGCACAAACAATTGAGTGAAAAATTGTTCGCTCTTTCTTCTTATTTGTGTGATTTCATATTATATGGAAATCGAACGGCCTTAAGGTTGCCTTAGACTACATTGCACTAACGAGTATGTACGTCCAGGTGGAGAGCGGCCGCGAGCAGTTCCAGCTGCTGGACGTGGACCCCGCCCTCCCCCTCGTGAGCCACACGCTGGCCTCGCTCCGGCCCGCCACCTTGTACAACATCGTGGTGTCCGGCGCCGGCGTGGGGGGGGAGGCGGCCGCGCTCACGCACAGCGCGCCCCCCTCCGCGCCCCCCTCTAATGTTACCGCTATCTGTGGCGCAGCTAATGTATGTATTCGTGCTCTCTACAGTCAGTGTGGGGGGAGGTGGCCGCACCCTCCGACCACTGAATGTGTCAGTCAGTCAATCTGTCAGAACTTATAATTGATTTTTATATTGTTGATATATTAGGGTAGCCTATACAGAGATTTCAGCGATTGTCATGCAAAAGAAGCTTCTACGTCAGTTTTGCCATGTTACACAAAAAAGTTTTTTATGACTCAAAAAGTAGAAAAAAGCGTCGACTGTCAAATATTCTGGAGATTCCCCTCCTTGGACGGTATGAATCGCTCTACGGACCCACATTTATATATTTACATTCTACTGACATTCCATCAACACGTCATTTACAAATACAACTAACGTGTTACACATATTTCCTCTCCAGTCGATAATAGTCCGTTGGGAGGCGCCCCCCACTCGGACTCACGGGGGCCCCCTCACGGGCTACAAGGTGCGGTACCGCGCGGGGGCGGGGGCGGGGACGGGGCCAGGGGGGGTGAGACGCAAGGCTGACTCGCTCACTACCCCGGCTAACACCCGGAGAGCTGAGCTCACACAGCTGGAGACTGCTACTCAATATCAGGTCAGTCATTCCTTTTAATCCGGGGTCTCTGGATCGAATCTCACATGTGGACTATTTCCCTGGGCTCTACCGTGTTTCGGATGTCACGTTAAACTGTGCGTCGGGACCGTTTCCTATAAAAGATATGTTGGGGGCAGTAGTTAGCTAGAGTCAGTAGGAATTTTAGACAAACTAGTGTCTCCGAATAACGTCAATAAATGTTGGAAATATGCTCTGATTTCAAAAGATTTAACTATTATGTTTGTATGGGGAACTCTCCGGTCGCCGTCCCGTTAATGAGTTTTAGTACAACAAATTGCCAATATGTATGTACCTACGTGCTGCCCTCCCGCTCGACTATAAAGTTGTTATTAATCGTGCAGCCTTCAAACATGTCATTCCACCGCCATGTGTCATGCAGTATATAGGTATCATCATCATTCAGCCGGACGATGTCCCTCCGGCCTCCGGCCTCAGCAAATGTAATTAAGTAATATATCTCGTATATTGTCCTCGGCGTCTTTGGCAGACAATTTATACATTAAGTGTATAGAGGATATAGAACACTCTTTACAGACAATGAGTCGCCTAGGTTTGCCCAAAGCCTACACCACCCTCTCTACCTCACTGACTGAGTCCCCAGGAACGATATATCGATATGTGCGGAGTCAGTTTGGTTGCAGGAGACTGACACTCCTGCCTGACGTAGTCTCCATTCCGGTTTTGTTCAAGTTTTCCTTCTCTAAATGGGTTGCGGATCAACGCTGACGAGGCCTTTCTCCCCGTAATTAAGTAATAAACCATCCATAATAATGTGTATATGTACAGGTCCGAGTGGCAGCCATCAACGCTAACGGCACGGGACCCTTCAGTGAGTGGGTGACGGCCACCACGCATGCGCAACAACTGGACGAGACCACCGTCCCTAACCAACCGCCCAAACTGACCAGTACGTATCATATTGTTATATTAATATGGGTCCGTTCAGGGCGTGGGCGGGGTTATAGTCATGGTGACTCATGGTTTAAAACGGGTATGACATGAGATAGCTTTTAGTTTTCATTTTTTAATTTAATGGCTGGTTTACTAAGTTATTATAAACTAGCGACCCGCCCCGGCTTCGCACGGGTAGCTGAAGTAGGTATAGTGAACGTTTAACAGGAGTAAATTCGTGATACATTGTATTTTAATAGATATAACCTTAATGGTTTACGCAGCGCACGCAAATTAATGACTATTTCTGTTACAATGACCAAACCTTAACACATGTTTAAATTTATCGTGGGCTATTTTGAAGATATTGATAAGTACTACAAACCCCTAGTACATTCCTTTATTCTACCACCAATACTTTTCACATCGCATGCATATAATGACTTTCGATTATTGTGACTAAACCAAAATAGATGGACATAATGTCCGTAGACTATTTTGTATATATTGGTAAATACTACAAACCCCTAGTAAATTACTTTAATCTATAACCATTAGTTTTCACATCGCATGAAAAATAATCACTGCTTCGATATTGTGACTAAACCAAAAAAGATGGATATAATCTATGTATACTGTTTTGTAGGTATTGATAATTACTACAAACCCCTAGTACATTACTTTACGCTACCACCAATAGTTTTCACACCGCATGAAAAATAATCACTGCTTCAATTATTGTGACTAAACCAAAAAAGATGGATATAATCTATGTATACTGTTTTGTAGGTATTGATAAGTACTACAAACCCCTTGTACATTACTTTACTCTACCACCAATAGTTTTCACACCGCATGAAAAATAATCACTGCTTCGATTATTGTGACTAAACCAAAAAAGATGGATATAATCTATGTATACTGTTTTGTAGGTATTGATAAGTACTACAAACCCCTAGTACATTACTCTACCACCAATAGTTTTCACACCGCATGAAAAATAATCACTGCTTCGATTATTGTGACTAAACCAAAAAAGATGGATATAATCTATGTATACTGTTTTGTAGGTATTGATAAGTACTACAAACCCCTAGTACATTACTTTACGCTACCATCAATAGTTTTTACACCGCATGAAAAATAATCACTTTTTCGATTATTGTGACTAAACCAAAAAAGAAGGATATAATCTATGTATACTGTTTTGTAGGTATTGATAAGTACTACAAACCTCTAGTACATTACCTTATTCTACCTCCAATACTTATTACAGCGCATTCATATTATGTCTATTTCGATTATTGTGACTAAACCAAAATAGATGGATGAAATATCCGTGGACTATTTTGTAGATATTAGTAAGTACTACAAACCCCTACTACATTATTTTATTCTACCATCAATAGTTTTCACAGCGCACGCAAATTAATGAATATATGTGACACCTTGGTTCACAATATTGCAATTTTCTTACGGATCCCTAATATTTTTCAAAATCTCATATAGCCTATGTCACTCACACTGAATTAAGCTATCCATAAGTGAAAGAATTTTTAAAATCGGTCCAGTAGTTTCAGAGCCTATTCGTTACAAACAAAAAAACAAAAAAACAAAGATTCTCTCTTTATAATATTAGTATAATATTAGTATAGATGAAAATCGGCATGTGTAAGAGATTTTTTTCGGTGTTATCATCATTTATGATCTGTAACGGACATCGACCTTTCGAGTTAGTCTCCAAGGCGTGCGTGTTGTTCCAGCTCGAGCGGGCAGGGACTGGATCTCGGTGTGGTGGTCGGAGGAGGCGGACAGCGGCGGCGTGGTGGTGCGCGGGTTCCTGCTGGGCTGGGGGCTCGGCGTGCCCGACGACATGTCCCGCGCGCTGCCCGCGCACGTGCACTCGCACGTCATCAGGCAGCTCGGTGAGGAAACATCTGTGTATCTGATAGATCTAGGTATATCAGAACGTATGCTGTCACAGAACAGGTTACCCCGATTACGCTGCTCGAGTCGCTTCATACGGATCATGAGGACAACCCATATTGTCAGTTTTTTTTTTTTAAATAGTTAGTGACAGTATGAGCAAATCAAGTGCTTGATGGTAAGCATCATGATTGCCCATATCAGACATAGTGCCACCCAGTGTTTTAAAATTAAAAATTCTGCGTGGCACTGCACGCCTGTCACCCTGAGATATCAGTTGTTGAATCTCGTCATGCCCAGTAATTTCGCTGGTAACATTGCCCTTCATACCGGAACACAGTAATGTTTGCACATTACTGCTAGTTCCAGGTCGCCAAGATTCAGCCCCAACCTACAGTCAAACGTGACATCAGAAGCACGGTTCTCTCAGGCCATCGCCAATATTTTACTGTATTTCAGAATCAAACGCAGAGTACGTAATATCCCTCCGCGCGAGTAACTCGCAAGGCCTGGGCCCGGCGGTGTACGCCACCGTGCGGACCAAGCCTCCCCCCGCCGAGGGAGACGACCCGGCCGACACCCCGGAGGACGCGGACGGCGAGGGGGACCTGGAGGACCTGGAGGGGGACGAGGAGGGGGACCCTGCGCCGCTCATACCGCCCGTTGGACTTAAAGTAAGCGCATTATATGTCGACTTTACTAAAACTGTCATTTCCGCGACTTCATTCTCGTGCCAGTTTCAGGAATTCATTGACTTTGATAAATGCAAAATTTTAACTTTCTAAACCCACGGGTTAAAATTAGACGTTGAGGAGTCTGACTCAAACTCAAAAATATATATTCAATTAATGAGAATTCGGTGACACTTTGTTTGTCAATGAAGATAAACAGTAATGAGTCTACCGTGCGCTCGGTGCGATACCTCTACAAGAAGAACGCACAAGAAACTTGTAAGGCTTCATTTGTTCAACTGATAGTTTTACAATATTTAGTTTGGTTACATTCGATTATTTGGAAGCATAGAAGTACTTTGAAGTTTATGTGGAGACTATTGAATAACATAACATAACATACATTCACGCCTTTTTCTCAAAGGGGTAGACAGAGGTGTACCCAGGACTCAGTCCCATAGTAGATACACCCACATTTATATATATATAGATACGCCAGTATGTTATTAATCCCATGTAATAGGGGGCGAGCCTATTGCCATCTAACGGGCACAGTTCCAGACTCCAGGCAGTTATTGAGATAATTCCTAATGGAAAAATCCAATATTTAACACTGCCTGACCTGGGGATCGAACCCGGGACCTCTTGATTGGCAGTCGAGCATGCGCCATCTACGCCACCGAGGTAGTCAAAACACAATGTACTACTATTGTTGAAACGTTCACTATATAGTTCGACACAAAAGAGTAGAAACGGAACTAATTTAAAGTGTATGTGATGATGAAATTGTTTTTACTCATGTAAAAGACAGTGGCGCCTCCATTATTTTCTACTCTTTTGTGTCGAACTATACCTACTCTGCTACCCGTGCCGAAGCCGGGCTCCACTAGTTACTTTATAAAATAACTAGCGGCCCGCCCCGGCTTCGCACGGGTAGCAGAAGTAGATATAGTGAACGTTTAACAGGAGTAAATTCGTGATACATTGTATTTTAATAGATAAAACCCTAATGGTTTACGCAGCGCACGCAAATTAATGACTATTTCTGTTACAATGACCAAACCTTAACACATGTATAAATTTATCGTGGGCTATTTTGAAGTTATTGATAAGTACTACAAACCCCTAGTACATTCCTTTATTCTACCACCAATACTTTTCACATCGCATGCATATAATGACTTTCGATTATTGTGACTAAACCAAAATAAATGGATATAATTTATGTATACTGTTTTGTAGGTATTGATAAGTACTACAAACCCTTAGTACATTATTTTACTCTACCACCAATAGTTTTCACACCGCATGAAAAATAATCACTGCTTCGATTATTGTGACTAAACAAAAAAAGATGGATATAATCTATGTATACTGTTTTGTAGGTATTGATAATTACTACAAACCCCTAGTACATTACTTTACTCTACTACCAATAGTTTTCACACCGCATGAAAAATAGTCACTTTTTCGATTATTGTGACTAAACCAAAAAAGATGGATATAATCTATGTATACTGTTTTTTAGGTATTGATAAGTACTACAAACCCCTAGTACATTACTTCCCCACCAATAGTTTTCACACCGCATGAAAATAATCACTGCTTCAATTATTGTGACTAAACCAAAAAAGATGGATTTAATCTATGTATACTGTTTTGTAGGTATTGATAAGTTCTACAATCCCCTAGTACATTACTTTACTCTACCACCAATAGTTTTCACACCGCATGAAAAATAATCACTGCTTCGATTATTGTGACTAAACCAAAAAAGATGGATATAATCTATGTATACTGTTTTGTAGGTATTGATAAGTACTACAAACCCCTAGTACATTACTTTACTCTACCACCAATAGTTTTCATACCTCATGAAAAATAATCACTGTTTCGATTATTGTGACTAAACCAAAAAAGATAGATATAATCTATGTATACTGTTTTGTAGGTATTGATAAGTACTACAAACCCCTAGTACATTACTTTACTCTACCACCAATAGTTTTCACACCGCATGAAAAATAGTCACTTTTTCGATTATTGTGACTAAACCAAAAAAGATGGATATAATCTATGTATACTGTTTTGTAGGTATTAATAATTACTACAAACCCCTAGTACATTACTTTACCCTACCACCAATAGTTTTCACACCGCATGAAAAATAGTCACTTTTTCGATTTTTGTGACTAAAACAAAAAAGATGGATATAATCTATGTATATTGTTTTGTAGGTATTGATAAGTACTACAAACCCCTAGTACATTACTTTACTCTACCACCAATAGTTTTCACACCGCATGAAAAATAGTCACTTTTTCGATTATTGTGACTAAACCAAAAAAGATGAATATAATCTATGTATACTGTTTTGTAGGTATTGATAAGTACTACAAACCCCTAGTACATTATTTTATTCTACCTCCAATACTTATTACAGCGCATTCATATTATGTCTTTTTCGATTATTGTGACTAAACCAAAATAGATGGATGAAATTTCCGTGGACTGTTTTGTAGATATTGATAAGTACTACAAACCCCTAGTACATTATATTATTCTACCATCAATGGATTTCACAGCGCACGCAAATTTATGAATATGGTAATTATATTATGTGACACCTTGGTTCACAATATTGCAGTTTTCTTACGGATACCTAATATTTTTCAAAATCTCATATAGCCTATGTCACTCACACTGAATTAAGCTATCCATAAGTGAAAGAATTTTTAAAATCGGTCCAGTAGTTTCGGAGCCTATTCGTTACAAACAAAAAAACAAAAAAACAAAAAAACAAAGATTCTCTCTTTATAATATTAGTATAGATAGTTGTGTAATAGTTGTCCAACACCTCTATTCAAAGATTGTGTAGACCATCAAATGATTTTGTTGATAACAGATCGGTGGACATCTTTTCATCCAACTTCTCGCTCGCAAATCTTCCAAATTAACTTATGTTTCATGTTTTCTTTAATGTTTATAGGAATTAATAATAATTTAACATAATATCTTGAAAAACATACATTTTTAATATATAATCAAATTATAATTAAATTATAATCTTAGTATTATAATAAGAATAATGCATTCAGTTAAACCGGTTTAAGACTAGTTTTAATTAGATGTAAGTATTAATGTAGTTATTGCTGAGGAGCCAAATAATAAATAAAATAAAAAAAAATTAAAAAACCCGATCAAAGTGTTATAGGATATTTGCAATTTTCTCAGTCTGTAGTCTGGAACTGTACGTTGCTATTGCCGTCAATAGGCTCGTCTCCTGCATGGGGCCTTAAAACATATAAACATGCGAAATGTGGGTGTACCTACCATGAGACTGGGTCCTGGCTTCACCTCTGCCTTCCCCTTCGAAAAAGGCTATAGTGTATAAGTACTAACCCTTTTACTAAGTATACGTGTACACTAATATATAGTTCATAAGCTTATACTGTTGATCAGAATAAATCCTACTTTTATCCAAAGCTGTCGTCCATCATTTGTTCTCGCCCTATATGGCGACCCTGCCAGGATTATTCGAGACGCGCATTCCGATGCCCACATATAGATGCGAACTTCGACCGTGCCTTTAACTTGTGATGAACTATGATGTCCCCTACTATTGGTTTCGCGAAGTGAAAATTATTATGTGAAGATTTTGAATACGGCGTAAAAAAAAAATTCTCAACTAATATCATCTACTCGTCTTCGTGCACAACTAAAATGGGAAGTCAACAATCGACCGAAAAAGAAGAGGTAATTATAGCCCAGAATGCGGCTGTATATGTAATGTAATGTTTTCAGGTGATAATGTTGAGCGGTACAACCGCAGTCGTGTACTGGACCGACCCTACTCTGCCTAAAGGACAGGTCTGTATATACAAACACAATCTACTTCATACATTCACTTTATTTAATAACTTATGTACCTATACCATTGAATTTAAAGAAAAGGGGAGATAGGGTACGCTCTCCCAGCGCTTACTCAACAACTGGCACGTGCGATTTGCTCAGTTACATATAATGAACTACAAAGATAGAAAGACGTACCGAAGACAACAATATTATTCGCTCGTACGACCTTACTTTACTGACGTACGTGGACCTAATGGGACCTAATTGGAGCTTGCCATTTTCAAGAAGCCAGTACCTCATCTCCACTTTTCTATACATCAAAAAAACTATACTATAGTATTTGTAGAGTTTAGATAAGTCCATAAAGTTCATGAAAATGTTTATTATACTTTGTACAATAGTTATCGTCGTCTTTAGTTAAACTGTTACGATGAAAACTGGAAAGTACCAATTAAATTAAATAATCATTTATTTCAAATTTCTACATTGTAGGCTCGCATCATACGATAAGGTTCAATTTCGTGTGCCAACAGAATGAGTTTATTCTTATACCTAAAAGGGTGATTTCTTCGATAGTGGTTTTTCTGTACGTTAGGACTATTATTTATTCTGTGCCCTAACATAAGAAATTGTTCAATCTCTTAAATGAACCAAGTGTCCCCCCCTCTCGCAGCCAGCGACGGACGGCCGTCGCTACGTGGTCCGCTGGGCGGTGTCGGGCGGGGCGGGGGGCGGGGCGGGGGCGGGGGCAGGGGCCGGGGCGGGGGCGGGGGCGGCGGCGGGTCGACCCAGATACTTCAACGCTACAGATCTCAACTGCATGCTGGATGAATTGAAGCCGCACACCTTGTATGAATTCAGCGTCAAACTTATTAAAGGTAAGTCGCGTATATTATGTGTATATACAACGTGAGTATGTGTATATACAAAAAAGGTATAGCAATATTTAAGTTTAAAAAATGAGAAATTATTCACGTCAATAAAGATAAACATTCATTAGTTTACCGCGCGTTCGGAAAGATACCTCTACAAAAAGAACGTACAAGAAATTTGTGGGGCTTAATTTGTTCAATATTTTTTTTTTTATAATATGGGACAACTTCCACACACGGTCATCTGGTCCCAAACTAGGCTAGAAGCCATTACTATGGTAACCAGATGACTGATATACATACTTATATAAGCTTATAACACCCAGACACAGATCAAACAGATATGTTCATGCACACAAATGTTTGACCTGGCCAAAGCAGAGTTACTACCATCTTCCATCATCATCATCATATCATTTCATCATTTGATAGCAATGTGTGGTAAGTAATAATTTATGTCAGTTATTACTGAAAGAGATCGCTCAAAGCGATAAGTCCGTCCATTGTTGACCAATTGTAATTATGTACGTAATTTTTTTAAGTTAAACCTTTATTTTCTATTTATTGTGGTCCCAATAAAGAGTATTGTATTGTAATTTATAATCTATTCTAAATTAAAAAATTATCTTACTTTATGTAAATCTTTTCGTAAATAAATACTTTATTTATTTATTATTATATTGGTCGATAGTAGGCGGCCTTATCGCTTCGAGCGATCTCTTCCACTCAACCATCATTTGCATGGAGAATAAATTATGATGTACAGGAGGTCGCGAGTCGGCGTGGTCGATGTTGGTGTCGAACACGACCCTGGAGGTGGCCCCGGGGAGCCCCCCGCGCGAACTCCGTGTCTCCCCCGCGCCCCCCCCCGCGCGCGCCGTCGACCTCTCCTGGCTCGCGCCCGCTAAACCTAACGGACACATTACTGGTGAGTTGGCAGTCGGGGGGGACTGGGGTCATGGCTCTGGACCTGGACTCGTGATGTATAACATCTCAAATACTGATTCTATCTACTTTAAATCTATAATGGGTAACGTCTTTCGGCAGACTGAAATCCGCATTATCCTACTAATATTATAAATACGCGAAAGTTTGTGAGGATGGATGGATGTATGGATGGATGTTTGTTACTTTTTCCCGCCAAAACTACTGAACCGATTAGGCTGAAATTTGGTATGTACCTATAGATAGTTTAAACCCCAGAATGAAACGATGAAAACGCGGGTGAAACCGCGGGGCACAGCTAGTGATAAATAATGTGTTCGTTCGAAACTTTGTTGAGTTTTTTTTTATAACCGTTTTCATGAAAGCGTAATAAATGTTAGACACTTGTCATACGTCAGGTTACGTGATAATGTACGCGATCCAGCGCGGCGGGGGCGGGGGCGGCGGCGGGGGCGGCGAGGAGTGGACGGCGGTGTCGGCGGCGGGGGAGCGGGGGGAGCGCGGGGAGCGGGGGAGGGCGCGCGTGGACCGCCTGCGCCCGCGGACCACGTACCTGTTCAAGGTGCAGGCCAGGAACAGCAAGGGCCTGGGGCCCTTCTGTGCGCCCGTCGCCCACACTACTGCCATGGGTGAGGGAGCCGTCCCTTATACGATAGGTTTCCTCGTCGGTCGCGACCGCCTCTATAGATCAAACGAGCGTATATATTCCGCGTGTCAAAAAGCAGATCCATAGCCTCCTTTCGACGCTGTTTTATTAGTTGTGCTCCACCGGTATCGGCTTCAGGAGGCTGAAAGAAATGTTAAAACATACATCTAACATAATATATAATTTCGATTTCAGATCGATATATAAAACTTTGTCATTATTACGTCGGCGAAGCCGCTTGAATCGATTTGGCGCGGGAGGAAAATTCATATCAACAAATAGCTCTTGTGACGTCATAGTAGATAGAAAAAACGCTTGGTTTTCATACAGGTTGAGGGAGATGCTTCATCTATTTAGATCCATATCTGTGGTGAAGACCGTGGTTATCATGATGTAAGTGTCCATCACTCGGTATCGCTCATGTTTGATGGTTATTGACTGACGCCTAACCTATCGTGTAGTGGATGCTTTATATTATTATATATTTTTATACAAAATGGCGTGAAGCTGCTTTTATTCGTACAAGATACTTTTTAAGCTATTGCATAGCTTCTATCGCGGGCCTTGAGCGTGGAGACCGAATCCAGAAATTCCGTAACGAAAATAACCTAACACCCCCCACTCCGACCGGCACAGCGGTGATACTTTTTAGTTTTGCCATCTATCGATGAAAAGCAGAACTTTTAATGACTTTTTTGAAATATCACGCTTGTCTCTTTAGTTCAGCGACTCGCCTCTAGGTGGCATTGGTTGTATCGGCGTTACTGCGTATAACTTGAATTAATATCAAAGAAAAAAAAATACTGCATAAATAAAATAAATAAATAATTATAATTGCATAAGTTGATAAAAAATGCTATGCAATAGCTTTACCGCGGCAGTCCCCGAGTGCAACACGTCTTTTTTTTTATTATATCTTGTACCTAGCCTAGATTTAATAGAGATAATTCATAGTTATAAGTTATAAGTACGAGAAATAGGTGAATATCATTGTATAGCTGTTCATTCAATTTCAAATATATTATGGCGGCCTATGTTCAGCATTCGTCTTCCGGCTAATGATGATGATGATGATGAATATGGCGGATATGTTAAATTAAAGAAAAATTTTTTTTTGTGGCGGGTAAGGTTGTAAAATACCTTTAGTCACCAAAGATATGGTGACTAGTTCAGTCAATGTTTGCTTGTTACACTGCATTTAAAGCCGATATATGTTGCCAATGTGTAATGCCTGGTGAGACTAATATCGTGGATATTAGTCCCACCAGGGGGGGAGGGGTGGCCCGGCTATATCGCCAGAAACCACACATAGCTGCAGAGGTGATACAGAGTTAAGATAGACAGCAGGTGTAAGGTATATGTGTCGTTGAGTAACGTTGTGGGCAGAGACAGGCGAGGGCGGGGGCCTGGCGAGCGCGACCTCCGCCTGGCTGTGGGCCTCCGCGGGCGGGGCCTGCGCCGTGCTCGCGCTCGCGGCGGCCCTCGCGCTGTCACTGTGCTGCCGCCGCGCCGCGCGCCCCGACCCTGACACCAGGTATCTACTACACTACACACAGACACACACTTTAATATATACATCCGCGATGTCTTCGTTCCCGCATGGAAATATTGGGATAAAGTACCATGTGTGTTATTCCAGGATCTAAGCTATCTTCATACCAAATTTCAGCTCAATCGGTTCAGTAGTTTTAGCGTAAAAAAGGAACAAACAAAAAAACAGCGTCAGATGGCTCTGGAGTCGAGTTAGAACCCGCTAGCGTTACAAAGTTAACTTTTTTACTTTGGACTGAGATTTGATATTTATAATACTTAGTAGTAGGATTTTTAATATATAATTTACCTACTATATTACACTATCTAGTATTATTTCGTTTGGTGTAAGCAATTCAACGTCATTGATCATTTCTGACATTTAATAGCGTAATAAACGTGTGTTATATTCATAGATTTAAAGAAAAGGGGAGGTGAGGTACCGCCATCTCGAAAATGGAAAGCTCAAATTAGGTCCCATTAGATCCACGTACGCCAGTAAAGTTAATAGGCATGGTGACAAATTTTGAAATCCCGTTTCTTAATGTTAGGTACACGTCTAATATTACCGAAAAAAACATCTTTTCAGAATAAAATTACATTTTACCGCAAATTAATGCATTTTTAACTTTCTAATTTAAAATGAGCGCGAAAACGCTCGTATGTGTCATGGC
The DNA here is from genome assembly GCA_947063395.1 of Hemistola chrysoprasaria. Lineage (NCBI taxonomy): Eukaryota > Metazoa > Arthropoda > Insecta > Lepidoptera > Geometridae > Hemistola > Hemistola chrysoprasaria. The sequence continues at coordinate 361,695 of OX346734.1, read as the reverse complement.
GTCGGATCCTGACGTCACGCCTAAGTAAATATTTTATTTTTGCCTTAATAAAACCATGTTCCATCTTCGATGATTCCTGGATTACCACGAATATATAACAAATCAAGTGACTGATCACAACACAACAAAAGTTAATGCGATATGGTGAATATTTACTTCAAGTGTTTATACTCTCAGTAACAGTTTACTTAGGCGTGACGTCATTCGCTCTGATTGCCGTTTCAGTTAAGATGGCCGATTGCAATTTTTTGTACTTTTATTTTAATAAAAATATTATTAATCTCAATGTTTTCAATAATACTGGGTCGTTTTTTAGAATCCTTTCGATATATATTTTTCACTGAAACCATTTATTTTTTTATTCTGTTATAGTGTCATCATACCTATTGTCTCTTTCGCACTTCGGTCTTAGGTACGTCTTTCTATCTGTCATTTCAAATCGCTCGGGCCAATCGTCGAGTAAACGCTGAGAGTGTTGGATAAATATAATCTAACAACCATGTCGTGCCAAACGTAAAGAAAAAAGAAATGTAAACTGATAATACGCTAGTATTATCGAATAATAAACGAAATAAAAGTAATAATTGGAAAATATATTGTAGGTCAGAAGACAGCCTTGACAGATATATAACAGCACTCAAAATAAAAAATAAATAGACAAAGCATACAAAAGAGTCCTAACTCTAACATCTTCTCTCTTTGTCTACTTTATACGAGTACTATCATCCCAATTTGTTTACATAATACTGCCAGTCGTGGCTTGTATAACGGTTTAGTCAGCATATCTGCTAACTGAAACTCAGAAGACACTTTCTTGACCTGTAGGCTTTCATCAGCAACACATTCTCTGACAAAGAAGTGTCTAATTCTTATATGCTTCGTCCTTTGATGCATTTCATACGAAGGATTATGCGCCAACTTTATGGCAGACTCATTATCAACGTAGAGCACTGGCAGATTGTGATTCGAAGGCGTTTCGATACTTCTTATCAGTCTGTTAAGCCAGATTATCTCCCTCGCCGTCTCACTTGCTGCAACTATTTCAGCCTCTGTACTCGATATAGCGACTGAAGTTTGCCTGTGGCTTCTCCATGAGACTGCTCCTCCGGCATACAAGCACACCATGCCCGTCGTTGATCGGCAAGTCTCGATATCTCCACCATGGTCGGCATCACTGTAGCACTTTAACCCATGGTGACAACTTCCGCTATATTTCAAGCCCCAACCTTTTGTTCCTTGTAAATAACGCAATATACGCTTCACTTTTATTATATCTGCAGTAGTAGGATTTTCTAAATGTCTAGACGCAATACCAACAGCGTATGATATATCTGGTCTTGTTCCCACCATCAAATAAGCTAAAGCTCCTACTGCCTGCCTGTAAGGAAACTTCTCTTTATCGACAGCAGATTCGTCTTCTCTTAGTCCTGCCGTATTATCTTTCAGGATAGGTGTTCCAACTGTTGAATCTTTCCAGTAATTTCTTTGTATAGGCACTTTGAGTCACTTTTATTGAACCGTTGTCTCTTCTCTCAATTTCTAGGCCCAAAAAATAAGACGCTGGTTTTGTCGTTATTTTGAACCGTCTTTTCAACTCCTCTACAAATTTCTGTGATTCCTCCTTATGGGTTGATGCAAGAAGACCATCATCAACATAGAGAGCTAATATCAGTCTCTTTTCCCCTCTCTGCCTTACAAAGATACATGGGTCTGCTTCACTTTGTACAAATCCAGTCTCTTTTAGGAACTTAGTTACGCAATTGTTCCAACAACGAGGCGCTTGCTTAAGACCATATAGGCTCCTTTTCAATTTACAAACTTTTCCTGTCAGCTCACCATCGTTGTATCCCTCGGGTGGTTTCATATAGATCTCTTCAGCCAAGTTTCCGTATAAAAATGCTGTTGAGACGTCAAATTGTGTTAGCAACATGTTGTCTCTCGCGGCTATACTAAGTATCAATCTAATTGAACTCATCTTAGCCACTGGGCTGAAGGTCTCATCGAAATCTACTCCTTTCTTCTGTGAGTAACCCTTGATGACTAGTCTAGCCTTGTACCGCTCGACAGTTCCGTCAGGATTTAGCTTTACCTTGTAGATCCATTTACATGGGATGGCTTTCTTGTTTTTAGGTAAATCTGCCATTTCCCACGTCTCATTATTCTTCAGGGAATTAATCTCATCATCCATAGCTTTCTTCCACTGTTTATTGTCTTTACTATGGATAGCTTGATGATAAGTCTGAGGCTCTTTAATATCATTGATGTCATCTACTGTACTCATTACGAATTCGTTAAATCTGTCTGGAGGTCTGAGTGTCGACCTATCTCTAAGCGTCATCCTACCTTCTCCTTCAATTTCTTGAATAGGTATAGCTTCTTCACTCTCAGGTTCCACTTCTATTCTTTCACCTGAATGAACAGATTCGTAATCGCTTGAGTCATTTTCATTTATCTCTCTGTCTCGAGATGATTCCTCAATCGGCTCAGAAGATGGTTCACTATGTGAAGTTGGTTCATCAGTATCATCTTCAGTATTTGACGAAGACGATACTCTTCTCTCATCTGATTGTGGCGACTGCTGAAACAGTACCCTCAGAGGTATAGGGTCGTCGAACGTCAATGGATCTGTCTCAATAGGTATCGGATCTTGATTCGTTGGGTTTAGTGTCTTCTCTTCAAAGATAACATCCCTTGACCGTACAAGTTTGTTCGTTTCTTTGATCCAAACCCTGTAACCCTCATCATTATCATATCCGATCAATATGCCCTTCACGGCCTTCTTATCCAATTTCTTTCGGGTTATTTTTGGAATATGAGCATAGCAAGTGCTTCCGATAATTCTCAAGTGTCGAATCCTTGGCTTTTTGTTACACCAGATCTCGTATGCAGATTTATCTATCTGTGTTGGGCCAGTTCGATTCAGTATGTAGACTGTAGCTTGGACAAGTTCAGCCCACAGTCCTTGAGGTAATCCTTTTGCCTGCATAATAGCTCTAGCCGCTTCGACTACTGTCCTATTCTCCCTCTCTACACAACCATTCTGTTGTGGGGTATATGGCATAGTGAGTCTCTGCCTGATGCCATGCTCTTGCAGTATTCTCCTTACTTCAGCATTATCAAATTCTCCTCCATTGTCACTCAAAAGCTCTTTTACTGTATGTCCCATTGCTTTAATCTCAGCAAGAACTAGCTTTAACTTTTGACTTACTTCCGATTTTCGTTTTAGAAAGTAAACGTAACGGAATTTTGACATATCATCCTTAAACAGCACGAAATATCTGCAGTTGCCAAGTGAGTATCGGAAAGGTCCACAAACATCAGCGTGTATCAGTTCTCCTGCCTCTGTCGCCCTTTCTCTCGTACCAAATTTTTGTCTATGCGCCTTGCCATAGATGCAACCTTCGCAAATTTCGCTGTCAAGTTTCAGTTTGATACCAAGTTCTCTCTCAACAACTTTCTTTACATGTGCTTTACTTTGGTGTCCCAACCTCTCATGGTAAAGTTGTAGTAAATTCTTTGAGTCTAAGCTATTAATTTCTAATTGGTGATCAGGCCGTATGTTTTTCAATCGTAGTTTGTATAGACCACCTTCTCTTTGCCTGTATCCAATAAGCTTGACTGTCCCGTTATCTGACAACTTACATGTCGTTGCTGTAGACGTAAAGGTACTTTTTGAGAGTTTATCTTGAGCTGCCAAAACTGAAAACAAATTCTTTTTTACGCTAGGAACATACCAAACGTCGCTTAGAGTAATCAAATATTTAATTCCTTCTACATCTGCTTCAACAACTAATGTTCCCTTTCCAACTGCTTGAATGGTGTCTCCATTGGCTGTTGTCACCGTGTGACAGTCGTCAAAATGCTCAAATGTCTCAAACAAATCGTTTTGATTAGTTACGTGGCTTGTAGCTCCATTATCGACGTACCAATTTTCGCGATCTTCATCTGTTTTTGCATTTATCGCCATTAGAGTCATGTTCACTTTTGGATTTGGAACGCTCTTTGAAGTAGATGGATTTGGCTTTGGTGGACGTCCGTCGGAGATCCATTTCTCACATTGTTTGATTCTATGTCCGACCTCTCCACAATAATGACACTTCAATCTGTCATTTTTGTTAACATGTCTAGCCTTTTTAGGATTCTTTACATTCATATAAAGAACTTCTTCTTTTTCTTTAACATCCTTACTAGACAATGCTCTTTCATGTGCGCACAGATTGCTGGTTAACTTTTCTACCGTTCTTTCTGACTGTGACATCAACAACCAGCTAGCCTTAAATGAGAAGTATTCTTCAGGTAAGGTGTCCAAAATTTTACATATCAGGAACATTTCTGGTAATTCACCTTTCACATCAGACTTCTGTATCTCTTGAGTTAGCTCAAACCATATATTCTTCATTTTTGACAAATGAGTCGATATATCGTGTTCTGGTTGTTTCTTATGGTTAAAGAATTGTAAACATAGGTCATAGGCTCTATCCTTCGACTCGCCTGTAAAGAGCCGATGCAATTCTAGCCATACCTCCCTTGCATTTGTGAATCGCATGACTTTCTGAAGATTTTCGTCAGATAAATTCGTAGTTATCAACAGAAGAGCTGCACTGTTGCATCTGTTGTACTCTTGCAACTCTCTTCTTAACTTCTCTGACGATGTCAGTGTAGGATCCGACAGCAGTTCTGGTTTACTGCCCCTTCCTTCAACTAAGTCTAAAAGTCCTAGTCCACTTAGGGCTGCGACCATCTTATATTTCCATGTCGCCCAGTTCTTCTCTAGGAGACCGACCTTCATTTTCGTAACATCAAAAAATGTCTGGTCCATTTTCGAATTACTTTTCTATTCGCATTTATCTCGAACTCAGCGCTCTGCTACCATGATAATACGCTAGTATTATCGAATAATAAACGAAATAAAAGTAATATTTGGAAAATATATTGTAGGTCAGAAGACAGCCTTGACAGATATATAACAGCACTCAAAATAAAAAATAAATAGACAAAGCATACAAAAGAGTCCTAACTCTAACATAAACTTATTGTTAAAAATATCTGTGAACTTTCTTTAGTCTACATAATTTTGTACTCTATGGCTATGGCCGATAAAATAACTGTGTATTGTCAAACTCAAACTCAAACCGATATAAATATTCAAATAGGTCATAATCTGACACTTTTGCACGTCAATGAAGATAATCAGTACTGAATCTACCGTGCGTTCGGAAAGATACCTCGACAAGAAGAACGCACAAGAAACTTGTAGGGCTTCATTTTTTCAACAGATAGTTTTACAATATTTGGTTTGGTTACATTCGTTTTCTTTGAAGGTGCCGCGAGGCGGCTATGCAGAAGTTTCCAGGCATCTTTGTCCTCTATGTACTGGTTGACTTTATAATAAGCCTTCTTTAGTAAAGTAGATTTTATATAGGTTTTGAATTTACCCTCTGAGAGCCCAGTTATTTCTTTTGGGATTTTATTATAGAAACGTACACCTAAAAACCTTGTAAAACCTTTTGTAAAACTAGTGAACTAAAATTAAACCAGTATTGGCATAAAACATAAATAATTGTTTATTTGCAAACTATATAAAACAAATATTATAACAGAGAGAACGTACCCTCTTTTCTTTAAATTAATGGTTATATTCTGCGAAAATTGTCAGGAAACGTGAGTACCAACTGTAAGTAAGCAGAAAGTTCCTGGGGTGTATGTTCTAAGTCATAAGCGGGTCAGTAACGTACACGCACCGTCCCCAGCACGTACCAGAAGTCGTCGGCGTCGGCCGGCATCAAGCCGCCAGACCTGTGGATACATCACGACCAGATGGAGCTCAAGCACTTGGACAAGGGGCTGCACACCTCCGCCAGTAAGAGTACGAATCTTTACATATTATTTATCGTTGTCACTGTTCTTGTATAGCTCATGAAGTCCGTCACTGTTGCATACCAGAGCGGGGGTAGAATGACTCTTTGAGGTCTTGATTTTTTTTTTAATCACCTGGTCCCAAACTAGGCTAAAAGCTTATACTATGGTAACCAGATGACTGATATACGCTTATGACATCCGGACAAAGATCAACCAGACATGTTTATGCACACAAATGCTTGAAGCAAATTTTCTTTTAAATTTCTCTGTTACCAAAGAGATATTTTTTTGGTGACGTAATGGTGACGCATGACTATTTGGATAAGATATAGCCAAAATATTCTGATGAAATTAATAATATTATTTTCTCACAATCGTAGTGAGTCCGTAGAGTGTAACACGCAGCGCTAAAACACATTATAACTCGGTTTCAATTGACTCCCTCGCTGAAGCTCGACAGTTTGTTTTAACACAAATGGGCCTACACTACACTACCTTGTACCACCAGTAAGATGACTGGGAAACTACAACGCACTCCTCCTACAATAACTAATACTCCCATTCGGTCTATGACTGATCCCGACTTACTTCGCAAGGTTACCTAACTTACTTGACTTACCCAATAAGTTATCTTTACACAAAAATATATATTTTTACACAAAAACACCGCTCTGACCCGTACAAACGCAAAATCAAGAAAACTCAACAAGAAACAATGCGATGTACCTAAACGAGAACGTTCCGTCACGCTCGCAGGCGGCGATTGCGACTAGCGCGCGATCAGCTGTAAACGAGGCGTTACGGAAATCCCCGAAACCGTGATCGGCTTTAGCCGATTAGTCGGCCTTCTTACAACCGACTAATCAGCTTGTCGGAGCTAGTCAAAGACATTATCAATCTCTAGATATCTAAATAAAATCTCTTAATATTAGTATGATTTTCCGTGAAACTTAGATGATAACCTAAGTATTACCCCTCTTCAACCTTCCAATTATAAATATAAAATACTAGCGGCCCGCCCCGGCTTCGCACGGTAGCAGAAGTAGGTATAGTGAACGTTTAACAGGAGTAAATTCGTGATACATTGTATTTTAATAGATATAACCATAATGGTTTACGCAGCGCACGCAAATTAATGACTATTTATGTTACAATGACCAAACCTTAACACATGCATAAATTTATCGTGGGCTATTTTGAAGGTATTGATAAGTACTACAAACCCCTAGTACATTACTTTAATCTACCACCAATAGTTTTCACACCGCATGAAAAATAATCACTGCTTCGATTATTGTGACTAAACCAGAAAAGATGGATATAATCTACGTATATTGTTTTGTAGGTATTGATAAGTACTACAAACCCCTAGTACATTACTTTACTCTACCACCAATAGTTTTCACACTGCATGAAAAATAATCACTGCTTCCATAATTGTGCCTAAACCAAAAAAGATGGATATAATTTATGTATACTGTTTTGTAGGTATTGATAAGTACTACAAACCCCTAGTACATTACTTTAATCTACCACCGATAGTTTTCACACCGCATGAAAAATAATAATTGCTTCGATTATTGTGACTAAACCAAAAAAGATGGATATAATCCATGTATACTGTTTTGTAGGTATTGATAAGTACTACAAATCCCCAGTACATTACTTTACCACCAATACTTTTCACATCGCATGCATATAATGACTTTCGATAATTGTGACTAAACCAAAAAAGATGGATATCTATGTATATTGTTTTGTAGGTATTGATCAGTAACAAACCCCTAGTACATTACTTTATTCTACCACCAATACGTTTCACAGCGCATGCATATAATGTCTGTTTCGATTATTGTGACTAAACAAAAATAGATGGATAAAATTTCCGTGGACTATTTTGTAGATATTGATAAGTACTACAAACCCCTAGTACATTATATTATTCTACCATCAATGGATTTCACAGCGCACGCAAATTTATGAATATGGTAATTATATTATGTGACACCTTGGTTCACAATATTGCAGTTTTCTTACGGATCCCTATTTTTTTCAAAATCTCATATAGCCTATGTCACTCACACTGAATTAAGCTATGCATAAGTGAAAGAATTTTTAAAATCGGTCCAGTAGTTTCGGAGCCTATTCGTTACAAACAAAAAAACAAAAAATCAAAAAAACAAAGTTTCTCTCTTTATAATATTATAGTATAGATATCCAAGTATAAATATAAATGTATGTATGTATGTGTGGTATGGTTCCAGTATCGGGCGGCAGCGCGGAGTCCAGCGCGCTGGTGTCGAGCACGCTGACCCTGCCCCGCGCGCCGCCCCCGCCCCCCGCCGAGTACGAGCCGGCGCGGGGGCTGCCCCCGCCCCCCGCCTCGCTCGACAGGAGGCACTATGTGCCCACTTACGTCGGTCTGTATGCTACACCTGCACCTCTATGTTCTAACAGGTTGAAATACTTCTGCCGTACAACTGTAGGATGGTCACTGATATATGTTTTAATGCCAGGGTTATGTTTTAAAAAACAATTAGGGGCATAAACATGCCCCTAATTGTTTCGCGCAGAATTGTTCTACCAAAATACACTAGAAATGGGTTACATAGAGAGTAACTTAAGTCAGAGGGAAACATTAATATATATATAAATAAAATCTAGCTACTGTTAATTTATTTATTGATATGAGTGCTGGGTACACCTATGTCTATCCCTTCGCGACAAAGGCGTGATTATATGTTATATTATTCATAGTTATAAATTAATTTAAATATCAAAAGAGAAATAAAAAAATTCAATCATATTTCACAAAATTTATCAATAGGTCTCACAAAAGTTGTCATAACGGTATGCCACTTATCAGCGAACACATCAAAATCCTTATAAATCGATATTACTACTACTAAGCACAAAGGAACTTCGACAGAAATTGTACTCAATCTTTAAACTTTGGTCTTAAAGAATGATTTGCCCATTTTTAATATTATTGAAATCATTTTGGCATAAAGGTTTTTTTTGAAAATAAATTGGTTTTATTAAAACACTAGCGACCCGCCCCGGCTTCGCACGGGTAGCAGAAGTAGGTATAGTGGACGTTTAACAGGAGTAAATTCGTGATACATTGTATTTTAATAGATATAACCCTAATGGTTTACGCAGCGCACGCAAATTAATGACTATTTCTGTTACAATGACCAAACCTTAACACATGTTATAATTTATCGTGGGCTATTTTGAAGATATTGATGAGTACTACAAACCCCTAGTACATTACTTTATTCTACCACCAATACTTTTCACACCGCATGAAAAATAATCACTGCTTCGATTATTGTGACTAAACCCGAAAAGATGGATATAATCTATGTAGGTATACTGTTTTGTAGGTATTGATAAGTACTACAAACCCCTAGTACATGACTTTACTCTACCACCAATAGTTTTCACACCGCATGAATAATATTCACTGTTTCGATTATTGTGACTAAACCAAAATAGATGGATATAATCTATGTATACTGTTTTGTAGGTATTAATAAGTACTACAAACCTCTAGTACATTACTTTACTCTACCACCAATAGTTTTCACACCGCATGAAAAATAATCACTGCTTCAATTATTGTGACTAAACCAAAATAGATGGATATAATCTATGTATACTGTTTTGTAGGTATTGATAAGTACTACAAACCCCTAGTACATTACTTTACTCTACCACCAATAGTTTTCACACCGCATGAAAAATAATCCCTTTTTCGATTATTGTGACTAAACCAAAAAAGATGGATATAATCTATGTATACTGTTTTGTAGGTATTGATAAGTACTACAAATCCCTTGTACATTACTTTACTCTACCACCAATAGTTTTCACACCGCATGAAAAATAATCACTTTTTTGATTATTGTGATTAAACCAAAAAAGATGGATATAATCTATGTATACTGTTTTGTAGGTATTGATAAGTACTACAAACCCCTAGTACATTACTTTACTCTACCACCAATAGTTTTTAACCGCATGAAAAATAATCACTTTTTCGATTATTGTGACTAAACCAAAAAAGATGGATATAATCTATGTATACTGTTTTGTAGGTATTGATAAGTACTACAAACCCCTGGTACATTATATTATTCTACCATCAATGGATTTCACAGCGCACGCAAATTTATGAATATGGTAATTATGTTATGTGACACCTTGGTTCACAATATTGCAGTTTTCTTACGGATCCCTATTTTTTTTCAAAATTTCATATAGCCTATGGCACTCACACTGAATTAAGCTATCCATAAGTGAAAGAATTTTTAAAATCGGTCCAGTAGTTTCGGAGCCTATTCGTTACAAACAAAAAAACAAAGTTTCTCTCTTTATAATATTAGTATAGATAATATTTACTTACGATCCTACAGACTGCGCCAGTTTAATATCGTAACATATTAGTTATGTTTTAGCTTTTTCCTTTATTATTTGTTGTTTATTATCTGTGGTATGGTAAATTATTGAGTACATTATCCAACGATCCATGGATACAGTGTAATTAACGGGTATCCATATTAGATTCCCGCCGGTCCCCCTCGGTGGCGGGCAGCGGCAGCGACGACACGTCGCTCCTGCGAGCCTCGCCCGCGTGCGCGCCTCTCCTCGCCTGCAGATGCGATTATAACACTTATAAACGTGAGCTTAACGTTCAGTTTCCTTTGGTTTATGCGTTGCTATTTATTACCTTGTATTATTTTGTTGCATGACGTTTTTAACTAGTATTATTTTTGTTCTTTCTGGTTCTATGGGAGGGTTCTTATTATTATTATATTTTTTTGTATTTTCTTCAGTAACATAAGTATTTGTTAACATCTGGATGTATATTACGAAAATTAATTTATTCATAAACCAAAATTAAAATTACACATTATTATATTTCTTAATATAATATTATTAATATAGTTATGTAGTAGTATCTATGTAAATATACTTGATATGGCACTATTACATTTAATCACAAAAATTACCGTATTCACGACAATTTACAAATAAGCATTTGTTTAATTAGTGATTTACTTCTTACGCAATAATTATTAATTACTTTCACATTATATTAATAATATTAAAGTTATGATCTGGGCTTCATATTTGTAGTTCTGGTGGGAATATTAATAATTGTTTCAGGAGAGTAGTTTAATTCGAGTGGCCATTGCTCTTTCATTAAAGTGATTTTTCTATAACAGCGGACCGTTATAGGATCCTGGGTTCGATCCCCAGGCCAGGCAAAGTGTTCAATATTGGATTTTCCATTAGGAATTATTTCAATAGTCGCCTGGACTCTGGAACTGAACTCGGTGAATGGCAATAGGCTCGCCCCCTATTACAACGAAATGTGGGTGTAACTACCATGTGGCCTTCGGGAAAAAGGCGCGATTGTATGTTTTGTCATGTGACGGAAACGTAACGGTCCCTTTGTCTTTGCCAAATCGGTCAGTATGCAAGGTCTTATACATAACGTGCCGGGATAATGGACAAGGTCCTTAACAGATATGTATCGTGTATAATGTATGTGTATGTGTGTGTGTACAGCGATGACAGGTATGGGTGTGGGCGTGGGCGTGGGCGGCGTGGGGTGCGCCTCCACGTGCGACCGGAGGCAACATCGGATGCAACATGTTGATCAGGTACGCATTGTGTTGCTGATTATAAAGTTATATCAAATTAAAAAAATATTTTAATCCAGTACCGAAAACACGCCGATAGTACCCGAACGAGCTCGTGACCTGTAGTGACGTCAAGTAAACCATACCTTACCATAACATAATGACGTCACAATCATGGCGACCGCTTGGAGCGCGTTCGTGATCAAGTGACTCTTATTGGAATTTTATCAATTTTGAATTATTTTTTAAAAAGTGATTTTTGATTCGGATGATACATAATTGACTTGATTGATTGATGAGACTGCCTCGGTGGCGTAGTGGGCGCATGCTCGACTGCCAATCAAGAGGTCCCGGGTTCGATCCCCAGGTCAGGCATAGTGTTAAATATTGGATTTTTCCATTAGGAATTATCTCAATAGTTGCCTGGAGTCTGGAACTGTGCCCGGTATATGGCAATAGGCTCGCCCCCTATTACATGGGACCAATAACATACTGGCGAAATGTGGGTGTATCTACTATGGGACTGAGTCCTGGGTACACCTCTGCCTACCCCTTAGGGAAAAAGGCGTGAATGTATGTTATGTATGTTATGATACATAATTTTCATTAAACTTTCAGAGTAAATTTAAAAATACGATATTTTTTTTTTCAAGTACTCCATTCTAAATTCTTCTATTTATTTGTACAAACTTCGGGTGTGTTACATGGTTCCAAAATTCATCTTCTGAATAACATGTTTTCAATAGTTTACATTTCCGGAAAATGTCTTATCGAAAGCTTCGATAGAACATTATTCGGAGCAGCTTTCAATGCGACATTTTTCCGAAATGTGAACATTCGGAAACGTTTTATTCGGTAAATATTCTTTGAAACCGAAAAGCACACCTCACGTCCTCTCTAATATTTTTTTATAAAATGCGAAAGTTTGAGTAAGGATGGATGTTTGTTACTCTTTCACGCCAAAACTACTGAACCGATTGGGCTGAAATTCGGTATGTATATAGTTTAGACCCTGGAATAACACACAGGGTACTTTTTATCCCGATGTCCCCACGGGACCGAAGACTATGCGGATGAAACCACGCGGCCCAGCTAGCCTGACATAAGCCGAGTATATGTTCATATTACAGTCTCCCCCTCTCCCCCACAGAGCACGCCCCTGCTGGCGGGCGTGGCCCCCCTCGCCTCCCCGCAGTCCTCCCTGGCCTCGCTCGCGCTGCATCACGCGCACCACACACACGCGCACTGTGAGTATATACACACACACACACAATCATGATGCTTACCATCAGGCACCTGATTAGCTCGTCTTGTTACTTACTATCTAAAAAAAAAGTAGGCTCGCCCGTATTACATTTGACTTAAAAACGTAACCCGTGGATGTACCTACTATAGGACTGAATGTACTGAGGTGTACCCAGGGGCTCAATGGGTATCAAATGCAACGGTTTTCAGCTAAGGATATACGTAAAATCTTGTTTGTAACTAAATTCGTATAATAATTAACATATTCCCGATATGTCAGGCGGTTCGAGCGCGTGTCCGCTGGGTCTGCAGTGCTCGGGGGCGGGCGGTCCGGCGGGACCGGCGGGCCCCGCGGGGACCGTGGGGCCGGGCGGGGACATATACGCGTGTGCGGCGCGCGAGCGCGGACATTACGTCGCGTACGAACCGTTGGGACATTACACGCAGTGAGTACGGATACTTATAATGTTTACACTATTTATTAAGCATTTCACATCATTGGGCTGCACTCCTTCGCCTTGAACTCATGATATATCATCCCCCCAGTAGAGACAGCGTGAGCAGTGACGCGGGGGGAGGTGGAGGGGGGTCGCTGCAGAGGCGGCCCTGTGCGGGGGGGGCGGGGGGGCTGCACTCCTTCACCTTGAATGACAACGCTTCCGACCATTCCACGCCCACACATTCACACTCGAGAGGTAACGTTATTTTATGGTATTAGCTTTCACGCGGCTTTCTAGTAATTTGACACAATCCTATGAAATATTTCCCAAATCGATGTTTTGTATTCCCCTGTTTCCTCCGAATATAATAAACCCATTCTATAAATTTATATCCTGATATTTTTATAGTGAAGTAATCTATGTCCTTCTCATTTTAATTTTTCTTATAAACCCTCGGTTTTTCATAGTGAACTTTTAAAAATCCCAGTTTTACTTGCTTGATTGGATGTTCACTACAAAAATATTAAGAATTTATAAACGAAAATAAAATGATAGGGACATACTTTACTTCAACTTTAAAATATCAGGATATAAATATATCAAATAGGTTTACTGTATTCGGAGGAAACAGGAGAATACAAAACATCGATTTAGTAAATTTTCTATAGGATTGTGTCAAACTGCTAAGAGATCCCCTTTCCTACTAATGATTTGTGTGTATATTATCGTAAAATACGAGTATAGAAAGGTAACAGTAGACTCAAGCTTTTTTCGTCTGAAAACGGAACCTAATATTACATTATTATGAATATTGTTTGTATGTATCAGGCAGCATAAGAGAAACGTCTCCATACAAGAAGAGCGCCAGCTCCTCCCCGGGACACATACCCAACCGACTGCAACTAGGTGAGACTCACTAATATATAGGCATATCATCAGGATCGTAGCAAGACAGAAATATGGTGTAAATATCGGTTCAATCTGGCTTCAAGGAAGGGGACGACCAAGCGACGATCATTTACAAATATTAACAGATTTAATTGAAAAAGTATTTATTAGTTTTCTTCAATAAGAGTTTTCTCAATGTCTGGATTTGTGGTCTGTTGAAGGCATATTGGAAGACTGCTGATCATTGCCTTCCCCAAAAGAGGGATCTTTGCCAATACTCACCACGCTCGGCAGTTCTACTGCCGATTATGAGGTCCCGGGTTCTATCCCCGGGTCGGGAAAAATGTTATTTGGATTTTTCCATTAGGTATTATCTCAGTGACAGCCCGGAGTCTGGAACTGTGCCGGGTAGATAGCAATAGGCTGGCACCGAGTCTCGGGTACGCCTTTGCCTACCCCTTCGGGAAAAAGGTGTGATAGTACAATAATTTAGCAAGAATGTCTGTGTCCCCCCAGGCGGTAACGTGGGCCACTGCGCCGAGGAGCTGGAGCCGCTCACTCCCTCGCGATCCACGGAGCGCCTGCACCGGGAGATGCAGAACCTGGAGGGGCTCATGAAGGACCTCTCCGCCATCACGCAGCACCAGTTCCATTGCTAGCGGTGCGCCGCCGTGACGTCACCGCACTCTACCTGCACTACACCGACCTCCCATGTATCCCACTTCTGATGTGAGTCCACCGCTCTGTGACGTCACACTACGTCAGTTTGCCTGTTGGACCATCTGATACGGAGCGCTAATGTTACGCTGTGATATGAACGGTGAACCCACATCTATGTAGCTAGTACTACGGGTCGAATGCATCCCATCCCACTTCTGATGTCACTAATAAACATTCATCGCACAGAGAATACGACGTGAAGGTGCCACTCTAATAGCGTCTCCTAGCTACGAAAAATAGGACACAATCCCATGAAAAATTCGCTTCGGCCGTCTACGTAACCGGAGCTTCGTAACCAGTTACGAACTAAACATATTTCGTTCTCGTACGATACCATTTACATAAAAATACGTTTACCAAATCGATGTTTTGTATACATTTATTGATATTTTATGAATGAAACGGGAATTAATTGCGCTAAAAACATTATCAACTCAGTCGAAACGTCAAGATAAATAAAATAATGCTCTTAGCGCAATTAAGTTTAAGAATGATATATATTGATGTTTTGAAGATAAGGTAAACCGTGTTTCTATAATATTTATAGACCATCGATTTGGTAAATATTCCATAGGATTGTATCAGATTGTGAGAGGTGTAGTTTCTCGTTAATGAAAACAAAATCGCTAGTAAATATGTGTCGACGTGCGGAGAAGGCGGCTTGATTTTATTGGATTGTAAAGTGAAATTAAAAGGTCCCGCCCCCTTTATGCAGCATCACTGCATATACCTTGACGAAAGCATGCTCCTCCCTAGAACGTTTTCAGATTAAGTACATGAATGTTCTTAACCTACAATAATAATTACAATTACCTACAATTCTTAACCTATAATGTTCTTAACAACGTTCTAGGTAAAACAATTACTTTTGTTCTAAAGAACAAAAAAAAAAATTGTTTCTCAAAGCTCGTCGATTTTGAGTGTTTTCGAATTTCGAAACGTTTTAGTAAAATATTGTTAGGTAATTAGACCAATGTAGGATTGTTCCATATGTTGGGAATGTTCGTTATCCTACTGACTGTCCCTTTCGATCCCTTTACCCTAGTACCCTGTGTACCCTAGTGTTACGTACATGTGATCCGATACATGCGGGTTACAGAGGTGTAGTGATTCTTAACATATCATACAATCACGCCTTTTTCCCGAAGGGTATGCAGAGGTGTACCCAGGACTCAGTCCCATAATAGGTACACCCACATTTCGCCAGTCATAGGAGGCGAGCCTATTACCATCTACCGGGCACAGTTCCAGACTCCAGGCTGTTATAGCAATAATTCCTAATGGAAAATCACTATAACACTTTATCTGATCTGAGGATCGAACCCGGGATCTTGTGATCGACAGTGGAGCTGAAGCACTATTACGAAGAGTAATACTGAAGGGTGTATCTATTATCTATATAGTACGAAATGTTCGCCACATATTTTACATGGAATCTAAAAATCTAACAGGCGAAGAACTTCTACCCCTTTGGGAAAAGGGCGTGTTATGTTATGGCAGACTGAATTATTTATATAAAAAATATTTCTAAATCCGTGATGACTAATCGACTTCCCACACAAAGTGGAATTATTTTTTCTTGATATTTGAAATTATTTTTATAAACCTTATTAAAATACAGCTTGATACCTGACAGCTGAACAATAATTGATTTTATGGAAATATTTCCGTAAATTTTGTGCTAAGAGGGTATTTGATATGATACCATTTATGTATTACGAAATATGAACAAAAAAAATTGTTTTTGTTCAACTGTCACATGTCAAGCTAAATCAATACAAAAGCTTTGTCAGAATGCATAATATTTTAAAATAAAAATAAATTTTAATAATATTTTAAAATAAAGGTTATTCGGCATTCACTGCATTCAGGCTGAAAGCAGACGTGTTATTATTATTAACTAGCTGTGCCCCGCGGTTTCACCCGCATAGTGTTCGTTCCCGTGGGCACATCGGGATAAAAAGCACTTTTTATGTTATTCCAGGGTCTAAACTATCTATATATCTCTATCTATATACCGAATTTCAGCCCAAACGGAACAAATATATACACAAAAAACAGTGCTAGCGCTGTTTTGTAGTGTTATCTAGATGGCGCTGGAGTCGAGTTAGAACTCGGTAGCGTTTTGTTCACCTTATAGAAACACGTAACTTATTTACATTGTACTGAGATTTGAGATTTATAATATTTGTAAATTAAAAGATCTTCAAAAAAGTACAATAAAAGCAGTTAATTATTAGCCAGTCAGTCAGTCACTTATTTTTTAATTATCCTATTATCAATCAAATTATTCATGTTAAATACATTATTCTCTTAAATTACTTTACGACTATATTTTACAAGCTTATAATATATATATTTCAAATTTGAAGAATAAATAATTCCAACTCGATTTGTCACGGATTTATAAATGTATAGTAGTTCAGTTTGACGGATTGTATCTTAAGTATGTCTACATCTTTTTGTATCTCCGTGTATAAAATTTAGTGTGTAATGTAAATAAATCACTTAATTAATATTATTATAGTTAATTCTATGTATGATACAACTTTTCGAAATATCTTTATAAACTTATTTATAATAAGAAATGTTTTGTCTCACAAGCTCAAGGCCTATGATTTAGCTCAAACCGCATCAGAAATGGTCTAGTTTAGCTCAATTTCGGAGATGCCTCGTTGTATATAAGAATAGACAGTTTGATATAAATGTATGTACTAGTTATGTATGTATGTATGGCTAGTCAATCATTTGATTAATGGAATCGACGCGACTTCCTGTTTCTTTCTCTTCGGCCCAGTGTATGTGTGGAAGCCATCTGGTTAAAATAGCCAGTTAATTGGACGCCTAGGCCGTTCATTAAGCGCCGACATCCAATCAAATGGTTGAAGAACAGTAAGCCACGTCACCGATCGAAACGTTTAACCAGACGGTGGAGCGTCGTGTAGTCAGTAGTTAAATTGGATATTGATGAAATAATTTATTTAAAAGGTTGGATCGGTTAGGTCGAGTGGAGTAACAAAACCGACACAGAAGACACCGTGGAGCCTCCACGTGGTCTTGTCGCTCACACCCCTAGAGTGTTTCTATAAAGTGCGGGAGCCATAAGCTTAAGGAAGTTCTTGAGAGTTGTATGATGAAGTGTCGTTCAGGGGAGACCGCTAGGGCTTCAAACGGGAGCCCACGCAGACAGAATTGACTTGGTTAGGTTATATTTGAATCACTTGCCCGAGTCTTGGTCAGTCATCGTAAAAGGATCGACTTTCAATACGTCAAGTTGTTTGATCAACGTTGAGTGATTCTAGTTCAATTAACTATAAGGCCTAGGCATCCAATTAACTGGCTATTTTACCAGATGGCTGTGGCATATGCACAAACCGTGCAGAGCGCCATTAAGAGAGAAATAAACGTACTTACCTACTTCTAAAATATTGTCTATGGCAATTTAGAAATAAATTAATGATTCCGTTTATTATATTATGGATGTCGTGTCGGATTCCATAGGACATTTAATAAATTCCCTAAAGTTAAGGCACAATTTTCAATAAGTATTTGTATTTATTTGTTAAGGAATTGTAAAAAATTTGATACAATAATTAATTAATATTTAGCTGCTCTGTGTATTATGTACATTTCATTATTTCGTAATAATTATTTACTGTGGAACAAAAAAGTGATGTACATGTTTTTTCTGGAATTTTAAAAACTAAACTATCTTTGATATATAGAAAAGGGGAGATAGGGTACGTTCTCCCAGCGCTTACTCAACAACTGGCACGTGCAATTTGCTCAGTGTGAAGTTTGCACAGTGACATATGATTAATAATAATGAACAACAAAGACAGAAAGACATACCTAAGACTGCAGTGCGACCGAGACAACAATATTATTCGCTCGTACGACCTTACTTTACTGACGTACGTGGACCTGATGGGACCTAATTTGAGCTCGCCAATTTCAAGAAGCCAAGTACCTCATCTCCCCTTTTCTTTATATCAATGTTAATTATGCCAGAATATCGTGTGTTCATGTGAAACTATAAAGGAGTTTCACAATATCGTCACTTACCTCGATACTAACTACTCCAGTGTAAATACCCCTCTATATGTATAATACAAGATGGATAATCCCGACAAATTTCATCATACAATAAATAAGGTTACGAGTAATACATTTGTTTTTACTGTCAATAATTGATGTCCTTCTAAAAGTGCACGGCTCTCACAAGGACATTATCTAAGTAATGAGTTCCTTACTTAAGGCGAAACGTCACCGTTCGCTAAGCAACATGTCCCACGAGATGGCGTTGTATCTCCGAAAATAAGTTATTACTTGTATTAACCAGATAATAACTTATTTTAGGTGACTGCGGGTTTCCATTGCGTTTGAAGCAAATACTACTTACATGTCTAATGTGATGATTGAAGTCACTCAAGAAGATATTAGTTGTCCGTCACTGAATATTGCTCATGATTGATAGCATTGGTTGACGTCTAACCTATCTTTTAATGGATTCTTATCGAACTTTTGGCAAAGTTTGAAAAGCTAATGTCGGGTTATTCCACACATTATTATTGTCTTATATTAATATTTTATAAAGTACTTAGGTAATTATTAGTATTTCTAAGAATAATACACCAATACAAGGAATTGCTCGAATTGTAACAAATAATGAACAAGTACAACTAAACAGGGTGGGGTCACACTGAAAGCGGACGCCCTACACTTAGAACAAATTAATATTTTTGCACTGTCATTAGAATTTCAAGACACGTTTAAAATAAATCGTGCAATTATTCGTCCGCTCGCAGTGCGACCGCGCCCATTCTTCCCACAACACTTCCAAACGACTCAAGTCCTCCACTGCCCTCGAGAGAATATGATCCTTATGTCGATAGATATAGAGTACTTTACAGCTTGCAGTATAACACGCTAATTTGTACTGATTTTAACTTAGTTGTATGTTAAGGAACGTTAGACTGATTTCATTCGATTATAATATTATTATTTACACCTTGTCTACGATCTTATTAAATGTGGCCAAGAATTGAACTAAAATCTCGCCATAACGAATAGCTGCCACTAGCGCCCTCAACATAGAGATTGTAGATAGAATACTGTAAGATATTGTGTTCTAGGGAGACTTTGAAATTGCAAATGAGACACATCAAAGAGGCTCAGTTGCACCAGCTAAGTTTAATTTAACTAAAGATTAACGAACCTCTATTTCGTATATCTTATGAGCAATATAACGCGTGGTACCATTTAAGGCCAAACTTCTATCTCGCTCGTATAATTTACATTATTGAAGACACAAATTCTCCAAACATTGCATTTGTTTATTCCTGAAGACCCTTATAAGCCAGCTCCCTCATTCTTAACACATTTGCGAGTCTGAGTACACAGGAATATAAGAATTGAATTTATAAATATCATACTTTGTTTTCTCAAACATAGAATACCTTTTTCCCAAAATTCCCACGGGAACGTAAACTACACGGGTGAAACAGCTAGACACAGCTAGTATTGATATAACCACGGATATGACGGTCGGTTAATCTTTAGTTAGTAATATAGTGAGTTGGTACAAGTCAGCCTTATTGAACAATACCCGAGTCAAGTTTACTTAACTTTAAATATGAATATGAATGAACAAACTTGTAATATTACGAGAGATGTCTCATTTACAACATCTGATAGCCATTGTCTTAGTGAATTAATGTATTGAATTTAAATCATTCGTTATTATCTGTAATGTCCCACAACTCGCACTATTCATGATCATTTTAAAGATTTTTTTTATATTTCTTGGTTAAGTGCGTTCGACTTCACAAGACAGAGTTCGCGCGAACTATATAAATGTTTTAAAAGGTAGTAAAATGTCACTACAAATCAACTATAAATAGTTAAAAATTAATTATGTTAATTATGTCTGTTGAAACAAAACTTAAATACATATACGGGATTACAGATAGGCAATCAGTTGCTATCCTTTAAAAAAGCATTTAAAACAAGCTTCACAATGAAACCAATAATGAAATTCCGTATATTTTTTAAAATGTAACAATTAATTGTTCCCAATGTTTAATAACACTTTAAACGGGTGCTAACTGATTACCAGTCATTCAGTCACCCTGTATTAATGATATAGATATAGACGTTTTGCCATTGTAGCACCAGCTGATGGCCATGCCTCGAAATCTATTTAAGAGCGTACGCGGCCTTCTAGGAATTTGACACAACCCATTTGACATTTGACATTTTGTATTCCCCTGTTTCCTCCGAATATAAACCCATTCTGTAAAATTATATCCTGATATTTTTATAGCGAAGTAACCTTCCAAACATCGCAGTTTCACTCGCGTGATTGGACGTTCACTACAAAAATATGTAAAGTTTATAAACGAAAATAAAATGATAGGGACGCTTTACTTCATCTTTAAAATATCAGGATATAAATATATCAAATAGGTTTACTGTTTTCGGAGGAAACAGGGGAATACAAAACATCGATGTAGTAAATTTCCCATACGATTGTGTCAAACTGCTAAGAGGTCCTCTTTCCTGTTAAGGGCGTTCGACTTCATACAAAAGGAAAATACACCAATATGAAGAAATAGGGAATATTTTTTTTGTGGTTGTCTCTTAATCTGGCTTTTATTTCTCATCTAACTATTTTCGAGGAATTAGACTCATTTGTTGTAATATTGCGCGGTCCACAATACCAACGACAATGGCTGTACTGATTATGGTATCCCACCTACGAGACTGGTTGTATTTATTTAAATTATATTATTATTATAATTATAGTTGTTTACGTGATTTATGTAATATATTATGTAATTACTGTTCATTTATTGTAGTCGATTATATAATGAGATGAACGATGCCTAATACAACTTTACTATGTAATAAGTTTTAATTAATATCTCGGTTTTGAAATGTCTGGTTAAGTAGGAATTTTGAATATACTTATTTTAATATTTTCAAAAGTTATATATGTAAGTAAAGATTAATTTGCGCTGTTATTACATTTGTTTACACATAATAGGTACATAATGTAACTCTGATACATACATCGATGCTATCTCATCATACAAACATTTTGAAAAAAAAAATGTTTTTAATTTATTTATCTTACATATACAAAACATAGTATAGTGTTATGTTTGACTGCCTAGATGGCGTGGTGGCCGTTAGGGTGTACCTACTATGGGACTGTGTCCTGGGTACACCTCTGTCTACCCCTTCGGTAAAAAGACGTGATGTTATATTTGTAGTTGCTCAATCATATCACATTATTATTAATAATAGTAATATATCTTGTGACGTGTGTAGTGTGTATAGAGATGGTATCGATGTATGTATGGATGTGTGTGTAGTGTAACAGTATAATATATCGCTGCGCTGTGACGTCACAACATGTGTAGGTATATGTCATAATATTTGTACATTACATTATTATATTAATAAACTTGTACTATTTATTGAAATACTGTTGTTTTTATTTTGGTGAGAAGAAGTAACAAACTCACTCTCGTTTCACTCTCGTATTCGTTCCCGTGGGAATATCAGGATAAAAAGTACTTTTTATATTATTCCAGGGTCTTAACTATCTATATACCGAGTTTCAGCCCAATCGGTTCAGTACACACAAAACAACAGTGCTAGCGCTGTTTCTTTTTGTGTTATCTAGATGGCGCTGGAGTAAAGTTAGAACTCGTTAGCGTTTTGTTCACCTCATAAAAACGAAATTGTTTTATTCTAAGATTTAAGATTTCTAATATTAGTAAAATTTACATATAGTTGAGCCGTCGGTGTTATTGCTGCCTGCGTTAGTAGGCTGGTGCCTGGTGGCATTGATAAGGTGAATCAGCGGATACTGGATATCTTAACATAAATGTTACAGCTTTTTGAGAGAGAGAGGATAAGTGCAGATTCTGCCTCGTAGAAGAGGAAACGGCTATGGCCGTCCTCTGTGAATGCGGGCCGCTCATGTTCAATAGAAGTATCCAGTTCGCACGACACATAATACGCCCCGAGGAGATACAACACATCACTCCTCAGGAAATCTGGAAATTTCTAGATTCAGCTGACTTGGGCAGTGAAATAAAATAATCCATACGGGCCGCTACAATAGATGAGCATAAAATAATTTAGCTAATAATAAATACAGCTTTAAATAATTACAGGGACCAGTGGCTTCTCTCATTAAGCGGCTTTTTACAATATTTTATAAGTATTATGTATAATATGACTCAAAGCTATCATGGTCGTGAACATTAGAAACTCGTAAAACTTCGAATCGTGGTAAAGATGCCGTATTATGAGATCCTAGTATGGTGTAGCTATGTAAATGTCAATGTTTGGTCGAACATGGTTATGGTTGATAATAATATGATTGATATGGATATTGAATATAATATTGTGCGATGTTAATAGATAACGACGATAGTAGCGGTCGAGCGCGGGCCGAGTGTCGCCGGTCGCCGGTCGCCGGAGGAGCCACGGGGAGAGACCAGTGACGTCACTCTCATATTATATATGTTTTACCATAGCACAAAATAGTAAAATTATTTTATTTTATTTCATTAGGAAAACAAACAGCTTCTTACTTTAAGATAGATACTTTAAGATAATAGTTTCTACTGGTAGGACCAAAAAGATCAGGATCTAATACAATAATTAAATATAAACTAAATAATAAATGTTGTCATTTATTATAATTGATTAAAAGCCATACTATGCACAGGTAAAATAATTGTAGGATTAAAGATAAGATTTTTGAGAGTCAAATGGGTAGGTGTCTACTAATGGAGAATTGAAAGTGGAAGCTAATAATTAGGTAATTATGAAAACTAGAATATTCAAGATAAATAAATATATAAGAATAATACAGAGGGGTTAGATAAATAGCTGTACCTAGCTTTAGATTATCTAAAACAAATAAAAAGACATTCTTAGGAAATGGTGTACGTTTCTATAATAAAATCCCAAAACTGGGCTTGAGAGCCCAGTTTTCTGAGGAGGGTAAATTCAAAACCTATATAAAATCTACTTTTCTAAAGAAGGCTTATTATAAAGTCAATCAGTACATAGAGGACAAAGATGCCTGGAAACTTCTGCATAGCCGCCTCGCGGCACCTTCTAAGAAAATGAATGTAACCAAACCAAATATTGTGAAACTATCTATTGAAAAAATTAAGCCCTACAAGTTTCTTGTGCGTTCTTCTTGTAGAGGTATCTATCCGAACGCACAGTAGATACTTAGTCTACCGTGCGTTCGAATAGATATCTCTACAAGGCTGTTTATATTCATTGACGTGCAAAAGTGTTAGATTATAACCTATTTGAATAAATCTATTGAGTTTGAATTTGTTGCTTAGGACTTTGAATAAATATTGTTTCGTCATAAATAAATCAACGTCTAAAGCGTATATTAAATAAGTCCGCTGAACGTATGAAGAATGTGTTGTGACGATACTTAGTAGAACCAGAAGGATAATATAATTTCAAATAATTTGTTTGCGAAACTGATCTATAGGGTACTGAGAAATAAACTTTAGCCAAAAGGGGTGAGGAGTCTACGACATTAGTGATGATGTTATGTAGGAAGGTGAGATCGGCCGCTTCACGTCACGCGGTAAAGGCAACATGTGGTGGTGCTTACAACTTGACAGATAATCATTAGGTACTTTTGATTTTGAATTTTTTTATATGGAACAACTTCCACACAAACTCAAACTCAAACTCAAACAGATTCATTGAAATAGGCCATAATCTGACACTTTTGTACTTTTGTCCCAAACTAGGCTAGAAGCCTGTACTGTGGTAACCAGATGACTGATATACATACTTACTCGTATATATGCTTATAACACCCAGACACAGATCAAACATACATGTTCATGCACACAAATGTTTGACCTGACCGGGGATCGAACCCGGGCCCTGCGGCACAGAGAGGAGAGTTACTACCATCTGAGCCAATGAGGCTGTTTATACTTAGTTAATAAATCTTAAGAACTTTTTGAGAATAACTGTGTATATAGGTACTCGTATTAGTTTAAATGAATGTTTTGAATATAAAAAAGGTGTAATCTGACATTAATTGACAAATTTTTTACATACTTAATATTATAATATATATTACGTATTGTATTGTATTAATATTCATACGTCTGAAAATAGGTACAAGTTTCTTGACTTAATTTTATTATAATAATAAGTATCGATAACATTTTTAAGGTTTCGCTCTTCAAAAGGAAAAAGGAACCTTGTAGTTTGCTGTCTATCTGTGTGTCTCTCCGTCTATCACGAACCTTTTTCTCGAGAAGGCGTTAAGTTGAAACCCATATCAAATGAAGTCTACGGTCCCTTACTGCTGTTCTTAGAATGCGGTGGCGTTTTGTTTGCGGTATCTAAGTATGGAACTATACTTAGCATACCTAACAAGGTATGTCTTCACTATTTAAACCTGAAACCTGATATTTAGTGAATCGTGATCGAAATATTATAGTAGCCAATATGTAATTGGACTGCCCAAAGTTAAGATCAAACAAATAAAGAATAGGTATATTGTATATTTTTATAGACTAAGCGATCTAATCGCTTGAAGTACATAAATATTAGCCCTTTAGTTTGTTTCTATTGGACACAAAAGTGTCGAAACAGCGAGTAGAAAGATGACACACGTATTTTACTGTTAATTTTCGATTCGATCTTTTTAACATCGGATCAAAAATATCCGATCCAACTGTCAGATCCGGAATATCAGATGGTCCGCAGTATAGTCAGTACCTGTGTCCCAGAGTATGATCCGCGGCGCGCCGGTGCGGTCCCCCCCTCCCCTGTGCCTCCACCCGCCGCTCGCCGCGCTCGGTGTGTCGCCTCCTTATATACGAGGAGAGTCGACTCGCTCGACACAGTGCGCCCTCGACACTCGACACTCGACACTCCTGTTTACAGGTAAGCTCGTAACTTACTACTGACACTGATTTTCTACGAAAATTCTATCTAACACAAAATATTATGAACAAGTGCCTTGATAAATATGAAATAACAAAACAAATTTAAAATTAACAATAATATTAAAAATCTTGTAGAAACATTATTTAACACACATTTATTTTATCCCCTGCGGTTTCACGCGCGTAGTCTTCGTTCCCGCGGGAATATCGAGATAAAAAGTACCCATGTGTTATTTCAGAATCTAGTTATTGATTTAAAGAAAAGCGGAGATAAGGTACTGGATTATCGAAAATAGAAAGCTCAAATTAGGTCCCATTAGGTCCACGTATGTCAGTAGAGTTAATTGTTGTCTCGTTCGAATATTGTAACACTCGCAGTTGAAAAAATTAAACCTTACATGTTTCTTCTGCGTTCTTCTTGTAGAGGTATATTTCCGAACGCACGGTAGATTCTTAACTAGTTTGATTTTACTGATATTATTGATTGACGTTTCAAAATGTCTTTTTAAGACTTATTTAAATAAATTTTCTTTGAGTTTGAGTTCGCTTCGGTCTTAGGTACGTCTTACTATCTTTGCTGTTTCAAATTTCACATGCCAGTTGAGTAAGCGCTGAGAGAACGTGCCCTATCTCCCCTTTTCTTTAAATCAATGTCTAAACTATCTACATTTTCAGTCAAATCGGTTTTGTTCTCGGTTTTGCCGTAAAAGAGTAACAAACATCCATCCATCCATCCATCCTCACAAACCTTTGCATTTATAATATTAATAGGGTAGGATAATGTAAGAACTACATTAGGAAACTAGATTAATTTGACTGAAATGAAAAATATATCCCAAATTTGGCAAAATTTATGAAACAATAATGTTAAATTAAAATTTAACATTAAAAAGCTTATAAAGCCCTTGATGAAGAGCTTATTACGTATCATGGTAAGCTCTTCGTTCTTCAGCTAAATGTTCTAGTTTATCCTAATCCTAATCCTAATCCTAATCCTAATATCCTAATCCTTCCTAATACTATTATAAAGGCGAAAGTTTGTAAGTATGGATGTATGTATGGATGTTTGTTACTCTTTCACGCCAAAACTACTGAACCGATTGGGCTGAAATTTGGTACGTAAGTAGCTTAGACCCTGGAATAACACATAGGGTACTTTTTATCCCGATATTCCCACGGGAACGAAGACTACGCGGGTGAAACCGCGGGTCACAGCTAGTAATAAATAATAATTATATGATGGTCTTCAGGCCCTCTCCGTCTCCGACACTTCGGTGAATTTAGAAAAATGCCGAAAGAAGTCTTGAGACCGATTACGAAAATAATGAAAACTGCGTCCCTATCTTTTGAAATCGAAAGAGTTGATTTCGAAATATTCACACCTGACTTAGTACCGTGACTGTCGCTAGTCGCTGATAAGGATTCATTTCCAATGACAATGTTATAGGAAGGCGGACTGGTGACGTTCTGACATTGAAATTGAAAAACATGGGCTTTAATTTTTTAGCAGATGTTATTTTATGATATCACCGCACTAGCCGCCATCGCCTGAGCTCATCAACATAATCGATACGTGGACGTCGCACACCGTGCGATATTCCCCGTTGTTTTCTGTCGCATACGTGCAAGCTGTAGAATAATCTCCCTGCTGCGGTCTTCCCGTTGATCTACAGTCATGGTCAGTGTTGGTCGGGTCGGCAACATGCTGGCTATACTCCTGGTGTTGCAGGTATCTATAGGCGGCGGTAACCGCGACCCATCACCGCACACCGGCTGCTTGTTTGCCTCATAAAAAAATCTATTTGAGAAGTACTCTTGTGTTATTTTTCTTCCCAGAGTGATTAAAACGCTTTTAACATACAAGCAGATGCGATGACCTTTTGGATGACCAAACAAATCACGTAGACATAGGCGCGACTGAAGTCAGTTAACGGGAATATTGTCGGGGCGACAACATTACTACATTTAGTAGGACCGACCAATCAAAGCTAGTCACACGTCTTTTTGATTAAAGTCGATGGAAATTGTCAGTAGATTTGGAGATGACCCTAAGGAACTTTCAGTAACTATAGGTATATTATGAAATGAGAAAACAGATTTCTAGTAATATTTTCTATCAAGATGTAAATTATCTAGAGATACATTTTTCTCAGGAGAAAACATAATTAAAGAGGAGAGTTGAGGAAAATTTACTTCATTAAAATTAATAGGAATTACTAACTAATAAGTTTTCGCGAAATTATAAAAGATCGTTGTAAATGATTATGTCGATAATTCTTTACCTATTTTTAAATTTGTATAATGTTTTGCCAAACGATGCACGAGTGATGAGCGCCCGTTGATGTCTCTTACACGCGTCGCAGTTCACATGTCGTATACATTATAATAATAATAATAATATGGGACCACTTCCACACACGGACATCTGGTCCCAAACTGACTAGAAGCCTGTACTGTGGTAACCAGATGACTGATATACATACTTATATAAGCTTATAACACACAAACACAGATCAAACAGACATGTTCATGCACACGAATGTTTGACCTGGCCGGGGATCGAACCCGAGCCCTGGGGCACAGAAAGCAGAGTCACTACCATCTGGGCCAACGAGGATGCCAACATACATTATAATATAATATTAACTGACCGTAACGGTTCTGAACTATGATCATTATATTAACATAACATCACGCCTTTACTGCGAACAACCGGCAACTAGAGAATCCCTGCTGTTATTGCGCGAGGTGGTGGATGTGAGGGGTCTTCTCTATCATGTGTCCTCTGCACGGATTGAACTACGTTCCAGAAGGCACTTCCAGGCCCTTATAGAGATGTGGGAGACGATTCTAAGCTTGTCTCCGTACAGAACTCCTCCTGTGCGGTGGCGACCGGAGAATGAGAATCCTGGGGCTCGAGCAACGGATGCGGGGGGATCAACTATCTAAAAGGCCTGCGAGGAGGCGCCCCTTGGGAGGGTTAAGGGTACCTTCACCCCACCGTGGCGGGGTCCTCTCGTTGAGGACTCAACGCCGTAGGGGCCGCGGATGAGTGCTTCTGAGAGCCCGCAGCTCCGACACATGGCCTCGCGAAGGAACGGGTTTTTTAACACCCACATAACCCAATCTTGGGGTCCCCCGGGCGCGGGGGGTATGCGTCATACATTTTTCCCGGAAACAAAAAAGAAAAAAGGCAAACAGTGTTATTTGATTTTGCCGTTTCCAATTATCGCAATGACAGCATAAGGTCTATCTAGTCTTGAACTGTGCTCGTACACGGCGATAGGCTCGCCCCCTACACATGCGACCTTATCTGGCCAAGTGTAGATGGAGCTCTACTTACCCCCTCGACAAAAGGCGTGATGTTATCATATTCTATAATATTGTAGTGAGTATGAGTGGTCAGTATGTGTGTCTGTCTGGCCTCTGCCAGACAGACATTATTGTTATGATGCTCTCATCATAACAATAATGCAAGCGTAGCTATTGCCCACGGCTTCCCTCGGGACATAGGTACTATCACTACTATCACTAGCAACTTGTGTATCTCTCACATTATGAACATAATGATGCTATCAGGTTTACGAGTGCGCGTGAATACCTGACCACTACTACTAATACATTTATTATAATATATGTTACTCTCATACTAACATTATTACATACTTAACATAACATACAATCATGCCTTTTTCCCGAAGGGGTAGGCAGAAGTGTACCCAGGACTCAGTCCCACAGTAGGTACACCCACAATTCGCCAGTATGTTATTGGTCCCATGTAATACTTTGCCTGACCTGGGGATCGAACCCGCGACCTCCTGCTAGGTACACTCACGCTACACCAGTCATATTGTTAAGTCCGATATAATAAAGGGCTAGCCTATTGTCATCAGACAAGGATATCAATAATACACCAGTACGCCAATACACCAGTGATTTAGGAATATATAATTAAATTCACTGTACATAATATTAAGCATAGTAAGGTTTTATTTATAAGTAGTTTAATATAGATTTAATATAGTTTATAGTATAATATAGTTTAGGCCTCTTTAGGCCTCTTTAGCAAGGGCACCTGATTTGCTCGTCTTGTCACTTTCTATCATAAAAAAAAAGATAGTAAATATTAAAAGAGATTGAAACCGCTGAGCTGCAGTCCGGCTCCGGCCATCCAACGCTGTAGAGTACGTCCGCTACGGTGCGGGTACGGTACGGTACGGTGAATGCCATCAATAGATAGGCAATAACAGTTAATTTGATGAAGTCTTTTTATACCGTGGAGTTGATTCATTGATTCCTGTTTGATCGGTTTCTTTATGGCAGCCATTAGATACGGTACTTATAGATCTCTAATGTTTTTTTACTATCTCAGAGAGGTGCAGCAGAGGACGTGGGCCACACGCCGCCTCATTGGCAGCCACGTATGACCTACGATTTACTAGCTGTGCCACGCGGTTTCACCCGCGTAGTCTTCGTTCCCGTGGGAATTTCGAGATAAAAAGTACCTTATGTGTTATTGCAGGGTCTAAGCTGCCTATATACCAAATTTCAACCGAATCGGTTCAGTACTTTTACCGTTACAGAGTTACAGTGACTATAATCCATCCATCCATGCTCACAACCTTTCGCTTTTATAATATTAGTAGGACGATTTTGGCGCCTTTTGAAATTTTTATTTTATTTAAGCTTACCTTTTTTATAAGCGTTTGTAATCACTATACTGACATGCAACGCCGAGCCCAAATCACTGGTCCTAGAGACTTCAAACTTGGAAGGTAGGTTCTTTTCGTTGTCTGGACGTGTGCTAAAAGGATTTTTAAAAATTCACATTCTAAAGAGTTCTAAAAGGGCGTCAAAGTTTTGGTATAAAACTCCCAAATATCATAATTATTGCGAGCGGGTAAAGCCGCTGTTCTTACACTAGTTACAGTATAAGTAATATATAAAAACATAACATACATTCACGCCTTTTTCCCGAAGGGGTAGGCAGAGGTGTACCCAGGACTCGGTCCTATAGTAGATACACCCACATTTCCCCAGTATGTTATTGGTCCCATGTAATAGGGGGCGAGCCTATTGCCATCTACCGGGCACAGTTCCAGACTCCAGGCAGTTATTCAGATATTTCCTACGGAAAAATCCAATATTAACACTATGCCTGACCTGGGGATCGAACCCTGGACCTCTTGATTGGCAGTCGAGCATGCGCCCAGTAATATAAATAATATAATATATACGAGTATATACGGCATAACTGATATTTCAATGAACAAGAAGTTTGTTTGAATCCAGTCCTAATATTATGATAACAAGTAAGTAGTTCCCACACATCGTTAGTAATATATCGATTGTATCCATACGTGATCATGTCGGCTACGAGGCTGTCCCTTTATACCCTGATTCGTACATTATATTATATTCGAGTCGCTTTGTAAACTTCCCTCAAAGTTTTAACATAATATTTGTTTGTAATTCCGAGTTTCTTCCTCAAACTTCAAATATACAAAGGCGGTTCTTTTAAGCTTGCCCATTATACCGGTACGTTATAGGACCATTATAATATGTACGTGCTCCTCGACTGCCTCGGTGGCGTAGCGGGCGCAAGCTCGACTGTCGATCGAGAGATCCCGGATTCAATCTTCAGGGCAGGCAAAATGTTAAATATTGGATTTTTTCATTAGGAATTATCTCAATAACTGCCTGGAGTCTGGAACTGTGCCCGGTAGATGGCAATAAGCTCCCTATTACATGGGACCAATATTATACTGGCGAAATGTGGGTGTGCCGACTATTACACCTCTGGGAAAAAGCGTGATTGTATGTTTTTTCCATAGACTCCCAGATTTCCCATAGACATTGTTGAGGGACAGCAGCTAACGCCCGCGTAAACAGAGAGGAGTAGGGAGCAGGCTTCATGAGTTTCATTAAAATAATGATAGGGCTGCATTGTTAATCACATGCATTTATTAATTTTAGAGATTTTATTTATTTTAACTAGTTAGCTGTGCCCCGCGGTTCCACCCGCGTACTCTTCGTTCTCGTGGGAATATTGGAATATAAATATCCCATATGTTATTCTAGGGTCTAAACTCTCTACAGACCGATGGTCAGCTTAATCGGTTCAGATGTTTTGGCGTGAAAGAGTAACAAATATTCATCCATCCATCCATCCATCCATCCTCACAAACTTTCGCATTTATAATATTAATAGGATAAATTTCTTGATTGTAACTTAAAAATTTAATATTATTATAATTATTGTAACTTTGTTTTATAATGTTATTAATTTTAATCAGTGTAACTGGTAATAGCCGTCTAATTAATTGCACAATAAATAATTAAGAATTTTCTATACAAAGAATATATTATTTTGGCGCTCCCTATAACGTTTCTATAATGTACCGGTAAAGTGGGCGAAGCGCTTTAGAGTTTTTATAATTCCGCGACCTTTCCTCTTCGCCATCCGTCAGTACTGTCTGCGTATTACCGGCGTCGGTTCCGGCTCCGGAGACCCAGTTCCGGATGTCGATGTTTTATTTACTAACGAACGACACTTTTTCTGTGATCGTTCCGTAAATAGCTATATAAATAACGATCACTGTAGGGCTCACAGAACTGTAAGCCATTTTAAGGGATTGTTAAGACAAGTCTTTTAAGTGTGGGTCGTTCTCGGTGGTCCCCACCTCACTCGTCACCGCTGGGATTTTTTAGAATAGGTCCCATTAGGAACTATTATTTAAGAGAATGTGTGACGTCCACTGGTGACGTCCACTAGTGCAACAACAACATACATTCACGCCTTTTTCCCGAAGGGGTAGGCAGAGGTGTGTACCCAGGACTCAGTCCCATAGTAGATACCACCCACATTTAGCCGGTACGTTATTTGGTCCCATGTAATAGGGGGCGATCATAGATATAAAATACCGTATCAATCAACTTAAATGGAAATGGGCTGGACATCTTATAAGAAGTAAGACAGAAAAATGGGCCAAAGAAGTGACAGAATGGTGTCCTAGATATAAAAAGAGAAGCAAAGGTAGACAATATCGAAGATGGGAAGATGATATTAAAAAAGTTACAGGAACTAATTGGATGAAGAAAGCAAGAGATAGATCTTTATGGAGAACACTTGGGGAGGCCTATGCTGTAAAGCAAGACAATCAAGAAACCGGTGTCTAAAGAAACCTACTATTATTATTTAAGTACACAAACCTATTTTAAGATAAAATGTAATGAATATTAGATTGTTAATAAAGGCTATCATTATCATTATCATTAATAGGGGGCGAGCCTATTGCCATCTACCGGGCACAGTTCCAGACTCCAGGCAGTTATTGAGATAATTCCTAATGGAAAAACTCAATATTTAACACTTTGCCTGACCTGGGAATCGAACCCGGGACCTCTTGATTGGCAGTCCACTAGTGCAAGGTGGTAGTTTACCACTCTTGACGTTGTCCAGCCTACCTCCAGGACCGCTAGTGATTCTGCTATTAAAATAGGGACGTACGCATTTAATTTTCCGATTATTATACGACTTTATTATAAAAGCTAACTGTGCCCCGCGGGTTCACCCGCATAGTGTTCGTTCCCGTGGGCATATCGGGATAAAAGTACTTTTTATGATATTCCAGGGTCTAAACTATCTATATACCGAATTTCAACCCAATCGGTTTAGAAGTTTTAACGTGAAAACGGAACAAACATACACACAAAACAGTGCTAGCGCTATTTCTTTTGTTATCTAGATGGCGCTGGGGTTAAGTAAGAACTCGGTAGCGTTTTGTTCACTTTATAATAACGTAACTTATTTACATTGTCCTGATTCCTGATTATATTATTAGTATTTTGATCAGTATCGATATGTCTAATTTGTAATTTGTATTATCATTTTAAATTTATAGATTCAATTTCATCTTGTTTCAAGAGTAAGTCTACAGGCGTAGATAGGCGTATAGTAGAGGGAGTGAGTCAGTCAGGACATTGAATTTTGTTATATACCTATATAATAGAGATAATTTGCGCGTTGAAATAAACTAATAATAAGCCAATGACAGTTTTATTGGGAGGAAGACGTGGGACGTCATATTGTAGTTGAAAAACTTGGCCTTCAATTTTTTTGTAGATATATGTATATAAGTACCTTGCGTTTAAGTTAACTCGATCATAAGCGGATAAAGGTATTCCCGTTAGACTTATTTTTCTTCCCTAATTGATTAAAACACATTTGAAATACTTATGTTCAGGCGCGACTGAAGTCAATTAATGTGGATGTTGACGAGGCGACAACATTTAGTAGGATCGACTAATCAAAGAGAGCCATGTCTTTTGGTTTAAGTCGATGGGATAATTATAATAATTATTCATGAAATTCTTCTTCTTCTTTTCGAGTCGAAAAAGCTATAATTTTTTATATTTATAACACTTTGGACCAGTATTTTGCCAAATCTATAGCATTTTGGTTTGCTTTGAATAGGTCCTCCATCGTACATGCTGTGGGACAGTTAGGACACTGCAAAAGATGCGACATTGATTGGACAGCCCCACAGTCGCACTTCATGAAGTTCATCGCAGTTCATGAAATGTACGCCCACCTCTATAACTCATTAACATAATAGATCTGTACCGACGCATGTACATTTTAATAATTATTGATAATTGATGTTTGTTTTCCGCCAAAACTTCGTAGATGTATACTCTATTTAGATTATTTGATGAAAGTTACGATGTTGAATGTTTTTAAAGGATCAAGTTGTAAAAACACAACGAGTTTATTATTGCCAAGTTGTGGGTGTATGTGTGCGTTTGTGTAACTAGTAGCCAGAGGG
This sequence comes from Hemistola chrysoprasaria, assembly GCA_947063395.1. Lineage (NCBI taxonomy): Eukaryota > Metazoa > Arthropoda > Insecta > Lepidoptera > Geometridae > Hemistola > Hemistola chrysoprasaria. The sequence continues at coordinate 327,094 of OX346734.1, read as the reverse complement.
CAGAGGGCGGGGGGCAAGGGGCGGGGGGTAGGGGGCAGGGGGAGATGTTTGTGATGCGTACGTGAGCGTGTAGGTATACTTATTGCCGGAGGAAATAATATAAAAAATAATACAAACTATTTATACGAGTATCAATGACTACAATGAAACCATTGACATTTTAATGTGTGATATGATTCAAAGGTCTCAATGAAAACAATAGATAATATAACGCTAGTTTGTCCTCACCTAAATCTTGTATTTCAAGCAATCTGCTTTACAGGTAATTTAAATTTATGCAAACTGCTTCATAGTCAATTACGCATTTCAGACATACTGCTTCTTCGCCATCTTTCGTTTAGGGCAAACAGATTTTTAGACAAATCTACTGTTTAGATAACGCCTTCGTAGGCACCTTGCGTTTAGGGTAACTCGTTCGCAAACTACTGATGTACCTATAATATAATATTTAATAAAGCCAAGTTAAGTGCAAAATTGAATATATTGTTAGGTGTTAACACAAGCTATTATAATAGGTCTTAATAGGTAAAGGCACCGGAGTTAGAATCCTGTATTGCTACCAGGTTCCGGATCCATGGCACATTTTTTATGTTTTTTTATGAGCTGTGAGCTGGGTTTGTGTAACCTTAGTCGACAGAAATGTTTTTAGGAGAATTTACCTGCAGTTAAAGGGTAGTTCTTTGGTCGAGTACTTGACTACAAATAATCTTAACTATTATATATAACACTTACTTATATATAATATACTTAAATTATTAATAAATTCTTAAATACCTTCCTATTGTCGGTTTCGTAACGTTTGATTTTTTACGTGGGAGGGGTGTTAACCCGCCGCACAACCCCCATAATGCTGGAGGACCACATCCTACTTTGGTCAGCGAGTCCATCGGACTTCGGCCGGGTAGCTAGCTAAGCTGTGCCACCGACCATCCCCCCATCCGCCACCTGGAGGACGCCCCCCTACGCTGTGAGGCCCAGCGCAGGAAGCGTGGAAGCTCTTGTTTTCGGAGGCCAAAATTCAGTTTGGGTTCACGTGCCAACCTAGTTAGTTAGTTAAATACCTTTCTATGCTAAAATAGTAATGTTTGAGCAGAAGCTGCGCGTTCCAATCATCGTGTGTGTCGCGCGATGTCAGCGAGCGCGTTTCCAATATCCCGCGCGTCCCGCGGCGGCGGCGGCGTGTCGCGACACGCGGCGCGGCGAGCGCTGTGTGCGTGCGTGGTGGCGCTAGTGTGCGCCGCCGCCGTCTCCGCGGAGGACAAGCGCGCTGAGAGTGAGTCCAACATAGGTATCTAGATGCTCACACTACACGCTATCATATATTAATGTCGTTGCATTCACTTTGTTATAACCTCACTACTGAGACTGTTTCATCATGCCTTACCTATTTATGTCACACCACCGACCAAATATGATTTACTGTACTCTCCTCTCCCTGCACGGTTGTCTGGAAGAGATCGCTCTTAGTGATATGACACTATTTGTTTTAAATGTATTTTAAATTTAAGGTTTCTTGTTTGTGGTGTAACAATAATATAAACTCATTAGAGTTTATCTATCTATCTATGTTACTTACTTGCATTTCGTGGCATACCTGTATGTGTATTAATATCTATCATCTTCATCATCATCTATGTCTTTGGAAGTCTACTGCTAGAAATAGACCTTCCCCATAAAGGGGGTTTTGCCAATTCTCACCACGCTTAGCAGACGGGATGGCGAGTGCAGTTCGTTAGTTTTACGCAGAGAACGCTGCTGCTAGTCCTCTGAATCTGATTACCCTTAGTCGGCTCTTACGGCAACCATACGGATAGAGAGGGTGGCATACTCTTCTGATACCCCACAGCCCTTATATTATTTTCTTGGATTTTCGTAATTGTTACTTTTTGAATTTTCAACAACTTTTATCACCACAAAGAGTTTAGAACATCAATTTAACATAACCATAGATTTAATAAATAATAATATTATGTAAACATACGCTCCAGACCGGTAAAAGTTGTTTAATTGAAAAAAATTTTTGGTTTCTCCGCATGCCCTTGCACCTTGCAGCTTCTTTAGAGCACGATCTCAATAAAGCTTCAGTATTAATTTCTTCAATAATATTTTTTTATGAAATCATTCTGGGGCTTTAGCATGCGACAGGAAATTAATAAGTAATTGTTTGTTTCGCGCAGTGTCGCCGGTGCCGTTCGTGATGGGCTCGCGGTACGGACGCTCACCGGAGCGAGTCATGGCGCCACGGAACGACAGGTAACGTTCTGAAAATTAGATTAGAGGTGTCATTCAGCGGCGTACTGCATGCAGTTTTTAGTTGCAGAGTTGCAGTTGATTCTGGAATAGCTTTCATTATATAAATACGAAGGAAGAACATGTAATACTTGCAATTACTGCATGCAGTTGGCCGCGAAATGACAACTAAATTCTCCTTTTTGCTAGGACACATTTTCTACATAGACACTGTCTTAACGTTTATGTGTACACAGATTTTTCATGGGCAGTCGTTATGGAAAGCGATCGGAGACAGTGCTTGGTATGGTGGGAGGAGGGTGCAGGCGGGGCGGGGGCGGGAGTGGGGGGTGTGCGCCGCTGCTCTGCGAGTACACCGGGGTCATGGCACTGTACACGTGTGTGTCTGTCAGGCCACATCAACATCTAATGCTGGACAAGTACGTTGAGGATCACTAATTATATCTTGTTGTACGAGTCGGTTTGGTTGACACTATGGTTGAATAAGTAACAGTTTATTAAGGGAGCCTTCTGAGATGACGCTATTATACGTGATGACATCCAACGTCATTTCATCAAGTTGGGATCAAATTCGTAATGGAAAAATCGAAAAACACGCTTTGCCTGACAAGGAGATCAAACCCGCGACTTCATATTAGGCAGTAGTGCTTGCGACCACTACGCCACCCAGGCAGCCGTAGATAATTTGGCTACATTTATATAAACTAACGATAGTTGTACTAATATTATAATATGTTGTAAACAGACGAGGAGAAGACGACGCAGGTCCCGGCGCCACTGAACAATACTAGACTACCTACTCAACACTCTACTCCCTCCTACACCCTGCTCTCTCTCTCTCTCTCTCTCTCTCCGCCCGCTGATGCTCCATAACACACGATTGAGCTAAATTTACACTCGTACTTACTTTTAATATCTATAAAATGGCAGATTATTGCATTTCTTGGACTAAAGGCTACGAAACACATGCTGGCACACTTGCATAACAGCTCCTTGCGCATATGTGCCATAGATTTAGGATAATGTGGTTGGTATACGTTAATTGGCATGCTTGAAGCCAATATCTTCTACGTGCCGGTAACTGGCATGCACGCTACTGTTCCGTTCAAGGCATGTATACTGTAGCACCATTTTTTTAATTAGCGCGCGGCTTTTTGTGACACATCGTCTGTTGTGTCGCACCGTGCCGTGTAATGGAAACGCACGCAATATCATCAGCCCTTAAATTGTCTCTAATATGGTGCTGGAATATGTTTGTTTTCTGAAGACTGTTGTTAAAAGGACAGCAACACGTTTCTTGAACTAAAGCAAAAAATATCTAAAAAACTGTCGAGTTACTTTATTCCCAATGCAGAACAGAATGTCATATTAGTTTAAGTTGAGCTCTAATGTGAGCTCATATATTTTCTGCTACAGCTCATTTATTCATTTACAAAAGTTTAATTAAATCAGTATAAATAATATTAAACCTACAACGGGCTCAGGCTGGGAGCTCGTTGTCAAAGGTTTTTTATTTTTTAATTAATAGTTTTCATCAAATAAATCTATAACTACCTACCAAATCCGTTATAAATGTTTAATGTATAAGAAACAATGAATGATTGAACTATAATATAAGGTTATATTATTTATTGTAATAATTATAGATGTTATTGTTGTATATCTGTAATAAATATATGTAACTAGTAAGTGATTATTAAATTGAACTGAATTCGGAGATATTTTGTTTTATTTTATGCGCAAATCTAAGAGCGTACACGGCCTTCTAAGAATTTGACACAATCCTATGAAAAAATTTTACCAAATCGATGTTTTGTACTCCCCTGTTTCCTCAGAATATAATAAGCCCATTGTATAAATTTATATCCTGATATTTTTACAGTGAAGTAACTTAAGTTCTTGTCATTTTAGTTTCTCTTATAAACTCTTGTTTTTTTCATGGTGAACTTCAAAAGTAAAGAGTTTTACTCGCGTGATCGGACGTTCAATACAAAAATGTAGGATTTAAAAACAAAAATAAATGATAGGGACATACTTTACTTCATCTAGTGTTATTTACCGCATTTACAACGGGGAGTGTTCTGATGAACTATTCAACCTGATACCGGCGTCACGGTTCTATCACCGTACTAGCCGCCATCGCCTGAGAGCTCATCCGCACATAATCGGGGATACGGGGACGTCGCACACTGTACGATTTAATCGTTCTTTTCTGCCACATACGTGCAAACTGTGGAATGATCTCCCTGCTGCGGTCTACCCGTTGAGCTACAACATGGGGCTCTTCCAAAGGAGAGTTAATAGAGTGTTGGTCGGGTCGGCAACATACTGGCAATACCCCTGGTGTTGCAGGTATCCATAGGCGGCGGTAACCGCGAGCCATCAGGCACACCGTCTGCTTGTTTGCCACCTAAAAAAAATAATTAAAATTTGTTTTCAATGTTTGTTTTGAATCAAACTGTCCCTCGAGAGCCCAACAGATGAGGCAGGAGTTTTGGGATAGCGTGAAAGAGATTTTGAATAAATGTAAACAAAATGAAAGAATAATAATGTTAGGGGATTTTAATGGTTGGGTAGGAGTGAAACGGGATGGATATGTGGATGTGATGGATGGAATGTGTTAGGAAAGTTTGGGGATGACCGAGTGAACATGAACGGTGAGAAATTGCTTGAAGTATGCATGGAGTGGAACCTTTTGGTTACAAACACAATGTTTGAACACAAAAAGGTCCACATGTTTACGAGAGAAGAAGGAAGCCAGAGAAGTATGATTAATTTTGTTGTTGTGGATGAGAGATTGAGAAAGAATGTCCTAGACACTCGAGCCTATCGCGGTGCTGGAATTTATACAGACCACTTCCTGGTTATGAGCCGAATAAGAGGTCTGTTTTAAAAGTGGCGGCACCGAGATCGTGGGCCTGTTAGTGTGCTAGAGCGTATAAAAGTTGAGAATTTGCAAGAAGAAAATGTGAATGAGGAGTTTGCACGTAAACTGAAAGAAAAGTTTAGTATGTTAGATGAAGCATGTGAGATTGAAGAGATATGGAAGCCGTTCAAGGAAGGGATTGTGGAAGTTGCGATTGAAGTGTGTGGTATAAGTAAGAGAAAGAAAGGGTGTAAAATACGAAAGGTTTGTGTGGAAGTTCAAAAAGCAGCGTCTGAGAAGAAGAAAGCTTGGAAAGATTGGTTGGCTACAAAAGCTAATCAAAGAATGCAGAAGGCAACAAATGATGATGTAAACATGGCAAAAAACGAGTATAAAAGATTGAAAGATGTGGCAAACGAGGTTGCGAGAAGAACGAAAGAGCAAAAAAGAGATGAATTTGACAGGAGGTTATCTGATGACTTTCAGAACAACATTAAGTTCTTCTGGAAGTCCGTAAGATCAGCTAGAGGAAAAATTACGGCCTCACAGCTGAACAAAATCAGAAACCAGGATGGTAGTATTATGAAAGAGGAAAGCGTGTTAAAGAGATGGAAGCAATATTTTGAGAGTTTATTTGAAAAGGAGAATACGCAAGTGCAAACCCCATCCGGGGAAATAAATGAAAGTGATGATGAAAGTGATATTAGCATGACAGAGATTGTGGAAGCGCTGAAAAGTATGAAAACGGGTAAGGCTGCAGGGTATGATAGAGTTTCTGCCGAGATGCTTAAAGCTGGACAGGGTGTGGTAGCTAGTCAGCTGTACCGCCTTTTCAACCTTTGCTGGAGGAGCGGCAGAGTACCAGGAGACTGGACGGCTGCAGGGCCGTTATCGTACCGTTATATAAAGGAAAAGGGTCACAGCATGACTGTAGAAACTACCGAGGCATTAGCTTATTAAGCATTGTTGGCAAACTGTATGCAAAGATTTTGATAAAAAGAGTGATGAATGAAACTGAAGATAAGATTTGGCATGTGCAAGCGGGATTTAGGAAAGGAATGGGATGCATGGATCAGATCTTTTCCTTACGAAGCATAGCCGAAAAATTCTTGGCTCATAGCCAAAAGGTTTATTGCGCATTCGTGGATTTGGAAAAGGCCTACGACAGAGTGGCGAGGAATGAACTGTGGTCGACATTGTCTATGTATGGAGTGAGCAGCAACTCGATACGAGCACTGAAATCACTCTACGAGGGTTCCAGTGCTTGTGTTGTAGACGGAGCTTACACGGACTGGTTTAACATCGAAAAAGGTGTTAGACAAGGATGTGTAGCTTCACCGTGGCTGTTCAACGTATTCATAGACAATTGTCTGAAAGATTTGAAAGAAAGTTCGTACGGGTTAAGAATGAATGGGTTGACCGTCAAATGCCTCCTATACGCTGATGATCAGGTCATATTGGCATCGTCGGAGAAGGAGTTGCAAGCGATGGTTGATATAACGAATGCTGCTTTAACAAGCAAAGGAATGAAAGTGAATGTAAGCAAGACGAAAGTTATGGTTTTTGAAAGAGAAGAGAGTATGACAGTTTGCAATATTCTGATTGGTGGAGAAAAATTGGAACAAGTGAAAGATTTTGTATATTGGGGTTCTAAGTTTACAAGGGATGGAAAGTATGACTGTGATATTGAACGAAGAGTTTTGGCAGGAAATCAAGTGAATGGGGCGTTGCATACCTTTATGAACAGTCAGAAAGTGTCCAAAAAGGCACGACTGGCTGTCCATAAAGGGGTACTGATCCCTACACTTACGTATGGTAGTGAATGTTGGGTCTGGCAGAAGAAGCATGAAAGTAAGATTAATGCTGTGGAGATGAGAAGCCTGCGAAGCATGATTGGAGTGACCTTGATGGACAAAATGAGGAATAGTGCGATAAGGGAACGCTGTGGCGTGGTAGATTTAAAAATTTAGATTAAATTTAGATTTAAAAGATGTAGTGACTAAGATAGAGAAAGGAATGCTGAGGTGGTTCGGATATGTGGAGAGGATGGATGAAAGGAGATTAACAAAAGAGATTTATAAGGCTAGTGTGAATGGTCAAGTCGGTAGCGGTCGACCTAGGCGTACTTTTCATGATCAAGTTGACGTTGTTCTTAGGAAAGGCCAAGTCAAAAGTACCTACAACCGACGAGCATGTATGAAAAATGTCATGAAAGTGAACGAAGCGAAAGTTGTATGTCAGGATCGTAGCAAGTAGAGGGAAATAGTCTCTGCCTACCCCACCGGGAACAAGGCGTGACTGTATGTATGTATGTATATATAATAACATTACGCCTTTTTTTCAAAGAGGTAAGCAGAGGTAACAAGGACCAAGTTCCATTGTTAGTAGGTATGTACCTATACATCTACACTTCGATAGTTATAAATCTCATTAAACTGTTTGTTTTGAAATGTTTAAAGTCTAAATTATAAATTAATTTCCTTTTCTGCTATTGCCTGTAGTGATGTTCGCATCGGTTTTAATTCTAGCTCAATTCCCGCGACTTCGTTCCCGTGGGAATTATAATATAATAATATAATATGGGAAAACTTCCACACACGGTCATCTGGTCCCAAACTAGGCTAGAAGCCTGTACTATGGAAACCAGATGACTGATACACATACTTATATAAGCTTATACTTATATAAGCTTGACGTGCAAAAGTGTCAGATTATGACCTATTTGAATAAATCTGTTTGAGTTTGAGTTTGAGTATAACACACAGGGACAGATCAAACATGTTCATGCACACAAAGCTTTGACCTGGCCAGGGATCGAACCCAGGGCCTGCGGCACAGAAAACAGAGTAACAACCATCTGAGCCAACGAGGCTGTCAATTTCGGGAATTACTACTTTATTATTTGTTGTCTACATCATTATAGAAACCTATGTACAAAATTTCATTTCTCTAGGTGTAAGGGGGAGGGCTTAGATGCTTAGTGAGTGTGTCTGCGAGTCCGAGAGTCAGGGACTTAATAAAAGAGATAAAATAAACTCAACAAGATTTTTTCTACTCAATAAATTGTATAAAAGAAAGATTCATAAAATGCCATTCTCGAGAATCGTCGTAGATACTGCTACGCCGTAGCAGTCTGCGGCCTCGTCGCCCGTAGCACGTCGTAGCACCGCGTTCCTTCGTAGAGCCGGCGCGTCATGTTATATTATTATAGTCTGTCTAACTTTTATTCCTTTTATGCTGTGGACTCGTTATTTTACATCAAAAATATAACATAACATACATTCACGCCTTTTTCCCGAAGAGGTAGGCAGAGGTGTACCCAGGACTCAGTCCTATAGTAGATACACCCACATTTCGCCAGTATGTTATTGGTCCCATATAATAGGGGGCGAGCCTATTGCCATCCAATGCCAGTTCCGAATCCAGGCAGATATTGAGATAATTCCTAATGGAAAAATCCAATATTTTACACTGCCTGACCTGGGGATCGAACCCGGGGCCTCTTGATTGGCAGGCGAGCATGCGCCCTCTACGCCACCGAGGCAGTCAAAAATATATTTATAATAAATTAGGTACCTAAAAATATAAGAGAAATAGTTACATGAATGTTTTTAAAAAATGATTAAAAGAGCATATATAATAATAATATATATAATATGGGACAACTTCCACACACGGTCACCTGGTCCCAAACTAGGCTAGCAGTCTATACTATGGTAACCAGATGACTGATATACATACTTAAATACGCTTATAACACCCAGACACAGATCAAACAGACATGTTCATGCACACAAATGTTCGACCTGACCGGGGATCGAACCCGGGCATAGAAAGCAGAGTTACTACCATCTGTGCCAACCAGGCTGTCAAATATATTATATTGCAACAGTTGATCTAACAAACTAAGTTTTAAGAGATGGACTCTTAAAATTCTGAAAACTTAATATGAAATATTTTAAAAGTTTATCACATAAGCGAGACTATGTTTCTTTGTAATAAATATGAATAAAGATCTTTGACCTCAAGATTATCTATAGGTAAATGATAAAAGTGCTTGGACAAACAACATATTGACACTCTCCGAACATTGGTGTCATGTTTGGTTATTCTCAAGGAATATTTTAGACGAACAAAAGTGCTCTATTTTGTAGACAAGTTGAATATAACATATTTGACTTTAAATTACTTTTAATATGACTCTTCTAAATATACCTATATCATTATGTGCACAATAATCCAACTAATATTATAAATGCGAAAGTTTGTGAGGGTGGATGAATGTTTGTTACTCTTTCAGGCCAAAACTACTGAACCGATTGGGCTGAAATTCGGTATCTAGATAGTTCAAACCCTGGATTACACAGATGGGTACTTCTGATTCCTACGGGAACGATATCTACGCAGGTGAAACCGCGAGGCACAATTAGTTTAATTATAATATAATTAGTCTCGGAGTGGCAGCAGTCGTGGTGGGCATCCATAACTCTGTAATGAGTAAATACATTACTGGCCGCCTCAACATCCGTCACTGTAATCTAATGATACCCTCGGGGCACCGGACCAGTTGGGGGGGCGGGGGGCAGTATCGCCACTGACTTACATACAGATATGTTATCCGTATTTGTCATCACTTAATGTATCAGTGAAAGTGTTAACGGGGCCATCGACAAATTCCCTTACAAACGAATAAGTACTTTTTGATAATTATTTTAAATCAGAGCATACTTCCCACATTCAATGATATTATTTGGAATAGGACACTAATTATCTCTTCTTCTTTTTCGTTACGTTCTTGACAAAACGGACGCGGTCGTCATGATGTCTGCATTGGCAGATATCGTACGCTTCACGATATATCGCCATGGCATAGATTTAATCTGATCGATCCATCTCATGGGCGATCTACCCCTCGGCCTAGTACCCTCTACCTTTCCCTGCACGACTAGCCGTTCTAAGGAGTCTAGTCTCGCCTCGACACGAGTCCGAAGAACTTTACAACTCATATCTCAGGGTGACAGGCGCAGGGCAGTGCCGCGCATAATTTGGAATTTTAAAACACTGGGTGGCACTGTGTCTGATATGGGCAATCATGATGCTTACCATCAGGCACCTGATTTGCTCGTCTTGTATATTCTTGAATATATTTGTATTTTTTTATTAGTATATAAAATATTGAAAGAGGCTATCAGCTGCAGGCGCGTGGCAAGCGTAGGTCGGACTCAGGACTCGCAGGGACAATATTTGCCAGTGGAAGGATTGCCCTGTAGGTATTATCATTGTCACAGATATTAAACATCTCGAGTGAAGAGAAGAGGTAGACAAACACAAACACCCCGCGCCCTACTGCCGCTTCAGGCGATCATTATTACACAAACAATCATAAATATTATATTAATCGCCTCCAGACTTGTGCTATTGTTTACTCCAGACAGTCAATATCCACTCATTATATTATTTCTACGTAAATAGATAATAATAGACTTGCAATAGATTTTAACAGATCAATGATAGACAGGAGTTGCAAAGGATGTGCTGTGCCGAGTGCCGATCCCACCTGGTGACGGTAAGGGCAGGAAGGTGTTGATTATATAGCATTATAATATTATGACCAACATTCAGCGGTATGATCGATTCCAAATTGAATATCCTCTCAACAATATTGCAACGAATTGGTAACCTTGACAGGATGCTGCAGGCTGCAGCGTCAGGTTCAGCAGATGTTCCTGTAGTCAAATCAATCAATCAAATATCAATAACTAGTGTAATTAATCTACCGTGCGTTCAGAAATATACCTTTACAAGAAGAACGCACAAGAAAGTAGGGCTAGCTCGTAGGGCTTAATTTAAACTTTTGTAACGTTATCTGTTCTGTGCTTATAGCCTAGATCATATATATTCTTATTAGTTAAAGTAAGTGTTCTTACATAACAACACAACAATACATCATGCCTTTTTCCCGAAAGGGTAGGTAGGTAGAGGTGTACCCAGGACTCAGTCCCATAGTAGGTACACCCACATTACGCCAGTATGTTATTTGTCCCATGTAATAGGGGGCGAGCCTATTGCCATCTACCTGGCACAGTTCCTGGGTAATTCTATATGGAAAAATCTAATAAATAAACTTGTCAAATGCGTGTTGGGACGCGCATGTGAAGGGCTCCTCACTCTCCACCGTATGTACTGATATAGCTATAGAAATCACGTCTTCTCATCAAATTAATGTAAGCAAATTAATAAAAAAACAATTGTCGGTCAAGTAAGTCACATAATAAATTCTTTTCAAACGTCAATTTCTAAAGCAAAATCTGCGGGTCTACCACTTTTATTGAAAAACACGTTCCTTGTACTATTCGGACTCTATTGTTCCTCTTGAAACCAATCTTCACACATTGTTTGTCCATTTTTTTCTGTCCATTGAAGTGCCACTTGACTATGAACTTTTTGTCTCTGACTCAATCTTCTCAATCTGAATTTATTTAATTTTTAGGGCTCCGAACCCTAAAAGGGTGCCGAAGGAGCCCTATTACTAAGCCTCCGCTGTCCGTCCGTCCGTCCGTCCGTCTGTCACAGGGCTCCATCTCATAAACCATTATAGCTAGGTACTTGTAATTTTCACAAAACATGTATTCCTAATGCCGCTACAACTACAAATAATAAAATTTAAAAAAAGTTTATAATTAAAGGTACTCTCCATACAAGCAACGTGTTTTTTCTCAAATTTTATTTCTCGATTTCGTTCGTGTATCGTGAAAACGGCATCAGCTAGGTATTTGATTTTTTCACGGAACGTTAATGATTATGATTGCTATATAATATGAAATAATTATGACTAAATAAAATTAATAAATAACTGGAGCGTTCATACAAATCACAATGTTTTTTCAACGTTTCACGCTGTAACACCATAATGGCAATAGTTATCAACTTGAAAATCTTACACAATATGGGTAACTATAATAGCTATAACAACAAATACTAAAAATTAAATAAATTCAAAAATTCAAGGACTTTTCCGACTAATTAAAATCAAATAAGACTAATTCTGACTAGAGTTTTCGAAGAAGATTTCAATCAATATTTGGCAATACACATATAACATTATCATGATTTACCTTATATTGTACGAGTAAGATACCGTATCCTGTGTAATATTTATAATCTAGATACCTATCTATTGCATACCATCATCAGGTTATCTGTACAAAAACTCCTTAATGTGATGAGACTGCCGGTTACTTACAGTCTTCCTTATTATTTCAAGTTTTAACAAAAATCATTGCCACCTACGTTCCCTTAACTAACAACCCTTAAAATACCATATCTCTAAATATTTTCAATACGTAAAAATCATAGATAAACAAAGTACCTATTGAACAGCAGCAGTGAGGTTAACCTATTTAGGAACTGTTAAATAAATAGTTATAGAATACATAACATTATATTACATCTAATCCACATATTGGTATTTTTGTAAAACGATCAGTTACCTCTTAAAAACAAAGTAAAATACTACAACATCTGTTCTTTGTTTTTTTTGGAAGCTGGTCATTAAGATTGAGTCTGGGACAAATAGTTCATCGTCAAGTGGCACTTCAATGGACAGAAAAAAATGGACAAACAATATGTGAAGATTGGTTTCAAGAGGAACAATAGAGTCCGAATAGTACAAGGAACGTGTTTTTCAATAAAAGTAGTAGACCCGCAGATTTTTTATTATACTTGCTTTAGAAATTGACGTTTGAAAAGAATTTATTATGTGACTTACTTGACCGACAGTTGTTTTTTTATTAATTTGCTGTGTAAGGTACATTAATTTGATGAGGAGATGCGTGATTTCTATAGCTATATCAGTACATACGGTGGAGAGTGAGGAGCCCTTCACATGCGCGCCCCAACACGCATTTGACAAGTTTATTAGTATTTGTTGTTATAGCTATTATAGTTACCCATATTGTGTAAGATTTTCAAGTAGATAACTATTGCCATTATGGTGTTACAGCGTGAAACGTTGAAAAAAAATCGTGATTTGTATGAACGCTCCAGTTATTTATTAATTTTATTTAGTCATAATTATTTCATATTATAGCAATCATAATCATTAACGTTCTGTGAACTTCGGCACCCTTTTAGGGTTTTCGGAGCCCTAAAAATGTAGTAAAGTACCGACGACTAATCAAAGAAGGCCTACCAACAGCCGTGTGGTCAGCGTGCGTGTAGCGATACTATCGTTATCAGAACATACTCATTACTGATTACATAGTAAAGGCACCCAATGTGTTGATATTATGTATGTCGTGACCATTCGAGTGACAAACTTTTTTTTATATATTTTTTAATAATATACCTAATTATGATAGAAAGCTTACCTACAGTCAGTACCTAAATCTATTTACCAAAGCGCTAACTATCATAACAAATTACTTAAATAAACTCTAATGTTAACTGATATAGATCGCATGCTATCATCAAAAATATCGACATGTTGGAGCTCGCTTGTGAACGCTAACCTTTTCTGTTTCGGTTGAGGGTTAAACATGTGATGAGGTTGTAACGTAGCGTCTTGCAGAGCTCAGAGCGGACCCTTCTAACCTTTCGTACCACATTTACATGACACAAGCAATGTTTATCTATTCCACTATATGTAAAGTGATGTGAACACGTGTCGAACGAGCTGCAGTAATGTAATGTGGAGGCGAGCGGCGTGAGGCGTCTCACACGATGGGATCATAACACCGCGAGATTGCTTGTTTTACTACGAGATATTATACGTTTTATATTTTACATAATATTATCGTGCTCTAATAAGTTAATATAAGTAGGTATACTCAGTTATCCTTAACAGGAATGAGGACCTCTTAGCAGTCATAGTTTACTTCACTCTATAAATATCAAGATGTAAATATTAAATATATAGAAATGGGTTTATTATTCGGAGGAAACAGAGGAATACAAAAATAAATATCGATTCGTAAATTTTTCATAGGATTGCATCAATCAACCTGAAATCTTAACAATTTGCAAAAACAATAATTAGTAATTGTAAAAAATTGTACTTTCCGTACTATTTTGGCGATCGGCTGATCCATTTTGTATGTATGTATTCCACACACGAATATCTATAGCTAGACCGCTCAGGTGAGTCCTCGCCTGCGGGGTACAGGAGGGGCGGCGGGGACCGGGAGAGGTGCGGGCCGCGGGCGGCTCTCCGGTTCTACGCACCTTTACCCCGCAGGCGAGGACTCACCTGAGCGGTCTACCTATAGTCCCAAACTATATGTAGCGCCTGAACTCTCCAGAAGACTGATATACATATAAGTAATCCTACTAATATTATAAATGCGAAAGTTTGTCAGGATGGATGGATGGATGTTTGTTACTATTTCACGCCAGAACTACTGAGCTGATTTTGCTGAAATTCGGTGTATAGATAGCTTATAACCTGAATTAACAAAAAAAACCTTTTATCCCGATATTCCGAGGGGAACGAAGACTATGCGAGTGAGACTGCGGGGCACAGCTTATACCTACGCTTATAAAAGGCAGGGGCACTACCGGCAAAGCCAACCGGCTAGTCGAATTTCATTCGAATATTACATTGTAAGCGACGATAAATCAGATAATGTGTGTGAACACGTTTGACGTTAAAAATATAAAGTAACCATGATCCGTGTATCGGTTGGCACATTAAACTGTAGGTCCCCATAGTTTCCTTTAAGATATGTAGGGGGCAGTCGTTAGCTCATGTCGGAGGCTGCGTAGGAATCTTGGCGACCTGAAACTGTGACAATATGGTCTATATTGTCCACATAACACCTATGAATTGACTCGAGCACTGTAATTGGGTTAACCCGTTCTGTTAGAGTATAAATTTAAATTATTATTATTATGTCGCTCGAAAACACGGGATATACCTGCCCGGTCTTTTGATATGCGTGCACGGAGACGATTTTTTTTTAGGTCCAACGTGCAGAGGCCCCTTTGAGCTTTTAATCTAAATGTAATGTATAGCACCTATCGGAGTCAATCTCTGAAACCATCTACAGTTTTTTTTAAGGTGAGCTCAAAGACAGCCCCCGCTAGGTACAATGACTATTGTTAATGGATGGAAACTACTTGATTTGTCTATAGGTGTGATTTCTAGATGGATGGTAACCGGGCTATTGCTAGAGACTCCGGCACCTGCCACTTCCGTCTCATGGTGAATATGACGGCAGGCGATGACTCGCCGCTCACTAAACGGACCCCCCATAAAGGCCGCCCACCAGTGTAAGACGACGCAAAAAACCAGGAAATTCGTGAATATATCAAAGAATAGAAAATATGGGACAGAACGTCAATTTGGCAGAGAACACAAAAAGTGAAAGAAATATTTTCAAAAATGAAAGTTACATATTATTATTATTATGATCTGATACCCGTGTGTTTACAATATTACGGTAAAACAGTGGACCTTCTATATTATTTTGATTCCATTGGATACATAATTTTGAAGCAATGTTCGTATACTTTTGTTCGCCGTGCATTATCTATACTCTATACTTCTATACTAATCTATACTATCTATACTAATCTATACTATCTATACTAATATTATAAAGAGAGAAACTTTGTTTTTTTGTTTTTTTGTTTTTTTGTTTGTAACGAATAGGCTCCGAAACTACTGGACCGATTTTAAAAATTCTTTCACTTATGGATAGCTTAATTCAGTGTGAGTGCCATAGGCTATATGAGATTTTGAAAAAAAATGGGGATCCGTAAGAAAACTGCAATATTGTGAACCAAGGTGTTACATAATATAATTACCATATTCATAAATTTGCGTGCGCTGTGAAATGCATTGATGGTAGAATAATATAATGTACTAGGGGTTTGTAGTACTTATCAATACCTACAAAACAGTATACATAGATTATATCCATCTTTTTTGGTTTAGTCACAATAATCGAAAAAGTGATTATTTTCATGCGGTGTGAAAACTATTGGTGGTAGAGTAAAGTAATGTACTAGGGGTTTGTAGTACTTATCAATACCTACAAAACAGTATACATAGATTATATCCATCTTTTTTGGTTTAGTCACAATAATCGAAAAAGTGATTATTTTTCATGCGGTGTGAAAACTATTGGTGGTAGAGTAAAGTAATGTACTAGGGGTTTGTAGTACTTATCAATACCTACAAAACAGTATACATAGATTATATCCATCTTTTTTGGTTTAGTCACAATAATCGAAAAAGTGATTATTTTTCATGCGGTGTGAAAACTATTGGTGGTAGAGTAAAGTAATGTACTAGGGGTTTGTGTACTTATCAATACCTACAAAACAGTATACATAGATTATATCCATCTTTTTTGGTTTAGTCACAATAATCGAAAAAGTGATTATTTTTCATGCGGTGTGAAAACTATTGGTGGTAGAGTAAAGTAATGTAGTAGGGGTTTGTAGTACTTATCAATACCTACAAAACAGTATACATAGATTATATCCATCTTTTTTGGTTTAGTCACAATAATCGAAAAAGTGATTATTTTTCATGCGGTGTGAAAACTATTGGTGGTAGAGTGAAGTAATGTACTAGGGGTTTGTAGTACTTATCAATACCTACAAAACAGTATACATAGATTTTTTTTTTTTTTTTTTTTTTTTATTTATTTATTACACACCATGGACACTGCTCCATGCCATTTTTTAAGTTCACAAAATTATGACTATATTTTAGCTTATTGTAACAGTGGGTGCAACAGGATTGCCACACCGCTCTGAGAAAATATTATGATATATAATATACTATATAAATAAAATAACGCTTATACAATACTTTAAGTACATATTACATAATTTTATATGAGAAGAAATAATTAAATAAATTAATGATATGGGTCGGATAAAGCTATAGGTCTTTAATGATCCCCAGCAGTGATGACACCACGGCTTCGTCTCTGTTGGCTATAGCCATTTTTAAGTTATAGTCAACTATCGAGCAGTCCGAGACGCCCCGCGCGCGTGCAATTAAGCGTCCTATTGTGTCGTCTGCATCGTCCGTGTGATAGGTGCAGGTGTTCGTATGCCTTGATATTGCTACCACAGCATGTGCAACGCTTTCGTATAGCTTTATTTTCTTCCTATTTCTTTTTATGATTATGACGGACGTATACTTGAGCCCCTGTGCCTCGTGGATGGTAAGAACACTCGCCCCTTCACCCTGACCGAATCCTTCGTTGATTAAGGATTCCTTGTCCTCTTGCGTGTGTACTAGGAAGAGGGTATCTGCGAGGGTGGTCGGGATTTGTGCATCCGTAAAGTTCTTTACTTCCAGGGATCTTACTCTTACACTTGACGAGTAGATCCCCGAGTATACCTGACCAAGGGCATAAGCAATGTCCATTGGGTTCCGATGAGAGCATAGCAGCTCCTGGCTGATGTTTATTGCCATATCTGGGCGGCTGTACCTTATTTCGAATAGATTATGCCTTTCGATGTAAGGCAGCTGATTAACATCCCCAACGAGAACGACTTCCTTTGCACCTGACAACCGGGCAGCCATCACTATGGCTCCGAAGTGGTTCATGAGAGCTTCGTCTACCGTCAGACGGTTACACTTCTCTTTGATCCCATTAACCAAAACGGAGGCAATAGTGCGCACTTTTCTCTTAGCTTGGTCCCCTATCTTGTGCGCAAGCTTTCCTCTCAGTTCTTCTGCTGCTTCGGTTGTTGTCGTCGCTAGTATACATAGATTATATCCATCTTTTTTGGTTTAGTCACAATAATCGAAAAAGTGATTATTTTTCATGCGGTGTGAAAACTATTGGTGGTAGAGTGAAGTAATGTACTAGGGGTTTGTAGTACTTATCAATACCTACAAAACAGTATACATAGATTATATCCATCTTTTTTGGTTTAGTCACAATAATCGAAAAAGTGATTATTTTTCATGCGGTGTGAAAACTATTGGTGGTAGAGTAAAGTAATGTGCTAGGGGTTTGTAGTACTTATCAATACCTACAAAACAGTATACATAGATTCTATCCATCTTTTTTGGTTTAGTCACAATAATCGAAAAAGTGATTATTTTTCATGCGGTGTGAAAACTATTGGTGGTAGAGTAAAGTAATGTACTAGGGTTTGTAGTACTTATCAATACCTACAAAACAGTATACATAGATTATATCCATCTATTTTGGTTTAGTCACAATAATTGAAGCAGTGATTATTTTTCATGCGGTGTGAAAACTATTGGTGGTAGAGTAAAATAATGTACTAGGGGTTTGTAGTACTTATCAATACCTACAAAACAGTATACATAGATTATATCCATCTTTTTTGGTTTAGTCACAATAATCGAAGCAGTGATTATTTTTCATGCGGTGTGAAAACTATCGGTGGTAGATTAAAGTAATGTACTAGGGGATTGTAGTACTTATCAATACCTACAAAACAGTATACATAGATTATATCCATCTTTTTTGGTTTAGTCACAATAATCGAAGCAGTGATTATTTTTCATGTGGTGTGAAAAGTATTGGTGGTAGAATAAAGTAATGTACTAGGGGTTTGTAGTACTCATCAATATCTTCAAAATAGCCCACGATAAATTATAACATGTGTTAAGGTTTGGTCATTGTAACAGAAATAGTCATTAATTTGCGTGCGCTGCGTAAACCATTAGGGTTATATTTATTAAAATACAATGTATCACGAATTTACTCCTGATAAACGTCCACTATACCTACTTCTGCTACCCGTGCGAAGCCGGGGCGGGTCGCTAGTAATATTATAAAGAGAGAAACTTTGTTTTTTTGTTTTTTTGTTTGTAACGAATAGGCTCCGAAACTACTGGACCGATTTTAAAAATTCTTTCAATTATGGATAGCTTAATTCAGTGTGAGTGCTATAGGCTATATGAGATTTTGAAAAAAAATAGGGATCTGTAAGAAAACTGCAATATTGTGAACCAAGGTGTTACATAATATAATTACCATATTCATAAATTTGCGTGCGCTGTGAAATGCATTGATGGTAGAATATTATAATGTACTAGGGGTTTGTAGTACTAATCAATATCTACAAAATAGTCCACGGAAATTTTATCCATCTATTTTGGTTTAGTCACAATAATCGAAATAGACATTATATGCATGCGCTGTGAAAAGTATTGTTGGTAGAATAAAGTAATGTACTAGGGGTTTGTAGTACTTATTAATACCTACAAAACAGTATACATAGATTATATCCATCTTTTTTGGTTTAGTCACAATAATCGAAAAAGTGATTATTTTTCATGCGGTGTGAAAACTATTGGTGGTAGAGTAAAGTAATGTACTAGGGGTTAGTAGTACTTATCAATACCTACAAAACAGTATACATAGATTATATCCATCTTTTTTGGTTTAGTCAAAATAATCGAAGCAGTGATTATTTTTCAAGCGGTGTGAAAACTATTGGTGGTAGAGTAAAGTAATGTACTAGGCGTTTGTAGTAATTATCAATACCTACAAAACAGTATACATAGATTATATCCATCTTTTTTGGTTTAGTCACAATAATCGAAAAAGTGATTATTTTTCATGCGGTGTGAAAATTATTGGTGGTAGAGTAAAGTAATGTACTAGGGGTTTGTAGTACTTATCAATACCTACAAAACAGTATACATAGATTATATCCATCCTTTTTGGTTTAGTCACAATAATCGAAAAAGTGATTATTTTTTATGCGGTGTGAAAACTATTGGTGGTAGAGTAAAGAAATGTACTAGGGGTTTGTAGTACTTATCAATACCTACAAAACATTATAGGTACATAGATTATATCCATCTTTTTTGGTTTAGTCACAATAATTGAAGCAGTGATTATTTTTCATGCGGTGTGAAAACTATTGGTGGTAGAGTAAAATAATGTACTAGGGGTTTGTAGTACTTATTAATACCTACAAAACAGTACACATAGATTATATCCATCTATTTTGGTTTAGTCACAATAATCGAAACAGTGAATATTATTCATGCGGTGTGAAAACTATTGGTGGTAGAGTAAAGTCATGTACTAGGGGTTTGTAGTACTTATCAATACCTACAAAACAGTATACATAGATTATATCCATCTTTTTTGGTTTAGTCACAATAATCGAAGCAGTGATTATTTTTCATGCGGTGTGAAAACTATCGGTGGTAGATTAAAGTAATGTACTAGGGGATTGTATTAATTATCAATACCTACAAAACAGTATACATAGATTATATCCATCTTTTCTGGTTTAGTCACAATAATCGAAGCAGTGATTATTTTTCATGCGGTGTGAAAAGTATTGGTGGTAGAATAAAGTAATGTACTAGGGGTTTGTAGTACTCATCAATATCTTCAAAATAGCCTACGATAAATTATAACATGTGTTAAGGTTTGGTCATTGTAACAGAAATAGTCATTAATTTGCGTGCGCTGCGTAAACCATTAGGGTTATATCTATTAAAATACAATGTATCACGAATTTACTCCTGTTCAACGTCCACTATACCTACTTCTGCTACCCGTGCGAAGCCGGGGCGGGTCGCTAGTATTATATAAAGAGAGAAAGTGATTCACTGACTGACTGACTCATCAACCCAGAGCCAAAACTACTGGACCGATGATGATGAAATTTTGACAATAGATTATTATTACAGTCTAGACAAGTAATAAGAAAGGATTTTTCAAAATTTTACCCCTAAGAGCGAGGCCTCACTAGTGCGTTGCGTTGCGTTGCGTCGTCGCAGCGTCAACGCTGCGTCGTTTTTCATAGATTTTTTGTGCCATGCCACATTAATGCGTTGCGTCGTCGCTTGCGATGTTTCAACGGATCGACGGACAAGAGACGAAGCGGGAGGGAGGGTGATGCGCTGAGCTGTTCGTTGTCGACGCAACGCAGATGTGGCATACAATGCGTTGATACGTTGCGACGACGCGACGCAACGCAGCGCATCGCACTAATGGGGCATCACCCTAAGTGTATTAAATAGGGGTTGAAAGTTTGTATGGAGTAGACTTCATTTTTCAGCTGATTAATTTCAAATTTTGTAGAAACATTCTAAAATGAAAATAATTAAACACGTGTTTCAGCGTTTTCAAAAATTACAGCCCTTTTGTGGAAAAATACAGTTTTAAATTTCTTATGAATATTTTAGTTCCAACAATGCTTACTAGATGGCGCTACAGAAAAATTTCAATATTTTCTTGCAAGACATAACTACTCTAAAGCAACATTTTTAATCAATCAATCAAAATAATTTATTTGTTATACACAGGTCATATAGGTAGTTAGAATTAATTGTAATCGAGCAAGCTGTGATCAGCCCTATAGGCATACAAATTTGGGTTTTAATGTCGTAAATTGTTTAAGACAAAGAAACTAGGTAATTTCGTTCCAACATTGCATAATAGATGGCGTTCTGTAAATAATGAAAAAGGCGCTTATGACTTAAAAAAAACATAACAAAAACATAGTAGGTACATTCACGCCCTTTTTCCCAAAAAAAAAATAATATTAGGAGGCAGTTGCTTATGATTTCGCTTCTCTTTATCATATCTCTATTAAACTGGGTTGCAACAACATCGGATTATGAATGCTCTTCTTACAGTTTTCACTGTTTCCGTAATCCGTATATGTCTCCAGATTATCTATACTATTATATAAAGAGAGAAAGTGATTCACTGACTGACTGACTCATCAACCCAGAGCCAAAACTACTGGACCGATGATGATGAAATTTTGACAATAGATTATTTTTACAGTCAAGACAAGTAATAAGAAAGGATTTTTCAAAATTTTACCCCTAAGTGTATTAAATAGGGGTTGAAAGTTTGTATGGAGTAGACTTCATTTTTCAGCCGATTAATTTCAAATTTTGTAGAAACATTCTAAAATGAAAATAATTAAATACGTGTTTCAGCGTTTTCAAAAATTTCAGCCCTTTTGTGGAAAAATACAGTTTTAAAGTTTCTTATGAATATTTTAGTTCCAACAATGCTTACTAGATGGCGAGAGAAAAGTTTCAATATTTTCTTGCAAGACATAACTAAACTTTTTTTTTTTTTTTTTTTTGGTGCCCGGGGAAAAATGCGTGACGCATACCACCCGCACCCGGGGGAGCGCAGGGTGGTTATGTGGGACTCCCCGCCGGCACAACACCGTGCGTCGGTACGTTGCTGTGCCGGCGGGTATACCCACTAAAAACCCCGGGGTGTTCCTTCGCGACGCCATGTGTCGGGGCTGCGGGTACGCCGAAGCACTCATCCGCGGCCCCGACGGCGTTTGGTCCTCCATGGAGGACCCCACCTAATGGGTGAAGGTAATCCTTCACCCCAACTCTCCCAAGGGGCGCGCGGAAACACGCGCGCGCCTCCTCGCAGGCCCTTTAGGTGGGCAACGGATACCCCCGCATGCGTTGCCCGGGCCCCAGGATTCTGATTCTCCGGTCGCCACCGCACAGAAGGAGTTCTGCATGGAGACGAGCGGAGAATCATCCTCCACATCTCTAAGAGCTTGGAAGGGCGTTCCGTGCCCTCTCGAACGCCTACCGAACGTGCGAGAGGACACGGAAGGCCCATTCCCGCCCACCACCACGCGCAAATAGCGCAGTAGGCTCTCTGGTTGCCCCGGTACAGGGGTAGATCTGCACAGGGGAAAGCAGAGAGCCCTCCTCACTCTAAGACGGACACGGAAGACCCATTCCCGCCCACCACCACCGCAGGGCTCAAGTGAGCCTTACCTGCGCCATCCACTGTGCCTTCATAGGGACACGCGGAGGCGCAACCCAAGCAAGCCGTTGGCTTTCCGCCCCGATTCGGTCGCAGAGGATAGGAAGAGCGGCGCATCGTAATACCGACACTCCTCTTCCCCTGCGACCCCACCGCCTTCGCTATCTACCGGTGGCGACCCCGTTTGGGCCGCGGAAGGCAGGAAGAGCGGCGCACCGCAATACCGGCACTTCTCTCCCGCCCGGTCTTTTGATATGCGTGCACGGAGACGATTTTTTTTTAGGTCCAACGTGCAGAGGCCCCTTTGAGCTTTTAATCTAAATGTAATGTATAGCACCTATCGGAGTCAATCTCTGAAACCATCTACAGTTTTTTTTAAGGTGAGCTCAAAGACAGCCCCCGCTAGGTACAATGACTATTGTTAATGGATGGAAACTACTTGATTTGTCTATAGGTGTGATTTCTAGATGGATGGTAACCGGGCTATTGCTAGAGACTCCGGCACCTGCCACTTCCGTCTCATGGTGAATATGACGGCAGGCGATGACTCGCCGCTCACTAAACGGACCCCCCATAAAGGCCGCCCACCAGTGTAAGACGACGCAAAAAACCAGGAAATTCGTGAATATATCAAAGAATAGAAAATATGGGACAGAACGTCAATTTGGCAGAGAACACAAAAAGTGAAAGAAATATTTTCAAAAATGAAAGTTACATATTATTATTATTATGATCTGATACCCGTGTGTTTACAATATTACGGTAAAACAGTGGACCTTCTATATTATTTTGAT
This sequence comes from Hemistola chrysoprasaria, assembly GCA_947063395.1. Classification (NCBI taxonomy): domain Eukaryota; kingdom Metazoa; phylum Arthropoda; class Insecta; order Lepidoptera; family Geometridae; genus Hemistola; species Hemistola chrysoprasaria. The sequence goes on along the minus strand of OX346734.1, from coordinate 303,455 downwards.
TCCATTGGATACATAATTTTGAAGCAATGTTCGTATACTTTTGTTCGCCGTGCATTATCTATACTCTATACTTCTATACTAATCTATACTATCTATACTAATCTATACTATCTATACTAATATTATAAAGAGAGAAACTTTGTTTTTTTGTTTTTTTGTTTTTTTGTTTGTAACGAATAGGCTCCGAAACTACTGGACCGATTTTAAAAATTCTTTCACTTATGGATAGCTTAATTCAGTGTGAGTGCCATAGGCTATATGAGATTTTGAAAAAAAATGGGGATCCGTAAGAAAACTGCAATATTGTGAACCAAGGTGTTACATAATATAATTACCATATTCATAAATTTGCGTGCGCTGTGAAATGCATTGATGGTAGAATAATATAATGTACTAGGGGTTTGTAGTACTTATCAATACCTACAAAACAGTATACATAGATTATATCCATCTTTTTTGGTTTAGTCACAATAATCGAAAAAGTGATTATTTTCATGCGGTGTGAAAACTATTGGTGGTAGAGTAAAGTAATGTACTAGGGGTTTGTAGTACTTATCAATACCTACAAAACAGTATACATAGATTATATCCATCTTTTTTGGTTTAGTCACAATAATCGAAAAAGTGATTATTTTTCATGCGGTGTGAAAACTATTGGTGGTAGAGTAAAGTAATGTACTAGGGGTTTGTAGTACTTATCAATACCTACAAAACAGTATACATAGATTATATCCATCTTTTTTGGTTTAGTCACAATAATCGAAAAAGTGATTATTTTTCATGCGGTGTGAAAACTATTGGTGGTAGAGTAAAGTAATGTACTAGGGGTTTGTGTACTTATCAATACCTACAAAACAGTATACATAGATTATATCCATCTTTTTTGGTTTAGTCACAATAATCGAAAAAGTGATTATTTTTCATGCGGTGTGAAAACTATTGGTGGTAGAGTAAAGTAATGTAGTAGGGGTTTGTAGTACTTATCAATACCTACAAAACAGTATACATAGATTATATCCATCTTTTTTGGTTTAGTCACAATAATCGAAAAAGTGATTATTTTTCATGCGGTGTGAAAACTATTGGTGGTAGAGTGAAGTAATGTACTAGGGGTTTGTAGTACTTATCAATACCTACAAAACAGTATACATAGATTTTTTTTTTTTTTTTTTTTTTTTATTTATTTATTACACACCATGGACACTGCTCCATGCCATTTTTTAAGTTCACAAAATTATGACTATATTTTAGCTTATTGTAACAGTGGGTGCAACAGGATTGCCACACCGCTCTGAGAAAATATTATGATATATAATATACTATATAAATAAAATAACGCTTATACAATACTTTAAGTACATATTACATAATTTTATATGAGAAGAAATAATTAAATAAATTAATGATATGGGTCGGATAAAGCTATAGGTCTTTAATGATCCCCAGCAGTGATGACACCACGGCTTCGTCTCTGTTGGCTATAGCCATTTTTAAGTTATAGTCAACTATCGAGCAGTCCGAGACGCCCCGCGCGCGTGCAATTAAGCGTCCTATTGTGTCGTCTGCATCGTCCGTGTGATAGGTGCAGGTGTTCGTATGCCTTGATATTGCTACCACAGCATGTGCAACGCTTTCGTATAGCTTTATTTTCTTCCTATTTCTTTTTATGATTATGACGGACGTATACTTGAGCCCCTGTGCCTCGTGGATGGTAAGAACACTCGCCCCTTCACCCTGACCGAATCCTTCGTTGATTAAGGATTCCTTGTCCTCTTGCGTGTGTACTAGGAAGAGGGTATCTGCGAGGGTGGTCGGGATTTGTGCATCCGTAAAGTTCTTTACTTCCAGGGATCTTACTCTTACACTTGACGAGTAGATCCCCGAGTATACCTGACCAAGGGCATAAGCAATGTCCATTGGGTTCCGATGAGAGCATAGCAGCTCCTGGCTGATGTTTATTGCCATATCTGGGCGGCTGTACCTTATTTCGAATAGATTATGCCTTTCGATGTAAGGCAGCTGATTAACATCCCCAACGAGAACGACTTCCTTTGCACCTGACAACCGGGCAGCCATCACTATGGCTCCGAAGTGGTTCATGAGAGCTTCGTCTACCGTCAGACGGTTACACTTCTCTTTGATCCCATTAACCAAAACGGAGGCAATAGTGCGCACTTTTCTCTTAGCTTGGTCCCCTATCTTGTGCGCAAGCTTTCCTCTCAGTTCTTCTGCTGCTTCGGTTGTTGTCGTCGCTAGTATACATAGATTATATCCATCTTTTTTGGTTTAGTCACAATAATCGAAAAAGTGATTATTTTTCATGCGGTGTGAAAACTATTGGTGGTAGAGTGAAGTAATGTACTAGGGGTTTGTAGTACTTATCAATACCTACAAAACAGTATACATAGATTATATCCATCTTTTTTGGTTTAGTCACAATAATCGAAAAAGTGATTATTTTTCATGCGGTGTGAAAACTATTGGTGGTAGAGTAAAGTAATGTGCTAGGGGTTTGTAGTACTTATCAATACCTACAAAACAGTATACATAGATTCTATCCATCTTTTTTGGTTTAGTCACAATAATCGAAAAAGTGATTATTTTTCATGCGGTGTGAAAACTATTGGTGGTAGAGTAAAGTAATGTACTAGGGTTTGTAGTACTTATCAATACCTACAAAACAGTATACATAGATTATATCCATCTATTTTGGTTTAGTCACAATAATTGAAGCAGTGATTATTTTTCATGCGGTGTGAAAACTATTGGTGGTAGAGTAAAATAATGTACTAGGGGTTTGTAGTACTTATCAATACCTACAAAACAGTATACATAGATTATATCCATCTTTTTTGGTTTAGTCACAATAATCGAAGCAGTGATTATTTTTCATGCGGTGTGAAAACTATCGGTGGTAGATTAAAGTAATGTACTAGGGGATTGTAGTACTTATCAATACCTACAAAACAGTATACATAGATTATATCCATCTTTTTTGGTTTAGTCACAATAATCGAAGCAGTGATTATTTTTCATGTGGTGTGAAAAGTATTGGTGGTAGAATAAAGTAATGTACTAGGGGTTTGTAGTACTCATCAATATCTTCAAAATAGCCCACGATAAATTATAACATGTGTTAAGGTTTGGTCATTGTAACAGAAATAGTCATTAATTTGCGTGCGCTGCGTAAACCATTAGGGTTATATTTATTAAAATACAATGTATCACGAATTTACTCCTGATAAACGTCCACTATACCTACTTCTGCTACCCGTGCGAAGCCGGGGCGGGTCGCTAGTAATATTATAAAGAGAGAAACTTTGTTTTTTTGTTTTTTTGTTTGTAACGAATAGGCTCCGAAACTACTGGACCGATTTTAAAAATTCTTTCAATTATGGATAGCTTAATTCAGTGTGAGTGCTATAGGCTATATGAGATTTTGAAAAAAAATAGGGATCTGTAAGAAAACTGCAATATTGTGAACCAAGGTGTTACATAATATAATTACCATATTCATAAATTTGCGTGCGCTGTGAAATGCATTGATGGTAGAATATTATAATGTACTAGGGGTTTGTAGTACTAATCAATATCTACAAAATAGTCCACGGAAATTTTATCCATCTATTTTGGTTTAGTCACAATAATCGAAATAGACATTATATGCATGCGCTGTGAAAAGTATTGTTGGTAGAATAAAGTAATGTACTAGGGGTTTGTAGTACTTATTAATACCTACAAAACAGTATACATAGATTATATCCATCTTTTTTGGTTTAGTCACAATAATCGAAAAAGTGATTATTTTTCATGCGGTGTGAAAACTATTGGTGGTAGAGTAAAGTAATGTACTAGGGGTTAGTAGTACTTATCAATACCTACAAAACAGTATACATAGATTATATCCATCTTTTTTGGTTTAGTCAAAATAATCGAAGCAGTGATTATTTTTCAAGCGGTGTGAAAACTATTGGTGGTAGAGTAAAGTAATGTACTAGGCGTTTGTAGTAATTATCAATACCTACAAAACAGTATACATAGATTATATCCATCTTTTTTGGTTTAGTCACAATAATCGAAAAAGTGATTATTTTTCATGCGGTGTGAAAATTATTGGTGGTAGAGTAAAGTAATGTACTAGGGGTTTGTAGTACTTATCAATACCTACAAAACAGTATACATAGATTATATCCATCCTTTTTGGTTTAGTCACAATAATCGAAAAAGTGATTATTTTTTATGCGGTGTGAAAACTATTGGTGGTAGAGTAAAGAAATGTACTAGGGGTTTGTAGTACTTATCAATACCTACAAAACATTATAGGTACATAGATTATATCCATCTTTTTTGGTTTAGTCACAATAATTGAAGCAGTGATTATTTTTCATGCGGTGTGAAAACTATTGGTGGTAGAGTAAAATAATGTACTAGGGGTTTGTAGTACTTATTAATACCTACAAAACAGTACACATAGATTATATCCATCTATTTTGGTTTAGTCACAATAATCGAAACAGTGAATATTATTCATGCGGTGTGAAAACTATTGGTGGTAGAGTAAAGTCATGTACTAGGGGTTTGTAGTACTTATCAATACCTACAAAACAGTATACATAGATTATATCCATCTTTTTTGGTTTAGTCACAATAATCGAAGCAGTGATTATTTTTCATGCGGTGTGAAAACTATCGGTGGTAGATTAAAGTAATGTACTAGGGGATTGTATTAATTATCAATACCTACAAAACAGTATACATAGATTATATCCATCTTTTCTGGTTTAGTCACAATAATCGAAGCAGTGATTATTTTTCATGCGGTGTGAAAAGTATTGGTGGTAGAATAAAGTAATGTACTAGGGGTTTGTAGTACTCATCAATATCTTCAAAATAGCCTACGATAAATTATAACATGTGTTAAGGTTTGGTCATTGTAACAGAAATAGTCATTAATTTGCGTGCGCTGCGTAAACCATTAGGGTTATATCTATTAAAATACAATGTATCACGAATTTACTCCTGTTCAACGTCCACTATACCTACTTCTGCTACCCGTGCGAAGCCGGGGCGGGTCGCTAGTATTATATAAAGAGAGAAAGTGATTCACTGACTGACTGACTCATCAACCCAGAGCCAAAACTACTGGACCGATGATGATGAAATTTTGACAATAGATTATTATTACAGTCTAGACAAGTAATAAGAAAGGATTTTTCAAAATTTTACCCCTAAGAGCGAGGCCTCACTAGTGCGTTGCGTTGCGTTGCGTCGTCGCAGCGTCAACGCTGCGTCGTTTTTCATAGATTTTTTGTGCCATGCCACATTAATGCGTTGCGTCGTCGCTTGCGATGTTTCAACGGATCGACGGACAAGAGACGAAGCGGGAGGGAGGGTGATGCGCTGAGCTGTTCGTTGTCGACGCAACGCAGATGTGGCATACAATGCGTTGATACGTTGCGACGACGCGACGCAACGCAGCGCATCGCACTAATGGGGCATCACCCTAAGTGTATTAAATAGGGGTTGAAAGTTTGTATGGAGTAGACTTCATTTTTCAGCTGATTAATTTCAAATTTTGTAGAAACATTCTAAAATGAAAATAATTAAACACGTGTTTCAGCGTTTTCAAAAATTACAGCCCTTTTGTGGAAAAATACAGTTTTAAATTTCTTATGAATATTTTAGTTCCAACAATGCTTACTAGATGGCGCTACAGAAAAATTTCAATATTTTCTTGCAAGACATAACTACTCTAAAGCAACATTTTTAATCAATCAATCAAAATAATTTATTTGTTATACACAGGTCATATAGGTAGTTAGAATTAATTGTAATCGAGCAAGCTGTGATCAGCCCTATAGGCATACAAATTTGGGTTTTAATGTCGTAAATTGTTTAAGACAAAGAAACTAGGTAATTTCGTTCCAACATTGCATAATAGATGGCGTTCTGTAAATAATGAAAAAGGCGCTTATGACTTAAAAAAAACATAACAAAAACATAGTAGGTACATTCACGCCCTTTTTCCCAAAAAAAAAATAATATTAGGAGGCAGTTGCTTATGATTTCGCTTCTCTTTATCATATCTCTATTAAACTGGGTTGCAACAACATCGGATTATGAATGCTCTTCTTACAGTTTTCACTGTTTCCGTAATCCGTATATGTCTCCAGATTATCTATACTATTATATAAAGAGAGAAAGTGATTCACTGACTGACTGACTCATCAACCCAGAGCCAAAACTACTGGACCGATGATGATGAAATTTTGACAATAGATTATTTTTACAGTCAAGACAAGTAATAAGAAAGGATTTTTCAAAATTTTACCCCTAAGTGTATTAAATAGGGGTTGAAAGTTTGTATGGAGTAGACTTCATTTTTCAGCCGATTAATTTCAAATTTTGTAGAAACATTCTAAAATGAAAATAATTAAACACGTGTTTCAGCGTTTTCAAAAATTTCAGCCCTTTTGTGGAAAAATACAGTTTTAAAGTTTCTTATGAATATTTTAGTTCCAACAATGCTTACTAGATGGCGAGAGAAAAGTTTCAATATTTTCTTGCAAGACATAACTAAACTTTTTTTTTTTTTTTTTTTGGTGCCCGGGGAAAAATGCGTGACGCATACCACCCGCACCCGGGGGAGCGCAGGGTGGTTATGTGGGACTCCCCGCCGGCACAACACCGTGCGTCGGTACGTTGCTGTGCCGGCGGGTATACCCACTAAAAACCCCGGGGTGTTCCTTCGCGACGCCATGTGTCGGGGCTGCGGGTACGCCGAAGCACTCATCCGCGGCCCCGACGGCGTTTGGTCCTCCATGGAGGACCCCACCTAATGGGTGAAGGTAATCCTTCACCCCAACTCTCCCAAGGGGCGCGCGGAAACACGCGCGCGCCTCCTCGCAGGCCCTTTAGGTGGGCAACGGATACCCCCGCATGCGTTGCCCGGGCCCCAGGATTCTGATTCTCCGGTCGCCACCGCACAGAAGGAGTTCTGCATGGAGACGAGCGGAGAATCATCCTCCACATCTCTAAGAGCTTGGAAGGGCGTTCCGTGCCCTCTCGAACGCCTACCGAACGTGCGAGAGGACACGGAAGGCCCATTCCCGCCCACCACCACGCGCAAATAGCGCAGTAGGCTCTCTGGTTGCCCCGGTACAGGGGTAGATCTGCACAGGGGAAAGCAGAGAGCCCTCCTCACTCTAAGACGGACACGGAAGACCCATTCCCGCCCACCACCACCGCAGGGCTCAAGTGAGCCTTACCTGCGCCATCCACTGTGCCTTCATAGGGACACGCGGAGGCGCAACCCAAGCAAGCCGTTGGCTTTCCGCCCCGATTCGGTCGCAGAGGATAGGAAGAGCGGCGCATCGTAATACCGACACTCCTCTTCCCCTGCGACCCCACCGCCTTCGCTATCTACCGGTGGCGACCCCGTTTGGGCCGCGGAAGGCAGGAAGAGCGGCGCACCGCAATACCGGCACTTCTCTCCCGCCGCGGCCCAACCATTCAGCCGCGATGCGCTACGTTACGCATCGCGGCCCGCCTCAGTTGCGTTGCGTCCTGTGGGACGCACCGCAACCTACTCGGCCGCTCACACCTGCCTGGAGGAAAGTGAAACTGCCGACCACCTCGGGCTCCTCTTGGCTTCACCGTGGGATCCGTACTACGGTTACTGACCCCCACCGCCGCGAGAAGGCGGGAACCCATCGGGGGGAAGACATAACTACCCTAAAGCAACATTTTTAGGTAATTTAGTTCCAACATTGCATAATAGATGGCGTTCTGTAAATAATTAAAACGCGCTTATGACTTAAAAAAAATCATAACAAAAACATACATTCACGTCCTTTTTCCCGAAGGGGTAGGCAGAGGTGTACCCAGGACTCAGTCCCACAGTAGATACACCCACATTTCGCCAGTATGTTATTGGTCCCATGTAATATGGGACGAGCCTATTGCCATCTACCGGGCACAGTTCCAGACTCCAGGCAGTTATTGAGATAATTCCTAATGGAAAAATTCAATATTTATCACTTTGCCTGACCTGGGTTTCGAACCCGGGACCTCTTGATTGGCAATCGAGCTTGCGTCCTCTACGCCATAGAGGCAGTCGCATATGATTTTGCTTCTCTTTATCATAGCTCTATTAAACTGGGTTGCAACAACATCGAATTATGAATGCTCTTCTTAGGTTTAGGTTTAAAGATTTTATTATCATCAAAGACATAAATGTCACTTATGTGATAACAATATTTCAACAAGTTAAACATTTAAACACGTCGTTAACATTACATTATGTAGGTAGTTGAATAACGAATTGATAAATTATTTAAAATATGAAAAAATTATAAATTCACAAGCTTAAACAAGGCTTAAACCTATTAAGTATTATGTTATTATCATTATTATTATAGACATATTAAAGTTAAGGAAACAGATTGTGAAGCATGTACCTAGCTCTTAAGAAAAAATTCAACTCAAAAACCAAAACTACCTAATGATTTGGTCTCACACAAACAAGCTGAACTTAAATTATTCATAGTTGTAAATATTCAGCTAATTGTTTTTTAAAAGAACGAAATGAGTCAACATTTTTTATATGTGAGGGTATATTGTTATACAGCCGTGCACCGTTCGTTGTTATCATAGATTTACCGTATGACGTACGATGCTTGGGTATGACAAGGTAGCTAGCGCGACGACTGCTGCGTGCGGAAACTTGTTTTTGTTTTATGAACGTAAGGTTAGTATGGATCTTCCTGTTAAAATATTTTCGAATAAAAATACATGTGTTATATTTATATAGATTTTCTATGTTCATTAGTTTGGTTTCTTTGTAAATTGTTTTGGTTTGTGTTGAAAAGTGATAATTAAAGAGTAGCTTAACGATTTTATTTTGTTGACGTTGTAGTTTATTTAATTTAGTTTTTGCAGCCGCTCCCCATATTTCAATAAGATATAATAAGTGTGGTTTAACTAAAGAATTATAGATTGTGTATTTTAAGACACGAGGGATACATTTAGTAATGTTACGGAGTGAGCCGCGTAGCGATATTAATTTATTTTTTATTTGTTCCAAATGGATATTCCAATTTAGCTGGCTGTCTATGTATAGACCAAGATATCTTTCATGGGTTTTCTCTTGAAGGGGTAAACCGTTAATAGTTAGTGGGTCAAATGGGGGTATTGGTTTGTTTTTGGCTTTGAATATGACGTAGCATGTTTTTGAAATGTTAATAGTTAATAAGTTAAATTGAAACCAGTTATATAATTTATTTAAGTCGTCTTGAGCTTGTAACATTAGATCATTGATGGAAGTTCCGAAATAGAATAAAGAAGTATCATCCGCGTACAGAGTTATGTGACCATGCAAGCCCAGATCGAAGATATTATTGATATAGGTAACAAACAATAGAGGACCGAGAATTGAGCCCTGTGGGACTCCGCAAGTGATAGGTAATGCGTTACTTTGGCTATTTTTGTCCGACTTGACTATTTGGTTTCTACCTGTAAGATATGACTCAAAAATGTTTAATGCTTTGCCAGTGACACCTATGAATTCTAACTTTTTAAGAAGTAAGTGATGGCTTACTGTGTCAAAGGCTTTTTTGAGGTCAATAAAAATACCCAAAGCTATGTTCTTTTGATCTATATTCAGTTTTAATTTGGTAATAAGGTCGATAGTGGCTGTAGTAGTGTTACTTTTGGGCCTGAAACCATATTGGCGGTTGGAAATAAATTTGATTGAATGTAAATAATTTTGTAATCTTGTGTGTAAAACTTTTTCAAAAATTTTAGACAATACTGGGAGTATCGAACTTCTTACTGGTTTCACTGTTTCCGTAATCAGTATATGTCTCCAGATTATTCATATCAATACCAATATCATAGTATAAAGTGAGAAACTTTGTTTGCAACGAATAGGTTCCGAAACTACTGGACCGATTTAAAAAATCTTTTACTTATGGAGAGCTTAATTCAGTGTGAGTGCCATAGGCTATATTACGAGGTTTGTAGTACTTAAATATCATCAAAATAGGCTTCGAAAATTGTTTCCATCTGTTAAGGTTTGGTCACTGTAACAGAAATAGTCATTAATTTGCGTGCGCTGCGTAAACCATTAGGGTTATACCTATAAAAATACAATGTATCACGAATTTACTCCTGTTAAAACGTTCACTTCTACTTCTCCCGTGCGAAGCCGGGGCGGGCCACTAGTTCAATCTATTACCAATACCAATATCATAGTATATAGTGAGAAACTTTGTTTTTTAATTGCAACGAATAGGTTCCGAAACTACTGGACCGATTTAAAAAATCTTTTACTTATGGAGAGCTTAATTCAGTGTGAGTGATATAGGCTATATTACGAGGTTTTGAAAAATATTAGGGATCCGCAAGAAATCTGCAATATTGTGAACTAAGGTGTCTCATAATTATCAAATATATTCATTAACTTGCGTGCGCTGTGAAATCTATTAATAGTAGAATAATATAATGTACTAGGGGTTTGTAGTACTTACTAATATTTACAAAATAGTCCACGGACATTATAGGTATCCATCTATTTTGGTTGAGTCACAATAATCGAAACAGTCATTATATGCATGCGCTGTGAAAAGTATTGGTGGTAGAATAAAGTAATGTACTAGGGGTTTGCAGTATTTACCAATATCTACAAAATAGTGAACGGACATTATATTATTCATCTATTTTGGTTTAGTCACAATTATCGAACAGTCATTATATGCATACGGTGAAAACTATTCATGGTAGAATAAAGTAATGTTCTAGGGCTAGGGGTTTGTAGTAATTATCACTATCTACAAAAAATATTCCACGGACATTATATCAGTCTGTTTTGGTTTAGTCACAATAATCGAAGAAGTCATTATTTTTATGCGGTATGAAAATTAATGGTGGTAGAAATAATGTACTAGGGGTTTGTAGTACTTATATATCATCAAAATAGGCCTCGGAAATTGTTTCCATCTGTTAAGGTTTGGTCACTGTAACAGAAATAGTCATAATTTGCGTGCGCTGCGTAAACCATTAGGGTTATACCTATAAAAATACAATGTATCACGAATTTACTCCTGTTAAAACGTTCACTTCTACTTCTCCCGTGCGAAGCCGGGGCGGGCCACTAGTATGTTTATATTATTGTGAATTTGAAGTTCTGTCCAAGTTTACATTATAATATCAGTGCACGCGACTGTACCTACCACATAACGCGTATGCGTATAATAGAAAGGTAAGTTTATAATAATATAATATAATATAATACGCTAAGCCTATGCTAGCGCTATTGTGGCGGGTAATTGCAATTCTTATTATTTACGCAATAAACCGAGGACCTTAGAAAATTGACAAGTCTCTGACCAGATAGTTTTTAAATACCGCTTTTATAAGTAAGTTATATAAGTATATATACTTCTTTAAGCTTTTTTATTTAAAAACAGCTTCAAAAATGAGAAAATTTTGTAATTGTAGTGTGCTTATAAAACAGTTTGCATTTCGCAAAATAACATCCTAAATACAATGTTTCATAGCAAATAAACTCTTACTATGCAATATGAATCAAGAAGTGCTAGCGTGTGCGTGAATATTTGTGTGGGACAGGCTCGGATCCGCCGATTTCGGCGTAGTTGACTTAAGATTCCGCAATAGAATGGTATTGGTAGGGGAACGCACGTGGAGATCTGTCAATTATCTATCTTATTGATTATTATTTGAGTCGAGCTTGTGCCCACTACGCCGAGGCAGTACCGCGCAGTGCACAGGAGAGAGGAGAGAATTTAAGTATCTATTCCTTCTAATAATAATATAATTAACGGCTTATACCGGTTATAACGGCTTATAACGGTTTATATTATTGATTATTCAGATTACTCAACTGTGTATAATAAATAAAAAAGTATTTCTTAAAAAAAACTGTACAACTTAACACTTTTTTTTTTTACAAGGTAATTTTCATACAGAATTTTGTGGTCATCACGGTAGAATAGAATCCTCGAGCAATGCAAGTCGTCTTGTTAGTAGTAAAATGTCTGATCAAAAAATAACGTGATTCGACTTTACCTCTGTAGATATGTCGCGACAATCAGCCGCGGATGATTTATGTACAGTTTGACTGAGTTGATATCTGACTATTTGACACTCACATTGACATGATAAACTGTTTACATTGACAGTGACAGTGACAGCTGAACAAGAATTGGCACATCTGTCTGACAACTGACATCCCATCGACTGTCGACAGCCGACAGCGTCGCCCTTAAAATTTATGAAATGTGGAAATGTTCCTTTTATTCGTACTAATATAGTGATCTGTGTTTTGATTTTGTTCTGTGGTGGAAACACAAGACTTTTTATGTATCTATGCAAGACACAAACACAGAACGAATATACGACACAAAACCTTGTATATGTGTTCTGTGCACAAAACACATAGGTGGAAATGATAAATCGTTCGTGATAAATAAATTAATAATATGAGAAAAAATATATGATTAATCTTTGAAATTAATTATTATTGCTAAAAACTGTGTTAAAACATTGTGGTGTTTAAATTATTAATAATTAGTAACAATAACAATGCGTGGTTCAAGTGGCATAGTGGAATTGAAATGAAGAATGAGGAGGCTATGATGATCCAGGGTTAGGATAGCACTGGGAGTATCGGAGCAGCTGCAGCTGCTGCTGCTGCTTGGTTCACTCTGTGTGAGTGACGAACCAAACTAAAGAGACTACTACTAATACCATGGATCCGACTTCCGACGTGAGTAACTTACAATATTTCACCTGTGTCTGGCATTCGTTGTGTTGGTGTCGCTGTACTAGCCGCATTGTCCTCGCGCGTTATCAAAATATAAACAAATTAGGCAGCTTCTGTTAATCCTACAGTTCTATGTCAAGATCAGTTCTACTAAAGACATTTTGCAGAACTCACAGCTCATTCATTAAACAAAGCGTCCCACAAAAGCCCTACAAGTACTTATCCTGTGTTCTTGTCTATCCTTGTGAACGCACGGTAGACTTATGTATTATAATAAAAGTATTATAATGTTTATTTTCATTGACATGCAAAAGTGTCCAATTATGACCTTATAGAATAAATATATTTGAGTTAGTTTGATGTAATGATATCAGGTGGGGAGAAGCCTGGCGGCGAAAGAGTGGTTGAAGGAGCAGACAGATGAGAGCCTGCTCACATTTGCTCGTCAGCTGGTCAAGTATCCTGCTCTCTTGAAGCAGGACTCCACAAGGGTATGTTCATTACATTGTAATATTAACTGGCACCTGCAACTTTGCCATGAATTTAAGGGTTTTCATTTTCCATACTGAAACCTTATCATTTTTAGGGTTCGTACCTCAATAGAAAAAAAGGAATCCTTATAGCATCACTTAGTTCCTTTAAAAAATTGCTTAAGGAAATTTAAATGACATCAGCTATATGTCAGTGAAAAACCTACTAAAATCCATCCAGCAGCATGGAGAACATCTAAAACACTGAACAGTTATGAAATTAAAGGTCTGCTAAAACTACCGTAGCAACAATAAAACAATAATAGTAGAATTTAATAAGGGTAGTACATGTACTTATTGTACTACTCGGGAGTAATATTGTTTATTGTCTATTTATCTATTTATTCATTTATTAATAGGCTTACCAACTGGACATTACAAAATTTGCTTATATTATACTACTTAAAATTAGGATATAGGTTCACTTCGCCTTGTTGAATTCTAGAGGTTTATTGACTAATTGGAAAATGTGTTCTAAGAAGGAGAACTATGTAGTGAAAATAGTTGTCCTTCTTAAAATGGATTATATAGTATAGCGTGTTTTTTTTTTTTTTTTTATGATAGTGAGTAACAAGATGAGCAAATCAGGTGCCTGATGGTAAGCATCATGATTGCCCATATCAGACACAGTGCCCCCCAGTGTTTTAAAATTTAAAATTCTGCGCGGCACTGCACTGCGCCTGTCACCCTGAGATATGAGTTGGTGAATCTCATCATGCCCAGTAATTTCGCTGGAAACATTGCCCTTTATACCGGAACACAGTAATGTTTGCACATTACTGCTTGGCGGATGAATAACTGGCAAACTGTGGTACTTCCTCAGGCGGCTCCTTGCAAAAGAGGCCTACCACTATAAAAAAATTCACCGTTTGTTTCCACCGAGAGCTTGCGATAGCATGCACTTCGTGGCAGTCCGCTCATACTCTGTCCTAATTGTGTCGTTGTAGAGCGCTCGCGATGCGGCTCTGCTGCTGCTGAGTCGAGTCATCGACCCTCCCGTGCCGCCCTACAAGCTGAGACGGTACATCTCGTTCTTCATCAAGCTGTTCCATAAGATGGTGAGCATCGTATTAAATACGTGGATTTAGCTAGCCAGATCATACTATTTCGGTACCCGGAAGATACGTTCGCATATCATCAAAGCTAACAAGTATCGAACGTATACAAGAGAGAGCACAAACAGGCGAGTCCGGGGGTATAACGGTGTGCGTGTCGGGCAGCGCTCGGAGTGGAGCCCCTCGCCGGCCGCCTGGGTGCTGGAGGTGGAGGAGCACATCCTGAGCGCGGCGGAGGCGCGGGCGGCGCGCGGGGAGCGGGCGCTGCACGCGCTGGCGGGGCGCGCGCTCGAGCGGCGCAGCGTGCGCGCGCGCGACGTGTGCGGCGCGGGCGCCGGCGAGCGCTGGGCGCGGCGCGGCTGGCGGCGCGCGTGCGCGCTCGTGCGCCGCAAGCTGGAGCTGCGCGCGGAGCCGTGCGGGCCCGAGCGCCGCGTGCTGCGCGCGCTGCTGCTGCACGCGCCCGCCGCCGAGCTGCACGAGCACGAGCTGCGGCGCGCCGCCACGCTGCGCGAGCTGGTGGACCTGTTCCACCTGGTGCAGCGGCACCGGCTCGAGGAGGAGGGCGGCGGCGCGGGGTGGCGCGCGGCGGCGGCGGGCGCGGGCGCGGGGGGCGCGCTGCGCCTGCAGCGCCGCTGGCACGAGCTGAAGGCGCTGGCGCGGCGCTGCGTGGCGGCGGCGGCGCGCGCCCCCGGCCCCCGCGCGCCCGCGCTCAGCCCGCTGCTGGTGGCGGTGGTGCGCCGCTACCCGCACGTGGTGACCCGCCCCGCGCCCTCCTGGCCCCGCCTAGTGCGGGAGGGGAAGGTCTACGACGACGACGACGAGGTGAGCCACTCGACCCTCTCGGTACGGTGGGGCGAGAGAAGGATACAGACTATCGTAGTGGAGTTTTGGCGGGAGGCCGAAGAGCACAGTTTGGCTCCCGTATCTTTATCAATTATCGGTGCATTTTCGAGTGTTTAACGTGTAATAATGGTGGAATATTACGTGTTGAGTGTTTTCGAAGATACACAAGTCTCTTGGCGAGTGATGCGAGAGTTGAAATGTGATTTTTCGTGTTCCCGCAAAATTCCGGCAGCTTCTTGTGAAGACTACCTACTACTTTACTAGAGCTATGACTTGACTGGGCTTGCCCTGACTCTGAATTGACTAATTGACCATAATAACTTAAAAATTTATATAACTTGACACTAGCAAAACATTAAATGTGTGTTTGTTCTTAATAAAACTACTGTTCACATCTTACACCGTTGAAGACAAGTGTTTATTTTGTCCATATCATAATATTTAGTTGGAAGGCGGTGCACATATCATAACCGAGTTTTAATATCGATAAACGCCATCTAGTTAGAAACATGGCATTTACAATCTGACACACATTGCGCATGCTTCAATACCATAGAAAAATTTCTCTCTGAAACATAACAAATCTCTTTGAGTTGAGTCCAAGGAGCTCTGTGTTTTAAACAGTGTGGGTCCATAAAAGAAGAAAACTATCGTAGTACGTCTCCGACGGAAATATACCTCGTGAATTCTAATCGTAGATTTGTAGGTGGATAGAATAAATGTATAGACCTACAGATAACACCCGCCGCTATATAGGCGGCAGGTGAGATAGAAACGATTCGTCGACGACTCGTACCTCTCGTTGTCTCGACTGGGAGGGTGCCGTCCCGCGTATTGGAGCGGAGGGTTAAGGGTTCGAGTCCCGCTCGACGTTTTTCGTACATATCGATGTTATACCTCTGATGAGATTATAGCCTCTCTTATAATGAGATCGTCGGTTGAAGTGTTCACCGTTCATGGTAACCGTCAATATGTCGGTGGGTTGCAGGAGAGCGGCCGCAGCCAGCCGCGCCTCGCCGACACGAGGCCGCCTCTCTCGCCGACACAAGGTATATACTATATCATTATTACATAGTATAAAACAAACTCGCTTCCCGCTGTCTGTCCCTATGTATGCTTAGGTCTTTAAAACTATGCAACGGATTTTAATGCGGTTTTTTTTAATAGATAGAGTGATTCAAGAGGAAGATTTATATGTATAATACATGCATGATATAGTAGAGAAACATTGATAATATTAGAGGTTTCTTGTTATGTCGTAAATAAACACATTTTTTTGCGCTTACATTGCAAATGCTTATTGTACCCTACGAGATAGATCAAATAATATACTACAGTATTGTACACCCTAAAAATGTCTACAAAAAAGTCCGCGATGGTATAATATGTCTATCTCTTAGGGATAACCCACAATAACAATTTTTTATCCTTTACTTTTTAAGAGAAATAATGGCTTATTTACGAAGCTATTTTAAGCAATACAGCATTAACCTTTATAGTGCTTTAAACACATTGTGCATTAAATATATATCACTATGGCCCTTTACAGCATGTAATTTAAATTAATAGTTTAGAAAATATTACAAATTTAAATTGCAGGGACATAGCGGTTGCGGCGGTACCGGCCGAGTGGAGTGCATGCCTATCGCGACAACATAATCCGTACTTATAAGTACGTTACGATAAATTAAAATATATATATATGTATTCAAAATTTTATGATGGTATTTAAATACTAAAGTGAATTTTTTAAGACAAAACTTGCTTTTCAGCGCGACAATTTTTTCGAACTTTGCAGAGTGCACAATACTCACCGGATGTATCGGAGAAGATGTATTGATTCCCCGAATTCCTGTGATACCATCGGATTTACCGTTCCAATTTAAACGTCTACAATTTCCGCTAAAGATATCTTTTGCAATGACCATTAATAAATCGCAGGGTCAATTCGGATTGTTCCACTATGTCCCACCAAGCCGCCCCACTGGTGGGACATAGTGGAATGCTACAAATTATGTCGCGGAATATGCCCCACTAAATCGACTCGGTGGGGCGGATTCCGTGACATGAAAAACCTGGTGGCTTTTGCCCCACCAGGGTTATCACATTACTGTTTGTTTAGAATTTTCATACGACTCCATGTTTCTCCACATGTAAGCGAAACGCCATCTAGCGGCAACATGTGAACTTTAGTTTCTTGAATCTCTCCGAAGCATTGGACTGTGTGAATCTCTGAGAGAATTATTTAAAAAATAAACATACTGACACTTCCATCCTTATTTATCTGTTGGGGCACAGCGGACATCCAAGTGAGTGGTGCCATCTATCTGTTTTTGACGGAGTTATAGCTGTCAAAGTAGGAGGTGGTGACTAGCGGGAAGCAGCTTCTCCTCCACATGACACGACACTGAGTTGTAAGAGAGGGAAAAAACAAGGCATGCAACTATGGGGCCATCCATAAAGTACGTCACACGAATTTCATGATTTTTGTGCCTCTTTCAAGAGTAACCTCTAAAGAAAACATGTTTGTAATGTCTAATGACAGAAAAGCTGTGAACGTTGTATATAAAGACATTCTGTAGTATATTTAGTATCAGCATTGCACCCGTGCGAAGCCGGGGCGGGTCGCTAGTATACTATATAATATACTATACGAGGTCAACTATTCGCGCCCGTCGATATAACAGTACCCGTGCGAACGTCCCCGCCATTCAAATATAAATAACAAGATAAAAGATATATCAAAGTACCGTTTGCAGTTATTATTTTGCCTTGTTCGAACGATATGTATGTAGTGATTAAGAATTACACCAAATCAAAGTTATAAAAAGTATGAGCAGGATGCCCACACACCGGATACATTGCATGAAATACGTTTATTGCAAATATAGGTAATATATTTTGTTCATAGTGGTTGGCCTTTTGCAGGGGCCCGCCTGGGGAAGTACCACACCTTTGTCAGTTACAACTAATATCTCAAGCGCAGTGCAGTGCCGCGCACAATTTAGAATTTAAAAACACTGGGTGGCAGTGTCTGATATGAGCAATCATGATGCTTACCATCGAGCACCTGATTTGCTCGTCTTGTTGCTCACTATCATAAAAAAAATACTAATAAAAAAACAATGTTAAAATTAATGCATAGAAATATGGACGGTAAACAACCGGCGAAGTTATCGCATTCGGCGATATCTAACAAGCACGATGACGATGTTGTTCAGAGGAGGACGACGACCTGATCCTCATCGAGCGCGAGATAGAGACCATCGACCTGCTGACGGCGGAGGAGGAGGAGGACGTCCCCCTCCCGCCCCTCCTACCCGCCCGCATCAAGCGGGAGCCTGGGGAGGAGGACACGAGGGAGTCTCTGCAGGTGACTGTTTCTCTTGCTTCATGTCTTCGCTGACTCGACATTTTCTCACTCCTTGTTGTCCAAGGAGTAGGCGGAGGTGTACCTAGGACTCGGTCCCGTAGTAGCTAGGTTGTAATAGGGGGCGAGCCTATTGCCATTGGGCACAGATCATGTCAGACATGTAGACAGTTCGGATGAGCAGCGTTCGGGAGCATATCTTCGTGTAAGGACTATGAGCAGTGTGTGTTGGCAGCGATGATATATGGCACCGAGACGTGGTCCCTTATTACCGTTGGCCTCAGGAGTAGGTCGGAGTCGCTCCACGAGCTATGGAGCGAGCTATGCTCGGGCTCGCCTTGCGAGATCACATCCGGAGCGACTGGAGTGGGTGTGGACTGTGGACCGACCACCGTTGGGGAGGACGGAGGACGAAGCGGAGGCCACGGTTCCGCCCTCCAGACCGTCTTTGAGATAATTCCTAATCACTATTCACTATCTATACTAATCTATACTAATATTATAAAGAGAGAAACTTTGTTTTTTTGTTTGTAACGAATAGGCTCCGAAACTACTGGACCGATTTTAAAAATTCTTTCACTTATGGATAGCTTAATTCAGTGTGAGTGCCATAGGCTATATGAGATTTTGAAAAAAAATAGGGATCCGTAAGAAAACTGCAATATTGTGAACCAAGGTGTCACATAATATAATTACCATATTCATAAATTTGCGTGCGCTGTGAAAACCATTGATGGTAGAATAATATAATGTACTAGGGGTTTGTAGTACTTATCAATATCTACAAAATAGTCCACGGAAATTTTATCCATCTATTTTGGTTTAGTCACAATAATCGAAACAGACATTATATGCATGCGCTGTGAAAAGTATTGGTGGTAGAATAAAGTAATGTATTAGGGGTTTGTAGTACTTATCAATACCTACAAAACAGTATACATAGATTATATCCATCTTTTTTGGTTTAGTCACAATAATCGAAAAAGTGATTATTTTTCATGCGGTGTGAAAACTATTGGTGGTAGAGTAAAGAAATGTACTAGGGGTTTGTAGTACTTATCAATACCTACAAAACATTATAGGTACATAGATTATATCCATCTTTTTTGGTTTAGTCACAATAATCGAAGCAGTGATTATTTTTCATGAGGTGTGAAAACTATTGGTGGTAGATTAAAGTAATGTACAGTAATTATCAATACCTACAAAACAGTATACATAGATTATATCCATCTTTTTTGGTTTAGTCACAATAATCGAAGCAGTGATTATTTTTCATGCAGTGTGAAAACTATTGATGGTAGATTAAAGTAATGTACTAGGGGTTTGTAGTAATTACCAATATCTACAAAATAGTCTACGGACATTATATCCATCTATTTTGGTTTAGTCACAATAATCGAAAGTCATTATATGCATGCGCTGTGAAAAGTATTGGTGGTAGAATAAAGTAATGTACTAGGGGTTTGTAGAGTAGTACTTATCAATATCTTCAAAATAGCCCACGATAAATTTATGGGTTTGTGTAGTAGGTACTTATAAATATTCGAAATAGCCCGCGGACAATTTAAACATGTGTTAAGGTTTGGTCATTGTAACAGAAATAGTCATTAATTTGCGTGCGCTGCGTAAACCATTAGGGTTATATTTATTAAAATACAATGTATCACGAATTTACTCCTGATAAACGTCCACTATACCTACTTCTGCTACCCGTGCGAAGCCGGGGCGGGTCGCTTGTATATAATAAAATCCTAAATGACTCCCTGACTGACATGCAACGCAGAGCCCAAACCGCTGATCCTAGAGACTTGGAATTTGGAATGTAGGTTGTTTTTGTTGTCTAGACGTATGCTAAGGACGGATTTTTGAAATTTCACATTGTAAAGGGTCCAAAAAGACGTCAAAATTTTGATATAAATCTCCCATATTTTACAATTATATTGCGAACGGGTTAAGTCGCTGTGCTCACACTAGTGAAAAAATACAATTCGCTCGACCCGGGGATCAAACCGCACTAATGTGTAATTATGGTGAGCGACCGTAATGAATGAATGGATCGATCGATCGATTGCATGAACGATTGTTGTTTGTTACCTCTCAGGCTCGCAGGAGACGTGTGGCGGAGGCCCTGGAGCGGGAGCTGGAGGAGCAGCTGCGGCAGGTGGAGGAGTGTACCCACTCCGGGAACAAGAGGATCAAGTTCGAGACCGACAGCGAGGAGGACAGCGACGGCCGGGAGGACGACGGAGACCTGGATGGTGCACCGAATATAGGTGACTCCTCTGCTTTACTCTGTTTAACACTATTTATATATCGATGGGGCTGGCGACTGGCAACTGACAAGTGCCAGCTGATCTCAGATGGCACCGCCAATATATGGACTCTTTGGAGGGAGAATTAAACATTTCTGATATTATTCATATTTATATTGTTTTTTCTCCGTTTTGCTATTAAGAATATATGTATCACTATAATATAATAAAATCCTAAATGACTCCCTGACTGACACGCTACGCCGAGCCCAAACCGCTGATCCTAGAGATTTGAGACTTGAAATGTATGTTGTTTTCGTTGTGTGGACGTGTGCTAAGAAAGGATTTTTGACAATTCACTTTGTAAGGGTTCCAAAAAGGGCGTCGAAATGTTAATATAAAACTCCCATAATCATAATTGCGAGCGAGCAAAGCCGCTGTTCTTACACTAGTCACATATCTATACTAATATTATAAAGAGAGAAACTTTGTTTTTTTGTTTTTTTGTTTTTTTGTTTGTAACGAATAGGCTCCGAAACTACTGGACCGATTTTAAAAATTCTTTCACTTATGGATAGCTTAATTCAGTGTGAGTGCCATAGGCTATATGAGATTTTGAAAAAAAATGGGGATCCGTAAGAAAACTGCAATATTGTGAACCAAGGTGTTACATAATATAATTACCATATTCATAAATTTGCGTGCGCTGTGAAATGGATTGATGGTAGAATAATATAATGTACTAGGGGTTTGTAGTACTTATCAATACCTACAAAACAGTATACATAGATTATATCCATCTTTTTTGGTATAGTCACAATAATCGAAAAAGTGATTATTTTTCATGCGGTGTGAAAACTATTGGTGGTAGAGTAAAGTAATGTACTAGGGGTTTGTAGTACTTATCAATACCTACAAAACAGTATACATAGATTATATCCATCTTTTTTGGTTTAGTCACAATAATCGAAAAAGTGATTATTTTTCATGCGGTGTGAAATCTATTGGTGGTAGAGTAAAGTAATGTACTAGGGGTTTGTAGTACTTATCAATACCTACAAAACAGTATACATAGATTATATCCATCTTTTTTGGTTTAGTCACAATAATCGAAAAAGTGATTATTTTTCATGCGGTGTGAAAACTATTGGTGGTAGAGTAAAGTAATGTACTAGGGGTTTGTAGTACTTATCAATACCTACAAAACAGTATACATAGATTATATCCATCTTTTTTGGTTTAGTCACAATAATCGAAAAAATGATTATTTTTCATGCGGTGTGAAAACTATTGGTGGTAGAGTAAAGTAATGTACTAGGGGTTTGTAGTACTTATCAATACCTACAAAACAGTATATATAGATTATATCCATCTTTTTTGGTTTAGTCACAATAATCGAAAAAGTGATTATTTTCATGCGGTGTGAAAACTATTGGAGGTAGAGTAAAGTAATGTACTAGGGGTTTGTAGTACTTATCAATACCTACAAAACAGTATACATAGATTATATCCATCTTTTTTGGTTTAGTCACAATAATCGAAAAAGTGATTATTTTTCATGCGGTATGAAAACTATTGGTGGTAGAGTAAAGTAATGTACTAGGGGTTTGTAGTACTTATCAATACCTACAAAACAGTATACATAGATTATATCCATCTTTTTTGGTTTAGTCACAATAATCGAAAAAGTGATTATTTTTCATGCGGTGTGAAAACTATTGGTGGTAGAGTAAAGTAATGTACTAGGGGTTTGTAGTACTTATCAATACCTACAAAACAGTATACATAGATTATATCCATCTTTTTTGGTTTAGTCACAATAATCGAAAAAGTGATTATTTTTCATGCGGTGTGAAAACTATTGGTGGTAGAGTAAAGTAATGTACTAGGGGTTTGTAGTACTTATCAATACCTACAAAACAGTATACATAGATTATATCCATCTTTTTTGGTTTAGTCACAATAATCGAAAAAATGATTATTTTTCATGCGGTGTGAAAACTATTGGTGGTAGAGTAAAGTAATGTACTTGGGGTTTGTAGTACTTATCAATACCTACAAAACAGTATACATAGATTCTATCCATCTTTTTTGGTTTAGTCACAATAATCGAAAAAGTGATTATTTTTCATGCGGTGTGAAAACTATTGGTGGTAGAGTAAAGTAATGTACTAGGGGTTTGTAGTACTTATCAATACCTACAAAACAGTATACATAGATTATATCCATCTATTTTGGTTTAGTCACAATAATTGAAGCAGTGATTATTTTTCATGCGGTGTGAAAACTATTGGTGGTAGAGTAAAATAATGTACTAGGGGTTTGTAGTACTTATTAATACCTACAAAACAGTATACATAGATTATATCCATCTTTTTTTGTTTAGTCACAATAATCGAAGCAGTGATTATTTTTCATGCGGTGTGAAAACTATCGGTGGTAGATTAAAGTAATATACTAGGGGATTGTATTAATTATCAATACCTACAAAACAGTATACATAGATTATATCCATCTTTTTTGGTTTAGTCACAATAATCGAAGCAGTGATTATTTTTCATGCGGTGTGAAAACTATTGGTGGTAGAGTAAAGTAATGTACTAGGGGTTTGTAGTACTTATCAATACCTACAAAACAGTATACATAGATTATATCCATCTTTTTTGGTTTAGTCACAATAATCGAAAAAGTAATTATTTTTCATGCGGTGTGAAAACTATTGGTGGTAGAGTAAAGTAATGTACTAGGGTTTGTAGTACTTATCAATACCTACAAAACAGTATACATAGATTATATCCATCTATTTTGGTTTAGTCACAATAATTGAAGCAGTGATTATTTTTCATGCGGTGTGAAAACTATTGGTGGTAGAGTAAAATAATGTACTAGGGGTTTGTAGTACTTATTAATACCTACAAAACAGTATACATAGATTATATCCATCTTTTTTGGTTTAGTCACAATAATCGAAGCAGTGATTATTTTTCATGCGGTGTGAAAACTATCGGTGGTAGATTAAAGTAATGTACTAGGGGATTGTATTAATTATCAATACCTACAAAACAGTATATACATAGATTATATCCATCTTTTCTGGTTTAGTCACAATAATCGAAGCAGTGATTATTTTTCATGTGGTGTGAAAAGTATTGGTGGTAGAATAAAGTAATGTACTAGGGGTTTGTAGTACTCATCAATATCTTCAAAATAGCCCACGATAAATTATAACATGTGTTAAGGTTTGGTCATTGTAACAGAAATAGTCATTAATTTGCGTGCGCTGCGTAAACCATTAGGGTTATATTTATTAAAATACAATGTATCACGAATTTACTCCTGATAAACGTCCACTATACCTTCTTCTGCTACCCGTGCGAAGCCGGGGCGGGTCGCTAGTAAATAATAAGGTAGATAAAAGAAGAACTATGAAAAAGAGGCGCGTGGAAAGGATGCAGACCTAACCCAATGCTATATCGATTGCCTATCAGGCCGGTCTGTTTCCTTTAGAGGGTTTACTAAATCGATTATAAATAGTTTCTAACATTTTAGATTTAGTATAATATGTGCTCGACGGTGTGATGTAGGTCACGTAAAACAAAAAATAATAATAGTTAACGGTCTATCTGAAATACACATTTTAATATAAAAACTTAATAAATTGTAAACCTGAGGATTTACCAATGTTTTAATAACTTTCCTTGAGATGTTTATGACATACACTCCCTTTTAGGCTCAAACCTACTCTTTTTATCGCTCGTAGCCACAATTATTTAAGTAATCTATAATATATAAAGTATCTAGTCTAATGTCGAGGATACTAGTGGCCTCCGGTTTGTTTACCATTTAACAAACTACATAATCTAGGAACTTATTAAAAAACTGAATTCACCACAAATTTAATATTGAACGGGTTTGTTTTTGGTAACTTTGCTACCAATAACAAACCCGTGCCACTTTGACAGTTGACAGTTGTCGACATTCAGTTCTAATCTAGAACTGTGGACGACGTTATATCGGGTTCCATTTGTTATAACACTAGCTGTGCCCCGCGGATTCACCCGCCCGTGAGAATATCGGAAAAAAAGTACCCCATGTGTTATTCCAGAGGGTCTAAGCTACCTACACACCAAATTTCAGGCTAATCGGTTGAGTAGTTTTGTCGTGAAAGAGTAACAAACATCCATCCATTCATCCATCCTCACAATCTTTCGCGTTTATAATATTAGTAGGATTATAACGTTACACCTAGCGAAGCAATATTTTAGACTTATGACATTTTCATACGGTTCCGTTGTGATTATGATTGGTCGACTGTTAGCATCGCATCCGTCCGTCTGAACACACTTCGATGAATATTTCTCCGAAAATCAAATTCGTTTCGAATGTTTTGTCGAACTACAAATTTCGTTCATGTAAATTCAAACCGTGTGAACTCGAAATTATGATGCGAACGGAGCATATCCGCCGTCTCGTTCTATCTCTATACGTCTGCCTCTCTCACATCGTATAACAATTGTTATGTAGATCCAAAGCTGCTAATGACAGCAATAGTGCGATTGGAGCGAGTGGACGCCCGTGCTCCCGCCGAGCACGAGCACGAGCACGGGCACGAGCACGAGCACGGGCACGAGCACGAGCACGAGCACGAGCACGGCGCGCGGGCCGCCGCCGAGTCTATGGTGGCGCATCTGCTGGACGTCGAACACAAGGAGCACAATGAATCTGAATCTGAATCGGACTCGCTGCACATCGTCGACGATGCCGTGAGTTTATATTATACGGCTTTCTATAATATTGTTATGCTTAGTGTTCACTGTTCTCTCGAGGCCGTTCGACTGGATACATAGCTTAATATATACCTCTCGTATAATCAAATATATCGTATGATCGATCATAAAGTCAATATGTCGGTGTGAGACGGAGGTCGACGCATAGCGGTCGAGCGGAGGCAGCACGGAGCAGCGGAGGGTACATTATGAGCGATCGAACACTGACCCTCGGGCCCGATGACAGTGTTGCGAACCGCGCGGAATCGTTAAACGTATATCTATACTAATATTATAAAGATAGAAACTTTGTTTTTTTGTTTGTAACGAATAGGCTCCGAAATTACGGGACCGATTTTAAAAATTCTTTCACTTATGGATAGCTTAATTCAGTGTGAGTGACATAGGCTATATGAGATTTAGAAAAAAAATAGGGATCCGTAAGAAAACTGCAATATTGTGAACCAAGGTGTCACATAATATCATTACCATATTATACATTAATTTGCGTGCGCTGTGAAATCTATTGATGGTAGAATAAAATAATGTAAAGGGTTTGTAGTACTTATTAGTATCTACAAAATGGTCTACGGAAATGTTATAACTATTGGTGGTAGATTAAAGTAACGTACTAGGGGTTTGTAGTATTTACCAATATCTACAAAATAGTGAACAGACATTATATCCATCTTTTTTTGGTTTAGATAATCGAAGATGTCACTATTTTTATGCGGTATTAAAACTATTGGTGGTAGAAATAATGTACTAGGGGTTTATAGTAGTAGGTACTTATATATCTTCAAAATAGCCCGCGGTAAATTTATACATGTGTTAAGGTTTGGTCATTGTAACAGAAATAGTCATTAATTTGCGTGCGCTGCGTAAACCATTAGGGTTATATCACGAATTTACTCCTGTTAAAACGTTCACTATACCTACTTTTGCTACCCGTGCGAAGCCGGGGCGGGTCGCTAGTTTTAAATAAAATATAGGGTTTTCCAATATGGACTTCCGAACTTTGAGCATTGTCAGTTGTTAGCGGCCATCTTGTTGAAACTACATCTGTCAAATTGACTATTATTTATTGTTTGTTTTGCCAAATACCTTGGACGGATACGCGTGCACATGATAAAATTGTTTTATCAAAATGGGTGTTCTGTTGGGGCAATGTTCCGCGCGCTGCGTCCATTGTACGGTCGCGCTACTACGGCGGTACGGCGGCCGCTATACGTCGATCATTACCAACTTCATTTGGCCTGACTTGGACGATATGGACACCGACGACATCTGGTATCATCAGCAGGGCTATTGGCGTTCTTCATAATCACCAGTCGCTATCAGGACTTTGACATTTGTAGTTAATGTCAAATCAAGTTAATAGTCACTAAAGTGATAGTCACCAAGAACGCCAATAGCCCCCCAGGACGGCGCCACGTGCCACACAGCTCATGCCACAGTGGACATTCTGCACGAACGATTTGAGGGCGTTGTCATCTCACGTGGAGGTGATGTGAACTGCCCACCGAGATCGTGTGATTTGACCACATTTAATTACGTTTTTCTTGTGGGGTTTTCTTAAGTCGCAGCTCTATGGGAATAGGCTACAAACCACAGCGGTCCTCGAAGCCAACATAACCGATGCCATCGGTCAAATTCATCCTGATATATGCGCTAAAGTCATTGGAGGAAAATTAAACAATTCGGATGCGTGCTACCCAGGGAAGACGCGGCGGATATTTAAGTGATGTTATATTCCACACAATAATGGCATCGGTAGGACTTCCAAACGAATAAAAAATTTCCATGATATCACACACACTCCTTACAAGGGATAATCTACCAAAATCATAATTATCGTCGTCATCTCAGCCACAGGACGTCCACCGCTGAACATAGGCTTCCCCTATAGATTTTCATCCAGTCCGGCTGCAAGCGGCCCGCCTCCAGCGTGTTAACTACCCAGTTACGTTTCGCTTCACACCGTACAAGTTCAACGAATGTCGATTATCGAATGCACATCGACTCGTGGTTTATTCGCTGCGGCGACATCGCCCGGGAAAAGTCAATCCCCACCGTGACTCGTCGCATTTATCACGTTTGACGGGGGACTTCCAAAACAAACTAATCGAGATGTGGGATGAAAATTAAGTAATATTGTAATTCGTAACTCGTCAAAGTCGCTAGATACAAATAAATCCAAAAGAGTGTGATGCAACGCCCGCTAAATGAAGGTTTGTCACAGGAGTCGGCGGAGGCGAGTCCCTCCCGACACAAGAGGATCCAGCTCCCGGACATAGAGGAGGTGCGCCGCGCCAACCGCCGCATGCTCACTGCACAGGTCGCGCCCAGGACGCTCGCAGGTACACTGTCTGGCACCTTGGTTGGTACAGTTGTGTGTGCTGCCAGCTAGTGTAGTAACATTGTGTTGCAGAGGGCCGGCTGCCGCTGGAGGAGGGCGATGGCGACGGCTGCACGCTGTCTGCGGAGACCCTCGCCGAGGTGCTGCAGACCGTCACACAGGTGATGTATCGTGTCATACCCGATACTGTGCGCTGTGGCTCCTAACCTTCTTATTGCGTAGACGAATCGGTCGAGTCTATCCGAAACGTATGCAAATTTATTCTCATTTTCACACCCAATTACTGAATTTCTAGCGTAGTATCATCGGCCATAAGACTCGTTTTATGTTTAGTAGGAATAGGAATAATAGGTAACTCATTTATTGTATATTAAGAATAAAAAAGGTCCTAATACAATTCCTCGAGGAACTCCCCTATCATTGTAGAGCAACTTTGATCTGTTTACAGTTTTTGTTCCACTCAGTATTTTAGCTTAGATGTTTCCGCATATTTCTTTCCGGCCATCCGTCGGCCTTTTCTCTCGTACAATTATATACTTAAAGTATTTTTAATGACAGACCACGATCGACATGATCAAAAGCCTCGCTCATATCGAGCGAGATCGCCGATATCGGATTCCATCGAATAAAGTTCACTCTAATTATTGCTATTTTATATCTGAATATCGTACAGACTTCAAACGAGTCATAGTGTGTTCGTCCGCATCCATCACGGAGATCAAAATGAATATAAGAATAGGTGTTTCTATCGACATTCGTGCAACCGCTCAACATCGCGTGTAGCGTGTGTGTAGTGTGTGGTGTGTAGTGTGTGGTGTGTGCGTACAGAGCGGCAGGCGGTCGGCGCGGCGCGGCGGCAGCGGGCAGCACTGCTGCCTGGCGCGCAAGCACCGCGCCGTGAACGACGCGCGCGCCCGCCTCGCCGCGCGCGCCGCCCGCGCGCCGCCGCCGCCGCTCGACATACACGGGTGAGTCGCCGCGAGCCCGCGACTGTCGGCCGCACGCGAGGCCGTGTGTCTGATGGTGTGTCATGTATGTTGCAGCACACGATGTAAGGCTCCGTGCTCGTGCTGCTGTGTGGACGAACTGCGAGCCGACGGACAGCAGCGAACCGCACTGGCCGCACTCGAGGCCGCACGCGTGCGGCTGCACGAGGCTATGGAGCGAGCCGCACTGCACGTGAGTACACTACGGAGCCGCACTGGCCGCACTCGAGGCCGCACGAGTGCGGCTGCACGAGGCTATGGAACGAATCATAACTTGTTACCGAAATGTGTTTTAAGTTTTAATACTTGCTGCATAATAGATGGTTACTTGTAACAGCTGTCGATGTACTTATTGCAATAAATATACCTTTTTGTACAGATAGTTTAAAAATGTACTACTGTTACTTACTCGTATGTCACTGTGTAGCACAGTTGGTAATGAGCGATTGTGAGTACCAACTCAAACCTACGGGGTTTAATGGTACAATATAAATGTTCTGTTTTTTATATGTATTAACTAAATTTAAAAAAAAAAAACTTACGAAGTTAAATCTATCCATAAAATTAAACAGATTTCCGATAAAACAGCAAAAAATTATATACAAAAATGCGATGGGCATTTTAGTTGATCCATTTCGTACGGCAAGTCAACATTATTGAAAGTTGTACAATCCGAGGAGTAACGTATGATCGTGGTGAACGGTTGCAGAGGAACGAACACTCGGAGGGCAGCAGCTCGGACTCCGACGGAGCCACCGCTGGAGGGGGACGTCCACCAGGTATGGAGATGCTGTGTGTTGAAGCCGATCCAGGTTACAAGTAAAAGCGGGCTTTTAGACAACAAACTTATAATTAAAACAAAAAGAAATAAAATCCGAATATACCTAGATCGTGCTGATATAGTGTATCCCGGGCTCGACCCGCCCGCAGTTGGCGGGATACGGGACCTCTTACCGGTTTGACACAATCCTGTGGAAAATTTACCAAATCGATGTTTTGTATTCCCCCGTTTCCTCCGAATATGGTGACCCTATTCGATATATCCTGATATTTTAAAGTTTATAAAGTTTATAAAAAAAAAAGTTTATAATTAAAGGTACTCTCCATACAAGCAACGTGTTTTTGCTCAATATTTATTTCTAGATTTCTTTCTTGTATCGTGAAAACGGCATCAGCTAGGTATTTGATTTTTTCACGGAACGTTAATGATTATGATTGCTATAATATGAAATAATTATGACTAGATAAAATTAATAAATAACTGGAGCGTTCATACAAATCACGATTTTTTTTGCATCGTTTCACGCTGTAATACCATAATGGCAATAGTTATCTACTTGAAAATCTTACACAATATGGGTAATTATAATAGCTATAACAACAAATACTAAAAATTAAATAAATTCAAAAATTCAAGGACTTTCCCATAAAAGATACTTTTCCGACTTATTAAAATCAAATAAGACTAATTCTGACTAGAGTTTTCGAAGAAGATTTCAATCAATATTTGGTAATAACATATAACATTATGATGATTTACCTTATATTGTACGAGTAAGATACCGTATCCTGTGTAATATTTATAATCTAGATACCTATCTATTGCATACCATCATCAGGTTATCTGTACAAAAACTCCTTAATGTGATGAGACTGCCGGTTACTTACAGTCTTCCTTATTATTTCAAGTTTTAACAAAAATCATTGCCACCTCCCTCACGTTCCCTTAACTAACAACCCTAAAATACCATATCTCTAAATATTTTCAATACGTAAAAATCATAGATAAACAAAGTACCTATTGAACAGCAGCAGTGAGGTTAACCTATTTAGGAACTGTTAAATAAATAGATAAAGAATACATACAATCTATTACATCTAATCCACATATTGGTATTTTTGTAAAACGATCAGTTACCTCTTAAAAACAATAATAAGTAAGTATAATAAAATCATGAATTTAGTAAAATACTACAACATCTGCTCTTTGTTTTTTTTTGGAAGCTGGTCATTAAGATTGAGTCTGGAACAAATAGTTCATCGTCAAGTGGCACTTCAATGGACAGAAAAACATGGACAAACAATGTGTGAAGATTGGTTTCAAGAGGAACAATAGAGTCCGGATAGTACAAGGAACGTGTTTTTCAATAAAAGTGGTAGACCCGCAGATTTTTTATGATACTTGCTTTAGAAATTGACGTTTGATAAGAATTTATTATGTGACTTACTTGACCGACAATTGTTTTTTTATTAATTTGCTGTGTAAGGTACATTAATTTGATGAGGAGACGTGATTTCTATAGCTATATCAGTACATACGGTAGAGAGTGAGGAGCCCTTCACATGCGCGTCCCAACACGCATTTGACAAGTTTATTATCAATTTTGAATTGCTTAATATTAATTTAAAAATATATTATAGTGATTTTTGAATCGGATGATACATAATTTTCATTAAATTTTCAGATTAAATTTAAAAATACGACTTTTGTTTTCAAATACTCAATTCCTACATGGTAACAGCACATAGTCCACGTACTCGCGGTATCTTCCGGTGAACATCAGGTAACACTAGGGACGCGGGTGATTATATAGAGTATCATTATTGTCACAGAAGTGACGAGGATCGAAGCTCCCCCCGCGCCTCCCGCCCCGCCGCCCCCGACCCTCGCCGCACGCCGGAACAAGAAGAGGCGGAAGAAGAAGAATCGCGACCGGCGGGTGAAGGAGGAGCAGCCCGCGCCCGACGCCGACCCGCTGCGGGAGTGGATCAGGCAGAAGAACATCGCCGCCAGGTTCTTCGACCTCAACCTGAAGAAGGACGACCGGAAGAAGCCCGCCCCCGCCGCCCCGAGCCCCAACCTCACGGTGCAGGTCGCCCCCATGACTCCCGCCCCCGACCCCTCCTCGTTCGTGAAGCTGGTCCCGAGCGACACGGCCGCCCCCTCCGCCGTGGTCGACCTCTGCGACTCCGAGGAAGCCCCCAGCGACAGCGACACCGACAGCGACAGTGACGCGAGCGACCCTGTGCGCGCGCCACCCGAGGCCCCCACACGGCGCTACACATTCGACCGGAGCTCGCGCTCGGTCCGCCCGGCCCCGCCGGCCCCGCCGGCCCCCGTGCACCCGCCGGACTCGCAGTTGAGACACGTCACCATCGATGGGAAACTGCAGGTGAACTGAACACATTACATTATCGTTGAATTAATTCTAAATGACTCGCCGACCGCCATGCGACACCGAGCCCGAACCGCCGAACTTGGTCATGTACTGAGAAAAGATTACTGAAAGTTATATTATAAAGGTAAGGTTCAAATAAGGGTGTTAAATTTCGATATGAAACTCCCATATCTCCGTAACCATGCATGGCACAAATTTAAATTTTGGTACATGGCCTTCTAGGAATTTGACACAATCCTGTGAAAAATTTACCAAATCGACGTTTTGTAATCCCCTGTTTCCTCCGAATATTATAAACCCATTCTATAAGTTTATATCCTGATATTTTTTTAGTGCAGTTACCTATGTCTCTGTCATTTTAATTTTTCTTATAATCCCTCGGTTTTTTCACAGTGAACTTCTAAAAGTCCCAGTTTTACTCGCGTGATCGGATACAAAACATAGATTTAGTAAACTTTCCATAGGATTGTGTAAACTGCTAAGAAGTCTTCTTTCCCGGTAATGGTGATCGGTGCGTCGTTCATGTTTCAAGCGGCATCTGTATTCAATATCCCTGAGGGAATTATTTAAAGAAATAAACATACTGACCCTACCATCCTTATACATTTATGAGAACATCATGTATGTGCGTAAAAATTTACATAAATTAAAATTAAATAGTGACCTTCATAATTTTAATACTAGGAATAAAGACAAAATAGCTGCACCTAGCTTTAGATTATCTAAAACAAATAAAAAGACATTCTTGGGAAATAGTGTACGTTTCTATAATAAAATCCCAAAAGAGATAACTGGGCTCTCAGAGGGTAAATTCAAAACCTATATAAAATCTACTTTACTAAGGAAGGCTTATTATAAAGTCAACCAGTACATAGAGGACAAAGATGCCTGGAAACTTCTGCATGGCCGCCTCGCGGCACATTCAAAGAAAACGAATGTAACCAAACCAAATATTGTGAAACTATCTGTTGAAAAAATTAAGCCCTACAAGTTCCTTGTGCGTTCTTCTTGTAGAGGTATCTTTCCAAACGCACGGTAGACTCAGTACTGTTTATCTTCATTGACGTGCAAAAGTGTCAGATTATAACCTATTTGAATAAATCTGTTTGAGTTTGAGCTTGAGAACAGTAGTGAGTAGCATTATTTTGGTGCAACTCGCTATGGGATTAAAGTTCGATACAATTTATGTGACTCACCGGCCGACAGTTACCTGATTGGTATCTTTTTAATAATTAGCTGCGTTAGGTACGTTTAGCAGGTGAGGAGAGGTGATATCCACAGGTAGCTCGCGAGGGCTGCTGTTCTCACAGAATCATTAGTTTAATACATCATAATTGAAATTATCTTATACTTTATGCATTAAAACTTATAAAAATACAGTATTTTAATTATAAAATCATATAGTCAGTAAAATTTCGTATTAGGCCTCTGAAGGTCTACTGTCAGACCTGTGTGCCTATGGACCAACTGTTACTATTCGACATTCCATACGAAATGGATCAATTGACTAATCTACCGGATTTGTATGAGAATTCGAATATATTTTTTAATAATTTTACTTATAGTATACCTTTTTGTAAAACGTCGTATACGTTTATTGTGCGAGCGGAGTGCATCCGCCGTCTCTCTCTCTCCATCAGTGTATCTCTCGTTCTCGTGAGGTATGGTGGTCCCGCTGCGAGCTCCATCGGTATATAATATGGAACGATTCGTTCCGCAGGTGTTCCAAATCTCTGCGGACGGGCAGCTGACCCCCCTCGCGACCGCCCCCGCGCCCGCCCCCGCCCCCGCGCCCGCCCGCGCCCCCGCGCCTGCCCGCGCCCCCGCGGCCCCCGCCCCCGTGGCCCCCGCCCCCGCGGCCCCCGCCCCCGCCCCCGCGGCCCGGACCACGGCGTCGCCTCTCCCCTTCAAGGTGATGGAGTACAGGAACCACGGTATGTACATATACTGTAGCGACACCAATCTATACTAATATTATAAAGAGATAAACTTTGTTTTTTTGTTTTTTTTGATTTTTTGTTTTTTGTTTGTAACGAATAGGCTCCGAAACTACTGGACCGATTTTGAAAATTCTTTCACTTATGGATAGCTTAATTCAGTGTGAGTGCCATAGGCTATATGAGATTTTGAAAAAAAATAGGGATCCGTAAGAAAACTGCAATATTGTGAACCAAGGTGTCACATAATATAATTACCATATTCATAAATTTGCGTGCGCTGTGAAATCCATTGATGGTAGAATAATATAATGTATTAGGGGTTTGTAGTACTTATCAATATCTACAAAATAGTCCACGGAAATTTTATCCATCTATTTTGGTTTAGTCACAATAATCGAAACAGACATTATATGCATGCGGTGTGAAAAGTATCGGTGGTAGAATAAAGTAATGTATTAGGGGTTTGTAGTAATTATCAATGCCTACAAAACGGTATACATAGATTATATCCATCTTTTTTGGTTTAGTCACAATAATGGAAGCAGTGATTATTTTTCATGCGGTGTGAAAACTATTGGTGGTAGAGTAAAGTAATGTACCTACTAGGGGTTTGTAGTAATTATCAATGCCTACAAAACGGTATGCATAGATTATATCCATCTTTTTTGGTTTAGTCACAATAATCGAAGCAATGATTATTTTTCATGCGGTGTGAAAACTATCGGTGGTAGATTAAAGTAATGTACTAGAGGTTTGTAGTAATTATCAATATCTACAAAACAGTATACATAGATTTTATCCATCTTTTTTGGTTTAGTCACAATAATCGAAGCAGTGATTATTTTTGATGCGGTGTGAAAACTATTGGTGGTAGATTAAAGTAATGTACCTACTAGGGGTTTGTAGTAATTATCAATGCCTACAAAACGGTATGCATAGATTATATCCATCTTTTTTGGTTTAGTCACAATAATCGAAGCAATGATTATTTTTCATGCGGTGTGAAAACTATCGGTGGTAGATTAAAGTAATGTACTAGAGGTTTGTAGTAATTATCAATATCTACAAAACAGTATACATAGATTTTATCCATCTTTTTTGGTTTAGTCACAATAATCGAAGCAGTGATTATTTTTGATGCGGTGTGAAAACTATTGGTGGTAGATTAAAGTAATGTACTAGGGGTTTGTAGTACTTATCAATATCTTCAAAATAGCCCACGATAAATTTATACATGTGTTAAGGTTTAGTCATTGTAACAGAAATAGTCATTAATTTGGGTCCGATATTAACGAAAACTTCAAACGCACCATGTTTGAAGTTTTCGTTAATATCGGGCGTCGTGTACAAAATATGTTAGTGTTAATATATAGTTATCGTCCGTTTGTGTGCACAGAGGGGCGGCGCACGGTGGTGCTCCGCGGGCCTCCCCCGGCGCCGGGGGCGGGGGCGGGGGCGGGGGCGGGGGCCAGGGGCGGGGGACGCAAGGCCGCGGGGGACACCTCCGTCAACATCGTGTACAGGTTCTCCGGTACGTCGCCGTCACACTATACTCTATACGTACATGTCGTGCACACCTGCAGCGGACTACCCCGGAGTGACACATGGGGTTGTTTTTATCCCGATATTAAATCGATAAGAAAGACTACGCGGGTGACACCGCGGGTCACAGCTAGTAATATAATCTATGTCTGTCTGGAAGAGATCGCTCCGAGCGATGAGACCGCCAATTATTACACTATTCGACATACTGTTTTGTTTTATTTATAAGATTTATTGTTTTGTGGTGTACCAATAAAGTGTTTATCTATGTATCTATATTATTAGTAGAAAACAGAATGAACGTGTGAAACTCCTTGAATAAAACTGTACAAGAATCCGACCTCTTTGGATTTAAACTTCGCGCGCTAAATACTCTGTGGTCGCCGACCGTGCTCCTGTGATTTTTGCTTGAGACGCCATGTCGGACGGATGTTAAATTATTGTCGTGTTACTTTCATTCGTTTGTTTTGGTTAAATCCTGACGTTAACTCTTTAATAACATATACATACATACATACATTCACGCCTTTTTCCCGAAGGGGTAGGCAGAGGTGTACCGAGGACTCAGTCCCATAGTAGATACACCCACATTTCGCCAGTATGTTATTGGTCCCATGTAATAGGGGGCAAGCCTATTGCCATCTACCGGGCACAGTTCCAGACTCCAGGCAGTTATTGAGATTGTAGTGACAAAGTTATAGGATAGTTTTAAGTTATATGTTGAACCAATAATAAATGTTTGCCAGAAGTTTTAATTACAACCCTAGGATAACTAGGCTAATAAGTTTTGTACATATTATCACTGTAACGTAAATATAATATAGATACCTAAGTGGATGTTAGAGCGTGGTGCATGCGTCCAACCTGCAGCCGCGGCATCGCCGACTGGAGGCGCGCGGAACTGTACAAGCGGTTTTATAGTGTGCGAGCGAGACAGGAATAACCGAACTTGGATCATGCGCTCTCGCTCACCTCAGATCAGGAGGGCACGGAGCGCTACACTCTACCATCCGAAACATATTTGCCACTGGTAAAATTGTATATTACTAGGGACATTTACCAAAATAAACGAGTTTTTAGTAGAGAGAACGCGCCTTTTATTATTCTTCCGAAACCGGCTCACGAACACATACAACAATGGTGACCCCGACTGAAGAAGCGAAGACCGAAATGGAAGCAACCTTCACGCAAGCTGATGCACTGTTCGACATCTCCAAATTATCAGTGCAGTCCCGCATCCTGCCTTTTTGGAGAGAACATCCAAGACTGTGGTTCGCACAATTTGAAGCGATCATTGAATCTTCAAAACTCGGCGATGAACAGAAATACCGCTACGTGCTGGGAGTACTACAACAGGTCGACGTGCAGCAAATAAGCGACATATTGCTTAATCCACCGGCTACGGGAAAGTACAAAGCCATCAAGAATCGCCTCCTGTCTGTTTACCAGGACTCCGAAGCAAAGCAGCTACAGAAACTTCTCGGAGGACAGGAGCTGGGAGACCAGAAGCCTAGTCAGCTACTACGGAAGATGCGAGACCTCGGCGGCAGCATGGTCAAAGACGATGCTCTGAAGGTGCTGTGGCTAAATCAAATGCCATCAGCAGTCCGAGCCGTAATATCGGTAAACGAGGAGTCCGGTCTCGACACACTCGCCACAATGGCCGACAAGATGATGGAACACATGGAACCACAAATCGCAGCGATTGCCACTACGACAGCCGCTCCAACTTCCGTTCAAGACGCCAAACTGGACCTCATTACGAAGCAAATCGGAAAGTTGTCCCTTGAGATGGCAGAGATTCGAGGAAGGCAGAACTTTCGCCGTCCATTTCACTCACGCAGCCGCTCTAGATCGCAGTCGCGTGGAGTAAAAACACGAAAGCCCGGCGACGATGACTGGTTGTGCCGATACCACTTCCGCTTCCGAAACCGAGCGAAAAGATGTGAAGATCCGTGTTCCTGGAAGAAGAGCGAAAAGAAGTCGGAAAACTAGAGCAGACATCGAATACGGCGGGCCCCGATGTCGAAGCCATTACCAACAACCGCCTATGCGTCACCGACCGTCAAAGTGGTGAACGCTTCCTGATCGACACGGGCGCTGAAATCTCCGTACTGGCAGTAAAAATGAACAAGCGACACTCTCCTACTGACTTCAAACTGTACGCCGCAAACGGAAGCACCATAAGAACCTATGGCGAGAAGACGCTGCAGCTGAACATGGGACTACGTCGTAGTTACGCCTGGACTTTTGTGATCGCAGACGTTAGAAAATCGATAATTGGAGCCGATTTTCTGCGACACCACAACATCCTGGTGGACCTTAAAGGACAGAAGCTTATAGACGGGCTAACAAGGCTATCTATAAAAGCTCTCGTAACCGAAAGCCATGACACATCCGTGCACGTCATCAACGAGGCTCACCCGTACAGAGACATACTCACGCAGTATCCAGAGATCCAGAGACCGATGTCGTTGAAGAAACCACCGCCACACGACGTGAAACATCACCTGGAAACGACGGGACCACCTATATTTGTCCGACCCCGTCCGCTAGCGCCTGACAAATATATAGAAGCAAAGAAGGAATTCGAGCGCTTGATAGATATGGGAATTTGCCGACCATCAAACAGTGCATGGGCAAATCCTATGCACATTGTGAAGAAAAAGGACGGACAGCTGCGAATCTGTGGAGATTATCGACGCCTTAACGCTATGACAACTCCAGACAGATACCCGATCCCGAGAGTTCAAGACTTCACATTCAGACTGCAGGGCATGAAAATCTACTCGAAGATCGACATCAAGAAAGCATATTACTGGATACCTATGGCCAGTGACGAAGACTCGCAGAAAACTGCCATTACCACTCCTTTTGGCTTGTTCGAGTTCACATCGATGACGTTTGGGCTACGTAACGCGGCTCAAACGTTCCAGCGTTTCATGCACCAAGTACTGCGAGGACTAGACGACTTCACCTTCAGCTACGTGGATGACCTACTCATATACTCGACAGATGAAGAAAGTCACAAGCAACATCTACATCAAGTATTCAAGCGGTTGACAGAATACGGGCTCACAATAAACATAGATAAATGTGAGTTCGGCAAACAAAAGCTTAACTTCCTGGGCTACGAAGTCACTGAGGCCGGTATCACGCCACCAGAAGAGAAAACGCAAGCCATATCGTCATTCCCCAAGCCTAAAACCATTGAAGAATTAAGGAGATTCATGGGAATGATAAATTTTTATCGTGACGCTTTACCACATCAAGCCGAACGACAGCTAGAGCTCAACAAGCTGTTACATAACGCCAAGAAGAAGGACAAGACACCGATCAAGTGGACGCCAGAGACAGAAGAAGCTTTCATCCAATGTCGTGACAGCATAAAACAAGCGGCGACATTGTCACACCCGATACCTGGCGCTAAACTACATATCATGACAGACGCGTCTGACAAAAGCCTCGGCGCAGTTCTACAGCAGCGACAAGACTCAGTGTGGAGGCCTATCGCTTTCTTTTCAAAGACACTGAGCGAAGCACAGAAGAAATACAGCGTGTACGATCGTGAGCTTTTGGCAATGTACACCGCTGTCAAACACTTTCGACGATACATAGAGGGATGCGACGTGGTTATTCACACTGACCATCGTCCGCTCACATACGCCTTAACAAAAGCACCGAGCAATAATGATACGCCAAGACGTGAAAGGCAACTAGAATTTATCAGTCAGTTCTGCACTGATATACAATACATAAATGGTTCAAGAAACACAGTGGCAGATACACTTTCAAGGCTCGAAGAAATTACATGCTCTTCCACACTGGACTACAATCAACTCGCGAGGGACCAAGAACAAGACGAAGAGCTCAAGCTATTACGCACGAGAGAAAACTTGAAATTCGCATGCATAACGTTACCTGGCGCCACCAAGCCAATAGCATGCGAAATGTCAACGGCAAACCCCAGACCATACCTACCTGTAACAACTCGAAAAGCCGCGTTCCAAGCACTTCACGAGTTGAGCCACCCTGGGGTCAGAAACACGCGGAAACAGATGGCCGCACGATACTTTTGGCCCAGCATGAACGCCGACATCGCCAGTTGGACGAGGAGCTGCCTCGCATGTCAGAAGAGCAAGACACAACGTCATACTGTCTCACCGTTAGGACAGTTCCCAGACGCGGGACGATTCGACCACATACACGTCGATATCGTCGGCCCGCTACCACCGTCTGAAGATTGCACCTACATACTCACTATGATGGATCGACGCACAAAATGGCCAGAAGCAGTACCGTTACGTGACATCACAGCAGACACAGTAGCAAGAGCTGTTTACGAGCATTGGATATGCAGATTTGGGTGTCCCTTGAAAATCACCACGGACCAGGGAAGACAGTTTGAGTCTGCCCTCTTCAACGCCCTGATGAAGAGGATGGGAGTAACAAGACTGCGCACTACTGCTTATCACCCGCAGTCAAATGGCCAAATAGAACGCTGGCACCGAACACTCAAAGCTGCCTTGATGGCACGTGGAGCTAACGCTACCTGGACGAGAGATATAGCAACAGTATTACTGGGACTACGTGTTGCTCTACACAAGTCGTCCGATGTCAGTCCAGCCACCTACACTTACGGAACAACACTCCGACTACCAGCTGATTTCTTCATCCCGTCAAAGACCGCGCAAAACGAACCGTCAGAGCTCATAAAGGAGATCACCGGAACGATGACGTCACTCGCACAAGAATGCACGCAGAAGCCCAGACAGCAACGAACACCATTTGTGCACAAAGACTTGTCGGCCTGCACACATGTCTTTGTCCGAGTCGATATGGTGAAAAAGTCACTCACGCCACCATACGAAGGACCGTACCAAGTACTCCAGAGGCACGAAAAGTACTTCAAGATACAGCTGCCAAACCGTACAACAGTCGTATCTATAGATAGACTTAAACCGGCATACCTATGCGAAGATTATGAGGGTGCTACGGCAAAGGCTACGAAAAGCACTACGGTTCCTGCTACGGTAACGAGTGCTACGGTTCCTGCTACGAAAACCAGCGCAGACACAGGACAGCCAACGCAGCAGCAGGCCTACGTCACCCGAAGCGGCAGGGTCAGCAAACGTACCCTACGTTTTACTTGAAGGGGGGTGATGTAGTGACAAAGTTATAGGATAGTTTTAAGTTATATGTTGAACCAATAATAAATGTTTGCCAGAAGTTTTAATTACAACCCTAGGATAACTAGGCTAATAAGTTTTGTACATATTATCACTGTAACGTAAATATAATATAGATACCTAAGTGGATGTTAGAGCGTGGTGCATGCGTCCAACCTGCAGCCGCGGCATCGCCGACTGGAGGCGCGCGGAACTGTACAAGCGGTTTTATAGTGTGCGAGCGAGACAGGAATAACCGAACTTGGATCATGCGCTCTCGCTCACCTCAGATCAGGAGGGCACGGAGCGCTACACTCTACCATCCGAAACATATTTGCCACTGGTAAAATTGTATATTACTAGGGACATTTACCAAAATAAACGAGTTTTTAGTAGAGAGAACGCGCCTTTTATTATTCTTCCGAAACCGGCTCACGAACACATACT
The DNA here is from genome assembly GCA_947063395.1 of Hemistola chrysoprasaria. NCBI lineage: Eukaryota > Metazoa > Arthropoda > Insecta > Lepidoptera > Geometridae > Hemistola > Hemistola chrysoprasaria. The sequence goes on along the minus strand of OX346734.1, from coordinate 262,231 downwards.
ACAAGATAATTCCTAATGGAAAAATCCAATATTTAACACTTTGCCTGACCTGGGGATCGAACCCGGGACCTCTTGATTGGCAGTCGAGCATGCGCCCACTACGCCACCGAGGCAGTCACTCGTCACTCTGTAACAACATTGATATAATACTTGTCTATGTATTTCTAATGTTATTACACTTCTATTTGCTAAAAAAACATATCGTCGTAGCGTTGGAGATAAGCGTGCACGCGTGGAGCTCGGGGCGAGACCTGCGGGAGCTCGCCGTCTACTGCCTGGACTCCAGCTCGCCCTTCTACCTGTGAGTACGACTCTCCCGCGGCCCGGGCCGCAGGACAGATAGACTCCATTCCACTATTCTAAGTCGCGAGTCGTGTACGATCTCACGAGAAAGAGAGATTTTATCGTAGGCTCCTTCATAGCGGATGTTAAAACGGACCGTTCGCAAAAGTAGATGAGGCTTTTTTCAACACAAGCTCCCCTGTACGTGTATGTGTGCGTGTAGGACGCGCGCGTGTGCGTGTAGTGGTGGTGACGTCACGTGCGGGGTACCCTACTGGTGGCCGCGCCGGCTCTACGGGCTAGACAGAGAGAGATACGCGATAGAGAGAGAGCTCGTATGTCAATATAACGATAATTAGTTATGCGCCGTGCGACCTTAGGGGGTTTCCGGTTCATAGAAAATGAAAATGTCAAATATGGACAAATAGAGACTAATTTTCCAATCAATTGTTTGCGATCGGTTCTTAATCTGGCTATTATTGTGGAAAAATATATTTGATCGATGAAAACTGTATGGTTCTCTAAGATTAAAAAAAATTGTGTGCGACTATTTTTATGTTTTTTGTGAACCTAATATACTTTTGCGAAAATAATGGCCAGATCAAGAGCCAAGCGCAAACAATTGAGCGGAAAGTGAAACTCCATTTCTCCATAATTATTTGGGAAATATCATTAGGTACGGACGAGTGACCTCCTCAATCGCGCCGTATTGCGGCGGAGCTAGAATCGCTATTTACTGTAACGATTTGGAGGAGTCAAACTCAAATAGATTTATTCAAATAGGTCATAATCTGACACTTTTGCACGTCAATGAAGATAAACAGTACTGAGTCTACCGTGCGTTCGGAAAGATCGGAATGACCTCTACAAGAAGAACGCACAAGAAACTTGTAGGGCTTAATTTTTGCAACAGATAGTTTTACAATATTTGGTTTGGTTACATTCGTTTTCTTTGAAGGTGCCGCGAGGCGGCTATGCAGAAGTTTCCAGGCATCTTTGTCCTCTATGTACTGGTTGACTTTATAATAAGCCTTCCTTAATAAAGATGTTATATAGGTATTGAATTTACCCTCTGAGAGCCCAGTTATCTGTTTTGGGATTTTATTATAGAAACGAGTGTAGCCCCATCCGTTCAGTAGTGGAGTGTGTGTGTGTGTGTGTGTGTGTTGCAGGTGCGAGGGCAGGTTCTACGCGGTGTGTGGCCGCCTGCCGCGCCCCCCGCGCCGCCCCACCTACTGGACGGCGGGCGCGGGCCTGCAGGCCAGCCAGCAGGTGACGTGCCCGCGCCCGCCGCGCCCCCCGCCGCACCCGCCACACCCCCCCGCGCACGGGACCCTCGCCTACGACGGAGACCTCTACACCAGGATCTTCACCGACCCCCTCACCTACGCCAAGGTACCTAGCTTATTATATTACCGACCGTTGTCTGGAAGAGATCGCTCTCGGCTATGAGACCGCCGATTATTGCACTGTTTAACATACTGCTTTGTTTAATTTATAAGATTTATTGTTTTGTGGTGTACCAGTAAAGTTTGTGAAGATGGATGGAAGGATGTTTGTTATTCTCTCACGACAAAACTACTGAACGGATTGAGCTGAAATTTGTTATGTAATTTGGTACATTACACACACATGCACACTCTAAACTGTGTATAAGTAATAATTAATAGTAATAATATGGGACAACTTCCACACGCGGTCATCTGGTCCCAAACTAGGCAGAGCCTGTACTATGGTAACCGGATGACTGATATACATACTTATATACGCTTATAACACTCAGACACAGATCAAACAGACATGTTCATGCACACAAATGTTTGAGCTGGCCGGGGATCGAACCCGGGCCCTGCGGCACAGAAAGCAGAGTTACTACCATCTGGGCCAACGAGGCTGTCATTGAAATATTAAAATAGGTTTCATGACATTCGTGAGACCTGATAGTCTTCGCGACACCCGATGGCTTGCGGTGAGGTCCGCTTGAGGCTCCCTCGACACCTAGCACCTGAGGATACTGTATACACTCTCCTGTTGAAGAGCCCCATGTCGTAGCTCAACGGGAAGACCGCAGCGGGGACATTGTTCTACAGCTTGCATGTATGCGACAGAAAATAACGGGGAATATCGCACAATGTGCGACGTCCGGCTCTCGACCGTGACGCCGGGATCGGGTTAAAAAGTTCATCGGAACACTCTACGTTGCATATGCGGTAAAAAAACACTAAGATTCCCGGTGTCTCTGCGCATAATGAGCGGTCCTAGGTGTTCGGTCTCAGAGGAGAGTGCAAGTGTGATGTGTGACGCAGACGGCGTACGTGGTGCGCTCGCTGGAGGAGCTGGTCTCCGTGCTGAGGAGCGGCGAGACCGTGCACGCGGTCGATGTCAACTGTGGCACCAGCACGCCGCTGGCGGCCCAGTGTGCCCCGGACCGCTCGCTGCTGGTCTCTAGCCCCCTGCCCGCCGTCACCGCCGTATGTATACACTACACTACACTACACTACACTACACATGTAAGGCGCTGGCTCCGACAGGCGGCGGGTGTGGCTTTCATTTAACTTGTAGCGTTTGTACGTATGTATGTATGTGCGGTACGAATCTTGCAACTGAATTTTGTTAACCGTTAACGGTTAACCTCGACCGATTTAGCTGAAATTTTGCATGCTTTGTAAATACGGTGACACCGCAATATTTTGGTACCGTTGAGTTGATCCGATGGTGGAGCCGTGATGTAGCCGACTGGAACTCTGTGATGGTAAACGACGACATAGTTGAATCAGGGCTAATATGTTAGGTTTTAATAGGCGTAATGAGTACTTTTCATTCCACATGGAAGGTCTGATGATAGAGCCGAAAGATAACCATTGAAATTGCGTTATGAAACGTGCTAAGAAGGTCGAGTTTGGGCTCGTTGATTCGGGTCTGATGATGAAACCAAAAGATTGGCATTGGAACTTAGTTACGAAAAGTGCTGATATAGTCGATTGCGGGCTCGTTTAACAGTAACAGTTATTCATTCTTAAAAAAAACATGAGGAAACTACGTAGTCAGTATACCGCTCTAAAAGGTTGTAAGTACGATATGGACGGCGCAACTCGGTGAGTTCGAACATTGATTCTGCGAACTATAATAACAGCGCATGTCATCTCGTGATCAAACTCGTTATTATTATGATTGAACTGAACTCAATATTACATTATACAAAATAAACTAATTTGTTCATAATATATTTATTTGTATTTCCTGTCTTGCGCGGTCGTCTGGAACTCTGAATTAAGAAATAAAAAATTACCGAAGCCGAGTTGCGTCGTCAACTACGCTCCGGTTGAACTAATATTACACGCTGCTCAATTTTAACGGCGCCAAAAATAACGTTAACTTGCTACTCGGCCTTAGAACGATGCATAATATCTCATGTATTTAACGTATTTTATGCAGGCGTTCAACAAGGACTTGCGGCGGGCGCTCGCCGTCAAGGACCCCCCCGCTTGCGCCCCGGCTCTTGACCCCGCCCCCGCCCCCGCTCCCGCCCCCGCCCCCGCCCCCGCCTCTTTCTTCAGAGTGTACAGTGAGAGCTGCAGGATCGCCCCCTCCTTCAACCCCCACTTCACCAGCACGTCGACCAGCACGCGCGGTTTGTCCGGCGCACACATCCGCTGCAAGCCGACGCCCCCCGCCCCCCGCTGCCCTGGCGCCGTCGCCACTACCTACAAGATCATCAAGCTGGGCAACCTGGTCAGGCTGCAGAGGAAGCCCATCGTCCCGCTGAGACGCCTGCTCCCCCTCCCCCTCCCCCTCCCCGCGCCCCGCCCGGCCAGGACCGTAGTGGAGGGGGCCGGTGCGGACAGGCCGCCGGGTGGACTCCACACACGACTCGATGGTGGCGATGATGATGTGGACTGCTCGCCGGGTGGACGTGATGCCGGTGACAATTGTTTTGTTTTCATTTCTTACAAATTTTGTTATTTTAGTGTTCCGAGTTCGTAGAGTGTACCGTTTGGACAGCAGATTATAATTAATCGATATAATTATTCAGTCGTAAACGCCGTTTCTTGTCTACCCGTATAAGATGTCGATGACCACTTGAACGTTTTCCACTGGTTCCTCGTGCGTGACACGTGAAGCCATGATAGTGTGGAGATCCGCAGTATCCAGTAAAGATACGGAGACCGAACCTAGTGAGCTCCCTTGTGGTACTCCGGCTTTTATTAGGTACTTTAAAATCTGAACGTGCATCGTCCGGTTTCCACTGAACGTTTTATTCGATTGATGTGATTTCAAAAGATCCGCAAATTAGTTGCATAAACATAACATAACATACATTCACGCCTTTTTCCCGAAGGGGTAGGCAGAGGTGTACCCAGGACTCAGTCCCATAGTAGATATACCCACATGTTAGTGGCGCGCCAGAATGTTATTGGTCCCATGTAATAGGGGGCGAGCTTATTGCCATCTACCGGGCACAGTTCCAGACTCCAGGCAGTTATTGAGATAATTGCTAATGGAAAAATCCAATATTTAACACTGCCTGACCTGGGGATCGAACCCGGGACCTCTTGATTGGCAGTCGAGCGAAATTAGTTGCCTTGGAAGCATATTCGTTACCTTATTTATAAATGTGACTTTCGGGGACACCATCGGGTCCATCCAAAAAACCGTAGAACACCTTTTTTCATCTAATGCTCTTTACTTAGATCCCGCATCACATAGATTCTATGTGTTTTATTATACCTATAAATTGTAGGATATTTTTCTCTAAATCCAATTTAGTATATACGATAGAGATTAGATATTTTCCCTTGTCATGGGTTTCAAACGTTTCACAAATATATTTACGAATATCTCTAATTAGCTCCCGACAAAGGAACGGGTTTGAGTTTGGACGACGTGACATCGTCCCGAAAACATACTCCCCCAAAAACGTCATCTTTAGGTAGCGTTGTCCGAGGTCGGTACTTCGCGGTTTTATTCGCGGAGACGTCTACTACGTTTGGGAAAATAGCGCAATGAAAAGTGTCGTATGCCGTTTAACGTACGACTCGCACGTAATGTAGGTACACTCGGGGCGTCACGGTGAACGTTGATGCTATGCGATGTGTTGCAGACGCGGGGGAGGGTGCGGGGGTGTGCGCGGGGGGAAGCAGGGTGCCGCGCCGCGCCGCCGTCCGCGCCAGGCAGAACATCGACACTATATACAATAATGGTAACACTCACTATTCTGTTCACTCCACCTTACTCGTCCTAATGACGTATTTGAACCGCGCGTGTGTCCCCGGGTCGCCCTCGCTTGTGTCCCCGGGTCGACCGCGCGTGTGTCCCCGGGTCAAGCAGCGCGTGTGTCCCCGGCTTGACCGCGCGTGTGTCCCCGGGTCGACCGCGCGTGTGTTTCGTCGACGAGCCGTCTGTATGTCTGTATCCCATGTGTGACATGTGAACAGCCACGTTCTGCCGCGCCTCCTTCCTGCCCTGACCGCACGCGCCGCAGTACAATGAATGTTAGAGCGGGCGCTGCTCTCTCACGAGACTGTCGTGTTCATTAATGTACCTGTGATCCCACCAAATACATAAATGTAAAAAAAGGAGATTCAATTAATTGTCTCGGTGGCGTCAGTGGGCGCAAGCTCGACTGCCGATCGTGAGGGCCCGGATTCGATCCCCGGTGAGGGCGAAGTTGCTAAATATTGGGTTTTCCCATTAGGAATGATTTCAATAACTGTCTGGAGTCTGGAACTGTGCCCGGTAGATGGTAATAGGCTCGCCCCCTATTACATGGAGCCAGTAATATACTGGCGAAATGTGGGTATAGCTACTATGGGACTGTTTACTCATGACACCCCGCCACACTCCGCCACACTCCGCCACACGCCGCCACACGCCGCCACACGCCGCCACACGCCGCCACGCGCCCACTGTGGCCATACACTGGTGTCGAGTGTATAGATACGATGATGACGTTGTTCGTTGCAGAATGACCGGAGCCGCGGGCCTCAGCTAGTCGACTGCGACCGAGCGCCGTCGACGACCCTTGTCTTGTGATTACTTGTGTACTAATATTTACATATTCGTTTCACTATTATCTATTCATTTTATTCTGATGCATATTGTTATATTTAAGAGGCCGTATACTAAATTTTGTTGATAATCTGGTTTTACAGACGAAATACTGAATTTTTTATAAGTCATAATGCATAACATGAAAGATCGTATCGATTACGATCCGATAAGTGAGCTACTTCTTCATTTTTATAATTTAATTTTGAATAATCGAATTCAAATCATATCCTGATATACAAACATTACTAAAGAATTGGTTTTTAAAAACGTTGAAACGATTGAATATCCGTCCCGGTCATCGACTCCTCCCGACTCACGCACACCGAGGACCGTGCTCGCCCGCATGAGTGCGTGAGATTTCCGAATATCGTCTAAATTTCGTATGCGGCTTCTTAACGAAACATATCGTGTTCACTAAAAAGTACAAAATTCGTTTTTACCTCTATCATGATATGGGATATATCGTGGTGACCGTAGAAATGTAAATATGAAGGTACTGGAAGCCACATACTCGAGTGACCTTGTCGCCGCGGCAGGTGACCTATGAGCTCTTGTTAGTGTCTTGTCGTTTATGTATTAGAAGTGATCACGGCACAGGATTTTTCGTGACGCTGTTCTCTTCTGTGTTTGAATATTAATGTAGACACTATAATATGTATAATATGATACATATAAACTTTTCTTTTGTTTAATAAGTATGTATATTATAAAGTAACTTGCAATAGTATCTTCTAGAATCAGCCTCAATACTTAGGCATGCAAATGTCTAGTAATTATTTTAAATAATTTTTGACATTTGTTTTTGTGACATTTTTTAAATTAATCTAATAGATGTCAATTTATATTATAATCCCACTAATATTAATAAATGCGAACGTTTGTGAGGATGGACGGACGGATGTTTATTACTCTTTCGAGCCAAAACTACTGAACCGATTGGGCTGAAATTCTCTAGCGTTTTTTTTACCTGTTACAAACGTTACCTTTACATTGTACTGAGATTAGACATTTATAATATAGGATTAGTATAATGTACAAGCATGCTTCGACCAAAATAAAATGAATGGAAACACCATAACGCTTCTGCTAGTTCAATTAAAACAAGTCATCATTATCTTAATTACACTTTAATACTTAATTATAAGTACGTATAATATATCTGTAAAAAAATGAGACGGCTAATATAATATCAACGTGAGTAAGAGAGATCACCTGTGTTTGACTGTTCCACTCTTTTCGCTTTCAGCTTTTCGAAAAATATGGGGTATCGTTAGCAAACCCATGCAGGATTTATAATAATCTTATTCGAATAATTTAATCATATGTATTCGAGGCAAAATACAGTTGTATATTTTATTTGATGACCATTCATCATGTCTCACTGCCCGTATTTCTTCCAACCATTTTTTGTGAATGGCAACATCTCGTGGAAATCATAGATAAATATTTGCACAATTAGTAAAATAAAACAGTTGTTACACAGAGTAGTAAATAAATTAAGTTTATAGACTTTTAATTTGTTTTATGACAATCGATGTGACAAATAAGGTCAATAATTTCTATTGAGGCGTTTTCTTTAAAAAAAAGTTCACAACGGGAGGAAATATGGCGTTGTTAATCTTCTATTCTATTATATTTCACCTGTACCTATTATATTTCAAATACAATTAATTGATTGGTTATGAATAAATGAATTGAATTGAATTCTATATAAAGTGTCAACACTAAAGTGTGTGATATTTTTAAGCTGTATACTTAGTCTGTGGTACAGAAATTGCTTCGAGATTTACACTTTTTTTTAAGAAAACGCCTCATTCTCACACTTCGAATAATAATCAATCGTTTTTCCAAAAAAAAAGCATTGGCTGCAATATTGTCCTATTAAATATTTGACTTTTGAAGCTATGCCAAGCGGTAATGTGCAAACATTACTGTGTTCCGGCACAGAATACTAATAAGGGTTCCGGTCTGTAGGGCAATGTTACCAGCGAAATTACTGGGCATGACGAATTTCAACAACTAATATCTCAGGGTGACAGGCCTTTACCATTATACCAAATGATTAGGAATTATTATTTAATATTATGTTAATTTTAAGTAGCATAATAAACTACCTGATAATAAACGGGTAAGTATAAGAGTCTTAGTAGAATAATGTACACTAATAGCTAAATAAATGTAATATTATTCAATTTACAAATACTTTTTTATTAATAAGTAAGTACATACCTTTCCTTGTCTCATATACTTCCTCCTTATATTATAAATGCGAACGTTTGTGAGGATGGATGGATGGATGTTTGTTACTCTTTCACGACAAAACTGCTGAACCGATTGAGCTGAAATTCGGTATGAAGGCAGATTAGACCCTGGAATAACACATAGGGTACTTTTTACCCGATGTTCCTTCGGGAACGATGTCCACGCGGTTGAAACCGCGGGGCGCAGCTAGTATTTTATTAACTGCGCTTAGATGAGTGTATCCCACTATTTCCATGGAAATACAAAATAGAAAGTGGGACTAGCTATTTTTTTTTTTATTTATATCCCATTATTTCTATTGCGGCAAAAAAACGTAGTTGTGTTATTTGATTCAATTCAATTCAATTTCTTTATTCAGAGATTTCAGGTACAAATAGATGGTATAAATAAGTAATTATGTTCAAACAAAATGTGCCTTCTCAGGCGTCTGAATATTAAATACAACGGGACGCGGTACAGGTGGAGGATAACTTTCAGCATTAGGAGCTACTATCCTCGACCTTCAAATTGTTCTGGGCGTCGGCGGGTTAATGCTGGATGCAGAAATAAGGCTCGTACACTCGATAACTTTAGTAGTTTATTTCTACCGTGCGTTCGGAAAGGTACACCTACAAGAAGAAAGCTCAAGAAACTTGCAGGACTTCATTCATTTTAAACTATTTCAAACCAAAGGATTTAACAATCTTCTCAACGTCTTAACACTAACGATACGCGGTATACATTATATATATATATCGACACTAATAGCACTAAGTACGTTATAGAAGTATATCCGAACACGAGATGGTTTTGGGTGCGACCGTACGCGCCGCTTGCCAGCCCCGGGCGTCAGCTTTGGAACCAGCCGATGCCAGCACATGGAATGATTCGTCAACTGAGATAGCGCTATATGTTAGAACATACACATACATACATTCACGCCTTTTCCCCGAAGGGGTAGGCGTGTACCAAGTGCATGCGCCCTCTACGCCACCGAGGCAATCGAGGTATATGTTAGAAAGAGATGATTTTTACAATTTTGGCGGAAATGTCACGCGCGTGTACGCGGTTCAGCTAGTAATCAATTTAATTGTGTTAAGTCCAGTGTTTACTAAGAATTTAACCGTGGAATAAAACTTTCTAAGCATTTTCGAATATATGCTGATCATGGCAAGTATTTATTTGTAGAAATGTGACTGATCTGACTAAAAACAAAATCCATATATTTGATATTATAGCTGTGCCCGGTAGATGGCAATAGGCTCGCCCCCTATTACATGGGACCAATAACATACTGGCGAAATGTGGGTGTATCTACTATGGGACTGAGTCCTGGGTACACCTCTGCCTACCCCTTCGGGAAAAAGGCGTGAATGTATGTATGTATGTTGATATTAGTTATTATACCTATATACAATTCTAGTTATAATCTAAATCGTTCTCATGAGTCCTTATAGCTCTGAAGACCCTTTTAAAAATCACCCTGTTTATGTGGTAACTATTATATTGTACTAATTACCTTATGGTAGAATGCATAATACAATTTGAAAAAGTGGCCTAGAATATTGGGTACCTAATTGATCGTGAGGTGTGTCTTTTTCTGTTTAATTTTAAAGACGTACTGATTGAATACTTAAAATTGAATATATTAATAAAGGTTATTATTAAATCCTGTGTTATTTAATATAATAGCTAGACTGATTCAAGTCTCAATTTCGTATTCATTTGAGGCAAATGTGTTCTATACATGTCCAAAAAGCATACCCTAGTTTTTCTAAATGATGAATTATTATAAGGTGAGGCTTGTAATCAGTCTACCTCTGCTAAATTATAAAATCTGAATTGCGACATTTAAATAGGCAACCTATAGGTACCTACACCATTCGAATTTCGCGCGCTTTAAAAGTTTCCCATGGCATAAACTAGAGCGCTAGTGTGGTTTCGTGTTGGCTTTTTTTTCTATGGAGTTGACTTCTTCCTAGGACGATTTAACCACTGGACGCGAATTGTACATAATGAAGTATGAAATCACGTTCAACCGATTTTTTGCGGGGGGAGGAGGATTTCACACATTGCTGAATTTTACGAAGATATACACACACCACTGTAATATTCGTATCCATGACTGCGCGCACACAAAGATTTACATTTGTGTATTATATTGTTGCACTATTCTCGCATGTAGCACTGTCACTGTCTAAGAGCAAAACAACTGACAATTGCGATTAAAATGACAGAGAGAAAAATTGGGTACTTCCCACTTGATCCCCATCTCCTTGCTCACCACTGGTGACAACTGCATTTTATTTTTATTTCGAAATATGTATTCCACTGGTGACATATGGGAATTGCCTATCATACGGTTTCCAGCTCTAGCTCCATCACTGCTGCATCGCCATCGATTCTGCGTAACAACTAAAGACGAACGAATCTGACACATAGCAGTATATCAACCGAGATCCCAAATCAAATGAGTGACTTGCATTGTGACCGTAGGTTATATTACACGAACGAGTTCATCCCACTTTTGGCCCCACAAAGCTTAAAATCTATTTAACCTACAGAATTGAAACGTTGTGTATCTAATAATGCTGTTACTTATATACCAAATAAAAAAAATCAATTAAATTAGATATCCTTATATCTAACCGTTTACGAAATAATAAAGTCCGAAAATAGCAAAACATTTTATTCACTGACTGACTGATTGAATAATAAATCAATAACAATAATATTTTGGTGCTACTTAATCAAAACCATAAGACGCTGTTGCCTAGCGATAAATTTATAACATTTTAGTAAAATACATAAAATATGTAGATCCTTACAACCTCAATTCAACCCTCATCTATACTAATATTATAAAGAGAGAAACTTTGTTTTTTTGTTTTTTTGTATTTTTGTTTTTTTGTTTGTAACGAATAGGCTCCGAAACTACTGGACCGATTTTAAAAATTCCTTCACTTATGGATAGCTTAATTCAGTGTGAGTGCCATAGGCTATATGAGATTTTGAAAAAAAATGGGGATCCGTAAGAAAACTGCAATATTGTGAACCAAGGTGTTACATAATATAATTACCATATTCATAAATTTGCGTGCGCTGTGAAATGCATTGATGGTAGAATAATATAATGTACTAGGGGTTTGTAGTACTTATCAATACCTACAAAACAGTATACATAGATTATATCCATCTTTTTTGGTTTAGTCACAATAATCGAAAAAGTGATTATTTTTCATGCGGTGTGAAAACTATTGGTGGTAGAGTAAAGTAATGTACTAGGGGTTTGTAGTACTTATCAATACCTACAAAACAGTATACATAGATTATATCCATCTTTTTTGGTTTAGTCATAATAATCGAAAAAGTGATTATTTTTCATGCGGTGTGAAAACTATTGGTGGTAGAGTAAAGTAATGTACTAGGGGTTTGTAGTACTTATCAATACCTACAAAACAGTATACATAGATTCTATCCATCTTTTTTGGTTTAGTCACAATAATCGAAAAAGTGATTATTTTTCATGCGGTGTGAAAACTATTGGTGGTAGAGTAAAGTAATGTACTAGGGGTTTGTAGTACTTATCAATACCTACAAAACAGTATACATAGATTCTATCCATCTTTTTTGGTTTAGTCACAATAATCGAAAAAGTGATTATTTTTCATGCGGTGTGAAAACTATTGGTGGTAGAGTAAAGTAATGTACTAGGGTTTGTAGTACTTATCAATACCTACAAAACAGTATACATAGATTATATCCATCTATTTTGGTTTAGTCACAATAATTGAAGCAGTGATTATTTTTCATGCGGTGTGAAAACTATTGGTGGTAGAGTAAAATAATGTACTAGGGGATTGTATTAATTATCAATACCTACAAAACAGTATACATAGATTATATCCATCTTTTCTGGTTTAGTCACAATAATCGAAGCAGTGATTATTTTTCATGTGGTGTGAAAAGTATTGGTGGTAGAATAAAGTAATGTACTAGGGGTTTGTAGTACTCATCAATATCTTCAAAATAGCCCACGATAAATTATAACATGTGTTAAGGTTTGGTCATTGTAACAGAAATAGTCATTAATTTGCGTGCGCTGCGTAAACCATTAGGGTTATATTTATTAAAATACAATGTATCACGAATTTACTCCTGATAAACGTCCACTATACCTACTTCTGCTACCCGTGCGAAGCCGGGGCGGGTCGCTAGTTATTAATAATTGTGAATCACAAGACCACGTGGAGTCAGGGTGCTCTGTGTCGGTTTTGTCACTATTCGACTTTCTTTTCCTTTAATTTATTTCTTTTAATAATTGTACAATATTCACTACGCTTGTCGTTTTGTGAATTATTAATAACTTGCGACCCACCCCGGCTTCGCACGGGTAGCAGAAGTATAAGGTATAGTGGACGTTTAACAGGAGTAAATTCGTGATACATTGTATTTTAATAGATATAACCCTAATGGTTTACGCAGCGCACGCAAATTAATGACTATTTCTGTAACAATAACCAAACCTTATGTTTGTTTACACATGTTATAATTTATCGTGGGCTATTTTGAAGATATTGATGAGTACTACAAACCCCTAGTACATTACTTTATTCTACCACCAATACTTTTCACACCGCATGAAAAATAATCACTGCTTCGATTATTGTGACTAAACCAGAAAAGATGGATATAATCTATGTATACTGTTTTGTAGGTATTGATAATTAATACAATCCCCTAGTACATTACTTTAATCTACCACCGATAGTTTTCACACCGCATGAAAAATAATCACTGCTTCGATTATTGTGACTAAACCAAAAAAGATGGATATAATCTATGTATACTGTTTTGTAGGTATTGATAAGTACTACAAACCCCTAGTACATTACTTTACTCTACCACCAATAGTTTTCACACCGCATGAATAATATTCACTGTTTCGATTATTGTGACTAAACCAAAATAGATGGATATAATCTATGTATACTGTTTTGTAGGTATTAATAAGTACTACAAACCCCTAGTACATTATTTTACTCTACCACCAATAGTTTTCACATCGCATGAAAAATAATCACTGCTTCAATTATTGTGACTAAACCAAAATAGATGGATATAATCTATGTATACTGTTCTGTAGGTATTGATAAGTACTACAAACCCCAAGTACATTACTTTACTCTACGACCAATAGTTTTCACACCCCATGAAAAATAATCACTTTTTCGATTATTGTGACTAAACCAAAAAAGATGGATATAATCTATGTATACTGTTTTGTAGGTATTGATAAGTACTACAAACCCCTAGTACATTACTTTACTCTACCACCAATAGTTTTCACACCCCATGAAAAATAATCACTTTTTCGATTATTGTGACTAAACCAAAAAAGATGGATATAATCTATGTATACTGTTTTGTAGGTATTGATAAGTACTACAAACCCCTAGTACATTACTTTACTCTACCACCAATTGTTTTCACACCGCATGAAAAATAATCACTTTTTCGATTATTGTGACTAAACCAAAAATGATGGATATAATCTATGTACACTGTTTTGTAGGTATTAATAAGTACTACAAACCCCTAGCATAAATAAATATAACGTGAAATAAAGTAATAGAATTTATATTCTAAGAAACAGAACACAGCGCCATCTACAATCAGTTGAAAAAATTAAGCCCTACAAGTTTCTTGTGCGTTCTTCTTGTAAAGGTATCTTTCCGAACGCACGGTAGACTCGTTACTGTTTATTTTCATTGACGTACAAAAGTGTCAGATTGTGACCTATTTGAATAAATCTTTTTGACTTTGACTTTGACTTTATTGGGTGTATTTGCAACCTAGATGTCAAACAATATTGAAGAATTTTATCGTTGAATCAACGTACACCGCCATCTATGAGAACTTCATAAAACTAAACAGTAAATAAACACTTGCTTAAGAAACGATTAATTGATACATTTTATTCGTTTACATTCACGACATAAGCGAATAATTAAGATGAAAACTATCCTATCCAGTAAGTTAGACCAAAATACGGGTATACATGTGAAATTTTATTGAAATCGGTTCAGTAGTTTTGGAGTTTATTCGGGACAAACATCGTGACACAAGATTTTTATATATATAAGATAAGATTAAAAATGCACAATCTTATACGAATGGCGTTCAGCGGGCGTTCCATCCCCGTATTCGTTTGTATTCTGTGGTGTGTTCTGTGGTCCCGGTAGCGAGTAGCGGACGGGGTGTCTGCGCGGGCGGCGAGGTATCGCGCCTGCGCGAGTAGGACTCTCTTTGTTCGCACTAGATGGCGTGCGTCGTCGCGACACAGGTGATGTCACCTTCCCGTCGATGGGAAGGTTTGAATTTGAACTCGCCGCAGGCGAGTGCTCCATGCTCAGATGGTGCTTTTGTTACGTCGCACTATAAGCATGCACCGCTGCCATCTATGGCGACACCAGCCTTGGCCGAGCATACCAACCTCATCCCTGCAGAGTATACCCACCTTCCACGAGCTCACCAGCCGGTCACAGTCACAGGCGTGCTCAGGCTTGTTTATGAGATGCATCTACATTTTATCTACGCCGTGGAGATTCAAGTAGTGTTCTAAGGAAATGACACATTCTTCGACAAGCCGGCAAAGGAAGCGGATCGTCAAAAAACTCCTAGTGAAAAGCGCTAAGCATATTTAACGTAAAGTGCAAAGATCTATATTTCCAAGAAATAAATGCAAAGGTACCTACACAGATTTAGCCACCTGTTTCACTTCTGTTTCAAAGTACATCGTAAGAAATTGTTTTTTTTAGTGGGGACTTGTATCAATATCAATCGTTAGCTCTATGTCACGTGGATGTCCTCTGCCTTGTGCCGCGTGCATGTTAAGGTCGCATTCGGATGTCGGCAGTCGGGGCCCGGCAGCCTCGACCCAGCGACGACCGTGGTCGCGTCCGTACCGCTCTATAAACTCTATATGGAGAAGTTTCCGATGCAGACCTGTGTCGCTCGTCCGGGGGGCGTGGCCTAACGACCGTGGCGGCGCCGTCGAACCGCTCCAGTAGCAGTCTGCTCGCGTGACTCATTCAAAGCATTGTGCATGAAAAATAAAACATGGCGTCGTTTTAATGACTACCTCGGTGGCGTAGTGGGCGCAAGTTCGACTGCCGATCATGAGGTCCCGGGTTCGATCGCCAGGTCAGGCACATGGAACTGTGCCCGGTACCAGGCTCGCCTCCTATTACATGGGTGCAATAACATACTTGCGAAATGTGGGTACCAACAATGGGACTGAGTCCTGGGTGTGCCTAGTGCCTACCACTTCGGGGAATAGGCGTGATTATATTTATGTTTTATAATCAGTCTGAGATAAGATAACATTATGCTTTTTTCCCAAAGGGGTAGGCAGAGTTGTAAGTCGTCAGTTATGTTTTTAGGGGACATCCTATTGTCATCTACCAGGCACAGTTTCAGATTCCAGCCCCGGTAAGACAGTGACCAGGGAAAACGAAGTCCCAGGGGGTTATAGACAGTTAGAACGTGATATGTAATGTTCGGGCGCGAAAGAGAGAAAAAATAACGGGTTTAACACGTATTCCGCGCGGCGTGCTAGGCGTTAGCGGGCAGGCTGTCCTTGAGAAAATTCCTGCTTATGGAAAATCCGATAACACCATTTTGCCCTACGTGGGGACCGAACCCGCGACCTCGAGAGCGGCAGTAGCGCTGCTGGGCGGCGGCAGTCGATCGCCGCGGCTGCCGGGCGGCGGCTTCCAAGATCCAAATGCTAACTTAGTTTATGTTGAGTTAACAAGATATTAATATATTTTTGTACGGCTAAAAAACATCATTGAAAAAACGAATACCTAATTAAATTTGCGATCATGAAAATTCGATGTGAAAATTCGCTACTATGAACAAAATGCTTTTGTGAAACTTGACGCACAAATCAATTAGAAATAGTCATTGAATAGAACACAAGGTATCATCAGACTTGATGTGTCCGAGTCGCTCTTAAAAGGTTTTACCTTGTATATATACCAAGTGATACGGAAGGTATAGTTACCTACACTGAACGGGACACACGCTTCACTATAAATGTACCTCTGGTTGGTATAATATTGATTGCACTCCCTTCAGTATTACTTCACTTTTTTGTATCACTTTGAATACAGGGTTACTGCGTAATCAGTTAGCATCCTCGTATGGGCATGTTCTGTGTATATCGCTGTGGCTTATTATAAAGTCAACCAGTACATAGAGGACAAAGATGCCTGGAAACTTCTGCATAGCCACCTCGCGGCACCTTTGAAGAAAACGAATGTAGATATACATACCTAATACATTCGTCGTTCGCCGGCTTCGCCGTTCGGTCATTTGCACAGAATACTATACTAAACTAAGCCATTTGTCAGGCGCTCAGCGCCGCAAGCGCACGCGTTCGGATTATTTATTTTATCGCCCCGTACCGTATGCTGTACCAAGCGCCCTCTAGCAACTCTATCGTTCTCCCGTTGTCTCCGTGCCTGGACTCTACCGTGGTGTCGCCATTCCTGCGACGACTGTCCCGAAGGAAGAGCTGGTGATGCGGCCCATGGTGCGGGAGCGGAGCGGCCGGCCTGCCGTCAAGGTTTGTGGGACCGTTTATTTGAATAATATAAATATTTTTCGTTGAATTCCCCCAGCCTGGCCGGTTGACATTTATTTATCTATTACGAACCGGATTCGGTATCCGTTAATAGTTTCCTATATACCTACCGACGTAATACTGTCCTACACTATTTACTTATAGTACACTTATAGGTACATAGGTTTCGTTATTCCTAAATATGTGTAGGTATTAAAAGGGTTAAGCTATTCCTGGATTAGGTAGGTATTATACCATTGACTATAGGTATAGTACATTAATATATCGTTGTATTAGGTAGGTAGGTATATTATGTACTAGTTAGTAGATGGTATCACGACATAATAATAGTAGTAGGTACATATTATTATCTGTGCTGTGGTAGTACAGTACTAACGACGTTAGGCAGGAAGAAGTTACCTTTCATCTCTACTAGGCATTGTAGGTTCTTATGTTCGTGTTTGTGAATGTATATGTTTCCTATACCTACTTATGTATAAATCGCCCCCGCCAAGTCGAGCGCGAAGCAAACACTGCCGTACCATCCTTTACTGGAACCATTTCGCCGCATTTTCAGGCCCCTATTTGAGAACCTCTGGATAAGACCAGAACGCTGAAATTTTCGTCATCCAGTAAGCTATAGAATCACATACTTAAAATAAAATTTCAAGTCTGTAGGTCATTTAGTTCCGAAGATAAGCGAAAGCAAAGTTTCGCATTTATGACACCCAGACACTCACTCATGATCATCAAAAAGAACTAGTACTTCCCATAAACTCAGAGAGCTGAAATTTGGTACAGAGTTAGGGTTTAATGGCCACATAAAGGGAAAACTATAAAAACTAGGATAATCGAAGATCAAAATTTGGTCAAAATATAATTCATTGGACTAAGAGTGGCGGTGATACCCGCACCCGTCGCTAGATGGCGCTGACTCAATATGCCTACGAATATGCATATGAAGTCAATATGCCTACGTTTCTACAAAAAGAAGTGAAATCCCAACAAAAACATTCTGTAAAAAACTAGCCAAGTCTCGATGGAGCTGCTTGTTTATCTCTAAAAAGTAATGAAATCTAGACAAAGTCGTGCCAAGTCTAAGGTTCCTTACTGCGATTTCTTTATTATTATAGTTAATGTTATGTGACTTGGCCGTTGAAGGGATACTTCTAATCAAGTCCGTCTGTACGTCTATTTTATGTTAGATCGGTGGTCGATTTGACGCTCCAAAAAGAAGAGAGCAGAAGTCAGCATTGTCAATCAATGCTGAATGCATGTGTTGCACAATTAACAACAGCCTAAAATGAATATGGGCTATTATCTCGCTTAACAAACATAGGTAGTAACAACAGATATAACATTACGTGTAAACAAAATTGACTTGTACCCACTAACGTATAAAGAATGTTCAACGGCCAAGTCACACAACATTAACTATAATAATAAAGAAATCGCAGTAAGGAACCTTAGACTTGGCACGACTTTGTCTAGATTTCATTACTTTTTAGAGATAAACAAGCAGCTCCATCGAGACTTGGCTAGTTTTTTACAGAATGTTTTTGTTGGGATTGACAGTTTACTTGCAGTAGTTCGTACTAGGTGCACGTACCTACTACACTACTTCAATCTCTATCTAGAATGTAACTAGGTTACAGATCACGTTATTGTCTAAGTAGGTATATAATACTAGCGACCCGCCCCGGCTTCGCACGGGTAGCAGAAGTAGGTATAGTGGACGTTTATCAGGAGTAAATTCGTGATAAATTGTATTTTAATAAATATAACCCTAATGGTTTACGCAGCGCACGCAAATTAATGACTATTTCTGTTACAATGACCAAACCTTAACACATGTTATAATTTATCGTGGGCTATTTTGAAGATATTGATGAGTACTACAAACCCCTAGTACATTACTTTATTCTACCACCAATACTTTTCACACCACATGAAAAATAATCACTGCTTCGATTATTGTGACTAAACCAAAAAAGATGGATATAATCTATGTATACTGTTTTGTAGGTATTAATAAGTACTACAAACCCCTAGTACATTATTTTACTCTACCACCAATAGTTTTCACACCGCATGAAAAATAATCACTGCTTCAATTATTGTGACTAAACCAAAATAGATGGATATAATCTATGTATACTGTTTTGTAGGTATTGATAAGTACTACAAACCCTAGTACATTACTTTACTCTACCACCAATAGTTTTCACACCGCATGAAAAATAATCACTGCTTCGATTATTGTGACTAAACCAAAAAAGATGGATAGAATCTATGTATACTGTTATGTAGGTATTGATAAGTACTACAAACCCCTCGTACATTACTTTACTCTACCACCAATAGTTTTCACACCGCATGAAAAATAATCACTGCATCGATTATTGTGACTAAACCAAAAAAGATGGATATAATCTATGTATACTGTTTTGTAGGTATTGATAAGTACTACAAACCCCTAGTAAATTACTTTACTCTACCACCGATAGTTTTCACACCGCATGAAAAATAATCACTGCTTCGATTATTGTGACTAAACCAAAAAAGATGGATATAATCTATGTATACTGTTTTGTAGGTATTAATAAGTACTACAAACCCCTAGTACATTACTTTACTCTACCACCAATAGTTTTCACACCGCATGAAAAATAATCACTTTTTCGATTATTGTGACTAAACCAAAAAAGATGGATATAAGCTATGTATACTGTTTTGTAGGTATTGATAAGTACTACAAACCCCTAGTACATTACTTTACTCTACCACCAATAGTTTTCACACCGCATGAAAAATAATCACTTTTTCGATTATTGTGACTAAACCAAAAAAGATGGATATAATCTATGTATACTGTTTTGTAGGTATTGATAAGTACTACAAACCCCTAGTACATTACTTTACTCTACCACCAATAGTTTTCACACCGCATGAAAAATAATCACTTTTTCGATTATTGTGACTAAACCAAAAAAGATGGATATAATCTATGTATACTGTTTTGTAGGTATTGATAAGTACTACAAACCCCTAGTACATTACTTTACTCTACCACCAATAGTTTTCACACCGCATGAAAATAATCACTTTTTCGATTATTGTGACTAAACCAAAAAAGATGGATATAATCTATGTATACTGTTTTGTAGGTATTGATAAGTACTACAAACCCCTAGTACATTATATTATTCTACCATCAATGCATTTCACAGCGCACGCAAATTTATGAATATGGTAATTATATTATGTAACACCTTGGTTCACAATATTGCAGTTTTCTTACGGATCCCCATTTTTTTTCAAAATCTCATATAGCCTATGGCACTCACACTGAATTAAGCTATCCATAAGTGAAAGAATTTTTAAAATCGGTCCAGTAGTTTCGGAGCCTATTCGTTACAAACAAAAAAACAAAAAAACAAAGTTTCTCTCTTTATAATATTAGTATAGATTATTTTCTGTGTTGTGGTAGTACTAACTACTAACGACGTTAGACAGGAAGAAGTACAACCTTTCATTCTAATCTAGATTGTAGATTCTCTACCTAGGCATTGTAGGTCCGATTTGTTCAGTGTTTATTCCTATACTTAACTATAAAGTTTGCTTGTTGTATGTAGTTCGTACTGCATGTAAGTAGGTATATGAAGAGCACCTTTAAATTATGAACTTTACTAGCTACGCCCCGCGGTTTCACCCGCGTAGACATCGTTCCCGTGGGAATATCGGGGAAAAAATACCCCATGTGTTATTCCAGGGTCTAAGCTACCTACATACCAAATTTCAGCCCAATCTGTTCAGTAGTTTTGGCGTGAAAGAGTAACAAACATCCATCCATCCATCAATCTAACTAAAACCCGTGTTGTAGCGTCTGTGGTCCAGCGGGAATATGACCGGCTTTAAATCCGGAGTCCCTGGATCGAATCTCATCATGTGGACTTTTCGCCTGGACGCTACCGTGTTTCGTATGTCACGTTAAACTGTAGGTCCCTATAGTTTCCTATAAGATATGTAGGGGGCAGTCGTTAGCTCATGTCGGAGGCTGCGGAGGAATCTTGGCGACCTGGAACTGTGACAATATGTGTTGTCCACATAACACACATGAATTGACTCGAGCACTGTAATTGGGGTAACCCGTTCTGATAGTATACATTCAAATTATTAAAAAAATTAAAACCGCGCTAGATGGCGCTGGAGGTGAGTTAGAACTCGCAAGTGTTTTGTTCAAATTTTTTTACATTGTACTGAAATTTGACTTAGTAGGACTGTAGGTTGTTACCGGGGGGTTTTGCCAATACTCGCCACGCTTGGCAGTTGGCAGTTGGCAGTTGGTAGGCGGGTTGGACAGTGGCGAGAGCAGTTGCAGTTAGGTGGCAACCGAGGTAGAGAGTCGAGGGTGAGGTACTATTCTGATGCCGGCACTCGGCACCTCACGGCGAATCACAACTAAGGAGATCCGTAGACAAACGAAAATTACCGACATATCCCAGCGGATTAGCAAGTTGAAGTGGCAATGGGCGGCACATAGCACGAGCAACTGATGGCCGACGGGGCTGTAAAGTTCTAGAATGGAGACCACGGACCGGCAAGCGCAGCGTAGGACGTCCACCCACAAGGTGAACAGACGATATGATAAGGAAGGCAGGAACACGCTGGATACAGGCCGCTTACAACCGGACTAGATGGAAATCTATAAGGGAGGCCTATGTTCAGTTGTGGACGTCCTATGGCTGAGATGATGATGATGATGATTTGCTGTTATAGCGGCATTAGGAATTAGGAATAGGTATGTACCTAGGTAGAGTACGTAGGTACTTCCACATTTCGTAAAAAATTACAAGTGTCTAAGCTATTACGGTTTATGAGAAGAGCCCTGTGACTGTGACAGACGGATGGACGGACAGCGCAGGCTTAGTAATAGGGTTCCTTCGGCACCCTTTTAGTAAGGAACCCTAAAAAGCGTTATCAAATAAATACAAACAACTTTGACTCCAAAAAATGCGGTGGTCTTACCCCGGTCACTCACATGCGTAAATATATTCGTACATTGTAGGTACAAATGTTTGCACGCATGTGATTGCAGTCAGATATACTATTCGCAAACTCAGTGGATACCTAAATGCGAATGTGTTTGCAAACTCATTATGGAAACCCGTTTGCATTTCATAGATAGATAAACACTTTATTGGTACACCACAAACAAGAAGATCTAAAAACTAATAACAATTCATAATAACTGGTGTAACAATGGGCGGTCTTATCGCTAAGATATATAAAGTACTCTGAGAGCACAACTGGTTGCACGAAGGTGTAGGAGACTACGCGAAGGTTCGAGGTTCGCGCCCTTTGATGTGCATCAAAAAACCGACACAACTTGGAAAAGCACGAATGCAGCGAAAACTTTGCATAATTATGTGCAATAAATGTCGTCCTACACTTGTGGGTTCGCGTATTCGTACGCATGTGAGTGACCGGCTTTACAATATAGCTATAGTTATAGCGACGGAATAATATATTGTCCACCGATGAGTCATGAGTCACGGGCGGAAGGAACAATTACCTGAGCGGCGACAACGCACGCCATCTAGTAAGAGCGTGTGTGTACTACGCGGGCGCGATACCTCGCCGCCCGCGAGCGCTCCTTCACCGCCGGCTACCGCGTCTAGCGGACACGAACGTTTGTCGTTTTAATTTTATTCGTTGTGTATTTTTTGTTGTCTCGTTTTAATTACCTATATTATAATCTTTATCTACAAAGTGATTTTTCCCTTCCACCTCCGCAACCCACCCCCGTAACCTTACCCCAAAATATTATGATAGAGGTTAGAGATGATGAGACGCATCTCGCATGTAGCGTCCGTGGCTCAGGACTATCTATCACGTATATCAGGACTATTTTTTTATTTGATGGAGTCGATTGAAAAAAAAAAATTACCGTTTTTTCGATCTCTTCTGATAAATTAAAAGATATCTAAACAAACTTTTTATATGAGTTACATGTGGTATGATTGAGTAACACAACATATTTTTTTTTTTTTATGGTTTTGAGTGACAAGACGAGCTAATCAGGTGCCTGATGGTAAGCTTCATGATTGCCCATATCAGACACAGTGCCACTCAGTGTTTTAAAATTCAAAATCCTGCGCGGCACTGCACTGCGCCTGTCACCCTGAAATATGAGTTGTTGAATCTCATCATGCCCAGTAATTTCGCTGGTAACATTGCCCTTCATACCGGAACACAGTAATGTTTGCAAATTACTGCTTGGCGGATGAATAACTGGCAAAGGTGTGGTACTTCCCCAGGCGGCCCCCTGCAAAAGAGGCCTACCACCATAACTACTATGATTTTTGGAAATTCAATGCCTATAATATGTACCTTAACTTG
Organism: Hemistola chrysoprasaria; assembly: GCA_947063395.1. Taxonomy (NCBI): domain Eukaryota; kingdom Metazoa; phylum Arthropoda; class Insecta; order Lepidoptera; family Geometridae; genus Hemistola; species Hemistola chrysoprasaria. The sequence continues at coordinate 238,623 of OX346734.1, read as the reverse complement.
CAAATTATGTGCGAGCGAGATGGATGTGTGGGTGCCTGGGTGCCTATAGGCGGAGTCCGGAGTCCTGATAGGTAGAATCTCACCATGTGGACTCTCCCGTAGGATACTCTCCATTCTCTATATTTAATAGATACCAAAGTAGTAGGTACTACTAGGTATAACTGTCATACTGTGTAACGTTACTGTATTGGTAACGTACCAATGTAGTATAGGTACCTACTTAAGGCCTACCCTAGGTAGATAATATAAAAAATAAAATTAAAATTAAAAGATTTATTTACTAAACTAAAACATTAGATTTGATAAAAAAAACCAAAAAATTATTGAGGGAGGAGGTGTGAAGTCGGCAGCAGTTGCAGTGGGTTCCTCGAGGACCGTAGGACGCCGCCCGGGCGCCGCCGACCGCAGATGTCGTCACCTCAGGTCGGTGAGGTCGCCGGCCAGACGAAATACCAGGAACAGTTATTGTGCACCTCCCCCTCGGTACGCCGGAATAATAGGGAGAGTCGGCGTACCTGAGTTCCTCTAGTTGTTCAGATCTCGATGATTCAAGGGCACAATTCGATCTTCTTCGCAGGTGCCCCTCTGGAGGCCCCAAGGGACAGCGCTCCCAGGCCTTCTTTATTTTATTTATCTGTCCAAGTTATTTGTCGACCAAGTGTTGAATAAAAACAAGTTGAAGAGGATCCAGACCGGACCGAGAACAGTTTCAGACTGAGCCTGACTAAGATTAAGAATAAGAATCAGAATCAGAATGACCAAAAGTATCCAGGACCCCGTTTTTTATCCAAATTTTCCCAGTTCAATTTCGAAATGGTTGAAACCTATGAGTAAGGTATTCAACCTCACAAAATTTTAAAAATATAATTAAGATTTAAAGACATTAGACAATTTGAATGTGTCAATTAAACATGTCAGTCAAAATTGCAAAAGTTAGTAATGTAAACAAACCAAATTTTCAGTAATTTCAGCTAAAATCGATGGAATTATGAAGAAAAACTAAGACGACACATGCTTACAAATTTTTAGCGGATGATTTACAAGCGAAATAATTACTAAAATACCAAAATACCTACATCAAATGTTTCAAGTTCAACATCAATAAGGATAATTCAGATAAAAAATTGGTTGTCTGTAAAGTCGGTTTACTGACGATAGCTGTTGAACGTGACAACGCGCTCCAGGGGGGTGTCAGCTTAGTTCCCGGCCAATGCCAACACGGCGAAGGAAATGTTAAAAAGAAACAGAGCTCTAAAAACGACACAGAAAGCACTATTTACTGACCCTACTAAGGAAAATATATGGGAATTATTTAATTAATTCGGAAGATAGAAATAATAAAGAATAAACACTTTTGAAATAAGTAATGAAATTTATTAATAATTTTATTACATAATATATTGTTCAAATTAGTTAAATCTAGACCTCAGATTCTTACGATTACTTGAATCAGCGTTAGAAGAATTTCTTTTTTGCCATCTGGCAACCGGATAATAGAAATGGCTGTTTTTATTCTGTGCTGTTTTTTGTTTACGATTTTCACTTTTTCATTGATTTGCACTTTGCACATCTTTAGTGGAAATAAGTTTTGTAAAGTTTCTCGTATTTTGTTATATTGTGCTATAGACAGTTTTGTTCTTGTGCTAACGAGATCATAGACTCTATTATTGCGATTGTGTGAAAAAGACGCCTAGTTTAGGCAAAGTGTTAAATATCGGATTTTTCCGTGAGGGATTATCTCAATAACAACCTGGAGTCTAGAACTGTGCCCAGTAAATGGCAATAGTCTCGCCTTCTATTACATAGGACCAATAACATACTGGCGAAATGTGGGAGTATCCTTAGTATGAGACTGAGTTCTGGGTACACCTCGGCCAACCCCTTCTAGAAAAATGTTGTGTAATATAAGATTTACCTTATTTTCATCTGAATAAAGACTACTTCTAATACCTGCTCTTATTTTTTACCCTTTGCGTATGTCATGAATAGATATAGAAGTAAATATAGACATATAATATTGGTAGGTACCTATAGCTAATGTTAGAAATATTAAATCTCCCGCGCTACTGAATAGTTCCAGTGCGAAGCGTTGGTAGCGCTAGCGTCGCTTCGTGTACGCAAATCTGAAGTACGTAGTGGGACTTCTTCTTGTATATGTGTTCTGTGACGCGCTCACTCAAGTAGGAGAGAGACGGATGTCGAACGCTGCCGAACGCAAAGGCCGATTGTGCTTCTTTGTCGCTCGTTCCGCACTCTCGCTTGCACTTCAAGCCTTACATGGAACGCCTCACAGCGAGGTAACGCCGCATGAGTCATGTTTTTTCGTGCGTGCAGCCGGCTCTATCGAATTATAAGACGTTGTCATGTCAAAAACATAAAAGTGATCAAGAAATTAGGGTAATATTTACAGTATAGTATGTACAATATTACAACTGTTCGTTCATAAATGATTCCATCCGAAGTAAGTTACAAATATTATGGTCACTCTAGTTACACGTGCCGCTCAACGTGCTTGTGGTGCAAAGAAAAGCCGTTATATTAAGATTAAGAAATGAAACAGATATGCAACTCCATACATAATAATATCGAATTATTTGTTTGGTAAAATCACATATAAAATAATAGTAGTATGGTAGTAAAATCGTAACTACCTATATAATATTTGGTGGACAGTTTTAAACGTACTTTAGAAACATTAGAGATTAGAGGCAGCGCACATACCTACCTATAGTGAAATGCAGAGCACTGCGAGCATTATCGTCTTTGGTTAAGCCTACTTATATTAATCCTAATCGACCGAGCGAAGCGAGGTCTTAGAGTCGACAAGTGGGAAAAACCTGCGCTTGTACCAGCTTAAGGGTTGACCTCTGGCATGTAAGTTTGATCGACGATAAATTGAGAACTGTTGGTCCGATCTTGATGAAACTTTGCAGACATTTAGTTTAAAGTGATAAATTTTTTTACTTTAGATAATGAGCAAAATCGGCCGAGGGGTTCCGGATATATAAGAGTCACGAAGTATTTATGAAAGGTCTGACGATAATTTCGAAACCGATGGTCCGATTTTTTTTTTTTTCAAATTTGAACACATAGTTTAGGACTTGCATAAAAATATTAGCCAAAGTTTGTATGTATGTATGTATGTTTGTCTTGCGATTACTCGAAAGCCGATGATCCGATCTTGATGAAACTTTGCAGACAGGTAGTATAAAAAAAAAGAATTTTCAAGTTCGAACATGAGCTAAATCGGTTTTGGGGTTCTAGAGATATAGGGATTACAAGATTTCAAGTAGGAGCGCGAAAGGCCTAGTACATACCTGCGAAGTAACTATTATCTAATCTGTGTTTGCCTGCGGGTGACTATAGTCCATCAAATCTAAAAAGTATCGTTTTTTTGGTATTGCCTTAGGGTTTGAATTTAAATTTAGTGATTAAGAATATTGTACATCTTGGGATAAATTTCGTAATTCCATGGTTTTACGGCAAAGGTCAATGAAATTGTGTGAGTTACGCCTATGCAAAGTTATTAAAAGTATGATAGTGTATGAAATGTCAAACGGGATTTCTTAGATTTGATGGGCTATAGTTATATAGCTTTACTAGCTGACCCGGCGAACTACGTACCGCCATATTTTATTTCTCTAATCGCAACTGAGGAAATAAAACCCTTCCGGTAAAATCGAATTACCTAAATTTAAAATAAAACTGGAGTAGTACTCAATTGAAAAATTCATATTCTTGTTCAAAATGCGTGGAGATTTTACTAAGACTATCACTTTCCGGGAGATAGTATTAATTCACTCGTTTAAAAAGGAACTGAACTGCGGTGACACTCGGCGCCAGTATTTATACCTGAACCTTGAATTTCCCAAACGTTCTAGTTCGCATGCTTCGAGAAGAATCGATTGATCGATTGTTCGAAATAGTAGGTCTCGATGGTTCGAGAGGGAGCTTTGTTTACGCTCAGAGGAGATCTCGAGAACGAATGAGATACCAAAGCTTTGGACATTCAAACCAGAGATGGCGACTCGATAGAATTTGATAGCCAGATCTTGAAACTTTGATTAAAATTTGGCGTCAAGACTTTAATAATTCTCTAACAAAAATAGTACAATTTTTTTATGTTATTAATAATATTGTAACATAATACGCAGTATAATTATGAAAATATCAGTCACAAACCATTAAAATAATACGGTTATATCGTGAGCATAAATAAATATAACGTGAAATAAAGTAATAGAATTTATATTCTAAGAAACAGAACACAGCGCCATCTATTGGATGTATTTGCAACCTAGATATCAAACTATATTGAAGAATTTTATCGATGAATCAACGTACACCGCCATCTATGAGAACTTCATAAAACTAAACAGTAAATAAACACTTGCTTAAGAAACAATTAATTGATACATTTTATTCGTTTTAAAAAAAAAAAACTATCCTATTCACTAAGTTAGACCAAAATACGGGTACATGTGAAATTTGATTGAAATCGGTTCAGTAGTTTTGGAGTTTATTCGGGACAAACATCGAGACACAAGATTTTTATATATATAAGATGAGTAAGTATCTACTATTGATTGGCTCCTTTAATTTGAATCCACAGCTTGAATACTCATCCTAGACCAGGAGTTTCTTCACAGAAGTGATAGTGTCTCATCAAGATCTTTATATCAGATGACAGCTGCCAAACTAAAAATGGCATTACCTCAGAAACTATTCATCTTAGACCAGCATTTTCTTTACAGAAGTGATAGATTTCATCAAGATCTTTGTTTCAGATGACAGCTGTTAAATATTAAAATGATTTTACCTCTAGGATCACTTATTACGGGATATTTAACATGATCTTTATCTCGGTATTACTATTTATCTTAGACTAAGAGTTTCTTCACAGATGTGATAGATCTCATCAAGATCTTTATTTAAGACGAAAGCTGCCAAACTAAAAATAGCATCACCTCGGAAACTACTAATTTTAGACCAGTACTTTCTTTACGGAAGTGACAGATCTTATCAAGATCTTAGTTTCTGATGACAGCTATCAAAGGAAAAAAGGCATTATCTCGGTAACTAATCATTCTAGACCAGGAGTTTAAAACCAGGAATAACCAAAACTGTCAAACTGTACTTCGTATATTAGATGGACTATAGTCATCCGCAGGCTTTATCGAATATTAAAGATAAAGTTGCCATAACGATTTTATTATTAAAGTTCAGCTCTCAGGGAAACTAAGCTCTGCAGCTTACGCGGTTTATAAAATTAGGCAACTAACAGATGTAGCCACGGCGAGATTAGTGTACTTTGCATATTTCCATAGCTTGATGTCTTATGGGATTCTGTTGTGGGGGTCAGCTGCAGATATAGAAACTATCTTTATACTACAAAAACGTGCGATTCATGCCATCTATGAGATGCGTCCACGCGAATCCCTGAGGGAATTATTTAAAGAAATAAACATACTGACCCTACCATCCTTATACATTTATGAGAACATCATGTATGTGCGTAAAAATTTACATAAATTAAAATTAAATAGTGACCTTCATAATTTTAATACTAGGAATAAAGACAAAATAGCTGTACCTAGCTTTAGATTATCTAAAACAAATAAAAAGACATTCTTAGGAAATAGTGTACGTTTCTATAATAAAATCCCAAAAGAGATAACTGGGCTCTCAGAGGGTAAATTCAAAACCTATATAAAATCTACTTTACTAAAGAAGGCATACTATAAAGTCAACCAGTACATAGAGGACAAAGATGCCTGGAAACTTCTGCATAGCCGCCTCGCGGCACCTTCAAAGAAAACGAATGTAACCAAACCAAATATTGTGAAACTATCTGTTGAAAAAATTAAGCCCTACAAGTTTCTTGTGCGTTCTTCTTGTAGAGGTATCTTTCCGAACGCACGGTAGACTCAGTACTGTATCTTCATTGACGTACAAAAGTGTCAGATTATGACCTATTTGAATAAATCTGTTTGAGTTTGAGTTTGAGAAAGTCTCAGTAGCGAGGTCTCAGTTCGCGGCGAACTACTAGTGAGTATTATAGTCTACTAATAAGTATGTAGGTAAACATAAGTTTGTGAGTATGCATGGATGGATGGATGTTTGTTACTCTATCTCTAAAACTACTGAACCTGTTGGGCTGAAATTCGTTTCATAGATAGTTTAGACTCTGGAATAGCACATAGAATACTTTTTATCTCGATATTCCCTCGGGAATGAAGACTACACGGACACAGCTTGTATAATAGCACATAGAATACTTTTTATCTCGATATTCCCTCGGGAATGAAGACTACACGGACACAGCTTGTATAATAGCACATAGAATACTTTTTATCTCGATATTCCCTCGGGAATGAAGACTACACGGACACAGCTTGTATAATAGCACATAGAATACTTTTTATCTCGATATTCCCACGGGAATGAAGACTACACGGACACAGCTTGTATAATAGCACATAGAATACTTTTTATCTCGATATTCCCTCGGGAATGAAGACTACACGGACACAGCTTGTATAATAGCACATAGAATACTTTTTATCTCGATATTCCCTCGGGAATGAAGACTACACGGACACAGCTTGTATAATAGCACATAGAATACTTTTTATCTCGATATTCCCACGGGAATGAAGACTGCACGGACACAGCTTGTATCATTTTTGACAGCCTCGTTGGCTCAGTTGGTAGTAACTCTGCTTTCTGTGCCGCAGGCTCCGGGTTCGATCCCCGGCCAGGTCAAATATTTGTGTGCATGAACATGTCTGTTAGATCAGTGTCTGGGTGTTATAAGCTTATATAATAACATACATTCACACAATTTTCCCAAAGGGATAGGTAGAGGTGTACCCAGGACTCGAGTGTCCCATAGTAGGCACACCCACATTTCGCCAGTATGTTATTGGTCCCATGTAATAGGGTGCGAGCCTATTGCCATCTACCGGGCACAGTTCCAGACTCCAGGCAGTTATTGAGATAATTCCTAATGGAAAAATCCATTATATAACTCTGCCTGACCGGGGATCGTATCCGGGACCTCATGATCGGCAGTCGAGTATGCGCCTACTACGCCATCGAGGCAGTCAAGCTTATATACCTACCTATATGAATTTATAGATAATGTTGATAAATTTTCGAACGCTTATAAATATAATTATTAAATAAAACTAGTTCCACATTATACCTATAATATTACTACAAAACAATATTACTGGGTGCCTAACTATCTATACATATAACATAATATGGCATACGAGATCAGTTATGTTATAATAACTTTAACTACTAAGAGCACATAACGAACGATTTGTGCACTCGTTTGATCCGGTAATATACCACAAGCCACAAATCAAGTTCCGAAAAATTCAAGTCATTTTTTTCTCTCTTCATTTGGAGTCTAGTGCCTAGGTACATATTACATAGGTATCTCGCCGCCCGGCTCGCTACATGCCTCCCGCCGCCCGCCGCGCCCCTCGCCATCACAGAATACAAACGAATGCCATGCCATGCGGCCAATCGCCATTCGCCATTCGCCGTTCGCCATTCGCATCATTCGCATTCGGCCATTTGCCAGGCGCTCAGCGCCGCGAGCGCTCGCGTTCAAAGTGTTTATTTTATCGCCTCGTTTGCTCTACCAAGCGTCCTCTAGCACCTCTAGTTGGGTGTGGCGTGTGGTACCGGCCACCGGCTACTTGTCTCCGTGCCTGGACTCTACCGTGGTGTCGCCATGCCTGCGACGACTATCCCGAAGGAAGAGCTGGTGATGCGGCCCATGGTGCGGGAGCGGAGCGGCCGGCCTGCCGTCAAGGTAGTTTGTGGGACCGTTTATTTGAATATACATTTTTCGTTGATTTTCCTCAGCCTAGCCAGTTTTATGGGCCCATTACGAACCGAATAAGGTATCCGTTATTAGTTACCTATGTACCTACCTACCTACGTAATACTGTCCTACATTATTTAACGTCTATTATTTTCAAATGAGTAATGTCCATACCTACTATACTTAATTCCACTGCGCTCCACCGAACATTTAAAATAAAATAACCTAGGTAGGTAGGTATAGTACTGGAGATTGGAATGGGTAGGTATTAGGTATACCATTTTTTTATGATTGTAACAAGACCAGCGAATCAGATGCCTGATGGTAAGAATCATGATTGCCCATATCAGACACAGTACCACCCAGTGTTTTAAAATCTACGTTAAAATTCAAAATTCTGCGCGGCACTGCACTGCGCCTGTCACCCTGAGATATTAGTTGTTGAATCTCGTCATGGCCAGTAATATCGCTCGTAACATTGCCCTAGAACGGAACACAGTAATGTTTGCACATTACTGCTTGGCGGATGAATAGGTACACTGGCAAAGGTGTGGTACTTCCCCAGGCGGCCCCCTGCAATAGAGATCTACTACGAGTTGACTATAATCGTTGTATTAGGTAGGTATACTTACTAGTTAGCAGATGGTTTCACATTATAATAGTACCTACCTACTACACGTACCTATAGTATTATTATCTGTTCTGTGGTATAGTACTATACTAACGACGTTAGGCAGGAAGAAGTAGTAACCTTTCATAATTTAGATTCTCTAGGTACGTAGGCATTGTAGATTCTTATTTGTTCAGGGTTTCCTATACCTACTTACCTATAAATTTACAGTTTACTTGTAGGTGCACGTATTCAATCTCGATCTAGAATTTTACTTAGTTACTGATCACGTTATTGTCGAAGTAGGTACATATACCTATGCCCTTGTGAGTAGGTAACATGTGGCACCCCGCGCCCCGCAGCCCAGCCCAATGCAGTGGCGATGCGCGCCGCGGTCTCATTGTGTCCAAATAAAGTAGGTACTTACCTAATCATATTAGAATCCTAATTTATCTAAGCTAATCATTTTTATCTCAGCCGTAGGACGTCCACTGTTGAACATAAGCCTCCCTTATATCACAGTAAAGATAGAGGTAGGTTAGGTATATCTACATCAGTGGTAGTATAGCGCGACGTTCATAACAGCACGTATTCAGAGCACTCTCGTGAGGCGTATTTAAACATTCCCGCCTTCGCACGGAAGAAAAACTAGCTGAGTGGCGACAACGCACGCCACCTAGTAGTACAAGCGGAAGCGTGTGTGAACTAACGCGGGCGCGATACCTCCCCGGCTCCCCGCCCGCCGCCCGCTACCGCCTCTAACGGCCGGTGTTTTATTTAATGTTGGTATTATTAAATATTGCGTATTTATATTTTATTTAATTTGTTTTATGAAATTATACCGTTTAATATACACTAAAGTGACTTTTCGTAACACCTCCACCACAACTGAACCAATCGGGCGTTAAAGCACCTATAACAATTTATTCATGTACTAAAAGTCTATATACCTATGTATGGGTAATAGGTACAGGTCTGATGGTTTAAAACCTCTGTTCTGTGGTTTAAAAGCGCTGACCTTGAATGCGCACAAATCGATTTTTAGACCTGTTTGGTACCTACCAGGAATGAGGTCTCACCCCGTTCACGCGTCTCAAGTGTCCTGTGTACAGCCGCTTGCATAATATATAATATTATATCGTTTAGGTTTATTATACCTACCTATTACATTTTAATAAATATTTAAATAACCTTCCTTCGAAGTCGAGTCGGGTAAAACACGTTGCATGTATGAAAACTTGAAAAGCATCATTTATGAACTTTATTTTATTATTATTATTATTATTATTGTTTTTATCGGGGGTTTTGCCAATACTCGCCACGCTTGGCAGGCGGGTTGGCGAGAGCAGTTTGGTGGCAACCCAGGTAGGAGGGTGAGGTACTATTCTGAGGTCGGCACCCCACGGCGAATCAGGAATGAGCAGATCTGGAGACGAACGAATGTTACCGATATAGCCTAGAGGATTAGCAAGTTGAAGTGGCAATGGGCAGCACAAAGCACGTAGAACTGATGGCCGATGGCGCTGCAAAGTTGGGGAATGGAGATCACAAAGTGGCAAGCGCAGCGTCCACCCACAAGGTGAAGACGATATGATAAGGAAGGCAAGAACACGCTGGATGCAGGCCGCTTACAACCGGACTGGATGGAATCTATGGGCGAGGCCTATGTTCAGTAGTGGACGTCCTATGGCTCTGAGATGATGATGATGATTTGTTGCTATAGCGGCATAAGGAATAGGTAGGTTGTACCTGCTTCCATATTTTGACAGCCTCGTTGGCTCAGATGATAGTAACTGCTTTCTGTGCCGCAGGCCCCGGGTTCGATCCCCGGCCAGGTCAAACATTTGTGTGCATGAACATGTCTGTTATCTATATCTATACTAATATTATAAAGAGAGAAACTTTGTTTTTTTGTTTTTTTTGTTTTTTTGTTTGTAACGAATAGGCTCCGAAACTACTGGACCGATTTTAAAAATTCTTTCACTTATGGATAGCTTAATTCAGTGTGAGTGACATAGGCTATATGAGATTTTGAAAAAAAATAGGGATCCGTAAGAAAACTGCAATATTGTGAACCAAGGTGTCACATAATATAATTACCATATTCATAAATTTGCGTGCGCTGTGAAATCCATTGATGGTAGAATAATATAATGTACTAGGGGTTTGTAGTACTTATCAATATCTACAAAATAGTCCACGGAAATTTTATCCATCTATTTTGGTTTAGTCACAATAATCGAAACAGACATTATATGCATGCGCTGTGAAAAGTATTGGTGGTAGAATAAAGTAATGTACTAGGGGTTTGTAGTAATTATCAATGCCTACAAAACAGTGTACATAGATAATATCCATCTTTTTTGGTTTAGTAAAAATAATCGAAGCAGTGATTAATTTTCATGCGGTGTGAAAACTATTGGTGGTAGAGTAAAGAAATGTACTAGGGGTTTGTAGAACTTATCAATACCTACAAAACAGTATACATAGATTATATCCATCTTTTTTGGTTTAGTCACAATAATCGAAGCAATGATTATTTTTCATGCGGTGTGAAAACTATCGGTGGTAGATAAAAGTAATGCACTTAGAGGTTTGTAGTAATTATCAATATCTACAAAACAGTATACATGGATTATATCCATCTTTTTTGGTTTAGTCACAATAGTCGAAGCAGTGATTATTTTTCATGCGGTGTGAAAACTATTGGTGGTAGAGTAAAGTAATGTACTAGGGGTTTGTAGTACTTATCAATATCTTCAAAATAGCACACGATAAATTTATACATGTGTTAAGGTTTGGTCATTGTAACATAAATAGTAATTAATTTGCGTGCGCTGCGTAAACCATTAGGGTTATATCTATTAAAATACAATGTATCACGAATTTACTCCTGTTAAAGGTTACTATACCTACTTCTGCTACCGTGCGAAGCCGGGGCGGGCCGCTAGTAAGCTTATATAAGTAGATATGTATGTACTAGCGACCCGCCCCGGCTTCGCACGGGTAGCAGAAGTAGGTATAGTAACCTTTAACAGGAGTAAATTCGTGATACATTGTATTTTAATAGATATAACCCTAATGGTTTACGCAGCGCACGCAAATTAATGACTATTTCTGTTACAATGACCAAACCTTAACACATGTATAAATTTATCGTGGGCTATTTTTAAGATATTGATAAGTACTACAAACCTCTAGTACATTACTTTAATCTACCACCGATAGTTTTCACACCGCATGAAAAATAATCATTGCTTCGATTATTGTGACTAAACCAAAAACACATACGTTCACGCCTTTTTACCGAAGGGGTAGGCAGAGATGTACCCAGGACTCAGTCCCATGTAGATACACCCACATTTCGCCAGTATGTTATTGGTCCCATGTAATAGGGGGCGAGCCTATTGCCATCTACCGGGCACAGTTCCAGACTCCAGGCAGTTATTGAGATAATTCCTAAGGGAAAAACCCAATATTTAACACTGCCTGACCTGGGGATCGAACCCAGGACCTCTTGATTGGCAGTCGAGCATGCGCCCTCTACGCCACGGAGGCAGTCAAAACCAAAACCAAAAAGTCTAAACCAAAAAAGGTGGATATAATCTATGTATACTGTTTTGTAGGTATTGATAAGTACTACAAACCCCTAGTACATTACTTTACTCTACCACCAATAGTTTTCACACCGCATGAAAAATAATCTAATCTAATCTGAAAAATAAAAGTGCTAGGTAGTAACAGTAGGAGGGGAGGTAGTAGTACCTCTACCTCTACCGGTAACAACACTAAATATTATGGAGGGTAGAGATAATGAGAAGTAGGTACCTATGCATAGGCAATAGGCACGTAGCGTCCGTGGCTCAGGGGTAATATGTAGGATAGGCTTTAAAGCGTCTATAGCAGCCAAAATTCCATCTCGCTCGCGCAATTTACATTATTGAAGATAAAAAAAACACTTTTTTTATGTTAGTGAGTGACAAGACGAGCAAATCATTAGCCTGATGGTAAGCATCATGATTGCCCATAACAGACACGGTGCCACCCAGTGTTATAAAATTCAAAATTCTACGTGGCACTGCACTGCCTGTCACCCTGAGATATAAGCTGTTGAATCTCATCATGCCCAGTAATTTCGCTGGTAACATTGCCCTTCATACCGGAACACAGTAATATTAAAATGTGCATTCCCAAAAAACAAAAAGCATGTTTGTTTGTTTATATTGTCCATTTTTTAAAAGCTTTTATTTAACTTGCAATGTATAGTGCGACACAAAAGTTTAGAAATTAATTGAGGGCGCCACTTGTCATATGTATGGCAATACTTAAAGTTACCTATAAACAATTTTTATACTTTGCAATTTATATTTATTTTCTATATTATTACCTCTCTAATGGAAGATAGAGAAAAAAAGGGTCTATGTAACTCGTTCACCTAGAAATTCTAGTCAATAAATAACAAATCGATCTTGGAATCCTATTTCACAAAAGTAAGGATTAGGATAGGGATTGGTAAACTTGATACTGCCACACTGCCTCAATAGTGAGCGCAAGCGCTACTGCTGGGTTCGATTTAGTTTTTATCTATACTAATATTATAAAGAGAGAAACTTTGTTTTTTTGTTTGTAACGAATAGGCTCCGAAACTACTGGATCGATTTTAAAAATTCTTTCACTTATGGATAGCTTAATTCAGTGTGAGTGCCATAGGCTATATGAGATTTTGAAAAAAAATGGGGATCCGTAAGAAAACTGCAATATTGTGAACCAAGGTGTTACATAATATAATTACCATATTCATAAATTTGCGTGCGCTGTGAAATGCATTGATGGTAGAATAATATAATGTACTAGGGGTTTGTAGTACTTATCAATACCTACAAAACAGTATACATAGATTATATCCATCTTTTTTGGTTTAGTCACAATAATCGAAAAAGTGATTATTTTTCATGCGGTGTGAAAACTATTGGTGGTAGAGTAAAGTAATGTACTAGGGGTTTGTAGTACTTATCAATACCTACAAAACAGTATACATAGATTCTATCCATCTTTTTTGGTTTAGTCACAATAATCGAAAAAGTGATTATTTTTCATGCGGTGTGAAAACTATTGGTGGTAGAGTAAAATAATGTACTAGGGGTTTGTAGTACTTATTAATACCTACAAAACAGTATACATAGATTATATCCATCTTTTTTGGTTTAGTCACAATAATCGAAGCAGTGATTATTTTTCATGCGGTGTGAAAACTATCGGTGGTAGATTAAAGTAATGTACTAGGGGATTGTATTAATTATCAATACCTACAAAACAGTATACATAGATTATATCCATCTTTTCTGGTTTAGTCACAATAATCGAAGCAGTGATTATTTTTCATGTGGTGTGAAAAGTATTGGTGGTAGAATAAAGTAATGTACTAGGGGTTTGTAGTACTCATCAATATCTTCAAAATAGCCCACGATAAATTATAACATGTGTTAAGGTTTGGTCATTGTAACAGAAATAGTCATTAATTTGCGTGCGCTGCGTAAACCATTAGGGTTATATTTATTAAAATACAATGTATCACGAATTTAGTCCTGATAAACGTCCACTATACCTACTTCTGCTACCCGTGCGAAGCCGGGGCGGGTCGCATGTATAATAATAAATTTGATTAAATATTTTACATAATTGGATTATTCCATTACGAATTTTCTGTCTGGATTTGTGACTGTTGATGGCAATAGTATCACCCCCTATTACATGAGAAAAAGATGTGATGTTATGTTTTATTATCTAAGTGGTTTTAGAGCACTTAGATTTCCAATAGGCTCACATGTCGGCCAATGGATTTTCGAAGTGTTCTATAGCATAGTGTATTTAGTTAAGGTAGATTCTAAGAAAGTAGCTGTATTGTTTAGTCTTTATTTAATAAAAGCCAGTTTGCCCAGATTTATACTACTAATAATTTAAAAATCAGAATTTTTCCATATATGTATTTTTTATTTCAACAAAGCATTTTGAAAGAACTTTTTTTATTACTATAAACATTATAGAAAATACAAGTACATTATGTATGGTTCGCGCGCGAGCTATGTATCACCGGTACTGTGCTATTTGACTTTATATCTTCTATATTATGTAATATTTACAACCTATATAACTATATACTGAAATAAAAAGTTAAAAAAAGACTAAATTGTATCAAAAACAAGACATTATTAGAAAATTTATCCCAATTTCTTATAAATCGTTTTGTAAACGCTCTCTGCTTCCATCGCAATAAATATCGTCTCGTAATATTATACTTCATAATTTAGAGAATGTAGGGATCTCCTTCTTCACAGATTCACAGCATAGAATAATGAAAGTTTTTGGCGAATGGTGCACTTTACAAAATCGTATTAGTAACTCTATTTTTCGCCGGCCTTTTCTGTGTTTTGGAGGAGTTCCGAAGTTTCCGTTATGTTTTACTCTCTCTATAGCGATTCTTCTATCAGAATTATTCTGATACACCTAAAACGTAAAAAAACATTATAATAATATACATATTATAGTATTTACAAATTAGATACACAATAACATAGGATAATGTTTAAAAAACTTTTTTTTTAATTTACTCGTCTTAAAGTATTTTCAACTTTTAAAATGCAGTTGCCTTTATTTTAAAATATATACTTATTAAGTATACTCTTTTATTTTATTATGATATTTCCTCTTTCTTAAATTTCATAGAGCTACATGGGTGTAGTAAAATAAACATTTTAATCACTCGAATCACATACGTAATAGGAAACGTATCTTTTTTACGTAATAAGTAAATACGTGCTAAAAGTATCAAAAACTGCAAATCCTACTATAAATATACACTGTTTTGAAAAATTTATTAACCTCAAAGGAACTCAAGCTATCTATTTTTAGGTAAAATTATAGAGTATTAAATGGTTTTAATCTCGCAATTGAGTGCAATAATAATGATTTATTAGTATTATTGCTAAGACATACCTGTCATTTCCGATGTTCTCTTGTAAACATCATCCAAAGGAGAAAGTAATTTTCCGAGTTGAAACTCCTGCAAGCGTTGCATACACACCTTATAAATTATTTGTCGAACACCGCCACTCGCCACGGATTGTTCTGTTCATTTTCCACTAAATCACTAAAAATTGTATGTATCCTGTTCGAAATTATATTCGAAAACTTTAAAAACCGAGAACATTAATAATAATTTAATAGTTTTGACACAAACTTGACAGTTGCCTGACAGTAATGGGATGTTGCCATTATTACATTTTTTGTAGTTCCAAAATAATTAATTTCTAAACTTTTGTGTCGCACTATATGTAAGTATGTTTGTTCGGGTGAAATCTTTGAACTCAATTTTGAAGTAGATATCTTCAACCGATTGAGCTGAAATTTTGTATACACACGTTTAGTTTGGATGACAATGCACGATATGGTGTGTGACATCATTCTAAATCCAATATGGCGGACCATCCAAGATGGTGGAATAGTTATTTTTAATGCATTTCTTACAATATGGATATGAAATGAAAGGGCTTGTTGAGAGTAGCTCGAAAAATAATTTGGCGTCATTCTAAATCCAATATGGCGGACCATCCACGATGGTGGAGTTACTAAAAGCTTTTTAAAAAAATGTTTTTTTGCTTTTAATTTATTTACTTTTATTATTCGATGGACTAGATAAAAAAAAAGGAAATAACGGTTATTTTATTTATTAACGTTTATTATGTAATTCAATGCCTATTATAAAATACTAGCGACCCGCCCCGGCTTCGCACGGGTAGCAGAAGTAGGTATAGTGGACGTTTATCAGGAGTAAATTCGTGATACATTGTATTTTAATAAATATAACCCTAATGGTTTACGCAGCGCACGCAAATTAATGACTATTTCTGTTACAATGACCAAACCTTAACACATGTTATAATTTATCGTGGGCTATTTTGAAGATATTGATGAGTACTACAAACCCCTAGTACATTACTTTATTCTACCACCAATACTTTTCAAACCACATGAAAAATAATCACTGCTTCGATTATTGTAACTAAACCAGAAAAGATGGATATAATCTATGTATACTGTTTTGTAGGTATTGATAATTAATACAATCCCCTGGTACATTACTTTAATCTACCACCGATAGTTTTCACACCGCATGAAAAATAATCACTGCTTCGATTATTGTGACTAAACCAAAAAAGATGGATATAATCTATGTATACTGTTTTGTAGGTATTAATAAGTACTACAAACCCCTAGTACATTATTTTACTCTACCACCAATAGTTTTCACACCGCATGAAAAATAATCACTGCTTCAATTATTGTGACTAAACCAAAATAGATGGATATAATCTATGTATACTGTTTTGTAGGTATTGATAAGTACTACAAACCCTAGTACATTACTTTACTCTACCACCAATAGTTTTCACACCGCATGAAAAATAATCACTTTTTCGATTATTGTGACTAAACCAAAAAAGATGGATAGAATCTATGTATACTGTTTTGTAGGTATTGATAAGAACTACAAACCCCTAGTACATTACTTTACTCTACCACCAATAGTTTTCACACCGCATGAAAAATAATCACTTTTTCGATTATTGTGACTAAACCAAAAAAGATGGATATAATCTATGTATACTGTTTTGTAGGTATTGATAATTAATACAATCCCCTAGTACATTACTTTAATCTACCACCGATAGTTTTCACACCGCATGAAAAATAATAACTGCTTCGATTATTGTGACTAAACCAAAAAAGATGGATATAATCTATGTATACTGTTTTGTAGGTATTAATAAGTACTACAAACCCCTAGTACATTATTTTACTCTACCACCAATAGTTTTCACACCGCATGAAAAATAATCACTTTTTCGATTATTGTGACTAAACCAAAAAAGATGGATATAATCTATGTATACTGTTTTGTAGGTATTGATAATTAATACAATCCCCTAGTACATTACTTTAATCTAGCACCGATAGTTTTCACACCGCATGAAAAATAATCACTGCTTCGATTATTGTGACTAAACCAAAAAAGATGGATATAATCTATGTATACTGTTTTGTAGGTATTAATAAGTACTACAAACCCCTAGTACATTATTTTATTCTACCACCAATAGTTTTCACACCGCATGAAAAATAATCACTGCTTCAATTATTGTGACTAAACCAAAATAGATGGATATAATCTATGTATACTGTTTTGTAGGTATTGATAAGTACTACAAACCCCTAGTACATTACTTTACTCTACCACCAATAGTTTTCACACCGCATGAAAAATAATCACTTTTTCGATTATTGTGACTAAACCAAAAAAGATGGATAGAATCTATGTATACTGTTTTGTAGGTATTGATAAGTACTACAAACCCCAAGTACATTACTTTACTCTACCACCAATAGTTTTCAACCCGCATGAAAAATAATCACTTTTTCGATTATTGTGACTAAACCAAAAAAGATGGATATAATCTATGTATACTGTTTTGTAGGTATTGATAAGTACTACAAACCCCTAGTACATTACTTTACTCTATCACCAATAGTTTTCACACCGCATGAAAAATAATCACTTTTTCGATTATTGTGACTAAACCAAAAAAGATGGATATAATCTATGTATACTGTTTTGTAGGTATCGATAAGTACTACAAACCCCTAGTACATTACTTTACTCTACCACCAATAGTTTTCACACCGCATGAAAATAATCACTTTTTCGATTATTGTGACTAAACCAAAAAAGATGGATATAATCTATGTATACTGTTTTGTAGGTATTGATAAGTACTACAAACCCCTAGTACATTATATTATTCTAACATCAATGCATTTCACAGCGCACGCAAATTTATGAATATGGTAATTATATTATGTAACACCTTGGTTCACAATATTGCAGTTTTCTTACGGATCCCCATTTTTTTTCAAAATCTCATATAGCCTATGGCACTCACACTGAATTAAGCTATCCATAAGTGAAAGAATTTTTAAAATCGGTTCAGTAGTTTCGGAGCCTATTCGTTACAAACAAAAAAACAAAAAAACAAAGTTTCTCTCTTTATAATATTAGTATAGATGTACCTTAACTTGCAAATTAAGTGCGAGGGAGATGGATGTGTGGGTGCCTATAGGCGGATCGAATCTTACCTTGTGGACTTTATCACCTCGGCGCGGCCGTGTTTCGGAATGCACGTTAAACTGTAGGTTCCTATAGTTACCTATAACATATGTAGGGGGCAGTCGTTAGCTCATGTCGGAGAACGTGTAGGAATCTTGGCGACCTGACACTGACAATATAGGTTGTCCACAAAACCCATATGAATTGACTTGAACAGTGTAATTGGGGTAACCCCTTAGATAAAATGTATTTATTCTAAAGGTAATTCGTTCTGTTAGGTATTTTTTCTATCCTATTTTTAGGGTTCCTTACCTCAAAAGGAAAAAAGGAACCCTATCGGATCACTTCGTTGCCCGTTTGTCTGTCTGTTTCTCGGGAACCCTTTTTCTCGGGAACGTGCTGAACTATCAATTTGAAACTCACTCAGGTCGAAGGTCCCCTGCTGTTGTATAATCAAACTTCTATGTCAACACAATCATAAGATACGACCATTTGACCTCACATTACCATACATTCCTCTAGATTTTTCTCGGCATCATGAAATGTACAAAGAACCCATATCTCATATCAAAAGTACAGGGAAATCCCAAAACCGTAAAATTGTAAGCTCATTTTATAATTTTTGTCGCTTTCCATGCGAGTTGCCCTGTTGCTTCAGTAATAGAGCCACCCTAATACCTATATCGCATTGACGGACACTCATTCATAATATACACACTGTTAATGCTTATTTTGGGTCCAGAATATGGATATATTATGCAGGAGCCGTTCGAACTATCGCGTAAAGTCTGTACCCAGCTTTACTCTCCATTCTCTATATTTTATAGGTAGATACCGAAGTACTGCAGTTACTAGGTACTGTTCGTTCATAAATGATTCCATCCGAAGAAAGTTACAAATATGATGGTCACTCTAGTTACACGTGCCGCTCAACGTGCTTGTGCCGCAAAGAAAAGCCGTTATACCTATTAAGATTAAGAAATAAAACAGATATGCAACTCCATACTCCATACCTAATAATTATTTAATTGTTTCTTTGGTAAAATCACAGAAAAAATAGTAGTACAACATACATTCACACCTTTTTCCCGAAGGGGTAGGCAGAGGTGTACCCAGGACTCAGTCCCATAGTAGATATACCCACATTTCGCCAGTATGTTATTGGTCCCATGTAATAGAGGGCGAGCCTATTGCCATCTACCGGGCACAGTTCCAGACTCCAGGCAGTTATTGAGATAATTCCTAATGGAAAAAACCAATTTTTAACACTGCCTGACCTGACGGGGATCGAACCCGGGACCTCTTGATTGGCAGTCGAGCATATGCGCCCTCTATGCCACCGAGGCGAGGCGAGGTTTAGTTTAGTACAAAAGAAGTAAAATCGTACCTATAAATAATATTTGGTGTACAGTTTTAAACGTACCTTAGAAACATAAGAGATTAGAGGCAGCGCACTGCACACATATTATGAAACGCAGAGCATTTTGCAAGCATTATCGTCTTTGTTCAGGCCGATATCATTCAATTCTACTAATGAGTATTATAGTTTGTGAGTAGGTCTGCATGCATGTTTGTTGCTCTCTCACTCTATCTTCTGAACCGATTGGGCTGAAATTAGGTATGCAGGTAACTTAGGCCCTGGGGTACTTCCCGATATTCCCACGGGGACGATGTATACAAGGGTGAAACTGCAGGGTACAACTAGTACCTAATAATTAAAGGACGGCAGGAACACGCTGGATGCGCGCCGCTTACAGCCGGACTAAATGGAAATCTATAGGCGAGGCCTGTGTTCAGCAGTGGACGTCGTGTGGCTGAGATTGATGATGATGATTATTATTATATTTAAATAATATAATTATAAATAAATATTATAGAATAATATTTGTGGTGTTTGAGCGCGCCTGCTTGTGCATCTAGATTTTTCCGTGTGTGGAAGTTGTCCCATATTATATTATTATTATTTATATCCCTATACTTAAAGACCATAGTTCGAAATACTTCGCAGTGAAAAGCTCCGCTAATCTTGCGCTCATAATTCCTTTGATTAATTAGATGGGGATGATATAAATATCAACGTGCGTGTCGTGTGTGTTTAGCTTTTCACACGTAAATTATAGGAATAAAATAGTATGCACAGTTTATGAAGCATATTACCTACCTAAACTCTATCGTATTAGGCAATCTAAAATTCCTACCTTCTGTAAAATAACTTCCGTTACTCTTTGACATGTCGGTTTTTGCCAAAGTGTCCTCTGGCGACTGCCGACAAACATTAATTTATGGTGTTTCTAGCGCTCCCATTGGTTGACCATTGCACGTGGAGAGGACACGCTACACGAGCGCTGCTCTCTCATTGGTCGAGACTCCTGAGTGCGGCGACACAAAGCTCAGTGGCGCCGACACCGACCGCTTTGACAATGCCGCGTTTAGATATTAGACCGTATGCCGTTCACAGAGAGCGGATTTTTCATCGACAAGAATGCTTATTCGGCTTCTTTTGTGTTTTTCGGCGTTTTTGATTTTTATCGGAAAATTCAGTTGGAAATTTGAACAACCGCCGTGCACGTCGGCGCGTGCGGACGTTAGCTAATTTCATTTTTCATGTGTCGCTTGCACATGTAGACATGTTGAGTGAATATATTGGTATTTGCAGTGTCCAGTGTCTCCGGCCGCCGGCTCCAGGTCGCGCAGTGCAGTGCTTCTACCTAGATTGTATAGTGCTTGGAGATCAAACTTGATGGTAAGTAGCTACCTAGTAATATTACCTGCCTGTCGTATGTACCTATCGGAGCTAGCCGTGGACGGCGTACTGAAACGATGATGACACCAGCTCTGTGCTGTCGTTAGGCCTTAGTATTTGGTAGCTCCATAAGTCTGCTATAATACCTAATTCCATCGAGCAGCTCTAGGGATTTTCGGCTCCAGTAGGTAGAGCCGGTTGGACTGATATTTATTTGTTATGTAGGTAGCAATTGTTGGCTTATTACAAAAAATAATTAACGAAGTAGCAGAGTTCTGTACCTCTGGTGGGCAACCTATATGAACTAGTCAAAGAGTAAAATAATAAGTGACAGACCGCTCTAGTTCTTTACTTAATTGAATATAGCTTTCATGTCATATCAATCTGAGAAAATAATCTGTACTGGTTTCCAACTTAAATATTAATCTAGAAGATAATCAGGGTCAACTCAGTGCAATGAGTTAGTGTTTATCATCCCAGTTCCTAACGAATAATATATAATACATACATTTTATTTGAAACACCAGATGGGATCTCATGAAAGTAGCTAGAGATAAAATAAATATGGTTTCAGGCGTCAGTTAAGCATGTGTATCTGAGAGTGCAGCTACCTATAGCTCCACTGAAAAGAGTGGAAACAGAACTTACTTAGTGATATAAAATGTAAGAGCTAGGTATTTTGCGTGAGTTATAGGTAACTAATATTTCAGGTTTCAATGAGTCCTGTCCTGCAGTGGATGCAAGATGATGATCACTGATGATGGCGAGGAGAGGACTGATGATGATTCAATGGTGTCTCCGGCAGGTGTAGAGGTATGAGATGTTTTTAATTTAGGTATTAATAAATTATTATTAGCAAAGGCTCTACTTGTCTGTCGTGTGATGTTTGTACCTACATACTACTTATCTATTAGCCCTGCGGCATCATGATAGGATGACAACGCAATATATTATGATCATGGACCTGAGGAGCTGGTCTGTGTCCTGTGTGATGACGGATCGGAGAGGCCAAAGGATTAATCAATGAGTTCCAAGGTATATTATAACGAGAGAGAGTGCCTATTGTTCCATTTCAAATGCAAATTAGTGTATATCATATATATGAAAATTTTAGGTATTTTGTATAATATTAACATACTTATAATAATATGGCAGAACTTCCACACACAGTCATCTGGTCCTAAACTAGGCTAGAAGCCTGTACTATGGTAACTAGATGACTGATATACAAAATTAAGTATGCCATAACACACACACAGAAAAACAGACATCATGTGCACAAATGTTTAACATGGCTCGAACCCGGGGCCTGTGTAGAAGGCAGGGGCACTACTGGCTGAACCAACCGGCCAATTATTTATTATTGTATCAGATATTCATAACATCAGTCATTTTATAAAGTTATTCAACTTATATATATATTTTTAAATTCTGATAAAAACTGGCCAAGTCAGATCTAACCTACTTTAAAATCTCACATTATTTTTTATATAACAGCAATTGTTATAGGTATCCTATAAAGCAAAGAAATAGTTTAATACTTGTTCATAATGTTATTTTGTTCCTATAAATACATATCTTGATTTTGCATAGAATAATTCAAAATTCTGCGCGGCACTGCACTGCGCCTGTCACTCTGAGATATTTCTTGGCGGACAAATAACAGGCAAAGGTGTGGTACTTCCCCAGGCGGCCCCCTGCAAAAGAGGTCTACCGCCTACCACTACAAAATGTGTTTGCTATTTCAGGTTACTATGACATGTATGGTTATAATGAACCACATTGAATGTGGGACACTCTTGATATAATATGTGTTTATATACCCGATACCTGCTACCCGAGTTACAAGATACATTGTTTGAGTTACTTATCTATTGACTCATTCCACAATAAGTCTGAGGTCCATTTGAGATTAGTTCTTATAAGTTAGCTTACATTCATATTTAAATTGATTTAATTGTTTTTAAAATGGATTATTATAACATTCAAGCATATCACTATATTATAAATTCCTAAATGTCTCACTGACTGATATGCAACGCAGAGCCCAAACCACTGATCCTAGAGACTTGAAACTTGGAATGTAAGTTGTTTTCGTTGTATGGACGTGTGCTAAGATAGGATATTTGAAAATTCACATTCTCAAAAAGGGCGTCAAAGTTTTGTTTTTACGTTATAACATAAACATAACAAACATTCACGCCTTTTTTCCCGAAGGGGTAGGCAGAGGTGTACCCAGGACTCAGTCCCATACTAGATACACCCACATTTCGCCAGTATGTTATTGGTCCCATGTAATAGGGGGCGAGCCTATTGCCATCTACCGGGCACAGTTCCAGACTCCAGACAGTTATTGAGATAATTCCTAATGGGAAAATCCAATATTTAACACTGCCTGACCTTTTTTTTTTAACCTTGTGTTAAATGCCTTTACGCATACTCGCCCGCCAGGCAGAGGCGGGCGAGTTATGTCGGGCTCGGCGAGATGCGCCCATACCGACTAAAACCACACGGTGAGCAGTCCCTCGCCATGTGAGGCGGGATAGGGTCGCGCTAGCATTCACTATGAGTGTACCTCTGAATTTCGACAGTTCGTTGTTTCGACACGCCTCCAACTTCGAAAAAACATAATTCGACAAGTCATTGTAACAAAAAGAGAACAAACCCCAAGTAGGTACATTATTACTACCACCAATAGTTTTCATACCACATAAAAATAATGACTTCTTCGATTACTGTGACTAAACCAAAACAGACGGATATAATGTCTGTGGACTATTTTCTAGTTATTGATAAGTACTACAAACCCCTCGTACATTACATGAATCTACCACCAATAGTTTTCACACCGCAGTAAAAATAAAGACTGCTTCGATTATTGTGACTAATCCAAAATAGATGGATATTAATTAATGAATTATTTGTTAATTATGTGACACCTTGGTTCATAATATTGCAGTTTTCTTACGGATCCCTAATATTTTTCAAAATCTCATAGCCCATGTCACTCACACTGAATTAAGCTTTCCTTAAATAAGTGAAAGAATTTTTAAAATCGGTCCAGTAGTCGGAGCCTATTCGTTACAAACAAAAAAACGAAGTTTCTCTCATTATGATATTAGTATAGATAAGAATAAAAATCCAATTTTGTAACTCTGCTTCATACATACCTATAGTAGATTTTATTTTGTGTTCGACTGCCGCGGTAAAGCTATTGCATAGCATTTTTTATCAACTTATGCAATTATAATTATATATTTATTTTATTTATGCAGTTTTTTTTTCTTTGATATTAATTCAAGTTACACTTTTTGAGCGTGGTGACCGATAACAATGCCACATAGTGGCGAGTTGCTGAACTAAAGAGACAAGCGTGATATTTCAAAAAGTCATTAAAAGTTCTGCTATTCATCGATAGATGGCAAAACTAAAAAGTATCACCGCTGTGCCGGCCGGTCGCTCGCGCTATTGAAGAATCACCAAATGTGAATTTTCAAAAATCATTATTGTTGAATTTGTTTATGTTTAGGTACAATGTTTTTTGTTAGTATATTTCGTTTTTGTTGTATTTTTATTTGATGGAGTAGATCGAAAAAAGGGAAATAACAGTTTGTTCGATCTCTTCTGTTGAATTAAAATTAAAAGATAACAAAATTAACTTTTTATATTTTTGACAGCCTCGTTGGCTCAGATGGTAGTAGCTCTCCTTTCAGTGTCGCAGACCCCGGGTTCGATCCACGGCCAGGTCAAACGTTTGTGTGCATGAATATGTCTGTTTGATCTGTGTCTGGGTGTTATAAGCGTATGTAAGCATGTACCTATATCAGTCATCTGGTTACCATAGTACAGGGTTCTAGCCTAGTTTGGGATCAGATGACCGTGTGTGGAAGTTGTCCCATATTATTATTATGTCGCTCGAAAACACGGGATATACCCGGTCTTTTGATATGCGTGCACGGAGACCATTTTTTTTTAAGTCCAACGTGCAGAGGCCCCTTTGAGCTTTTAATCTAAAAGTAATGTATAGCACCTATCGGGGTTCATCTCTGAAACCATCTACAGTATTTTTTAAGATGAGCTCATAGACAGGTACAAGGACTATTGTGAATGGATGGAAACTACTTGATTTGTCTATAGGTGTGATTTCTAGATGGATGGTAACCGGGCTATTGCTAGAGACTCCGGCTTATTATTATTATTATTATTATTAAAAGATACGACCATTTGACCTCACATTACCATCCATTGCGCGACGTGCTGAGAACCTCTAGGGCACATCCCAGCCCCAGCATTGGCCCAGCCTCATGAAATTTGGGAAAAAAACCAGGTCTTGTACCTATCACACTAGTAAAGGGAAATATCCCAAAAACGTAAAATTTTATAATTTTTGTCGCTTTCCATGCGAGTTGCCCTGTTGCTTTATAGAGCCCCCTCCCCTTTATATCGAATTTGACAGACACATTATTCATAATGTACAGACACTGTTACTCTTAAGTTGGGTCTAGACAATGCACGGTAAACGCTCGAACATTTCCGCGTGCAGGAGCCGTTCGAACTGTCGATCACCTCGTCCACATTGCACGCGGCAATGTTCGAGGGTTTGTCCGCGCGAAGTCTGTACCCAGCTTTACTCTGCATTCTCTATATTTTATATATACCAAGTATACTACAGTTACTAGGTACTGTTAAGATATAAATGATTCCATCCGAAGAAAGTTACAAATATGATGGTCACTCTAGTTACACGTGCCGCTCAACGTGCTTGTGGTGCAAAGAAAAGCCGTTATATTAAGATTAAGAAATAAAACAGATATGCAACTCCATACATAATAATATCGAATTATTTGTTTGGTAAAATCACATATAAAATAATAGTACTAAAGTAGTAAAATATTTGGCGTTACAGTTTTAAATGTAAGTAGTTACCTAAGAAACAAGAGGCAGTGCACACATTATGAAACGTAGAACATTTTGCAACTAGTATCGTGTTTGGTTCGGCCGATATTATTTAATCCTACTAATGAATAGGTATACTAATAAGTATGTATAATGTATATATAAGTGCGTGAGTATGCATGGATGTTTCTTACTCACTCACTAAAACTACTGAACCGATTGGGCTGAAATTCTGTATGTAGATAGTTAAGACCCTGGAATAACACATGGAGTACTTTTTATCCCGATATTGCCACGGGAACGAAGACTACGCGGGCCAAACCGCGGGGCACAGCTAGTATAATACCCATTATTTAAAGGACGGCAGGAACCCGCCGGATGCAGGCCGCTTACAACCGGACTGAATCTATAGGGGAGGCCTATGTTCAGCGGTGGACGTCCGGCAACTGAGAATGATGATGAATAATATATTTAAATTAGTGTCCGACCGAAACAAGATTTTCAGCTGAAACCGAAAACGAACCTTCGGTCGGTCATTAAATAATATAATTATAAATATGTGTAGAATAATATAATATCTTTGTTCGTTGAGCGCGCCTGCTTGTACATATATATTATCCCCATACTTAAAGACGATAATACTTCGCAGTAATAAGCTCCGCTAATCTTGTGCTCATCATTCCTCCAATGAGGTGTGGATGATATAAATGTAATCGTGCGTGTCGTGTGTTTGTTAGCTTTTCCCACGGAAATTGTTAAAAATAGTATCCACAGTTTATAAGCAGAACCTCCTACCTAAGCTCTATCGTATTAGGCAATCTAAAATATGCCTTCTGTAAAACAACTTCCGTTACTCTTTGACATGTCGGTTTTTGCCAAAGTTTTCACTGTCGACTAGCAATAATAATTTATATGGTGTTTCTGGCGATCCCATTGGTTGACCATTACACGTGGAGAGGACACGCCCCACGAGCGCTGCTCTCTCATTGGTCGAGACTCCGAATGCGGCGACACAAAGCTCAGTGGCGCCGACGCCGACCGCTTTGACAATGCCGCGTTTAGATATTAGACCGTATGCCGTTCACAGAGAGCGGATTTTTCATCTTCAAGAATGCTTATTCGGCTTCTTTTGTGTTTTTTCGGCGTTTTTGATTTTTGACGGAAAATTCAGTTGGAAATTTGAACAATCGCCGTGCACGTCGGCGCGAGCGGACGTTAGCTAATATCATTTTTCATGTGTCGCTTGCACATGTAGACATGTTGAGTGAATATATTGGTATTTGCAGTGTCCAGTGTCTCCGGCCGCCGGCTCCAGGTCGCGCAGTGCAGTGCTTCTACCTAGATTGTATAGTGCTTGGAGATCAAACTTGATGGTAAGTAGCTACCTAGTAACATTACCTGCCAGTCGTAATGTACCTATGGAGCTAGCCGTGGACGGCGTACTCTGAAACGATGATGACACCAGCTCTGTGCTGTCGTTAGGCCTTAGTATTTGGTAGGTACATAAGTACTATAATACCTAATTCCATCGAGCGGCTCTAGGGATTTACTTAGGCTCTAGTAGAATTGGTTGGATTGAAATTTGGTTTGTTCGAGTAGGTAGCAATGAGTAGGTGCACTAGTGTTTTATCATTCAAGTTCTTTACGAATAATCACCATTTTATTTCATACACAAGATCGGATCTCATGAATGTAACTAGAGGTGAAATGAATATGGTTTCAAGCGTCGGGCTGACTGTTGACTGTGTAGCTATATGCACAGAATACTAATAAGGCTATAAGCATGTATTTCTGAGTGCGCAGTTAGGTAGGTACCTATAGTTTCACAGAAAAGAGTGGAAACAGAACTAAGTACTTAATTTAAAACGTAAACTAGGTATTTTGCGCATGTTATAGGCTTACCTACCTATTACCTAAATTTATAGGTAACTAATATTTCAGGTTTCAAATGAGTCCTGTTCTGCAGTGGATGCAAGATGATGATCACTGATGATGGCGAGGAGAGGACTGATGATGATTCAATGGTGTCTCCGGCAGGTGTAGAGGTATGAGATGTTTTTAATTTAGGTATTAATAAATTATTATTAGCAAAGGCTCTACTTGTCTGTCGTGTGATGTTTGTACCTACATACTACTTATCTATTAGCCCTGCGGCATCATGATAGGATGACAACGCAATATATTATGATCATGGACCTGAGGAGGTGGTCTGTGTCCTGTGTGATGACGGAGCGGAGAGGCCATAAGTAGGATTAATCAATGAGTATATAACAATAACAAGAAAGAGGGCCTATCATCCCATTTCAAATGCAAAATGGCAGATATATATATGAAAATTTAGGTATAATATTAACATACTTACCTATAATAATATTGGACAACTTCTACACATGGTCATCTGGTCCCAAACTAGGCTAGAAGCCTGTAACTATGATAACCAGATGACTGATACCTATACATATTTATTTATGTTTATAACACTCAGACACAGATCAAACAGAGATGCTCATGTGCACAAATGTTTGGCAGAGGATCGAAACTGCGGTTCAGAAGGCAGGGGAACTACCCCTGAGCCAACCGGCCAGTTATTATTGTAGCAGAAATAATGTGAAATAGTGTTAGATACCATAGATATGGCCGTGTGGTTCCCCTTTTCTCATCTGGTTCCCCCCTATAGAGCCACATATAGCAGGAGTGTGGACAGCAGTCTCTCCGGCTCACAAGTGTTCCACCTGCTGCGAGCACCGAGCCCAGGAATAAGCGGCTCCATCTAGGCTACATGTACACATCTATAGTTTATTGACAGCCTGAGTTTGATTGAATTAGGGGAAAAGCAATAAAAGTGGTTAAATGCTTGTCACATCCCTACGTGCTTGCTTTTTCAGGTTACTATGACATGTATGGTTATAATGAACCACATTGAATGTGGGACACTCTTGATATAATATGTGTTTATATACCCGATACCTGCTACCCGAGTTACAAGATACATTGTTTGAGTTACTTATCTATTGACTCATTCCACAATATGTCTGAGGTCCATTTGGGACTAGTTCTTATAAGTTAGCTTACATTCATATATAAATTGATTTAATTTTTTTTCAAATGTAAGTATGGTTTTAAACAAACTAGGTAAAAGTTATTAAAAATATGTACCTAGTACCCCTACCTACCTACCTATACATATATTTTTTTAATTAGTATAGACGTCTATTCTTTATGTTTCATATGTAACATCATCATCAGGAGGTCGCCTGCTGGAAATAGGCCCATAAGGGAGGTTTTTGCCAATACTCGCCACCTTGGGCTGGCGGGTTGGCGAGCGCTGTTCGATGGTTTTAATCAGAGGACGCCCGTACCCTGGATTTGACAATTCTTAGCCGACTCTTACAGCAACTATGGTTGGAGATTTAGCATATTTCGGCATAATTGAAAGCACGTCACAAATAGACTTTAATCTTACATAACATCACGCCATTTTCCTAAGGAGTAGACAGATGGCAGAGTTGCACCCAGGAGCCGGTCCCATTGTAGGTACCTACACCCACACTGAGCCGATTATGTTTGGTTATGTTATGTGCCGTTATTTAGAGGACGACCCTAGTGCCATCTACTGGTCACAGTTTTTAATTAACTACAGCCTGTCATTGAGAAACTTCCAAGTGGAAAAAACTTTTGATAATAGACCAACCTATTGGTTCTCCACAAGAAGAACACAAAGTACCTTACTTGTGTTGTCATTGTCTAGTGTGTTCTTGTAGAGGTATCTCTCGGAATGCACAGTTCAACAGTCATCGGCTTCCACGACATACCATGTAAAGGCATATTCATATTCATACATACTGTAGTATGTAATATGAACAGCATGATACCTATAAAGATCTAGACCTGTAATGTGTTTGTTATCAATGCCTAGTATTCATAGATTATCTTGCTTCATAAGGTATTTGATGGTATTTCAGCAGTTCCTGTCTGAAACGTGATAGCAACCAGTCGAAACGCTGTCTACTATTAGAGATGCTGGATGGATCGTGGTTTAAGGTAAATGTTATAGTATAGTACTGGCTGTGCCCGCGGTTTCACCCGCGTGTGTATTCTTCATTCCCGTGGGAATATCGGGATAAACAGTACCCACTATGTGTTATTTCATGGTCTTGACTATCTACGTATCGAGTTACAGCCGAATTGATTCAGCAGTTTTGGCGTGATATGGTAATAAACATTCATCCATCCATCCTCGCTGATAACTAGATACTTGATTAGAACTGAATTCGCATACCTAATTGAAAATCTTAACAATTAGATACATAATAAGATTAAAAGAGATACTATTAGGTCATGGTCGACAATTGGCGGCCTTATCTTATTACTTAAGTGATGTTTCCAGGCAGCTAGTCTTTTATCGAGTACCTAATCAAAAAAGTGCGGACCTAATTATTATTTAATTTTGCACAATTTTTAACAAATATTGTAGGGATAATGTATAAAGTAGGTACCCCTACTGTGTGACTGGTTGTGCCCCACGGCTTCACCTGTTGAAACCTGTATAGGTAGGCCTATGTTGCTGTTTCAGCCTAAAGCCCAATAGGAGTGTATAGGTAGCTACATAGATGATAAATGTCATGTCAATCGATTCAGTAGAATGCTGTTAACATCTGTATTCAAGAACAATACCTCAAAAATTCCTCTGAGAACAGGAATGTGGTTATATGTTAAATTATGTTTGTTTAATAGAATACCTATGTAATATCATTAGGTAAGTAAGGTATGCTTGCTTACCAACTATATTTTATACTTACACTCGTATTCAAGAACAACACTTATGTAAGGTACTGTGCTAAGTATAGTAGAATTTCTCACCACGTTCGTCACGGCAGGCAATTGTTTCCCAATTGGATGTACCGGCCCTATGCGTTCGGGCGATCATAGTATTGCTCTTGTATAAGTACAGGCGTTATTGTAAATTTGTTGAAACTGTTGTATGTAGGTCAGGTAACTTTGTTATTTAAGTAATGAGGATTAATCATGAAAATGTATGTAATTTCAGTTGTTCCTGTCCAGAGCTGCTTTAAACTATGAAGATATCAACTAGTTGTTCGAGAATGATTCAAGGTAATTTTTACGAATTTATACGAATATAAATTACTGCGCCTTAAAATGGACCGATCCATTGTCGCTGAATCTTTCTATTGGATTCGTGCAGGCGTTACTGACACAGGCACATACCGGAGTACTCTCGTCAGACAATACCATCGTCAACTCGGCCGTAGGACGTCCACTGCTGGACATAGTTCCATGTAGTCCGGATGTAAGACACTGTATCTATCGTATGGAAATGACGTCTAAATAACATTGAAGACATTTGATAGTGGCCTATATCTTTTTTAAATTGTACTCGGGAGACATGTGAGACGAGTTGACCACATGCTCTAAGGTAATGCCTTATAAGGACCACTTATTGCAGATCCTTTTAAATCCGTAAGAAGTATTTCAAGTAAGTGAAAAAACTTTTTAAATACTTGTACAAATTGCTTAAAAACATTGTACAACTAATATTTATTCAAAAATTTATGGTTTTTTTTTAAAAACGGTCAATGTAGCTCATTTACAATAGGTATGTGATCTCCCAACAAGGATTGTAATAATAATATTCCGTCGGTATTTCCGAAATTTCACTATTATAGGATCAGAATAATTTATTACAAGAATATTGTACAAAAGCGTGTGTAACAGTAATTAATAAAATGAATTTTTTGAACTAAGTCTTCGATTTGTAGACAACTTAGCTTAACGATAATTGAATGTTATTTCAGTAGTTGGAGCTCGGAGCGAGGCAGAGCTCGAGCGCACCTTGAACTCTACGAGACGATGGATCATTCATGGCTTCAGGTTAATATTATATTATACCTATGTTATTGTATTACTCGCTGCCTGCGACTTTACTCGCTGATAAGTACATTCTACTACATGTTATGAGAGTAGGGAGCAATATGGAATATACAGGCGCGAGATTTGATTATAATTCGTTATTTCTCTGGTTTAATACCGACATTACGCGTTGCACGTTAATATTGATGTAATTTTAACATTTGATTCAATGATGGCGCGTGCAATACTGGTATTATACCTATAGATGCGAGGGTTTGGCTTCTAGTTAATGTTCAAGTTGTCTGGTGATACTTATATAGATACGTAATATTGTACACCTTATAGCGAACATAATATGAAAGTAAAGTAGTTACAGTTAGTCTTAGGCAAGTGGCGGTCTTTATGTTTAAAGTGATTTTCTTCTAGACGACCGAACTTTAGTTTAACTTAAATCTAAGTAAGTGTTAATATCTTAGGGCAATCATTATCTATATGGATTTCAATAAAAATCCTACTTAAATATGTGAAAACTAAATAGTTATACCAAAAGACGATAATTATTGTTTGAATTGAATTATCTAAACAATAAACTATTAATATTTACATATTTACCGTTAAATTGTACATAGTTACGTTATGAACTAATTCGATTTTCAAGTACCTACTAAATAATACATTAATACTAACAATTATTTATTCTGATGAGAGAACATTCACTCGTGTATTTATTGGTAGTAAACCTATCGATATACTTGTGAAGGGTCTCAGTGGGAATACTGATAATAGATCATGTTGGTATTGTGAGGGGGCGGGGCTTAGCCGAGGGGCGGGGCTTATAGGGCGGCATTTTACTTTGTACAAATATAAGATTTATTGTAAAGAGATAAGGTACATATATAAACATATTAGAAACAATAATGGAGCTGGTGGAGCTTATTTCACCCCGCCCTACTCTTCCTATCATAGACCTTTCCGTATAAAGACTGATTGCCTGGGAGAAGGCTGCCCTTAGTTGACCGAAAACTTTTTAGTTATAGCTTTGTTTTTAAGTTATTATGTTGTACGTACTGTGTAATTTTATGAAAAATGGTCAGAATAAAGAGTAATTTAATCTAATCTATGTGTAATGGATTCGCTCCGAGAATTCGTGTAGTGGTGTCTTTTATTATTTGAAGTTAACAGTTTTTTTTACTTTTGAGCATTCGTCGAAGGGCTTATATGTGTCGAAATAAAATATATAAGTAGTTTGACCTACCTATACGACGCCACATCGACGACGGGACCATCGTTCGATCTATATCCGCCGATTTGTTGAAATGTTTGAAAAAAATCAATATTTTTAAATGAGCTATTGTATTTTTCCAGTCGTTTCGTTGCCCGCATGGCGCGGTGCGGGCCGGGTGCGGGTCGGGTCGACGGTTTTCCTGAACGGTTTTCGGCGAGGAGTTCGGAGGGTCGGCCGATCGTTTCCGATCGGTAGGTCGGTATTTATTTGTGTTGATATTTTATTATAATATGAGAGCGGGTGCGATCGTCCTTTGTTTGTCGGTGCGTTCGTCGGTTCCTCGGGAGCGGCTCCTCGGAGGGGGCGAGGGAGGGGGCGAGGGGGTCGTCGGAGGCCGAGGAATCTATGGGGCCTATTAGTTTTTGCGTATTTTTGGAAATTTTATTGATTATCGTTAAATTTCCAAAGTCCAACCTCGCCGAGTGCGCGTGCGCGCTCGGCGGCGCGCGGGGCGCGGAGATTATATCGGCACGCGCACGGTGTTTCGTTCCAAGCGTGCAGAGTGGCGACGTGGCGGCGACGCTCGTCGCCGTACAGCTCCCGCGTGATCCGGTTCGAGGACACTGCCAGGCGGGGAGTTTGACTGGGGCGGTACATCTGTCAAAGAATAACGCAGGTGTCCTAAGGCCAGCTCAGCGAGGACGGAAACCTCGCGTGGAGCAAAAGGGCAAAAGCTGGCTTGATCCAGATGTTCAGTACGCATAGGGACTGCGAAAGCGCGGCCTATCGATCCTTTAGTACTAAAGAGTTTTTAGCAAGAGGTGCCAGAAAAGTTACCACAGGGATAACTGGCTTGTGGCAGCCAAGCGTTCATAGCGACGTTGCTTTTTGATCCTTCGATGTCGGCTCTTCCTATCATTGCGAAGCAAAATTCGCCAAGCGTTGGATTGTTCACCCATCAAAAGGGAACGTGAGCTGGGTTTAGACCGTCGTGAGACAGGTTAGTTTTACCCTACTGATGGCGTCGTCGTTGCGATAGTAATACTGCTCAGTACGAGAGGAACCGCAGTTTCGGACATTTGGTTCATGCACTCGGCCGAGCGGCCGGTGGTGCGAAGCTACCATCCGCGGGATTATGCCTGAACGCCTCTAAGGCCGAAGCCAGCCTAGCCGAATCCGGCAAGGATATGCTCACTGTGGAGCCCCGAGGGTCGGGAGGCTCCAAACCGTGTGACTTTACTAGTCGCGCTTCGCCCCGCGAGGCGCGACGTCGAAGCCCATTCGGATCGCGGAGATCGGTGCAATCGGTTTAACGCGTGCGCCACGGCTCCGTTCGGTCCGGATCTACCTCAGTTCGATGTCGGGGCTCGGAATAGTCTGTAGACGACTTACGTTCCTGGCGGGGTGTTGTGCTCGGTAGAGCAGCGTCGTGCTGCGATCTGTTGAGACTCAGCCCTACGCCAGGTGATTCGTCCGAGGACGATGTATAAATATTATGCTCTATTATATCATCCAATTTTTTTTTTTTTTTTTTTTTTACTATATGCAGTAATAGGTTTTTATTATGATATCATAAATACATACCATACACAATACATACATACATATTCAGAACGATTTAATGATCGCAATATTTTTGTTTGCTGCTACCATTGAATTGGTTAGGTTTTTATCTACTTGCGGCGCGTGCGTATGGGTTAGACGGCTGTATACGGATGCGCGAGCGACCCTCCCCTAAGGCTTATTAAAATCACTTACCTACCTTTTTTTCTCCATGATTTAATTATATATTATTTAATTAATTTCAGGAGGACACCGGCGGGGCAGCAGATGACGGATTCCTTGCTTCATTCCTCGGCGACTTCCCTCACGTTCCATTCTCTTCTCCTTCGTTGCAACGTAGACCTATCGTCACCCATGTTTTAATGTAAGTAGGTACAGGCAATAAAAACTATTATTTTATAAAATTTAATTTTTTTTTATAATTATTATTATTATTTTATTTCGTTCTTGTATCGTGAAAACGGGGCATCAGCTAGGTATTTGATTTTTTCACGGAATGTTAATGATCATGATTGCTATACCATGAAATAATTATGACTAAATAAAATGAATAAATAAGATCTACTATCTACTTGAAAATCGTACAAAATATGGGTAACTATATAATATAATAGCTATAAATTGGATTGTTCCATTAGGAATTATCTCAATAACTGCCTGGAGTCTGGAACTGTGCCCGGTAGATGGGGCAATAGGCTCGCCCCCTTATTACATGGGACCAATAACATACTGGCGAAATGTGGGTATATCTACTATCGGACTGGGTCTACACCTCTGCCTACCCCTTCGGGTAAAAGGCGTGAATGTAATGTACTACTACTAATAATGAAATAAATTGAAAAATCAAGGACATTCCCATACAAGACACTTTTCCTTATTGTATTATATTGTTAATTATAAGACTAATTCCGGTATTAATAAGAATATTACTTTTTGACTAGTTTTCAAAGAAGATTACAAACAATATTTAGCAATACAATACACATATTATAACAATAGCATGATCTACCTTATTATATTTATTATACGAGTAATCTCTGCGAAGTCGTATGACATCGATATATTTGGGGATAACAACAATTGCAAGTTTAAAAATAAGGCCCATGAATACTATGTTAACAAGTAAGCAGTGATTTTCTGTTTCGTATATTCCAACACTTTAAATGAGGATTTATTCAAAGAAATATTAAAAAGTAACACACAAAACACTATTTATAAAACTCACTACCTACACTATTTATATTTTATATACAAAACCTTACTTATTAAATTAAATCTATTAAACCCTTGGAGGAAGGGTAGGTGGCCAGAATGCTGGCGGCATTGCCCCGTTGGATGCAGATGCTTATCCTCTGGGCAAAATACAGGCCAGCATTCTGGTCACCCGATGCCTCCACCAAGCGTTTAGCTAGCTCCTTGTACAGTTCCAGAGCGGAAGGCCCCCACGGACCCATAGTCTCTACCCCAAACGGCACAAACATGTAAACCTTGTCTAAGTTTACATACTTGTGCCGCTTGAGGTTTTCAGCCTTAAAAGCGGCTGCACCAGCCTGTGAAGTTGTTCCTGGAAGGTGGGAAGGAGCCAGAGTATCCACACATGTGGCGTCCCACACCAGGGGTTTTCCCAGCTTCCAGGGAACAAGGGTCATACCGTCGGGTCTCCTGCCGTCGTCCCTCATTAGTCCGTTGGGTTCCAACACTGATGGGGCGCCGGCACTAATAAAGGCCCGACGGATGATATCGTTCAGGCTGGCGTGTCGTGGGATGCGTCCAGCACTTCTCGAGCAGGATAATCCGTGGTGGCCGAATCGGTCTACAGATTCTCCGCAATCACAGCGGTGAGGAACTGTACAAGGAGCGCCAATCCTTAAGGATGCCGCCACTTAATACCCATATTTATTAATTATTAATTATCTATTTTTTGTTTGTTTGTAATTTTATAATAAATATTTATAAAATGATACAACTTACATCAATACCATTTTAGAATACAATTTTTAATGACGTTTGTGTCTTTGAGATCCGTAATTTATAGAATTTTATATAATTTTAATTTTTGCTTAATTTTTACTTAGTCGTAACTCGCCCAATATATTAAATGCTGTCTTCGCGCCTGTAATTGCAATAACATTAATCATGTATAAGTAATAATTTTTATTTGAATTTTAAAATGTATATTGTGTTGGCGCGATCAATAAATAAATAAATAAAATAAAGATACCGTATCCTGTGTTATAATATTTATAATCTAGATATCTATTGCATGCCCATCATCAGAGGTTATCTGTATAAATACTCCTTATTGTGATTAGACTGGATTATTATTAATTATATTATTCAATGTAATTTCAGGAGGACACCGGCGGGGCAGCAGATGACGGATTCTTGCTTCATTCCTCGGCGACTTCCCTCGGGTACCATCGTTGCAACGTGTAGACGACCCCCCTCCTAACGTCGCCCCCACGTTATAATGTAAGTACAGACAATAATAACTATTATTTAATAACGTAACTAGTGGAGCCCGGCTTCGGCACGGGTAGCAGAGTAGGTATAGTGAACGTTTTAACAATAGTAGTACATTGTGTTTTGACTACCTCGGTGGCGTAGTGGGCGCATGCTCGACTGCCAATCAAGAGGTCCCGGGTTCTTCGATCCCCAGGTCAGGGCAGTGTTATAAATATTGGGTTTTTCTATTAGGAATTATCTCAATAGCTGCCCGGAGTCTGTCTGGAACTGTGCCCGGTATATGGCAATAAAATAGGCTCGCCCCCTATTACATGTGACCAATAACATACTGGCGAAATGTGGGTGTATCTACTATGGGACTGAGTCCTCGGTACACCTCTGCCTACCTCTTCGGGAAAAAGGCGTGAATGTATGTTATGTTTATGTATGTATTTTGTAGATATTATATAAGTACTATACAAACCACTAGTACATTATTTCTACCACCAATAGTTTTCATACCCCATAAAAATATTGACTTATTCAATTATTGTGACTGAACCAAAATATATTATAATAGTAGGATATAATGTCCGTAGACTATTTTGTAGATATTGGTAAATACTACAAACCCCTAGTACGTTACTTTAATCTACCACCAATAATAGTTTTCACACCGCATGAAAAATAATCACTGCTTCGATTATTGTGACTATGATGGATATAATATATACATAATCTATATAATATTTTAGTATCATGAATTCATGTTTTTCGGCTCCGTTTAATTTTTTTAGGTTAGAATTTTTGGTTAGGTCAGGTTATTTTTTTATTTGGTTAGGTCTTTTTATGTTAGGGGTTAGGCTAGGTCATTTTATGTTAGGTTAGGTTAGGTTAGGTTAGGTTTGGTTTTTCTTGTTAGGTGCGGTCTTTTAGTTTGGGTACTTCATTTCTCTTTTTTAGGTTAGATTATCTAATCTTTAAAAAGTTTCAGATAAAAATTTTGAGCGGAGCCGAAAAACGTGTGTAAAACTTTTTTATTTATGTCGTATATCCATCCGTACAGGGGACAAAACAGTACTAGTCAGGTTTGGTTATAACATTATAACAATATCTCATCATGCCCAGTAATTTCGCTGGTAACATTGCCCTTCATACCGGAACACAGTAATGTTTGCACATTACTGCTATACATACATATATACAAACTTTATAATACACCACCTCCATTACATCCCTGTAAAAAGAACTTGATACCTAACAAGATTGTAACAAGAAACGAAACATTGCAAGCTTATTAATATAAAATTATATTGTATAATGCATATTATATAATAGCTGTACCCCCGTTGAAAAAGTACCCCATGTGTTCCTCAAATTTCAGCCTAATCGGTTTCGGCGTGAAAAAACAGGCGAGGGTACAAAACCAATATATCCATATGAACCAAAGCGGGAAAACAACAAATTATCAAAGAAGAAAAACGATTTTTCAGCTAGCCAAGTGTTGGTGGTTTCACTAAGACATAATATGAAATAAGATGATGTAGAAAATAACACAAAAAAAAATCACACTTGTTAATTCACTATTAATAACATAAGCTGCCACATGAAGTTACAGCAAACGGCACTACGGGCGCGGTGTCGAACGCGGCGCCGGCGGCGACGGCGACGGCGACGGCGACGACGACGGCGAGGGCGACGGCGACCGCCACGGTGACGACGACGACTGCACTACGTCACACATCACACCTGTAAGTACACAACAATTAATAAATTCCTCATAATCTACCGCTAAATACCTAGGTTACTTTTTTTTTTTAATTTGGCGCGAATCGCGCCATGTGTCACTGTCAAAATTCGAAACGTCATTTTATAATTCAATGCATTTGAAGGTGCGTTTACACGGTGCAGGTTGTGCATTATTTTGGCAAATGCATATATTTTTTTTTTTTAAGTTTAATGCGGTAACTATTCAGCATGTGCATTTGCCAGAGCCAAATAAATAAAAAAACAATAAAAATTACAATAATCTAAATTATCATGTCTATATTGGCGAGATAATATTATTATAAATGATAAAAATGTATTATATTTTAAAAATAAATCGATTAACGGGCCAAATGACGTCACTTCAACCACCCTCATAAATTGATATTATGATATTCACACAGAATTTTATGACATCAATATTAATATTATTTCATATATGAAATTTGATATTGTATGTTATGTTTATTTATAATGTGTTCCCTTTTTTATTCACAAAAATTTATGAATTCCGATTGCTAACTTATTATTATCATCATAATCGATAAACATCTTTTTGTTTTGATAATATATATTATATATATACCTGCTATTAGCTTTGTCACCATTGAATAATAGGTTTAAGGGGGTGCTATTCTGTCAGGTCATCGATAATTTAAATTATTACGAACACCATGTCGTGTATCAATTAATGGTCCATATATTATTATTATTATTATTATTATTATTATTATTTTAATTCATGGTAATTTTAACTATGGATGCCATTTAGGAGTTATTTAATGCACCGTCATGGTTTTTTAATACGCTTGATGCGCTTGTGAAATTAACGGGAATTGAACTAATTGTTGGTGGAGGAAGCTTTCCCGATATAGGTCCAACAGTCGGATGATGATGTTTTTTTTTTTTTTTTTTTTTTTTCCCCTCTTATTTATCGATTGGTTATTTTGATAAAATTGATTATTTATACCCCCCGGTCCCCAGCAACAGGGTCGTAACCCCCTGGAATGTGTGCGTTATCCATGAATATAAGTATATTTTTTACTTTTCGGTTTTATTTTGATTCTATGAGTGTTTGTTTATTAGTAATTAATTGTATTTTTTTTTTTTTTTTTTTTTTTTTTTTTTTTTTTTTTTGTACGAGTGTTAAATTTGGGTGCTTTTTAGGAGTGTTTAATGCAGTGTTATTTCTTTTTAATGCTATAGTGTAAATTTGCCGGGAATTGAACTAATTGTTGGTGGAGGAAGCCTTGTGTTATCCATGAATATAAGTATATTTTTTTACTTTTCGGTTTTATTTTGATTCTATGAGTGTTTGTTTATGAGTAATTAATTGTATTAATTTTTTTTTGTTTGGACGAGGGTTAAATTAAATTTGGATGCTTTTTAGGAGTGTTTAATGCAGTGTCATTGTTTTTATGTGCCAGTGATGTACTAATTAAGTAAATTATACCGGGATATTGACTTTTAGTTGTAAAGGTACGACAGTCTGATTTAGACTTTTGTTCATATTTGTTGTTTTTATCGATTGTTTGTTTTTGTAACTGATTATTTATTCCCCCCGGCGCCCAGAAATAGGGTTGTCACCCTCGGAATGGGTGATTTTGATAGAAATAAATGAAAAATTTCTACTTTTTGTGTTTTATTTTATACTTTTAGCGTTCCGCACGGCCCCCTATTACCCCTATTACTACGGACAGCGCAACAGACAGCCAAATTATCATTATTTATCGTAGCAGCACGTCTGTTTCCAACGTTTTGGAGCCTGATTCCAACCGGCGGCGTACAGTATCGTGTAGTGCGCGTGCGCCGGTGAAGATAAGGGCACTTTGACGAAGCGAAAACAGCGAAAAAATAAGTTTGAAAGCGTTTTATAAATATATATTGTTGGCAAAATTATATTATATTGACGTTGTGTGTCGGTCTAACGGGATGGAATTGTTGTTGTTGGGTGTGTATTTGTCGTCGTTTTTAATTATATAAGCTACTGCAATATACACCACCACCATCGTCACAATTCATCACGGAAGGAACCGGGTTAAAAGGTCTCGTATGCGGAATATCGTACGCGCATCAGTGATACGATAATCGACAAGAGAACCCTACATAATGTTTATACACGGCTCTGTTGTGTATAAATACTTGTTATTTTTTTTTTTTTTTAAAGACGGCAATCGTGCAGCGCAACATCGTTGTATGTATGTAATAAGTAGTTAGCTTTTATTATATATGTATTATGTATGTATGTATGTTGTATGTTTGTGTGTATGTGTGTTTATGTGTATTTTACACCACCGGACCACCCAATCTACCTTTTCCCCCGAAAAGGATGGTGGCGTAGGGACGGCGACACAC
Source organism: Hemistola chrysoprasaria (assembly GCA_947063395.1). Lineage (NCBI taxonomy): Eukaryota > Metazoa > Arthropoda > Insecta > Lepidoptera > Geometridae > Hemistola > Hemistola chrysoprasaria. The sequence continues at coordinate 197,146 of OX346734.1, read as the reverse complement.
ATACATCGATGCGAGCGAGGGAGGCGAGTGAGCGAGCGAGCGAGCGAGCGCGCGCGTATGTGTTTTCGAACACGCGCGCCCTCCCTCCCTCCCTCCCTCCGTACTTCCGTACCTCCCTCACTCGCTCGCTCGGCCTCTCTTTTACCCATATAAGTGGTGAACTGAGGCTCGCGAAACACCGGGCGCAATCGATAACGGCGATCATCGATTAAGAATCTATTTTATATACGTGAAATACATTCATTCACGTCTTGGTGTTAGCGAACGTTCAACATATGGGATCGTTATGATCTCTCAGCTCTACTAACGATAAATAATAATCTTGTTAGTTTGACACACGCACACAATAACAATGCAGTCACCGCCGATCGCGGCAACGTTTCAATCGTTGTCGTCGGTGTGTTGTGCCGTTGTTGCGCGCTCGTTGTGAAAAACTTCAAGCTCCCTGGTTGATCCTGCCAGTAGTTATATGCTTGTCTCAAAGATTAAGCCATGCATGTCTCAGTGCAAGCCAAATTAAGGCGATACCGCGAATGGCTCAATATATCAGTTTTGGTTCCTTAGATCTTACTTCGGTTACTTGGATAACTGTGGTAATTCTAGAGCTAATACATGCGATTTGAAACTCTGACCAGTGATGGGACGAGCGCTTTTATTAGATCAAAACCAATCGACGGAGGGCCTCGCGTCCGATGTCGTTAATTTTGATGAATCTGGATAACTTTTGCCGATCGCACGGTCTCGTACCGGCGACGCATCTTTCAAATGTCTGCCTTATCAACTTTCGATGGTAGTTTCTGCGACTACCATGGTTGTCACGGGTAACGGGGAATCAGGGTTCGATTCCGGAGAGGGAGCCTGAGAAACGGCTACCACATCCAAGGAAGGCAGCAGGCGCGCAAATTACCCACTCCCGGCACGGGGAGGTAGTGACGAAAAATAACGATACGGGACTCTTACGAGGCCTCGTAATCGGAATGAGTACACTTTAAATATTTTAACGAGGAACAATTGGAGGGCAAGTCTGGTGCCAGCAGCCGCGGTAATTCCAGCTCCAATAGCGTATACTAAAATTGTTGCGGTTAAAAAGCTCGTAGTTGCATTTGTGCGCCGCGCTGTCGGTGCACCGCATCCGCGGTGATACTGACACGTTTGCGGAGCATATCGTCGGTGAGCCGGCGGTAACACGCCGGTTCAATATCAAAATCCTATCGCGGTGCTCTTCAGTGAGTGTCGGGGTGGGCCGACAATTTTACTTTGAACAAATTAGAGTGCTCAAAGCGGGCTCAAAATGCTGCTTGAATATTTCGTGCATGGAATAATAGAATATGATCTCGGTTCTATTTTGTTGGTTTTCAGAACTCCGAGGTAATGATTAATAGGGATAACTGGGGGCATTCGTATTGCGACGTTAGAGGTGAAATTCTTGGATCGTCGCAAGACGAACATCAGCGAAAGCATTTGCCAAAGGTGTTTTCATCAATCAAGAACGAAAGTTAGAGGTTCGAAGGCGATTAGATACCGCCCTAGTTCTAACCGTAAATATGTCATCTAGCGATCCGCCGACGTTACTACAATGGCTCGGCGGGCAGCTTCCGGGAAACCAAAGATTTTGGACTCCGGGGGGAGTATGGTTGCAAAGCTGAAACTTAAAGGAATTGACGGAAGGGCACCACCAGGAGTGGAGCCTGCGGCTTAATTTGACTCAACACGGGAAATCTCACCAGGCCCGGACACCGGAAGGATTGACAGATTAACAGCTCTTTCTTGATTCGGTGGGTGGTGGTGCATGGCCGTTCTTAGTTGGTGGAGCGATTTGTCTGGTTAATTCCGGTAACGAACGAGACTCTAGCCTGCTAAATAGGCGTCGTCATTTCGGTGTGTGCGATTCTGTCGCGCAACTCACTGGCGACGTATTAAAATTCTTCTTAGAGGGACCGGCGGCTTCGAGCCGCACGAGATTGAGCAATAACAGGTCTGTGATGCCCTTAGATGTCCTGGGCCGCACGCGCGCTACACTGAAGGAATCAACATGTTCTCCCTGGCCTAGAGGCCCGGGCAACCCGTTGAAACTCCTTCGTGCTGGGGATTGGGGTTTGCAATTATCCCCCATAAACGAGGAATTCCTAGTAAGCGCGAGTCATAAGCTCGCGTTGATTACGTCCCTGCCCTTTGTACACACCGCCCGTCGCTACTACCGATTGAATGATTTAGTGAGGTCTTCGGACTGACACGCGGTGGCTTCACGGCCGTCGGCGTCGCTGGGAAGTTGACCAAACTTGATCATTTAGAGGAAGTAAAAGTCGTAACAAGGTTTCCGTAGGGGAACCTGCGGAAGGATCATTAACGTAATTTTATAATAATAATATCTATTATTATTATATTAATGAAAAGTTAATAATCGTCCATTTAATCGAACGAGGGAATGAATGTTCTCGCGCTCGCGTCGCATACATTTACAATTTTGACGAAACGTTGACGGATGTAAATCCACATCCAAGAGTTTCGTTGTTCGTGTGTATGTATGCGTTCGTTAATATAATCCATCTCGGTTTAGAATGTTCGCGTGTGTGTGTGCTGCGTCGTATATCGCGCGCTCGCGCGCTCGCGCGTTTTTTCTAAGATAATAATATTTGTTAACAGGGTAATAATAATGTTAAGAAAACTATTACCCTGGACGGTGGATCACTTGGCTCGCGGGTCGATGAAGAACGCAGTTAACTGCGCGTCATAGTGTGAACTGCAGGACACATTTGAACATCGACATTTCGAACGCACATTGCGGTCCATGGAGACACATCCAGGACCACTCCTGTCTGAGGGCCGGCTGCATAATAACAAAACCACACTGCGTCCGTGTATTATCATCATTCGATTATATTATACAGACTGCATTTGACGTCTCTATAGTCGCTCTCGCTCGAGAGTGTAGACTTTGGTACGTTTAAAAATTAAGAAAAACTACGCTCGTCTATCAATCAATCTATATAGACACACATTGTGTAGTGACGCTTTGATTATTCGAGTTTTCATTATACTGTTGTGTGGTGTGTGTAGAGAGAGAGAGCGCGATTACCGCGTTCATAAGACGAGTGTAAAGAGAGAGTAGGCGGACTCGACGTCCGAAGGGCGCCGTGACGCCGTGTATACAAAACGAAACATATGTGTGTTAGTTAGTGTATGCGACGTTACTGCGCCGACGGATATCGTGTCTGCCTCCATTTATAACGTTGGCCTCAGATCAGGGAGGATTACCCGCCGAATTTAAGCATATTAGTAAGCGGAGGAAAAGAAACTAACCAGGATTTCCTTAGTAGCGGCGAGCGAACAGGAACAAGCCCAGCACTGAATCCCGCCGTTGTTACGGCGGCGGGAGATGTGGTGTTCGGGAGGTTCCGCTTTCTCGTCGTTGTCTTCTCCTGTCCAAGTTCGTCTTGAACGGGGCCGTTTTCCCGTAGAGGGTGCCAGGCCCGTAGCGACGGAGGACGGCGGCGAGAGGGACTCTCCTCAGAGTCGGGTTGCTTGAGAGTGCAGCCCTAAGTGGGTGGTAAACTCCATCTAAGGCTAAATACTACCGCGAGACCGATAGCGAACAAGTACCGTGAGGGAAAGTTGAAAAGAACTTTGAAGAGAGAGTTCAACAGTACGTGAAACCGTCCAGGGGTAAACCTGCGAAACTCGAATGAACGAACGGAGAGATTCATCGTTATTCCTCGGCGCACGTGCGTTGGTGCGATGGCCCCGGCCTCGGTCGGCGGTCACGCGTCGCGCACGTAGCGTCCGGGGACGGCGTGCACTTCTCTCTCAGTAATACATCGCGACCCGTTCGATGTCGGTCTAAGTGCCCTCCGGGAGTCTTCGCTTCCTCGCGTTGTGTAGACCGCGAGGTGTCCACCGACCGGCCGTCGGACGGTAGCTCGTACGAAACGTGCACGCGCTTGTCGCGTCCGGCCCGACGCAAGGCAACGTCGTACTTCCCTCCTCCTGCCCGAGTGCGGAAGAGGGTGCGGCGCGCCTGTCGTCGCAGCCGTGCTGTCTCGGACCGTGCACGTGTCCGTCTGCGATGATTCAGTTTCGGGCACTCGCAGGACCCGTCTTGAAACACGGACCAAGGAGTCTAGCATGTGTGCGAGTCATTGAGATTTCGTAAACTGAAAGGCGCAACGAAAGTGAAGGCGGTCGCTCGTCGACCGCTCAGGGAGGATGGCGTACTGGTCTCGATCACTCGCCCGCACTCCCGAGGCGTCTCGTTTCCAATCCGCGAATGCAGGCGCGCTCTGAGCACAGATGCTGGGACCCGAAAGATGGTGAACTATGCCTGGTCAGGTCGAAGTCAGGGGAAACCCTGATGGAGGACCGTAGCGATTCTGACGTGCAAATCGATCGTCGGAACTGGGTATAGGGGCGAAAGACTAATCGAACCATCTAGTAGCTGGTTCCGTCCGAAGTTTCCCTCAGGATAGCTGGCGTCGAATTGAACAGTCTCATCCGGTAAAGCGAATGATTAGAGGCATTGGGGCCGAAACGACTTCAACCTATTCTCAAACTTTAAATGGGTGAGAACTCCGGCTTACTCGAACGATGAAGCCGGAGATCTGATGACGGTGCCAAGTGGGCCAATTTTGGTAAGCAGAACTGGCGCTGTG